>OV050031.1:29796512-31085550 GCA_920105625.2 Clusia tigrina | reverse complement strand
TATATATAATATATATATATATATATATATATATATATATATATATATATATATTATATATATATATATATATATATATATATATATATATATATATATATATATATATATATATATATATATTATATATATATATATATATATATATATATATATATATATATATATATATATATATATATATATATATATATATATATATATATATATATATATATATATATATATATATATATATATATATATATATATATATATATATATATATATATATATATATATATATATATATATATATATATATATATATATATATATATATATATATATATATATATATATATATATATATATATATATATATATATATATATATATATATATATATATATATATATATATCAGATAAGAAGTTCTATAAGCTGCTCATGGCATTTAAAATTGCTACACAAGTACTACTTGGGTATGATAATATATAAAATAAGCGGTTACAGTTTGTAATCAATTTTAACTACGGAAAATAGCATTTGAAGATTTTCCAAATAAAATTTCAAAACTGAACCTTCATTCAGTAAATTTTAGGAGCCAACTATAATGTGCGATGTTTGCTCCTTTGTTATTAATGATTGTGTACGGTCCTTTATTTTAGGTATCCATCTTCGCTTAGTCACTCAGTTCACTCATTCTTCGAGGGGGGTTTGCTCGTGGCAATTTGATTACATGTATCTCTCTTAACTCCTTCACTAGAGTAGAATTAAACAATTTATTGTTGATATTTCAGACATAAGTAACAAAATCAGGACACAGTACAATGGGCATCAATGCCTGAGTACTTGGAGACCTCCATCTTCGGCGGTACTCCGGCCTACCCCACTTTTATTCTAACTTATCAGGATAGAAAGATTGTCCAAAGATTCGCTTGATTATTTACCTGCTTTTTATTGTGGACTATACTAATTTGTTTTAATTTAGTCCTGAGATTATTTGCACTATAATCTTTACGAATTTGTTATCAACCTACTCTAAAATCTCTAAAAACGTATATCATCCTTCTAAATCTCTCCATGTTTTCTGTCCAACAAGATTCCTTTTATTCTTAACTATTCCGTTTGTGTTTGACAATCCAGTCGAATGTCTCGGCTCCCTAAAGCAAGTCACGTTCCCATTTGATGTTAACTGAGAAGCCTTTGTGTACGTTGCCTTTGTGCCGCAGGTCTCTCCTGATGGCTCCTAGTCACCATACTATCATTAACTTAAGAGAATGCAGACAAGTGCAGAATTTAATAAAAGCATCAAAACACACATTTATCTAATTCAATATGTAGAGATTGATTAGTTTTGAGCCACCCTACCAGAGACACTCCCAGTCTGTCCACCCGCCGTCAGGAGGCCAACCGGCCATTTTACCAAGCACAATTTCGCCTTAAGGGTGCATTCTTACCATGCTATGCTGTTGTCTTATCTTACTACACTTCCTTCTGCGGGTTGAAGTTTGGATTGGAGTTGGAGGGCGGGTGGGGGTGAGTTCGGTTTAGCTTATTCTTTTTTAAGGAAAATGGTCTCAAGTTGCCCGGCAGGCGATAAGTTTTTTATATCTTATACCATAGCATAAAAAGTTTCCACTAACAACGAGGGTGCTGGCGGTTAGAATAAGGCTCGTTTTTAGAGCTCAAGCAATAGTATGCGAACTACATATAAATGGGTATATGCAGGGGTTTGGGAATATATCTAATGAAAAGGATATTAAATGCGAAAGTGTTTTGGTGTACATGCATGGCTGTATGTGGTGAGTAGGTTGGGTTGCTTATAAGAAAGCAGCAAAGTGTGTGTTGAGGGTGCAGAGCTTGAACTCTGCTGCTCCATACCCCCACAGAGGCAAAATAGTTTGGTTGCTGCTTTTGCTGTAGATGTTTTTACTGACTGACTCTGCTTCCGCTACTCCGGCTGCCTTTACTGGCGCTGCTGCTGCTGCTGTTGTACGAGCATTTGGGCAGTGTACATAAAAGATAATGATGTTGCCTTAAACTTTTGGGAATAAATTATAGTTCTTTTATGTCAGTGTGTGCGAGTGTGTTTAATGTACATGTGTGCTTTTAGATATGTGTGTTAAGGTTATTATCTTTCAAGTTTTCCGTATACACATGTCAGTTGTTGTAGCTGCTGCTGTTGTTGCTGTTGTTGTTGTTGGTGTTTTGTGTTATAGTGGTTTATTTTTCTTTATAGTGGCCCTGCCGTTTGTACATTAGCAGTAGTTTTCGGAAACCAAAAACAACAACAAGAATGTTATGCCAGAAAAGGGTCCAAGGCCTTAAGCTTATAATTAATTGCATGTTCGGTCGAGACGAAATAATCCTTTGTTCAAAAATACACCCCAACCAAGCGCCATTTTCTCGTTCTTCTTCCTTCCTGCCTTCCTTCCTTTCTGCCTTCCTTCCTGCCTGCCGGCCCTGCTTCGTGCCTTCACTCATGCGTTTGTGTCCTTTTTGCGTAGGTTGCATTCATGTAACTTTTGCGCTGGTTGTGCGGGCTCCAAATTTGGTTTCTTTTAGTTACAACTCAACAGAACTAAAATCCTGGGAATTTTTCTAAATAAGCCTTAATTTCAAATGCTTTCAACTACTCGTATGCCTGCCCACCTACACACTGTTTATACCGCCCACAGTTTGTTGTATTGTTTGTGTTTCTTGTTCTTTTATCATACTGACTGCCACTCAGGGTCCACTGAAGCGTGAGTTCGGTTCCCATATCAAAATTTCAAAACTTCAAAATTTGCTTCTCTTGTTTTCGACCATTCCACTGAAATAAATCTGTTGGTATCAAAAATGTTCTTTCATCATCATCAACAACGCCATCACCGCCAGCTCCAACCACAGCCGCAGTCGCAATCGCCTTCAAAAGGACGCCCGGGAGTGGCGTTGATTTGCTGTTCTGTGGTTTCATAGGGTTAAAATGTTATTAAAATTGATGAATGCGCTAATTAATAAAATAAATGCCCGCTCTGTTATACAATATTTTGTGAGTAAGTTTAGCTAAATGTGAAATTATATGCTGCGTCATGTCCTTTTTAAGGCTGCTAATGCATTTAATGATTTTGTGTATTTCATTGGAAAACTTACTACGGCATCATCCGGTATAATGAAAATTAATTACATTGTCACATTATCCATCCACTTGAGCTGGCAAGTGTGCGATGAAAGGACTCCGTTAGGAAGCAAACTGAGATATCCTTTAATGGCGCACTTTATAATTTCATATACAAATATTAAAATTTGAAGTTTTCAGTTCAATTGGTTTAACAACAAGTTTTCATTTCTAAAAATTACTGCACCACGCCCACATTAAGTTGGTAAAAGTAGCATGTTCTTTGATAAACTTTATCCTTGTTTTTTGTTCAGTATGGAAAGCGTAAGGAGCTGAACAAAGTTGAATCCTATCCCCCAAATGAGTTTATTTGTTCCTAAGCAGATCACTGTCTCTGCTTTGGTCGCTTTCTCGTGGCAGTTAATCTGGAATCGTGTCACAATTTCTTATGCAGGCCAGCAACACAACTAGAACTACTCTTATTGCTTTTCTATTTCATAAACATCCTCAAATGTTTGTATAGTTAAAGTGCTCAGCTGAACATCAAGGTAGATATTGTTCTTCCTAGTGAACATTTATGGATTAAGTTTGACGATTTAGAAGAAGTGAATAGTGAATAAAACCAACTTACGAGTATGTCCGGAATTTTTCGCATTAGTTCGTCGAATGATCTCCACGTTCTAATTGAACATTCCTTATTATCATATCGTCTGAAGGTTCTAGACAGTATTGTTTTTACACGAATGTACAACTCGGTTTTTCTTAAAAACTTGAATGCCTCGGCTCTGCTGTAATAGATACCCAAGTCAGGTGACTTAGTATTGTGTCTTATTCTGAGGCTTTTGGATGAACTCGTAATATAAAAGTTTATTAATTCCTTTTAACGTTTTTTTCGTACGTTAGATGCATAAGGCATTCCCTTCGTGTATTTTCTAGTTCGCCTTTTGCCAGTTTTGCTCAGCTTGGGTATTTCTACAATCTTACTGATGCAGTCTGCATTCCACATGTCGTTTCTACAAAACATTTCCCTGACTAATCTAGTTAATGCTTGGTTATAAAGTATAAAATATTGTTCTAAAATGGTTTGTAATAAATAAAAATATCAGCATATCTTTATTCCAATCCTTAGCTATCTGTTAATTGTTATTGTATCCTTTAATTGTTAGAAGGTTTTAGTATTATTATTATTATTATTATTATTATAACTTACACCATAATCAATTATGATTGCAAGGTGTTAGGGGAATCAGTACTAGCTACAGAGGCCTTCAACTCGAAGAGAAAAGGATTTTTTAGAAAGACAGGATTTGAATCTCTGACCCCAGGGGTGTGAGTCTAGCATGCTTACCACCAGGCCACAGAGGGCGACTTTAGTATGATATTCCGTGTAATCTCAGATCAAATTTTTTTATGCAATTTCTATTCGATAATTATTTCTGACAACCCTACACGTATTTCTCCAGTTCTGGTTTCAATCACGAGATTCGTATTGCTATTCAATGATGATTTAATTAACAACTATTAATAATGGTGTGCAAAATATGTATCGATAGAAGTAACAACCAATTAACAGAAAAGAAGTACTAGAGTACACTATATATAATTTGAGCTCACTGCGATTTTCACTTAAAGAATCAAAATCTAAGATTTCAGTATAGTTTTATACACAAATTTAATGTAAATACATTTTATACACATTTGAAATGTAAAAAAATGGCTGTGAAAACTACCTTCCAAATTTGTTAAGCCTTTTATACACATGGATCATTATTCTTCGAAAAAATATTTGCACGGTTCTCTAAAAGGAAGATCCATTGTTACAAATCTTCTTGAATTCTCTTCTTCAGTTATTCAGGGTTTCTCTGCAGGTCTGCAAATTGATGTAATTTATACAGACTTCAGTAAGGCCTTTGACAAAGCTGGCCATAATCTGCTAGTTAAGAAACTAAATTGTATTGGTATTCCCAGTAAACTTGTTTTTTTGATTAAATCCTATTTAAGTGGTCGTACACAAAGAGTTTTATTCAAGGATGCTTTGTTAGAGAAAATTTATGTTAATTCCGGCGTTCCCCAGGGAAGGCCTATAGGTCCAGTTCTTTTCTTATAAATGACCTTCCATCTGCCATTGAATTTTCTAAAATTTTATGTTCGCTGACGACGCCAAGCTTTATTTATCCACTATTCACCTGGATTACAGGAAATGTTACAGGATGATATTTCTTCATTGTCGTCTTGGTGCTCAGCAAATTTGATGACACTAAATCATGACAAATGTAAGTATATGGTTTTAACTAAAAGAGACCTTTTTCCTCATCCATATAATATTTGTAAGAAGTCTCTAACAAGAGTCTTCAGTTTTGTGGATCTTGGCGTGACAATGGATCCGAAACTTCGTTACGACCTTCACATTAACACCTGTGAAAGGGTGTCCTTAGCTTTATAAAAAGGTGCTCGAAGGAATTTAACGATCCACATGTCACAAAAAGTCTTTATATATCCCTTGTGTATCAAATTTGGGAATATGCCTCTATCGTTTGGAATCCCCACTACAACTGCTAAATTTCTAGAATTGAATCTGTTCAAAAGCAGTTTCTGTTATTTGCTCTGCGTTCCTTTAAATTGAACATCGTTTATAATGATCTACGTTGGAAAGTAGAAGGGTAATAATTAATGTTTGTTTCGTACTAAAATTGCTTAGTGGTCAAACCGTATCATCTGTATTATTGGGTAATATATATTTATCTGTTCCGATGCGTTCGTCCAGAAATCATATTCCCATTATATTGAATATGTGTATATCTAATTATGCATTATATGATCCTGTCCGTGGTATGCTTGACGAGTTTAACAAATGTCTTTCATTGTTTGAAATTTCTTATCCACTATTTGTTATTAAAAGATCATTACTGTTATATTTGAATAGTTGATTGCTTGATTCATCCAGACAGCTGTTAATGAGTTAATCTGTAGCTGCTTTACTGCCTCACATCCCATTGCCGTGGTCGCGATCGTGAGTTCAGGACAGTCCGGACTGTTGCTGATCGGTCACCGGTTCTGTCGTTATGCGGACGTACCCCTCGGTCGGTTGGGTCGGTAAGTGGGCCCTTGGGATACGGCGAAAAAACGAGCTGGATCCATATTTGCCATGCTTTATTATCTTTAACCGCTTTAGTCGTACATTCCGAGGCTAATAAACTAGACTGCTGATAATTAAAAAAAAAAAATTTTTGTAACATTGTCCCTCAAATCTTGTCAAGGAGTTGTTTCAATTTTTTCTTTTTCAAATATTTTTTTTAAATGTCTTGAATTAAATCATTCTGTAAATTTTATATTTTACCACCAGTTCGACTATAATGTTGACCTCTTCAGCTTCTCTCAATTATGTAAGAACTATGAAGTGATCCCGATGTTCCGTTACTAAGTTACAAAGATTATGTCAGTATATCCGAACTAAATTAATTTCACTGGAAACTTTTTAAACATAAGATTCCAAAATTATATTCAACCTACAACATTATTTTTCTACTGTTGCAGCGTCCAACTCATACAATTTTTTCCAATTTTGTCCATGATTTAAAGTTACGAACTTTCAACTCAACTTTAAATGCATTTCCAGAAAAAACTGAGTTTGTCGACTTAGATCTTTTAGAGCAAAGCCATCGAGCATGCTTGATATACTTTCTATTGATGCACAGGAGAGGATTATTGTCAAAGATCGTTTCCTCATTTTAGTGCGAATCGTGCTAAAATGATATCGATTTAAATTCCATGTCTTGTCACAACTGCACACAATCCTCTTTGAAGATGTGGCGTAAAAATATAAACAACTAAGACGCTAACTGGACAGAAACAACCCTTTTTATGGACAACGACAAACTTAAACAGCATCTTCCACTTTCTCATCATCCGCATGCTGCTGCTGTTCATCCTAGAAGCGGTTACTCGTTGTAGTCAAAGGTCACATTTAAGAAAATTTTCTCACAGCTTTTTTTATGTGCTGAAAAGGATTTTGGGTTAGGACGCTCTTCGGAGGATTTCACTGTGAATGGAAAATAAAAGTTGTTTCTAACAGTCTGGTCTCGGGTTTGTGTCAGAAGTTAAACAACCTTTCTTGAGAAAGAAAAAAGATTTTTGAGCAAAAGAAAATGTTTGAAGGTGTATTACATATGATTTTCAAGCAGAGAGTCAAAAAGACGACCAAAAACAACGTTTTACAATTAATTAAAATAAGTACTAAGAAAACATTATTAAAGGCAGACAAAAAAAATAGATATAGACAAAAGAACAAGAATGATAAAATAGAAGATTGCGCCAATGCTGGTACGAAAATTTCATCTCTCTGCGCATCTCGTCACTAGGCACATACGAAATGGGAGAACAGCCAGAATGCATACATTTTTGTGTGAGAAATGTGATAATTTATGTTCAATATTAAATATTTTAATATTTATCGCATCTTATGATAATATTTATATGAATATATATAAAATAATATATTTCAATTGATTTGGCATTAAAAATTTTGTTCTATACAATAATTTGTTGGTTAAATATGTGCCGTGAAAGTTGTTATTTACTGCTTTGGTGCGATAATGTAAAATTAAATAATTATGCGAAATGAAACTCTAATATGTGTATATTTATTAAATATATGTATTGTTTATTGACTGAATTCCTGTTGAATTTAATAATGCTTGGAATCGTAGGTGCGTTCCTCGACTTATCTTCTTTATTATAAATGCAGCAAAATAAATGGTTATAAAAATTTTTCGTTTTTTAAGGAAATTATGTTTGATTTTGGTCATCCTTGTCCCTTTATCCACTTATTAAGCCTCTTCACTCGGTGCGCGTGGTTGCACGATCGATGGCCACGATGCAGACTCGACTCATCTGCTGATGCGGCTCCCTCGCTGGTTTCAAGACAAGTGGCCGAGTCAAGTCGCGAGAAATCGCATGCAAACACTTGACAGGGCAGATCGGTGGTAGATCATAAAGATGGCTGTCGACCGGCACGAATGTTTGACAGGCAGAATATGACCACGCTCGCACCGGGTAGCAGCCATCGGGAGTAGGGGTTCACGGCGTGAACATGTGGTCCTTCGAGCCGGATCTGAACCAGCGACCTATGGATTTATACGATATTAATAGATTTATATTTATTAAATCAGTAGACAAATTCACTTTTTCTTTCTTGGTACATGAAAATCTGCTGTTTACGTACTTTTTATCGAACGTGTTTTTCAATAATTTGTACTCGTTTACTTGCAAGTGCATTTGTTAACTTATACATAATTTAAAATAATTAAAAAGCTTTGAATATACAAATTATAGCCTTTGCGCATGCATTTTTCATATCACAAAATATTTGAAAGTGCTACCTGACGTCACAGCCAATCAGCTGTGCTGAGTTTTTGTCGACAGAGGAATAGCGGACCTGCGCATGGCGCAATCTTCTATTTTATCATTCTTGACATAAGAATATATATCCTAATCATCTCTAAAAACGTTCTCCAAATTTTATTTTTTCAGGGAGAAGTGTTTGCATATAAAATTATATTTTCTAGCATCATGTGCTATATAAATATTTAAAGTTTTAAACCTTTCCAATAAGTTTTGATATGAATTCTTTTTTATTGTCATATTATTTATGGACTGTGTTGTCATCCTCATGACCACCATTGTCTCTGCGCAAGTAAGTTATTTCATCATATTTTTACAAATAAAAACTTCGCTAATAGTCAATCACTGGATTGTCTCAAACAACAAAAGGAAATTCTAATATAAGTTTAATTCAACAGCAATTTACTTAATCTATAATTAACAAAGCTTATTTATTATACAGTTTACCTAGTTTAATATTATAAGGTTTGCTCCCAAATCAAAACACAACTGCATCATATCCATCCATACGCTATTTTTTATTCGGCTGCCTTTTGTGTTCGTTCTGCGCAAGACTAATAATTAGTGCAAAAGATATGATAACATTTTGTGACTCGACGTTTATACATGAGAACAGATAGAACAACAATTTTGACTCTTCTCTAATAAAAACTTGATCTAATAAACGTATAGCATTAAACGTTTATGTGCACTTGTAATGAAGATTGAAAACATTATTTGGTAGCAATATGTTACCAAGTTCTCGAAAAAAGCATCACATTTCATTTCAAGTACCCTACAGAAAATAGTCGAGTCCTTCAAATCTAGTTTGCTTATTCATGGATATCGCCAATTTGTTTAAATATTGTCTTTCTTATTGCTACTCTAAGCTGATTGTGAAGAAATTAGGGTAGATAGATAGATAGATATATTTAAGGGTGTTATACACTGCGACCTGAAAAATCTTGATGTTGATGCCCCTATTTATTTGAAAGATGAGGATAGTCTCATCTATAAATCTTCTGTCAGATTAATTTTCGACAGGGATTCATATATTTTGGAGGAATCAAGTTGAGGGATCTTGCTCATATCTAAGATATATTCTCCAAAGCAACTGAGTCTATTGTGTGCCAATGGTCCGCAGTCTGTGATCAGGTGCAGTGAGGTTTCGTCACTTTCTCCACAGAATCGACAGATGGCATCTGAAGATATACCCAACTTGTTCAAATGGTTGTTGAGTCTACAATGTCCGCTTAAAATACCTGTGATGATTCTGAATTTACTCCGAGGCATGTTTATGAACTCCTTAGCTCTTTTAGGATTAAAATCTCCCAGAAGAGCTTTGGACTGTATTAATCCCGGAAAAGTTTTCCAGGTTTGACTTCTTTTTGCATCTGTACACTTCGTCAGAAGAAATAAGGGTAAGTCTAAATATAAATAATTCCTGACCCAAAGAAAAAAGCATTGCAGAATTATTTCTTACAATGGATCACAAACTTCTTTCCGAGAGTGTAAATATCGGTAATAGTACAAAATTTGTACACTTTTTGAAAGAATCATTAAGAATAAAGAGATATTCTTTCTGTCAAAAGATTAGTAACTCAGGCCTCATTGAGGAACATTGAAAACTATTCTCTCTGGCAGTATTGCACATCTGGGGTACCTTCTTTATAATCTGATATCCTATTCAATGTTATATAAACGCAGAGTTTCGAGGCTTTTGATAAAATTTCGCATAGTATCCTTATTCCCAAGCTTTCCAATATTGCTTTTCACCAAACTCCAGATTCAATTTAGCCTTGGTAAGAATACTAGTGCGCTGTGATTGATGGTGTATAACCGTTTCGATCCATCATCTGATGTCGAGCTACAGCAGAGTTTAGTTGATCTATTGGTCTCCATATTATTTGTTAATGAAGTCGATAGTGGTTCCATTATAGTAAATATATACGCTGATGATTTACAAGAAGTTTAGTGATACTAGAAAAGCGCCATTGCTCGCTTTGCTGGCGAATATTTTCGCGACCACCGATTTTATTGTTCATCAGTTGTAGGGGAAATGAGTACTAGATACTGAGGCTTCGACTCAAAGAGAAATGGATTTTAAAGAAAGAAGATATAATAATAATAATAATATTGTTCATCAGATATATTATTAAAATACCAAAAGAGAAGTGTTGGCCACAGTGGGAGTCTTAATATAAAGATCGGATCGGGCATTTTTTCAGATGAACATGTGGAAATCAATATTTTACCCCTTCTCTTGCTAAAATCGAAACCCAAATAAACTGCGGCCCATTCCAGATGCGAACTGCTGAATTAACTTTCAGTTTACTCACAGTGCAGAGACTTATAATTAAATTTGATTTACAATCTTCATTTTAAAATATACAAGGATGCTACGGTGCGGCATGTCCTGAAAAAGTTTTCTGAAAATTTCAAATGCCAATGTCAGGTCATCTCAACTGGTACGATAATTGCAAATAACAAATGCCAAAAAGAGTTGCCGATAAAATATTCCACAATTCATACGCCCACTCACTCCAAGGACATTAAAAGCAACCGGCCAGAAAATATTTAAATATTCTTGAAATTTGCCAACCAAAGATGAAAGGATGTTCGAAGAAAAAAGGTTTCATCTGAAATGGCATGCATAACCCCCCCCCCCCCCCCATTTGCATAATGGAGAGCTCCTTAGTTGAGCACGTTTTATGTAAAGCCACAAGAGCTCCTTCTTCATGCGGCAGTTGAGTGCAAAAAGAGGACTTTCTGCAAAATATTTTATGTGTAGGTAGGACTAAAAACGAAGTCCAAGGGAGAGTTGGGTAGCTGGGAGTGGAGGAAAAGTAGCACTGCTGTTGGTTTATTGAGTAGCTGCTGGCGATTTCTTCATATATTTACACAGGAAATAGTTTTAAAATGCCGCACACACACACTCGTATGCATTATATGCGTGTATAAGTGTGTATGCATGTACACAGCATTACAGAATATGAGGTGGTATGGGTGCAGTAAAATGCATGCAAGCAAAACTTCTTGAAATTTCTAATGAATTCGAAATACGAGTATATATAATAAGAGAGAACGATGGTGAGGATGAGGGAGGGAGCGCCAGTCTGGTGGGACGATGACTGCTTTGAGCGGGACCTGGGGGCCATGACCACCACAACGGACTCAAACTATTGGTGAGAAATTATAAATGAGAATTCCTAGAAGAACTTTTAGAAGCGTCACAGAGAAACTTTTCTTGCAACCCCTTACGGCGGAGGTCGGGGCAAGTTTTCCTTTCGGCCTGTGCCGGAATGGGGGAGCGGATCCTTGGCTACATGAAATGGAAATGTTTTGTTATGTTTTTCACTAGCCTGTCGTTTATTTCTGTTTTTATTTATTTTTGCTGTACGACATGAAATTCTTGCATGGGAACTTGCCTGCACCGAATTTCTAAGCGTGGAGGTCACGCGGAGAGGCAGGGAGAGGAATGAAAAATAAGTAAAAGTTCTTAACTTAGCAGAAAACAAAAAGGAGGAAATTTGCTGGTTGGCAAAAGTTGTGTGCACTTTTTCAAGTGCCAATGGGGGACATTAAATTGGACCGGGGTGGTCAGTCGGCCGCTTGGTTGGCTGACTGAGTGACTGTAGCTGCTTGGTTGGTTTCGGCAAAAGTTTTGTGCTCACACAAATTTTTCCTTTTTGTCTCTAGCGCTGGCAAAGTTTTTCGGAACAAGGAAATAGATGAGGTTTCTCTAAATTTAATTTTAGCACATTTATTGGGAGAGGGCAAGTTGTGAAGGAAATGCAAATGAGTAGGAATTTAGAATCTGGCGAATAAATATATAGGTATATATATATAGTCGATTAAATTTTAAATGAAATATATTGAACATGTCAAAAAGTGTGCAGTAGCAGCAGCGTTTGCCTACAATACTCAAGAGAAGGATACTACTCCTGAGATACTCGAAAATAGTACTCTTCAGTCGACCACAGTACGAAGAACGGAGTACTTGCTGTGTTGCGAAATCAGGAGACTAGGTATCATGCACCCTGTATGGAGCAGCACAGGCATCCAGATTAAATGGCAGGGTCTATTCAAAACGAACGAATTTTCCCCATCCAAAGCGTATGAACTGATATTTTATAATAATATTTTGGATTTTCTACTCTAATGTTATTTGGAATGGAGAGTTCAATAGAACAAGAATGAGCCACTAAATAGATCAGAACACAAAAATAGTTCAAGAACACAAAAATAGATAGCAATATTGCAAAAAGAATGTGGCCAGGAGGGAAAGATCGTAATTTAGAGCCCTTGAAACATTCAGAAGGGCATTCGATCAAGAAACAAAGCAACAACTGACTATGCTGCAAACAGCTGAAGGCGGTCACAAGAAACAGATTACGATATCGTCATTAAGAAGAGGCATGACTCTGTCGTCTTATCAACGTTATTACCAAATATATTTTTTAGCACTCTAGGAAAGTATTTTGATACATCCCACATTACACATTGAAGACCATTTAAAATTTGCTTTTCTGCTTAAAACCCAAAACAAACTCTTGGTCACAGACGTGAAATCGAATCTCAATCGGATCTGTTTGTGGTTTACAATCAAAGATGAATGATTCCTCCCACTTGAAGAAATATGACATAATAATGACAATTGGTTAGGGTGCAGGAGACTTGAACAATACTTCAAAATACTTAGCCTAAGTAGCTAGTTAGATTGGTCAGTATGGACACTATAAAGACTAGAGAAAGACGTGAGGATATTGAAAGTCTTACAGTCGTAAATACAGCGCACTGGTCTATAAACACATGCGACCTCATATCACTCCTAACCGTTTCTGCAGAAGTTGAAAAGATAAAAATTATAGTAAAACACTCAAACAATGCCCCTGGAACTGTCTAGCCTAAACATGTAAGTCTCTACCCATAGTAAATAGTCGAGCCAACCTCTCTGCGACCACACTAAACAGCATAAAATCCTGCATCAATAGTGTCCGTTGGCTGAAGTACCCTACTTTTTTGTCCCCCGTAAGTATGACACTAATCGCGGAAGCGGCAACAAAACGGTGCCTAGGCACTATTTGGGCAGAATCCGGAGGAACCTAGCTAGACGAACTTAGGACTGATTCTGTAGCAGGGTCATAATTGGTGGGTTATTATTCATAGAAAAAAAGATGTCAGAAAGTCGGAGTAGCATATTCGAAACATTTTCGAAAATATGAAATAACATTCATTCCCTTGCAGTGGACCTTCGTCCTTGTATCCGGCGCTTCTCTTCAAGGATAGCAGTTGAGTTCATATGTGCATTTAGTTATTTTATATCTGTTCTTACATTTTAATTGAGGAGGAGGAGGAAGAAACCATTCTCCGCCTGCTAGTTACGTGCCCTGCATTATACAGGAAATGGGCAAGTCACACAGGTTTCACAAAACAGATAACCATGTCGAGTTTGCTTCGAAACCTCGAATTAGGATGAGATCACAATGGGCCATATTGGCTCTTGCAAGGGCGGTCCCTTCTACCTCCCTAACTACCATATGTATTTCACGCTTGTTAGTGTCACTCTTGACTGAAATTAAATTGAACGCCAGCTTTCACATTTTCTCCCTCTGCAAAAAGGCCCACCGAATGTAAATAGGCCTATTGCCTGCAACTGATGCTTCAAGATAGTCAATTGGAAAAATTTTAAGTCTTTAATCTAGTTTGAGTCTTAAAAAAAAAATTTTTTTAAATCTTTTATACATTTTAAAGACTAAAATTACTTCCAATATGTTCAATGATTGCAAGGGATTTAATTACCGCAACTAACTTTCAACAACCGCGACTTATACAAGCAACTTCAATCCACCTCAACAAAAGCAAGACTGGTGCAGATTTTTAGATCGGAGATAGCACCTGGACACCGAAATCGCAACTAATTTGAATGAGCCGAATTTCAATTGACTGATTTCACAATTTTCTGTTTTTATAAATAACTCCATTCGCAGACTGTGACTTCAATCAATGCAGATCTGTAAATTGACACCTCAATATTGAAAGCATGTCAGCACCGATTTGACTATAATTTTTTCAAACCTTTGGATTTTTGGTTTGTGCCCTTCCGTCGAACAGTCTTTTGTCAGTTGCCATATGGGACTCCCTAGTGTTGACATTTAGTACGTTTCTTTATAATTTGGCATTACTTAGATAGCTTTATGACGAAACTAACGACTTAAGAAGTCCTGGGTTATAATGTAATCCTATGGCAAGGTACAAAACAAACAATCTAGAACTGGCTCGTGACATCCGCGATTTTTGGTTTGGAGGGTAAAT
Organism: Clusia tigrina; assembly: GCA_920105625.2. Lineage (NCBI taxonomy): Eukaryota > Metazoa > Arthropoda > Insecta > Diptera > Clusiidae > Clusia > Clusia tigrina. The sequence goes on along the minus strand of OV050031.1, from coordinate 31,070,775 downwards.
ATTTGAAAAGGCACGAAGGTCACACCTCCCAGGATGTGAAATGTTTGCTCACTAAAACCACCTTCCTATATCTCGTATATCCAGATTCGCGAAGCCACAAGCCACTTTTGGCGATTTATAGAGTGTTTAGAGCCAGATATCTTTACAGCGACTAACCACGGTGGGAACGGAACCAGTATTTCGGTCTCTGGGCTCCTTATTTAATCATTAGTTCCAAGGAATTAGATTGTTTACCGCAGGTCAGTCCACCGTTTTAAAGTTATTTTGTGGCATAATTTCACGAAACTTAAGTTTGTCGTTCTCTAAAGGGTCTTCTATCAAATATTCTACTCGCTTCCTTACATAAACTGATGTTATTTTGGTAATGAGTAGCTTGCACGTTTTCGAAACTACACAAAAGAAGTACGAGTGCCTTGAAATCATTTTTGCTATTGTAGAAGAAGTCTGAAATGCCATTATACATTTTAAATTATGTTTCTCTAGCAATCTTCTCCTATTCATAAGACTTACCATCAAAATAAACAGAAATCCACTCTTGCAAGTCTCTGACATGCGGTGTGCCCAATGAATAATAAATCTTCAGAAATGGTAACTACATTCAGAATACAAGTATGCAATCATTTTGGTTCGCAAACCAGAGTACAGACATCACCATATTTCAGAGATGATGCAAACGACTGCCACTATTAAGATTTGTTCAAAAGTTTCAAATTGTCGAACCTTTGTCATAGACTATCAGCTCATACTTAATAAACTCTTGAAGCAAAGGGTTCAATTAGAATGCTGTATAAATAATATGCCAGCAAACTACGAAAATACGAGCTTAGTTGGCTGCACTTCTCCCATAAATCTGCTGGCAAAACAAGCTCAGAAGTTATTAAACTTTATCCCTTGTCAAAGTCAACACAATTAATACACGTTCAACCATTTTGCTGGCCCTGCCAAAGAGAAGACATTTCAGAATAAAATCAATATTCTAATTCCCTTTGCATTGTCCTTAAGGCTGTTTACACATCACAGCATGCGTTAGCGTCATCTTGAATGAGAACAGCGAGGAACAAGGAGTACAGTACCACCATTAAATGCTCACAGCAGCGCTTACCAGCACACCAACACACACGTCCACAAGACATTAGACGAACGCTCCGGCATTAGCATAAGGCGTGGTTGTTATGACTACACCAAAAACAAACGCACACACAGCCACACTCGCACATTAGGCTGCTCAGTGCAAAGGCCATTAAAAACTCACCCTTAAATTTGGCAAAAGGAAGAACAATGCCAAGACGACTTTCTAATAAGAAAATGCCACCATTTTATGTGCTGCGAAAACCACCCCAAAACGTATAAGCCCGAAATATTTATGTCCTTTTTATGTTAATGGAATATGAGTGAGCACAAGGGATTAAGTAGTGAGCAGCATCTGATAAGAAAATGCTCAGCAATTTCATTTTAATGATTTCCGAAGTTGATGAGAGAGCCAAATTTATTATGTATAATGAAAATGTTCCCCAAATTAAATTACTCATTAATATATTCGGACGCATATTCCCATCAAAATAAACTACTCTGTTATAGTTATATCAACAGCAGCAATTAGACTGGAAAACTTCCGTAACACTGCTGTGGCGCCTCCAAAACTCAACTCGTAGATAGAGGAATGTTAAATGAAAGTGTTGCGATGAAAGTAAATGAGTAAATCAGGAGATAGTCGCAAACTTAATTATTGATCTCCTGTGTCGACTCATACAGTCCACACTTCCCACTACCCCAAAGCGCTATACCCAATTTAATCCCAAAGTTTGTGTCATTCAAGTCCCAAAAAACCAGCACCGCTACGAATTATGACGTTCAGATCACATACTCCGGCTCTGTTTTGGCCATTAATCCCTGGTAAAAACGCCCTCGGAGGTGGCAACACCTACGCATGGAATTGCAATCATTCCAATGCCCAAAAACTATTAGAAAAATACTACGCAATACTTAGAAAATGCGTTTCCATCACATGCTCCCCGACAAACAATTCTGATACATGCTTGTGTAAAAAAATTTAGTGATGCAAATACAAATCAATCGGAAAAGCTTCATTATACAACCGACAAAAGTACTTTACTGTACTGTTTAAGGAAATACTCTGCCAGACTCCTCTTCTACTGCTTCCACAATTTCATGAATGTCAGAGATTTTGTAAGAAAAATAAAATCTGTCCAAAAGGCCAATGTTTCCCTGTCCATAATGTCATAAGTTCTCAAAAAATGTTGTATAAAAATCACATCTTTGTTTAAAACGTGGTACTATAAAACACGTTCCCTAAATTGTGAATGAAATAATCCCCAATTTCTTGATATTAGTATTCCAAAATAGCGCTAGCGAAGGTTTCTCATATTGTACTATTATTATATCAGATTGGTATATTGACAAACGCTGCTGTCTAATCACTCGTCAAATCCTAAAATCATGTCGGAGAAGCATTTTGAAGTTGTCATAGGTAAGAAATTGGTTTTTCTACTGAATTAATGTGGATGAGACCAAACGCACTCACATCACATTCATCCTAAGAACTGACATTTGCTCGGCCAAACAACAAAATAATGTCACTGTTCCGCAGACAATTGAAGTAGAAATATCACGTCAAAACCAAGTAAAAAACGAGTACGAGTAACACGAGTTGCAGACTGACACTTGCCTAACAAACAAACACTGAGATTAGAATACAATACACTCAGGAATAGAGCAATCCTAAAATCAAACTACGGTTATGAGTGCGTGCAGCAACATCCAAAAGATTATAAAAGCGGTTTCATCAAAAATGCCCTCATTGACAAAGGCTGGAATACACCAGTCGTACAGAAACAGAAGGATCCTTGGTGGACCTGAAGTGATAACACAAGAAGTCCCTTGCAAATCCATGCTCCAGTTGGGTATGGCAAGGAGTATCTAATTAGGTCATCTGCCTCATTAAAAATTATAATTTGCAAGGGCAGTGCTTACCTCAAATATGTATGACATGTGTATATATATATGTATATATATATATATATATATATATATATATATATATATATATATATATATATATATATATATATATATATATACATATATATATATATATATATATATATATATATATATATATATATATATATATATATATATATATATATATATATATATATATATACATATACATACACAGTGGTCCTGCCTGCCTTGGAGGGTCACACACTCCACTCGCACATTTTGTTATTTGCATATAAAAATTTTCTCAATATTTCCGTTCTTTTCATTATCCGTGTCATCCGGGATATGTGTTCGTCCTTTTTGCCTTTAAAGAATCCTTTTCTATTGTTCTTCCTGTAGTAATTTGCCCAAAAGAATGTCCAGCTCGCATCCCTGTGGCATAAATTATAAATTATATTGCATAAATTTTGTGTTTATGCCAAAGTGTTCCTTTGTCCTTTTCTACATTTGTGCCTTTGTTCTGCTGATAACAATATCTCTTTTTTATGTCCTTAACTGCGCCAGCAACAATGTCTCCATCTCTCCTGAAACAATGCGTACGGGTATTTCAAGAAAATAAAATTTCAAATCATTTCATATACACATTTGTCCCTCTGGCCTGCCCTGCGCTGTGCTGCCTTGTTCTGTTCTGTTCTGTTCAGTTCTGTTCAGTGCGGTACTGTGCTGTTCGGAGCTGTGCAATCAACACACAGCATACAAGGCTGTTATCCTTTTTGTTCATCAAGTGGTCTTTTCACATTCCTCTTAATTTTTTGTTTTTTGCAAATGTTTTCTATATTTAACGCTTGTGCACAAATGTTAATGTAGTGTTGAATTTTACAACACGCCTGAGTGTATTTTTTATATCCATATTAAAGACAAAGTTATTGTCGAGGTTGATATCCTTTATGTTTCTATGTTTCGCTTCATAATTATGTCAACTGCACGAACTTGTCTTTGTTCTGGTGTCTCATTAGGAATTCTGTTTTGAAATGTATTTATAAGGGTTAATCTTATTTCAAATGTGAAGCAAAATGTCAAGGACTCTAACACATCCTTCACTGAAACATATTCTAAAATATATGTTATTAAATGTTTATTGGTGGGAGTGTTTCAAAGTTCTTATACAAAATGTTTCCACTATATCAAATTGATGTATACCACTATCATATTCGAGTATTGAAGTACTCTGCTCGCTTATGTATTACAACGATATAGCCTATTCAATATTCATGGCTAAATATGAATATATAAGGCATATGAAATAGAAGAAGAAAGGTCTTCTATTATAGCATCATGATACTGATAATATGAGTCTTCATTAGTAAGTTAACGAATCTGAGTCATCAACAGTGAGCCATCCACTATGGGTCATCAATTTTGAATCGACATTTCTTTGTATCATACGTGAATCAGTGCGAGTCCAATCACTTTCGCAATAGACCTCATAGCACAATGTTTTACAGCGATGTCCAATGAATACCGGGGTATAAAATTATGTACCTGTGGACCGGATGGAGCTAGTCCTCTACGTAGAATTGTAGTAGCCATCTTGAAGGATGTCCACATTTCCAGCGAATTTTATTGATCTGTCTATTCCGAAAGTGGAAATGTGAAATGATGCCACAATTGTCCCAAACTGCTCAGATTCGGAGCAAATAAATAGACTTATGGCATAGTCCACATTACTATCCCCAACGTATGCAAAACTCTTAGGAATCAGTTTTGTCGAAGCGTTGCGCACCAGCTCAAATCCAACACTTCCTTTGCCCATCTACTTCTATAGTCTATACCCGAACAATATCAGAATTCGTTTCGCTCTGAGCTGAAATGCTCTGAAGTAATTATACAAATTTAAGCTGATAATTGCATTAGAAGGACGAAATTTTCAATTAATTAGACTGGAAATAAAGGCAACATAAATCCGTCTGATTTGAAGCGCACAGTGATGTGCAAAACAACCGCGAGTTATATCGGTAAAATATTAATTGGAATGCAAATAAAATGGCACTGGCTCTAAAAATACACTGCGAGCAACTTATGATAGTTTCGTAAGAGTATTCTTAAAGGACATCGATACAAATTGCAAACTCTACCTTAGGAAACCTTGTTATGAGAACTAAAATTCATTTCACAATATTGAAGACCAACTTCCGGCTAGTAGGAAAAGACTGATATCCTTGCCGGACACTTGCCATTGAGAAAATATCTTGGTTGTAGGCAAAACTGGCAAGAGATCTACTGAACATACAGTCTTCTATCTTTGCAACGGAAACTCAGTGGTTTTTCTGGTCTATCAATAACCAGAACATTCTATATTGTCAGAAACTTTTCCGCTCGACTCTGAAATAGGCTCTTACTGAATCGAAGGACCAGAAGGTGAGACGTTCGAAAATTCTGAAAAACTTCACTGAAGGCAGTTCCTACAACATTCAAGACTTCAACAAATATTTGAAAGGACCCTTTCCATGCTGCTGACCCCATCTATTCCCACACTGCGAGAGTTTTATCAAGAGCTCCAATACGGGCTTTCGTGAAATCTTTTCCCATTCCTTTTTTCATATTTCTTGCTGCTGACTACTGACTAAAATCTACTGCCACGACAACGATTGCAACTCACTCTTCCCTGTACATGTCCTGGAGGCTATTTGCCCCATAGTAAATACTATATTTACGTGTCCAAAGTAATATCCTTAAATAACACATGTACCAGGATATGTTATAAAATTCCAAAATAGTTTTGTTGGCTCGGCCATAATGTTAACTGCCTTACACTTGGCTATGCGCCGGCCAGTTATTTGTTAGAGAGGGTGGGGGCGAAGATGTTGCAGGGTTTTCTCTATGCCACACAACACCACTACACACAACCGACGTCGTTAATTTTGTTGGCATGTATGTTGTTGTGGTGTTTGTTGTTGTTGTTGTAATTTTGTCATGTTTCAGCATATCTGCAAATAATAAATATGACCGAAATGAAACTGCCCAAATTTCCACACAATCACACATTCGCACAGTCGTATCTATTCATACATACTGACGCACACTACACATGCAAACACATACACACACATGTATACGTGCAATCAGGACACAGTGGCATAGGAAAGTGCCAACCCACATAAGAATACCGCACTATACTTTAGCTAAGAATAGACACTCATGCACACGCGTACGCTCCCATAACAGGCATCCTCAAATTTTGCTCGCTCGGTAGCACCACTGCCATATGTGCGGATATCACCAGTGTGTGTGTGTGTGCATATTTGTGCTTGCGCGTGTGTGTGAGAGAGTGAAACTTTGAAAAATGAACCCATCATGGCCGAAAACTACAGGAAATTCGGTTAAGAGTGTTGCTGTTTACGATTTTTCCTTAGCTTCGGCCGGAGTACTGCAATTTTTCTTCCGAATAAAGTCAAATTATGATTGGATGGAATGGGTGAGGCAACCGCTTTGAAGCTCGATATATGGGGTCCTTAGAGTTCTAAAATTTGGCACGATATAACCGTAGACAATATTTCTTACCATTTTGTATTCTTTTTATTAAGGCTCGTCCCTCCCTGAACCACTCTCTTACGGCAAATTTTAACTATTTTCGGTCCTATTTCTTTCTTTTTTATTTGCCTGATTTTGGTTCAGTTTGCAACATTTGTCCTTTTCATGTATTTTCCTTCAAATTGCCTGTCCTCATTCATATCTAGTTTCTGGTGGTGCTGTAGTGTTGGTGTGTTGCTTTGTCGCTGTGTTGCTGGCGCACTTGTATTTATAAGAAAACTTTACACAAATTTGCATATACAAAAATTTGAATATAAAATATTTGTGCATAGATGTGTGCCTGAATTCCAAGTGTTTCCTCTTCGTTATGAACCCAACTTCAACGAAAATTAACAGAAATATGTAAATTTTGTGAAGGATGCTGGTAGTGGTGTGCAAAATTGTGATACTTATTTCAGCAGAGTGTACCCCGGCCAACTAAACGGAAGCTGGATAAATTGAAAACGGAAGAAAAGCTTCCCGAGTAGCAATACCCGAGTACCCCAGCAACTGCCAAGTTGCCTCCGCAGCCGAGAAAGAAGCAGTCAGTCTTTCGATGAATCTAAGGAGCTCTGAACAATCCAAATAAAGACGGTGCATTTGAATCCTCAGAACTTGCAAACGATAGAAAGCCTCACTCTTTTAGGGCAGCAGTCCCGCAATAGAGTACAGCTGGCAGTGAATGATAAGCCGGATACTTATTCCAAATATGGCTCACCATTTTAGTTAGTAGATTCCTGAAAACCAAATTTCATATGTATCTTGAACTGACAGCAAGAAGTCGCAAGGAGCCGAGAATTCACTGCTATTACAATGAAACTGGATGCATATACCTATGTAACGGAAACATAACTGAAAAATCCTACCAAGAACAGTGAAAGCTACACATTCTAAAATATATAGGCAGTCAACATCACTCAGGAATATATCGATGACAAATAACGAAGATGAAATAGATTCACTGGTTTTTTAGTAGGCAATAAGTGGCCTGCCTCTAATACTAAGTCGGAATTTCTGTCTGGTTACATGTGCTAATTGAAGTAGATGAAAAGGGGTACGCCAGAAAACTGCCGTAGGATGATTTCTCACTGTGCTTTAAGCCTGTAATTAGGGGAAAGGTAAAATAGTTGTGAAGAATGATGTGTTACATGTGCTGAATCAACTGATTCAACTTCCAGTCGCAATATAAGCTCTTGGCTTTATGTCAGGAAACAATGTGTTGAACCAATTCTGGTTTAGTAACAAAAGGGTACAAGAGCCTTCTTCCCACACTTAACGACATGCTGAATCTCTCCATCGAGATAAAAGCGTTAATAGCCATCTATATACATGATTTGCGAAACATGATGATATTAAATCATGAACGATGTGGAGCAATCACCGCTCAGAAAACCTTTGTTTGGCAATAGAAACTGACGGAGGCTCAATTGCTTATTTCCCTGTTTGTGGAGTAGTTGTACGTCAGCCAACTTATCTATTTGATGAAAGGTTTCAGAGCTCGTTCAGTATTTCTGAGGAGTCCAGCATGTTATTGATGAGAAAAACATAGGAGGACGTAAGAATAGGAATGGTGCAACTTACAGCAATAGAGTTCGAATAAGTCATTGAGTTATAGTGCTCCACCTAAAAACGATGATTTAAGCGACATGAACAATTATTTTCCTCTCACCAAAGTTTGGTACACACATTTTTCTCATCACTGTAGCATTTTATAAAATACGTTTTTTTCTCACATTCGATTGCTTGCTTGACCGGAGTGCAGAGCGGGATATCCTCTGAACGTAAACGACTTGGTGAGGACTTGCAGTTGCTCCTACCAAGACCAATATAAGTGATGAGAGGTTTTTGATAAAAGGATGCTAAAGAGAAATGAGTGCTGAGTGGTGAGCGGTGTGCAAGCAGGGGGACGAACTTTTGCGCAATTTTGAATTTATGAAAATTGCTTAAAATGGAAAACACACAACAACAAAAACAAGAAGAACAACAAGCACAGCAAAAACTAAATTCAACACTAACTAACCAACTAAAACTAACTAATAACATACACGCACATACAGGCACACACACATCTGCAGACAAAACATACAAACATCATTTCGGGCGTTTTATAGTTTACGAGCATGGTGTGCAAAGGTATGCATGGACCTACGTGCATGGGAATTTTGATATAAGTGTGTATTGGCCTTCTGTGTGCGAGCGTGCTGGTAAACAAAATTGGTACCACTGTATTAGTTTAAGTTAAATTGGAATATGAAAGACGATGAAGTATGAAAACAGGAAGGGGTCCAGAATACCCGACAAAGACGGCAGCAAAAGTTGGGCAGAGCGAACAATTTAATAGCTCCAATTTGTACCGCTCTAACTTACGACTACAGTGACAAATGCGTGTCTCTGAGTGTGTTTCTGTCCACGTGAGGGTGGATGAGGAAATATGTTCACGGCGTTGACAAATGTTTCGGCAAAGAACACAAAATTGTAAAAATTTCCAAAAAATCATTCTCTCCTTTATATATCATTGCCCAATCCTACGCTGGTATAAATACCTCCGAGAGCTGTTTGAACAAGATTTGTGGATATTGACTATCATAATAAAAACCAAAATCATTTGGATCTGACTATGTTCTCATTACTATCCTTACCATCCCCCAAAACCTTCGTCCCTTGCTTATGATAGTCGGATACTGACTACTAATTCCTGTCTGCCATTTGAGTGATCCCGAAGCCAGAACAACTCTCTCCGCATTACACCTTTTAATAAGCTAAATTAATTATGTGAGAAATCAAAGCTCAGGAACTAGTCTGCAGTTGCTACGTTCATACTAACGTCTCGAGTTGATTTGCTAAGATCTTCATACCGCTGAACTGGTGACGAACTAAACAAACTCCAGATTAGTTATCATCCTTTTCAGAAGTCATAATTCCGTTCTGGAAGATTGTGAATAGTTACACTATTAATTCCACCCCAAAATTGTGATCTCATAGAAGGCTTCATTCACATGTATTCGCCGCTGGAGTAGCCTCTATTAGTTCAGTGTTCGGCATACAATGATTATCCCAATCAGTATGACTTTTGAATAACTGATTGAAGTAAGAGTTGATGTCTAAACCAAAGTGTATCGGGAAACTCTTCCTTAAATGCGGATCTCCGCAGACGAAATTTAGTTAAGATTGAAAGAGTGGTTCCTAAACTATTTTTCCTAGATATCCATCATGAGCTTTTCAAATGTATCTAAATACATTTCTCTGGTTCTGCGTAGTCTGTTGCTCTGAGTTTCAACTGCCCACACAGTAGTTACCATGTTTACGTTTGTGTGTGTGTCCATCAGACTCTGGCAGTTGGCATTTCAAAATACTTTCTCTCACTGTCCTGTGCACATACTCCTTCATTTGGCGCTTCATTTTGTCAAAATATCTATGAGAAAGTAGCAGGACAAGTGAATTGCGAATTATTTTGTGGATATGACTTTGAATGGGGGCCTAATTGGATGCCATGTCCTCTCCGTATTTTCAACTCCTGTGAATTCGTAATTTAAAATCAAATTATCAATGTGTAAATTAAATCAAATTGTATTATTGAAATAACATGTTGTTAATTATTTATTTACCGAAAGAGCACGCCCCACTTGCCCAAAGGAATGACCAAAGAGTACACCGGTTGTTAATTAAAGCTCCTTCCATTTACCTATCTAATTATGAAGGATTGATTCTACTTGTCTGCATATTTCTGAGGATATAGGAAATCATCAGCTGCCTAAATTTGCATATTGTGCACGATGAGCTGACTTATCAACTCTAGGATAGCAATGCCTCCAATGAGAGAATTCTATATTGGCCAATCGTATTCCTGCGCGGCACCATTAAGGATAATAAATAGGAGGAATAAACAGTCATGCATAATTTTAATACTTCCGTCAGAAAAACCATTCGAAGTGAAAATATGAATATATTTGATACAGAACTTTTCAGAACATTTCAAAAATAAGAATATTTTAATATTATATTAAATTATATTAAATGGAGCATCCTTTCAGAGAGTTTTCGAAAGGGTTCGTTGATGCCAAGAAAAGCGCAGTTTCTGATATTTATAAAAGTACATGAAACTACAATCTAGTTTCGGACATATAGTCTACGAATTCAAACCCAGATTTCCTCTTCTGTTGAACAGAGCGAGGTAACATATTTTCCTTCCAGTATCCTTATCCCTATGAAATATATTAAAGATTTTGATACAAACTACATTCCCAAATTGTTCTTCGTTTCATACGCAAACATCCACAAGTGCATGACGAAATATTTTGGTCTATTTCACCAGGCAAGGAGCATAAGGAACTCTGTACAGACCCTAAACATCGGACGAATTGGAAATTCGCTTACGAAAGCCAAAATAATGGTTTCGTTTTCAATTGGAAATCTATTTCTGATTAAAATTAATTGAAATTAAAAAAGGACTTTTTTATTTGTCGGAAATGGCGCCAGTTTTGCTGCATTATAAGATCATAAAATCGGAGAAAGTAGTACAAGGAAATATTTATTTGAATACAGTTATCAAAATTGATCTTTATGCTTGTGTTTAATGGCTTGAGCCCATATAGAAAAAATGGTCTCTGGGAAATGTTCAAGATGAGAATTCTTAATTTCTCATATTATATTCTATATCATTATGTTTTCTTCGAGGTTAGAAGATGATTAAAAGCAATTCCAATGCAGTTCACACTTAAAAATTTTGACACTAAAAGTATGCAACGATTTTTGTTTGTAAGGGCAAAGATAATAATTAAGATCAATTTAGAATTAAAAACAAATAAATGATGTTAATAGTCGGTTGTGTCGACCTACATATATCCCCTACTATGTGCTATTGTCAGTTTTATCTCTATAAATGTTCGATATAATACTATACCTGCATTCGATATACGTGCAAAGTTGATAAAACGAGCACCACCGTCAAGGTAGGAAATGGCCTTTCCGAAACCTTTAACACTGGCTGCGATCTCTTCAACTTCATCATGGAGGGGATCCTACGAAAAGCTGATGTGCATCGCAATGGCACCATTTTCTACAAAGGTGTCCAGCTCCTTGCGTACGCTGATGATATCAATATTATCGGTCAGATCAAAAGAGATGTTACTGCTGCTTTCAATGTTATTGAAAAGGAATCTGACAAAGTGGGCTTGACGGCAAACGAGGGCAAAACGAAGTATATGCTGTCTGCAAACAGTGGAGCGCGGCGTCTAGGCTCTCATGTTTCAGCGGGCAACTTCAACTTTGAAATAATCAAGGAATTTACATACCTTGGCACCGCCGTTAACACCAATAATGATGTCAGTCTGGAGATAAAGCGAAGAATCACAATTACTAAAAGGTGCTACTACGGGCTCAGTAAGCAATTGGGTTGCAGAGAACTCTCTCGATCGACGAAGCTGACACTTTACGAGACGCTCATTCTACCTGTGCTTATGGCGCTGAGGCATGGGTGGTATCGCAAACAGATGCAGCCGCTCTTGGAGTTTTCGAGAGGAGAGTTCTTCGCAAAATCTTTCGTCCTGTTCGAGTTAGCGACGACTATCGCATTCGAATCAACCGCGAGGTGTATGAGCTCTACACCGATATTGACGTAGTTCAGCGTTTAAACATTCAGCGACTACGCTGGCTGGGTCATATCTATCGTATGGATGAAGAAGCTCCGGCAAAAAGGATATTCGGAGCGAGTGCCGAAGCTCGACGATGAATAGGGAGACCGTGCCTCCGGTGAATAGACCAAACTGAGGAAGCACTCACCACGCTTGGTGTGAATAATTGGAGAAGGCGCGCGAAGCAGAGGCGCCTGGGAAGAGGTGCTTAAATCGGTCGCAATCCGACCAAGGGTTGTAGAAGAAGAATTTTGATTTGGTTACGATTTAAATGTATTTGCAGAAGAACAGAGACTTAAACACCACTAGCAATGATTTCTTAGTTCTCCTAGTTCCGAAGCTTTGTTCTTTTTAAGAAAATATGTTTGGAAGTCGGCCGGATGGTTGTCCGATTTTCAACAAACTTTACTCAGCTGATCATCAACAGAAGTTAATCTAAAATATTGTTCCCAAGAATTCTTATTATAAGAGCAGGTTTGCCTTTTCCCCCAAACCTTTTCTGCATATGAATTATTGGGGACACTATAATTCTTTATAGCTAATTTCATCCTTAAATCAAATGTAGATCTCACGTAGTGAAAATAGGAAGTGTAAATAGGATCATCTCTCTCTCCCTCCAGAGTCTAGTCAATCTTTGTCATTATATCATACGTCATTATAGTGTGTATAATTTTTTATTGGAGAGGTATGTGTGTCCATTGTTCGAAAATAGTTTTATAAAAATATCTCTAACGGCTTGGAAGAAAAAATGGACATGGATAAATCTACCCAGGGATGATATTGATTTTTACATATATGTATATTTGTCAAAGTCACATAAAGAGTCCATTTAATGATATCGGTCCGACTGTTGTCACTTCCATTTACAAAATAGCAAGAATAGGGCGATTTTTCATTTTATATATACTCCTATTGACAGCTCCTTTGACATATCTAGGACTATACCTAATGCGAATAAAAGAATTACTAAGTCGTATTGCACATTCCCCAAAAAGTATGTAAATCGCACTTGAGTGGACAAGGCAAATGCTTTGATGACGCCAAAAGAACAACATAGGCATATACATGAGTATTCTATCAAAATAATAGACAAAGCATATATTTAGATAGAATTTTGTTTGCTGGTAAGATTGCTGGAATCGATCAAAGAACTTCGAACAGGGTTTTAGGAGTGTCTCTATGCTATTTTCGGCAGTATTCTAGAACGATTTGCGAACGCATGGCAAATTGCCTGTACATAAATATAAGAAGCCAGGTTTCCCTCCTCAATGAACGTTCAAGCGAATTCAAAATTATTCCTCATATTTATACATAGTAGCAGAAAGTGCCTCTAGAGCGAAAGAGCTACTATAGACTCTCTGGGTTTGGTACAATATATATAATTCCCATAAGCCGTATTCTCTCAATCAGCATAGACCACATCCAATCTAATGCAACCTCCTCCGTTTCTACATTTACACTTTTCACATCTCTTCGGGAAATTTCTTATACTCCACATTTCTTTCAATTCACATTTTTAAATTCCCAGCGTAATGGCAACACTTATTCCGTCATTCACAATAGAGCTTACCTACAAAATGAGCGCAGCTCTGCAAAGCAACTGCCACTGTGAACGAAGTGTCCCATTTAGGAATATTGCACATAGGCACACACATGCACACTCGTGCAATCGAACACATGATTATGCACGTATGTCATGACCCCACCTCTAACCCACCAAAACACGGAACAAGGGTTAACAGCATTTAAATAATAAACCAGCCAGGAGCGGCAGCGACTCAGATGCAGTGAGCAGCGACGGTGGAAATTGCCGCAAAAAAGTGGCAGCAGCCGCCGTGGCAGCAACGGTGGGTCTGCAGCAACCCTTAACTTGTTGAATTGTTGCGAACGCAACAACAACAAAATAAAAATGAAACTAGAAAAAAGCACGGAAAGGTATGCAAGCAGCCGGCAGCGCACCATGTGGGAAAAATACGCAAAGAAAAGAAGTGGGAAAAATGCAAAATTTGACCTATAAGCAAGGTTATTTTTTGGAGCAGAAAATTTGCGGTCAAACAAAAAAATTCAAAACAAAACGAAAGGATAATTAGCACGATTATGATGAGTTTAAGGGAAAGGAGAGAGGCATAAAATTTGTCGTTGGAGCCGAGAAATTTTTGGGTTGAGTGAAATAAGAGAAATTTAATTGAAATGTATGTGCAAAGTTTTGGACAGGATATGCGCAGGATATTTAGATAATTACATAAATGACTTAAAACATACAATTTAACTGCAGGAATCTTATAAGAGACATTGCACATAATCTAAAACAGGCAAACAAAATAATATAAGTTGAACGCATGCTGCTAAGTGAGACGGAAGTAGGATAATTCATCGAAAATATATAAGATCGAAGGCTTAAGGGCCACAATTTCCCAAACCACTCCCTTTGGTTAGACATTGCTTATCACGCTAAGTAGAGAGCGACTTGGAACTTTATAAATTACAATCCTATTCCACAAAGTCTTACATAAACTGGAATAATGTATTTCTGTAAACAACCACAGAAAACAAAGCAATTTTTTTAACAGAATACAATCAACTTTTGTTCTTGGCATTGTTCAGATTTCCCAGAATTGTCTTCATATATATCAGAGGAAAGCCCTGACCCACTTGTACTATAGCCTGATTATGTCCAAAACCCCACCAGTTGGATAATACTTCTGTCTAAATGATAGTCATGGGATCGTCAACTTGTACTATAGCCTGATTATGTCCAAAGCCCCACCAGATGGATAATACTTCTGTCTAAATGATAGTCATGGGATTGTCAGTGTAAGGGATTGTTATGAATTCTCGTATATAAAGGAAAAATATATTTCCTTCAGGATCTATGTACAAGTTAATGCGAGTAAGTCTCCAACTGCATTAAAATTAGCCATAGGCTGGAGTGAGCGGATTCAATGCTCTCTCGCTGGCTGGGAAAAGTAGTGCTCACGACAAACTACCTAAGTGGCATCTGCAGCTCTCTTCGCAAAACGTCATGTGCAACGAAGGTCAGCGAAGGTCAGCGAAGCTCAGGTAGGCCTTTCTTTTAAAGCTTGGTTTAGTTTTTAGTACTTTTTAAAAGTTAATTATTAAACACAAAAAGTAATATTATTAATTTACATAAATGTTGTAATTTTCTCTATTCTTCAGCATTCGGCCCACAAGTGATATCGAAACACTGAAATTACGAGATATACGAATCTATTAGTACTAATTTTCAAAGTGTCTAATACTTACAATGGTAAAGAATACGCCCACCTCAGATATGCAATTCTCGAGAACCCATTTTTAACTACCGTAACTAAGATTATTTGAAGATATGTTCCTGTATAATGATAAATTTTCTCTCGTATTCCCCATACAATGAAGGGAGCAGAACAACTTTCCTGCTAGGCCTATAAGTTAATGGACGAATCCCCTTTATAGTGCCACTATAAAACAAAAACACCAATAGCGAGCCTATTGACACAGAAGTTAAAAGATGCAAGTGGAACTGGATAGGGCACATTCTGCGTAGAGAAGACACCAACATTGCAAAGATGGCCTTTCAACGGAACCCACATGGTAGTCGGAAAGCAGGACGCCCACGACAAACATGGGTACGCACTATCCACGCCGAAAGTCACCACAGAGCCACCTGGAACGAAATAAGACACCTGGCTGCTGATAGAAACCGTTGGAGGGCTTTTGTGATCGCCCTATGCTCCGACTAGGAGCGATATTTGACTATTTTATAATTATGTCTTTCAGTTGACTTTGTTAGCATAAGTATAGTTTCATTGTGTCAAATGTCATGGAATTAATAATAATAATAAAACATTAAACAAAAAATGGGTTGTGCAACTCCACTACCACTCCTGCTATTGTGACGTATAACTCGAGACCTATACAACATTTATTAACGAAACTTGAGATAGGGGCGCATAATTGGAATATAAAGTTTAGTATTACAAGTAGGTGTGTTATATCACATATCAAGCCCTGTTTCACATAGAATTCAGCCATGTGAAAAACGTCCCTTCGAAGAGTAACAAGTTAGAACGATCCAATATATGTAGTAATCGTTAGACACGCATAGCCGTGGTTTGATAAATTATCTTGGGGGGAAAATTAATGGTTTTCTTACAGCTTAGAAGTAGATGGGATGGGGAGAATTGACTGCTGATGATGTTATTGCACCAAATACATTTTACCAATGGGAATTACCGAATATGAATAAACCATGAAATGCGTCAAGGAAATATATATCCTGAGACCCCCAGCTAAAGATAATGAACGATGTTGCTCTGGTGAAAAGCCGTTCAATTTGGAGCTCAATATCACAGCACTTGGAGTTTTCTAATGACTTTAATAGGAAGAATAGATGTGATTCTGCCAAAGTCTCTTAGCTCCGCCAATTCTATCCCAAGAATGTATCTACCATTAAAGTGAGTACGTGCAACAAAATTCAGTAGACTATAATTTTTGTGCGAACCCTCCAGAATTCTTTCGTATTGAGCACATGGTAAGGTGCTAATCAATTTCTCTTCCTCTCTTGGTAATGAACAATGGACACTTATTATAGTATTTTTCTTGGTATCCTTGGTATTTTCCAGCATCGTGATTTTCTGAGTAGGTCTTATTATCATTTCGATTTCTCTTATAAATATAAAATAGGAATTATCAGTGATATCATAACCATCCTATTATTGTATTTCAATATGCTAGTTAGTATGACAGCGTTTGACTTATAACGATTAGTCAATCTAATGATTTCGAGTACTCTTCAACGTGGGATTCTGTGTTTTGGCACAAAATTTTCGTACGTCTCTTTCACATTTAAACTGCTGATAAAACTACTGCTGTTTATTGTTTATAATGTCCGTCTACTTCTTTCTGAATATCCTTATGCTTATGCAAAATTTCATAAATTCCATCGACAGTTAGCTAGAAAGAGGTCACAGATGGAAAAACCTGAAATGAGTTAAGAAATAGTCCTTATCAAGATGCCACTCTTGCTTATAGTGTTGCAAATATTTTGTACAAATTATTATAATATTTTTCCATAACTTCGTTTAAAAAGTTTATAAGATATTTTAAGTTAATTTGTATGCTCTTTCACATTCAATTTGGAACTCTTGTAGTATGATTCAAATATTCTGGCGATATTCTTAAAATACGAGTATACTCGTATATATCATTATAACTCTCTATTCTTTGGACCTCCGACACTTGGTGACTTATTAAAACTACTACCACTAGTGCAGTTACCGTAATAAGTGTGCTTGACTAATGAAGGATCCTAAGAAATTTCCATTCAGAATGGAGAGAGATCTCTCACTTCATCTTCGTTGACTTGTGGTCGTCTGCAAGAAAAGAACACTTGGAATACTAAATCTGTACACAAATCAAGGTGTGCATAGGATATTCCTCTGTGCTAACGTATTTCCTATAATAATAGCCTTCATTATAATACCAACGGAACTCAATTTTTCAGTTCATTCCCTTGCTAAGGAAAGCTGAAGTGAAATGGGACAAGGTTAATATTGATCCCAGCCTGGGTTTCGCGGATGATTTCAAATATTTTCTCCCTGTTTCGCTGATAAACCAGCAAAAAATAATTATATCCCCACAGCTTCCATAGAAGTGGTGTGGGACAATCTTCTCACTGCAATACTTTTGAGTATTGAGAAAGTGTGTGTTCCCACTCAAATGCGTTCAATGTAAGGATTCGAGTTTTATACAGTTTTTGCGATGTAGACTGCCACAGAGTCTGACTTGCTCCTCCACTGTCGCTCCATCTTTAATTAGAAGTACAGATTTTTGAAATAACAAAATTTTTGCAGGTCTCACTTTTCCGTCGGCATTTGCAAGGAGTTGATTTCCAACTTTGCGACTCTGTCTCTCTCTACTCTGCAATTCTCCTGCACCTTCTCCGGGAAAGGTGCGTATCTCCAAATAAAGAGGGCAGAGAGAATTGATCTTAAATACTAATTGTATGACCGGTGGCGTCTTGACTAGAACTACTTGGCTATCACTGAAAAGGCACACACTTCCTTTAACATTTTGCGATCCCGGTCAAACACCTCCTTCAGAAAACAGTGCAAACGATGATTTCAATGTAAGACAATAAAGGAAACATTCTAAAATCTGGAGAAGTTCCTCGTACTAAATAGTGCCAAATTAATTTGGAAATTGTTGATAGATTTATCAGTCACAATGTCCTCAGTAGTTATCTTGGATCATTTTGAGTAGAGTCCGCTTGGAAATTTTGCATTTAAAGACGAGATTCTCAGTATTTATGGAACTATTCAGGTTTTCCGGAGTTATAACATAAAAATGCATTTGATCTGCTATGATTGACGTCTTGGAAGCCGCAGGGATATAACTCTTACACACCATAAACAGTCTCTTGTATGAAACTAAGCATTTCAACGGGTCAATGTGCCCCCAAAGAATTATACAACGGGCTCCCCAAAAGGCTTCAAATGTCTGCCGACGGACGGAAGGAGTTGATATACCCAATTTAATATAATTTTATATAAAATTGATTAAATAGTGATATATTATACCTTAAACCCATTGATATAAATATATCTATGCATGTATATATGTGTATATAACATTTAATCCAAGTAAATAAGCAAGCGAAAATCCCACAGAAACACTTTATCTTAGAAAATTTGCTGTGAAATTGCTGTAAAAAAAACTAAAAATATGTTGAATGCAACGGAGCAGCGCCAATTCTATGAGAAAGTAATTCTAATTAAAAGGACATTGTACCAGAAAATCCTGATTTATTGGAACAGATAAACGCAGCCACAAAAAAATATATTCTACAAGGTCGTTGAACACAGTTTTCGCTCGAAACATACGGGAAAGTGCAACACAATAGCGCTAAAATACTACTTTACAACTTAGAAGAGCATTGCTAAAAGGATTCTTTATGAAAGCATAGTAAAACTGGTATTTTTAGCGCCAAATTGCAAGACTATACGCTCAGCAGCAAAACAGGATGCGGCGATACAAAAAGGAGATAAATTTCAAATTTATAAAATATACTGCCGCCGCTTTTTTCACATGATGCCACACCAAAAGAGGAACAAAAAACGCACAATCAACGACGGGAAAGCAGAAACTTAGCAGACAGTTCAATGGTCAAGGATATTGTGCGGATGTGCTAAAATTCCGTTACCCTCCCATTTTGCGCCTCATACGCACGGCCAACCCAACTGGTTTCTCATTGTATCATGCCTTGCTTGTGTGCGGCTGCTATTGCTGTTGCTGCTACCGGTCCAGCTTTCAGTCCAGGTGTGCTTTGCGCTTACGCATCCTGCATCCTTTTGCCTGCACTACCACCACCAGCATCGAAAGCATTCGCGGGTTTCAATTAAAATAACGTTTTTTCCTCCGAGATTTTTGCTGCAATCTCGCATTTTTCTATAATAAACTTGTTTGTCGTGTTTCTCGAACAATGATCGCATCGCTAGGCCATTGTCCTTGTGCCTCTGGCTTTATCACATTTTTCTCACAGCAGCAGCCCCGCCACACGGCACCTTCAATGCAGAGTGTGTATAAAAGCTGCCGCTATTGCGCAGTATCACTCAGTTTCATTGCAATCATCAAAAGCACAGGATCAGTTCCAGAGGATCAACAACAGATCCTGACGCAGCGTCTGCTGCGTTGAGTTCAATTGTTGTTCGCGACGCGCAAACTATTCAACTTACAGTTTTTATTAAATTGTTTGCTCTTTAAAACAAACGCAAAATCAGTTCAAATAGAGTCATTCTCAACAGCGAAAGTCAGATTATTTTTTATTAACAATATTAAGGAAAAGCACAGTACAAAATAAAATAAATACTCGTACATATTTTAAAGTCGCTTCGTTTATAAAACAAAATTAAATTTTTTTTTTCTAAAGTGGAAATATTTAAACTATTGAATAGAATCATCACTAACAAAAATAAACATTTCAATTTATTAAAAGAAATATTTTATAACCAACACAAAATCGTACGTGATAATTCAAGAATCAAGCAACGAAGAGCGAAGAAGTGAACGCGATTTCAACCAGTCAAGCACAGCCAGCACGAACTAATCTCACCTATTTTTATATTTCACAGGTAAGTTCTTTACTTTCTTATAATGAAACACACATTAAGTCATTCTGCAAAGCAATCACTCCGTTGTATCGTCTAACACCGGATGATAGTACAGCGTGATTCTAGGCAATCAATTTTTAAGTCAGAAACTGAAACTGTGAGTTCGGCGAATGAAAGACTCCTAGCAGCTTTATTCGGTGTGAAACAATGCGAATGAGAGCTCTGTTTATAGAAATGAAAAAATTATAAAACAAATTTAAGTCTGTTTTAAAGTGTTATAATAATATCGAAGATAACCCACGTCGGTAGTTCTCAGTTGCAATAATTTTTCTTACACCAGCACGGCAGAATCTGGAACCAGAAAAAACCAGGTGTACCACGAGTATTTCCCTTAAGTGTGATTTTGTTCAATCATTCTTGAACTGTATTGTTTTCAACGTACCTTCAGTTCAGAAAGATCCTAGAGGATCAATATTGGCAGATGAATTAGTTTTATTTTAATCGATTGAATCTTAAAATTTATCGTTTCGTGAAAAATCAGACGTTGATTATCTTCAATTGCTCTGAAAAAACACTTTCAGTGAACATATTTTTCGAATGATATATATTAAAAAAGTATATTTTCCCCAAGCGATTAGTACTGGATCCCCAGGTTCTCAATCAAATGACAGCAAATTCCCTAAGACAGAGCTCTATTTCTAACTTTCACTTGGTATTTTGCAAATTTGAAAGTAGATTTGTAAGTTTAAAACTTTTTCCTGTAGAAAAGAAAATGCTCAGGGAACAAAATTAACCTCATTACAAACTGAAACAATATTCATTGTTAAATTTCCAAAGAAATGTTAACTTTTCAGTGCATTTAATTTAATTATATAAATAGAATCCAATTCATTTCCAAGTATCTTTTAAATAAATGTCTGTTAAAGTGCCTCTTTTGCTTCCACTGGGCGTACTTTTCCATCCATCACTGAAGCCAAGAGTAATCGTGACAGTCGCGACTGCATTTGTGATTTTCCAATAATTTTCATATTTGCTGCCAACGTCAACAATTATTTTAATTATATACTTAATTTAATTAATTTCGCAAACCCAATATAATTATTCTGATCAGTCGAAAATTTCAAAAATGATCTCTACACCGACAAATGATGGATCGATGGAATTAATGATGCTCTACTTAGACCTAATATGACTGTATTATTAGCTGGATTATTCACAGCAAAGTGGTTAACTAAATCTTGTTAGCTTAGTAGTACTCTTGATAGTCTGTAAGACCAGAGACAATGGCTTCGAATTTAAATTGAACATGATATCTCACGCTTATTTCTCTCTTACTTCCCCGCGATTGAAAGTCGTAATCCCTCATAACTCCATCTGCAGAACAATCTTCGGGAACTTTCAGATTACAAGCAATCTGTAGATGGAAGGTAAATTTATGCCAAAGAATATGTGAGTTTCGGTGGTGTGCAAAGCCATTAACTGTAGGTGGTATTATTAATACGGGATTGATTCCAGAAATACAGGATAGATTTCGGGAAAATTTGTTCAACAGGAGATCAATTGCATTTGGGCTTCACAGCCATCCCATAAAATATTGTTCGGCTATAGATGGTATTATTCATAAGGGACTGATTTCAGAAATACAGGATAGATTTCGGGAAAATTTGTTTAACAGGAGATCAATGGCATTTGGGCTTCACAGCCATCCCATCAAATATTGTTCGGCTAAGTTTTCAACATAAATTCTTACTTCAAACTTTCTTCAGAATAAAATGATATTTATTATTGGCAGGGACAAGCATAATGAAACATCATAATTATATGTTTCAAACTTCTGTGATCTGTATTCAATTAATGTCCTAAATACGAACCGAAATATAGTTTTAAATCTGATCTTTGTTCATCAATCGGTTCATTCCTTATTCATTAGTATTCCATCAATATTAATTAGTCAGAATAAGATAATTATAATAATTTAGTTCTTCTAAAGTTGAACATAATTCCTCAATAATTCGTAATGAATAAATAAATCCTTGCTTCATAATTAACTGATTAATTGTGATAATAAAATTAAATGAAAGCAATTCCCCTCATAAATACAAGAAAATCGTTTATAACATATTAAGATGTGAAGTAAATTTATTTACAAATTAATTTTAATTATTAAATAATAAGAATATTTTCTCGTTTATTAGGAACCTTCACAACATGGGCCCCCCTACAAAATTCCAAAGGTTGTTATGAAACTCAACCAAACCAAACACAATCATCAAACAAGAAACAACAAACAAAATTACAACCATTTGGAATCTTTTGTTTTAAAGGTTGACTTACAAAAACTGAAGAAAATTCGAAAATCTCAAATCCAATTAAAAGTCAAACATATCAGATCAAGGCACGATTGTGTCAAACCCAAAATGTCTGCAGCTGAGAAACGCCATTTTCGTATCAAGCATCAAGAAATAGCAAAATCACAGTCAAGACAGCAACAAGAAGCAGCGAAAATCGTATTTGAAACAAAATCAGAAATCAACTAAAATTGAAATCATTTGAAAACTAAAACAGCAGACGGCAAAATTTTAGCTTTGAATAATGATGCCAAATCTCTATGAAATAAGACCTTTTCAAATCACAAACAAAACTCAGGGGGAAGCAGAGCAAATTCACTTCCCCAATTTCTGGCGAAATATTTAGTTTCACTTTTCTATCTGAAGGAGTTACGGGGTCACACATAACCTGGAGAAAAACGGAGTAGAAACGCAGCAAGAGGAGAACTACCAACATACAGCGACAGAGTGGCAGAGCTACAGGCAGCAGATAAAAACACCCCTCAAAATTACCACAATACAGTCACAGCCATACTAACACCACCAAGCAGCAAGCAGCAACGGCCCCTTAACTCGCCCAACACCCAATAACCCCGCCACCCCTGCAATCATGGCTGCTTAGAGGCGAAATGCAGCCGCAGCGAATTCAGCCACCACCACACGAGCAACGCCAGCACACATACCCGAAGGACACACACGGGCGCTCTCTTTGCATACAAAGGATAACAAGTAGGCATGCAATTCTTAGATTTCTTTGGCATTTATTTAGAAGAAGTTTAGTTTTTGCTAAAATTAGTAACGGTTCGAAATATTTCTGCAAAATTAATTCTCAAAATGAATAGCAATTAAATTAAAAACGAAATTAAGCAGCAAAATTTCCAAATTATCAGGTGAGCGTGTGTAAAAAAACATACTTGCAGCACAGAACAACGTTCGAATGAACTAATCAAATTATGCGTAGGCACACTAAAGTAGCAAAGGGACCTCATACACACACACACACACACACTCACGCAAACAAAAAACCTCAAAAAAGTTCTAAAAGAATAATTTTTCCAGTATATTTAAAAGAAGCACATGTATATATTTTTGTAGATACAATAATAACGATCAGAAATTAACTTCTTCTACGGCATCAGAGAAGCGGCCCGCAGCAGGCAGAATACGCGTAATCTTTAACCATTTTTCTTTTCAAAAATAACTTGCAATAGTTTTAATTTTACGCCAAATTCACTAGCAAAAAGTCACATTTCGGTCTTGGTGTTTTGTTTCTCCCTCTTTCTTTCCCTTCTCCACGGAACAACAAATTAACAACAATTTGGCAGTGAAGCACAATTTCTTTGGCCACCACGCACCACACTCACACACACACACACACACTCTTTAAGCAAGCACGCAAACGCTACTAAATAACGAAGTAAATAAACAAAATGGCGGCAGCAGCTTTTTGGATGCCATAGAAGAATAAAATAGCCCGGTAAACCGTATCACACGACTTTGGAAGCAACCAAAAGACGCCTATTGAGAAATTGGTTTTAACATTTTCGCCGCTTGAGCGGGCCTTCAAATCGGCGTAGAACTGTACCTTTTTTTCAACTGAAGGTCCTTTTAAAGCGCGGAAATGTTAAATGCAATTTTCGCAACACGTTTGCATATGCTGGTACACCCGCCCAGCATACTCAATGCAAGTCACACAGAAATTAGATAGCAAATTTTAAAGGCAGCATTTAGCGGAAAGAGACCACATGTATACTCGTATATATAAATATATGTATATCATTTATCAGGATTCAGTACAAACTATTTTAAAATATTCAACCACGTATGCTTAAAATAGTTAGGAAATTTTACTAAAGAATATCTACAAAAAGAAATCGATCGCATCGTCTGAGACTCTCCCCTTAGAAACTGGTGCCTTTGAGTTTTTAAGAGCGAGAGTTTTCAGGTCTTCATATCAAAATTATTGCAAATGCATTTCAAATTTCAACAAATTACGGTTTAAACTTTTTAATCCAAACCTGATTAGTACAATTTCTTCAAATAATGTTATATTTTTAAACTATTTTCAAAAAATGTTCAATTGAGGCGTCATAAATTTGAAATTTTTTATTATTTCTAATTTAATAACTTCATTTAAATCAATTATTTCACTCTCAAATTTTCTCCCAGCCTTTTCAGACAGTGCTGGTCAAAACTTTTTAAAAAATTTAATGTCATTTTTTAATATATTTTTTATTATTAATGTAAAATCCACTTTAAGCGCATATAAAAAATTTGTGTCATTTTTTACCACCCTCTCAAATATTCTCCCAGGCAGAAATTTGCTGGTGATATATTTTTAAATTATGTTTTATTATTTGAGGAAAACTCACTTTGAAATTCTCATTTTCAAACATATGTCTTATATAATATTTATATATTTATATATATTATATATATTATAATATTACTAAAAAAATATTCCCAGCCTTTTCAGATATTGCTGGTCATAAATTTAGAAATTATTTTTTCCACTTTGAAGATCTTATTTTCAAATACATTTTTTATTCAAACAGAAAATTCAATTAATTTTTTTCCTAATTATTTTATTATAAAAAAAAATAATATTTTACTATCGATCCTTTCCATCAATTGAAATTAATTTGTTTAAACATTTCATAGAATTATTAATCATACATTTACCTGAGTTCACTTTGAAATATTCAATAAGAAAATTATTTAATTTGACACTAAAATGGAGAAAAAAACACGCACTGCTTAAAAATATTAAATTTTTTACTTTAAAAATTAATAAATTATTCTCTAAATTGTGTTTATTCAATTTTCCAAAGCTTTTTATATAAATTTAAATTTTTTATGCAGTTTCAATTCTTTTAAATTATATTAAAAGTTGATACAAATTTAACCAAAAATACATTTTTAAGTTATTCCAAAAATATTTTAATTTGGAGATTTTCAAGCAATAAATTCTAGTTTCTTAAGTTGTCAAATTCCACTCTATTCATAAAATTATTTAAACAAATTTTAAATTTAGAAAATATGTTTTCAGTCCTTTCAAACTCAAAATCCTTTTTCTGGTCAAACAGTCTTTGGCTCCATTTTTTTTTTTACTTTATTCGCTTGAAAAAAATTCACAATCTTTGATATATTTTCTATTTATTCACCATAAAAATTTATAAAAAAACGATGTGTTAAATTAATTTAAAAATACGTTTAAGGAATTATAATTTTTAGACAATTTATCTTCACAAAACTAGTTTAGTAACGTTGTTCAATTTTAAATTTAAATTAATGTTTAAAAGTGATTCTCTTACGAAGACTCTCCCGCATTGTGTATATATGAGAAAATTAGATTCAAAATTAATTTGTTTATAGTTTAACACCAACCAAATTCTAAATCTTGAAAGACACACAAAACAATCCTATAACTCCTTTTTTCGATATTTCGAATTACTTTAAAGAAATGCTCTGTTATTTAAAATTATTTTCTTTTCTACTTCAAAATTCTTAAAGAGTCCTTTCCTACACATTTGAACAACGTTTAAATATCCAAACCAAAAGAATATATTTACTTTACTATTTCTGTTCCCAAAACACAAAAACAAAATAACTCTCTCATATGTAAAATTAATTATAACTCTCCTTTACATTCAACTAAAACCAAAACTAAAGAAAAATTCAAAATTCTTTCTTTTAGACCGTAAAGTTCGGCCACATTTCTGGACACATGAAACAAAATTAGTAAACACAAAAAACCATAATTTAAAACCCAAACCAGCTGGAGGCCAAGCGAACATTTTCGAAAACAAGCTTTCGGCAACACAAAATTCAAAACCGCTGGTCAAAAGTCATGGAAAACATTTCAAAACTCAAAATTGGTAAACAAAGCATTTGATCGAACATCCAAAAAATATTTATTAAGAATAATATTCAGTGAACGCAGCAGCAAGCTGAAATATTTTCATCAATATCCTATATTTTAAAAAAATTTATCAAAAAAAATAGACACAAAAAACAAAAATATCAAAATCAATATTCAGAGAAACTTCAAATTCAAGTTCGAAAGGATAAATCAAAAATTCAAGTTCGAAAGAATAAATCAAAAATTCAAGTTCGAAAGAATAACTCAAAAATTAACATTTGAAAGAGAACTCAAAAATTCAAGTTCAAAAGTATAAATTAAAAATTCACTTTCGAAAGGATAAATCTAAAATTCACTTTCGACAGGATAAATCAAAAATTAAAGTTCGAAAGAATAACTCAAAAATTCACTTTTGAAAGGATAAACCAAAACTTCACTTTCGTAGAAAAAATATGCTATTATAAATAGTTCAAAGAAAAATCAGAAAAACAAAAATAGTCAAGGCCACAAATTTATTATAAATTAAAAATTTATAAAAACCCGAAGAAATTTAAATTTAAGTATAATTTACAAAACTGACTGATGTTTAGGATACTAAGGAACAATTCGACTAGAAAAAATGTTAATTAATTAATCAGAAACTCAAAACGAAAATAGTGACAGAGATGGGGAAGAAACCTTGGTAGGAAAAGTTACAAAAATCCACATTAGAACCAAAAACAAACAATATTTGACCATTCACAAAAACAAAAATTGAAAATTCGAAACAATAAATTTATAATATATTCAGACACAAAAAAAGGAAACACAAGAACACACCTTATAAATCCAAAATCCGTGTCAAACAAAATTAAACTCAAAACTAAACGCTCAGGTAGAAATCAAAAGTAAAACTGAAATTATCAATTTGTGTATAGAAAAATCGAAATCATGAATTAGAGTTCAAAATTATCAACAGTTAGAAGCAAATTTATAGTTAAGACACACAAACACATCCCCCCAACCATCACTTCACTTCAGAACCGAAGTCTATAAAGCGGCACATAATGATGTCTCTTTATTATTTGGAAAAGACAAAATTCAAACCGGATTATAAATTACAAGAGAAAAACGGAAGTTATAATGCGACACAAAGCCAAGCAGAATCCGAAACTGAGAAACAATAAAATCAAAACAGAAAAACAAAAAACAAATTTAATGAATTTGGCAAGAAGTCAAAATTCTCCAAACAAGTAAAATCGCAAAATTCCAAAATCTTACAAATGGCGGCAGAGCCACAGCAACCAGGACCAAAACAACATTTCAATACTACACAACTCTCGGAAGATGAAGAAACAACCGAGAAGCAATATTATGCACGCACACACACAAGCTCAAACTCGCACCCAAGGAGCCGTAGAAACCAAGCGACACACACAAACACACACACACACACACACAAGCATACAAAAACGGCGCACAAAATTCGAAATCCAAACCAAAAAGCGCTAAGGAGATAAATCACCAGCGTACTCTCATAATGCCACAGGATGATAATATAAAAGTAGTTATTATAAGGACATGCACACTGGATGGATGCAGCCAGGGGGTTGAAATTGCAAACTGTCTGACTGCAAACAAAACAAGCCAAAATAAACCAAAACAATACCGAACCAAACGCAGAGCAAGAAAAAAGCAGCGCCAAAGAAAATTACATTACAAGAACGTAAATCATGTGGGACTGGCTGCTGCCGCAACCACTGGCAAAATATTGATGACAATTTCGAGAACACTCGTCAGGCGCTTCCAGTAGACAGACAGCAGAAAAAAGCCACAAAATTACATGCGGTTGACGGAGTTTACAGAAACTAAACCAAATTCAAACTTAGAATTAAATCCAAAATCAAAACGAAAATCACATTCAAAATCCAAATAAATATCAAAAGGAACATCAAAATCCCAAATTCAACGGCCGCAAATCCCATCCCTCACTTTGGACAACTTTCTTCACGAAGTCTTGATAAATATTTATGGAAAAAAATGAAATGAAAGGACCTGAACAACAACTACAACAACCACAATACGCATACCCAAGAGCAAGTAGCAGAACCAGCATATAACGTGCACAACATCAAACAAACAGAAGCGTACGCTGGCTGCTGGCTGCTGGTTGCTGGTTGCATCATACCAAATCCGTAACTGCAGCATCATAAATTTATAAACTAGCAATAGTCAACATAATTGCTATCAATAAAATACATTAAAAGACCCGCACCACAAACCGGCAACACCCACTGCACACACCCGAAAACCCGACAACCCGAACAACCGAAAACGAAAACGAAAACTCAAACCCAAACACCAGCCTCAAACGCCCCATGATTCAAGTTTCCAAGCTCCATACATATTTGCTTTACATATTTACAGGCGACAACCCAGTAGGAAATCAGAGCAACAAACATGTGCTCGCCAGCCGTCAAACCAAAACCTCACGCTACACTTAAGAAAACCTGCACAACCAAAACACCGAAAACAACCGCAAACTATTACAAAACCTCAGCTCTGGAAATGCCGAAACCTAGTTCCATACCAACTCAGCATTGACAGACCAACTGGTAGTGCCAGGCCTGACAAGTTGAACACTTCTCCCTATCTGCCAGATCATTGTTCCATGTTCTCACCCGAGCATTGTTCAATGGTACGGCAGCGAGCAGTTGCTCAGTCACCGAACAATCAAAACTCGCTCTGACTTTTCCTACTGGGAGTCAGCATCCACACACTCGCATATGCCATTACACACATTTACGACTTCTTGGACTGAACTTCCAAGCAAAGATACACATGCACACCGACACATGGCAGAGACAGTGAAGTGGCCCAGTCAGTGGCAAGTTAAGAACAAGCATATTGAAGCCATAAACGAACCCTTACCCGAGCAACTGGTATTAAAGGACATGCTAAGACATGACCACCACTACAGTTATCAAAGATATTGGTAAAAGTTCGACAGAGTTTTAGCCAGCAAATTGAAAACAGAACCCAAAGCAACACACACGCTCCAGCATCAACACCATCGCCAACTCCATCACCAAAACTTGAAATGAAAGCGAGCACCAAAACCAAAACCTAAGCAGCAAATGGTATCTTGTACAATAACAAAACATGGGAAAACATAATTTTCGATAGAGTGCGTTTGTTTCATCACATGAAAGAACAGCATCTCCAACAACACCAACAACACCAAAACATGAAATTAATTTTTCTTCTCTATTTTTCTTTTGGACACTTTTATTGATAGGGTCGAAAAGGTTGAACCATATTATTAAATAGTACATTTTTCGAATAGCTGAGTAAACGAGCAGCAAAATCAGAAAACCAAAAAGAATATAGAAAAAAGTCGAGTCAGGCCAGGCCCTTTTCCCTTTGACACGTATTTCCATTTCATACTCTCTTTTCTCTTTAACAGTTTTCAAAATATAATGTGGTTGGGATCTGTCCAGAGAGATTGCCCTATGCGAAATTATTAGAAATTATAGCACTTGCAGCGGCGCAGGTAGTAAGTCGGGGGGATACCTAGTGTAATTGCTCAAAGTCCCAGAAGCAAAAGCGAAGAAAGGACTACACACACACACTCACACAAACACACACGAACTTATGGTACTCGTACTATTCGTAGGAAATCAGTTGGAAAATTATTACGAGAATTTGGGTGGTCAAAGCGGTACCCACTCGTTCAGGCATGAGAATATGTTCACAAGAAAGTTTAGCGCTACCACACACTCCCATACACACACACACACACACACACTCACATTCACACGAAGAAAGCCAGCGGAGGCAGAATGGCAGCAAGGCATCAGCAGTAGCAGTTGAGAAAATGTAATTAAATTTTTAATACTCGAATGTAAACGTAGCCCAGAAATAGACTTGGCAGAAATTAATGGAGAAACAGTGAAGCAGCGCATGTGGGCAGCGTCTGCATTTAGGGGAGTACGCATCAGGACAACAAGTAAACTCTTTCATTTAAATTCAATATTGGCAGAAATTTCATTAATAGCAACGAAAATTAACCTTATTTATTTATTTTTTTTTTTTATTATAAACTAAATTCAAGCAAATCAAATTCATAAAGAAAACTCCCTTAAAATTCCAAATTAAGCTAAAATTAGTAAAACAATTATTTGTATAAAAAATTTAAAGAGAAATTATTACAACCAAATTCGAACATGTAACTACACTCTGTATCCCCTCATTATATAATTGGAATCTACTTTGAAAATGAAAGCCAGCATTTCGCTTTTATTTTGTCACATTCGCTACGATATGACGACATTGCATATTGTACACCCAAACCAAAAGAACCAAAAAGGACACGCAAAATTACCTAATGCCAATCCTCTTGCCTAAAATGTACCACTTCTTTTATCGCGTAGACATTTGCAAACATTTTAGACGAGACGATTTTTGCATTTTTATCACTATTATTATTATATTTAATATATAATATTAGAGGCTTTATTTTATTATTTATATTTGTGTACGAACCACCCAAAACTGTGTTATCAATCTCTTTGATGGATCTAAAAGAAAAACAAATTTACACCTATAATAGTAGCACCCCATGTACTTATACTTATACATTTAGCATTACACCCACAACACAAACACAGAAAAAAACTAAACTATATGTATCCAAATTTCATATATAAAAAAAATTGTAAAACAAAATTCAAAACAATAAAATTGTACAAACCAATTTGCTCAAATAACAATTGTTGTCGTTTCATTCTCATTCTCTATTCCAGCTTTAGCATTTCCAGCATGCCCTCTACAACTGACCAATGGCGTGACGATCAGTTGTACAATCAGTCGTACAATCAGTCGTACAATCGGTTCGTGCAACGGTTGAGGTTGATTGCGTGTCACGATGAATTACTCCCCGACATACATCACGGTCGTGTTGGTTGGCAGTACAAGCCTTCTATACATTCGTTTTACTACCAGCAAAGAACAGTGCTTGGTTGGTTGGTTGGTTCAGGTGGCTGATCCATGGCATCCTTGCATGAATCACAATTAGCGCCTTGGCGCCATTTTATAATCACTAACCCTCCTAAACGCTGGAAAAAGATGGGTCGTTATTTAAATCCACTTTGTGGAATTTAGGTATTTTAGAAGATCCTTCGGCTTTCGTCGGATAGTCCTGCTAGAAACTAGTTTCCCAGGGCTCTATTTCTTGCGGCCGCCAGAGCTGGGCATTTCCAAAGAAAGTGAGATATTGTTTCCGTCTCGTCCGAGTCTTTACAACTTCTACAATAGGTATTGAACGTTCTATGCATTTTCTCCTCATGCGTACCTACTAGCCAGTGACATGTAAAAGCCGCCATTAGTCGGCTGGTGTCTCTACGCTCCCTGTTTATAAGATCCCTTGACGTAACTATATTGTAGACTGAGCAGGTCGCCCGGGATGTATTGCACGTTATAAGTGCCCCCATATTCTACCTGCCAAGGAGAGACAAAATGCGCAATGTGTTTAATTCTAAACTTGTTCAATGCAGTTCTTCGAGTAGGATACTTCCCAAATATTTGAAAACTGTCAGTAATAAAAATGATCTGCAAGCTGTGTAAAGAACCCACCTATTCCTCTGCATACAGATCTATCAGCCTATTGTCTATACTTTCCAAGCTGTTTGAAAGAATATTTTTGAACAAGATGCAGCCGTATGTTGACAACTTAATCCCAAGTCACCAATTTGGCTTTCGAAGAAAACATGAAACAATTGAGCAAGTGCACCGAATCACCAAAGAAATACGCAATGCATTTGAGTCTAAGCAGTTCTGTTCTGCCATATTCTTAGACGTAGCTGAGGCATTCGAAAAGGTTTGGCACGACGGACTTATGAGCAAGTTGAAACAAATGCTTCCTGCGGAATTTCACACTACACTTGAATCGTACATTAGAGAGAGAAAATTTTGAGTGAAGTGCAACGAATCCACAGCGAACATCTACAGCATCGAATCTGGTGTACCCCAAGGTAGTGTTCTCGGGCCTGTCTTGTAGGTTTTGTTTACGGCTGATATACCGACAGATGAAAAACAAAACACTGCGATACTATCACTCAGTAGCATACGCTAGATCAGCTAGTCTAAATCCACATTTGCGAAATATTGAAACTTGGCTCTGTAACTGGCGCATAAGAGTAAACGAAACGCAAAGCAAACATGGCACTTTTACACTACGCCAAAGCAGCCCCGCGGCCCTGAAGAAGGCTGACTTAGCGCAGACATATAGAAACCAAGCAGAAGCATATAAAGATAGCAGCCCTAAAATTTAATTTTTTACTACACACAAATTCTCGCCTTCCAATAGAACACAAAGTTCTTCTGTGCAAAGACGCAATCAAACCTATTTCGTCTATTAGAGCTCAATTATGGTCAACTGCTAGTTAGTATAGAGAAAATTCAACGAGCTCAGTCTAGAATACTAAGAATCATCGTAAACGCACGATGACACGTGAGAAATGTGAAAATTCATCGCGATCTAGACGCACCCCGTTAAAGAAGAACTAGTCGTTTTGACTGAAAAATACCATGCAAGGCTTCTGCATCATCCGAACTCGCTAGCCCAGGTCTTGTAATACACTCGAAGCTTATCATGGCTGAAAAGATGACCTTTATAGTATATTTTACGAAGTATATTTTACGAAGTCAACTAATTCGCACACTGATGCAAAATTATAATATTGAATATAATATTTAATTATTAATGTTAAGATTTGAATACAATTGTCAATCGAATGAGAATGTACAATAAAAAACTGAATTGAACCAAAAAAAAAAAAATAATAATAATAATAATAATATTGCAGGTGAAAGCCATTCGACGTCTCTCTGGAATTACTTCTGAGGGGCCCCGTACAGATCACTATTCAAACTTTACAAAAGTATTGAATAAAAATGACTTCCATCAGCCGTCATATCAAATAGTCATATGAGTGCCTTTTTCAGTAGTATTTGAAATTATTCTAAGATGGACTACTTTAGTGTGAAGTTATGGGTATGGTCAGTATAAAGATAGCATTACAATTAGTGGATGTGTGCGTGCAAGCAGCATGTGTTACAACTTGTAGGACTAACTTTTCTAAGGTACTACCTACGATTTATTGAAGTCATGTTTGCCTTTGAGGTTACCATCACTGGGAACACTCAACTGAGGTATCAATTCTTTATGTTGCAGTTTTTTAGCTTTTTGGTTATTAAATGGGTGTCACACAAAACAAAGAAGGGTAAGAACATCGCATCAATAGCGCAGTGGGAGTAGGACTGTTATGAAGGTAAGTTTAAACTCGAAAGACTGGTATCCTTTCCGAGGAGAGTACTATATAATTCTTTACAATCACTTTCAGCGTAACTTTGATGGTAAAACATTGTCAAATAATTCGGGACATATTTTATCATTGGAAAGGTAGGAACTACTTTAGTGTTTCATACTATCGCTGGGATTTGCCCTTATCTTAGAAGCTACATAAAATTTCTCAAATATCTCATTATATGAAAATTACTTGGCATTCATGAGTTAATCTGGCTAATATAGTGAAACCGATAAATATATTCAGCTGGGTATTGTTGTGAGTGAAGCTGCGCTAGCTCACGACGTGCACCAACCACCTATGTTTAGTATTAAGTATCGCATGCATACTTTCAGGGTACTCAGTTACGTGAGAACAAAAGTGCGTGGTCAACATTCCTTTCATGTGGGCACGGTTAACTAACACAGCTGCTAGTAACACGTGAGTGGGGCAACCTCAAAAGAAGGGCTTCGTATAGGAAGTAAGTTAAAAGACTAAGAAATTAGTATATAAGACTTATCTTTATTCGATGAATTGTATTGCGTATTGCATTTTGATCTGAGTACAAGCACCGAGTCTTCATTTGGGATGCTGAGAAGGCACCAAATTAAAGTAAGTACTACAGTATTCTTTTCTTTGGATTTGGACCCTACTTCGGCAACCAGAATATTTACAAACTGTTTTAAAAGTGCACAATCACTTTATTTTGCGAAAAGTTCTTAAATAGGAAAATATCTGCCGATTATACCCACAGAATCGTTTGTAAAATTAGCATCATAACCATATCTGAGGTCCTTTTCATAGTAAATTAGTGGCTGAGGATGTAAAATTACCTTTCACTTTGAATCGATCCCTGATTGGTGAAAAAGGTGTTTGAATTTACATTTAACACTTTCACAATAATAATGGAAAGAGCAAGGAGTAAGAGTAATAAAGATTCACCAACAACACTGATAAGGTTCTACAGGGTTAATAAGTAGGGTCACCAGTGGAACGGTGTCGGTTGTATCCTCGAATGTCTATTGAATGTCTATTACTCAATTTCATTTTGTAAAATTGTCAAATTGGACTTTCGTATTTTTGTTGAACTACATCGTGATACTGTCCGATAGTCAATCAGCACTGAAAAGTTTGAGCTCAGCCTTGGTGAGGTCTATACTTGTATGGGACTGTATTGGGAAACTGAACTCCCGAGGTACTATCAATAAGCTATCTCTACTGTGCGTGCCATGCCACATAGGAGTAGTAGTAGGAAATGAAAAGGCTGGGGCAACAAGCATAACAATACAGGACCAATAAGGACCGCTAACCATAACATCAGTGTATTGCCCTCCGAGGTATTCCATTAAAAAAGAGCAATATTACCATTTACCTTGAGATGATTACAACGCAAAACACCAATTTTGGGGTTCTCGGACAATCAATCCGAAAGGAAGAGAGCTACTAAAGACAATTCAAGACCACAACCTTATACACGTATCAACAGGTGAGCTTACATACTGAGCATCTGAAACAAAATTCCAGATGTCATTGACTTCTGCGTGATGAAAGGTTTTCTCAGATGCTGTGTTGAGATATCCTCGTCGCTGGATCTGTCATCAGACCACTCTCCTATTATTGCAACACTGAACTCGAAGGTAGAATGCACAATAAAACCACCCACACTAATACGAAAGAAACAAACTGGTTGCACTTCAAGGAAATGGTAGAGGACATTCTGCAACTCAATATTTGTCTGAAATGTGCTGAGGTGTTGAAAATTTTAACAAAACTGTCCAATACGCTGCATGGAACTCTACTTCGGAGCCTAGAGATCAACTGAAAAAACGCATCCTTCCCATCCCGTTATTAGGGAGATGGTTGATGAAAACGGAAACTAAGAAGGGTGTGGCAAAGTACCAGGCGTCGGAAAGACAAAAATAATGTTAATAAAGCTGCAAAAAACCTTAAGCGTTACTTGACGCAGAAGCAGAATGAAGAAATACAGCTCTACTTGTCCACTTTGTCTTCAAAAGAGACCGCAGGTTACTCACTTTCGAGGCGACAAAAAAGCTGAAGCAACCGACCCCCCGTGCTCCTCCTATCAAAAGCGCAAATGGCTCCTGGTCAGAAACTGATAACGAGAAAGCAACTGCAATTGCCAAACACCTTACTGGGATCTTAAAGCCGTTTCCACCAACTTCACAGCAAGAGCAAAATGAGGTATTTAATCTTCTTAATAGTTCAGGACAACTAGAGTTACCTATCACGCCCTTTACGAAAAAATACATAACGCTGTGCATAGGACACTGAATTCGAAAAAGGCACCTGGCTACGACCTGATAACAGGTAAAATATTAAAGGAACTACCAAATAAAGGAATAAAATACCTTACCTATCTCTTCAATGCAATAATTAGATGTGGATATTTTCCGCGTCAATGGAAAGTGGCCGAAATTATTGTCATCTCTAAACCCGGGAAGCCAAGCCCTTGGAGGAAGTCGCTTCTTATAGACCAATTAGTATTTTGCCAATTGTTTCCAAAATGTTTGAAAAGCTCCTGTTAAACAAACTTAAACCAATTCTGCTCAAAAAGGAGATAATACCCAATCATCAATTTGGATTTAGGGAACACCATGCCACAACAGATCAAGTGCACCGAGTGTATAGCATAATAAGAAACGCTTTTGAGGAAAACCGTTATTGTACAACTGCTTTCCTAGATATAACGGCGGCGTTCGATAAAGCATCCTGGCTTACTCTTCAAACTGAAAAAGTTACTACCTCAGACGTTTTATGATATGTTAAGATCATATCTTGAAGAGCGGCATTTCAGAGTAAGGGCCAATGAAGAAGTCACTGAACTGTTCTCTGTTTACCGCAAGGCAGCGTTCTAGGTCCTGTGCTCTACACAATCTACACGACTGACCTTCCACTGACGGAGAATACCAAAATCGCAACCTACGCGGAT
Source organism: Clusia tigrina (assembly GCA_920105625.2). Classification (NCBI taxonomy): domain Eukaryota; kingdom Metazoa; phylum Arthropoda; class Insecta; order Diptera; family Clusiidae; genus Clusia; species Clusia tigrina. The sequence goes on along the minus strand of OV050031.1, from coordinate 31,034,039 downwards.
GATACTGTCATAATTCGCTACAGTATAATCGCTACAAATTATCTACAAGCAAGCTTGGATAACCTCCAAATCTGGCCAAATAAATGGAGCATTAAAGTGAATGCAACTAAGTCGGTAGAAGTAACCTTCAGCTTAAAACAGAAGACTTGTCCATCAGTGATATTAAATGATTATCAATTGCCCCAATCCGAAAACGTCAGATATTTAAGGCTACATCTTCATCGGCGTCTGACATGGCAGAAACATATTTTTACGAAGAGAAAACAACTTGGAATCAAGCTTACTTCTTTATATTGGCTCTTGGGGTATAGTTCCCAGTTATCGCTTGAGAATAAACTGCTACTTTATAAAGCAACCCTAAAACCCATAAGGACATATGGTATTCAGCTATGGGGTTCAGCGGCAAAAACCAATCTCACAATCATTGAGAGATTTCAAGCAAAACTATTACGCATGATAGAAAAGACTTCATGGTTCGTCAGAAACGAAATACGTCACGACCTTAACATCCCTACTGTCGATGAGGAAATATCAAGATACAGCATTAAATACCGGGAACGACTAAGCAAGCAACCTAATATACTAGCTTCAAATCTTCTGGAGAGGACAGGCACAACACGGGGCGACTGAATCAAGCAACACCACTCAATTTATAATAATAGTTTTCTAATGCAATAGTCCTGAATGTATATGTACTAACCCTTTGGGAGATAAGCCCTGCCCCTCTTCCTCATGTTGTTGTAAATAGCTTTTTAAAAATCAACTTTGTGTATTTATTTATATGGTTATTTATTATTGTTATTTAATTTGATTATTGCCCCAAGGGGTAGAATGCAAATAAAATTGGAGTTTAAAAAACACTACGGAGTTTATATTGGATTTCTAGGGAATTGATATTGAATTTTGGGATGTAAAGGATTAAACTTCGTCAACTATTTCTAATCTCATTGTTTAAACTAGTTTTATTTAAGCTTAATAATAATCGCACAGCAGGTTTCGTTTTACAAAACACAATCCAGTGATGCGAACTAAAACCTCCTTTTCCTGACAACACGCTTCGCGTAAAACAATCAATCATAGAACCCAATTTTATTGATTATTATTATAAAAGATAAAGTTTTTAATAAGATTGTTAAGGAAATAGTCGCAAGGATTCAATTCCTATTTAGTCTGATGTGAGACAAAGCGAGCGTGGATGCGGGGCTCATTCCAGTGGTGCTAATTAGTAGGGGAGGTTAATTATAAAAAAATTTTACTTTTGTAGTTCGTAGAACCGAAAGAATCTTCATGATGACGAAGTGTATTCAGAACCAAATAAGCGTGAATATTTCTAGAAAGCGTGCTTAGTTCTTAATATGAGAGGTACTCGTTAGGTCCATTTAAATTTATTCTTTGATTCAACAGATCCTTGGATATAGAACTCCATAATAGGAGTATTTTTCTCCCACATAAGAGAAAATACGCTGAAATTTGTGTCCGGCATGTAGGGAGGAAAACTGTCTGCTTCCATGATTAAATTCTTCACATGGATTTCCGTGCCCTGCAAAACATTTAAGGATTAGTTTCGGAATTCACTCTTGGAGGGGCGTGTGGATGATGGCATTTGCATTTACTTTCGGCACTGGACAACTGCGAGGCATATCCGAATATTTGAGAAACTGTCTGCTTATGATTTGCAAAATATTAAATCCTTTTTGCTCCAGAAACTGGCAGCCGTCGACATCGGTCACGTTCATCAGCTCGAAATCGGGTTGATTTAGACGTGAGCCCGTGAAGACGATATTCAGCTTGGGCTCGGTCAATTCGCTGGTGAATTTGACATCCATATTCAGCCCCACCCGCCACTTTGATAGCTTGATCAGCGAACAATTGAGGAAGGCGGTCTTTTCGGACTTTCGCACACATCGTACGGCAGTGAATCGGATTATAAAGGGCCGCTAAGATCAATGAAGCGTAAATTCTATATTAAAAATTCGATTTCAATGGATTTTTCCGCCTTACCCAGGGCTGCACTTGTGAAATGCAGTATAAAATCAACAGAACGCAAATGAAACAGTTCATCGCTTGCCTCGTTTGTCTTCAACTGAAACTATTATCCGCCGAATTTGAGGCAACACTTTGCTTCATCAGCATTAGAGACCTCAGGCAACCAATTTAGCTTGGGTAATTTTTTGGTTTAGTAACCTTGGTACACTAAATGTGCGGATAGCAATTATTTTGTAATCAACGTTTAATGTTTTTGTTTTTAATGTTTCAATATGCCACCAAAGTGCGTTCAATACTTGTTGGTATTCTGTTGTTTGTCCCAAATAAATCAGTCGAAACTTTCAAATATTGACTATGAGACTATTGAAATGTGAATATATTTTGCACATACACCCATATTTTTAACTGGAGGAGGTTCATCTTGCATAATCAAGAGAAATAGGCTGTATTGCCAACTGCTCCCATAGGAACAAAAGTGTTTTCTGATAGTCCTGGTCGAGATGAACTGAATGTGTGCTCTGGTGCTGGAAACAGTTTCCACCGGAAATGAAACGACCAAACAAGCATTCGTACATATTACCTCGCAGGACGCATCCGAATAGCGAAGTGCATTACAGAAAGTGAAGAGCCGTTCGTAAGACGATTTTGCACCCAAGAGCACATAGAGTCTGCCCTTGGAGATCTTCTAAAGAATCAAATAACAAACTATGTGTCTAAGCCTGCACAATAGATCTTTTAGGTCGCGGTGCTCTTTTAGCCTGTTAATAATGTGTCTAAGCAGTAGTTAGTCCCCAGTCAGTTTATTTTCTAGTCATAAATAATAAGAAATTTGTAGAGACAGCTCTACACAACCCTCCTTATTTCCATTGCAGAAGGGCCACTGCATAAGCAGAAATTCACTCTGGCTGCTTTCTTGATATTGAGGGGCCTTTAATAATGTCAAAGGGGAGGCCATCACTGCATCACTTACTGACTTTGGGGTAGAAACGGGCCTGTTAGACCTCATTGGTTAAATGCTGAATAGCAGAATCACTGAGGCGAATCTAGGATAATCGGTCCTACGTAAGTTGGGGAGAAGGGGTATACCGCAGGAAGGTGTCCTCTCACCGTTTCAGTGGAACACAGTTGTTAATAAACTCCTGTTAAGATTAGAGGCGGTGGGATGTAAGGTGGTGGCTTATGCCGATGATGTTGTCATTGCTGTCTCGGGAAAATACACATCTACACTGAGAGATTTGTTGCAAAATTCTCTAGATATTCCTTCAAAGTGGGCGGAGGACTGTGGTCTTGGAATTATTCCGAATAAGACTCAGGTCATTCTGTTTACTAGGAAACATAAAATCCCTCATTTAGATCGAATTACGTTTAACGGAAAAGCTCTAGGGATTTCAGAAGAAACGAAATACTTGGGTCTTATAATTGAGAGAAAGCTTACTTGGAAGTCAAACACCCTAGAAAGAGCCAGGAAAGCTGGGCTGGTTTGTTATGCCTGCAAAATAGCTATAGGTAAAACTTGGGGAATTAAGCCCAGGGTAGTTCACTGGCTTTATACTGCAGTTGTCAGGCCCATTCTCCTATATGAAAATCATGTCTGGTGGACTGCAATGCAGAAAAGGACCTACTGCGAAATACTTAGTAAGGCACAAAGATCAGCAGAATTAGCAATATGTGGCACCCTGAAAACCACGCCAACCTTGGCATTGGATATCATACGACATCTGCTACCCTTAGATCGCTTCAGCAAATTTTTAACGGCATACGGCGCCATTCGGCTCAAGGCGAGCTCACAAAGGAAAGCTGTTCCGTTTGGACATGCGACCATATTAGGATCCTATACGGACATACCCAGAGATATTGATTACCTTCCTTCTTCTCTTTGTCTCGAAACTAATTTTTGGGTAAGGATTGCTTCCAGACAGGAATGGCTCGAGGGGATCCATCACCAGATACTCCCATCAAGATATACACAAACGGATCAAAAATGAATACCGGTGCAGGATCAGGATTTTATTGCGAAACGCCCTCAATCAGTGAACCCGTCAAACGAATGGATCACTGCAGTGTTTTTCAAGCTGAAATAACTGCTATTCATGAAGCCTTGAATTGGTTGAGGATAAATGAAGTAACCGTCAAGGATATCTGTATTTTAACAGACAGCCAAGCTTCACTAAGAGCTTTGAATGCATTCCAAATAGCATCGAGGAGTGTCTTAGACTGTCGCCGATCTTTAAATGAAATGGCTAAAGAATTCCATATCCATTTATGCTGGGTACCAGGCCGCAGGGATGTACCAGGGAGCTGCAGGGCTGATCAACTTGCTGGAGGCGGCACTTGTATGCCAAATGTTAGTCGGCATATGGGTATACCTCTCGCGACTTGTAAGCTTCTCATTAGGTAAGAGTAGAAGTAATTCTACCAATCAAAAGTGGATCTGTGCCACTACCTGCGAAATCGCCAGGCAAACATGGGCGAGGCTAAATCTGCGTCTATCCAAGAATATAATTAGACTCAATAGACTACAAATTAAGACTTTTATAGGAGCCCTCACGGGACATTCTCTAATAGAAAATCATGCAAGAAGAATGGGAGTTTATTTTTTGGGTAACGCATGATTTCTGTCGCAGCTACAGAAATTAGGAGGAACTGGGAACGGTCCAGCATCTCTTCTGTACATGTCCAGCTTTTGGTGGAAGTAGGGAACGTTTACTAGGATCGCACTTCTTAACAAGTTTAGATAATCTATACCAATCAGGTGCCAACCACCTTCTTCGCGTTATAAAAGGCTGAGGACGGTTCAATCTGGAGGGGGAGCGTAGCCATGCCTCGCATCCGCGGCTCACAACGGACCCAACTGGTGATCTAAGTGGCATCACTGGTTTATTGATGATGCGGCTGCCCAACCTACCTACCAAATATTAAAAGATCACATTTACATAATAATATTAACAGATTCCATTTTCAAACTTCATTATATGATTCAGATATGGAAATTAACCTATATACCTATATTCATAAGCTCTCCATCTTCCCAAATTCAACTAAGTTTCATCATTTATTTTGGCGTTCCTACGAGTACGAGATATACCGTTTTGACTTCCTTGAATACATTCTAAAAGAAAATTGTAACCGAGACTTTTAGCAACATTTTTACTACCGGAAATCTGGTTTCTCTTGGTTCTTTGGCTATATTTTTTTCAAAAAGTATATATGTAGGGGATTCACTCAATTTGTACTTTCCGACGAAGGTATATCGAAAGATACTACTCTAGGGAGAAAATTGTCTGCATAGGAATTGATTGAGGTTATGTCAGTTACGTAGATTTGGGTCCAAGTAAAACTTGTTAAAATTATAGGCGGTACATGTTTACTTTACTTGACAGCATCACTGTCGTGGCTAATGGCAAATGTAGGTGGACCAACTGCGAGCAAGCGTAAACTCCTTATGACGGTGACACAGTCTATTCAGCTCTACAGCTGGGGGACGCAATAAAAAATCAGAATCACCGGAAAGTTCAAAGTAGACTACAAAAAACAGCAGCGCTACGGGTAGCCTCTTCGTACCGTACTGCCTCGCAAGCGGCGGTTCTGGTAATTAGTGGAACAATACCTATCGACCTTTTAGTTTTGGAGCGCAGAGAAATGTGGATACACAAAAGCGACGGGGGAAAGCCGATTGTCGAAACAAGATGTAAGAACTTATACCATACAAAGCTGGCAAGAAAGATGTCGGTACGAAACCTACGGACGGTGGGCGGCACGTCTTATACCTGAGCTAAATAGCTGGCTGATCCGAAATTTCGGTGAAGTAGATTTTTACACCACCCAGATACTATCCGGGCATGGAAAATACCTTCTCAAAATGTGGAAAACTGAAAGCCCAGCTTGCATACATGCTGACGCAGACCCTGATGATGCGGGGCATACCTTTTCTAGTACAAAAAATGGACACATAAAAGATGTGAATTCGAAAGACGTACCGCTGCACAAACAGCTGAAAACATAGTTGAAAAAATGCTATCATGCGAAGAAAACTGGAACTTAATTTCCCGATACGTAGAAGGGGTCCTGCGAGCCAAGAAGAGAGATCTCGATGCCCAGCAAGAGATTCATAACTAGAAGGAATATAAAGCGAAGGCTACAAAGAGGGCGACGAAAGGGCAGAAAGCCAAAGAAAAGGGAATCCCCCTGAAGTAATACCGAAACAGTCTTCCAGGGTGGACGATATTCCCAAAGAGAAGTGTTTTTAGTCGGTAGCCATGGAGGAGTCCGACACACCAGCACGGTGACGACCCTGCTGACGGTGCATAAAGCATTTTCACCAGACCTGAACGAAAAAAAAAATAAAATACAATAAAATAAAATAAGAATATTTACTTCCACGCCCATTATTAATACATATTCATAACTTAAGATCTATAATAGATTTATGGACGACATTTCATGCGAAGCAGTATGGGGACATTATAAGGAGGTTAATCAGAAAAAGGCCACGCTCGCCTTCCATATAAGGACATTTCGAGACTAAAATTAAAATTAACCTAGCTATGCTCCTATTGATGATAATAATAATTTGGTAGCAGTGTACATTAGGTTCGCACTAGTGTCCATGCAAAATATGGGCAGATTATTACTCCAGCCATGCCCACAATTGAGCAATATTAATTACTGATTCCCTATGCAAGATTCATCAACGAAATTTCACACGAAGGTTCACAATCCCAGTATAAAACACCAACAAAAATTAGATGGACACTTTGAGAGCCACGCCCTCTATTCATACATGTTTATAACTTAGGACCTATACAAAATTCTGGGACCAAATTGTATATGAATATGTATACTGGGAACGAACAAGGTATCCCACCGGGAAGAAGTGTTCCTAATGATAAAATAGGAATAAACTTTGGTAGTAATGTACGGCATGGTTTGACTCGCACGCACATGACTGGGTAAAGTCTAAAATTAGCTTTTCACCCAGCAAGGATCGATTTGACATCCTCAGTTCAAAGATAACGGTCACTTTAAAATCCTCAATCATATCAATAATTTCAAATGAATGATCCCAAATGAGGATTATACCAAAATATGAATAAGTGAATATGCGGTGATAATTGTTATTTTCCAGTTTAAGAACAAAAACTACAGTTATTGTGCAGCTATAAAGCAGTTAGTTTTATTCTGATATGTGGGGGCATATGACTTAGAATCCTTGTATTGCATGAAACACACTTAAATTCTTTTAGATTAGGGTATATGGCTGTCCTAAAACTCACTTAAGCCTGTTCATGGCACATTGTGGCCACTAGAGACACCACCACAACCAGAGTACACCACCGGATCCTCCTTAAACCATCCAGTGGATTTGATAAAAGTAGCCACTTTCGTTAGCTTCATCCGGGAAATCTCCTCAATGCTGTCAAAAAATGCAAATCCAAGAGCGGAGAGCCTTTTTCTGTATAGAGCAACGCACCCACACAGGAGGTCTTCCACTGTTTCCCGTTCCTCGACATATTGACAGCTCCTAGCTTTTGTTGAAAAAGAGAGACCAAAATGTATGAATAACTAACACGTTCGTGTAAAGAGGTATTTGAGATCTTCTAAGGTGCTTCTTTTCAAAAACAGGATTATCTAGAGAAATCCACAATTCCCAGCGATAATTTGAAGCACGTTCCGCACTTTCTTATTGTTTGAAATTGGAATACTTTCTAAAATTATAAAATATGATCCATAAAGTCGTACAATGTTCAACTTATACAACATACTTTATAAGCAATCTTTTAAAGCTCTTATAGTGAGTGTTATAATTAAAATGCCAAAGTACCTTATGTTCAAAAAGTACCCAGAATTTGTCAATAAAACAAAAACGGTTTAATTATGCATTGATATTTATTTTATTCCCTTCAAAGTAATATCCTTGGTAATCAATGCACATATTCCAACTCTTCTGCCAATCTTCAAACACTTTTATAGGCCGATTTTGGAATCGAATTCTCCTTTATCGCCTCAATCGGCTTTCCGCGAAGTGGTAACTTGAGTCGTGAGAACAGGAAAAAACTACACGGCGCCATATCAGATGAATACGGAGCTTGAGGAACGGATATTATTTTTGGTCAAATAGTCGCGCCCAAGATGAGATTTGTGAGCCGGTGCATTGTCGTGGTGAATAAACCACGAGTTGTTTCTGCACAATTCCGGGCTCTTGCGACGAGCATTCTCCCTCAAACGCATCAAGTAAGCTCACTTAATACTCCTTATTTACTGTTTGGCCTGGTGGAACCAATTCGGAGTGAACCACACGGCGGCACTCAAAGAAAACAGTCAAACAAATCTTGATTTTGGATCGACTTTGTCGTGCCGATGATTGTTGGTTCGTTTCGATGTCATATTCATAGACCAATGTCTCGTCTCCGATAATTATGCCTTCGATAACATTTTGGTCCAAAGAAGGCATTTCTGAAGCGGCAGCAATGCGAAGTTGTTTTTGCAAAAAAATTAGCACTATCTGCAGAAGAAGCGCTTCAACTCGTCTCATTCCGAAAACATCGTCCATAACGCTCTGCACCGATCCAAGCGAGACACCAATTTCGGCTGCTATCTTCCTGATGCTCACACGATGATCCTTGAATACAATTTTCTTAACTTTTTCGATGTTTTCATCAGTCACAGAGGTGGATTTTCTTAACTTTTTCGATGTTTTTGTCAGTCACAGAGGTGGATGGACGACCGGAACGGGACAATTCTGCAACCAACGTTCATCATCGCTACAGTATAAGATCCGTTAAAAAGATCATAAAGTACTTTTCTTCGGTACTTTTTTTCCGATTTCCACACATCTTCATTAACAGACCTATTCTGAAGATGTATACCTTGATTGGTAAATTCGTGCAATATTCTTACCCTTATTTGTCACCTCTGACAGTCATGCTAACTAAAAAGCTTAATAAACTACAATATATTGGAGTAAAGAGTTGATCCCAAAGCTAAAGAGTTGATTCCCAGTAGTAGCCAAGTGAAGTCAATCTTGAGGGAGCAAGAATCAATATCCACATACGTCGATTTCTCTTAAGTTGAAAAAGCGAAGCTCTTGTTTCAAGTGTGCCATCGGGAGGAGGGATTAAGCAGAACGTAGTCATTTTCTATAAATTCTATTTCAATATATCCATGCCTTGTATACCAGCAATTCAATGTGATGAATAGGGTCACCACTGGCTTAGACATTCAGTCTATATTGGACTTTACTGAAACTCGGTTCAAAGCGCTAGGCAATGCACCATTATCCCATATGCGACAAAAATCACGCCGAAATTAATAAATATAAATGAAACCTTTAAATTGCATCGTAACTTATCTGCTCCTCTAATTGCGATGCCGTTTTTAAATTTGTCGCATACTTGCCACGTCAGGCTTTTTAGGGAACTAACACATTATATTTTTATCTTTACGATAATTTGCTTGTTTGGAAGGCTCTACTATATTAAGGCGTAAAAGTCGGGAGGATCCTGAAAGCTTAAGTTGCATCACCATACATAATAAAATAATTAGACTCAGGAGCCTTGTCGACGAATCTTGTCTACATTCGTGTAATGCCCCCAGTCACGTTCATTTGATCCTTTTTGAAGAATATACTCAAATTGCTTAAACCACTCTTCCTGCGGATTCTCGCATTTTACACAAATATTATTCAAATCCATGGTGAAGGAATCTGAGAGAATGTGAAGTATAAAAAGAGGAACAATGACAATGAACAATTTACATGTTTAACTTTATTTTTTCAAAGTTTAGTTTGAATTAGACTTAATTTATTTGTGTACTCGAAATGTATTGATTTATTGCAGTAATGTGGCGAGGCATACGTTGTACATAAGATAGATAAATAAATAAAACATTATATGGGAGAATACTTCTAAATGGTTTGAAGACATAAGTTATCGAAAATAAAAATTCCGGGAAGAAATTTGCAGTAAAATGACGCCGATTTTGTTGTGTAAGAATATAAAGAAAAAACATAAACAACACAATAAATAAAAAATTCTTTCGAAACCTGCTGCATACGCACTTTTAACTACACTGGGAACAACCCGCTTTTCTTACTGCGTGCTTACAAGCCAGCAATCATAATTCTAGGATCTTCGACGGCAGCTTTAACTTTACGCAAGAACATAACAGCCTCGCGTCCATCGATCAATCTATGATCATAGGTGAGCGCAACATACATCATGGGACGTACAACAACCTGCCGGGGGTAAATGGAGACAAATCAATAAATTTTACACATCATCATTCTGTAAAACAAAATGACAAGAACGATCGATAGCATAACGCACATTAATTATTCACCCTGAAAGTAGGCAGTATAACATTGATTGTTAACTAAGTATACTTTTAGGGTGCCCCGTTGCGCTATGCTTGACGAAATAAACGCTCACAGATGCCAAATTAACTGAAGAAATTCATAGCTCTGAATATTGTATTGCGCATGTGCTTCCGTAAATTTAGCGACAATGATTCGTCCTGATATGTTTAAAAGACATTTATTCTTTACCTGTCCTTTAATGGCAACTGGACGCTCAAAGATGCCATGCATACCCAAAATAGCACTTTGTGGTGGATTTATAATGGGTGTGCCCAGTAGTGAGCCAAACACTCCACCATTGCTGATGGTGAAGGTGCCGCCATCCATATCCTCAACCGCGATAGCACCTCGCTTGGCCTTGTCTCCGAGGGCAGCCAAAGCTATTTCGATATCCGCATAGTTCATGCCTTCGACGTTTCGTATCACGGGCACAACCAGACCCTTTGGCGTAGCCACGGCCACTGACACGTCGACATAGTCACGGTAGACAATTTCCTAAAACATAAGCGAAGATTAGGTCAATGAAAACCGACAAGTAATTAAAGATTCAGATTATATCATATATATTACATATTCCTATTTGTATTCTAAATATGAAGGTGAAAACGTATGTAAACAGACGATAATTAATAATTACAGCTGACAGCAAAACACAAACGCTTTATTATTATAAAACCTGCCTTATTGCCATTTGTTAGAATTTCCGACTCGATTTCACTGTATTCCCCACCAGTGCCGGCAGCTTAGAACTCATAAAGTGGAAAATCATTTCCAGTCATTTGTGACCTCAGCACTTCTAAGGTTGTGTGTTTATGAATGCATTGATTTGAGGAGACAGTCTAAAAATTAACCGCTGCGGATATTTCCATATTTTACGCAGCGTCACGTACTGAGCTCATATATTCAAATGCGTGTCTGGAACGCTACCGTATGTTTAGCATTTCATTGCCTAAGTTTACATGCATTACTCTCAGGCCACCTCAAATTTTCCTAGTGTCGGAGCAGCGAAAAAAAACACCATTAGTAACAAGAGGAGGTAGGCCAAATTATATACTACTAGCAGGTCTTTGTGCTTTTCCAATACGATTTTGATTACATTTCCTTCCCAACGCCTTACACCAGACGATGGACCCGTAGGTTAAAATTAGTCTAATGATTGTGGTGTACATCCCATACACGAAGTACGGTGACAATCCCCATTTTTTCCCAAAGATCCTTTTACAGGTATAGTATGCGGCCAAACCCTTCTTTGTTCTCTCCTCAATATTCATTCACCAATTTAACTTGAAGTCCAGAATGGTACTGGAAAGACTCAACGTTACCCCACCTAACTTTTGCAAAGGGAACTCAGTGATTTTTGTTGTCATGGTGAACAAAACTAGCTCCGTTTTAGTAGGATAAACTCCTAAGCCGTAGCGCTCAGCCCATTCGGAAATCTCACCTAGTGCTGATCCGATGAGTTCACTAATCGTTGACAAAAACTTGCCCGGTATGGCAACGTCATCATCGTAAGCTACAATCTTTGTTCTCTTTGCTTTGAAGATTCCTAATATCTCATTTACTACTAGAAGCCAGAGAATAGGTAATAGCACCCCACCCTGCGGCGTACTTCTTCTAGTCCTCCTGCTCACAGTGCGCCGTCCCCAGAATGGCGTTGATGACCCTCCTTACAAGCATTGTGTTGATCGAAGGTTCTGCTTAATTCACCCTTATTTGGAAATGAAAATGTGTGCTAATTATTAAAGAATAGAAACGACGTGTAAAAAGAAAAAAGCTGCAATTATTCTAGGAATCAATCAATCCTTGCTCAATAATAATCTAGACCGGTCGAGATTCTCGATCGATATTTTTCTATAAATAATTTTGTATCGCTATTTCACTTGACTCTGTTTAGCCCACAGCGTTCTATCCTGGTTTTTTCAAAGTGGTACGCCTAAATAAAGATTCAGACGTTTGTTTCCCTATCTATTGTAATTATAAATATATTGACCCATCTCTAGTTTCACCGACAGCCTTGCTTAGTAATTTATTAATTAGCATAGCTAAATAATGATTCATTCATGTGATTCCCTATTATTATTATTAGGCATGTTATATTGTTAAAGGTATTTCTTGATTCTTTTTGAGAACTGTATAATTCACTCATCCAATTTCTCTTCCCATTTTATGCTAATCAAATTTAGAATAATCAAATAGAATGGCTTCAAATTAGTGCTTATCTTGATAGTGAATTAATGACTGAAAGCGGCACGACAACTTCTGTTGTCCACACCCATCATCACTTTCCCTCTCTAGCTGTGGCAACCTAAGCAAAGTATAATGAAATGATAATTTGGAAAAAGGCCAACGAAGCAGAGCACAAAAGGAATACGTAACAAAAACAAAACTAGAAAGAACTAATCTGAATTGTGGAAGGAACCGTCGTCGTCGTCGTTGCCAACGTATTTCGTTATCAAATTCGCAGGTGAAACAATTGTTTACATTTAAAATTTTATGGTTTCTTATATAAAAAATGAAAAGAACTGAGGAGATTCAAAACTTGTGCAAAATGAAGTGCAAAATTTAGCTTATTTTTCAGTGATAAGCGTAATAAATACTAATTAAATGCTGATAACTTATGATATAAACCAGAAACCTCATATCCGAATAATTCTGAAAGTACAAACGATGCATGGAGGATAACAGCATTGGATGTGGATGTTGTTAAAGAACTATTGAATGAACATTTTTATTAACATTTAATTCGGAAACTTGCGAACGGCATCTCCGAAAGCTCAAAATAAATTCCTGAACTCAAACTCAATTTAACTTGAACTCAAAACAATTGTTAGCTTTCAGTCATGTTATGAAGGCGCTCTGAATGTTCTCAGATGATTGTATGTATATCTTGAGTACATGCCTATATGGTTACCGTCGTACCCAAGAATCTAGATGCAAGCTTTCAAGTGTTCTGGTTGTAGAGTCCCATAAGTATATACAAAAAAGTAATTCTCATACGGACTTTTCTGCCAGTTAAGTGGAAGCAGAAGAATTACAAAGTATGTGCTCTGATATTTCCTTACTTCCTGAAGCATTTGCATGAATTCATAGTTTCATACAATGTCGACTCATTTCCCACTTTCTTGTAGTAGAGTATGAATGGAGAATCCGAAAAAACGTCAGGTCTTATAAACGGCCGATAAGCACTTCCGTCGCATAGGCAAACCTACCAGTTTCTAGTATTGTCAGTACTATGAAAAATTGGAAAAATGCCAAGAATAATAATAGTAGTTTTGGCAATGTCGGATAAATTATTGATATACTTTCTGATGGAACTTTAGAGTAAAATAGATCTGACATTTTGCACAGTTATATGGTCATTTCATATTTCGGCCTGGACCCCCCAAAACACACAACCATTTTTACTTTGTACCTTGTGAGCCCGCTTCCTTATTGTCATCATTATAAATCAACTGTTAAGTAGCCTTTGCTCAAATTCCCCTAGTCCCTTATTTCAACAATCCCTTCAGTATTTATGATAATTTAGTATTAAAGGAATAAACTCACATTTCCGGAAATGACTGCATTTACAACTGGTTGATCTTGCAGAGCATAGGCAGAAGCCTTCGTAAAGATAGACATGAATCCAATTTTGATGCCATACTTTTTCTGGAAAGCTTCAAGATTAGCTTTGCGGAATTCCATAACACCACTACAAAAAGCGAGGAAAGAAAACAATTGCATTTAAAAGTGGTTTAAACAATCAATAACAGTACTGCGACTCACCCCATATCAATCTCATTGAAGGTTGTCAACATGGCATTCGTATTCTGAGCGTCCTTCAAACGAGATGCAATCTTCAAGCGCATGCGATTCATTTTGACTCGCTGCTCGGTACGAGTGCCGGTGATTTCACGTGAATAATCTGCGGGGGGTACTCTAACCTGGGCAGACTCAATGCCTTGGGCGTGTCGTATGGCCGCAACAGGAATTTGTGCAGCTGGGGCAGCCGGCCTCAGTGGAGCCGCTGGTGGTACACCAGCTGGTGGCGGTGGCCTAGCTGCAGGTGGTGGTGGTGGTGGTCTAGCAGCAGCAGGAGCTGCTGGTGGCGGTACAGCTCTAGCCGGGGCAACTGGTTGAGGAGCTTGAGGCGTTGGAGGCGCGGCAGCCGCAGCAGGAGCTGGCCCACCACCCTCTGCCTTTTCGATCGTAAACAATTCTTGATTTGCCTTTATGGTGTCACCATCCTTCACGAGAATTGATCGGATTATTCCACCAAATGGTGCTGGCACCGGTATTGAGGTTTTATCAGTTTCCACTTCCATAACAACTTGATCGACTTTCACGAAGTCACCAACTTTACACGTAAACCTGTTAAGAATACATCATTAAAATTGTATCTGGAAGAACTTGTTCTGTGGCGGATTTAATAAGAGTTCAATGCACGAAAGGTACTCAAATAAATGTGAATTGAACAAAAATTCATTTACGACATTCGCTTACTTGACATCACCCTCCGACACTGAGTCAGGAAATGTAGGCGATTTTACCGACTCGGTTTGGCAAAGGCCGGCAGTGGTGTGGATCCCTTGCCATGCAAACGCACCCAAGGATCTGCAACAAATTTTATACATAGAAAAAGGATTGAAAACAAGTTTGGTTTACTCACCGTGGGGTATTACCTCTAAGAGAAGGATTATTCTCCACTAAGCGCAACTGTTGCGCTTGAGAAGAAGTTACCCGCGAGTACTGACGAATCAGAGTGGCCAATTTAACCTAAAAAGGGCAATTCTTCAATTCAATAAGAAAAATCAATGATTGCACAACACTACACGAATTATTGGCCCCCAGCTACTTTTTTCTTCTTTTTTTGACACAAAAACTAATCACGTGAGTCACCTCACCTTCGCATGCTGTGCCGGCCACACACGAATTCCAGTCAAACTTTAAAAATTCAAACATTTTCTTGGCCATTACATAATCGCATTTGCTCGTGAAAATGGTTTTCACTCCGGATGCCAAAACTGTCACAAGCTCAATAACCATAGGGCCATATACCTACACTTACTTCTCGACTGCGCTCCGCCTGCACGCCAATTCTAAGCAAACTTTTCGGCAGATGCCGCGTAGTTAGTGAGATTATGCCAGACATTATCAATAATATGATTTAAATCGAATTTTTTCAAACAATTGGACTTTTGTTTACGCCAATTTCGTTCGATAACAAATAAATCTATCCCCTACTGCTTATGAATGATGACCGTACCGTCGGCGAACGGACAAGGAACGATTCTTATATCATTCGTTCAATAAGCTGTCAACCAAGCAACTTCCTAAATTGCGAGGAACGAATGGAATTATACACAACAGAGTATTAGCATTATGTGCGCAATTGAGACATTTTCCAATGAGTGAATACTTTGTGTTTCCAATAACCTTAGAAATATTCTACCAAGTTATGCAAATATAGATATCGAAAAATTTCATATTTAAAGTGTTTGCACAGACGTGTTTACATTGCGTGATTTATCCATAACAAACTTAACAATTTTGCAACACTGAGACCTGAAAATATAATTTCATGGAATGTTATCAAGCTGTATCAAGTGGTAAAGTAGTCTCACTATAAATATTAACTGAATGTATAACACGAAATTCACAATTTAAATTTCCAGAATAAATAGGCGTTAGGGGAGATGAAGTCGCGGAAAAACCTGGAAAAAAGGGCCTGAGGTCAGTCTCACAGGCTTCCTGTTCGTCCTTTATCTTTGCTGCCATTAAGGTCACCATTGGAGACTGGGTTGTCTATGCACGCAATCGCAAATGGGAAGTTTTAAGAGACAGCTGTTGGACGAAGGCTATGCTACTTGTTGTGTCTGACAGAACATTCAGATTTATTTTGTCACTTGGTGGGAGGCACTGTAGAGTTCTTATAGAAGTTATGTCGGGTCTTTTTACGTAGGCCACCCACACTGAAATAATAGCCATAGCAAACAGTGAACTTTGTCCAGGTTGTGGGGAGGATGATCAGACGGTTGGCCACTTTTACTTAACGTGCCCCGAGAATCAGTTTCCAGGCTTTAAGCACCGACAACCTAATCTTTGGCTCCTTAACTACACAGAATCTAATGAGATTTGTTCACAGATCAGTAAGATTTAAAGAATAACATAAAAATATACGGCAAATATAGTAAAATGTGTCTTATACTCTGCGCGCTACATCTGGCTAGTTGTTAAAAAAAACTTGCCTTTTGTGAAGTGTTTAGTTGATTCAGGGACCTCATAATATACACCTATAAGAATTTATACAAATAGTCTTATAATTTCTTAGAATTGTTCGAGTAATCTGCTCGCTTAAAGATTTTGAATGCGACAGAAGCAACAAAGTAAATTACGTGAGTAAATTTTTAAATGGATCTGAATACGCAACTAAAAACAAATGTTGCATTTTTGGTGAAAAATAGTTTCTACCAAAAAACTCTTGTTTAAAGTAAAAAAAAGTAGATAATATGTTAATGTGTTAAACTGTTTAAAGGTAATTATATAAATTTCTTGAATATATTTAGAATATAAATGTAGTTATATAAATTTTAATGGTTCAATAATGTTTCCAAACATAACTAAGCTATCCTTTTCAAAAAATTGACCAGTACTTGAACTATATTTAGTATAAATCTGAAGTAATATAGACTTATTATCCAACGAATATTTGCCATGTTATTACTAAAATTAAAATATTTAATATGTTACGAAATTCTAAACAGTAATAATAAATACGAAAGAAAAAAAAATATGTATGGTAACTTTTTCAGTACTTTCACCAGAATTCATTTTACAGTCTTAATCAGTTATTATAAGTTCTTAGTGGAAGTGGTGAACATTACAGAAGAATCGCATTCAGCTCTTGCCCCTTCAACTGTCGCCCTACCAGCCTAAATCGCTCGACCCTGGCTTATTAGATATTTTGTAGTTCTGCCTATTTATTCCTACGTTTCATTATTTGATTATTGCCCATTGTAAGAAATAACGAACATCGATCAAATAAATAAAGCCGTCTTGTGTTTTTTTGTAAAGTCATATTCACTCGTAGAGTGTGAACCCCTTGAGTTGATTCCAACATCTCAATAGTAATGTAAATTTTTAAATATATTTTGGAAATATTGGAGTTTTTAATTTATTTAACCGACGGTGTCGAACTATGCTGTGTCGTTCTACATGTTTCTTAGCGTTCCTATCATTTACTGAACACACTCGCGCTCTCACATGGACCACGCATTGCTGCAGCTGACTTTGACGTTTCTTTATTCTATTGACCTATTTTTAAGTAGCCGTGCTCGGGATTATGGTGAACTGTATTGATTTATTATGAAAGAGCTTGGCGCAGGATAACCCAACTTAACAAGGCAGTGTATCAATAATGTCAGCTCAATACCAAAGATTTTTAAAAGTGCTCGAAAAGTGGCCAATTGATAAAACGAAACACGGCAGGTAAGCAAACTCACTCTCAACACCGCATTTTCCTCTCATTCCCGCACACTAACTTTGTTGTTATCTAATACATTCTTTGGGAATAGGTGAAGATATGAGCTAATTTTTATTGCAGACCTCCTACGAATGTCCATAGACTTTTTATTTGCGCCAAAGTGCAATTTACATAACATTTTCTAATCGCTTCGTGCTACCTGATAACTGGTTCTAATGCCCTACTCACAATGTTTTAGGCCGTGTTAATTGCGGGAGAATTAAGAGTACTAACGTATTTGCTTACCTGTATTTCACGGCTAGTGGATGATCTAGACAGTCAGTAAATGAAATGAAAAATGTGTAGCATGCTACTAAGTAGTAAATGCCGGTACATACCGACTGTAACGCATGAGCTGCCTTCATTAGCAGGTAGTCTAAACTTCATTTCAATGTAGATTACTGCTTCACTACTCAAAAGTGGGTTCTTTGCTGTCAGCCAACTCTGTGGATTTTCATTGCTTTGGTGTAGTTTGCTTGTGAACGTGTCCATCAATACAAGTTCTTCTTTCATTTGTGTGTATAATTCGCCCATTGAGTGCAGTTTAACATTTTTAGTGCAATTATGTCGTCCAAATACGCCTACCAAAATATTCCGGAAGACTGTTTGTTTGAAGTGTCCACTTCATCCAATAATGAGTGAGTTGTATAATTAACTATTGTTGTTAAATTTGAGCTCAGTTGCTCTGTCGCCTTTGGAATTTTCAAGTGATAAGTGCAAAAATCGGACGGCACTATGCTCAAGCAGCGAAGGAAGAGTAGTTCCTCAAACACGTGGAAATGAAGTGCTTTAACCACAGCTGTGTAGAAGTTAGGTGAAGGTGTTTGCTAGCTTGGCAAGAGTTTAATAGTAATCACTGCTATGGTTCTACCCATGCTGAATGCACGAATTTCTCCCAGAGGAGTGAACTGTTAAAACACTATGTTTGCTGTCACAGCTCCGCTCCAGGTTCTCACTGAAGGTGATGAAAGTATGGACATTCGTACTATCTATTCGCATTATTCTTTTATATGATTTGTCTAATGGGGATATGGGTTACGACGCTGTAGCAGATGTAAGGAATTTGTTTGCTATTCCTTGCCAAATGGTAATTTGCTTCTTCACTTCCTTTCCTTCTTTCAGCACTGATTTATGTTTATTTCAAATTCAGTGCGATTTATAGTCTTAGCCAGGTTTTCATTAATGTAGTTTAATAAATTGGGTCACCATCTCCTCAAACCCACTAAGAGGCCTTTTGGCATATTTGTATACCTCCACAGAAGCATATTTCATGACCTGGATATTTATATCCGTGTGTATACTAGATTGCAAGAGTGTGGCAATTCAATTATCATCAGCGAGATTTCTATTTTACGCTTCATCCACAAAGCTGGCAATTGTTATTCACATCCCACAACTGTTGATCACATCTATATGTATAGGATATCCATTTATTCCCCTCCTAAAACGAAATGTCCTCTGTGTTTGCTTGCTCCAGTGGACCAATTCCCACCTTAAAATGTATCCTTTTTTTGTTACTATATTTCTTCCTTTCCTTTGGAATTGTTAACCTTTTGCTTGCTCTAATAACACGCTTTTTTATGTAATTGGGATTTAGTTACACTTTTTCATTACGAACTATCTTCATATTTAAGTCACGGCCATGACGAATGCCTAAAATTCTTCTCTCCCATTTTCACATTAGGGACCTTGGCGAACAAATCCGCAAGCAGGTTAAAAATCTCACAAATCCCGCTCTAATCGTCGGCGAAGAAACCGAAAAGTTGGCGAAGCAAATTGACGCTTTGGAAAGGCTCTCGAACAATATTTATAGCAAGAAATACCCGCGCACCCGCAGCGCCACGGCGACAGGTTTAACAGCTGAACAGTGTACGCAGGTGCTGTCGACGGAATTCTTGCAGTACCTCAACGACGAATACAGCAACAAAAAAAGATAAACTAAGTAAGCAAATACAAATACAAAACCAAAATGATCCGGCAACAATTGCATAACTTCATAATCAAAACCGCTAAATTGGGCTACAGCACCGCCAGCGCCGCAGCTGCACCATTCCACATACCAGTACTCTGCGAGGAGGCCGTTAATTATCTAAATACCGCTTCGCAGCAGATCTTTATCGACATGACCTTCGGCGCTGGCGGGCACACGCAGCAATTACTCGAGCGTTGTGAGAATTCAAAAGTGTTCGCTCTGGATCGTGATCCTGTGGCGTATGAGTTGGCCAAATGCATGAGTGAAGATTACCCAGGCAGACTCATACCGCTGCTGGGCAGGTTCTCTGATTTGCCGTTCTTGTTGCAACAACACGATGTTCAACGGAACTCGATCGATGGGATGCTCTTCGATTTTGGCTGTTCGTCGATGCAGTTCGATGAAGCGGATCGTGGTTTCTCTATTTCGAAAAATGGTCCACTGGACATGCGCATGGATCGCGGGCACAATAAGGACCAGATCACGGCGGCTGATGTGCTCGCACGCGTTGATGAGCCCGATTTGGTCAGAATTCTGCGCATTTATGGCGAGGAAAAAGCAGCTAAGAAAATAGCGCGAGCCATTATCGACACGCGAACTGCATTTCATAACATTGAGACCACGAAGCAATTGGCCGATCTGGTGGCCTCATGTATCTCCGCTCCACACCGCTTGGACAAGTTGCAGAGACCGGTGCACGTGGCCACAAAGACGTTTCAAGCGCTGCGCATATTCGTGAACAATGAACTGAACGAAATCAACTACGGCATGATTTTAGCCAATGAGTACCTGCGTTCGGAGGGCCGCTTGGTGACCATCACTTTCCACTCGCTGGAGGATACTATCGTCAAGCGCCACATTAATGGCAACGTGATAGAGGGCCGAGCTAATCCTATGCCACTCAAATACCTGAATCATGACGGTACTCATGACAAGGATCTCGTCTCTACGTTCGTCGAGTCTAGTTGGCAACAATTGCATAAGCATGTAGTCGTGCCTACGGATGCGGAGGTCACACGCAATGCCCGCAGCCGTTCCGCCAAATTGCGAGCAGCTGTTAAAATGAAATAATGGAGAGGATTATTTTTAAGCTAAATGTTGGAATGATGTTGTAAAAGATGAAATAAATTTAGGCTTTTTATTAATTGAATTCAATTTTCATTCAATAAAACAACAATTAATTCAGTCAAGCTGCTTCACCAACGTTATTCCTTTCCTAAGGAGCAGAGATAGTCCAAAATTCCATTGATTCGTTTTAAGATTTCGTCACTGGAAACAATTTTCATTTCCTACGCACAAGGATATGCAGAACTGAATGATCAAGGTCCGTGGTTCCAGAACAAATGCTTTTAAAAAATATGAAAGTGGATCCATCATTGGCTTTCTGCCATTTGTGTGACCTTAGGTACATGGGGCGGATGCAGCACATATTACATAAGTCGAAGAATTGAATCCAGTGCAACGTAATGGGGGTCGATTATCCTGTGATGTAGCTGATATAAATTTCGAGAAGTGGGATAAATCAATTAAAACCGATAGTCGAAAGAAATTACTTTCGCGCTTTTGGAGGTCCTTTTGGAAACATGGGATTCGGTTAATTTTATAGATCTCTGGAACATGATATTGAAACTTCAACACTTGCCTGACTGATTCGCTAGCTAAAAAGGGGGAAATTCACTCAGGCTCCAGTCATAAAGGTCTCCAGTAGGATGGTGATCTGTCGCCCTTGGTTGTGTTTGGTAACGGTTGATCTCTAGTTAGGTTGAATGAGTTTGGTTATCGGTTATACAGACGACCTAAAAGCACTACATACTGGATAGTAGGGTTCCATAATTACTAATATAATGATATCTGCTATTCAAGTAGCTCTAAATTAGTATGTGGCAGAAGAGTTAAAACCCAATCCGAGCACAACTACTTTAGTCCAATTAGAATTCAAGTTAGGTAATTGAGTATTCCAACGAAGTAAAATACATGGAAAACTACATAGTTGGAATACTCCCATACAAGCTAAGCCCAGCCACTGGGGCTTTGTGAGGTTTAAGAAACAGTTCGGGATGATCATAAATTCCAGTCCCAAGGACTTTCATGAAATTTGCTAAAATGTTGCATTGGTCGTGTATAATGATTTGTGTGGAATGATGGGTGTGTAGATGATCAAAGATTTATGTGGGAAATTTCCTGATTCCGGTCATAATTTTAATTTGACTTTGATTCATGGATACTGATGTTGCTATTTTTCACAAGATATCTTTTATTTGAAACTCGAACAATTGATGGAAAAGAAATGGG
Organism: Clusia tigrina; assembly: GCA_920105625.2. Classification (NCBI taxonomy): domain Eukaryota; kingdom Metazoa; phylum Arthropoda; class Insecta; order Diptera; family Clusiidae; genus Clusia; species Clusia tigrina. Next base: position 31,011,935 of record OV050031.1, on the reverse strand, counting down.
TATATTTTGTTTCGGACTTGCGGTAACCGATCGAATTAAAGAGGCTCAACACAAATTGGCATTTAAATCAGATTCCAATAGGCGCGTAGAGCAAGGTTGGAGGAAGAATATTGCCTGAGATTTCGTCCTCTATGGTCTAGTGCTTAGATTGCTAATCTCTCAGTTGTGGGGTCGTGAGTACGAATTCCACTCAGGATATGATCTCTAAATGCTTTTTTCGAAATATTTATCTCTTCAAATCGAAGGCTTTAGTTGTTAGTATTCATTCTACCACAACTTTTACAGGCCATAATTTATTATGGGGTCAGTCAGGTATAATAAATAAATCAACCTGAGATCGGAAATAGAAAGTACGGTTGAAGTAAGCGATAAATTAGAAAAGCGTAGAGTTTAATAACGATTAATCTTCAACACTACAATTTGAGTTGAATAACTATTTTGTGATTTTTGGTACTTCATACCTGCTCCCCAAGGACCAAACTCACGTCCTACTAATCATTGGCGAGGCTCATATTTAGTATTCTTTCCTTCTTGCCAGTGTTGCCGAGACTGTTGAGCTGACTTGAGCCTCGAATATATTTGAGTTCGAAGAGCTTTCGCTGAGTCGTTCTTTTTTTCCGAGTATTATGAAATCTCAACTCAAATGCATATCGTAAGGACTCTCACCGCCGTGTCCAATGCACGAGCATACAAAATAAAGGAACGATAACGACCCGCATTAACAAGTTAAAATATTTAGTCACAGGCCACATAAGTCAGTAGAAGGTCATATAATGCCACTTTATGGTCATATACAGTCATGGTCGCTTTATGGTCATATAATGTAACTTTATGGTCATATAATGTAACTTTATGGTCATATAATGTCACTTTATGGTCATATAATGTCATTTTATGTTCAGATAATGTCACTTTATGGTCATATAATGTCACTATATGGTCATAAATGTCACTTTATGGTCATATAATCTCATTTTATATTCAGATAATGTCACTTTATGGTCATATAATGTCACTTTATGGTCTTATATTGTCACATTAAGGTCATATAATGTCAATTTATGGTCATATAATGTCACTTTATGGTCATATAATGTCACTATATGGTCATAAATGTCACTTTATGGTCATATAATGTCACTTTATGTTCATATAATGTCACTTTATGGTCATATAATGTCATTTTATGGTCATATAATGTCACTTTATGGTCATAAAATGTCACTTTGGTGTCATAAAATGTCACTTTGGTGTCGTATAATGTCACTTTATGGTCATATAATGTCACTTTATGGTCATATAATATCACTTATGGTTATATAATGTCACTTTATGGTCATAAATGTCACTTTATGGTCATATAATGTCATTTTATATTCAGATAATGTCACTTTATGGTCATATAATGTCACTATATGGTCATAAATGTCACTTTATGGTCATATAATGACATTTTATGGTCATATAATGTCATTTTATGTTCAGATAATGTCACTTTATGGTCATATAATGTCACTATATGGTCAAAAATGTCACTTTATGGTCATAAATGTCACTTTATGGTCATATAATGTCATTTTATATTCAGATAATGTCACTTTATGGTCATATAATGTCACTTTATGGTCTTATATTGTCACATTAAGGTCATATAATGTCAATTTATGGTCATATAATGTCACTTTATGGTCATATAATGTCACTATATGGTCATAAATGTCACTTTATGGTCATATAATGTCACTTTATGGTCATATAATGTAACTTTATGGTCATATGTCACTTTATGGTCATATAATGTCATTTTATGGTCATATAATGTCACTTTATGTTCATATAATGTCACTTTATGGTAATATAATGTCATTTTATGGTCATATAATGTCACTTTATGGTCATAAAATGTCACTTTGGTGTCATAAAATGTCACTTTGGTGTCATAAAATGTCACTTTGGTGTCATATAATGTCACTTTATGGTCATATAATGTCACTTTATGGTCATATAATATCACTTATGGTCATATAATGTCACTTTAACGTCATATAATGTGACTTTATGGTCATATAATGTCACTTTATGGTCATATAATGTCATTTTGTGTTCATATAACTTTATGGTCATATACAGTCATGGTCATATAAGGTAACTTCAAGGTCACTTAAGGTCGCTTGTTAATCAAATCGAGATTTTTGTGGAAATGGTGGGTTGTCCTTGGTTTCCAGTACATTTTGTCTTGTCAATTCGATTACTTTATATCTTGATAAAACATTATCTTTCTGTCCCAAACTATAAGGAAATCGCGAAATCCGTGCTTTCTAGAAAGTTGGCAGCACCGACAACAAATTTGCTGTCAACATTGAAATGTTCGATGAAGAGCATCAATTCTATGTAACAACCATAAAAAATCTGGCTTCGCACCACAGTTCAAGTCGCTAAACGGTCCAATCCCAACTTGCCCAAAATAGCGATTTCGCTAAGGTTGTTGTCATCCCCTACAAATTAAAAATAAACGCCATTTGAAGAGTTGAGGCTGGCGTATCAGACGCGGTGTTTCAGTGTATTACGTTTCAGTTTTAATGTCTCTCGTGTCCCTTGAGAGAGGAGAGCTTTAGAATTACCAATTGTAGCCCTGATCATGCGATTCATTCGATTTATGCTTTTGTATTGGGAATAAGAAGAGTTTTATCATAGTGTCTCCAAGATGCTTGATCATATTTGCTTTATTCGATTGAACCTTCATTATATTAACATTGTTCCATCTGACTTATGAACATTTTTAACTGAAGCTCGCGACGTGGAAGCGTTCTCGTAGTAAATTCCCGCAGTGCGACTTCACAACTGCCTAGTCATACCCCCAACTAAGTGATTGATAATGAGCTCATTGCCCAATCAGCAGCGAGATTATGAGCAGAGCAGCTTGTTTTTTAAATTTTGTTGACCCTTGAGTAAGCAGATAATCTTTGAACTGAACACCACTGATTACTGTTGACGCCGAGCAAACACAGTGACAACACCACCATCAGAAGCGCTTTCACAGCAGAAAGTCTCAAACGTAGCATCGTTCCATATCTCTCAAATTGCATTCCGGAGGTGACGGTCCAACTGTGCAGGTCTATTTCGCGAGTTTTTGAATATTGTAAATTACGCGAGACCAATCGATTTTTTACTTGTTTTAATTCAGTTCACCATCGCTCCTCACTGATTCGAACATGTCCGAGGCAATACTGATTTCGGGTACCCAGTTGGCTAAGTGAGTAAAAGTCGCATCTTGCTGCATTTACCGGTTTATTTTACTGCTTCCTTCCCAACAGAGAAATTCGGGCCTCGCTCCAGCAGCAAGTGGCGGAACTGAAGAGCAACTTAACTCATTTTGAGCCCGGTTTACGAATTGTGCAAGTTGGTGGACGCGAGGATTCCAATGTTTATATACGCATGAAAATCAAAGCGGCCACTGAGATTGGCATCTCTGCGGAACATGTCAGGCTGCCACGCACCATCACCGAAATTGAACTCCTGGCAAAGGTGAGGGACGAAGAGGTGGAGTGAACTTCCAACTAACGCAAATTTCTACTTGCAGCTATACGAGTTAAACAATGATCCCAAAGTGCACGGAATCATCGTGCAAATGCCGCTGGACTGTGATACGAAAATCAACTCGCATACAATCACCGATGCTGTAAGCCCCGAGAAGGATGTGGATGGGCTGCACACCATGAACGAAGGCCGTGTCTCGATTGGTGATTTAAGTGGCTTTTTGCCTTGCACTCCTTGGGGCTGCATCGAACTAATTAAGCGCTCGGGCATACAGATTGCTGGAGCGAACGCCGTAGTCTTAGGCAGAAGTAAAATTGTGGGAACTCCAGCAGCGGAGCTTTTAAAATGGAACCATGCCACGGTTACAGTGTGCCACTCAAAGACTAAGAATCTCGAAGGAATTGTGAGTATATAAAATTAAATAAAATTATAATTTAGATGGACAACCGAATTTACGGTGTCGGTTCCGATATGACACCATGCCCAAAAATGCATATGTCCTTCGTTAAATCATTAGAATACGGAATGTGCCCGTGTCCAGAAATTCTTAAAATAGTAATTTAGAATTTAGTAATTGATCTACCGAGGGGGAGGACCAATGCAAATATGCAGCACAGCTACAGAATGAGCACAATGCCGACTTATTCTTACAGTTTTGTAATGTGAACTCTGAATCGAACACTGACTACTGTAAGTTGTTATAGTGTTATAGTAGCCATGACGGAATCATCTAATCTCTCATTATGATTGCCTTCTGAAAGGTGTAAGCGGCTATTGACCAAAACTAAACAAATCCGATGGGAGCGCCATTTCAAAGTTTGCAACCATACCATTCCCTAACAAATAATGATGAGCAGACTCAAGCATCAGGGAAGCTTTGGATCGCCTCCGAGATTCTGTCCATCGATCTGCACTTGAGAGGCCCCGTTTTTTGAAGACTAGAAGAGGTGTCAACTTTGGCAGCACCCCTCTTCTAAAAGCCTCCTTATTTGATCATCTATACTTTACTCCTTGATCCTTCAATATACATATATCTCTAAGGAGTTAGCGGGTCTGTGCTTGGCCCATTCTCTCCATCTTGCAGTTGGACAGATCACCTGCAATATGAATAGCTTTGTTATTTTATTATCTTTTCCTTTTCAGTGTCGCGGGGCTGATATTTTGGTCGTGGGAATTGGTGTTCCAGAAATGGTAAAGGGCAGTTGGATTAAGCCCGGAGCTGTTGTCGTCGATTGTGGCATCAATGTTAAACCAGGTATGAATATAGACATTAAGAAAAATATTGTTTTTTTTTTCAAAAAATACAAAATCAGCAAATCTGGTCCATCTGTAAATATTCAGACTTATCAGTTCTGAGCGAGCGAAGTCATTTTCCTTAGTCAACTGACCCCGAATGATAAGCGGGGTCGCAAACGTATTTTATTGATAGAGTGGTTTTTAAGAAAACAACTCACCAATTCGGACAAGTTGCCCAAGTAAACTGACGAAACAATTGCCACAGGTCTCAGGGCAGCTAAGAAATTTGTAACGAAACTAGAAACGGCCTTCAGAAATTGCATTCATACCAAGTAATATTCGAAATTGTACGTTCATTGAATCCCAATCTCAACAGATCTTTCCAAGCCCAGCGGCACTCGGCTTGTTGGTGACGTACTCTTTGATGAAGCTAAACGAGTGGCCGGGTACATTACTCCGGTGCCTGGTGGCGTGGGTCCCATGACTGTAGCCATGCTCATGAAGAATACCGTTCGCTCGGCAGTTTCTGCCGCGGAAAACTTGTTGCAAAAGCGTTGGGACTTAGCACCACTCGTGTTGAAAATCGTCGATCCAGTACCTAGGTAAGTCTTCATCACAGGAGAGGTATAACTCGACATATGTCGGGTTTCTGTAATGTCGTCAGTCGCGTTCTGCGCGTTCAGGCTATTAAACTATTACATCTTTACAGTGACATCGTCATCGCGCGCTCACAAACTCCGAAGAACATATCGTCGTTGGCCAAGGAAATCGGTTTGTTCGGCCGTGAGATCTCCTTATATGGCGACAAGAAAGCCAAAATTTCCCTTTCTGTCATGGATCGTTTAGCAGATCGCGGCAATGGTTCTTATGTGTTGGTGGCTGGGTGAGTTCCTCGTTTTATTTGAGACTAATAAACCTGATAATTTAATGACACCGAAGTGAGTACTGATGAGTGTCCTGTAGTGAAGGATTCGGGTTTCAAAGAATACAAAATTGTATAAAACCAAGCCATTAGAAGATATTTGTGCGGTTTCCTCTTTTATGAGCTTCCATTCCATTTTGCTTTTCTATATATATTTTAATGAATTACAGGATAACGCCCACACCACTTGGCGAGGGCAAGACCACCACACTGATTGGACTCGTGCAAGCGCTGGGTGCACACAAGCAACGCAATGCAATCGCCTGCGTGCGTCAACCCTCACAGGGGCCCACGTTTGGCATTAAGGGTGGTGCGGCTGGTGGCGGTTATTCCCAAGTGATACCCATGGAGGACTTCAATTTGCATCTGACCGGCGATATACACGCGGTAACGGCGGCAAACAATCTACTAGCAGCACAACTGGACACGCGCATATTCCATGAGCATACGCAGAAGGACCAGGCGCTGTACGAACGCCTGGTTCCCAAGATTAAGGGTAGACGTGAATTCTCCAAAATCCAACTCCGGCGCTTGCAACGTCTCGGTATCGCCAAAACCGACCCGGACACACTGACACCAATGGAAATTACTAGCTTTGCACGCTTGGACATCGATCCCGATACGATTATGTGGGAGCGGGCAGTTGACATTAATGATCGGTATCTGCGCCAGATCACCGTCGGTCAGTCCCCGACTGAAAAGAACATAACTCGCACGGCATCGTTCGCCATTTCCGTCGCCAGTGAGATAATGGCTGTGCTAGCGCTGGCTCGGTCTCTGGAGGACATGAAACAGCGCCTGGCCAAAATGGTAGTGGCATTCAGTAAAAGCGGCCGGCCAGTCACAGCCGATGATTTGGGCGTTACTGGAGCTTTGTTAGTATTGCTGAAGGATGCAATCGAGCCGAATTTGATGCAGACACTGGAGGGCACCCCGGTAATCGTGCACACGGGCCCGTTTGCTAACATTGCTCATGGCTGCTCTTCCATTGTTGCCGATGAAATCGCATTGAAATTGGTTGGCGATGAAGGTTTCGTCTGCACAGAGGCCGGTTTCGGTTCGGACATTGGCATGGAAAAGTTCTGCAACATCAAGTGCCGCACATCGGGACGCAAGCCAAATGCCATGGTGCTGGTAACAACAGTGCGCGCCTTAAAAATGCACGGAGGCGGTGCGCCCGTTACTCCAGGATCTCCACTTAATAAACAGTACACTGAGGAGAACTTGGAGCTTCTGGAGAAGGGTCTTCCCAATTTGCTGCAACACATTTCCAATGGCCGAAAGTTTGGCTTGCCCGTTGTGGTTGCCATCAATAATCACAGGTAAGTACAATTTGTGCCCAAATCATTGAAAGGTACGATTGACTATCAACTCGCCTCTCTCTTCCAAGCAATGATACTGCCGCTGAGCATGAGTTGGTAAAGAAAGCGGCATTAAATGCGGGAGCTTGCAATGCGGTCGTCAGCACACACTGGCGAGATGGAGGCGCCGGAGCCGCTCCACTGGCCGAAGCCGTTATCAAGGCGTGCAAAAGTTCCAAGGACTTCAAATTGCTGTACGAGAATGAAATGCCACTGCTGCACAAGATGAACACGATCGCACAGAACATGTACGGCGCTGAGAAGGTGCAGCTGATGCCGAAAGCAGAGGCAGCTCTGGAGAAATTAACGAAGGCGGTAAGTGGGAACACACTCAGCCATTTGTTTTCCCATTCCCAATGTTGTTGTGTGTATTCTTCAGGGTTTCGGCGAGCTGCCCATTTGTATGTCCAAGACGTCCGCTTCGCTCACCGGCGATGCTGCCATTAAGGGTGCTCCCAAAGGCTTCACTCTAGTCGTGCAGGATATGTATGTGTCCGCTGGTGCTGGTTTCGTTGTTGCCATGTGCGGAGAAATTTCCAAAATGCCCGGTTTGCCCACACGCCCGTGTTTCTACGATATCGATCTGAATACCGCGACTGGCGAGATTGAGGGCTTGTTCTAAATGTTATTAGCTGATAAGATTTTAATGTGTCGAAGTGGAAATTGACTAGGATTTGTGTTGTATACTTACACGTATACTCGATCCATGAGAATACTGTGAACCAATTTTTAAATAACGTAATTGACGAAATTTTGTAAAAATGAATACTTAAAATAAAAAACTTTACAAACGCCGAACTTCGAACTAAATTAGAGCTTCATCAACAGTGAAAAGTAATTGGCTCCTGCACTGGCGTCGAATAAAACCCTTTCTGCCATGCTCTGAAATTGAAAGTTAAGGATTTCCAGTAAGGACAAAACAAATTTAAAAAATGCATGTCTCAGTTTTCTGCTGTAAAGTAATTAACTTTTCCTTTAAGTGATTGGACTGACAATAATAGAACAGAGGCAGTCCACCAGTTTGTGGTTTAATACAGATCCAACAAGCCGCTTAGTTCTTAATCGTCAGAGTATGCATGCGGAGGGTAATTAGGATTTTGGTTTATTAATGCTGAATACATAAAATTCTGTGAGGAATTTCTCTCCCAATCGATGCAAATAGGGATGAAGGACAAAGTGATTCTATTGACCAACTCTGGTACTTCATCATAGGGAAAATTCATCGAGAATTTTTTTATTTATTTATTATAGTAATCACAATAATAAATTATGATTAAGAAGAAAAAAAGGAGCGCTAGCTGCCAGGGCTTTCGGCTCGAATAATTATAAATTTGGAGTATATAATAATATGAAAATATTTAAAAATTTACAGATTAATATAAATAGTTATATAAGATTAATTATGTTACATTCTTGGAGGTATTTCTCGACTTTCATAATGTTTTCCAAGTTAACAGTTTTGAGAGACTCAATAGGATTAGAGCCACCGAATACATTTTTTCTGATAACGCGGAGTTGGCTGCAATCGTTGAAGATATGTTCAATGGATGCTGGAAGAGTGCAAAACGGGCAAGTAGGCGCGGGGTCCCCACACAGCAAATGTTGGTGGGTAAGCTTTGTGTGCCCCAATCGGAGACGGGAGAAGATTTTTGTTTGCTGGCGAGATGCGATGGCTGGGTAGATGACTTTATGGCAGTTGAAGTTAGAATTTTTGTAACGGTGGCTATAGTTAGACCACTCAGCGGATCTAATTGACGCTAGATGATTGTGGATGAGCCTCAAAAGGTCTTTCTCTTCGGAGGTAAGAAACGAAAAGCAAGGTGAACGGATGGCTTCATTTGCAGCATCATCAGCAAACTCATTTCCAGGTATGCCCACATGACTCGCGACCCATATTAGTCTGATTCTATTTGGATGTGTGATGCAAATCTTTCTAATGTCCCCAATTAGAGCACTGCAATGGCCAATATTTTTAATAGCTTCGATTGCACTGTCGCACACCTCCCTACCTCAAGAAAACCCCTTCGTCCCACTTTTCACATATTTCGCCTGACAATGCAATATAAATGCAGCCTATAGAAAATTATAAAATTTAGCCCCGACTCCCGCCTCTTCCCCCACCCCACAAACGTAAATTTGACATCTTTACATTTTCTATTTTTTTCATATGTCCATTAAAATAATACAGTGGAACATGAATGGTTATAGCAATAATTACAACGAATTATCATTACTAATAAATGAATTCTCACCAGATATTATAGCAATTCAAGAGACCCATCTACCGTCCACAAATAATAGCTCTTTTGTACCCAAAAATGTCTCTGGATATTTCCACAATCTTACATTCAATACATCAGCTAAACAAGGTGTCGGACTTCTAATCAAAAAACATTTACCACATAATTGTATACCCTTAAACTCTCCCATATTCACAATAGCCCTACAGGTTAACCTTAATCCCTCTTTCAATATAATAAATAGCTACATACCCCCCTCACAAGAATTCACCGCCCGAGACCTATCAGGTATTCTACGTTTGATCAATGGGCCTTGTCGCCTTATGGGCGACTTCAATGCCTGGAAATTCTATGGAACACTTCATATTAAATGAGAACCTAATTATCTTAAACGACGGATCGTCAAACTCACTTTTCATCCCATAATACGTTCACCCATATCGATCTGACATGTGTTCTGCCCAATTAACACCGCGTTGTTTATGGAAAATTCTTGAGAATCTTCATGGCAGCGACCATTATCCGATAATTATTGAACTTACAACACATTTCAATTTCCACAAAGTTAAACCCAAACCAAAGTTCAAAACCGATCTCGCCGATTGGGCGTTATTTCAGAATAGTAGCCTTAATTACACCTCTCGATTTCATGTCTCCAGCAACATCAACTGTGAAGCAGCTAAGTTGCATAAAGGGATTCGGTTCGCAGCTAACCTTTCCATTCCTCAGACTAAACCATTTCTGGTTAAAGCTACTGTTCCTTGGTGGAATAGTGACCTAAATAGGCTTAGAAAAGAAAAACAAGTCCTCTGGCACAGTTATAACCTTCTTAGATCCACTTCAACTTTAATCGCTTTCAAAAAGGCCAATGCTGTTTTCAAGAAGGCTTCTAAAACTGCCAAGACGATCTGCTTCCAAAAATATACATCAGAAATAAATCCAAACACTTCTATTAAAAAGATATGGTCCGACATCAAAACACTTACAGGGAATAAAACTCCTAACAAGATACAAATTTTAAACTCTGCCTCAAATCAAATTACCTCACCTCTTGAAATAGCTAATTATTTTGCTTCGTATTGGTCACAACTCTCAAATGATACAAATTTTCACCCAAATTTTATGACTGAAAAGCTACACTATAAAAATATATCCTATAACCCTAGCAATATATCAACCAAAGCAAAACAAATAGAACAAAAAATTACTAAATTCGAGTTCGAAACAGCACTGTGCGGCGCAAAAGGCAAAACCCCTGCTTTCGACCGTATTTCATATCCGATGAAAAAAAATTGTCCGCCCTACGTAAAAGATAGAATCCTGAACCTGTACAACAACATCCTATACCAAAGCTGGAGAACAGCTATCATCATTCCAATTTCCAAACCCAATAAGCCCAATCTCGAAGTTAATAGCTACCGTCCAATATCCCTCCTGCCTTGAATAGGGAAACTTATGGAAAAAATAATAGCTCAGAGGCTAATGTGGTTAATTTCTAACAACAATCTGATCAACGCTAACCAAGTCGCTTTTCGAAAAAAACAAAGCACAACGGATGTCCTACTTCATCTCAACCATTATGTGTCAAACGCTGTTTCAAATAAAAACCACGTAACAATATTGACAACTTATTTTGAAAGAGCTTTCGACCGCATAGACGCGCATGTGGTGTTGCATCAGCTTGCTACCTGGAAAGTTGGTCCGAAAATCTTTAATTTTGTTAAAGCTTTTTTGACCGGCCGCAGGTTACGAGTTAGAGTTGACTCAGAAACTTCCGGCACGTTCCCGCTCATCAATGGGATACCGCAGGGGTCTCCTCTCTCAGTTGCTCTTTTCATCATTGCCTTAGACCAACTAAGCAAAATTTTAGCCAAATTCAAAAATATTCAACATTCAATTTATGCTGATGATGCTATTATCTTTTCTAAACAAAATGATAATAATATCGTTAAAGATACATTTTCGAAAATTGTAGATAACGTTAAAATTTGGGTAATGACCTCGGGAGCTAATCTTTCTATAGAAAAATTGCAAAATATTGCACAAACATAGATGTAGTAATTTTACTTTAAGGTATAACAATGGAAACATAGAATTTGTCAACTATTTGAGAGTATTAGGAGTTATATTCGATGTAAGTTATACATTTAAGCAACATTGTTTAGTATTAAGAAAAAGCCTAGCTGCCCGCTCAAATCTTATAAAGTATTTAACATCCAAAAACTTTTTAATTCATGTTACGACTTTACTTAATATAACCAAATCGCTTGTACTTTCCAAATTCGATTACGCTCTTCCAATATACGGATGGTGCGCCGTTAGTCATCTGAAACAACTGTATGCAGCCTACCACACAGCAATTCGCAGGAGTATAAGCGCTTTCCCCACCACAGCTACTACAAATATCTTAGCAGAAACAGGCCTTCCATCAATTCTCAATCGAGTTACAACTAACACATACAACCTCATACCTAAACTTTTAAATTTGAACAACCCACTACTACTAGAGGCCACAAGAAAGGTGCTCAAACAAAAGAAAGAGCCACGAAATAAATCAACAATCTACCGTTGCCTTGAATTTGCCAAGAGTCTACAGATCTACATGCGTCCACATAGAGTCCAAGGTAACAACCAACCACCGTGGCTCCTAAAAGAGTCCTCATTCATTTTAAATTTCCATAGCCTACCTAAACAATCAACTAATCCAACGGTTTATCGACAAAGTTTTAATGAACTTGAGGACTTCCTAACCCAATGGACTTTCATTTACACTGATGGATCGAAAACAGATAACAGCACAACTTTCATCGAGAATTATATTGGCATTAACCTAAAGCAGAGTTATATTGGAGAAGCCATTCAATTTTAATACGATTCCTATAAATAATATTCCCATTTCCATTCAAAACAGAGGGAAAACTATCGTAATACTGACAATATTGTCTTCAATGTCCACGAAATCAGCGCTAGAACTGAAGTTACGTCATGTGGCCCTAGAGGTGCAGGAGACGAAAACACTACCAAGTGCCGGCGTCAAAAAAAACTTATTGAAACTACTTCCTCGAAAATGTGAGGAAATGTCTTAGGATCCATATTGAAATTCTACATCGGAATCACTCTGGGTCCAGCGGATAAAAAAGGTGTTACTATGATCACATTAGCAATTGAAAACAAGGACTATCTCTCGCCTAACCAAAATACAATATTTGAGTTACTCATCATGATGATTCTGGCATATGGCGCCGACACCAGGAAAATGGGAATTGCCGATAGAATGGCACAGTCATGAAAGAGACTGCATCGAAGGTAATATTGCAATCACTTCATTTTGTTCAGTAACGTCAAGGTGGTGAATACGAGACAAGTAGCGCCTTCAGACCCGTTCACTACGTCAATGTAACTAGTTTCACTCTTTCGTCTATACTGCTTTTATAACTGCTGCTTCCAATTGAAGACTGACTCTTGCCGAGCAATTTTCCATTCTACTATAATATACCTTCGAGAACATAGTATATGTATACACATTCTAGGTTTGTGTGCATTTGTAACGAGGGAGTTAGCTCCATTGATGACCTGTCGTTTTTGGCTCATAGTATGGAAGAGGTCGCCAATTTTTTATAGTATAATCGAAACTGAGATAACCAGAACAACAACAGGTCTAATTCGACGTCTTCTGAGTATTAGGAAAACGAGTGATTACTGTAAATGAGTGCGAAAATACAGAAATCTGAAAATATAACAATATCCAAAAACTCATTGTTTCCTTCACCCTAAAAAAGAGTAAAATGGGTATGCTAAGCTTGTGCGGTTGAGCGGTTTTTCAACTACCACAACGAGGCGTGGTATCCACAAATGCTCACAATCGCTTTCTGTCCACCCTTTCGATTTTCACCATTTGTCTGTCTGTCTGTGGACACTTTTCTTCCAGACCGCTAAAGATATCTTAATGAAATGTATAGTCTGGACCAAAACACAAAACCAGATTGCCATATGAGCTCATTTGGACCACGCCTACCTCCCATATATGGAACTTTTCTCACATTTTTTACGAATAATTTTGGTCCAATTGAGTGGAAAAGTTAAATAACAACTAAGTATGCAACAATACAACCAGCTTAACTACCTAAAATCAAGGTATTTCTGGCACCACTGTACACTCTACTGACTAAAATTTAGACGACAGAATTGCTATTTCGGAAGGACCAATAAATGATTTTAACTTACAAATAATGTAGAGACATCATCCGAAACACCAGAAAACCCCTTGAGGTCCCATTCAAGGACAAACAACTGAAAGAAAGATTAACGAGGAAATTATAACTAAAATTTTTCAAATTATATGGCGCCAAAATAAATGATTAGCAATATTTAGCGACAATAATGAGTTGTACAATCAGTCGTCTATGCTAAAAACTTCTCGAATAGGAAATACTTCCGCTGTACAAAAAAATGAATAGATGCCACACAAAGCGATGAACAGGGAGAATTACTAAGAAAGGGCTATGAAAAATCAACTATAAAGATATTGCATAGGCGTTACTTCAAAGAAAAGGGCAATATTACCTCCCATTTTGAAAAATAAAATTGTTCAAACTATCAACAACTGTGAAAACTGCCGAACATTGAAATTTGATATGCTCCCAGCAAACCCCAATTTTCAGAAACTCGCCACCCTTCACAAGCCACAAGATATTCTCCACATTGATATCTACAGTATAAACAATCCCGAATCCTGACTGATTTCAAATGTGTTGTTCAAAATTTACATGCGGTTGCAGAAATAGTATCGTAGTTCTAAAATCTTTAAAGAATTGTATAAGTCTATACGGCATTCCATAAAAAATAGGCTGTGACCAAGGCTCAGATAATATTTTCAAACATGCTTATACTCAATGTCAAAAGATTTACACTACACATCCTTTTAGCAAACTAGTAGTAACGCACTAGTAGAACCCTTACATTCCACGATAACTGAAATATATGGAATGGTTTAACTATTTGAAAAGAAAGTAATCTTGACTTAGATCACGAGCAGATTCTTTTCGAAACACCAATCACATACAATAACCCTGTACATTCAACCACAAAACATAGTCCTTATTTATTGTGTTTCGCAAAACAAACAAATTTTGGTCACATTTCACAATGAAAATTAGTATTTAAAGCAAAGAAATTAATTCCAAATGAAACTTTATCCACCAATCAAATAAAAAGTCGAGAATCTGACGAGCTTAAGAATAGATTAAGCAAATCCCGATTAGAGTCTGAAGATAAAGAAAAGTATGAGGTAATATTTAGAAAATAATAGAAGGATAAGAATTAAAGAAAATAAGAAAGTAAAAATTCAAACAACTATTAATAAGAAATCACATAAAATTAGAAAAAAGACAGATTCAAGGATATACTGGTGATCTGGCTATATCCAATTGCTTTGCAGACTTCTTTTACTCTACCTATTCTAGTGACCTGTACGAAGGAAATTCGGCTTATCCATATCATTTGTCTTCATTAAATTATGGGTTTATGAAGATGTTCTTTATAATCTGAAGTCTTTAAAAATGTTATTCCTACCTGGCCCAGACAAAATTCCTAGCTGTATTTTAAAATAGTGTGCGCTGAGGGGATATATTTACCCCTTACTAGTATTTTTAACGCTTCACTTGAGTCAGGTTACTTTCCTGTTTGTTGGAAAGAGTCTTATTTGATTCCGCTCCATAAAAGTGGATCTAAATCTGATGTGTCCAAATACCGTGGAATAGCTAAACTAAGTGTTCTTCCTAAATTGGTTGAGTCCATCATTACCCCTCATTTAGCACTCTCAGTAAAGTGTGTAATTTCCCAATATCAACATGGTTTTCTCAAAGGAAGATCCGCTCTTACAAATCTTCTTGATTTCTCTTCTTCAGTTATTCAGGGTTTCTCTGCTGTAAACTGATGTAATTTATACAGACTTCAGTAAGGCTTTTGAAAAAGTAAACCATAATCTGCTAGTTAAGAAACTAAATTGTTTTGGTATTCCCAGCAAATTTGTTTTTTGGATTAAATCCTATTCAAGTGGTCGCACAGAAAGGGTTTTATTCAAGGATGCCTTGTCAGAGAAGAATACTATTCAATTTTTATAAATATTCCGAAAGCTTTAATAGCCTCTACTTGCAGTGAAACAACCAATATAATGGAGAGATACTACACTAAAAAGATTGCCAAGTCGAGGCCAACGGTGTAATCGACAAGGACAACAGGCTATATTTTGGGACAAAGTCGACATATGTAGATATCCACCAAAATCCATCATCAACTCAATTAACTTAGAAAATCTGAAGCAGTCGATATTGGAAAAACATGAAGCTGTTGTAAACCTAAGAGACGAAACACTGGTTCAAAATTACTGTACCAACGCAGCCGCCATTGGAGTGCTCGGTATAATTTTCTCTCTTAACTATCATTTACTTATACAGGAAACTAATGGTGGCATACATCCCTCATCCGGTACACGTTGTCGTTCCGGGCCCATCGCAATCCTTGGGGCCCTCGATTCCATGAAGAAAGGAGCTAGCAACCACTGAACCCAATACAAGGAGCCATAAGGGCATCCGCACTCAAGATACACAAATCAACATAAGAAGCAGCCTCCTATGCCATCCGATAAACTGAGTCCTCCTACAGCAACAACAACATAAACATCAATCAGTTGTAGTCCAAATTATCAAATTCATATTTTGCCCTCCAGACAATTTGTACTACTTTTACTCTCGGATTCGAACCGCTGGATTGTGTAATAAGCAAACATTCCTTCTTCAGTTAGAACAATTGGCTTCATTAGAATTCGTCCACTTCCTATTCGATGATAGTGTGCTGCAGTCAGTAAGTTGTTGCACTTCACTTTTTTATTTACTTCCGCTTCAACTGCTAGCAAGACGTTCGCTCTGCGACGATCACTGCTCAACTGCCCGTTGCTAATACGATGTTCGCTCTGCGACGATCACTTTTCAACCACTGCTGCTACTCTAAGGATTCGGCTATGATCACTTGTCAACCGCTTGCCGTCAATACGATGTCCACTCGTCTATTGTCACATGTTAACTGATCTTGCCAATACGACGCTCACTCTGCTTGCTGCCACTCTCAGGATTCGGCTATGATCACTTTTCGCTGCTTGCTGCCAACAATGTTCACTTTGCCTCTGTCAGTGGTTAACTGATCTGCCACTACGATGTTCACTGTCGCCTACGCTCACTGTTCCACTGCTGCTGCTACTACGATGTTCACTTTGCCACTTTCACTTGTTCACTGATCCCGATGTTATTTGTGTGGCCGCTTATATACTTCTTGTATACCAGAACTTCCACTAGTCTCTGAATTCAGTTTCGCATGTCTTCTCGCGTGTGTATTTTAGGGGTTGAAAATGACGCATACCCTAAAACTATGCAACCAATCAGATGGCGTGTTGATTTCGTAACAATATATAAAATCATAAAAGTCATATTAACTTCAATTCTCTTAACATCATCGTTGTAAACTAAATTTTATTATTTGCAAACAGAAAAGTTAAAATTTGTTTTTTTGGCCAAGTCTCGTTTCCAGTAGGTAACTCACGCGATGAACTCGTAGCTCTTCTTCAGAATACTTAGAATATAATTGTTTTTTGGAATCGGCTCGTTGAGGAGTTCTCTTGTCTCTTATAAGCGAAAAATAGCCAGTTGGACCTGAGTAGCATTATTCGGGTGCTGAGAATCATGTCATCTTGGTGAGGTGTGGAGATTTAAGAGGAATTGTCCTCTAAACATCGTAACGAATTATTGGCGATATTCGGAAAATCTCATTTCTTCCTCACCAAAGAGTCAACCTGACGACCGCCTACTAAAACTTCCCCCCGGTGAATCGGATCACTATTTTTTTTCGTCGGAGATCAAAATGTGTATCGTTTGGTATTGTTTATAAATTAGTTTTGCTAATAATTCGATGCCTAGATTGATATTTGCATTCAATTTTGTACTTGACTTGATTTTTAGAACCTTCAAGTGACATAATGTAAACTTCAAGCTACCTTCTGTGCCTCCTAGTAATATGCCATATTATGTCTCCAAATCCAGTCTATGATTTTGTTAAGTTTCATTGAAATATTTCCAGCTGTGTGGACAAAGTTAGCCACAGGACGACGGTTGAACTGAACCATATCAATGCAGAAAGGGATTACCAAAGCTGTCACACTTCCATATGAGACCACACAAAAACAAAATTAAAAATAGAGTATTCCTTTTTAAGAGTAAGGCTAGAAGAGTCTGCAAGGATTATCCTTGGGCAACATCCATTTGTCCATGCAATGGTTGGAGTGAAACATTGTGCTTGGCGAAGTCAGTTCTCTTTCAAGCTATTCCACATCAGAGATGCAATTCCCTGGATTTATCAAAACCCTGGAGAGGAAATTTATACCAACCCCCAACTATGCACAATAATGCACACCATGCCTTCTAAGGCACTAGAGTACTGAATTCTAAAGGCTAACTGTACTTCCCTGTTTTAGTGATTCGCAGTTCTGTAACAGACTTCGTGACAGAAATTAAGTCTATCGATATACTTGCCCTCGACTTTATGAATAGCACAACCAAATAATGTTGATCCAGACTTGTTACCCTAAGGTGCAGAGTGACATAAAGCAGAAACGGCAACAGAAACAGAACCCAGTACATTAGCAACAGCAACGCAGGGTACTAGCGACATAAATGCATTTTAAGGATTTAAAATTTGTAGCTTGCAAAAATTATGATTTGGATATAATGTACGAGGGCGGATTGATATTGAAGCTACCTAGCGCTAGATGGCAGCACAAACACAAAAACTTTTTTTTTTAGAAATTGCGATCTGTCAAACGTCAGCTGTTAAAATTTCACCCAAATTCATCGATTAGTTTATTTGTTGTGTTTCTTGAAAAATGGAAAAAAGCGAATTTCGTGCAGTGATTAAACACTATTATTTGAAAGGGAAAACGGCGAAAGAGACAAAAGAAAAGCTCGATAAACATTACGGTGAGTCTGCTCCGTCAGATTACATGGTAAAATATTGGATTGCTGAATTTAAACGCGGCCGAACAAGCACTGCAACAACACCATCAACAGGAAGGCCAAAAGAGGTGGTTTCTGAAGAAAATATCAAGAAAATCCTCAATATCGTTATGAATGATCGCCGAGTCAAGGTGCGTGAGATTGTTGAAATGGTAAACATATCATATGAACGTGTGTTCAACATTTTGCATGAACATTTGCATATGAAAAAGCTATCGGGAAGATGGGTGCCGCGTTTGCTCAGTGTCGAACAAAAACGAGTTCGACAGACCACTTCACAGCGGTGTTTGGACATAAAAAAGCGTAATCCTGTTGATTTTTGGCGTCGATTAATAACTGTTGATGAAACGTGGGTCCACCACTACACACCTGAAACCAAAAATCAATCGAAACTATAGGTGGAAGCTGGTGGAAGTGCTCCGAAGAAGGCGAAGGCAGTGAAATCGGCTGGCAAGGTTATGGCCACTGTATTTTGGGATGCACACGGAATATTGCTCATCGATTATCTTGAAAAAGGATCCACAATCACAGAAAAGTATTATCGTGCATTATTGGATCAATTGATTGATGCAATCAAGGAAAAACGACCACATTTAAAGAAGAAAAAAATGCTGTTTCTTCAAGACAACGCACCGGTTCACACAGCATTAGATACGATGCTAAAATTACGTGAAATACACTTCGAATTGGTTAATCATCCACCTTATAGTCCAGATTTAGCTCCTAGTAACTTTTTCCTGTTTCCAAACTTGAAAAAATGGCTCGCAGGAAAAAGATTCATCTCAAACGAAGAAGTGATTACCGCAACTAACGCGTATTTTGAGGGGTTCCCGAAATCGTATTATTCAGATGGTATAAAAAAGTTGGAATATCGTCTTCCTAAGTGTGTTGAAGTAAAAGGAGACTATGTTGAGAAATAAATGGTTTTTGAAAAAAAAATGTTTTTTTCCTACTTAGGTAGCTTCAATATCAATCCGCCCTCGTATTTTAACCATTAGTCCCATTCTTTCTAAATTTGCAATTCCATATACACAATCTCCGAATCTGATTTGCTTGTTTCCAAAGCTTAACCAAACGCTGCACACAGTTCCTCTTCACCATACACCATACACAATTCTCTTTCCAAGTCCACGCTTTAATTTATTTATCTTCTCAATAACTAGAAAGAAGAAATTTTCTATCGTCTGCGCTACAAATGAAACACAAATTTATATAATTTTCTTGTGAATTCTGTTTTTATTTAATGTGTCTGTTTCTGTTTTATATGGATACACGAGCAACGCAAAGAGAAACAGAATTTACCCCAGAAATAGTAACTTTCTGTTCTGTCTCTGCTACCGCGTCTGTTGTATTGCCCTATGCATCTTAACGCATCGTTTTTAGCACTAATCCAAGCACTTGATACAGAACCACGTCTGAATATTGCTGGGTATATTCTAGATGTATAACGAAATAGGTATGTTAGCGATTTCTGAGAATGTCTTATTTACAAAAAATAAGCTTATTGAAAGTGGGCGTGGTGGTGGCCCCACTTTCACTCAAATTTTCAACAGGTCATATGGGTATTTAATATCCACTATATATTAGAATCCATAAAAGAAATTGGTTCTTGGGGCATGGATATGACAAATAGCTGAATGGAAAGAGGATATATATGTTAATGTTCCTTACTTACTCACTTTCTTGGCCTAATCGCAGAATCTGCGAAACAGCCCGCTATTGGATTACGGCCGAACTTAACAGAGCTCGCCAGGCGCCTCTGCCTCCTGCGCGTTTTCTCCAATCTATTATACCAAACGTGGTTGGTCCTTCCATCGGAGGCATGATCGTCCCCTACGTCGTCGTCCAGCGGCCTCCGCTTCGAACACCTTTTTCGCTGGAGCTTCTTCGTCCATACGCACATATCCAAGCCAGCGCAGACGTTGTATAGTGATGCGTCTGACTATGTCAATATCAGCGTGGAGCTCGTACAGTTCATGGTTCATCCGAGTGCGGTAGTCGTCGCCGACACGAACAGGACCGAAGATTTTGCGACCAATTTTCCTCTCGAGCACCTCAAGCGCGGCTGTGTCAGTCTGCAACACGACCTTTGCTTCTGCGCCATAGACGGGTAGGATGAGCGTCTTGTAGAGTGTCAGTTTTGTCGGTCGAGAGAGGGCTCTACTGCATATTTGCTTACTGAGCCCGTAGTAACACCTATTAGCAAGCGTGATTCTTCGTTTAATCTCCAGGCTAACGTTGTTAACGTTCCTATGTTTATGAAATGTTACTCAGTTCATAAGGGTGCTCCAGCTCGACTTTATATACTTTATATTATATACATAATGTGAGAACGTAAATTATTACTTATTTACGCTCCCACGTTAACTACAACGAATAAGCAAACGGCTGCAGGCACTTGTGTACAGAGATCCACCAACAGCTGTACAAGTGCACGATCATCCCCAACATCCCACAGTTTAACAATTAGCAAAAAAAGGTAAACGCCCCCATGTTATTTGCAACAACACTCGCAAACCACGTCGGGAGCGCAGAAGCCGCACACGAATAAACTGCCATACAGATTGCAATGATTGACTAAGCCAATTAATTGTAATAACGAAATCAAATGCAGCGAGAGGAAAACGTACGCACAGAAGAAGTCAAAATACAACGGCTCCAGAATTACAACAAAACTTCACACACACCCAGAGGTAATTACACGATAGACAATGCTCGGCAAATACTGAAGGTAAGGCAGCCGATCTACTGCACTAACAACAAACTTACGAATAGACGATACGAGCAGCAAAAAATACAACAACAATACAGCGACAGAAGACAACACACAAGGCAGCTGCAGCAGAGAGATGCACAGGTCAGCCGGCCGCAAGTACATGACACAAAGAAGGCAATAGAAAATCAATGTTCCAATACAGTGAGTAAATTTAAATATTTGCTAGCGCCACAACAACAATTGCAAGGCGACAACAACGACAACACAACGGTGAAGGTCGCCCAAGGACATGTGTTGCCAATAACAACAATGCAGGAACAACGCCAATAAACAGTGGCCTTAGCAACAGAGAGAATTGGCCATTCCTACAACAATAGCATGTACTGGACGATGTGGCAGCTTGGCCCTATAATAGCGCCAACGACCCAAGAATGATACTCTTTTATCCAGGATCACTCGGCGAAAGCACATCACTCCAAGCTCTGTCTTGGCATCGAAACTCACAACGAATCACCAGTTAAGTATACTGACTAAGCACAGACGCATTCGCGTAACTTCCAAGAGCCAGCTCTTGTGGAACCAACAAACACATTAAACATTTTCAACGACAGAATCAGTGGTTTAGAGTTTTTACCGAATCCACTGAGACTTTACTAACGCAGACAGAGCCAGTGGTTTAGGGATTTTGCCGAATCCACTGAGACTTTACTAACGCAGACAGAGCCAGTGGTTTAGGGATTTTACCGAATCCACTGAGACTTTACTAACGCAGACAGAGCCAGTGGTTTAGGCCGACTCCACTGGGACATTGTGACATTCGGCTAGGTATTACATAAGCTAACCATTCTAGGATAATTAAATATTACAGGAGACTCTATGTTAACTGTTTAAAAAGCATAATATTAGTAAAAATACATATATTAAATTAAAATTCATATTGCGTTCATATAATTTTCTGTTACGAGCCCTGGACACCGCTAAGTATACCCCATCGTTAGCAAGTTCGTCACAATACATATTTATGTATGTATAATTTCATTTAAATACATTTCTGCATTTTTCCTGGGTACTCAGATATGTTATTTTCAAAACTATAGGCTTATGGAGAAATAGGGATCATTGTGGATGGAGTAAAACATTTACAACTTCATGTTGTTTGCTTCAATGTTTGCTCTTGTAGGAGTGTTCTTCTCACTGCCTGTCACAAGGGCACTTATCGATTATATATCCTGCTATGCCTCTTTTTCGAACGTTACAAATGTTTTCCAAATCCAATATACTTTAAAAAGTATCGAGCAGTGTATGCCAATAAAAAACGCAAACAGATACTATGATGTAATCGAATTTGTTTACAATTTTTCTGCGCTGATATTGGAATGTTCATAAAAATTTGTGGCCCGGCGCACAGTATTTGGCTGTGCAAAATCGTTTTTACACATCCATATATGTACATACATATATACGCACATATGGATGTGTGCAATGAGTCCAATAGCACATTGACTTGACCCACATATGAAATGTTTCAGTACCAGAGTGCATTCGCATAGGAACAGTAGAAGTGGAATGTCCAATAGGAACGATTTGTATGCATTTTCTATGCGAGCATGT
This sequence comes from Clusia tigrina, assembly GCA_920105625.2. Lineage (NCBI taxonomy): Eukaryota > Metazoa > Arthropoda > Insecta > Diptera > Clusiidae > Clusia > Clusia tigrina. The sequence goes on along the minus strand of OV050031.1, from coordinate 30,989,253 downwards.
AAGAAAACTTTATATGAATATTTACTATGTATAAAAATATTATTTACTATGTGTATAAAAAGACAATCTGACTTTCACCGTTAATTTTCTGCCAAGATAATTAGCCGCAAAATCTAACATTCTCTAATCTGCACACACTTAGCAACGATTATATTGAATAGCGAGCATTCTTTTCCTCTATTATATGGCGGTACTTGCCATGGTTGTTGAAATAATCAGTTCATATTCGTATGCTAAATCTTGTATTAGAATGACTTTTCCAACAAGGCTATAAAATAGTTAACACCTGATTCAGTTCGATTTTTTGGCTGATAAGCATGTTGCGTTTCACAGAACGGAGTTTATCCCGAATTAGTCCACATTTCTTATTCCACACTTTTGGGTGTGGAGGGCATTAGGGTAATAGACTGCAGAGATTATGCGTTCATTTCAGATTTCCAGAATCTGAACTAAGAGCTTAGGTCATTTTGTGTTGACGCTTTTCCACATTAGTGTCACAAATTGGATCGAATTCCCCGTAAGTGTACGAACTGAAATGAAAGAGACCTAAGACTGTACTTGTACATGCGCCGAGAAAAACGGTAACGTGGAAAATTTGCAAAGACTGTTCGTGCCATATAATCCAATTTAGTTTAATCTCTTTAAAGAGCAATACAAAGGTGTATATTGGTAATAACATCGACTTAAAAGTACATTCAAATAGTATACTTATGTGGGAACAGAAAGCAATTTGTCCAATGAAATAGTCGTATCCTAATCAAACAAATCATGAATTTATTAATTGATAGCATGGTTGTGAAATTGTTCTAAGTTCTTCATCGGACACAGTGAAAGGGCTTCATTATTAATCTAAATAGTACTAAGTAAACGATGGGAGTATTACGAGGTTGCTAGCCTTTCATTATATTCATGAGGTTTGCATTTATAAAGATCGTATCAAAACTTTATAAAGGGATGGAGCAACTTAGAAAACTTTTGCATTCAAATAAAATCTCTAAAATAATTAATTCTAATAAATCTTTGGTAATTTTTATTTGACCTCCCATTTAGTATTGTATACTTTTTTGTGAAGGTGAATAATTTAGTCTAGCTGCGAACTGCTTCCATTTTATTAAGATTATTGCAATTAAAAGGTCTGTGTGAGTTGGTCTCAACTAAACTAATATGACGTATTGGAGTGTCGCCAACGAAGCTTGGACGCTTAATAAAAAAATTCGCAAATCTGCTCTACCGACGTATGTATATTTATCCAAAAAGTACAGAATTTAAGTTTAGTTTAGTGCAACTCGCACACACCCTAAATAACGATATAAATTTTCTTATCAAAAATAAAATCTTCCTATCAGACCAAATTTACAATTTGTATAATACGCTCATTTATAAAAAGGTATCTCCACGCGACCGCACTTTGCATTAACAGCTTCCCAACAAGTGCATATAAACGTGGATCGGTCCATGTGATCAATGTACAATTTGCCTTCCAAGTGGTCCATTTCATGCTGCGCAATGCGAGCATTCCAGCCGCTCAATTGCACTGTGGATTCTATGCCCAATCTACCGACGCCAGTTAGAGTAACTTTATCAAAACGCTCCACATCAGCGGAATAGCCACGTACGCTCATACAACCCTCTGGGTGTTTGTTCTTTTCGTAACCGGTTACTTTGAGCGTGGGATTTATGAACACCTGCAATAAAACTGAATGAAAATTAATATATACAAATTAACTAATTAAATATTCGTACTTTTAGTGGCATTGTTGCCATTTTTCGTGCTTTGTACACCTCTTGAGTATATTTGGTTTTCAGTCTATCTGGGAACTCCATAACTATGATCCGTAGGGACACACCAATTTGAGGAGCTGCGATGCCCACACACTCGAACTTCCTCATGACTTTTATCATTCTATCCACGATTAGATCTAGCTCTGGGCTGTTAATCAATTCTTGAGGCACTTGGCCTGCCTGACTCCTTAGAACTGGGTCACCTACTTGCGTGAAGTGATTGTATGGCGGCGTATTTGCGGATTTTGGCGTCCATAATTCCTTATACCATTTACTAAGGGATTTAGCGGTAGTACTGGTCACAGAGAATAAACGGCAGCTTTTCAATAAAAAGTCATTCGAAAATAAATTTAAACGTTGCAAAGCCATTTAAAATTCACACTTTATGCAACACCGAGCAATGCGGTTTATTTCGAATAGAAAACGAACAGGGAATCAGCTGATTGCTTTGTTTCCTGGGTTGCAGAGAACTAGTTTCTAAAAAGTATTCACTCAATGCGTCAGTATACAATGAAACAAAACTACACTGAGCGACGCTGACGACAAATTCGGTACGTATTGTTAGACAAGTTAAAAGTATCAGTGGCGTTCTTGTTTTAAATAACTGTAATATATATTCAATTAAAGTTGTTATATAGAACAAATATAAACCAAAAATTATTACAAACTTCGCTACAACCTTCTACTCCTCATTGAACAGGCAGTTCATATCATAACGTACTAAATTTAGAGTTGTTGTTCTCAAGAACAAACTGTTCTCATATGCTTTTCCTTTATAAATACTCGCTAAAATAAGTGGCGCTCAGGAGCGAGTGTTCTATAAGAAATGTTTATTGTGGAAGAAATTTGGAGTATAAAACAAAACAGGTTTTTACTCGGTGAGAAGAGTTCATATTGGTATAGAGCGAACAAGAACCAAAAAATGTATTCTTAAAAATTAATTCTCATGATACTTATAAAGAAAATTGGCCATTCCTCAAATGGTAAATAATTGCATTACACTTTTGGCTCCAACAACAAATCAAACGGAAAACCATATTAATTGGAAGTTTATTTCTTAAAAAATTTTGTAAATATACAGTGAAAGATTTATTGAATTGAATAAAGTGTTAAAATAAGTTTATTATTGTTTTGGAATTACAAAGTGCGAGAAATTTCACATTTCATTTCCAAATTTGCAATCGAAACTGATTGTTGTGCCAAAGTCTAAATGTACGAGAAATTGGTAGCCGAAACCACTTGATGTGTCCAAAAATTTTTGAAAGATCAAAACTGGATTTTATTTGATTACTCGTAGCTGCCAAGAGTCGGTAGCCAGGTGGATCCAAATTGTGGAAGATGCATGCATTCGCGGGATTACAAACTAGAATCCGTTATAAAATACGCTAATATAATGTGGGTACACCATTTGAGGTCACTCCAATGGAATCCGACGGATCGCTTCCGCTAGGTAAGTTTCCAGTTGTTTGACTATTCCAACAGTGATAAGAAGTAGCGCAGTGAATATAATTAAACAGTGTGAATAACACTTTGTTAAATATTTCCCAAGAGTGAATTGGTGTGAAATCAAACCAGTAATTGATCAGTACTAAGACGCTTTAGCTTTTTTCCACTTTAATTTGTATGGATACTTTCCAAGCGCCGACTTGCTCGAAGTATATGCCATCATATTAACTTAAGTCACATATGACTTTTAACATGATCATTCAGTGAGTGACTTCAAAAAGCCGATTTAAAGCAATTTGTAGTCAAGGGCCTAAAGATTTCTTAATGAATGCAACGACAAAACCAGGAATGAAAACTTATAAATTATAGCAAATCGAATGTGGGTGAGTAAAGGGGTACGGAACCTTAGTATATTGTAGTAACTCTATGTCTCCGAGTTCGGGCCTACAATCACTTAAGATGTGAAAATCTGTATGAGTTCCTTAGATACAAAACTGTCAAAAAGAGTAAGATCTGCCTAACTATTTGTTATTACTATGAAGAGGATCATAGTAACTAACTACCTAGACATAATACACCATGGTATGATATTAAGGATTACATTCTTCGAAAACCTCTCTTAAAAGAATGCCCTGCAGATGAGTCTATGAGATAGCCATTATCTAATAACAATTCACTGCCACAGAGTTGCCTCTATGCGTGGCGCAACAGTAGGAGGGGGAGTTTATTCTTATTATTATTATTCTTACACCATAATTAATTATGACTGCAAGGGGTTGGGGAGTGAGTGCTAGCTACTGAGGCTTTCGACTCGAAGAGAACAAGATTTTTAGAAAGAAGCATTTTTGAGACCAAGCCCGGGGCATGATTTGAACCTGAGATCCTCTGAGTGTGGGTTACCTCTAGACCACAGAGGGCGGCTAGGGGAAGCACACGGACACAGAATTTTGTAATTATGGGGGTGGTCAATCCTAGCTGTGAATGCAGGCAGAGGTGATATTCTGACGTAAGAACGATGTTATACGCGAAGTGGTTATTAATACTCGTATCTGTTCAGAAAGCCAATCTTTTATATTCCGATATAAACTTGATATTACTTAATAAGTATAGTATACGAATGACTAGGGCTTGGTTACCTGACATTGTCTGCTCAGAAGAGGACTCAGCGAGTACCCAGGACTCATCTAATTCCGCCAAATTCAATTGCAAAACTATCACTTCACTGGTCTTGGGGATAACAAAGAAGAACGATGCCTTGATTAGAGCCGAATTACGGTTGTAGGAGTTATCCATCCACGTGGAGTAAGATAGAATCAGTGTGCCGCTTATTATTTTTCCTAATCTACCCAAATCACACAACTTTATTCATTGAATGAATGAGTTTCTATAGTTGGGAATCGTCAATGAGTTATAGGCCTGGTACTTCACTATGCCTGATTTTACTGAATTCGGCAGCTGTGAAGCCTTTTAAGAGGTGTTGTTTTAGTTAAATTATATATATTTAAAAATTGAGTGCATTTCTGTGGTAGTTTCATTTTATGCTAGTTTGCTTAAAGAAGAACTCCCACCCACTTCGAAGGATTCAAGCATCCTGTTGGAAACAATTTTAGCAGTAATACATGAAAATCTTTATACTTTTAATTGGGAACTATGGTGTCACAGTGCAGCACAATGTGACGAACACAAAAACTTTGCGACTTTCGAAATTCACATGAGAAGTTGAGGTACTCATCAAATGTTTGCTCCTTTCCACTTTCTGCTTCGCAGCAGCGCACCTCAAAAAGTGCTGCTAACTTCTTAAAATGGCTTGACGAAATGTGACGAAGGTTTCAGGGGGATATTACATGGAATTGACAACGAAAACACCTTAAGCTGCTATGCATAAGAAATGCGGGGTCTGCCGTTGAGTTTGCAGCAATTCAGTATTGTTTGTAGCTGTTCCTTCATTGAGTTATTTGCTGAACTTTCTCTTGAAATACGAGTAGTTCTAAAATACATAAAAACCATGTTTCAATCTGGTACATATGTAGCTGTATGCCAATGCTTGCTCAGAGCAGTTCTCGAGGGATGAGATTCAGTTTAGTTCCCCAAGGTTGGCTGCAAATGCTCCAGCGGCCCAGCATAAATTCGGCGCTCGATATAGCCTCAAATAAGTAGCAAATCCTTACTTTATCACACATTTTTGTATTTTTTTTACTATTCATGAGAAGAGGAAAAAGCGTGGAAATCCTCTCATGTATTCAACACATGTCAATTACAACTTGACTTGGCTTTCATATGCAATGTATAAACACTTAGGACCATGTTTGGAATACGAGGAAGGTGCCGTCAATGCTTCCGGACACATTCGCTCCCACATATATACATAAATATACATGTGGATGTTCTTGCATAGGTATATAATTTGTGTATTTATTTGAGAACTTGTCAATTGCATGGAAGCGTGCGGTATTTCCGCAAACGAAAGTAATACAAGACAAACAAAATTGAAAATAAAACAAAGAATGAAAGCGCCCTTGTCAGAGCCAAGGATACTAACGCTCAGAAGCACGTATATATGAAAATCTAAAATGGAAAATTTAAAGTGAGCAACAGCAGCAAATCACAAGAGATTCCTTGTTATCTTTGCTCGTTATTTCCGTCGCTGAAGCGGTATTGACCATGTGATAATGCAATGAACTAAAGCGTAAGCACTGCTAATCCACTGCTGGACACTTGCACCGCGTCTCCCACACACATAAATTAACGAATTATCCCTGTGAATGTAGCGTTAAACACATGCAGAAATGCACACAACTACACATGTACATGCATACATACACATGTGCGCTTACACGAATAGCTGCAGTGACCCAGTTGGAAATCACTGCCCAACTGATTCTCATCATCCTTCAGTCTGGTGCAAAGTTGCAAGTACCAGTTTAAGTAAATATATTTTGTATACGATTTGCTCTTAAAAAGTAAAGGTATGTTCACTTTGTGTGTTTGACTCTAAGGAGGCGTGGAATGAATAAGCATATATATCTATATATATTTTGAGCTTATATAATATATGATAAAAGTCAGTTTCAGAGTCTATCTGGGGCCAAATTTGTTCCACACCGTTTGAGATATCTACATAATACTATGCCAAAGTATAGAGTTATAAACTATAGTATCTTGATACAGAATCAGTTAGCTATAAAAACTGATTTGAAAAGGGACCACACCTACATCCCATATATGTAACTGTAGGCACCTCTTTTTAAATGACTATAACGTCGGTCAAATTGACGCATTTTGGCAGTTATGTAGATGTGTTCCTTTACTAGAAGATGTAGAGGCACCATGGAAGATGCGGGCGGTATATATTTACCGTCACGCCCACTATTAACAAATGCTCATAAGACCAATTGGCAATTTATGGACGAAGTTGGAAGTGAACGAACATGTTGACATTAGCAAGCCAAATCATTCAGCTTGGTATAAATTTATGACTCCAGTCTTTCAGAGTTCTTTTTATACAATACAATGAGGAAAGCCGTTTAGAAAGAATACACACCTACATACGAGTATATGTTTTCTATCTATTTCTATTTCTATTTTTCCTTCTACTTCTTTTATCTATCTTCTATACACTAAAAAGTATATGTTTCTTTGTTGAACAACTAGGACTGATTTCTTTGAAATATTGCAATAGAGTCTATTGAATTGCCGAAGGAGTCATCATAGGACATGGTTTTGACATCTCTAGAAGATTCTGAGATATAGGTCAAAATGTTGTCCCAGAGACGCACGTTGCAATACGTGTAAGACTTTTTATAAGAGTATTCAAAGAAAAACAGAGAGATAAATGATTTGTAAGAACGTGAAATACACACAATATAGAGAAATTGGAAGAATCGCCAATGTGATGAGTCGTAAAGGAAATAACTCCCAAACTAAATGTTCTAAGAGTTATAAAAAATGAACAAATGTTGAAACGCTGCCTTCGAAGGGATATATCATTGGCTGTCTCATTGTGGGCAGAGAGGGTCCGTAGTGGACACAGCACGATTTTAAGTGGATTCACTTCGATTTTGAGACGATTCATGTACAACGTCCGTCTGCTTTATTTCGCTGCTTTGCCGTTTGGCGTTTAAGTTTCTTTTCTCTATATTCTCTGATTGTGGGTTAGGGTAAGTAGGGACAATGGTAACTCCAAATTGAGGTGAGAAAATGGTGGTGTGGTGAATATTAGTTGTGAAAGTTAGTTTGTTTTGATGAATATAATCAAATTATATCGACAGCTGTGAGCATAGAGTGATTTGGAGGTGGCATTACAATCCAACAACAGTCGCCAGTTGAATTACTGAGGATGGCGAAGCAACAACCAGATAGGGATTCCCCTTAATAGTTAATCCAAAATTTAGAGTGTGATTGCGGGCTAAATAGTATTGACAGTGACGTGGCTAGGGTGAGGCAAACTTGGTGTAGTTCTCAGAGTGGGAAAAAACAAATAGAACAGACCACCACCCAAAATGAAGCCTTATTTTCAGTGTGCTGTAGAGAGAAAGAGAGAGAGAGAGAAAGCGAATGGTAGAATTATATAATCGGTGCAATCCTAGAAGTGTGCAGTATAAGAATTGCTGAATTTGATAAGAACGGGAATTTTGTAGGAAATATGGAAAGAAAGCATGACAATAGAGAACACGTCTCGAAGAGGAGGGACGAAGAAAACTAGACCAATGGGGTCAATTGAGCAGTGCCCAAGAATATACGAATTACGGATCTTGGTACTAGTATGGGCGCACTTCTACTCCTATCACGCCAGACCATGACAGGGGTAGGTTGAATCCGACGATTATGAGCCCTAACGTAATATGAGTTAACGTATGGAAAGCAGACGTTGGCGCACACCATTTGTTGTATAGATCAAAGATAAACAGCATAAAGATACGGGAATGAGCGTGGTAAAACTCCAGAATTGGGGATTAGTATAGAATGAAAAAACGGAAAAGCTGAGATTTGAGGAATTTATTTGCTTGCTGGAGCTCTAAAAATTTCTACTATGAAATATAGTGATCGACTGTGCTAAGAGTTTCACCAGCAACCGGGAGAAAATCTTAATTCCTGTTTTTGATTTGCTTATTAATGACGAGGGTCAGATCATAGTAAAACTATATATTGGGGACAGTATTTTTTTCCATTCATAGGTTTAGTATAAAGTGCTCTAATCGGCGGTACTAACAGATAACCTAGGTCCGGTGCTATTCTTGCTATAAAATGTTTCAGAGCGTATAAGAAGATGATGCCGTTTACTTTGATCACGGACCATTGAGTTTGACGGGGCTGATGTATTTAAAAGACTTGAGTGGTGGCCATTGCAGATGTATTTGATCTTCGAATTGAGTACCGCAAGGCAAGTGAAAATGTAGTTCCTGACACGCTGCCAAGGTTAGTGGAAGAAGTATTGGATCGGTCAACCAGATTAAGCAGGTATGTATATATATAATAGAGAGGAGATGGAGAGAGTACTAGAATCACTGAGCGTAAGCTCGGATGCGAAGGCATCTATAGAAGCCATTTGTACGTCCCTCCATGACATATTTATGCTGGACGAAGCGAATACGAGGTTTGTTCAAAAAGTATCGCGAAGTTTGAATTTTCGCGGGCTATGGATGTTCGATTTTCGATCTTTTTGTGGCGTTATGTTGGTACTCATTACCCACACTTATGTTGACGATCTCGGCCATTTTGAATGTTCAGTCAGTTTTTGACAGCTATTTTGCGTGGACATGTTTTAGCTTGTCTTCGATTTTTGTCTATCCCAGAGGGCCGAGAAGATGTGAGCGACGAAGAGCGTTCCGGACGCCCGAGCACGTCAACAACAGACGAAAACATTGATGAAGTAAAGAAACTAGTATTGGCCAATCGTCGAATCAGTGTCAGAGAAGTTTCTGAGGACCTAAATATATCGATTGGATCGTGTCTTCGATTATCACCAAAAGTTTGGGCATGAGGCGGGTCGTCGCAAAATTCGTACCAAATTACTCAATTTCGACCAAAAACAGCATCGCATTAACATTGCTCAGGAGCTGTTGGAATCTGTCCGTGACGACCCACATTTGCTGTAGAGAGTCATAACTGGTGACGAATCATGGGTCTATGGTTATGACATAGAAACCAAAGCTCAATCATCCCATTGGAAGCTGCCGCATGAGCCAAGACCGAAAAAAGCACGCCAAGTTCGGTCGAATGTGAAGGTTTTGCTGACAGGTTCATTATGAATTCTTGCTACAGGGTAGAACGGTCAGTAAGGAATATTATCTTCAAGTAATGCGCAATTTGCGAGAAGCAATCCGCCAGAAATGCCCAGATTTGTGGAAGAACAAAAATTGGCTTTGGCATGATAATGCCCCTGCTCACACATCATTACTTGTGCGCGAATTTTTGGCCAAAAACAACACTGTAATAATGCCGCAGCCACCGTATTCCCCAGACCTGGCCCCCTATGACTTTTTCTTGTTCCCGAAACTCAAAAGGCCCATGAAAGGACGACGCTACGCCACGATTGAGGAGATAAAGGCGGCATCGAAGGAGGATCTGAACAAGATCACAAAAAAAGATTTTTCAAAATGCTTCGAGGATTGGAAAATTAGTGATCACAAGTGTATAATGTCTGATGGGGAGTACTTTGAAGGAGACAAAAAAGATATTAATGAATAAACATATAATTCTTGAAAAAAACATGAAATTCGCGATACTTTTTGAACAAACTTCGCATATACGCCCGAGAAAGAACATGAAATATGGACCAAGGCGGATCAGCCACCAATTAATCAAAAACAGTAGTACAGATACCCGCAGACACATAAGGGCGAAGTTAATAGACAAGTTCAAAGGATGTTGAAGGATAACATAATTTCACTAAGTATTTCGCCTTGGAACTCACCAATTAATCTGGTGCCAAAGAAGGGGTGCTCAGGGTCAGAAAAAGTGGTGAATGGTCGTTGATTTTAGAAGTCGTGGCTTCAAGGAACCGTGAATAGGGTTATAGTAGAAGAAAATGATTGATGAGAATGAGGTTAGATTCCCCGGATTTCAAATACGCCCTTCGAGTACATCCGATGTAACTTCCTTGACTTGCCTTGACTACTATGATGATAGCCCAATTACATGGTCCAGACACATTAGCACATGGATGTGTCGTCAATATGCTGCGTAAGCTACTGCAATTTTATTTCTGGCCATACATGGGTGTACAACAACGGAACTTCTGCAAAGAAAGAAAGAACAGCAATCAGAGATCAGATACTTACTGTCCATTCTAGAGATTGTATATTGAACTTTTTGGTAAATATTCTCGCTCCAAATAAGGTCATGCGAATGGGCTGAATTGAACTTGACAAAATAAACTTAGAATACGTATTGTTGTATAAATAAACAGCCAAATACCAATAATGCAAAATAAAATTGATATAAATAAAGCAAACCAAAATTAATTAAAGTGTTTACCCCAGCTATGAGAGATAGTGTAAAGCCATTTCCAAATGGGACGTCAGGCGCGGTAACTCAATTAACATCTGCTGCGCTATTCATTTATTTGGATACTTCACACAATTATGAAAGCTCAGCAAGTGTCCTACGGTGGGAGGACATACACACGCTTTGAGTTGAATTCGTGTTAATGACAAAACAAGGACAATGCAAGGAGCACAGACGTGTTCGCTAGTGTTTAAGTATGTGTGTAGTACATAATTAATTACGATATGTAATTTGAAGACATTGTGCACATTTCCTTTGTTTGTGTGAAAGACGTTAATTACAACACGTACGCCTGCATACACGTGCACCTGCGGGGTGGGCTCAGGTTAATAACTTGAGGTGGTGGGTTTGAGGTCTCTTTTATTGCTTGCATGCTGAGGTTTAATATTTCCGGAATGCAGTTGTGGGAGCATACAACAAAACCATTCAACAATCACTTTTGTTGATTTGTTTTTATGCAACATATCATCAAAAATTTAAGTGCACTTGCGAAGAGTAAATCTTGGACATGAAATGTTGGCAATATTTTTCAACTGGCGGTTGAAGACGAGAATGAGTGCAACGATCTTTGGATGTGCTCGTATGCATGCAGGGAGAATATTGAGGAAGCACACAACATCAGGATTTGGAGTACTCTATTTCACAAACCGCAACCCTACATTGAAATAAATTGCGCCTTTTAAGTAAAAGGAAACGGTTTGGTGAGATGAAAACCCATAATTTAATTAAAAGTGGTATAATTATATCTGCTTAGAACTAGTAGAATCGAATTCCCTGATAAATGATTTCTCTTACCGACTAAGTAAAGGGGTTTCCAATAAGAGGTGTTATTTTGGTATTCAAAGAAAAATGCCATTTTTTGAGATAAATGATCGGATGTTTATTTCATAATAAAGAGGAAGATATGCCGTTAATAATGAAAAACAACATCAGCCAAATGGCCACCACGACCACGCTTACAGGACCATATCCTTTTCATGAAATTTTCCATAACCAAATCGCAAAGTGGCTGCCCTATGTCCTCGATAGCCTCACGAATTCTATCTTTGAGGTCTTGAATCGACGCTGGGCTGTTAACGTAGACCTTATCTTTCACGTGGCCCCAAAGGAAGAAGTCGCAAGGTGTTATATCACAAGATCTCGGTGGCCAATTGTGATCACCTCTTCGAGAGATAACACGGTCCGGAAACTTTTCCCGTAAAAGAGCAATGGTTTCGTTGCTTGTGTGGCACGTAGCGCCGTCTTGTTGTAAGTAAACGTTGTCCAGATCAATACCATCCAATTCCGACCATGAAAAATCATTAATCATCTCTCGATAGCGCAATCCATTCTCCGTAACTATTGATCCAACCTCATTTTCGAAAAAGTAAGGTCCAATGACCCCGCCGGACCATAAACCGCACCAAACAGTCACACGTTGAGGATGGAGAGGCTTCTCAACAATAACTCTTGGGTTTTCCGAGCCCCAGATGCGACAATTTTGCTTGTTGACGTAGCCACCGAGGTGGAAATGGGCCTCATCAGTCAAGATGATTTTTCGATGGAATACCGGATCATTTTCATTCATTTCAAGGACCCAATCAGCAAAGACACGACGTTGTTGATGATCGGCCGGCTTGAGTTCTTGTGTTAACTGAACTTTATAAGCCTTAAGACACAAGTCTTTATGCAAAATACAGTGTAATGACGTTTGTGGAATGCCCAATTCCAAAGAACGACGAGGAATGGACAAACCTGGGTTTTCTTCAACACTTTGGGCTACAGCAGCAATACTCTCAGTTGTTCTTGAGCGACGTGCACGGGTTTTATTCTTCACATCACAAACTTGTCCCAACAGCTCCAATTTTTCCACCAATTTCTGTATTGCGGTCCGACAAGGTGCTTCACGACGACCCAAAAATGCTTTAGTTTTGCGAACTGTGACTGCAAGATTTTCACCATTTTTGTTGTGAATTTTAATAATTTCAATGCGTTGTTGAAGCGTGTATCGTTTCATTTTTAGTAATGGCGTAGTTTCTAGTTGTCAAATGTCAAAGAATAAAAGCTTCAAAAGTGACAGCTACTGAAATACCGGGTGATTCAAAATAACACCTCTTGTTGGAAAACCCTTTATGTGAAAACCTATGCAATTGGCAGAGTTCGAGTATATAAAAGTATAAACACAATACAATTTAATCATATGTGCAATATCATTGTGCTAGAACTGATAGTCGTGGCATATCAGTCCTGGCTCATCGGCATTGACTCATTTATCACACAATTTTTACCAAGCTCAATACTTGGATTCGTATCGCTGGATTGTGTAATAAGCAAACAATTCCCTCTTCAGTTAGAACAATCGGCTTTATTAGTATTCGTCCAACTCCCTATTGGCTTTAATTCTATTTGCTCGTTCCACACACTTCGTCTTCGCTAACGTTTGCTTCAGTTAGTCTGTTGTAGCACCACAATGTTTTACTTACATCTGCTTCAACTGCCCGTTGCTAACACGATGTTCCCACTGCGACGCTCACTTGTTAAATCTCGTTGCTAACACAACGCTCACGCTGCTTACTGCCACTCTTAGGATTCGGCTATGATCACTTTCACCGCCACTGGTTAACTGATCTGCTTCTTCGATGCTCACTTTCGGCTACGCTCACTGTTTCACTGCTGCTGCTACTAAGATGCTCACTTCGTCACTTTCACTTGTTTACCCGATGTCAATTCTGCAGTCGCTTATACACCTCTTGCACACGAGAGCCTCAAAAAGCCTCCGAACGCAGCTTCGCATGCCTTCTCGCGTGTGCATTTTTAGAGGTTGAAAACGACGCTCACCCTAAACCCATCAACCAATCAGACGGCGTGCTGATTTCGTAACAATATAATCATGTGTGTATGGAAGACTATAAAACTCTCCACTCAGGCTCTGGTAATTCACCATCGTATATTAATGCAAGTAGCTGCACTAATAGTATTTTATAAAATTAATATTTATTTAATATTTTCAGACGAAGCCAATTTCTACCTCATAGGTGGGAACCAAACAAAACTGAGTGATTTAGGGCTCGAACAATCCACACGTAGTGTTCGCTGTAGGCAAAACCACAGCATTCTCAAACAGTGACTAGGGAATAGGTTTTGGTGTGATATTATACTTGGATAGATATATTAGATAGATATATTTAAGGGTGTTGTACACTGCGACCTGCAAGATCTATTGTGATGCCCCTATTTATTAGAAAGATGAGGATAGTCTCATCTATAAATCTTCTGTCAGATTAATTTTCGACAGGGATTCATATATTTTGGAGGAATCAAGTTGAGGGATCTTGCTCATATCTAAGATATATTCTCCAAAGCAACTGAGTCTATTGTGTGCCAATGGTCCGCAGTCTGTGATCAGGTGCAGTGAGGTTTCGTCACTTTCTCCACAGAATGGACAGATGGCATCTGAAGATATACCCAACTTGTTCAAATTGTTGTTGAGTCTTCAATGTCCGCTTAAAATGCCTGTGATGATTCTGAATTTACTCCGAGGCATGTTTATTAACTCCTTAGCTCTTTTAGGATTAAAATCTCCCAGAAGAGCTTTGGACTGTCTTAATCCCGAAAGGGTTTTCCAGGTTTCACTTCTTTTTGCATCTTTACACTTCCTCAGCAGACCTCCAATCGTATTGGATGATAGTCCACAGAAGGGTTCAGGGCCGTTGAAGTGAGAGGCCGCAGCCTTCCTAGCTAAGCTATCAGCCTTGTCATTTCCCTCTACTCCTATGTGGCCTGGTACCCACATTAGAGATAACTTGTTCATACTGCCTAGGGAGTTTAGCTTCCCAATACAGTCCCACACAAGTTTAGACCTCACTAAGGCTGAAACTATACTTGGATACTTCGTTAAAAAAACTATTAGGAATTGTTTCATGAAACCGATGCTCCGTAGAGACATGCTTATAGTGATTTGTCGTCGTTCTCTCTCTTTTATGAGGATATGATATGAACCGTTAATGCTGTACAAAAACATGAAAATTGTGCATTGAGATATTCGCGAATGAACAAAGTTGGGTACTATAGTATTCATTAATAAAAATTAATATTTAACGGTGTAGGTTAAATAATAAAGAGTAGTTTAAATAATAAACATTTCGTTTAAATAATAAATCTAGCAATTGGCCCATCAGTTGTCCACAAGTGTTGCATTGTAGACTCATAAAATGTGTTCAGATGTTCCCTCTTTAAATGTTTAAAAATATACCAGAAGTAGCAGTATCGAAGTATCAGACCAACAACAACATTTCTATTCTAATAAATATTTTTTATTAAACGTTATCAATGAGATTTTTTATTTGAAATCATGTTTGTTGAGCTTCCTCTATTAGCTAAGTTCATTGAGGAGGCACTAAATTCGAGCCATGTAAAAAGTCTGCATCAAAATGTCAGATATTTATGATGGACAATAAACACTCCGCTTGATTTATCATTTTAGTGTACCACAGCAATCTTTATTAACTTATTGTTTGCATTGTTTGCACTACCATTGCCTCATCTTTGCCATAATTTGCATGTGGTTCTTGGCATATGCTGCTTGTCGTCTAGACGATGTGAGGTGAATGGCCAATGCTCTGCATTTATCACATTTTTTCGCACTTTCATTATATGCTTTCGTAGCTATTGTGGAAGGATATGCTCCCAGTGGTGGGATTAAGTGCGAAGTGGTGCTTAAAGAGACCTCTAGACGAACTGTGTTTATTTAGTTATTTCATGAAACATTATTAATTTAACCATTAAGTAGGATTATATAGAAGGGTATAAAGCAATGCACAAAAATCGTACCAGCTTCGGTAGTTATCGGCACTCATAACAAATATCTATTTCATACCGTATTGATCCTGGGTTCTGTGATAAGTATCAATAAAATATGCCGCATTTTAATTTTGTATATATCACACTGTTAAGAAAATTAGTTTCATATTCAATCACTGGATTGTATTGGGTAATTTAATAGGAATTCATCGAACCTCGAACAATTTAACATGTTTTACTTTCATTTATGTATGACATTTTATCAATGCTGCTTCCAATTTGCAGCTGTACTGCAACTGTTCTATTTATTAAAATCGTCCTGAATCGTTTCTTGAATGTTCTCACCCGCACAAAAAAGTTGTCTATTTGTGCAAAGAAGAGTGCATCATCGTTTATATCTCATTTTCCTAAGAGAGAGATGTGGGCCAATCTATCGAAGGTTCATTTATGAAACTTCTACTCTCCACCTCGCAATGTTGCTCTGCTCTAAAATTTTGTTGTACCGCTTGTTCCACAATTTCAAAACCGAAATCCCCCACTGAAGTAGGTAGAAACATGTGCGGTTTTATAATCCTGCGACAAATGGAACTAAGAACTTTTAAAAATAACATAAATCGTTAGATGAAGAGCATACTCTCTGCTGCTGCTGATTTGTTTTGGGGCATTGCTGTTTCAGAGGAGGGTTATGCTTGAAATAGTGTGTATAGTAATTAGAGGATAGTGGGGCTCAATATATTAATGGGTATGCTAATACATGGAGGAGATATGCAAAAAGATTTATGGGCTCTCGCCGCTCTCATACAGTTGGTTGGTTGGTTTAAGTGGCTGTTCACGAAGCTAACAGGACAGGATGTAACTTAGCGCTTATACGCCCGTTTCTTGCCACCTCCTCAGATACTGTTTTGGAAGGATTGTTGTGTGACTAAACGAAATATGCATTCATACGTGTTAAATCCATTTCATTTTTTAATAGCTCGTTTCTGTTTCACGGTTAATCGAATGTTGGTTTCCTGAGTGTATTCATCCTTGCCCTCCATAGGGCTCTGCATTTCCAGAAGAAGTGAAATACTGTTCCTTTTTATACTGGTTCTCCATAGATTATGCAGTAAATATATGAGGGATCCATTGTCCATTGCTTTCACTACCATATTCCAGAAGCCGGTGGAGACTGCCGTCAGTCTTCATACATTCTTTCGGCTTTTGTTTATGAGTTGTTGCGCTTTCTTCCAATTGTAGTTCGGTCATAAAGCTTTGCTGACCCTGCATTTCGGTATCCTCTTCCACCTGTTATTGGCTTTCCTCAAGTCTGTTAAAGCGATTTCTCTGTTGACTCTACTCAATTGTGTTAAAACAAGCACAGCCTGAGACTATTGCATTGAAGATCACGCTCGGACCAGTTCCTCAGCCTTTTCGTTACCGTCTATGTTTCGATGTCCCGGGATCCAGATTTGGATAACACTGTGTTCACGAGCTGCAACTACGAGCTTTTTTTTGCATTATTTAACAAGATTTGAGATTGTAGTGGCTGAGTCAAGTACCATGATTGCGGGTTCGCTATCTGACAATATAGCAATGTTAGTTTTGAAGGTATAATCTGCTTCCAATTGCCTACACATCTCCCTACTGTCAAAACTTCCACCTGAAACACACTGGTTAAGTTCGGGAGGTGCTCAGATTTTCAGAAGTCGGTGATGCAAACGGTTTGTCGCCTCTTTGACATCGACTATGTGTTTTTTTTCAGCCTTCAGCTTCCCTTGACTCATGATAACTGCTTGTTCAATGAAGGGATGTATAGGAATCAGGTACGCGAGAATTCTCCCGCCGATCCCACGTATTCTGATCTTTGAATTCTTCGCAGTTTTTTCACGATATAGTCCTTGCTTAGGGCTTTTCACCATATCATGGCGCCGCAAGTAAGTATAGGACGAAGCCATCGTGTACATCCATAACGTTAGTTTGGGCTGGAGTCCCCATCTTTTGCCAGTTTTTGCCATTTTCTGTATTTGCTGACATAATAAGCATTACAACCTTTTAGCACCCTCTTTTCCGCATACGAGTATGTTCGCCAATCCAGCTTTGTGTCCAGTATTACTCCCAAGTATCTGGCGCTGTACGAGAGGGTCGACGTTAGTCCATTGATTTGTGGAAGGTCAAAACTGGGTATTTTGATTTTTGGTAAACAGCATCAGTTCTGGTTTCCCTTGATTCGGCCGCAGCTAGTACAATTATTTCGCCTCGGATTTTTACAATTTGCATGTGTAGACGAAACAAAGCAAAACTCACTCGTGTATTTATTGAAATAGTTTAATTGAATTTGGCTATCGATGGGAGCTCCACTGCTGGCCACATTGTGGTTTACTACAAACAATAATGTGCATGTTTCTGAAGCTTTCTGTCTGTTTTTGCTTTTGAATTAGTTTTAGCATTCGATTTCAAAAAGCATTCTTTTGCATAATAATTGCCATTCCACAGCTATTTTAAAATGGCACAATTCTTCTTTTGCTAATTTATAAAGTTTGACAATTAGGAAAACAATTGAATTGTCTCATCTTTCTGTAGTTTGCAATGCATTCATTGTTATATTATTAGTTATTATTAAAAATCATTCGCTGGATGTAACCATGATGGTGAGACCAATCATCCATCACCTATGGTTCTGTAGCCTGGTCAGACTTGAGACGCGGAAAAAATATCGTGATACTATCCGATAGTCAAGCAGCACTGAAAAGTTTCTGCTCCCCCTACGTGAGGTCTATACTTTATTGGGACTGTATTCGTACACTAAACTCCCTAAGCAGTATAAACAAGCTATCTCTAATGTGGGTACCAGGCCACATAGGAGTATAGGGAAATGAGAAGGCCGCTAGCTTAGCAAGGAAAGCTACGGCTTCTCAGTTCAAAGACATTGAACCCTTCTGTCGACTATCATCCAACACCATTAGAGGTCTGCTGAGGAAGTGCAGAGATGTAAAAACAAGTCAAACCTGGATAAATCTTCTGGGACAAGCTCTTCTGGGAGACTTTAATCCTAAAAGAGCTAAAGAGTCAATAAACCTGCCTCGGAGTAAATTAAGAATCATCACAGGCATTTTAAGCGGACACTGAAGACTCAACTATCATATGAATAAGTTGGGTCTATCTTCAGATACCATCTGTAGATTCGGTGAAGAAAGTGATGAAACCTCACTGCACCTGTTTATAGACTGCGGACCTTTGGCACACAATAGACTCAGGTATTTTGGAGAATATATCTTTGATATGAGCCAAACCCTCAACTTGAATCCTCCCAAATATATGAATTCCTGAGGAAAACTAATCTGACAGAAGATCTATAGATGAGCCGGACTGGTGGCACCGCAAATAATATTGAATATGATAATATGAAACCGAGGCATTATCTCGTCCTCCAGGGATCAGTAAATCTACATGTATGTTTAAAAAAGAATAGATATATAATAAAGGAGACGTACTCAAATTTGGACATAATAATTGTATTCCAAAGATAATTTTCAATTTGGGAGTGAGAAAATTCGATAAAACTTCAATATCAAATGACACTCACAGATTCTAGTGCTATATTGTAACATATATTATAAAGTCGCACCACGGGCATTGCAAGACTTGGACAAAGTAGAGTTGAAGCATTTGCTGAGGGCTTGGATCTATTCTGAGGACTCCAGATCAAATCATTGTATAGGGCGGATTACAAAGACACAGCATCACTGCATTTGATGTAGAAATTTTAAACAACATCTCATATACCAGGAGTCATCACCGACGTAGACAGTCATCGCCATTATAACCCGTGGTCGGGTTACAGCCAATTTGAGCACCTCTTGCCAGGCGCCTCTGCTTTACGCGCGCCTTCTCCAATTAGTCACACCAAGCGTGGTCAATGCTGCCTCAGTTTCGTCTATCCACAGGAGGCACGGTCTCTCTCTTCGTCGTCGACCTTCGGCTCTCCCTTCGAATACCTTTTTCGCCGGAGCTTCTTCATCCACACGATTGACATGACCCAGCCAGCGCTGAACTACGTCAATGTCGGCGTAGAGCTCGCGGTTCATTCAAATGCGATAGTCGTCGCCTACTCGAAGAACTTTCCTCTCGATCACCCCAAGAGCGGGTTCATCTGTTTGCGATACCACCTATGCCTCAGCGCCATAGAGAAGCACAGGTAGAATGCGAGTCTTGTAGAGTGTCAGCTTCATCGATTGAGAGAGGGCTCTGCAACCCAATTGCTTACTGAGCCCATAGTAGCACCCATTTGCAATTGTGATTCTTCGCTTTATCTCCAGACTGACATCATTATTGGTGTTAACGGCGGTGCCAAGCTATGTAAATTCCTTGACTACTTCAAACTTGTAGTTGCCCGCTGAAAGATGAGACCCTAGAAGCCGCGCTCCACTGTTTGCAGACAGCATATACTTCGTTTTGCCCTCGTTTACCGTCAAGCCCACTTTGTCAGATTCCTTTTCAATAACATTGAAAGCAGCAGTAACATCTCTTCATCTTTTGATCTGACCGATAATATTGATATCATCAGCGTACGCAAGGAGCTGGACACCTTTGTAGAAAATGGTGCCATTGCGATGCACACCGGCCTTTCGTAGGATCCCCTCCATGATGAAGTTGAAGAGATCGCAGGATAACGTCTGAAACCTCGTTCAGTATTAAAGGTTTCGGAAGTAATTTCCTACCTTGACGGAGCTGTTCGTTTTGCCCAACGTTATGCAGAGTGCTATCAACTTTGAAGGAATGCCGAACTCAGACATTGTTTTGTAAAGGCAATTCCGCATCGGGCTATCCAACGAAGCTTTATAATCAATAAAGAGATGATGTGTGTCGATTTGATTTTCGTGGGTCTTTTCCAGGATTTGGCGTAGTATGGTGGATTTACCAGGTCGAAAGCCGCACTGATAAGGTTCAATCAGTGTTTTTGTGTGCGACTTCAATCTTTCACCCAGTACGCTCTACTGGACCTTATATGCGATGGAAATGAGACTAAGTTGGTAGTAGTTTAATGTAGGCTGCACACAGATTCACTTCAGTGAGAGAAAAGCAATATAAAATCCAAATTTCTGAATGAAATTGCAAAACCATTCTATTGTAATATTGTCCTCAACCCTCAAGTATAACCCTATAAATATATGTAATTATGTCATGCTTTATGGTATGAAATATTTAAGATTTTAATGAAGAATATTATACTGATATCTGAAGTGATTGTAAAAATCGAGTACACAAATTCTTTACTTTCTGATGTCTTCCTGAAATCAAACTTTTAAGAACTGAAACTGATTTGCGAGCAGTATATGGAACATAACTGGAACTGAAATGCGAATTATATGACACGTACTTGTCCGAAACTTTGGACAAGTCCCATTCAGGACTCTTTGGCTATGAAATCACAAAAATTGTAACTGAAGATGTCACAATTGTGTTACTTGGGGTTCGTCGTACCGAAAAGAATGAGCCTGAGAAGGAAAAATGAGCCTGTTTGAAAGCAGTTCTGTCGATCTCTGTATGAAGAGACCGCAGATATATTCTACATTTCCGTATACATCTACGGTCTCGGCTGTTGTTGTAATTATCGTTGTGCCTTGTTTTCTTCTTAGCAAAGGATACACTCGTGCTCATGGCAACAAACGTTACTATCCCCAACTGCATTAACTGTGCGTAGATCCTGCATACACAGAGGGTTATCGGATTCGCTTTATAGAATAAAAATTCGATAATTTTTTCATTTTGGTGCATATTCGCTGCAATTTTCTTGAACTTGTCTCTTTTTGACTTGAGCCCCAATGCGTGTTTATCCCTTTCGAGGAGGTTCTTAAGAGACTCGACTCTGAAGTGTTTGTTCACTCTTCTTGCTATTCGAGATACACAATGTTGCAGTTTCATATTTTCTCAGCAATATCGTTGAACTTTAATTTGAATGCTTTAAAATTTTTGCATAATTCCGTTAAAACGTTCTAAACTGGCTCCGCAATGTGCTCGGAAGCAACCGCATAGCAATCAAAATACCTCTTCGAGGGTGGCTGTGGAATGTCAGTGTTGTAAATACACATCTTTATTCGGGGGTCTTCTTTTCATTACTCTGCAGATGCGAAGATATTATATTTCTATTCGTCAGCAGAAATTATGGCGTACTTTGAAGCTTTTATTTGTTTGGATTGGTGGTATTTTGAGTAGTTCCTCTTTTGTTTTATTAAATTTCTATGTTTATTTAGTCCTGTTTATCTATCCAAAAACAACAAGTCTCTCTACAACTATGGAGGCATATTTAGTTGATCTCGTTTGTCACATCCTTCCCCAAATAATTTATTAACACTTACAAATTTCAGGAACTCGAATAGAGTCTATTCTATATTCCAGTCCATTTTCCTGAATGCCATCCAAGAAGTTAATCGGACGATGTGTTTTCGTATACATTGGACTTGAGATAAGTCCGTGTCTTCTAACCAGATTTTATATATTTTCATATAACTTCATCTAACTTCTATTCCAGTATGGGCATCAATGCCTGAGTGCTTGGAGACCTAACTCTTCGGCGGTTCTCCGGCCTGTCCCTCTTCACTTCTAACTTCTATTTATGGACTGTTTAACTTGTTTTGAATCTAAGAATGATAGAACGGCGAAGTTTACGCTATGCACTTGTGACGTCAATTCTTTCTAAATCTGAAAAGTCGCATAGATTCACAAGCTGTTGACATTTAATAAGCAGGATATTAAATTTGTAACAGGGGTACTGACGGGTCACTGTTTGGTTGGTGGACATGCAAGTAGACTGGGGTAACCCACTGTGACTTTTGTAGGAGCTGTCAAGATGTCGGGGAACGGGAAACAGTGGAAGACCTCCTATATGGGTGCATTTCTCTATACAGAAAAATGTTCTCCACTCTTGGATTTGCATTTCTTGGCAGCATTGAGGAGATTTCCCGGATGAAGCTAACGAAAGTGGTTACTTTTATCAAATCCACTGGATGGTTTAAGGAGGATCCGGTGGTGTAGGGGAAAAAAGCTCTAGTGGCCACAATGGGCCTTAGGACAGCCATATAACCTAACCTAACATGATCCAGTGATGGGAATGGGAAATGGAAATTTAAAGGAGCGGAGACCGCAACATGTCCGAATTCTCTACGCACTTAGATCGAAATTTGAGTTGCGCTCTCATCCCTGACTTGCGCTCTCATGATGACTTTTTCCCACATGCAAATTACTCTATATCTTAAGAGTACAGAAATGTTGAAGCAATTTTCCGATAAGTCTTCATAACTGAGATCCGGTCTTCGAAGCGTCTACAAGAAGTTTGTTGTAGAGTTTTTGATTCCCACCTGCGTCTCTCACGAATTATCGACCAGAAAGTGAATGTGCAAAGTTTTCCTTCAACAAATTACTCACTCTCTGGCGCAGCTGCTCAGAGCTTATGCAAAGACAAAGTGCACTTCCGGTTCTGAATTTCCTTATGCAACATTTCCGAATGGTTTCCTTTGAGATCCCACTAAAGAAGTTTCAATTCAATAATTTGATACTTTTTGCACTGCAGTTGGCTTTTGGGCTCAGTGACCTGAAAGGATATTTCCACTCCGTTAAACAGTATTGTTAAATTAGTTTCCAAAAATGTCAAAAATGTTTATGAAATTAAATAAATTACTTAAAGACACTCGGTGGTTGAACTGATTGTTGTGCTTCTACTTGTCTACATAAATTATTTGGTTTTTAGTTGTATTTCAGACGGCAATTATTCTGGTTTCTCTGCTGTTTACGATGCAGTGAAGACCACAGGTGGGTTCACACAGCAACGCTGTGATGCTGGCTCAGACTTATCGGTCAAACTTTAGCATCACAGGTATACCAGAAATCCGTTCTTTATTTAATTATTAACTACAACTATAAAGAACATAATTTAAAATAACCCCACATGCATTTAAGTGCCGTAATTCTCATCCCTTTTGGCCATTTATTCTAGGCTCTAGTCACACTCCTAACTGCTCCATATCCTCTTCAGTATATCTGTGTACTCCTCTTATGCCTCATATTCGTATCTACTGAAGTAGGGAAGGAGTTCTGGCATTGCCTGATCCGGCCTTGAAGTGGACGCCAGCAACTCCCCACAATCAATGTCAGTGCTACACCTTCACCTTTTACATTACGCGCATGTGAGCATGCCTGAAGGGTGTCCGTGTTTGTGCTGTCAAGCACAGACATTAACACAAACCTCACACAGCCACACATGTAGACGTGTGTGAGTATGAACTTTATGTGGCGTGTACGTGTTTTGCAGCAATAATTACTAGAAGCATTTAGTTTAGCTCTAGCGTCGACAGTACCTTCAGATATTATAAACACAACACTATTTATGACATTATGGAAAAGTTGAGCACTATTGTGGATACAAGAGTTGTGGGCACTGCCATCAACTTTCTAGTGGCGTGGGTGCTTATGTACCGAACAGTTGAAATAAATGTCTTCATTTTCGAAACCTGCGTTACGTACAGCTTCAACTTTATTTTTCTCTTGGTAAAACATTATCGTAGGGAGCTTACTCACTACCCCTTTTGCTATAAAACAAGGCACTCTCTATTATAACTTATGTTGCTGAACTTCTGCTGGCTATCTAGATAAACTGAACAGTTGAACGGAAGATATTACAATATTCATGAAAGTAATTTTATTAGATTAGGGAACAGGAGCAGTGATATTTTCAACACATAGAGGGGACCTCAGATGGCTGAAAAGTCAATCGACCATTTATCATTTATTGTGTAAGTAAATTTCCATTATCTTGCACAAATCTATCCAGATTATTCAAATGCGGTTCACCAAATCTTGTGATCATTATCGATGATTTAATGAGGCAATTTACGACTACGATGTTATTAACAAACTTCGTTTATAAGAAGGGAAACTTAAATCTGAAGTTATATCCCACTTTTTTATCATTTACTGCCGCTTCGTATTCATTATCATGAGGCAGATACTTGTATCCTTTTTAACGTTCTCGAATTCCTTGATAGAATTGGTATAATTCTGTACTCTACTCATATAAAAAGAGAGTTGGAAGAATGAAACAAAGTTTGAAATGTTTCTTCACACTCCTTTTTTAAAAGAAATAAAATTAAGTTGCTTACAAGCGCTGCCGGCGGTTCCAAGACTGGTTCCATTGGTTTGTACTCAACCTCCAGTACTCAGTGGAAAGCCGCTCAACAACAATGTGTAGTTGGATTTCTGTCCTGATTTCAGATTGGAATTGCTCAAGGAATGAATACACTCTTGAAGATCTGTATTGCGACAATACTGCTCAAGGACAACTGATCTAACCACCTGGAGCAACAAGCCAGTCTGCATCCGTGTAGAATTTTTTTGCAATCTTTGGATAAAGTTTCTTATAAGTTATTTTCTATATAAGCAAAGGAATTGTTATTTAGATCCTCCGAGGAACATAACACCTGGTGACTTTTTTGGGATTATACCGCTTCAAAAGGGGAGATTGTCGCAAAATGTATTGCATAAAATTATTTGCCACAATATTGTTCCGTAATTGCCTTTCTGACAATTTATACCAAGCTCGATACTTGGATTCGTATCGCAGGATTGTGTAATAAGCAAACAACTCCTTCTTCAGTTAGATCAATTGGCTTTATTAGTGTCCAACTCCCTATTGGCTTTAAAAGTTTGCTCGCTTCTCACACTTCGTCTTCACTTATAGTGTGCTTCAGTCAGTCAGTTGTTGCACCACACTTTTCTATTTACATCGCTCTGCGACGAAAATCTTGTTAGCTCTCGTTGCTAATACGACATTAACGCTCTGCTGCTACTCTCAAGATTCGGTTATGATGTTCACTTCGTCACTTTCACTTGTTCACTGATCTGTCAACTGTGCAGTCACTTATACACCTCTTGCATACAGAACTTCCTCTAACCTTTGAACGCAGTGACGCAGGCCTTCTCGCGTGTGCATTATTAGGGGTTGAAATCGACGCTCATTCTAAAACCATCAATCAATCAGATGGCGTGTCGATTTCGTAACAATATATTTCAGTGTTATAATGAAGCACAATAATATTTTTGAAATTTTTTCAGTTTGACAAAAATTTTGTTAGTTTTTCCATTTAATTTTCTATTAATAACTCTGTTTGTGTTTCTTGGCCTTGGATAATCAGTAAGAATAACAATCCTTTGTATGTTCAACAAAGGGCACGCAGTCAACAACTTTCCTCCAAATAAATGGACCTAATCAAACAAGGATACATAATCCCAAGTGACGTTTTTGTGATTATGTCCACTTTTTGTAAGGGACATGATTGCAAAAAATCCTTACAAAAAGTGGACATAATCCCAAAACCGTCACTTGCGACTATGTCCCTTGGGATTGTGTGACGGTACCGGAAATGTGCAATGCTGTGCGAGGCGTTTACACGCCATATTTTCAGAAATTCTAAAATTCTACAACGCTCTGTGGAGGATCTATGCTTGGACACACACTCGCAGCATTGTGTTTCTAACTCCACTTTGAAATGTTAGCAAAGACCGTATTTTTATGAACTTATTCATGAAGTTATGCAAGTTAACATTCCAAATATTTAAATTTATTTTTCTACAGCTACTGAATATTTCTCAGAATTCAGGAAATGTTATTTTAACATTTCGAAATATCTTCGCAAAGCTTACATTGCATTTCCCACAGTAGCTATGCCCCAACTCAGTGCACATGCAAGTGTGTTATTTCATTTACTTTTGGTGTATTTCCACGAAACCAGGAAATGCCCACACAAGCCAAGCTTTACCATTTAGAACATTTATTCTCATACCCCAAAGGTGCTGACGCTATGTCTATGCCATTTACCTTTAATTTTAACTTTTCCTTTTTGCACTTGTTTCCAAATAATTTTAGTATTAAGCAAATTTATGTAATGACAAAAATACTATAAAAAAGCGTAATAACCAATAAAGAGATTCATTAATAATTCACACTTCAAAACGTGCATTTCATTAACTGGCGCCCAACGTGTAAATGGTCTGGCCCTTAAGTAGTGCCACAGTACCATCGATCGAATCTAAAAAAGTGCCCTAAAGTAGTGCAAAATAAAATAAATGCCCTAAAGTGGAGCATAGAACAAGTACTGAAATCCTGTAGGAACAAGGTACACGCGTAATTGGAACGTAGTGCGGAACCTTAGTAAATAGACTCTATTAAAAAGGACAAATTCCGGGACGTCGGCGCGGGTTATACAATATTTAAGGACATAATTATAAATTTAAAATTTTTTTTTTAATACAAATTTAAATATTTAAAGAAAAAAAAAAATAAAATTTTTTTTTAAACTGAGAAAAACTATTTTTTTACAAATTTAAACATTTAAATAATAACAACATCATTGTGCGAACCTTACCTTTTTGTGATTGCCACGCACAAGAGGAAATATATTGTGAAGACAGCAGAACCAACAACAACTCAACACGCTTTCCATCAGTAAAACTTTTCATCAACAGCAAGCAGATTTTTTTCCGCAAGATGCAGAAAACTTTAATAGTTATGTAAGTTAAATACCGTAGTATTTTAGTTTAAAGAAACAAATATTATAAACAATTTATTTGAACAACTTAAATTAGAAAACATACTATAAAAATAAATTTTTTAAAATTTTTATAATTTTTAACTGTTAGTTTTTAACAAAAAATTTATCAGAAAAAATTGTTTTGGCAAAAATTTAATTATTTATTTGAAAAAATTCTATTTTTTTTTTTTTTTTTTTTTTTATCCCAAAAATGCATTAAATAAATTAAAGCAAAAAATTAAATTGCAAAATATTAAATATTTTTACAAAAAATTTCATACAAAAAATAAAAAATTAAATTGAAGTAAAATTAACTTCTTGAAACAAAAAATTTAAAAATTAGTTTTTTGAAAAAAATTAAACTTTTTGCACAAAATTAAATTTTTTTTTACAGCAAAGCAACATTTTGTAAATACTTTAAAAGCATTAAAAGTTTACAAAACATTTTTCGTTTTTTTATAAATTAAATTCGTTTTTCGTAATTTTTTTAAAATTGTGTAATTTCTCCAAATAAATTAAAAAATTTTTTTTTGTAAAAGGCAAACTTAAGTGTTAAACAAATTTCAAAATTCTGACATTAATGACTGACGGAGAAAATAGTGACTACGAGACATACGGTTCGAGTACAGAATTTTTGGACTGGATAACTTCTTCAGGTGATTCGGGAGTAGAATACGACAAAAACAGGACCATAGCTAGACGAAAAATACTTTTGACCAGAGAACGGAGACATTTTTTATATAATTTACGACAACGCCTAAATAATCAAAATGTCTAATCCAAACAATCTATTAAGACCCCCAGTTCTTAACGCCCAAGCTGCAGCAGCACAAGCGTTAGCAAATCAAAATGCTGGACAACAACAGCCTGTTCCACCAATGCCTTTAGTCATAACCCCAGAAATTGAAGCACAGATCGCTAATATAGTCCGTAGAGCTTATGTGCAGGAACAACAAACCAGGCACAGGGAACAAATTTTAGTCGATCAGGGAATAGACGCGGAACATGAAGACTTAACCGGTCTTGACAAAATTCCAGATATAGTCAAATGTCTTAGAGATTTTTCCGGAAATCCAACAGAATTTGGATCATGGAAAAAAAGTGTTGAGAGAGTCCTTAAAATTTATGAAACCCTTAGGGGAACTCCTAAGTACTTCGGAATTCTCAATGTGGTTCGTAATAAAATTACCGGAAATGCAGACATTGCATTAGAATCCTACAATACCCCACTAAATTGGGATTGTATAATTAAATGGCTCACAACACACTATGCGGACAAAAGGGATTTAGGAACATTAGAATATCAAATGTCATCTATGACACAGGGTAATAGTTCGGTACAGGACTTCTACAAAGAAGTCTACGCCCACCTTTCTTTGATCTTAAATAAAATTGCATGTATGGAAGAAACCGAGGAAGCCATACATTTATTAACAAAAAATTACCGCAACAAGGCCTTGGACACCTTTGTAAGGGGCCTCAGAGGCGACTTGCCAAGACTTTTAGGAATAAGAGAACCATCAGATTTGAACGAAGCCTTACATTTATGCCTTAAATTAGACAATCAGCAATTTAGGACGCAATATGCAAATAACAATAGTAAAATACCCTCTATTCCTCAACGCAAACAAAATAACCAAAACCACAACCAACATTTTTTTCCACAATTAGCATACTATCCTCAAATGCCAAACTTTCCGAGACCCAACTATACCACACAAAACAATATGCGCCCACAAATACCACAATTCGTTCAAAGATTCAATCCACAATCAAACAATATGAACGCCACTAGGTACTATAGTCACCAAATGCCTCAAAATCAGTTTTCATACCCGACAAGACATAATTTTCAGCCACCACCTAGACCAACCCAACAGAAACCTCCAGTTCCAATGGAGATAGACCCATCCATAAGATCAAAAATGGTCAACTATATGAATAGACCAGCTCCAAACAACAATAGGTTTTCAGGAGCAAGACCTCCACCACAGTCGTCACAAATACACCAGCCAGCTAAATTTCAAAGAGTAAACCATATTGAAACTAATAACGAAAATGAAAATTTTCCCGACGAAGTAACGGACAATAGTACAGAACCCCAACAGGAAAATGAACCTGACGAAGACTTGACAGCATACCTCGAGCAATATTTTGGACAGGAAGATAGCTCACAAGAAAATGAATTTTCGGATGTTCATTTTTTAGAATAACAAACTCCACGTTGCCATATTTTCAATGTAAGACAGGCAACGGACAGATCCTAAAATTTCTAATAGACACCGGTTCCAACAAAAACTACATACAGTCGTCATTGGTCAAAAACCCAATACAAAATAAAACTATATTTAAAGCCAATTCTGTAGAAGGCCAAGTGCCAATTACTCACCATACGTTTATCAACCTATTTGGTATAAAATCCAAAAACCTAAAATTTTTCCTTTTGCCTAAACTAAAATCGTTTACTGGAATTCTGGGCAACGACAGCCTTAAACAACTTAAAGCCATAATTTTTACATCCAAAAATTTTATGCTTATCGACAACGTAATAAAAATTCCTATAAAACAACAATTGTCACAGTCAGTGAACAATATAGACATTAGGACAGACCACATGACAAACGAACAGGCAAACAAACTATACCTTCTGTGGCATAAATATCCAAAACTTTTTTTGGATCCGGACGAAAAACTAACATTTACTACAACCGTAGTAGCGGAAATAAGAACAACCACGGACGCCCCAGTATATTCAAGATACTACCCATATCCGATGACAATGAAAGACTCAATAGAAAAAGAAATTTTCAAATTACTCGATCATGGCATTATCAGACGATCTAAATCACCTTATAACGCTCCAGTGTGGGCAGTCCCAAAAAAATTAAATGCCTCAGGCATTAGAGAAGACAGAATGGTCATAGACTTTAGAAAACTAAACGAAATCACCATCCCTGACAGGTATCCAATACCTGAAATAAATGAAGTTTTGGCACAACTTGGCAAAAATGAATATTTTTCTGTAATTGATTTAAAAAGTGGTTTTCACCAAATTCCTTTAAGAGAAAAGGACATGGAGAAAACATCTTTCTCGATCAATAACGCAAAATACGAATTTACGAGGGTCCCGTTCGGGATAAAGAATGGGCCTGCCATTTTTCAAAGAGCCTTAGACGATATCCTTAGGGAACACATTGGCAGAATCTGCTATGTTTACATAGATGATATCATAATTTTTGGTCCAGATGAACAGACTCATCTTAAAAATATAGAAACCATTTTTGACACTCTCCAAAAAGCCAACATGAAGGTTCAACTCAATAAGTGCGAATTTCTTAAAAAGGAAGTAGAGTATTTGGGCTTCATTATATCAACAAAGGGTATAAAAACTAATCCTGCCAAGGTAGCGGCCATACAAGAATTAAAACCACCAACTACAATAAAAGAGTTACGATCATTTCTAGGGATATCAGGATTTTATAGACGATTTATTAAAGATTATGCAAAAATCGCAAAACCCCTTACCTTACTTTTAAGAGGGGAAGAGGGACGCATGTCCAAAAAAATGTCAGCGAAAATTTCCATAACTTTAAACAGTGAAGCAGTAGAAGCTTTTAAAAAAATAAAAAACACGCTTTCATCAGAAGACGTTATGCTTTCGTTTCCATCATTTGATAGACCATTCCATCTGACAACCGATAGCTCCAATTTTGCGATTGGTGCCGTTCTGGAGCAAGATGGTAAACCCATCACGTTTATATCGAGAACACTTAATCAGAGTGAAGAGCATTACGCCACTAACGAAAAAGAAATGCTTGCCATAATTTGGGCCTTAAAATCGCTAAGAAACTATCTTTACGGAGCATCTGCAGTAAAGATTTTTACGGATCACCAGCCCTTAACTTATGCCCTCAGTAACAAAAACACGAATAGCAAACTTAAACGCTGGAAGGCTATCTTAGAGGAGTACAATTACGAAATGAAGTACAAACCCGGTAGTACAAATATTGTAGCCGATGCACTTTCTAGACCTACACTAAAAGAAACCGAAGTAAACTCAATGACTCCGACCCGGCACAGTGACGAAAGCTCATATCAAAATTTAATACCTTTTACAGACGTACCAATTAATGTTTTTAAGAACCAAATAATAGTTTCAACTGGAGACCCTTCTTACAAATTTGAAGTAATTTTCCCAACCTACCACAGACACACCATTACGGACATACACTTTACAAAGGACAAATTAAAATTGCTATTAACAAAATATTTAAACCCATCTGTGACAAACGCTATCAAAACAGAGGACAGTATCTTAGGGAAAATTCAAGACATCTACTCAAGCCATTTCGGAAAATATAGAATCAGGTACACCAGGACAATGGTAACTGACTTGACATCGGACACAGAACAACAGACAGAAATTGTTAACGAACATAAGAGAGCTCACAGACATACGCAAGAGAACAAGGTCCAACTTCTCCAAAAATACTATTTTCCGCAAATGCAAGCGAAAATATCTAAAATAGTCAAACAATGTAAAATTTGCAGAGAAAATAAGTACGAACGACACCCAAGTAAATCAATATTAAAACACACCCCATTACCAAAATATCCAGGACATTTTATTCACCTTGACATATACCACACAAACAATAGAGTCATCCTAACGGCAATAGATAAATTTTCAAAATACGCCCAAGCCAAAATAATTAAATCCAGGGCAACTGAGGACATTAAAGCACCCTTACAGGAATTATTGATTTCTTTCGGCACTCCCGAAAATATCGTAATAGATAATGAGAAATCTCTAAATTCTTCAGTGATCACATTTATGTTAGAAGATCAACTGGGAATAAAAATTTACCGCACTCCTCCGTATACTAGTACAGTAAACGGTCAGGTAGAGCGTTTTCATTCTACACTCACAGAAATAATGAGGTGCCTTAACGCCGAAAAAATTTACGATTCTTTCAAGGACCTTTTAAATAACTCCCTTAATAAATATAACTATTCCATACATTCTACCATAAATAAAAAACCAATAGAAGCATTTTTTGGAAGAGACTATGCAGACCCCTCTCAACTAAAAAAGGACAGACTTTTGACCACTCAAAAAATATCAGAAAAACAAGATAAGGACCTTAAGACGCACAACAGAAAGAGAACAGAAATTAGGACGTATCTTCCAGGAGATATTGTTTTTGTAAAAGGCAATAAACGATTAGGAAATAAATTGACCCCGAGGTACAAACAAGAAATAGTTAAAGAAGACAAGGGAGGAATTATTATAACAGAATCCAAAAAAATTGTTCACAAGAATTTAATAAGAAATTAATTTACGCTATTTGCAGGACCCTGATTGCGTCAATCAGACCAGAAACTCAAATCCTGGACTATTCAAATTCACAAGTAATAGCTACTGAGACAGGACAATCAAAATTAGTCATCGGAACTTTCAAAATTTTACACGTTATCGACTTGGAACAATACAACAAAATACTGACCACTATTGAAGAAACAATTAAAAAGGACATCACGAGAAAAGACGCTAGCTATACCTTCCTACTACATGAACTAAACTCATCACTAAAAATCCTTGACGAATTGAGACCTAAACGCTCTGCAAGATCCATAGACGCACTAGGCACTGCCTGGAAATGGATTGCTGGAACACCCGACCACGAAGATTTCCAAATTATTTCAGACCAAACTAAAAATCTGCTAAAAAATAACCAAAATCAAATAGTAATCAATAAAGCCATTGAAGAAAGGCTGCAAATCATTACGAACATGACGAACACTGTACTTAATTCCATTAAAACTTCGGACTCACTAAGGACTTTAATAGTTAAAGACGTCGAACGTAAATTAAAAATCTTAACCGAGGAACTTATAAACATTAATTACGCGATACAATGGGCCAAAAGCGGCATCGTAAATTCATTTATATTATCGAACTCAGAACTGACAACCATAAGGGATTTTTTTACAAATCAAAGTTTGCCTTATATTAATCTTATCGAAGCCCTCGAGTTTGCAGAGGTTAAAATAAGTTCTAGCAAAAACACATTAATTTTTATTGTAAACTTGCCTAAGACCGAGAATATTATTTGTAAAAACCTATTTATAAGACCTGTAAAAAAAGGCAATTTTGTAATTAATATAAAAAAGGTAAATTTTATTCTATGCAAAGATTCAATATTAGAAATAAAAACTAATTGTAAATTAATTAACGAAATATCCTTGTGCAAAAGAGAAAACGTTGACAACATTACAGATACCGAATGCTTACCTAATCTTCTGTCCGGAACGCCGTCCGTCTGTCCGACAACAAACCATCATCATTTACCAACAATTGAAGAGGTTATGCCTGGTCTAATGCTATTAAACGGATATAGGGGCATAATTTCACTAGATAAAAAGGAAGTTTCCCTTAACGGAACATTCTTGGTAAAGTTTCATAATACTACCTTAACTATAGGTGATAAAACTTACTTCAGCAAAGAAAAAACAATGGCTCGCCCAATGCCTGCCATAGTACAATCTATGAACAACGTATCTTCATACGAAGAAGTACTTTCCTTAAAAGCTTTAAAAGACTTACACGTCAAAAATCTAGAAGAGATACGTGATTTGACCCATAAGAATAAGGCAGCCCTCGTTACTAGCCTTACCTTTCCTACTGTCATTATACTGGGATTAATTTTCCTTTTGGCAAAGAAAATTTTGGCCAGAAAGCAAACCTTAAAAATAGAAACAGTACATGTCCATTCCATTGATTACCAAAATCACGACTCATCCAACGTGGACGTTGGAATTTAAAGGGGGAGGAGTTAACATTCCAAATATTTAAATTTATTTTTCTACAGCTACTGAATATTTCTCAGAATTCAGGAAATGTTATTTTAACATTTCGAAATATCTTCGCAAAGCTTACATTGCATTTCCCACAGTAGCTATGCCCCAACTCAGTGCACATGCAAGTGTGTTATTTCATTTACTTTTGGTGTATTTCCACGAAACCAGGAAATGCCCACACAAGCCAAGCTTTACCATTTAGAACATTTATTCTCATACCCCAAAGGTGCTGACGCTATGTCTATGCCATTTACCTTTAATTTTAACTTTTCCTTTTTGCACTTGTTTCCAAATAATTTTAGTATTAAGCAAATTTATGTAATGACAAAAATACTATAAAAAAGCGTAATAACCAATAAAGAGATTCATTAATAATTCACACTTCAAAACGTGCATTTCATTAACTGGCGCCCAACGTGTAAATGGTCTGGCCCTTAAGTAGTGCCACAGTACCATCGATCGAATCTAAAAAAGTGCCCTAAAGTAGTGCAAAATAAAATAAATGCCCTAAAGTGGAGCATAGAACAAGTACTGAAATCCTGTAGGAACAAGGTACACGCGTAATTGGAACGTAGTGCGGAACCTTAGTAAATAGACTCTATTAAAAAGGACAAATTCCGGGACGTCGGCGCGGGTTATACAATATTTAAGGACATAATTATAAATTTAAAATTTTTTTTTTAATACAAATTTAAATATTTAAAGAAAAAAAAAAATAAAATTTTTTTTTAAACTGAGAAAAACTATTTTTTTACAAATTTAAACATTTAAATAATAACAACATCATTGTGCGAACCTTACCTTTTTGTGATTGCCACGCACAAGAGGAAATATATTGTGAAGACAGCAGAACCAACAACAACTCAACACGCTTTCCATCAGTAAAACTTTTCATCAACAGCAAGCAGATTTTTTTCCGCAAGATGCAGAAAACTTTAATAGTTATGTAAGTTAAATACCGTAGTATTTTAGTTTAAAGAAACAAATATTATAAACAATTTATTTGAACAACTTAAATTAGAAAACATACTATAAAAATAAATTTTTTAAAATTTTTATAATTTTTAACTGTTAGTTTTTAACAAAAAATTTATCAGAAAAAATTGTTTTGGCAAAAATTTAATTATTTATTTGAAAAAATTCTATTTTTTTTTTTTTTTTTTTTTTTTATCCCAAAAATGCATTAAATAAATTAAAGCAAAAAATTAAATTGCAAAATATTAAATATTTTTACAAAAAATTTCATACAAAAAATAAAAAATTAAATTGAAGTAAAATTAACTTCTTGAAACAAAAAATTTAAAAATTAGTTTTTTGAAAAAAATTAAACTTTTTGCACAAAATTAAATTTTTTTTTACAGCAAAGCAACATTTTGTAAATACTTTAAAAGCATTAAAAGTTTACAAAACATTTTTCGTTTTTTTATAAATTAAATTCGTTTTTCGTAATTTTTTTAAAATTGTGTAATTTCTCCAAATAAATTAAAAAATTTTTTTTTGTAAAAGGCAAACTTAAGTGTTAAACAAATTTCAAAATTCTGACATTAATGACTGACGGAGAAAATAGTGACTACGAGACATACGGTTCGAGTACAGAATTTTTGGACTGGATAACTTCTTCAGGTGATTCGGGAGTAGAATACGACAAAAACAGGACCATAGCTAGACGAAAAATACTTTTGACCAGAGAACGGAGACATTTTTTATATAATTTACGACAACGCCTAAATAATCAAAATGTCTAATCCAAACAATCTATTAAGACCCCCAGTTCTTAACGCCCAAGCTGCAGCAGCACAAGCGTTAGCAAATCAAAATGCTGGACAACAACAGCCTGTTCCACCAATGCCTTTAGTCATAACCCCAGAAATTGAAGCACAGATCGCTAATATAGTCCGTAGAGCTTATGTGCAGGAACAACAAACCAGGCACAGGGAACAAATTTTAGTCGATCAGGGAATAGACGCGGAACATGAAGACTTAACCGGTCTTGACAAAATTCCAGATATAGTCAAATGTCTTAGAGATTTTTCCGGAAATCCAACAGAATTTGGATCATGGAAAAAAAGTGTTGAGAGAGTCCTTAAAATTTATGAAACCCTTAGGGGAACTCCTAAGTACTTCGGAATTCTCAATGTGGTTCGTAATAAAATTACCGGAAATGCAGACATTGCATTAGAATCCTACAATACCCCACTAAATTGGGATTGTATAATTAAATGTCTCACAACACACTATGCGGACAAAAGGGATTTAGGAACATTAGAATATCAAATGTCATCTATGACACAGGGTAATAGTTCGGTACAGGACTTCTACAAAGAAGTCTACGCCCACCTTTCTTTGATCTTAAATAAAATTGCATGTATGGAAGAAACCGAGGAAGCCATACATTTATTAACAAAAAATTACCGCAACAAGGCCTTGGACACCTTTGTAAGGGGCCTCAGAGGCGACTTGCCAAGACTTTTAGGAATAAGAGAACCATCAGATTTGAACGAAGCCTTACATTTATGCCTTAAATTAGACAATCAGCAATTTAGGACGCAATATGCAAATAACAATAGTAAAATACCCTCTATTCCTCAACGCAAACAAAATAACCAAAACCACAACCAACATTTTTTTCCACAATTAGCATACTATCCTCAAATGCCAAACTTTCCGAGACCCAACTATACCACACAAAACAATATGCGCCCACAAATACCACAATTCGTTCAAAGATTCAATCCACAATCAAACAATATGAACGCCACTAGGTACTATAGTCACCAAATGCCTCAAAATCAGTTTTCATACCCGACAAGACATAATTTTCAGCCACCACCTAGACCAACCCAACAGAAACCTCCAGTTCCAATGGAGATAGACCCATCCATAAGATCAAAAATGGTCAACTATATGAATAGACCAGCTCCAAACAACAATAGGTTTTCAGGAGCAAGACCTCCACCACAGTCGTCACAAATACACCAGCCAGCTAAATTTCAAAGAGTAAACCATATTGAAACTAATAACGAAAATGAAAATTTTCCCGACGAAGTAACGGACAATAGTACAGAACCCCAACAGGAAAATGAACCTGACGAAGACTTGACAGCATACCTCGAGCAATATTTTGGACAGGAAGATAGCTCACAAGAAAATGAATTTTCGGATGTTCATTTTTTAGAATAACAAACTCCACGTTGCCATATTTTCAATGTAAGACAGGCAACGGACAGATCCTAAAATTTCTAATAGACACCGGTTCCAACAAAAACTACATACAGTCGTCATTGGTCAAAAACCCAATACAAAATAAAACTATATTTAAAGCCAATTCTGTAGAAGGCCAAGTGCCAATTACTCACCATACGTTTATCAACCTATTTGGTATAAAATCCAAAAACCTAAAATTTTTCCTTTTGCCTAAACTAAAATCGTTTACTGGAATTCTGGGCAACGACAGCCTTAAACAACTTAAAGCCATAATTTTTACATCCAAAAATTTTATGCTTATCGACAACGTAATAAAAATTCCTATAAAACAACAATTGTCACAGTCAGTGAACAATATAGACATTAGGACAGACCACATGACAAACGAACAGGCAAACAAACTATACCTTCTGTGGCATAAATATCCAAAACTTTTTTTGGATCCGGACGAAAAACTAACATTTACTACAACCGTAGTAGCGGAAATAAGAACAACCACGGACGCCCCAGTATATTCAAGATACTACCCATATCCGATGACAATGAAAGACTCAATAGAAAAAGAAATTTTCAAATTACTCGATCATGGCATTATCAGACGATCTAAATCACCTTATAACGCTCCAGTGTGGGCAGTCCCAAAAAAATTAAATGCCTCAGGCATTAGAGAAGACAGAATGGTCATAGACTTTAGAAAACTAAACGAAATCACCATCCCTGACAGGTATCCAATACCTGAAATAAATGAAGTTTTGGCACAACTTGGCAAAAATGAATATTTTTCTGTAATTGATTTAAAAAGTGGTTTTCACCAAATTCCTTTAAGAGAAAAGGACATGGAGAAAACATCTTTCTCGATCAATAACGCAAAATACGAATTTACGAGGGTCCCGTTCGGGATAAAGAATGGGCCTGCCATTTTTCAAAGAGCCTTAGACGATATCCTTAGGGAACACATTGGCAGAATCTGCTATGTTTACATAGATGATATCATAATTTTTGGTCCAGATGAACAGACTCATCTTAAAAATATAGAAACCATTTTTGACACTCTCCAAAAAGCCAACATGAAGGTTCAACTCAATAAGTGCGAATTTCTTAAAAAGGAAGTAGAGTATTTGGGCTTCATTATATCAACAAAGGGTATAAAAACTAATCCTGCCAAGGTAGCGGCCATACAAGAATTAAAACCACCAACTACAATAAAAGAGTTACGATCATTTCTAGGGATATCAGGATTTTATAGACGATTTATTAAAGATTATGCAAAAATCGCAAAACCCCTTACCTTACTTTTAAGAGGGGAAGAGGGACGCATGTCCAAAAAAATGTCAGCGAAAATTTCCATAACTTTAAACAGTGAAGCAGTAGAAGCTTTTAAAAAAATAAAAAACACGCTTTCATCAGAAGACGTTATGCTTTCGTTTCCATCATTTGATAGACCATTCCATCTGACAACCGATAGCTCCAATTTTGCGATTGGTGCCGTTCTGGAGCAAGATGGTAAACCCATCACGTTTATATCGAGAACACTTAATCAGAGTGAAGAGCATTACGCCACTAACGAAAAAGAAATGCTTGCCATAATTTGGGCCTTAAAATCGCTAAGAAACTATCTTTACGGAGCATCTGCAGTAAAGATTTTTACGGATCACCAGCCCTTAACTTATGCCCTCAGTAACAAAAACACGAATAGCAAACTTAAACGCTGGAAGGCTATCTTAGAGGAGTACAATTACGAAATGAAGTACAAACCCGGTAGTACAAATATTGTAGCCGATGCACTTTCTAGACCTACACTAAAAGAAACCGAAGTAAACTCAATGACTCCGACCCGGCACAGTGACGAAAGCTCATATCAAAATTTAATACCTTTTACAGACGTACCAATTAATGTTTTTAAGAACCAAATAATAGTTTCAACTGGAGACCCTTCTTACAAATTTGAAGTAATTTTCCCAACCTACCACAGACACACCATTACGGACATACACTTTACAAAGGACAAATTAAAATTGCTATTAACAAAATATTTAAACCCATCTGTGACAAACGCTATCAAAACAGAGGACAGTATCTTAGGGAAAATTCAAGACATCTACTCAAGCCATTTCGGAAAATATAGAATCAGGTACACCAGGACAATGGTAACTGACTTGACATCGGACACAGAACAACAGACAGAAATTGTTAACGAACATAAGAGAGCTCACAGACATACGCAAGAGAACAAGGTCCAACTTCTCCAAAAATACTATTTTCCGCAAATGCAAGCGAAAATATCTAAAATAGTCAAACAATGTAAAATTTGCAGAGAAAATAAGTACGAACGACACCCAAGTAAATCAATATTAAAACACACCCCATTACCAAAATATCCAGGACATTTTATTCACCTTGACATATACCACACAAACAATAGAGTCATCCTAACGGCAATAGATAAATTTTCAAAATACGCCCAAGCCAAAATAATTAAATCCAGGGCAACTGAGGACATTAAAGCACCCTTACAGGAATTATTGATTTCTTTCGGCACTCCCGAAAATATCGTAATAGATAATGAGAAATCTCTAAATTCCTCAGTGATCACATTTATGTTAGAAGATCAACTGGGAATAAAAATTTACCGCACTCCTCCGTATACTAGTACAGTAAACGGTCAGGTAGAGCGTTTTCATTCTACACTCACAGAAATAATGAGGTGCCTTAACGCCGAAAAAATTTACGATTCTTTCAAGGACCTTTTAAATAACTCCCTTAATAAATATAACTATTCCATACATTCTACCATAAATAAAAAACCAATAGAAGCATTTTTTGGAAGAGACTATGCAGACCCCTCTCAACTAAAAAAGGACAGACTTTTGACCACTCAAAAAATATCAGAAAAACAAGATAAGGACCTTAAGACGCACAACAGAAAGAGAACAGAAATTAGGACGTATCTTCCAGGAGATATTGTTTTTGTAAAAGGCAATAAACGATTAGGAAATAAATTGACCCCGAGGTACAAACAAGAAATAGTTAAAGAAGACAAGGGAGGAATTATTATAACAGAATCCAAAAAAATTGTTCACAAGAATTTAATAAGAAATTAATTTACGCTATTTGCAGGACCCTGATTGCGTCAATCAGACCAGAAACTCAAATCCTGGACTATTCAAATTCACAAGTAATAGCTACTGAGACAGGACAATCAAAATTAGTCATCGGAACTTTCAAAATTTTACACGTTATCGACTTGGAACAATACAACAAAATACTGACCACTATTGAAGAAACAATTAAAAAGGACATCACGAGAAAAGACGCTAGCTATACCTTCCTACTACATGAACTAAACTCATCACTAAAAATCCTTGACGAATTGAGACCTAAACGCTCTGCAAGATCCATAGACGCACTAGGCACTGCCTGGAAATGGATTGCTGGAACACCCGACCACGAAGATTTCCAAATTATTTCAGACCAAACTAAAAATCTGCTAAAAAATAACCAAAATCAAATAGTAATCAATAAAGCCATTGAAGAAAGGCTGCAAATCATTACGAACATGACGAACACTGTACTTAATTCCATTAAAACTTCGGACTCACTAAGGACTTTAATAGTTAAAGACGTCGAACGTAAATTAAAAATCTTAACCGAGGAACTTATAAACATTAATTACGCGATACAATGGGCCAAAAGCGGCATCGTAAATTCATTTATATTATCGAACTCAGAACTGACAACCATAAGGGATTTTTTTACAAATCAAAGTTTGCCTTATATTAATCTTATCGAAGCCCTCGAGTTTGCAGAGGTTAAAATAAGTTCTAGCAAAAACACATTAATTTTTATTGTAAACTTGCCTAAGACCGAGAATATTATTTGTAAAAACCTATTTATAAGACCTGTAAAAAAAGGCAATTTTGTAATTAATATAAAAAAGGTAAATTTTATTCTATGCAAAGATTCAATATTAGAAATAAAAACTAATTGTAAATTAATTAACGAAATATCCTTGTGCAAAAGAGAAAACGTTGACAACATTACAGATACCGAATGCTTACCTAATCTTCTGTCCGGAACGCCGTCCGTCTGTCCGACAACAAACCATCATCATTTACCAACAATTGAAGAGGTTATGCCTGGTCTAATGCTATTAAACGGATATAGGGGCATAATTTCACTAGATAAAAAGGAAGTTTCCCTTAACGGAACATTCTTGGTAAAGTTTCATAATACTACCTTAACTATAGGTGATAAAACTTACTTCAGCAAAGAAAAAACAATGGCTCGCCCAATGCCTGCCATAGTACAATCTATGAACAACGTATCTTCATACGAAGAAGTACTTTCCTTAAAAGCTTTAAAAGACTTACACGTCAAAAATCTAGAAGAGATACGTGATTTGACCCATAAGAATAAGGCAGCCCTCGTTACTAGCCTTACCTTTCCTACTGTCATTATACTGGGATTAATTTTCCTTTTGGCAAAGAAAATTTTGGCCAGAAAGCAAACCTTAAAAATAGAAACAGTACATGTCCATTCCATTGATTACCAAAATCACGACTCATCCAACGTGGACGTTGGAATTTAAAGGGGGAGGAGTTAACATTCCAAATATTTAAATTTATTTTTCTACAGCTACTGAATATTTCTCAGAATTCAGGAAATGTTATTTTAACATTTCGAAATATCTTCGCAAAGCTTACATTGCATTTCCCACAGTAGCTATGCCCCAACTCAGTGCACATGCAAGTGTGTTATTTCATTTACTTTTGGTGTATTTCCACGAAACCAGGAAATGCCCACACAAGCCAAGCTTTACCATTTAGAACATTTATTCTCATACCCCAAAGGTGCTGACGCTATGTCTATGCCATTTACCTTTAATTTTAACTTTTCCTTTTTGCACTTGTTTCCAAATAATTTTAGTATTAAGCAAATTTATGTAATGACAAAAATACTATAAAAAAGCGTAATAACCAATAAAGAGATTCATTAATAATTCACACTTCAAAACGTGCATTTCATTAACTTGCACAGCCATATAACAACAGGATGAGAGCATGTTCGCTGCCTTCATTTTCCCGGAAAACATACTTGCCCCCGAAAGTGTGAAAAACACGCACCCATACACTTATTTAGTGCTATAATAAAATCTGCTGAAAGGACACGAGCACACATACATACGTTCAGCTTCCGCTTCAAAATAAACTGAAGGATCTGTTAAGCAGCCTAACAAGTAATCAGCAGCAATTTATGGAAGCCTCAAAAGAAAAATACAGGCAAGCAAATGAAGTCCTTTTGAAGCCAACACGCACGCACTCACACAACCATACACCCACACGCACTCGATGGCAGATAAAAGCAGCAGTCCTCAGTCAACTTGGACAAGCCGTCATTCATCATTTCGACGCGAACTTAATACGCAAGTGCAAGGTCATTTGCGGTAAGCCACCCAGCACAGAAAGGTCCCTACATGTCCACCCCTACACATGCCACTTAAAACAACGCTTTTCTTCGTTTACATTACTTTGTTAATATTTGCAAGGATGTGGTCGCAGAATGCATGCGCTTCCTCGCGAGGCGGTTGCAACTCATTTATGGCAGCGGAAAGCTACCCTGCTATAAAGCAAAAGCTCTCTCAACAGGTTGTGTGCGAGCGCTAAACCAGCAGGCAAGCACAGCAACAACAACGAAGGCATGAGGGGGTGGTGTTGTGTTCTGCTGAAGCTACCGATGTGCAAGGCTGGCAGCCAACGACGGCAGTTGTAGACAACTTGCTACAAAGTAGAAACTTCAGTCGACAATTTCAGTTGAATGGCATCACAACGACGCGAGCGACCCGGGAGTGAAAAGTGCGGCAGTGAAAAAAATAAGAAATAGTCCCCAAAAAAAGTTCAAATTAATTAAGTTTTTATTATTTAAAGAAAAATATTTTTTTTTTGGTTGTGTTAAAATAGTGTAAAGCGTAATCGGAAGCAAGTAACAAAGCTGCATCTACCTGCAGAAAAGGACCTTCCAGCAGGCAAATGAGTTCGCATTGAATCCTTAGAGCTGCACAGCACTGTGTACGCGTGCTTATCCCTCTACACAAAAGAAATTACCACGAGCAGTGCACCGCCCAGCGGCGGTCTTGCAGCATTACTTGCGGTGCTTACAACACTGCAAGCGCATTAAGTTCATAAGTGTATTACACAAGTCACGGCATAATTAAAATAATAACCGTGCATATAGTCACAAAAACAACAAAAACAACAAAAATAACGCCATAATCCGACCAGCAATACATTTAATTGCTGCCACTTCTACACACGGGCGTATACGAATCCGCACACTTCACTCATCCTCGCACTGCCGCCCACGGTCCCCGGCACGCACGCATTGCACATCACCAGGAGCAACCAAACGAAATGCTGAAAAATGTCGGAAATTGTGGATACGGAATTGTTGGTGAATTGCACCATCCTCGCTGTGCGGCGCTTCGAGCTGA
This sequence comes from Clusia tigrina, assembly GCA_920105625.2. Classification (NCBI taxonomy): domain Eukaryota; kingdom Metazoa; phylum Arthropoda; class Insecta; order Diptera; family Clusiidae; genus Clusia; species Clusia tigrina. The sequence continues at coordinate 30,945,630 of OV050031.1, read as the reverse complement.
ACACATTCGTGAATGCATACGCCTTGAGTAATTTAAATCGCAGCGAAATCGTTAGCCTGCTGTCGGGCATCATCGAGAACAAGGATAATTTGGAAAGCATCAACAATGCCAAGTAAGTGAAAGGCGCCAATTTCCCATTCATACTTCTTGTGACGCCCCTGCCTCCTTTTGTTCTGTTCTTTCTGGTCCCCATATTTTTCGCTCAATCAAAAAGTTTTCGTTTTATGTGCGGTACGCAGCTTCCTTTAAAATCATCGAAGTGTTTATAAACATTTCATGGAATCACAAATCGAAAAACTTTTTCTCCACGCAGCGAGCATCATTTAGTTATCTACATACAAATAGAGCTCAGCGTCCTGTTCCTGCCTGCCCTACGGAGTAGGAGTGGGGTTGTGTGTTCTTTCCATGTACGTGCTACCAAAGTGCTCGTGCAAGTTTATGACAAAATATTTCATTGTTATACTGGATGCTTGCCAACTTACATTGCACTTCGTGCAGACATCCGCACAAGGATGCTTAGGAGGAAACGCTAACAAAGCTGGACATGCAAGCAGCAACGTGTAAACATTCACTTTACGCCTGATCAAAGTCCATTTTTTACTTCATAATGATTAGCTGTGGAAAAGCGAGTGAGAGAGAGCGAAGCGTGTCGGATTTACGAGTGGAGCAATGCAGCGACGAAGTGAGGCACTGCAGTAGACCTGATTGGATGCACCGTGAGCAAAGTTGACAATGAGGGAAAAGGGAAAAACCACGCATCAGCAAAACTTTATTTTTTCAGACATTTTTGACACGCAGAGGACTCGTACCCCATCCTCGGCTACTGCAACAGTGAAATATTGATTATGTATGCACACAAAATCGTTTCGTTAGTGGCCTGAAAAGTCGAACTACGGGACTGAATTTGATAACACAAAATATGCAAGAAATTTACCTGAAGGCAGTTCAAGTTATAAGAGCAGAGGAAGCTTCTTTTAAACTTCAATAGAATATGACTAAAAGCGGTCTTAAGAATAAAAGAAAGTGGAGCGGGGTCCAATCTTGTGCTTGTGATTCGCGTACATGTTCTCATTTACAATCGCTTATATAGAAATTTGTATGGAACTACAATAGGAGACTATATGTCACTCATAGTCGCTAAAAGGGGGTGCTCCGAACCTATCTTCCACATGTGATACATGCATGGTATAAGCAAACTTCAATATATTCACTTCTCTTTAATCTTATCATTATGTTTAATTCATGTTATTTTTCTTCCACAATTGGAAATTCTCATCATAAAAGCCTTTTCCAGCACCACTTCCCATTAATCTTACGTTGGCCTGCACACAATTTCATCGTTAAATTATATCTCTTCAACATCGGCGAGTTATGATTGCTAATTGCATCCAACCCATATTTCCAGCACCAGTTCCCAGTACTCGTACGTTGTTCTGCCCAAAATTTCACAGTTATTTCAATATTCAATTATTTCTCCGTCACAGTTGCAAGTTGTGATGGTCGTTTGCATCGAAGCCCATATTTCCCAGCACCACTTCCACGAAGCCTCTGTTACCACATTCATCATTAAATTATTTCTCTTCGACAATTGTGGCACCAATTCTTCGAATTCGTTATTTCAACAATTGTGCACTGGCAAATTCAGATGCACTGAATGCGCCGGATTTGAATTTTTGGGAATTCGATTACGCCCACGCTTACGCTTTTAATTGACATGTTATCTCTTGCTCTCTTGTTCTTTTATACATCATAGAAACCAATTTAAAGTAAGTAAATAAGTTAAAAATACGATTTTTAGTTCGGTTCGAAGACAAACACGCAACGACAAATTCCAAATTATTATTAACTCTTTTATTCTAGTTAATATTTTTGCGTTTAAATATCAAGAAACTAAACTATTCGCACAAATTTCATTTAAGGACCTTAAGAGTTGAGGGCGAAACGCATATTCAATGCCTTCTTCATAAGAATAAATATCAATATAAATATCTGTTGCCTGCATCTCCAACTTTCTCACAATCACAGCCTTCACGACTCACAGGATTTGTAAGCAAGGAAATATCTTACATGGGTTGTAGAATACAAATACCATACGATTTGGTGGAGTAATATAATACAACGTATTTGGTAGAATATATTAAACTCTCTGTTAGGGTTGAGTGGCAAGGTCAGTGCTTCTTCCGCAGTCCCTCTAACTTCAACGCCAAATTATTATTATGTCATATTCAAGTAATCGATTTTAGTTAATGGTTATATCGGGTTACAAAATTGCGTCTGGGAGCACATTATAATAACTGGGAATGGAACTGGACAGTGGAACCATAAATGGAAATCATCAGCAGATTTTTGCGTGTGAATTTTCAAACAAAACCAATTTTCAAACAAAATAAGAAAAGCGCTTTAAACAGTTGATCAACATGGAGCTTAAATGGAAGGTCAGTTAATACTGGAGATGGAAGTAAAAACAATTGGTGATGGATGGATAATTAAATATGTTCAATACCCTGCAGTCCGTACCACCATTAAAAACAACTTAAGTATTGAAATACAGTCATCTAATTACACTCAAACCTCGTTTTATACGATTAATTCGTTCCGCAAAAATCCGCATAAATAGAATTCGCATAAAACGATACACTAGCTTCATATAAAACTACTGATTCGTTCCTGAATGTTAAAAAATCACATAAATTCAAATCAAAGCATTAGAAATGAAACAAAATCGCATAAAAAGAAAACAAAAAAATTATTTCATTTAATAAAACAATAACAAAAAATAAAAAAACAACAACAATATACATTAACATACATATGTACTCGTACATGTAATAATAATTCAATATAAAAAGAAAAAGATAAAAAATTCAAGTTAATATTTTATATATGTTTCAGAATCGTCAAATAATTGTCAGCGCCGTTTCTGAATTGGTTCAATGGTCATCAATTTTTAAATCATCATTTTCGTATCTACAAGTATTTTCATTATGAGTAAAAAGGATGGTCAAGCAGTTTTCTTGAACTTAATATCTTTCTGCTCGTACAAAATAATTTGTCATCAGACTTTGTGATGATGATTTTTTCAGTTGTTTATACAACTCCTGATAACCTGAGAAAATCGTTGAGTCCTCGCTGAAGCTTCATTGCTCGTTCCGTATCTGGGTCCATATTGAAAATTTTGTTTTGTAAGTTATTAACTGTTTTAAGAACTTCTCCAATTTTTTTTGAAGTTCAACAATTTCTTCACAATCACAATGAGTGTCACAATGAGTGTCTTCGACATTATCTATGGCTAAACTAATAATATCATCATCGGATAATGACACTTCGACAAGTAGTTGTTCTAAATCATCGTGTTCCAGAGAATCAAATCCATCGCCTCCAATTTGTTGAGCCAGGGTTAAAATTTCATCTGATAATGTCGATTGTTCACCATTAGAAGTGCTGCCAACACAATCAGGCCATACAGCTTTCCAGCACGCATTTAGGGTATACGGTCGTATTTTAGATATGGCAGATGCAGCCAGGACTATGCAATCGAAAATTGTAAATTGTTTCCAAACTTCGTTTAATGTCAATGTTTCATTTTCAAGTTTAGCTAAAATTAATTGATAAGTGCTCTTTATGTAGTATTTCTTGAAAGTTGATATTATTCCCTGATCTAGAGGCTGAAGAATGCTAGTTGTATTAGGTGGAAGAAATTCAACTTGAATGTTTGGATGGTTCAAATGAAGATGTCCAGGTGCATTGTCTATAATTAGTAAAATTTTAAATGCAATATCTTTTTCCTTCATGTAGGATTCCACTTCTGGCACAAAACATTTGTGAAACCATTCACTAAACAATGCCGATGTAGCCCAAGCTTTGCGATTTGCCATCCAGTGAACTGGCAAACGTTTTAAATCTTTGCCTTTAAATGCACGTGGTTTCAAAAATTTATTTACGACTAATGGTTTCAACATTTTATCTCCTGATGCGTTGCAGCATAGCAAAAATGTTAATCTTTCCTTACAAGCCTTGAAGCCACTAGCTCTCTTTTCTGCTTTTGCAATATAGGTTCTACTCGGCATTTTTTTCCAGAATAGCCCGGTCTCGTCTGCATTGAAGATTTGATCTGGGGCGTAGCCTCCCTCTTCAATTATTTTTTTTAATTTTTCTGGGTAATTTACGCATGCTTGTTCATCTGCTGATGCTGATTCACCTCTTATTTGAATGATGTGAAGATTGTTTCTTTTTAAAAATCGCATCATCCATCCATTGCTTGCTGCGAATTCTTTTGGTGTGGAAGTTGACGGCTCTGATAGTTTTAGCATTTCATAAAATACTAGAGCTTTTTCTTTTATCATGTATCCGCTTATGGGAATCCGGTTTTTGGGTAAATCCTCGATCCATACGACAATAGATTTTTCCTCTTTTTCGATCAATGGGTCTCTTGAATACGAAGAATGTTTAGAGCTTAGTTCTGTGCCAGCAATTACGGATTTTCTTATGGAAACCTCATTTTTTTAATCGATCTTATAGTCGATTCTCCTACTTTGTACTCCTTTCCAAGTGCAGTGTATTTTGCTCCATTTGAAATGCGATCTAGAATTTTAATCTTTGTCTCAAGGGATATCGTTTGTCTTTTTTTCTTATTTTTCTCCATTCTGAAAATACAAACTTTTTTTAGCACAAAACTTCAAATCGAAAAATTTTTACGCTTACTTTGATCACTTCTACGATAAATAAAACCCAAAATTAATTAAATTTCACTAGTATATAAAAACATTCACGACAAAATATCATTCCACGTACATATTGGTAAAAGATTAAGCGGGACTCCCCATTGTATGTAAACAAATTTGACAATCACAGACGTAGAGTTCTTAGCTTATACGTTTTTTTTTACCGGCGCTGATGTATCTACATATATTTGTCTGCTAAAAGTTTATATATAAATGTTTATTTAAAAACGCAAAAAAAAAAACAGTTTAAAAGCGCATAAATTTGAATTCGCATAAAAAGAATTCGCGTAAAACGAGGTTTGAGTGTACATTGATCTATTTACATTCTGAGTAGGTAGAATTTTAAAAACATTTCTTCCATTGGTGTACACGAGATATTATCATCGTTTATGCCTCATGGCATGATACAAACCAACAATATCCTTTACGTCTTATCACTAGTGACATATACCAGAAAGAATAAGCAACAGCAACGCATATCGACTTATCATTGATATATTATAGCACTTGCATGGCATATATATTCCGGATATAATTATTTGAATGGAAATTTTATTCATATTAAGTCATGGACACTACTCGTATTTCGTGACAATACTCGCATATTAGGATCTGCTTTCTAATATGAAAATATCCAATAAAGGAGACTTATAAGAAAATCATCGTAGAACAGTGGAAAGCATTCTACTTAGTACCTTGCTCTTACTTACTTTTTTCTTCCCTTCTTTCATTTCCAGTTATAGTAAAAATATTAAACTAGAATACTAATGGTAATGCATGGGACAACGGTGGATTTATAATAGTCGAAACAGCTGCCCAAATTCATTCCTTCCTGGTTAAATGTGTAGAACAATTTGGAAGCAGCTTAAAACATTATGAGTTCAACAGTTCAATAGTGCTCTTTTACTGGCTTTATGAAGCAGATACCTTTATTCCCCGACTGTACGAGTAATAATTTACATACGAGTTATAATTTGCATACATTTTGTCTGAGAGGATTAAGCTAAGTGCACCCATGGTGATGCACAAAGATATTTTGACTAAAGCGGTATTATTTAATTGAAGGCAAATACCATATTTGGACGGGACATGTTCATAGGCCATTACAATTGTCCCTTGAGAGCTAGTTTGAAATAACCGAAGCTCATATTGAATGTAAAATGAGCATATTTGGTAGCACATAAACTTGGTCTGTTATTAGGAGTATATTGACTGTTATATATACAATTGATACAATTTCATAACTGGAGACTTTGACAGGATATTTAACTAGAAGGACAGCTTCTAGCTATGAAGCTTACTTCTATGAAGCTTTCAGGCAAATAAGAGAGGTATAACTTTCGGCAACACCCACTTTGATATTAATTAATTAATCAAAATAACTAACCAAACTACACTCTTCAAATTGTTCACTATTCTTCTTTGACATTTTCTTTAAAAAGTTATTGTCAAAGTTCAACACAGACACTCACAGGAAACTAACTCGCCCAACATTGTCTTCCCAAAATTGACCGGTTCCTAAATAAACAAAATGATTGTGTGTGGCGGAAGGACCGTGCAAGTCACTCCAAAAGATGAGTTGCAGTAACCGCAACCGGAAATATTTTGCTTGTGTTTTGGCCATTCCCATGTCTAAATCAATGCCTGAAACTACCATGAAATAGTTTTAAAAGTTTGCGAAAGTAAAAACTTCAACACATTCTCTCAGCTTTCCGAGGTGCTGAATACGAAAAATTCAAATGCCTTTGTATATGCCGGGGGTGGGAAGTACAACAATCGTTATTTTAAAGTGGTTTTGCGGTCTATTAAACCAAATAGCAATAGTACATCGTGTGAATATTTAATTATGAGAAGGATTGAGGAAAGCGAAAAATTTGGGCCGCTCGTAATATTAAAGATTGATTTCTATTTTATGTTCAGTTATTGCATATTCGCGTACTTTAACTGGGAGGGATGTGAAATTGATCCCCAATACTTCCACAATTGTCAGAATGCATTACTGAAGAACTACGAGTAAGTGTTGTGAAACACAGAAGTAAGGCAAAGGAATTCAAACGAATGGACCAATATTAATATTACACATATTTATCCAGTCCCTGAAATGTAGTATTTCCAGTAAGCAATTGAAGCTATTAAAAATAATAAAAACTACAGCTGATTACCTCAGAGTTGTTCGGCAATGGAGCCAAATCCCAACTCCGTCTGTGGCTATTTCACCAGCATATTTAAAAAAAAGCAGTACAAAAGACTGAAGTCAGTTTACACTGGCTTCGATATACCCTTTACCCTAGGATTATTTCTACAACCAAATCTAAACAAATACGAGGGCGGATTGATGTTGAAACTACCTAGCGTTAGATGGCAGCACAAACACAAAAACTTTCACAAACGTCAGCTGTTAAAATTTCACCCAAATTCATCGATTAGTTTATTTGTTCTAGTCGTTTGAAGTAAGCAACTTTTGTGTTTCTTGAAAAATGGAAAAAAGCGAATTTCGTGCAGTGATTAAACACTATTATTTGAAAGGGAAAACGGCGAAAGAGACAAAAGAAAAGCTCGATAAACAGTACGGTGAGTCTGCTCCGTCAGATTACATGGTAAAATATTGGATTGCTGAATTTAAACGCGGCCGAACAAGCACTGCAACAACACCATCAACAGGAAGGCCAAAAGAGGTGGTTTCTGAAGAAAATATCGAGAAAATCCTCAATATCGTTATGAATGATCGCCGAGTCAAGTTGCGTGAGATTGTTGAAATGGTAAACATATCATATGAACGTGTGTTCAAAATTTTGCATGAACATTTGCATATGAAAAAGCTATCGGCAAGATGGGTGCCGCGTTTGCTCAGTGTCGAACAAAAACGAGTTCGACAGACCACTTCACAGCGGTGTTTGGACATGATAAAGCGTAATCCTGTTGATTTTTGGCATCGATTAATAACTGTTGATGAAACGTGGGTCCACCACTACACACCTGAAACCAAAAATCAATCGAAACAATGGGTGGAAGCTGGTGGAAGTACTCCGAAGAAGGCGAAGGCAGTGAAATCGGCTGGCAAGGTTATGGCCACTGTATTTTGGGATGCACACGGAATATTGCTCATCGATTATCTTGAAAAAGGATCCACAATCACAGAAAAGTATTATCGTGCATTATTGGATCAATTGATTGATGCAATCCAGGAAAAACGACCACATTTAAAGAAGAAAAAAATGCTCTTTCTTCAAGACAACCCACCGGTTCACACAGCATTAGATACGATGCTAAAATTACGTGAAATGCACTTCGAATTGGTTAATCATCCACCTTATAGTCCAGATTTAGCTCCTAGTGACTTTTCCTGTTTCCAAACTTGAAAAAATGGTTCGCAGGAAAAAGATTCATCTCAAACGAAGAAGTGATTACCGCAACTAACGCGTATTTTGAGGGGTTCCCGAAATCGTATTATTCAGATGGTATAAAAAAGTTGGAATATCGTCTTACTAAGTGTGTCGAAGTAAAAGGAGACTATGTTGAGAAATAAATGGTTTTTGAGAAAAAAAAATGTTTTTTTCCTACTTCGGTAGCTTCAATATCAATCCGCCCTCGTAAAGTGGGGGAGCGAGCTGAACCTTAGTGATATTGGTTATAAATGAATCCTTGCAGGCATATTTGCATGTTGTTGTTTAATTCTGAAGGAAGGTGGGTGTGATAGTTATTACGTCCTCATTTATCAATTGTTTCATAGTCGCAGTTTGTACAATTATTTGCAATTTTATTGATAAATGTTTTATAGATATTCATTTAATAGTGGTTCGGTTTAGGGTTTTAAATGGACGCCTTGATATTTCGCTGATAAATTTTATATGGATTTATGTGTAAATTGTGGACATGCAGCGGGTACCTAGTGTCAATCAAACGTACTGTTACGAAATTGCCCTCCTGACCTGTACCACTGGATTGTGTAGTAATCAAACAATCGCTGGTTAAATTAAAATAATTAAATTTATTTAAAGTTTACTTTAACACAATTTTGCACTTTATTTAATAATTCATTGAATCACTTTATTACTTCTTGATACTGTTACTGTCACGATTGAAATGCACGATGTACACACTGTTGCGATTGCTTTTCAACTGTCCCGACTTTAATCTCGCTTATATACCTCTCGTATGTTGAACTAGAAAATTCTAGAATATTCTCTACACTTCTAAAGAAGTTTCTGGAACATTCGAGAATATTCTTACACTTCGAAAGAAGTTTCAAGAAGGTTCTTGAGTAAGCTTTTTTCGAATAGATTGTGTATTGACTTATATACACCTCTCTCTTAGTGAACTGTACTTACTATAGATATCCTAAAAGTATGCAATATTTTGTGTTTCAATATTAATAGTGGCTGCTGGGATATTTATTTATTTATTATTCATTAATTTAAAATTAAAATGTAATTTAAAATTTTTTTAGAAAGCTTTTGGGATTGCCGCAATTATACGAGTATATGATTGTTTTGGATTTCGGGTTTAATGTATTGTTTACGAGTAATGTCGTTGAGAGTACAGTTGTGAGTGGTAGTTACACCAGCACGATTTGGACATATAGCGGATTGGTCACCGAATTCCTTACTTTCTATTAGAGCGACAGTTTTAAGTAGGGTCCTGAAAGTTGCACAAAAAGTTTGAATCTTTCTGGTTTTTTCTCGAGGTCAACGCTATACTTCATTAGACTTTTCAAATGTGTGCAAGAAATTGGAAGGACGGACGGACGGTCGGAGGGCCAAAAACTAAATCTACTCAGAAAGTAACATTGATATCTTATATGTACACAACTATTTTGCCACTCCTTAAAATGGGCGTTTATCGATTTGTAAGATTAAACGGTGTTACTAGGATAAATCAACTAATGACCTTTTTTAAAACAAATAAATGGTAGGAACAAAACTTTTAACTCTGATGAACGTGTTATGGACTAAAAGTATCTTCCTGCGGTACTACTTTAGCTATTGGAAGATTATACACAAAATTTATGTAAATATAAAATTAGAAACATTTTTTTTAAAGTAGTTCCAAATTCTTTCTGAATTCAATTGAAAAAGAGTTTCTCTCTGTTACTCCTTTGAATCTTTTAACTTTATAAATGAACTAAATTATTTTATTAACAAGGTACTTTAATTAGTAAATAAATATTCCTACAAGAGAATAGTGATAATGAATAAGAGAGTACATCACAATCATTTTGGAGAAGTGCCCAACTCCTTTAATATGATTGAGAAATCTGCAAAGACTAAACTAGAATAGAGAGGACATACAGAAGGGTCGATGTGCACAATCGTTAATCTTCTCCGAAAAAAGGAGCCCCTTACTTAGGGTCCTTCCTTCAATATGGTTGAATGGAAATTTGATGTCACAGAATCTTATTTCATATGCGAAACCAAAGCTAAATGCATCCCCATAGAACGAAAGCGACAACCATTTCTGTGGAAATGGCCGGAATTAGCCATTTACTTGTTCAAAACAATGCTATTAATGCAGATGCGATGCGATGGCCAAAACGCGCGGACATCCGTGCAAAGCAAAATGTTTGCTGAGGTTGTGAGTGTACACACACTTCCGCAGCGAATGTGAGGGCTATTTGCGGATCTTTTGTAATGATTTCTGCAACGCTATTTCCATGTGGCGCATTGCACCTTAGAAATCAGCACTTTGTGTGGCTGTTTGTAAATTGTAATTAGCAAAATGGACCATATTCGAAGCATCTGTGCTGTACCGCAGTGAACATTACGAAACTCATTTGGCATGTTTACAAAACTTCTCTAACAAAAAGCAGCCTGAGCATAATTCAGTACCCTCGCCACTGTCAACAGCACTTACAGCAATATGGAGCCGCGTGCACCTCAGTGGCGGATTTTGGGTTCTATGCGTTCAAAGGCGTAGGTAGTTAACTTCAGTAGCTGGCTGGGTTTTCTATTTTGCGAAGTTCTTTGGTAGAACCGTAGTTCACTCTCCAGCAAAATAAACGCCCTCTAAACTATACAGCGGCCAATTTGCTTTTACAGTGACCAGGTCATTAATAATCAGTATTCCTGAATAGAGGAAAACGGTTCTTGAGTATACTGAAAAATTCAGATAACTATGTGCAATGAGCCTTAATGTTACACTCCATCCAGAGTATGATTTCTCCAAAATAGTCCGATTATAAACAGCATCGCTCTATGCTGGAGCCTACCCGGCATAGTGGTAAATCCGCTACTGATGTCACATCTACTGAAGCTGTAAAATGACCAAAGTTGACACGGGAGTCGCAAATCTGAAAAATTTTATCAAAATTTATTTGAAAAATGTTTAAATAAAAAGGCACACCACTAATATTTCAAAGCGACAGGAACCAGATTTCGACTTTAATTAACGTCAACGGTGAACATTATTCGAAACGGATGGTAAAATAGAAACCAAGCGAATGAGGAGTACTCGCACAGATAATTTGAAAATGATGACGGGCGACAACACTCCTCAAAAATTAGCATATTTTTGGACGACACTGATTGCGATATTCACACCCACCCACACACTTGCATTCGGAGCACAAGTGGCACTTTTCCGTAAGGCGCATGGAAGTGTTTCAAATGCGGTTTCCTCGAGCCAGCCCCTTGCAACTGAACTGACTGCCGCCACACAGATAATTTTCCACCACGATGCCGCTGTGCCTGCCTGTTGCCCCGAGTGGCAAAAGGCCCCACAGACTGTCATCACCACACTTAAACGGCCAATTAGTGCCGTCATTTCGTGTCACAACACGATCCTACCCCACGCAACCAGGCCCTCCAGTGCATAATAAATGAATGGCTGTAAATTGTGTGTAACGAGCAGCCGGCGTCATTCGCCTCCCAGCAAATGCTCTCGCCACTGTACTCCGGTGTCAAATTAACCTCTTGCAATAAATTTGCAACTCAGTAGCGCCTTTGTTAGTGCACGAGCAGCCAAGTGCAAGGAGCGTCGCTATGCACAACTAAATTTGAATAATTGAATGTATCCCGGCAACACTTTCACCACTGCCTTGTTAAATTTTTATAACTATGTGAAAAAACTGGCAATAAACACGATATTGCATATCGGTGTCATTGGAGTTCCCCCAGAAGGAAGAGCTTCGAATTACTCCGGCAGCAGTTGCTTCGTATTGCATATTTCATTATTATCTCGGGACAAATTGCTGTAAGTACGTGTGACAACTCAATATGCAGAGCCATTGAACACCATTTCGTTGTAAGAATTTATTTTCGAAGCTATGTGGACATACGAGTGAGGTACAGAGATGAAAGTTAGTGAGGGGAGGGAGGTGGTACGCATTCGCTATCATTAAATGCTTGCGAAGGTTGCAAGTATACGAGTACTTCATTGGGAGGTGCAATTCTTGAATATTCCCATTATAGTTTTTGTAGGTTGCCTTTTGATCATTTTTACTTGACAGCAAACTAATTCCTTTTTATAGCTGTACACAGTTAAGAACACCGGTCGAGAAATTCCAGGAATTCAACTACTCAGGAATTCTGCTATTCAGATTCTCGGTGCTTCCAGAGACCAATATAGTGTTACGATATCGACACGCCATCTGATTGGTTGATGGTTTTAGGGTGAGCGTCAATTTCAACCCCTAATAATGCACACGCGAGAAGGCATGCGAAGCTGCGTTCGGAGGCTGGTGTTGTGAGTTAGAATCAAGCTACCTACGCGTAGTTGACTCACAGCACCGGCTCCTATTAAATTCATTAAGAGCGCACATATTTTTAGGGTGCAAATATTGTAAATGAACAGTATTTATGTATTAATTATGATGTAAACTTTTAGGGTGTCAAAGTACCGCAGTCAAGCTGACAAGGGGCATTTAGAATGCACCGATGACACTTCTACTTTCAGGAGGTCAGTTGGCTTGAGCAACTGACACCAAATAACAATTGCGTAACTGGAACACCAGAAAAGTCAAGACGTAGACTGTAATGTTTATTTATAAATAGTATATAAGAACTAGTATTTTAAGAATAAAGCTGTTGTTGTTTTAAACCCAAAATAGTGCAGTGCTTATTTAAGAAAGTGATTTAGGTTTACAGGTTCACGCGCAGGACAAGCAGCAAGTGGACGTTCCTGAGGACAACAAATACGGTCCCCAACACTGGTTGAGCTTCTCATGTGCAAGAGGTGTATAAGCGACTGCACAATAAACAGTTGATCAGTGAAAAAGTGAAAGTGATCAAGTGAACATCGTAGTAGCAGCAGCAGTGAAACAGTGAGGGTAGCCGAAAGGAACATCGTAGTAGCAGATCAGTTAACCAGTGACAGTGAAGCAGTGATCATAGCCGAATGCCGGACGAGCCCCCAGTGGCAAAGTGATCACAGCCGAATGCTGAGAGTGGCAGCAAGCTGCGTGAGCGTCGTGTTAGCAATGGATAGTTAATAACTGATAGTCGCAGAGCGGTGAAAGTGTGGCGCAACAACTCACTAACTGAAGCACACTTTAAGCGAAGACGAAGTGTGAAAAGCGAGCAAACTTTTAAAGCCAACTTTTAAAGTAAGTTGGACGAATACTAATAAAGCCAATTGTTCTAACTGAAAGAGGAATTGGTTGCTTATTACACAATCCAGCGCTATGAATCCAAGTATTGAGCTTGGTAAAAATTGTCAGAAAGGCAATTACGTAACAATAGATTACTATAATGAACAATTGAGTGTACTGTTCATGTTCTACTTTCTAATATTAATATATCTGAATTTCCAATTTTTAAACAAATTTTGGATCTTAAATATTTTGGCAAGTCTTCTCCCAAATCGTTGCTCGTTTATTTTATATAATAATATTACGAATATAACTTTCACACATAGTTCAAATCACGAAGCTTCACTTATCTATAAACCACTGTGCTAGAGACTACTTTAAATTCATAGCTAAACTCTTCTATATATTCGCTTGCTCCTTTTTATGTATTTGTTCCACGTTGAAATTCCATTCGAGAACACAGATACAAAACACACAGCTTTATGGATAACTAACCGTTTATTTATCATAGGAACGAAGGAGCCAGCATCACTAATGAACTATTGGCTTATAACAATACCGATCCGAGTCATAGTATTTGAATTAAAAGCTTATTCATGTCTACTTTGAACACAAAAATGTCCTTTTCGTTACAATTGATTTAAGGTAGTAATTAAGCAGGGGAAGCGACTAAAATACCAAAGCGCAAGTTACTGAGACTTATTCACATTGTTCTATTTAATCTAGAAATTGTATAGAAAAACAAGGGATTATAGAATTGGATATCCTTCAGTCTCATTTTCGTAACAGGACATGTTCGCAAAAATTGCAAGCCTATCCACATCCTGCTTGTTGATATTCAAGTGATTTCGACACTATTTTATACAATCAAAATTTTAATCACTCCTTAAATGTGAGTCCTTATTGCGTCATATTTATTTAAGCCACAATATGTAAACTTTTGAAAGGTTAAAATTAGTTGAGACGATTATGCAATTCGTATTCACTACAATCTCTTCTTAAAACTTTGCCTTCTACTTTCATGGCGAATCGTTATGCAAAAGTCAAATATAAATCTTTGCAGCAGAATCCCCTTAGGAAAATTTTATGAAACTGAAGAAACTGTTCAAACTTGAATTGCTCAGGTTGGTAAAATTACACACTCTTTGTCGACCAACAGACCGTTTATAGAACGTCAAGGATTGAAAGTATCTGGCAAAAGTAAAAAGGTTGAAGCTCTTACCACATTCTAACTATACTTTTTTATGAAACTAAGCCCATGGATTCTGCAGGAGAATTGTTGACTTCGTTGTGTTGCTGTAACACGGTAATATAAAGCAGTTATTACATAATTATGTTTATGACATAATTATGTATATGACAGTTAATATATTAATACATAATTTGTGAAATTATCAGGATGGTTTCCTACCACACATTGAGGGAGTCGTTCCTTTCTCGGCGTTGTCCTTCTGCCGACTATCACCACCTTTAAATAAGAGAATTGTAGTCAGTACTTGAACAGCGCCACACCGTGGTATCCCAACGGGCCATTAGGTGTGCTCAAGTGTGCTTTTGGTGAACTAAGCTGCCACTCCTACATACGCCCCCATTTAGTTAAAAGATTTAAGGTCCAATTATGCGCCAAGTCGTATAATTTTGTTCACAAATATTGCATGGGGTTGAAATGTTGGGTTTAATGTAACATAGTTCTACAGGAATCTTTTAAGTAATATTTTGCTGGGAAATCTGACTAGGGTCTCTAGTTATGAACATGTGTGAATTGTGGGCGGCGCACATTTATGTGCCCATTTTTTGCACATAGACGAATATAGACCAAATGAGCATTACCTCCAATTCATAGCCAGGAGGCCATTTTAATTATTTTAATTGAGGTGCCAAGAATTGAGCATATGTCTTTAATGAGTTAGGTTTATATATATCTATGGCTCTGTTTTAAGGTCCTGGCTACTCTTTTTCAAATTGTTTTTGATTTAGATATCTCTAAAGATGTAGAGATGTTTGTTCACAGACGAGAAGGTAGACCAACCTACAATATCTTCTCAAAGTTATACTGTGTATATCAAATTATCATATATCAATCCTGTCACGCCTCTTTTTATTGCTAATACACTTCCACACAACATTACTGTGCCTATTTTAATATTTTATGGGGCATACTTAGTATAAGTTTAGAACTCATTTAGGCATAAAACAAAATTATGGCTACAAACGAAGGCATGGTTTGGAAAATAAACCATAAAGAACAGATGGTCAACCCATTTGAGAATTGCTGGAACTAAGCAGTCTCTAAGTCAGAATCCACACGGTGCCTTAATGGACAATTCAGGGTTAATAAAAATCTGTTTACGGTAAACGAGTATATCAACGAGGTGGAAAGTGGAAGCAATATGGAAAGACCATTGAGCACTCGGTTTAGTTTCATGTTGGTGAACTTCGGGTACTATTTAAAGCAGAGATGGGCAACTCTTTAAGCTCTTGCATAACCAAAACTATACCTTTACAAATTTTGTTTGTTGTATTCTGGGTCGGCACTTTCTGCTGTTTTCGTCAGCAATTTAGTTCATGTTTGCACTGTTTGCCAGTACTCTAAGCTGTTCTCCTGTACGCAGTTATTTAGTTGTTGTATCTGTTTTTGGTTTTATTCTTCCAATTTAAGATGTTATTGGAGGTCGTGCCTGTTGTTCTTTTTAGACACGTACTTTCCTTTCTTCATTTTGCTTTGCTAACTGAGAGGAGTTTTAAAGGGGTTCTGATTTACTCGCTGTTTCAATATTCCATGTGTGGCCCAGAGGAAAGGATACGAGCGCTGAGTTGAGCCAACTGATTACTGATACTTTTCACTTATATGTATAATATGCTAAGCAACTATTTTTTCCAAATGAAGCTTAAAGATATTGAACTTCCAACATGAGAGATTCAGATACAGCAATTAGTTTGTAATGCGTGCAGTGTTTTGTGTCTTAGGTACATGCGTTGTTTAACGACCTCTTCGGAGCTTTTAGCGGTCCATAATAAATAGTAGTGTTCCTTTATGACCCCTCTCTTCATTAATGCCTTTGGAAGCCCCACGTTTAAGCCAGAGCAGTACAAAAGTCATGAGAGCTCATAAATAGATTCCCTTAATCAAACAAGTTAAGCTATAAAAAAATTGCTGTTCTATGAGATTTTCGCTTTGATAGTTTAATACGAGTCCATTTGCAAATCCAATCCATTTAAATAATGTCGTACTGAATATTTACAAAACCAAATGGCAAATTTGTATGTAAATACGTGTGTTTGCGCCACAAATAGCCGAAGTTTCTGTGACTGGCATCTGCTCCGCCAGCGCCATTGCCCCACACAGCGAGGACGCAATTATTATTTCAGCGTCAATGCAAATTTCAGTCCAGATTAGCATAAAACCCAGCATAAAATGCTCATTCGAATATGTACACGAATAGCACAAATATTTGCATAAATGTGCGCTACAAAAACAATGTGCCGGAATTTATCCCCACCCCCACCACATCTCCTGACCGGGGAACAGTTGCCGGCATGGTAGTGAACGAAATTAAACGTTTCCAGGGGCCTTTTGATGCCGCCCATCACCGCAGACACTAAACTGCGTCGTGGACGCTCAAGATAAATGCTTGTGAAGACAAATGGCGCTGTTATGGCATTAAACTGCACACGCACACACACACACACACACATATACATTCACATATGCTTACAATAAATCTGTTTATACACCCTCAGACTATATATCAAAAAACCAAAGGGAAAGAAAAACATAAAAATATGACGAAAAAACATATTTTCACTTTTATTTTATGGGAGCGAAATTATTTCGGCATATGAGGCACCACTGGGAGGGCAGCAACTTTGCTGTGTCTCCTGCTGCTCCTCTGCATGCCCCACTCACGGACTCGTAATTTAAAGTCTCGAGTAAGTGCCTCGAGTGTGTTTAAGCGTTGTCAACATAAACTTTATTAATGTAATAATACACAAAGGCAGCAAGATTCGAAGTAGAACAACAACAATAACAATGGAGATACGAGTATTTTACGCGCCAACAATTTTAGTACTCGGTTGTACAAAGCAGGACCCTTTCTTCCGCTTTGCCTGCCAATAAATCATTATTGAGTAACGTCAGTCTGTGTTTAGGCAGTGCACAGGTGAGCGTGGGCGCATGTTGTTGCGTGTGTGCGTGTGTGTGGAGCGAAGATTGCCTCAGTGACTAGGACAACATTTCAGGTGCAATTAAAATTTAAATTAGTTTACTTTGCAGGAATTTGTACTCAACAGCAGGGGTTCTCAACTAAAACAAACACATTCTGTTATCTACTGCGAGACAGCATCATATTTCTTCTAATCCTCAGCTTTGGAAAGGGTAAAAGGGTTACCTAAGTACGTATAAGCGTAAAAGTGTCGTGCACGAGTGGCAAAACTAAATCCTTAAGAACTTTGAAAGATTTGCTGGTGTTTTACTCTAAACTTGACAGATGCGAGTACAAGAAAAATACTACTTAAGACATTTTACAGCTCACAAATACTCATTGGGGTAACTTGTGCAATTTGCCAAAGCTGTGTAACTCTTATTAAGCAATTGGTTTATCTCTCTTGAACACTCATTTAGCCAGTCCTGCTTTTATATCTCTGTTCAAGCTCACTTGCTAGTGCCTGCACAGTTTTAAGAGCAAAGAGCATTGTTACAGAGCTTATTAGAAAACCATTTAATAAATGTGGTTGCCGTCTTTTGTGCCGACCATCTTGATTGCCTGCTATTGTCGACCATCCCACATCCATCCCACATACGTTCCCACATACGTAATCTTAAATCTACTTTCTTGGACTCTTTGCTGGTTGCCAATGCTCAATTCCAATTGGAAATATGAATCCGCTTTGACATATTCCACAATTCAGATACTTACTGCTCAGTGAGGGAGATTAGAATCTGTAGTGACAGTCAGGCTGCACTGAAGGCCCTGGAAAACGCGTTAACCACTTCAAAAATTGTCCAAGAACGTAAGTCAACACGTAACTCCATCGCAAGATGGAATTTACTTGAACTTATTTGGGTTCCGGGACACTGTGGTGTTCGGGGGAACGAATTAGCTGATGAATTGGCAAACTGTGGATCTGCGGGCACTCCAATGGGAGACAGAGCCATTTATGGGTATAAGTTTAGCAGGGGATATAGATTGGATCAGAAGCCATGTGAATAATATTCACAAGGACCGATGGTGCAGTTTAATTGCAAAACAACCAAGTGCTTCCTAGAAAGCCCAAACAGGAGAGGTGCAAATTTCCTTCTGACATTACGAAGGAAAGATCTTCGATCATTGATTGGGGTAATCACGGGGCATATTCCATGGGGCCATCATATGGCGACCATAGGCATCATCGAGAATCCGAACTGCACAGAACATTTTCTTTGAGCATGTCCTGCCTTTGCCAGAATGAGGAGGCATGCGCCTTAGGGTCAGATTTTTTAGAAATGGATAATGTAAATTCCTTATCCCTGGACAGATGACACTAAAGATCTTTTAGGTCGCAGTGTCGGCCATGGGGCAAACTACTAAATCTAAATTATTATTATTATCCCTGGACAGACTTCTGAGGTTCATCAAAGAGTCAAAAAAGTTTTAAAAGGTATAATTTCCTTTCCAAAATCCTCTGCATCCCTCCTTCCCTAAATATTTTTCCAGGCTTAGTACAATAGGCATCAATGCCAGAGTGCTTGGAGGCCTCCTTCTTCGACGGCTCTCCGGCCTACTCCACTTCTGTCTATCTATCTAGGGTACACCAGACAGGTATTAGGCATTCTAAGCCTTATAAAATATGGCTTTATAGACAAATCTGTGTATGCCATTTTGTTTGTCTGTATAAAATTATACAGTTGTAAACACTTTAAAACTAACTCCATAAGATGTATGAAACTTCAACAGTGCTGTTTTACTGGCCTTATAAAACATATAGCTTCATTGCCCGCCTGTAGCTTTAGAGGACCCACTAGTGTGCCTGAGTGGACTGAGCCGCGTCCATCTGTGGCGAACTTTTCTGCAAACAGCAAGAGGTGCGTTAACAAAACTTGTATGTACCACGAGGGAATCTGTTTTCCATTTGACCGGGGCACGCTCCTCTTCCATTACTCAGATCTCTTGGGAATACATTTCAAAATCGTATTATATTACGCTTATATTGAATGTAAAATGATCATATTTACAATATGAATTGGGTGTGTATGGAGTATATATTGACTGCCACATCTGCAATTCACACAAACTCTTAACCGGAGACTTATTTGATATTTGACTGGAGTGCTAATAATAGCACCGTGAAGCTACGAGGGCGGATTGATATTGAAGCTACCTAGCACTAGATGGCAGCACAAACACAACAACTTTATTTTTTAAAAATTGCGATCTGTCAAACGTCAGCTGTTAAAATTTCACCCAAATTCATCGATTAGTTTATTTGTTGTAGTCATTTGAAGTAAGCAACTTTTGTGTTTCTTGAAAAATGGAAAAAAGCGAATTTCATGCAGTGATTAAACACTATTATTTGAAAGGGAAAACGGCGAAAGAGACAAAAGAAAAGCTCGATAAACATTACGGTGAGTCTGCTCCGTCAGATTACATGGTAAAATATTGGATTGCTGAATTTAAACGCGGCCGAACAAGCACTGCAACAACACCATCAACAGGAAGGCCAAAAGAGGTGGTTAATGAAGAAAATATCGAGAAAATCCTCAATATCGTTATGAATGATCGCCGAGTCAAGTTGCGTGAGATTGTTGAAATGGTAAACATATCATATGAACGTGTGTTCAAAATTTTGCATGAACATTTGCATATGAAAAAGCTATCGGCAAGATGGGTGCCGCGTTTGCTCAGTGTCGAACAAAAACGAGTTCGACAGACCACTTCACAGCGGTGTTTGGACATGATAAAGCGTAATCCTGTTGATTTTTGGCATCGATTAATAACTGTTGATGAAACGTGGGTCCACCACTACACACCTGAAACCAAAAATCAATCGAAACAATGGGTGGAAGCTGGTGGAAGTACTCCGAAGAAGGCGAAGGCAGTGAAATCGGCTGGCAAGGTTATGGCCACTGTATTTTGGGATGCACACGGAATATTGCTCATCGATTATCTTGAAAAAGGATCCACAATCACAGAAAAGTATTATCGTGCATTATTGGATCAATTGATTGATGCAATCCAGGAAAAACGACCACATTTAAAGAAGAAAAAAATGCTCTTTCTTCAAGACAACCCACCGGTTCACACAGCATTAGATACGATGCTAAAATTACGTGAAATGCACTTCGAATTGGTTAATCATCCACCTTATAGTCCAGATTTAGCTCCTAGTGACTTTTCCTGTTTCCAAACTTGAAAAAATGGTTCGCAGGAAAAAGATTCATCTCAAACGAAGAAGTGATTACCGCAACTAACGCGTATTTTGAGGGGTTCCCGAAATCGTATTATTCAGATGGTATAAAAAAGTTGGAATATCGTCTTACTAAGTGTGTCGAAGTAAAAGGAGACTATGTTGAGAAATAAATGGTTTTTGAGAAAAAAAAATGTTTTTTTCCTACTTCGGTAGCTTCAATATCAATCCGCCCTCGTAAAGTGGGGGAGCGAGCTGAACCTTAGTGATATTGGTTATAAATGAATCCTTGCAGGCATATTTGCATGTTGTTGTTTAATTCTGAAGGAAGGTGGGTGTGATAGTTATTACGTCCTCATTTATCAATTGTTTCATAGTCGCAGTTTGTACAATTATTTGCAATTTTATTGATAAATGTTTTATAGATATTCATTTAATAGTGGTTCGGTTTAGGGTTTTAAATGGACGCCTTGATATTTCGCTGATAAATTTTATATGGATTTATGTGTAAATTGTGGACATGCAGCGGGTACCTAGTGTCAATCAAACGTACTGTTACGAAATTGCCCTCCTGACCTGTACCACTGGATTGTGTAGTAATCAAACAATCGCTGGTTAAATTAAAATAATTAAATTTATTTAAAGTTTACTTTAACACAATTTTGCACTTTATTTAATAATTCATTGAATCACTTTATTACTTCTTGATACTGTTACTGTCACGATTGAAATGCACGATGTACACACTGTTGCGATTGCTTTTCAACTGTCCCGACTTTAATCTCGCTTATATACCTCTCGTATGTTGAACTAGAAAATTCTAGAATATTCTCTACACTTCTAAAGAAGTTTCTGGAACATTCGAGAATATTCTTACACTTCGAAAGAAGTTTCAAGAAGGTTCTTGAGTAAGCTTTTTTCGAATAGATTGTGTATTGACTTATATACACCTCTCTCTTAGTGAACTGTACTTACTATAGATATCCTAAAAGTATGCAATATTTTGTGTTTCAATATTAATAGTGGCTGCTGGGATATTTATTTATTTATTATTCATTAATTTAAAATTAAAATGTAATTTAAAATTTTTTTAGAAAGCTTTTGGGATTGCCGCAATTATACGAGTATATGATTGTTTTGGATTTCGGGTTTAATGTATTGTTTACGAGTAATGTCGTTGAGAGTACAGTTGTGAGTGGTAGTTACACCAGCACGATTTGGACATATAGCGGATTGGTCACCGAATTCCTTACTTTCTATTAGAGCGACAGTTTTAAGTAGGGTCCTGAAAGTTGCACAAAAAGTTTGAATCTTTCTGGTTTTTTC
The DNA here is from genome assembly GCA_920105625.2 of Clusia tigrina. Classification (NCBI taxonomy): domain Eukaryota; kingdom Metazoa; phylum Arthropoda; class Insecta; order Diptera; family Clusiidae; genus Clusia; species Clusia tigrina. The sequence goes on along the minus strand of OV050031.1, from coordinate 30,923,676 downwards.
TCGAGGTCAACGCTATACTTCATTAGACTTTTCAAATGTGTGCAAGAAATTGGAAGGACGGACGGACGGTCGGAGGGCCAAAAACTAAATCTACTCAGAAAGTAACATTGATATCTTATATGTACACAACTATTTTGCCACTCCTTAAAATGGGCGTTTATCGATTTGTAAGATTAAACGGTGTTACTAGGATAAATCAACTAATGACCTTTTTTAAAACAAATAAATGGTAGGAACAAAACTTTTAACTCTGATGAACGTGTTATGGACTAAAAGTATCTTCCTGCGGTACTACTTTAGCTATTGGAAGATTATACACAAAATTTATGTAAATATAAAATTAGAAACATTTTTTTTAAAGTAGTTCCAAATTCTTTCTGAATTCAATTGAAAAAGAGTTTCTCTCTGTTACTCCTTTGAATCTTTTAACTTTATAAATGAACTAAATTATTTTATTAACAAGGTACTTTAATTAGTAAATAAATATTCCTACAAGAGAATAGTGATAATGAATAAGAGAGTACATCACAATCATTTTGGAGAAGTGCCCAACTCCTTTAATATGATTGAGAAATCTGCAAAGACTAAACTAGAATAGAGAGGACATACAGAAGGGTCGATGTGCACAATCGTTAATCTTCTCCGAAAAAAGGAGCCCCTTACTTAGGGTCCTTCCTTCAATATGGTTGAATGGAAATTTGATGTCACAGAATCTTATTTCATATGCGAAACCAAAGCTAAATGCATCCCCATAGAACGAAAGCGACAACCATTTCTGTGGAAATGGCCGGAATTAGCCATTTACTTGTTCAAAACAATGCTATTAATGCAGATGCGATGCGATGGCCAAAACGCGCGGACATCCGTGCAAAGCAAAATGTTTGCTGAGGTTGTGAGTGTACACACACTTCCGCAGCGAATGTGAGGGCTATTTGCGGATCTTTTGTAATGATTTCTGCAACGCTATTTCCATGTGGCGCATTGCACCTTAGAAATCAGCACTTTGTGTGGCTGTTTGTAAATTGTAATTAGCAAAATGGACCATATTCGAAGCATCTGTGCTGTACCGCAGTGAACATTACGAAACTCATTTGGCATGTTTACAAAACTTCTCTAACAAAAAGCAGCCTGAGCATAATTCAGTACCCTCGCCACTGTCAACAGCACTTACAGCAATATGGAGCCGCGTGCACCTCAGTGGCGGATTTTGGGTTCTATGCGTTCAAAGGCGTAGGTAGTTAACTTCAGTAGCTGGCTGGGTTTTCTATTTTGCGAAGTTCTTTGGTAGAACCGTAGTTCACTCTCCAGCAAAATAAACGCCCTCTAAACTATACAGCGGCCAATTTGCTTTTACAGTGACCAGGTCATTAATAATCAGTATTCCTGAATAGAGGAAAACGGTTCTTGAGTATACTGAAAAATTCAGATAACTATGTGCAATGAGCCTTAATGTTACACTCCATCCAGAGTATGATTTCTCCAAAATAGTCCGATTATAAACAGCATCGCTCTATGCTGGAGCCTACCCGGCATAGTGGTAAATCCGCTACTGATGTCACATCTACTGAAGCTGTAAAATGACCAAAGTTGACACGGGAGTCGCAAATCTGAAAAATTTTATCAAAATTTATTTGAAAAATGTTTAAATAAAAAGGCACACCACTAATATTTCAAAGCGACAGGAACCAGATTTCGACTTTAATTAACGTCAACGGTGAACATTATTCGAAACGGATGGTAAAATAGAAACCAAGCGAATGAGGAGTACTCGCACAGATAATTTGAAAATGATGACGGGCGACAACACTCCTCAAAAATTAGCATATTTTTGGACGACACTGATTGCGATATTCACACCCACCCACACACTTGCATTCGGAGCACAAGTGGCACTTTTCCGTAAGGCGCATGGAAGTGTTTCAAATGCGGTTTCCTCGAGCCAGCCCCTTGCAACTGAACTGACTGCCGCCACACAGATAATTTTCCACCACGATGCCGCTGTGCCTGCCTGTTGCCCCGAGTGGCAAAAGGCCCCACAGACTGTCATCACCACACTTAAACGGCCAATTAGTGCCGTCATTTCGTGTCACAACACGATCCTACCCCACGCAACCAGGCCCTCCAGTGCATAATAAATGAATGGCTGTAAATTGTGTGTAACGAGCAGCCGGCGTCATTCGCCTCCCAGCAAATGCTCTCGCCACTGTACTCCGGTGTCAAATTAACCTCTTGCAATAAATTTGCAACTCAGTAGCGCCTTTGTTAGTGCACGAGCAGCCAAGTGCAAGGAGCGTCGCTATGCACAACTAAATTTGAATAATTGAATGTATCCCGGCAACACTTTCACCACTGCCTTGTTAAATTTTTATAACTATGTGAAAAAACTGGCAATAAACACGATATTGCATATCGGTGTCATTGGAGTTCCCCCAGAAGGAAGAGCTTCGAATTACTCCGGCAGCAGTTGCTTCGTATTGCATATTTCATTATTATCTCGGGACAAATTGCTGTAAGTACGTGTGACAACTCAATATGCAGAGCCATTGAACACCATTTCGTTGTAAGAATTTATTTTCGAAGCTATGTGGACATACGAGTGAGGTACAGAGATGAAAGTTAGTGAGGGGAGGGAGGTGGTACGCATTCGCTATCATTAAATGCTTGCGAAGGTTGCAAGTATACGAGTACTTCATTGGGAGGTGCAATTCTTGAATATTCCCATTATAGTTTTTGTAGGTTGCCTTTTGATCATTTTTACTTGACAGCAAACTAATTCCTTTTTATAGCTGTACACAGTTAAGAACACCGGTCGAGAAATTCCAGGAATTCAACTACTCAGGAATTCTGCTATTCAGATTCTCGGTGCTTCCAGAGACCAATATAGTGTTACGATATCGACACGCCATCTGATTGGTTGATGGTTTTAGGGTGAGCGTCAATTTCAACCCCTAATAATGCACACGCGAGAAGGCATGCGAAGCTGCGTTCGGAGGCTGGTGTTGTGAGTTAGAATCAAGCTACCTACGCGTAGTTGACTCACAGCACCGGCTCCTATTAAATTCATTAAGAGCGCACATATTTTTAGGGTGCAAATATTGTAAATGAACAGTATTTATGTATTAATTATGATGTAAACTTTTAGGGTGTCAAAGTACCGCAGTCAAGCTGACAAGGGGCATTTAGAATGCACCGATGACACTTCTACTTTCAGGAGGTCAGTTGGCTTGAGCAACTGACACCAAATAACAATTGCGTAACTGGAACACCAGAAAAGTCAAGACGTAGACTGTAATGTTTATTTATAAATAGTATATAAGAACTAGTATTTTAAGAATAAAGCTGTTGTTGTTTTAAACCCAAAATAGTGCAGTGCTTATTTAAGAAAGTGATTTAGGTTTACAGGTTCACGCGCAGGACAAGCAGCAAGTGGACGTTCCTGAGGACAACAAATACGGTCCCCAACACTGGTTGAGCTTCTCATGTGCAAGAGGTGTATAAGCGACTGCACAATAAACAGTTGATCAGTGAAAAAGTGAAAGTGATCAAGTGAACATCGTAGTAGCAGCAGCAGTGAAACAGTGAGGGTAGCCGAAAGGAACATCGTAGTAGCAGATCAGTTAACCAGTGACAGTGAAGCAGTGATCATAGCCGAATGCCGGACGAGCCCCCAGTGGCAAAGTGATCACAGCCGAATGCTGAGAGTGGCAGCAAGCTGCGTGAGCGTCGTGTTAGCAATGGATAGTTAATAACTGATAGTCGCAGAGCGGTGAAAGTGTGGCGCAACAACTCACTAACTGAAGCACACTTTAAGCGAAGACGAAGTGTGAAAAGCGAGCAAACTTTTAAAGCCAACTTTTAAAGTAAGTTGGACGAATACTAATAAAGCCAATTGTTCTAACTGAAAGAGGAATTGGTTGCTTATTACACAATCCAGCGCTATGAATCCAAGTATTGAGCTTGGTAAAAATTGTCAGAAAGGCAATTACGTAACAATAGATTACTATAATGAACAATTGAGTGTACTGTTCATGTTCTACTTTCTAATATTAATATATCTGAATTTCCAATTTTTAAACAAATTTTGGATCTTAAATATTTTGGCAAGTCTTCTCCCAAATCGTTGCTCGTTTATTTTATATAATAATATTACGAATATAACTTTCACACATAGTTCAAATCACGAAGCTTCACTTATCTATAAACCACTGTGCTAGAGACTACTTTAAATTCATAGCTAAACTCTTCTATATATTCGCTTGCTCCTTTTTATGTATTTGTTCCACGTTGAAATTCCATTCGAGAACACAGATACAAAACACACAGCTTTATGGATAACTAACCGTTTATTTATCATAGGAACGAAGGAGCCAGCATCACTAATGAACTATTGGCTTATAACAATACCGATCCGAGTCATAGTATTTGAATTAAAAGCTTATTCATGTCTACTTTGAACACAAAAATGTCCTTTTCGTTACAATTGATTTAAGGTAGTAATTAAGCAGGGGAAGCGACTAAAATACCAAAGCGCAAGTTACTGAGACTTATTCACATTGTTCTATTTAATCTAGAAATTGTATAGAAAAACAAGGGATTATAGAATTGGATATCCTTCAGTCTCATTTTCGTAACAGGACATGTTCGCAAAAATTGCAAGCCTATCCACATCCTGCTTGTTGATATTCAAGTGATTTCGACACTATTTTATACAATCAAAATTTTAATCACTCCTTAAATGTGAGTCCTTATTGCGTCATATTTATTTAAGCCACAATATGTAAACTTTTGAAAGGTTAAAATTAGTTGAGACGATTATGCAATTCGTATTCACTACAATCTCTTCTTAAAACTTTGCCTTCTACTTTCATGGCGAATCGTTATGCAAAAGTCAAATATAAATCTTTGCAGCAGAATCCCCTTAGGAAAATTTTATGAAACTGAAGAAACTGTTCAAACTTGAATTGCTCAGGTTGGTAAAATTACACACTCTTTGTCGACCAACAGACCGTTTATAGAACGTCAAGGATTGAAAGTATCTGGCAAAAGTAAAAAGGTTGAAGCTCTTACCACATTCTAACTATACTTTTTTATGAAACTAAGCCCATGGATTCTGCAGGAGAATTGTTGACTTCGTTGTGTTGCTGTAACACGGTAATATAAAGCAGTTATTACATAATTATGTTTATGACATAATTATGTATATGACAGTTAATATATTAATACATAATTTGTGAAATTATCAGGATGGTTTCCTACCACACATTGAGGGAGTCGTTCCTTTCTCGGCGTTGTCCTTCTGCCGACTATCACCACCTTTAAATAAGAGAATTGTAGTCAGTACTTGAACAGCGCCACACCGTGGTATCCCAACGGGCCATTAGGTGTGCTCAAGTGTGCTTTTGGTGAACTAAGCTGCCACTCCTACATACGCCCCCATTTAGTTAAAAGATTTAAGGTCCAATTATGCGCCAAGTCGTATAATTTTGTTCACAAATATTGCATGGGGTTGAAATGTTGGGTTTAATGTAACATAGTTCTACAGGAATCTTTTAAGTAATATTTTGCTGGGAAATCTGACTAGGGTCTCTAGTTATGAACATGTGTGAATTGTGGGCGGCGCACATTTATGTGCCCATTTTTTGCACATAGACGAATATAGACCAAATGAGCATTACCTCCAATTCATAGCCAGGAGGCCATTTTAATTATTTTAATTGAGGTGCCAAGAATTGAGCATATGTCTTTAATGAGTTAGGTTTATATATATCTATGGCTCTGTTTTAAGGTCCTGGCTACTCTTTTTCAAATTGTTTTTGATTTAGATATCTCTAAAGATGTAGAGATGTTTGTTCACAGACGAGAAGGTAGACCAACCTACAATATCTTCTCAAAGTTATACTGTGTATATCAAATTATCATATATCAATCCTGTCACGCCTCTTTTTATTGCTAATACACTTCCACACAACATTACTGTGCCTATTTTAATATTTTATGGGGCATACTTAGTATAAGTTTAGAACTCATTTAGGCATAAAACAAAATTATGGCTACAAACGAAGGCATGGTTTGGAAAATAAACCATAAAGAACAGATGGTCAACCCATTTGAGAATTGCTGGAACTAAGCAGTCTCTAAGTCAGAATCCACACGGTGCCTTAATGGACAATTCAGGGTTAATAAAAATCTGTTTACGGTAAACGAGTATATCAACGAGGTGGAAAGTGGAAGCAATATGGAAAGACCATTGAGCACTCGGTTTAGTTTCATGTTGGTGAACTTCGGGTACTATTTAAAGCAGAGATGGGCAACTCTTTAAGCTCTTGCATAACCAAAACTATACCTTTACAAATTTTGTTTGTTGTATTCTGGGTCGGCACTTTCTGCTGTTTTCGTCAGCAATTTAGTTCATGTTTGCACTGTTTGCCAGTACTCTAAGCTGTTCTCCTGTACGCAGTTATTTAGTTGTTGTATCTGTTTTTGGTTTTATTCTTCCAATTTAAGATGTTATTGGAGGTCGTGCCTGTTGTTCTTTTTAGACACGTACTTTCCTTTCTTCATTTTGCTTTGCTAACTGAGAGGAGTTTTAAAGGGGTTCTGATTTACTCGCTGTTTCAATATTCCATGTGTGGCCCAGAGGAAAGGATACGAGCGCTGAGTTGAGCCAACTGATTACTGATACTTTTCACTTATATGTATAATATGCTAAGCAACTATTTTTTCCAAATGAAGCTTAAAGATATTGAACTTCCAACATGAGAGATTCAGATACAGCAATTAGTTTGTAATGCGTGCAGTGTTTTGTGTCTTAGGTACATGCGTTGTTTAACGACCTCTTCGGAGCTTTTAGCGGTCCATAATAAATAGTAGTGTTCCTTTATGACCCCTCTCTTCATTAATGCCTTTGGAAGCCCCACGTTTAAGCCAGAGCAGTACAAAAGTCATGAGAGCTCATAAATAGATTCCCTTAATCAAACAAGTTAAGCTATAAAAAAATTGCTGTTCTATGAGATTTTCGCTTTGATAGTTTAATACGAGTCCATTTGCAAATCCAATCCATTTAAATAATGTCGTACTGAATATTTACAAAACCAAATGGCAAATTTGTATGTAAATACGTGTGTTTGCGCCACAAATAGCCGAAGTTTCTGTGACTGGCATCTGCTCCGCCAGCGCCATTGCCCCACACAGCGAGGACGCAATTATTATTTCAGCGTCAATGCAAATTTCAGTCCAGATTAGCATAAAACCCAGCATAAAATGCTCATTCGAATATGTACACGAATAGCACAAATATTTGCATAAATGTGCGCTACAAAAACAATGTGCCGGAATTTATCCCCACCCCCACCACATCTCCTGACCGGGGAACAGTTGCCGGCATGGTAGTGAACGAAATTAAACGTTTCCAGGGGCCTTTTGATGCCGCCCATCACCGCAGACACTAAACTGCGTCGTGGACGCTCAAGATAAATGCTTGTGAAGACAAATGGCGCTGTTATGGCATTAAACTGCACACGCACACACACACACACACACATATACATTCACATATGCTTACAATAAATCTGTTTATACACCCTCAGACTATATATCAAAAAACCAAAGGGAAAGAAAAACATAAAAATATGACGAAAAAACATATTTTCACTTTTATTTTATGGGAGCGAAATTATTTCGGCATATGAGGCACCACTGGGAGGGCAGCAACTTTGCTGTGTCTCCTGCTGCTCCTCTGCATGCCCCACTCACGGACTCGTAATTTAAAGTCTCGAGTAAGTGCCTCGAGTGTGTTTAAGCGTTGTCAACATAAACTTTATTAATGTAATAATACACAAAGGCAGCAAGATTCGAAGTAGAACAACAACAATAACAATGGAGATACGAGTATTTTACGCGCCAACAATTTTAGTACTCGGTTGTACAAAGCAGGACCCTTTCTTCCACTTTGCCTGCCAATAAATCATTATTGAGTAACGTCAGTCTGTGTTTAGGCAGTGCACAGGTGAGCGTGGGCGCATGTTGTTGCGTGTGTGCGTGTGTGTGGAGCGAAGATTGCCTCAGTGACTAGGACAACATTTCAGGTGCAATTAAAATTTAAATTAGTTTACTTTGCAGGAATTTGTACTCAACAGCAGGGGTTCTCAACTAAAACAAACACATTCTGTTATCTACTGCGAGACAGCATCATATTTCTTCTAATCCTCAGCTTTGGAAAGGGTAAAAGGGTTACCTAAGTACGTATAAGCGTAAAAGTGTCGTGCACGAGTGGCAAAACTAAATCCTTAAGAACTTTGAAAGATTTGCTGGTGTTTTACTCTAAACTTGACAGATGCGAGTACAAGAAAAATACTACTTAAGACATTTTACAGCTCACAAATACTCATTGGGGTAACTTGTGCAATTTGCCAAAGCTGTGTAACTCTTATTAAGCAATTGGTTTATCTCTCTTGAACACTCATTTAGCCAGTCCTGCTTTTATATCTCTGTTCAAGCTCACTTGCTAGTGCCTGCACAGTTTTAAGAGCAAAGAGCATTGTTACAGAGCTTATTAGAAAACCATTTAATAAATGTGGTTGCCGTCTTTTGTGCCGACCATCTTGATTGCCTGCTATTGTCGACCATCCCACATCCATCCCACATACGTTCCCACATACGTAATCTTAAATCTACTTTCTTGGACTCTTTGCTGGTTGCCAATGCTCAATTCCAATTGGAAATATGAATCCGCTTTGACATATTCCACAATTCAGATACTTACTGCTCAGTGAGGGAGATTAGAATCTGTAGTGACAGTCAGGCTGCACTGAAGGCCCTGGAAAACGCGTTAACCACTTCAAAAATTGTCCAAGAACGTAAGTCAACACGTAACTCCATCGCAAGATGGAATTTACTTGAACTTATTTGGGTTCCGGGACACTGTGGTGTTCGGGGGAACGAATTAGCTGATGAATTGGCAAACTGTGGATCTGCGGGCACTCCAATGGGAGACAGAGCCATTTATGGGTATAAGTTTAGCAGGGGATATAGATTGGATCAGAAGCCATGTGAATAATATTCACAAGGACCGATGGTGCAGTTTAATTGCAAAACAACCAAGTGCTTCCTAGAAAGCCCAAACAGGAGAGGTGCAAATTTCCTTCTGACATTAAGAAGGAAAGATCTTCGATCATTGATTGGGGTAATCACGGGGCATATTCCATGGGGCCATCATATGGCGACCATAGGCATCATCGAGAATCCGAACTGCACAGAACATTTTCTTTGAGCATGTCCTGCCTTTGCCAGAATGAGGAGGCATGCGCCTTAGGGTCAGATTTTTTAGAAATGGATAATGTAAATTCCTTATCCCTGGACAGATGACACTAAAGATCTTTTAGGTCGCAGTGTCGGCCATGGGGCAAACTACTAAATCTAAATTATTATTATTATCCCTGGACAGACTTCTGAGGTTCATCAAAGAGTCAAAAAAGTTTTAAAAGGTATAATTTCCTTTCCAAAATCCTCTGCATCCCTCCTTCCCTAAATATTTTTCCAGGCTTAGTACAATAGGCATCAATGCCAGAGTGCTTGGAGGCCTCCTTCTTCGACGGCTCTCCGGCCTACTCCACTTCTGTCTATCTATCTAGGGTACACCAGACAGGTATTAGGCATTCTAAGCCTTATAAAATATGGCTTTATAGACAAATCTGTGTATGCCATTTTGTTTGTCTGTATAAAATTATACAGTTGTAAACACTTTAAAACTAACTCCATAAGATGTATGAAACTTCAACAGTGCTGTTTTACTGGCCTTATAAAACATATAGCTTCATTGCCCGCCTGTAGCTTTAGAGGACCCACTAGTGTGCCTGAGTGGACTGAGCCGCGTCCATCTGTGGCGAACTTTTCTGCAAACAGCAAGAGGTGCGTTAACAAAACTTGTATGTACCACGAGGGAATCTGTTTTCCATTTGACCGGGGCACGCTCCTCTTCCATTACTCAGATCTCTTGGGAATACATTTCAAAATCGTATTATATTACGCTTATATTGAATGTAAAATGATCATATTTACAATATGAATTGGGTGTGTATGGAGTATATATTGACTGCCACATCTGCAATTCACACAAACTCTTAACCGGAGACTTATTTGATATTTGACTGGAGTGCTAATAATAGCACCGTGAAGCTACGAGGGCGGATTGATATTGAAGCTACCTAGCACTAGATGGCAGCACAAACACAACAACTTTATTTTTTAAAAATTGCGATCTGTCAAACGTCAGCTGTTAAAATTTCACCCAAATTCATCGATTAGTTTATTTGTTGTAGTCATTTGAAGTAAGCAACTTTTGTGTTTCTTGAAAAATGGAAAAAAGCGAATTTCATGCAGTGATTAAACACTATTATTTGAAAGGGAAAACGGCGAAAGAGACAAAAGAAAAGCTCGATAAACATTACGGTGAGTCTGCTCCGTCAGATTACATGGTAAAATATTGGATTGCTGAATTTAAACGCGGCCGAACAAGCACTGCAACAACACCATCAACAGGAAGGCCAAAAGAGGTGGTTAATGAAGAGAATATCAAGAAAATCCTCAATATCGTTATGAATGATCGCCGAGTCAAGGTGCGTGAGATTGTTGAAATGGTAAACATATCATATGAACGTGTGTTCAAAATTTTGCATGAACATTTGCATATGAAAAAGCTATCGGCAAGATGGGTGCCGCGTTTGCTCAGTGTCGAACAAAAACGAGTTCGACAGACCACTTCACAGCGGTGTTTGGACATGATAAAGCGTAATCCTGTTGATTTTTGGCATCGATTAATAACTGTTGATGAAACGTGGGTCCACCACTACACACCTGAAACCAAAAATCAATCGAAACAATGGGTGGAAGCTGGTGGAAGTACTCCGAAGAAGGCGAAGGCAGTGAAATCGGCTGGCAAGGTTATGGCCACTGTATTTTGGGATGCACACGGAATATTGCTCATCGATTATCTTGAAAAAGGATCCACAATCACAGAAAAGTATTATCGTGCATTATTGGATCAATTGATTGATGCAATCCAGGAAAAACGACCACATTTAAAGAAGAAAAAAATGCTGTTTCTTCAAGACAACGCACCGGTTCACACAGCATTAGATACGATGCCAAAATTACGTGAAATACACTTCGAATTGGTTAATCATAGTCCAGATTTAGCTCCTAGTGACTTTTCCTGTTTCCAAACTTGAAAAAATGGCTCGCAGGAAAAAGATTCATCTCAAACGAAGAAGTGATTACCGCAACTAACGCGTATTTTGAGGGGTTCCCGAAATCGTATTATTCAGATGGTATAAAAAAGTTTGAATATCGTCTTACTAAGTGTGTCGAAGTAAAAGGAGACTATGTTGAGAAATAAATGGTTTTTGAAAAAAAAAAATGTTTTTTTCCTACTTAGGTAGCAATCAATATCAATCCGCCCTCGTATAACGTAAATTAAAGAGATAACTTTCTGTACTTACACAGTTGGGTATTTAAATTAACTAACCACACTACACTCTTCAAATTGTTCACTACTTTGCTTTGACATTTTCCTTAAAGAATTCTTGCGTTACAGGCACTCAAACGAAAATTACTCGAGATTGTCCCAACATTAGCTTCTCAAATGCTAAAAACGTTTGTGTGGAACGGTTCCTAAATAGACAACATGATTGTGTCTGCGGAAGGATTGGTCAAGTCACTCGAAAAGCCAAACTTGCAATAACCGCAACCGGAAATATCTCGCTTGTGTTGTGGCCATTCCTATGTCCAAACCAATGCCTTAAACTACTTGAAATCGTTTCATAAAGAGACTTGTTGCTTTGAGTGAAGTGAACTCCTCAGAAAACTGTATTCAGCTTCCATAGCGCTGAGTCTTAATTTCAGAGGCCAATGTCGGGGGTGGAGACCACAATAATCGTTAATTTAATGTGGAATTGTTCATTATTAAACAAAAAAGCAATCGTAAATTGGGTAAGTTTTATATTTAAAAAAAGCGTAGAGCAGATTTAGTTAAAATAGCCGCATTGTTGATTTATTAAAAGTTGGTATTTCATTGTAAAACCAAAAGGAAATCAAAGGGTGCAAAACTAAAGTACCAAAATACTCCAAGTCCTTTGCAAAAGTCACCATACAAGTATTTATGATGAATGGATGAAATACTCGTAAGCAAACGTGACCACAGCGTGTGCCGATATAAACGGTCCGTTGCCTGTTGAACAGCATGTGCCAACGTGCGTTCCGAACTCTCACCTCCTCTTCCGGCAGCACTGACCACACTCATCATTGCAGCTTTGCGCCACTGAAAGCGTATTTCCCACCCATAAATCGCATAAAGTCGCTCACCGCGCTGCACACAACTACGCGGTGGGATTAGTGGCTTCGCTTACACGCGGAGAATTGAGCCAATATTGATTACGCCAGCAGTTGGCGATGCTTTAGCATATTTCCAGCTTACTTTTAATTAATAATTTTTTATTTTAACATTTTTTTCAAACAAACTTTTCACGTTTTCGGTTTACGCAATACTATTTTGTTGATTATTTGCCAAAAGGAGGTTTCCGTTAAACAAGCAGAAAACTTTGCTCATTAATTTTCGCAATTCATAAACAGGTGCGCTTAATAAGTTCCCTGACCATGAATTTAAAGGAGCACTTAAATCCCTGGCAGAATATTTGCCACAGAGAAAATAAATCGACTAAACCGAATCGTTAAACAAAACCAACGAAAAGGAATTTATTTTAATTACAGTCAACGAACAGGAGCAGCTCCTTCAGGCGCAGCTCAGATTCGGGTTCATGCGTATCATTAAAATAACTCAATTAGATTTAAAGCAAACAAAATTCCCCCTTGTCTGAGATGGAATTTCAATAGGACAGAATGGCGTGCAGCTGTCTTGAGAACACCCAAGGAAAGCAGTTTGTTGTAGTTGGGTTAGAATGGTTGACCGCGGCTGGTGGGACCACTTCAGTTTGGCAACAGTTATGAAATATTTATTTGTTTGCAGATGAGATTGAAAGCAGAGCACGAGCTGGAGATTTTTCAGAAAAATGAAGCCGTAAATACTCAATTTGTGTACGTCTTTCTCTTTTAAAGAGCGTATCTCGGTTAGGTTAGGTTAAGTTAGACTGGCCGGCCGTGAAGACCATACAAAGACCTACAAGGTCCTTTGCGGTGCCAGATAGATATCCATTTAAGAGCTATAGTATGAATCGTCGAACAGGGAGATGCTCTTTGCAAATCTTAAGAGAGAAACTTGTGCGACCTCTTTTAGTCCTTCAAACCAGGGGGCTCCCAGATGTGATAAGTGAATCTCGGAAACAAACAGAGATTTTCTGTGGGTTTAGTTTAACACGTAGTATTATTATTATTATTATTGTATATAGGGTGTAAATGCACCGCGACCTTAGGATCTATGGTGCCCTCATCAGAGGTTCAAAGCACATTTTTGAAACATATCGTAGTATCGGCCATCAAATAGTCCCTATAAGTCGATTTAGCTCATAAGAGCACACACGTACTTTAAAAACTAAAAGAACCATTGGGGTAAAATGCGCAATATATATTCCCCAATATTATCCGATTAGGGTGAAATCGAACCAGCAATACGCTAGTCATTCCTTCATTTACTACTTATTCCGAATGCATCTATAAAGATCGTGGAAAATCATTATCTAAGGCACTAAGCGAAAGAGTATAAAGAAAATTATTGCCAAAGCTAGAAAAACTTCATTGAATCGAACAACTTTAACAATTGGATCAAATTTTTACGCTTCGTTTCAAAGCAACTCCTTAAGCTTTTGCTTGGTAATAAGTTTGCTATGGAACGCATAGGAAATTCGATAAGATCACTCGTCCATAGAGAAAAGTCCAAAGAGCCTCTTATTTTGTCACTAATTGATTTGAATTCACTACTATCATTAGTACCAACAACCAAACTAAACTCTTCAAATTGTTCACTATTCTCTTTGACATTTTCCTTAAAGAATTATTGCCTTACAGGCACTTAAACGAAATTTACTCGAGATTGACCCACCATTGGCTTCTCAAATGCTAAAAACGTTTGTGTATAACAGTTCTAAATAGCCAACATGACTGTGTCTGCGGAAGGATTGGTCAAGTCACTCGAAAAGCCAAAGTAGCAATAACCGCAACCGGAAATATCTCGCTTGTGTTGTGGCCATTCCTATGTCCAAACCAATGCCTTAAACTACTTGAAATCGTTTCATAAAGAGACTTGTTGCTTTGAGTGAAGTGAACTCCTCAGAAAACTGCATTCAGCTTCCATAGCGCTGAGTCTGAATTTTAGAGGCAAATGTCTGGAGTGGAGAGCACAATAATCGTTAAAGTATCAGTGACTTAAACAACACGATGATTTTTCACAGCCTGCTCCTTTCCATGGTGATTGAAAATCGCTACTAAAGAGGGTACTTTAGTACAATCCATAAATCAATTAAAATTTACAAGCGCGGAATCAAGATAAAGCTAATAAAATCCAGCGTAACATATTTATCGACTTTTAATCTTAGATTTCTCTCTTCCTCTGACTATAACTGAGCACCGCGATTGCATGAATTACACGTTGATTTGTGGATTTTTTTTAAATATCAAAAGATCATTTTAAATATTATTGAGCCGTTTAAAAGCACTTAATGGATTATTAAATGAAATATGCTTTCACAGGACTCATGCCGCTCAGTTCTGGTTCGCTTTTCAAAGTATTTAAATCACTCGTCACTGTTATTTCACTCTTATTTTCAACCACTGTGAAAATCCCTGCTGTAAAATTTCGCGCATTTCCCTGTGTCCTTGCATATTTGTTGAGAGAAAGCATCCACGCAAAAATAGAACAAGAGATATCCTTATATATACATACATACGCATATATTTCTCCACAAAGGAGACAATGATGAATGCCATTCTTCAAAATCACATCGATTGGAAACTAGCAATCACTTACAACGGAGTCACTGAAAAATCATTGGATTACCCAGCTCTCTAACCCAAAATTATTTCTAGTCGTAAAATCAACACAATGACAGGTAAAGAAAACAATGACATATTTTGTGCGTGTGTAAAGTGAGGATTGTTCGAACGTCTCAGGTGGGCGGCACACATAACAACATAAATAAAAGCTCACATAAAACACCAGCAAAATCAGAGAACTTCAGCACCACAGAAGTTGTTGTTGTGTTTCGTCTTCTGGTGTTTGTTAATAATTGGATAACTTCGATTTAGAAAGATGGGCCGTGGGAGTATTTCACAGTTGGACGAATTCTTTACGCATTTGAGTGCCTTTTTTGTTTACACAGAATAATATAGAAAAAAGTATAAATTATTAAAATCACATCAATCAATCACAATTTGCCACGGAAAGAATAATCATGGGAAGATGTTCGAACCAATTATAAAGGTCTAAAAATCTGAATTCATCAAACATACTAAATGCCTGCCCCTTCACTCCCGTCTTACTGGATACACAACTATTATGCAGTTATAGTACAGTTCTCGACGACTTATGGAGAACTTGTAAACTCCTAAGTTTCTCTCATAAATTATTATTACTATTAAACCTTACACCAAATACAATATACTACAAAGCAGAGAACACTCCACTGATATTCCATCGTTCTCCTCACTCAGCGAAATGAGTTAAAATTGCGTGGCAGACTATGGTAAAATTATTAACTCAACACCCGAAGTGTGCTCGGCAATGCAAGTGCAAAACCTGTAGATACACATTCTGGTTTTTAGTTCTATATGTGCGTGTGTGTTTACAACAATAGCCATGTGTGTGGCTGACGATTGATACATATTCACGACTGCTTCGTGAAATTGCCAATG
Source organism: Clusia tigrina (assembly GCA_920105625.2). Classification (NCBI taxonomy): domain Eukaryota; kingdom Metazoa; phylum Arthropoda; class Insecta; order Diptera; family Clusiidae; genus Clusia; species Clusia tigrina. The sequence continues at coordinate 30,907,821 of OV050031.1, read as the reverse complement.
TTTTTTCCAATGTGGTTGCTATACACTTCAATATGTGGATTCTCACTCAAGAGAGCAATGAAAGGTCTTTCTGTATATTGTCTTTGCTTACACCACAGGTTTCCGGAAATGAGTGCTAGCAACTAAGGCTTTCGACTCGGGGATAAACAGATTTAGAAATAAGCATTTCGAGACCATTTCTTGGGTAGGATTCAAACTCTCGACCCCACGATTAGCATGCTTACACTAGACCTCGGATGGCGGCTCTCATAAATAAATTATCTTATTGTTTAGCCCACGAAATCTTTTTATGGAAAAACTACATAGAAGCTTTATGAATATTAATAATTGACACTGCTTAACCCCACACCCCTCAAATGTGGTACTTGCATGAACCTAAAACCATATTCAAATATGTTTAACGATTCCCGAAGAGACCTGGAATAGAAATGATTACAATTATTACAAATATTAATTCTCTCGTTGTAGATTGCGACTAAGAGGAATATAATTGATTTGGGGTGTGGAGGGGAGGCACGTATATTCTATGGACTTCGTTGATTCAGGTTATTAAATTTCATCTTTAGCTACCAGAAGAATAATAAAGTATTTTATTTGGGTGGCTTTAATGTAGACCTACAATTTTTACACACTGCTCTGGCCTCCTTCCTGCAATTTGCGACATTTGCTCATTTTGTTTCGAGGATGCTTCAGGCAGGCGACGAACGCAAATCATCAACTCAGCATCTGCAGAAATGTGCATTGTGTTCAGAACTTTCACCAAGCACACATGTGGATGGCTTCTGCTCCAAACTTAACTGGCTCACTTGGTATTTCAAGCGTGAGATCTTAGTTGATGCAGTTTACGACATTGAAGGTGAAACTTTTCAAGCAACCGGGGGCGCCAGCTGTGCACAGGTGTGCAGTAAATAAAAGCGAATTAAAATAAAAGTGGAAAAACTTCTGCAAATAGGAAATTTAAATTGCTATAAAAACAAAGTTGTACCCAATTTTTGCACAGTTGGTACTTGCCTGTGGTTAAGGACACTCGCCTCGCACGGAAGCTAAATAAGCACTTTCCTTATTTAAATTCTTTGAGAAGTTAACGCCTGCCACTGGGCATAATCGGGTATTAGTCGCACCACAGAAACATAGCAAACTCACGATTGATGGCAAAATATTGCGTAGGAGTTCCACCTGTGCCGGATGACTTTTCTTAAGCGGATAAAACACGGCACAGGGTCGGCACCAAGCAGCTTAAGAGGAATATTAAATAGGACTGTAAGATAACTTAAAGTGATAGATAGATTATTTAAGGGCGACCTGAAAGAACTTAAAGTGATAGTTGAACAAAAAAAGTCTCCTAATAAAACTGCAAAACATATTTTTTTTAAATTATTTCACTCCATGAATTAAGCAAGTTTACTTCAAATTTTCGTGCTGTGTAAAACAAGAAGCTCAGCATTCAACTTACGCTGCCTTCAATGACCCGCGGACGCAGGCATGCGTAAATTACGTGCTTTAATTTTAAGTACGAGTAGCAACGCGCGTTCAGGGAAGCGTTGACCTTTTTCCAAGGAAGCGCAAAGCTTGAATGGCACACGTCAAAATAGAGTGGCACAACCAAATTTTGCCACAAAGTTTCGTCAGCTTCAATTCTCCTCCGGCTACAATAAATTAGTCCTAATAATATTTAACGTAATAGCGTGAAAGTTTGCAAATAGCCGTCAAATTAGGCTTTGAGGCGGTAAAGGTAATTACAGGTATTGCAGAAAGGCCCCAGTTGGAAATGAGCTGAGACCATCCTCCATATACGGCAGCAGGAGAGTCGAAATCAATGTTGTAAATTACAATCCAGTCAGTTTAAATCAGGAAATTAAGTAATAATAGAAGTGAAAATATCACCAAAACAAATACAAGTTTTGTGGAAAGATTTGCAATAAAACTTAATTTTAAATTTTACAAAGAATTTTCTAAAAAAAGTGACTTATTAATTTTGGTCACAAATAATACGTTTAAATCCATATTCACTAAAGTTGTAAATTTTGTAGTACTCAATTGTAATTTATTAAAGGAGGTAATTCGGGCAAAAGACCTTCCGAATATGTTTAATGATGTAATATAATCGTGCACCGATGCGGTGAAAATTCAATTATTGTATGTAGAAATAATTGCTACAACCTTTTTACCTTCTTTAAAGGCAATGGGTATACAAATTTAAGGGGAAAGGTGGGAATGTGAAGAAACGTGTTTCGTGGCAATATTACTGTTTCACTTAGGATCTGGTTCTGGACTTCGAAATCGGAAATCCTCCAGAGTTACACCTGTTTAATAGATTAACGTATGCTAAGTTTAAGAACTTTTTTATTTTCAAAGTGTATAAACAGGATGAGAACAGGCTTGATATGGAAAAATTGTATAGAAATATATAAAAATCTTCTATACAGGGAGTCGATATTGGCTTGGAAATATAATCGAGTGAAAAATACACTTTCACCCTCTGCTGCGCTTTAAAACGGATTTGAACCGCCGAAAAGTGGATGTAATGTTAAAAATATCTACATTTATATTTTCTACAAAGAAAGACTTTTATTTTTATTTTTTTTTTTTGCAGTAAATATGGAAACGGGCCTGGTAGGCTTCAGTGGTAAAATACTGAATAGCATAATCACTGAGGCGAATCTAGGAGAATCGGTCCTACATAAGTTGGTGAGCAGGGGTACACCTCAGGGAGGTGTCCTCTCACCGTTTCTATGGAACACAGTTGTTAATAAACTCCTGTTAAGATTAGAGGCGGTGGGATGTAAGGTGGTGGCTTATGCTGATGATGTTGTTATTGCTGTCTCGGGAAAATTACGTCTACTTTCAGAGATTTGTTGTGAAATGCTCTAGATATTCTTTCAAAGTGGGCGGAGACTGTGGTCTTGGAGTTATACCGAATAAGACTCAGGCCATTCTGTTTACTCGCAAACATAAAATCCCTCAGTTAGATCCAATTACGCTTAAGAAAACAGTTCTAGGGATTTCAGAAGAAACGAAATACTTGGATCTTATAATTGATAGAAAGCTTACTTGGAAGTCAAATACCCTAGAAAGAGCCAGGAAAGCTGGGGTGGCTTTTTATGCCTGCAAAATAGTTACAGGTAAAACCTGGGGAAATAAGCCTAGAGTAGTTCACTGGCTTTATACTGCAGTTGTCAGGCCCATTCTCCTATATGGAAATGTTGTCTGGTGGACTTCAATGCAGAAAAGGACCTACTGTGAAATACTTAGTAAGGCACGAAGATCAGCAATAAGTGGCACCCTGAAAACCACGCCAACCTTGGCATTGGATATCATACGACATCTTCCACCCTTAGATCGCTTCAGCAAATTTTGAACGGCATACGCCGTGGAAAGCTGTCCCGTATGGACATGCGAACATATTAGGATCCTATACGGACATACCCAGAGATATTGATTACCTTCCTTCTTCTCTTTGTTTCGAAACTAATTTTTGGGTAAGGATTCCATCCAAACAGGAAAGGCTCGAGGGGGATCCATCACCAGATACTCCCATCAAGATATACACAGACGGATCAAAATCGAATACCGGTGTAGGATCAGGATTTTCTTGCGAAACGCCCTCAATCAGTGAATCCATCAAACTAATGGATCACTGCAGTGTTTTTCAAGCGGAAATAACTGCTATTTACGAAGCCGTGAATTGGTTGAGGATAAACGAGGTAACCGTCAAGGATATTTCTATTTTATCAGACAGCCAAACTGCACTAAGAGCTTTGAATGCATTCCAAATAGCATCGAGGAGTGTCTTAGACTGTCGCCGATCTTTAAATGAAATGGCTAAAGAATTCCATATCCATTTATGCTGGGTACCAGGCCGTAGGGATATACCAGGGAGCTGCAGGGCTGATCAACTTGCTGGAGGCGGCACTTGTATGCCAAATGTTAGTCGGCATATGGGTATACCTCTCGCGACTTGTAAGCTTCTCATTAGGTAAGAGTAGAAGTAATTCTACCAATCAAAAGTGGATCTGTGCCACTACCTGCGAAATCGCCAGGCAAACATGGGCGAGGCTAAATCTGCGTCTAAAATTAGGACTAGAATAGAAGCCCTCACGGGACATTGTCTGATAGGAAATCATCCAAGAAGAATGATTTCTGTCGCAGCTGCAGAAACGAGAAGCAACTGGAAACGGCCCAGCATCTCTTCTGTACATGTCCAGCTTTTGGTGGAAGTAGGGAACGTTTACTAGGATCGCACTTCTTAACAAGTTTAGATAATCTATACCAGTCAGTGTCAACAACCTTCTTCGCTTTATAAAAGGCTCAGGTTGATTCAATCTGGAGGGGGAAGCGTAGCCATGCCTCGCATCCGCGGCTCACAACGGACCCAACTGGTGGCCAAGTGGCATCAGTGGTTTATTGGTGATACGGCTGCCCAACCAACCTACCTAAGGTTTTGAATCAGCAATAAATATATAATGTTAATGCTGTCCAAAACACAGCCTACAGTGGTAACGGCAGGATTATACAAACTAACTTCACATAACAACAGCAGAAGTCTACTTGGAGACCATTTCAATAGACAATGTGCGCATCCGATTAGTGAATACTTAGCACAGTACTCTCGTAACTTCACATAGAAGCATGTTTATATTTTATTTCCATTTTCAGTGACATCACGTAAGCAGCTTATTTATATTTCAATTTAATGGGAGAATTGATTTTCAGTTATTATTTATTATTTGCAAATATTGATAATTCAATTTATTTGTATTGTTATCGTTGAAGTTTAGGTAATCACCATATTGTTGAATCCTGCGCTGTTATGTTATGCTATGCTAAATGAAGTGTGCATAATCAGGACTTGGGTGCGTAGTCCACAACTTCACAAAAGACTTTGAAGAGCTACATTCGCTGACGTACAGCATAAATTTCCAATTTTAGCAAGTCAAACAATTATAAAAGGTGCTTGAGTTGAAGAATTCCAGAATGTCTTTGTGGGTATATTGGGCCAATATCCAGCGAGAACAGTTCTGACGTCAAATATGTTGAATCGTGTATGGCTCAATCAAAGCAGTGTGCAAATGAATTGAGTTGTATCCCACAAATAAAACGCATTGAGGACAATGTATCTTGTAACATATTCAATTATAGGTAACTGCATGGTTTCTTTAGTTTGGAGTTAGCAGTAATATCGAATCCATTGGTCTAATTTGCGAATAATGACTTATTGCAAGTCAGACACTCTCAAAGAGATTAAAACATACTCATTTTGGACACGCACTGTTTGTCGATATAGTGACTCCACGTTCAAGATCAACTAAGCACAATTGACTCCCTGTCTTGGTTTATTGGTCAGCATTGAGTAAGCGCCCAAATGCAGTTTAGGCAAACTAATTGTGATTGGAGATAGTTTTTAATGGACTGCTACAGTTACAAGGACTAACGCATTCCTTAAGGTGCAGAGGTGAAAGTTTTAAGGACTGCTACAGTTACAAGGACTTACGTATTCCTTAAGGTGCAGAGGTGAAAGTTTTAAGGACTGCTACAGTTACAAGGACTAGCGTATTTCTTAAGGTGTAGAGATGCATGTTTCAAGGACTTCTTGATTGTCTGAAGAGCAATGGTTTTAATCGAACTCTTATAGACCAACCCCATATTACAAGAACTATCTTCTTAGTTAGTCGCATATAATTACAATTTTCGATCCATCTAACTTCATGCATAATCCCCTGCCTCCATTTTGATTCACTTGATATGCATTTCAATATGTTTAATCCTGAAAGAGGTCCAAAATATCATCAATTCCAAAGTCGTTAAAATGGCAGCAGCCCAATTTTAATGCGGTTACGAGGATAGTAAAGTATCTTCACACCTACCTTGCTGACTACTCCATAGGTAAAATATATGTCTATACGAGTATGTATTTCATGTTTGAGTCACTTTCCAACAGGGCGTGTAATACACACACGCTGCTGAAAGATGTGCAGTCACTGCCGCTGGTTTCACACCCACTCGGATCGTGCCGCAACACCAGGGATACAGATAAATTAAAGTAACTGGCAAGTTTTGTGTTTAAGCGCTTGCAGACTGTGGGAAAATGAAAAGTGAATTCAGACAATGCTTAAAGTAGTCGACTGAGGGAGCGCGCCCAACTTAAGTTCAGTTTAGCTGGGGTATGTGAGAAGGAAAATTTGCGATTATATTTAAATAATTTGCTGCGACTGAAACGTTGGTTTTTTCTAAACCTGATAATCTTCTGGCCAATACGAGTGAAATATATAGCTCTAACCTTTTCCATCGCCCTTCTGGATAAACATTTAAATTAATTTTAATGAGGAATATTTGTACTTGAAGGTTCTGTTCGGGTAAGCAGTGGATGTGCCTTTTGTAATTAAATACAAAAGTGGTTAACAGACGGGAACTTTTTTCGTCGTATGTAAGTAAAAGTGCAGATGCTTAGAAAAAGATGTATTAAGGTATGAATGAAAAGGTCTTTTCAGGGACTGTAATTTATACCTAAGTAAAAAGGTAATTTATTGCAGCTTAGCTATGAATTCATTCATTTTTCTTGAATTACAAAATGGTTGGGTTTCATTTTATATTTTCATGTTAAGGCGTGTGTTAGAACCTTGTACAAATTAAAAATCGGTATATAATCAAACAGCGTTTTCACGTTTTCATTCTGTGGCGCCGATTCAATATTAAAGAATTTAAAGTTTCAAAGGATATCAAAAAATCTGTTTAAACACTTATTCTCTTTGTGTGATACAAATATGGGAAACAAATGAAAATGGGTAATCTGTTCAGTTTAAACAAGTTAAGCTCTATCAGAGCAAAAATATTATCTGTAATATCCTTTAGCATCTTTTCTTAGATATCCTAATGAGCACCTTTCAAAACATTTTGAGGATTTCAATTTGGAATAGGACATACATAAATTTTATCTTTATTGGTTTCGTGTAAAAAATGTTTGTGTTTCCTTGCACAAGCAAATATTAAGTACAAATTTTTAAAGAACAAGCAATGGCAAAAAATTTGAGTTTGTTGAAGGGGGCCAAAAGCTTTTTTGGCTATAACTACCTTACCTTTTGTGCTACGAGTTATAAAATTCATTCGTATTTCATTTGGTTACTTAGATTTATGCAACGTTTTATATTGGCTGTCGGAGAAACCAGTGCTTCTTGGAGGGTGGTGACTGGATTTAAGTAACTGTGTGTTTCGAGGCGCATATACTTGGGCATATGTAAGTATACTCCTAGATGAGGGTACAAGTGATACGTGGTCTATGCTATCGGTACCAAGCTGATGGCAGATGCGAGTTTGACATTTGCGATGGGTATAATCCAATTCGCCCCCACGACCATCCAAAGGCACATAAAGCATTGACGTCTTGAAAAGTGCCTCGGAAGAATGTCGACTATATTCAGGTCGCAACAAAAAACCCACCAATCTTTAATAACGATTAGGAATAAGACCGACTTCGACCGTGGAAGCATAAAAATGATTTAAAAACGATGTTGGATTCATTTGATAAACTCGATGCCAACATTTCATTAAATATTCATTAAATCCCTTTCCATTTGTGCAAATAACACTCCACTGAATCGAATGAAACTTAACATGGAATTAGGATGGGAGAATGAATTAGGATTTGAAAAAAGAAGTAACGTACCTGCAATTCTAATTCTGTCCGTGAGAATTATATTAATGTAGAAACAGGGCCTTCTTTCTCATTCATAATAGATGCCAATATATTCCAACACCGAAATCAATAGAATTGGTTGGTACGCATCGTGTTGATTGCGTGCAGTTATAATTTGGAAATAGATATGACAAGAGTGTAACTCGTTAAAATGTTAGGTAGTATTTTGTTAACATATTTTGTTACATAATTTAATTGCTATTGAAGTACATCAATTGAAGGTAAATAATCAAAATAGGCTTCTATATTACCTAATACAATCCAGTTATCGAACTAACACTCTTAAGTTCAAGTTTCGTATGTGCAACGTGTATAGAGCACATTAATTGTGAAAGTCTCCCTTGATCCTCTTGAAAGTCTCCCTTGGTCCTCAGGTACAGTTGATGTTCAGTTTCCTTTGAGAACATTCGCCTGTGTTAAGTGAGCAGCTTTTAGAGTAGTTGAAGACTCTCTATCACTATATTATTTATGAATATTTGAAACACTTTTGGAGTGTCTTTCCCCATTTCAGGCAGAATACATAACTATCCGTTTTTTCAAGCATCCTTGGAGTACATAAAGTACAATATTTTAATATCCCATCTCAGCTTTCAGTTAATTCGTAGGTTTTGTAGAAACACCGGCACCGTAAACTCTCAGAGGCTCCAAGAGACGCAAATATTTTCTTTCTGAATTATATTTCATATTATATTACTTCTGAATTGTACTTGGGTCCTGAGAGTCCTGCAACTATTTTGTGTACATTCGATTTCGAAAAATGTTTGGCACATCGAAAAGAAGGTATGCTTGGTATTGTCGTCTACTGACAAGATTGAAACGACCATTTGCTTTCGATGCTATTTTACCACTGACTCTTTATTCTTTCTCCTTTGTTCAAGGTTTGTGAAATATAAATATACAATGGGTTGATTTGCTACAATATATAAATAAATGGTTTACAATGGATTGACTTGCTATAGTATGAATATATGTATCCGTCGGTATATCATCCCTACATGAAGATGGGTTTCAATATAGATGAGTATGTAGTATGTAGATGAGATAGTTTGCGACAGCTTGGACCGCCACTTTCTATATGCTTATACTCTTGACAAAAGCAGCTCCGGTCATCCAATCCGGAATCCAATCGAGGCTTGTAGTGTATTTACCATGGCGACACCATCAACTAGAAACATACCTTAAGTGTTTCCTTTTCATGCACGCAACTCAGTACCAAAGCTTCAAGTTTTTAGAAATTCCACTAAGCAGAAGTTAATTGCTTTAATTACATTAATTTAAATAAGCTTCACACAGAAACATTTATGAGCATGTCGACACAGCCACTAAACCCACTTTCTCACGTTGCCAGCACGTCAGAACCGGCAAACTCCCCCGCACTGCTATGGCGTTTGAAAAAGGACCTACATAGCCATTCCGCACACACCAAGTGAGCAAATATTCGTATTGTGTACGATGCTTCTCTGAAATACATTTGTCCACAAGTTGCCCATCCCCCAAGATGATGTCGCCTACGGTTGTTGTTCAACTTTTCCCAAGCGTGGATCTCACCTTTCGCAATGCACAATGAAAACTTTAGTGTCGCAAAGGATACAAGAATGAATTTTTTACATTTGTACATGGAAGGAGAAAATCATGCTCAACAATGGAACTTCTGTCTCTGGTGTATCATTTGCTGGAACATATTGTGCGCTCATAAACACGGTTAACCAAAGCGCCGTCAGCCTTTACGAGTTGTTGTACCAGCAAATTTACGAGGGCAGTGCAATCGTTTTATTGTGCTCTAATATAGTATTTATTTGTAGCTCTTATTGCAGCTCCCACTGGTGTTTCAGGCTCCACCGGTGTGGACCTAAGAAGAAAATTAAACAATATGCCAAAACTGGTACATGACACGGCAGAGATAGATAGCTTTAGTAGGATATTTAAAACATCGGTTGAAGTGTGCGTCGAGAGGAGAAAAACCTTTGAGGTCACTCTTTAATTAACTCTAGTGAGCCTCGAAAAGGAAGTGGTCATAAAGTCTTACCAAAGCGCACAAAATGAATTGAATTAAATAGCTTTGAAGGATTCGTTTGTGGTAGACAAACGGAGCAGGGAAGGCACGCCAAGATAAATTAAAATCAGTTTACGGACAAACAGAACTGAGCAATGGCAGGAATTTCAGCTTTTAAAGTGAGCAGTTTCTCAGATGTCAACACTTATGTAAATTTGTATTCCTCCTTGCAATTCCTTGTCTCTTTTAGTTTCCGTCCTCTTCAATTTTCATTATAATTCGTAAGGACGGAAAGTGATACTGCATTGCCGTAAATGTCAGACCATCTTCAAGTATCTTTCGGAAAATTCTATGACTAACTTGACTAACAACGAAGTACAAATATGCGTAAATGATGCAAATAAAGATAAAACCACAATATCTCTAGTGTTTGGAAAAATATTGTAATAAAAGGACATTCTTCGGTAAAGCACCAGAACATAAACAGGGCTTCTCTATGCCTAACAATGAGCGGCCACAGAATCAGCGAACATTCCAGTCGATAAGTTGGGCCTCTTTTAGAGTGAACCTGCACACCGTAACATATTCCTCAAAGTATTTATCCAGGTAATCAATACTTAAATTCGTCGCAATGTGGAATAGACTTCAACTTCTTTGGGTTCCGACACACTCTGGTGTTCAGGAGAACGAAATAGCTGCTGAACCGAATCTGCAGGAGCTCCCATGGGATCAGAACCAATTATCAGTGTAAGTTCAGCAGTGAGTGTCACTATATGAAAAATATCCACATGAAATGGCGATGCAACTAAAGAGCCTGAACAAGATAGTAGTAGATTTTCTCCTAACATGAGGAAAAAAGATATTCGATCTCTGCTTTGGCTAATTATGAGGCATTATCCACGGGGCCATCATATGGCGAACATAAACATCCCCGACACTTCAAACTGGTGGTGGAAGACATCTCTATGTTTGCCTTTGCCAGAATGTGAAAGTGCTTATTATGGTACTAAGAATGAACAAGGTGCGTTACTTATCCATGGAAAGAATTCTGAGATTCATAAAAGAGTTAAAGAAGTTTGAAAGGGTGTAACTCCCTATCCTCTATCTCCCACCGTTTTTCATGCTTAGATGGACATTAGTTACCTGAGTAATTACTCAAAACTCTCTCTGCGGAGGGTCTCTGGATGACCCACTTCTATTATATTTTTATAATATTCCCAGCTTTCCGACAGCTAAACAAAAAATACTTATCACTCTTCTCACAGTCGACTCGTAAAAAATAACCACAACAACAACACAGCAAAGGTCGAAAAACAACAACCTTACAAAGCGAAGATAACTTTTATACGCAGGATGTGCTCTTGCATCACGATAACGCATCAGCGCATTCATCCACAATTGAAATGGAATAATTGTTTGTTTTAGGTTACCAATTGCTGCCGCATCCGCAGTATTATCGAGATTTAAGCCTCCTGCGACTTCTTCTTATTTCTTCGCAATCGAACGTGCAGATCGAAACTCAAGCATATTCTTTAGAGTTCGACAAATCTTGTTTTATGAAGGGCTTGAAAAAGTTGAAGGGGACTATGTTGAAAAATAAATCCTCCTTCCTTCTCAGTATCAAAAATTTGCAAATTTCCTAAGCAGAAGAGAAGTAACACATCGTCGCATCGCTATTTCGTTGTCCTTTATTCACTCAAAACACAAATATCTGTGATTGTTGGCATTTGTTAGGTTAGATTAGATGTGAGTAGTGTTCAACCCGTTCATTTATCAATTCGACGTTCCAGCACCACTCGCTGGGCCTTTTGCACAATCCGTTTTTAGTTGTGTGCTTTGTGTTATTGATTATTGCAAATCTTTGAAAATCCTTTTCCCACACTGAGACTCTTCTATCAATCCGGAGTACAGCAATAATTTCGTATTCAGTTTGCAAATGTGAACTCATTTGTACTCTTAAGTCTCCTCATGACTCTAATTTCAGAGGAAAATTTGCGATAGCAATCAATGCATCAAAATTGCGTTTGTTTCAGTGCTGGGAGCGTTCGGTGACAAATGCTGCAATCAATGAAATTTTAGTTTAACTTAGTTCTGAATGCTACATAAATAATTTCGAGAAATTGCATAGAGGAGTCTGTCACCGCCGAGTGCCAACAAGACACATCTCTATTTCATTTGCAATCTGTTATTAATTCAACAACAAGCTAAACTTATGAGAAACTAACAAGTGAGGTGTTTGGACGATTTAAGCGAAAACTTTAGGATGACGAATGTCCTTTGGAAGGCAGTCGATGAACGTGTTATTACAATAATTAATTTCGTCGATAATTCACAGCATGCGTAAATTTCTCCTTAAAGTTTCGTTTTGGACTGAAATCTGTGAATGATGTCTGTGTTAGACTTGGCAAACGTTCCCTAAAACTGAATACCATGCATTACGATTGCATGCAATTCTGCTGTAGAAATGACCCAAGTACGCTGCTCTGAAGGACTCCGGATCTTGTAGGATGTACACTCGCCATAAATCTTTCAGCCTTTAAAGTAATAATCTCTTTTGTCCCAACTGACTTAAGAATTTCAAAGTACACATAGGGAAGCTTGTGTTTTAAGTGAAACAAAAGTCCTTCGTGCCGAGGAACTCTGCGGTGCAGTTTTCATTGTTTTCGAAAGAATTTCGAATAGCTCTACGGATCTGCTCGCTTGTTGGATGCGGCTCTCTAAATCCAAATTGATTATATGGAATTATTTCTGATAAGTCTGCTCTTATTTCTCAACATCTTCTTAAACACTTTTCCCACTGCTGGCAGAATGCTTATTAGTCAGTAAGATGTACGAGTATGTGTTTATTACTTGTGGTACCTTCCACTGTCCTCAAGACTGCTTTTAAAAGATGTGATCGATTTTTAAACCATAATTCAGTGAGTTACTTCATTGATTTACCGGAGATTAGGTCATTGACAGGGGCATTTTTAGAGCTGATTTCCATGTTTATATTATAAATATCTTCAGCAGAAAAGAATAAATTGACAAGCACATTTCAAAAGCTGAATCAAGATACTCACTCTCTTTGTTCCTTCTACCTCATTTGCAGATTGTGGAATGGTACGAACACTGCGGCAAAGTGTCTTCCAAAGTGTTGAGACTCTTCCTTGTCAGTGCGTGCCTTTTTATTGACTGCGGCCTTAATTAGAGTTCAGCGTGGCTTAGGACGACAAAAGCTTTTAGCTGACTTCCATAGACTAGGTTGAGTAATGTCTAATGGTGAGGGGTGTTCAAGATAAGTTTCAAAATGTTGAGTTTGGAGCACAATTTTTAGGTCTTTTGACTCTTTGTTGAGTACTTTCTTATCATTCGGCTGTCTGCAGTTTTATCAGATTCGACTTAGACTGCGTTTGTTTAACAACATTTCTCGTATATCAGTAATAGTGCTTTATACGACTTTCCTTTGCAGTATATCCTAGATATCAATCTTGCATAGTATTATTAAAAAGTATTCTTTTGTATAGTTTTATTATAAAGTTCGACCACTTCATTTAGTTCTTCTTTCAATTTCAACAGCAGATTTAGCACCAGATTTCCAGCAATTATTGACTGAAGTAATATCCAGTTGGTATTCGTATTATGAGAGTGAGGTGGTTCTATTGGTGGAATTGTGCCTTAGGTAAGTGTAATGAGAATCAGTAAATGGTCAATTGAAAGATAGACGTTCTTTTCAAGTCGTATATGATATGTTGCTATACATTTTAGTATATAAAAGTATATCAAATCCGGTGTTTTAGTTAGGTTTGATTGTTGACATTGGCTGAAATCCGAATTGTATACTGTTTTAATTAACTCATTGAGGATGTTTCGAGTTAACGTCACTTCCTGAATGGAATATCGCTTCTGAAGATTTAAAATAAGGTACAAATTGATATTTTTTACTACATAGTGGATTTCCCCACGTAAGACAGCTGAAAGAGTCGAGTCACCATTACCTAATTCTTACATTAGAAGCTATTCTTTCCTATAGGGTCATTTTCTTTGCGTTTGATTGTTTTTTTTTATCAGAACAGCTGAGCCACCATGCCTACAGGATGCTTCAAGGTGTACGCTCTGAAAATTTATAAAGTTAATTTCAGTGAATTTCCGAAACTATCATTGTGATCAAATGCTCCTCAATAAATTCTTTGTAGTCATGTACAGGTTGATTGGCATTTCCATATATAGCAATTTTTGTTATTCTTTCTATCATTTCAGATTAGTTTTGACAGGACTTTTGGGAGAAGATCGTGCATTGTACTAGTGTTCCCAGGAATATTTTTAAAATATATATCTTTAATTTCTTTTATATCTGAGTTTGCTTGCAGATTATTATTAGCGTTGTGATTTTCTCGATGGAATTCTCATTAAAAGCTTTGTTTTGACAAGCTACTTATGCGCAGGATATTCCCTGAGTTATTACTGATGGAATAGAGATATTCTCACTTGCAAAAAACTTTGTGAGGCGGTAGATTTCCTATGTCCGTCTTGGTAAGTGATTACAATAGCTTTTTGTTTGGTCATATCGCCGGCATTTTGCACATCACGGAAGTTGTCTTTTTTTGCGCTGTGGCTCAAATTCAATTTCGATATGTAGTAACCCCGTGATGCTATATACTATTTTGTTTGAGGGCGACAAATGGGGAGTGGTTTTTTATTCTTAATTGATTTTTTCGGACAATGCCTTTGAGGCTTCTTTAATTTTGCCAACGATTGCATTTGCATTTTAACTTCATCACAGAGTTTTGGGCAATTGAGGAAGGTACTCCTATCAGAGGTTGAATGAAGCCAATAAGTTACATAAATTCGAGGAAACTTTGGTTCTTCATCGGCATTTTCTTCCTGTAGGTTTCAGAATCTATTATCGCCAAGTCAATATTTTGCAGATTCTTGTGAGGCTCCGTATGGGATAGCGTGTGTTTTTTCCTGGTGATATCATCCCTGGACTGTTGTTAATGAGGTGGATGGTTTTCCATTGATGAACAGTAATTTGTTGAGAACTAATTATCATATCTCATAGCTAATTTTTATCAGACACCCAGTCGTACTGAGTTACATCTTAGCTTATCGAAACTAGCGTTTCGTAGAAGAGATCTTGCAAACTGTATTTCGATGCATTTGCTTACTGTTTGCGTGATGGTTGTTGCATTATCTGTCTTTCCATCTCCAGACATCGCAAGTTTCGTATATCGCGAAAACTAAAAGAAAATTCTGTAGTATATTAACATCCTTTTTCAAGTTCTTAAAACTTTAAAAGTGTATCTATTCCTATATTTCACTTCGTTGGAACCTTCCTGGTAAGGTGCAATTAAAATACTATTTGGCTTGTGTTTTAGCATTTTGTAAAATACTTGTAGCAAGTTTGAAGCCCCACAGTCTTTCCGTAGAATCCCAGTTGATTGGATTGCGTTTGCAGTATTTTCCGTTTTCATACTTTGTGGTAGCATTTCCTTGAATATTTAGAACGCTGTGCAGATGAGAAGAGATGTGGCATATTTTGATATTTAAACTGTGAATGGCCTTCCTGCATTGATGAGGCTGCATTTATGTAAAACATCTCAAAGTTTCCTACTGTAAATTTCTGAGAATAAGAACATAGATAAACCGTGATTTAAAGAAACTTCTGTAACTGAATGGCATAAGTTTGAGCACATTTCCTTCCTTGGAAAAAATATCCTTTTTAATGTAATTGCATCTTGATGGAGGGACCTGAAACAAATCAGTTGAAAGTGCAGGACCTGTCATGAAAGCAGACTTATATCCAATGAAAATGTTCCTGTGTCTTTGGTGAGATTGCAGTGAAAATATGTACCTCCAGCTATTTCGATACAGCAGAAAGAGAGAGGATGACAAGTACAGTGACAAATTATTTAGCTTCGATTCGGCGATTCTAGAGAAGCGTATGTTCCAAATGAATCATTTTTTATTATTAAAAACTTGACCCAGTCTCGTGCTTACAAAGCCTCTCTCATCAACCTATTCCACCATATCTAAATTTACTGATACTGTTCGACAGTTAGCTCTTTTTATAGTTTACGAATGCTATTCAACTGCGTCTCGACTTCAATTGTGTAGTGGCTTATATACCTTTCTTATGGTTGAAGTAGAACATTCTAGAATATTCCCTACACTATAAAATAAGTTTCTGGAATATTCTCGAATCTTCTCTACAATTATCGAATCTTATCTCTCGAATATTATCTACACAATAAAAGAAGTTTCAAGAGGATTCTTGAGTAAGCTTTTTTTTGGAAAAGATTGTGTCTTGACTTATATACACCTCTCCCGTAGTAACTGAACTTAATAGAGATATCCTCAAAGTATGCAATCATTTATGTTTCAGTATGATATATGTTTGCAGCTTCATTAGGAGTAGTTCAATTGGAGAATATTTGCTTCCGCATTAAAATAACAATATGAAAATATTCAATTTTGATTATAATTCAGTCTTACCACAATATCAGGGTATGTATCAAACATTGCGTTTTTCTGGATATAATGGTCAGTATTGAGTTCCTTGAGGATTTTCTTTGGTCCAAATAGGGCAGTTATGCTCATTTCAATAGTCATTAAGCAGGAAATGAGCTTCATAGCTGAATAAAAAGGGCTCTCAAAACGTGTATAACTGAGCACTGATTTTGAACAATTCTTTAAACTGAGTCTCGGCTTCAAGCTTTCCAAGATGATTTATCAGAGTGTATGAGCACCGATGACAAATGTCATCTTGCACCTCAAAACATTAGTCTCACTTGATAATTATACCTTATCGAAAAAGTAAGACAGTCTATAAAAACATTCTTTATTTTCCCTGAATATGATACGCTGTGTTTATTCTGCACAAAACCATGTGAAATCCCCGCGCAACGACTCTCCACACTTATTCTCACGGTTAACTGTGCCCAAAAACGTAACTGGAGCTGAAACATAAATTCATTAATGGTTTCAATATTTGGCAGGCATATTCTCGCATGTATTTCGAAATCTTGGAATGGAAGATTTTTCATTGAACTGCTTTAAAACCCAGCATGGAATCCAATTGGGGTCCACAAAATGATTAATTCGAACCATTCTGGAAACAAAATGAACGTCCGTGATGTTTCAGTAAGGAAAGTTTTATACCCTGAAATTATGTTTCTTTGCGAAAGGGCTTCTCAGCATTTTCATTTCACAACTCCACGTCAAATATAATTCAGAATACGGTCTTTATATTTTTTCGATTCGTTTGTATAACAAATGCAATTCTCCACACTATGTACGTATTTTAAAAAGTCAGATGAGTAACTTATGATAGGGTGATTCACATTTAGGAATTTGAAATGAATCATATAGGTTTTTATGAACTCATTCTATTTTTATATTAATATAATATCACAAATTCATCACATCAGGTGGCGGTGTGTAACACCTTTAAATAAATATCACAAATTTCATTGTATAATATTTAGAAATTCCAACAATCAGCTGTTTAGTCCATAGAACAGAAGTGTTGTTAAATTATAACATCCATTTCAATCACCCTATATAACGAGACTCCTTAACAATCAAATGAACATAACCCAGAAATATTAATGAAACTTCCCTGTGCCTGCTGAAATATGTTGGATAACTCTTACCTGACTGATAGAAACGTACGCAAAAGCATGGTCACTACCCAATAATAACCTCCTCACAGAATGCCGACTGGAACTCATGCCTCCGCGACTGACCTTTAATTCCGCCAACAACTAAAACTGAAGATTCTGCAATTGGATCCGCCTACACTCTTTTATCCATCACGATTTGGATCCTTTTGCTTTCCAATTACGACCAATTACGTAAAAGTCCAATTTATCAAATTTAATGAATGCCTGCTGGGATACTTGAGAGACGAATTGCACACTCCGAAATCCGTTTCCTCTGAACGGCATTGACAGGTGCTTCGAAGCGTTGAACCGCTGGCTCTGCGGCGTCTTCAACTTGATTGTGCTTACTGCTGGCAGATAACGCAAATTAATATTTAATCCTTGTCAGTTGAAGTGCTTACAGGACTTCAGAGCTCTTATCTGCGGACCAACCGGGGGCGGCCTGCACAACTCAATCGAGTCTCCTGCTGCCTTCAAGCGCGTGTGTGCAAATATGTGCTCTGCCGAAGGTAGGAATGTTTTGTTCTCCATTTGCTTACACAGTGGCTTTGCGGGGTTTCATGTGTTCATGCAACATTGAGAACAACCACAACCACCAGAATTGCTGTATAATTGGCATTAATACTCAGTATGCAAATTTCCTACGAAAATATGCACAAATCTGCCGGCGAATTTTCCAATTTTCCGTGTTTTTGGTAAGTCATGCATGACTAAGATTGGCAGGTTTCCACAAAATTAGACCCCGACATCCTGAACTATGTCCTGCATACCGCTCACTGCCCCTCTTTACCTGTCAAAATCATTCGCATGCGCATTTTATGTATGAATTCATAAATTCAACGTAGCCCGGAGCACAGTTCAGGAAATGCTTACAAAGAAAACTTCTGAATTAATTCGACGATTGAGACGATCTATATCTTCAAAACTTCATCCTGCGAGTAACTCTCCTTTCAAATAGTTTGGACCGGTCAATTGCTTTCAGCATTTTAATACTTAATGAACTGTAAAGTTTGCTTTTATTTCAATTAATTATGCAAAATGCCTCTGTAGAGTTGCTCAAGTGTTATGCGAGGACGAAACAAGAGGAAAAAATTGTACAAACATTTCATAAGCACCCTTAATGCGAGGAATGCCAGGTTCTTAGCGAATTTGTATTTATGCCAGTGGCAGGTTTTCTCCTCAGCTTAAAGGTCAAATGTAGGCGGACTGTCGCAATTTGCTCCTTCGAGAATTGCGGCAAATATGTAAACTTATTCTCCCTACGAAAGAAACATAATACATAATATGGAAGCATGATAAGATAGTAGTGATAATTATATACCTTAGCTGATATTATATGAGAGATTTCCTAAATCTACTGAAGCCTGGGTATCTTGACCGGTGACTACCATGGAAATATTTATAAAAGATTGAATTAAAATTTCGTGCTTTATGCAGATTATTCCAGTGAAAGTCTTCTCTGTCTCTCGAAAGCAAACTGCTGATTATTAGACCCGTAATGAATAATGTCTGCAAAGGTCTGAAGGATTGAGAACTAGCTACTGAAGCTGTCAACTCAAAGGGAAAAGCGTTTAGAAAGAAGCATATTTGAAATAATACCCGGGATAGGTTTCGAACCTTGCGAACGGCAAGTTTGAGTCTAACATCCTTAGAGCTAGACCACAGAGGCCGACTATGAATTCAGAAATGAATCCTGCAGCCGATTATTGTCTTATTCAATTATGGGACACTGCTTCAAACTCCAACATGGAAATACTAAAACAAATTCATTCATTGATACTTAAAATTATTGTGAAATACACCAAGGCTCGGTCCAATTGTCCAACTCTACTGAGAGTTCAAGGTGTCGTTTATAAGGACGAAGTCAAGATTCGTAGTGCAAGGAAATTACTTCAAATCGCATCCAAATCAACTTCATGAGTAACAACTGAATATGAATAATAAGGATTTAATATAGTATTAAATATAAGGAGTGTTCAGTTATAATTATTAGGCATGGGCTACTCGGCACCTTTCAACGTTATATATATATATATATATATATATATATATATATATATATATATATATATATATATATATATATATATATATATATATATATATATATATATTTATATATAAATATATATATATATATATATATATATATATATACTCGTATATATATAAATTTTTATGTGACTCACTCTTGACATTTCTATCTCCTTCTATAAGAAGATTAGCGTGGCGACCATTATAATCACCCAGTTTCATAAACTAATATTGTACCATTGCAGCAACTTGTGTAGATTTTGAGTTGTTCAGAAAGTTAATAGTGGGCGTGGCATTGAAGTTAATCCGCCATTTTTATAGAGTATTTTAGTGGCACTGTCATCTATCAAGTAAATTTCCGTTGATAAATGTGTCCCTAGTTAGGCATTCGCGCCAATAGTGGACGTATAACTGGTATAAATCGGTCATGCACAAAAATCTATTCAGAAACTATCCATATATATAATCCATATATACTACATGTACGAATTTTTTTTAATCGGCTTTCCTGGACAAGAATATTTAACAACTGTTCCATGGAACTACCGGAATGAGTAGTCCTTAATTTTACGTATATTGCTGCACTCTGACAGTCACTCATTCACAAATTATGCGACGGGCGTTCAGCTACAACCGATTCGAAAGAGTTCCTTTTATACCTGCGGCTGGATATTTGCATTCTATCGACACCCAAGCAGCTTTACGCTCCCTGGATTCCGATATTATCCACTCAAAAGCCGTCAAGAGCTGCCGAAAATCTTAAGATGAGATAGCTAAACAGACCCGTCTGCATCTGTGCGGGGTTCACGGCCACAGAGATTTTCCAGGGATGAACTTGCCCGTGAGGGTACTACCAAACCGATTGAACCAGATAGGTCCAATTTCGGTATTCCTATTGCCACATGTAAGCTCTTACTAAAACAATATCCTTAGGCACCGCGGCAGGTGCTGGTCTGAAGGTACAGGATGCAAAATAGCTAAAGAAACCTGACCAGAGATAAATGTCAAGCGATCAAAGGACATAGTGGCTCTAAATAGACAAAGTATAGGTTCCGTGATTAGTGTCCTAACGGGACACTGGACCCTGGATAGTCACGTTTGTAGGCTGGGAATTTCCTTTAACGTCTTCTGCAGCAGTTGCATGGACGAGGAGGGGCACGAGTGGCTAACGCTGTCTAAATCGAGGCGCACTTTCCTGGTTGATCACTTTCTGGACTCTTTGGGGCATATTCCA
Source organism: Clusia tigrina (assembly GCA_920105625.2). Classification (NCBI taxonomy): domain Eukaryota; kingdom Metazoa; phylum Arthropoda; class Insecta; order Diptera; family Clusiidae; genus Clusia; species Clusia tigrina. The sequence continues at coordinate 30,887,227 of OV050031.1, read as the reverse complement.
AATAAGAAGATAAGGCTATGGAGCTCATTACAAGCTCCAAATGGCTGGACCTTTAAAAGGATTGGGGACTTAATGTCTCATGCGGTATCACAAGGGGTCAATGATGGCGACCGCTATACCTACCTATCTACCACCTGTGGCTGTGTGTTTCTGTTTATTATTATCACCCCATAACACTCCAATAACATAACATTTTATATCCTGCGAGTCACATCATTTGCTCTGATGTTGATTCACTCTGTTAAGTAAATTTCGTCCAAATTATGTCGATTATCGTCGACGTCCCAAGCAGTCCAAGATATTTAAACTGTAGGATGTGATAAATTTAAACTTTTCTCGATTATGGCTTTGATTTGGTACTCTTAAACTTCAGTTGGTCTGCCTGAACATTCCTCATCGTTCGATGAAAAGTTATAGAACGGGGAAATTTGGTTAATCAATTCTGACAAGTTTGCAGGCATCAGCTTCATAAGTCTCACACGTATCTCTGCCGAGATACCTTGTTTGTCTTTATGGAAAGCAAAATATGTCGAAAATGTTCGTTTTTCACTCCTGATTCAAATTGACATTGAACTAACGGCTGTGAACAAAGTTACGCGCAAATTCCGTGTCAACAAGTTAAGAGCGGCAGCTCACAAATTCCCGGAAATTGCATACATTGACAGAAGTCATGCAGAACGATGAGAGAGATATTCAGATGTGAAAATCGAAATTACCTCACATTTTCACTGCCTATTTTAAGAATTCTTACGGCATGTCTTTTACAATTGGACACATTGGCATGTGAAACGATATGCTAATTATTTAAATATTTATTATATTTCCACTTCTACATTAGTTTTTGTATTATTGTTAAAATGTATTTTAGCAATTTGCTGCGATATGCAACACCATGTTGACGCTCCCTCTTTCCTCCGTCACTTATGTCTTCAGTACAAATGCCATTTACAGCCACAGCGGTAATTTAATAAAATCGATCATTAATATATAAAGGATATTCAGGAAACGTCTTAATCGGCTTCGTTGCTTAAATCATTAACACAACTCATTCAGTTTGCATGACAAAAGTTAAAGCTAAACTAAACCAACCCTAAAGCGCATTAAATCGCTCAAGTCTATTTGCCTTAATCGTGCTGACCCAATACAAATGCTCAGAGTTCCAATTATTAACATCAATGCATAATAAAACTGTTTTTAAATATAATACATGCAACTATTGCAGCTGTCATCTGAGAGTACCAGATTTTAAATTTACGATATCCTTCCGGCGGATTTTGGTTTATGCTGCCTATCCCTGTCAACTCCGCTGTCAACTATGGAACACTTTCCCAATAATGTTAAATTCGCATTTATTTGCAGCCTCAAAATTACTGTATTTAATTTGTTATTTAGGTAAAATTATTGAGAATTTTGATTGTTTAATAGAAAAGAAGAAAAATTAAATAAATACGCATTATGCCATTTCATGTATTCAGGGCCATTTCCATGCATTTCCATATTATTTAATGTTGAAGAGATTGTAAATGAATCCGTAAGACTTAAATTACAATTGAAATAACTGAATAAATTCAATTATTCGAAATTTTATTTATTAAAAAAAACCTCATCTTTTTATGTTTTTCTATAATTAACTTAATATGTTTTGAATAATTGAAAGTTCTTCCGTTTTTGACCCTTATTTAATCAAATCGTTTTTAGAAGGAGCTCTCTGGGTGCGTTCCCGTAAAGCCGCTTAAAATTAAATAATTAATCCGATTACAACGTTCCACAAACATGCGAAAATGTAATATTTATTTTTAGAGTTTGAGTTGCACAGAAAAATAATGCTTCCAGCCCGAAATCAAAACCCTGTGCAACACATTTTCATACTAAAGACTGCTTAACTCTCAAAGTGCTTCATAAAACGCTCAGATTGGCTGCCAACTCCAATAGATACGACTTAGTGTAGTCACATTGAGCTGTCACAACGCCTTGTTTTGTTGTCAACATGTCAGCTCGCAAATGCCAGCTTAATCCAGAAGAGCCAGTAAACAATGATGCGATTAGAACACGTGCGTCCGATTGATGCAGTGCCTAATCGCTTTTCAATGCATCAAATAGAAAAAAGTTTGGCTGGAAATCCGCAAAAAGCTCAATGATATTTCAATGGAAATACTCATAATATCCAAATTCCACATCCATATTTATGCAGGAGTACAACACATTCAAGGATGACATTTTTCGAATATGTATTTTTGTTCATATTTCGTTATTAGGCTTCTTTTAGTTGCTAAAGGACAACTATGGTTAAAATCCATATGCAGGGAAAATGTAGAATCAGGCAACTTATCTTCTATACCATTTGCCCCTAAAAAGGAAACAAAGTCTACTATATTTGTGCAGGTGAGAAGCTTTCTAACGTATGAACATATTGAAACATAAATGATTGCATACTTTTAGGATCCCATTTGGAGTTTGAAAATGAGTGCATCACCCTATGTATTTAAACCAAGACACAATCCATGCAGATAGAAACTTCGTTCGATACTTTTAGGATACCTCTATTAAGTGCAGTTCAGGTATATAAGTCAAGACACGATCTATTTGAAAAAAATCTTACTCAAGAACACTCTTGTGTAGATAATATTCGATTAGAGTAGATAAGATTCGAGAATGTTTCAGAAACTTTGTTTATAGTGTAGGGAATGTTCTACTTCAACCATAAGAAAGGTATATAAGCCACCACACAATTAAAGTAAAGACGCAATTGAATAACAATCGTAACAGTGTGTACATCGTGCATTTCACTTCTAGCAGTTACAGTAATTGAGAAGTAATAAAGTGATTAAAGAATTATAAAATAAAGTGCAATTTGTAATCAAGTAAACTTTAAGCCTGTTATTAAGTGTGTAGATTGCAATAATTAAATAAAGTTAACTATTTTTATTTAACCAGCGATTGTTTGATTACTACACAATTAAGTGGTACGAATCCGAGTATTGAGAGTTAGAGTAAATTGTCAGGAGGGCAATTTCGTAACAATATTTATAAAGTATCCGCATCACTTTCTGAGTCAGTTTGTGTTTGGCCGCCCGTCTGTGACAAACTATTTCCTACAATGTTAGAGATATCTTAATTAAGCATTAAAGATGTACAGCCTGGACCAGATAATTATATGAACCTAACTCAACAAAGCCCATGCCTTCCTTCCATATATGAATATGTAGACACCTAATTTTAAACGAGTATAACTTCAATCCAATTGATGATACAGTGAAAAAAAAATTGGTAGTTATCTTCCAATCGCAACTACATATAGAAATTATCAATATGAAAATGCGCCTAGTAGGAAAATTTGTTTTATTACGGTATATAGATCCGATGGTTTAACTCGCACACCCACTTTATTTGTATGCGAGAAGTTGAGAAATTATCTTAAGGGGAATGAAATTTCGCCGTCGGTATAAACCGTCTTCAGCTTTCTTAAGAAGTTTATTCTAGCGTTAACGACCAGTGTTTACTGCTGATTGAAAAGTTGCTAATTATTCAGTAAAGAACGAACTGAAATGATAATAATTAGGAGAGATTTCAAAATATATATCATAATACATCTTTTTTTTTATAATCGTGCGATAAGTTTGATGTAATATATTTAAAAACTAATATACGAGGAGAGACTCTCTACAATTAAGTTTTCAGTGGGACAAACCGTTTATTTTTTGGCTTGAACCAGAAACTCAACAACAAGAACGAGAAAATTTATTCAACATAAAGTCAGTGCTCCATTATTTAAACTTCTTTGATTTGAGGCTTAAAACTAAGTGGATATCTGGAAGAAAAGTGATGTTTTCAGTCCACTTGGGTTCATTAATGCATTATTACGAAATCAATACGCCATATGATTGGTTGATAATTTTAGGGTGAGCGTCGCCTCCTATAAATGCACACGCGAAAAGGCATGCGAAGCTGCGTTCGAAGGCTGGTTCAGGTTCTCGTGTGCAAGAGATGTATAAGCGACCGTACATTTGACAGTTGATCAGTGAACAAAAGAAAGTGACCAAGTGAACATCGTAGTAGCAGCAGCAGTGAAACAGTGAGCGTAGGCGACAGTGAACATCGTAGTAGCAGATCAGTTAACCAGTGACAGTGAAACAGTGATCATAGCCAAGTGCCGGACGAGCCCCCAGTGGCAAAGTGATCACAACCGAATGCTGAGAGTGGCAGCAAGCAGCGTGAGCGTCGTGTTAGCAATGGAGAGTTAATAACTGATAGTCGCAGAGTGGTGAAAGTGTGGCGCAACAACTCACTAACTGAAGCACACTATAAGCGAAGACGAAGTGTGAAAAGCGAGCAAACTTTTAAAGCCAATAGTGAGTTGGACGAATACTAATGAAGCCAATTGTTCTAACAGAAGAGGGAGTTGTTTGCTTATTACACAATCCAGCGATACGAATCCAAGTATTGAGCTTGGTATAAATTGTCTGCAAGGCGATTACGTAACAGCATTTATATTAACTCCTGCAGAATAACTTGCGTACGATTTCTTGATTTTCAAATATTTAGCCCTATCACTAAATTCATTGTAGGTTCGATTTACGTGGAAGCTATGAAAGCCTCTAGTGGCTACGAGCTTAAATTCGAAATTTCTAGAGGGGCATCACTGAGTTCATTTGGAAGGTCAATTTATAAGTTTGGTATAGCACGAGTTTTGGTCAACATAGAAAAAATTCAAATTTAAATAAAAAGAAAAGAAGAAATGGAATTAAATTTAAAAAAACTAAAAACACTAAAATAAATGTGAATGATGTTATGGATAATCATTTTTTAATGATATATTCTGAAAGTGATTTGAATGATACATTTTCATTTAACACAGTACACTCTACCAACAGTACATTCGGCTGCTGGACCTTTTACAACAAAAGCCAGAAAGGGCGCATGGGTTCACAAACTGTACCAAAGACAAGTTGGCCATTTTTTGGGAGGATGTTGGGAAGGAACTTTACAATCTTGGGCCATCTACTAAAAATGTGTAGAAAGTATTATAGAAAATGTTTACCCTTTGTCAATTTCTAGAGAATTACTGGGGCCCTGAAACATTATGCGCTGCATTTTAAGAGTTGGCTGAATTATATCACTTCCTTCTGCCACCAGCACAACCTTAATCCTAGGGAATCCATTGAAATAAATTAAAATGTGTTAAGAATTCACTGATGTTTTGCACTTAAGTCGTTTCTGGCTTCGAGGCTGGTTTCGACACATCAAATTTCATTCTGAAACTTGGTAATACTTTTTTCCAGCTCATATGGATTCAGTGATACCAATTTCTTTGGAGTTTTTGCGGGTTAAAGATCGATGTTATGCCGACAATCCAGCAACGATTCATGTACTCAAGCACAATATTGGTCGAGCATAGAAAATGTGCTGGAAAATTGGATTGACAGAATTGGCATGTACTGAGGATTGGGATTAGTTACTGCCAATAGATAAGTTACTCTCAATAAAGCAACAAACTTGCAAAAATGGTAATTATTTTAAAGCAATCTTAAAAATAAACCCACGCTACCCGCCCATTATTGATTAAATTTATTGTGTATAACTTCTAAATATAGAGGAGAAAAGCTGTTATAAATTTGCCACAAACTCAGGAAAGCACTTGACAACAAAGTTGTGTAGTTATTTGAATTGAAATGAAAAATTGGCTTAATGTGTATATTGGGAAACGAGTGTTATCAGGGGATGACCAAAAATAGCAGCCTCTGACAGACCGACAAGACGGAGAGTACAATTTTTGCCCTCTTCCGCGCCTTTGGACACAAAATGTGCTGCAAAATTCAGGAAAAGACGATATGGCTATTCAAAAAGATAAATGGATTGCAGTAATCGTTTGATGAGACAATATTACTATATATATAATATATAATATATTTGTTGAACTTTTGCGCCAAGAACTTTCAATATGGTTTGAACGGAACATCAGGACTTTGTACTTATAAAGAACATTCGTTGAATAGGATGCTTATGATGAGTTTTTAGTAGATACGGTTTAGTCCCTAAGAGGGCGTGTTCTTGGTGAAGAAAACAAGAAAATATTTAATGTTAGCAAACAAAACTTACAAAATGCATTTAGAAATCAATTGGGTTTTTTTTAATGGTATTGGCAGTAGCCGTCAGTGGGTGACTTGAACTACCCTAAAACATCCTCTCGTTCAAACGGGTTGATCCTCCCAGAACTTTTCCGTTAAGTAATACGTCGGGAGACCGTTGTGAGCATTTCTGCTTAAATCGTCAGTCAATTGTTCTCTTCAGAACCCGTCTTAGGTAGAACACTCGTGGTCTGAGCTTATTTCGTCATAAGGTTGCTTCGAGTTGCTGGAGTCTTTGCTGAACTTTGCGCAGCCTTTCTTCGTTGCACAACGGTATCATTATCCTCGCAGTCTTAGTGCATACAGCGGTCCATTTTTCTGTGGTTTCACACATTTGTGATTTCAAATTTTCCGTGGTTGGGGGAACTCTGAAATCTCTTGCTAACTGTTATTTAAGGTAGGCCATGTTACAACTAATGACGGCAATACAGCCCGAAATATACTTTCAAATTTTAATTAATTAAAATTTTAAAATTAAAGGCCTTATTCATCATTCACTTCGATTTATCTATTGGGACACTATCTGACGAAACTTAAGAATCACAGCATACCGCGATCCAAATATACTTATTATATCTTCCGAGGAAGAATGAACCGCGATTTAATAGTTTCCATTTTAATGTCTTCAGAGTCAACTACTTCTGTGAAAGGATCCGCCGCCAAATTAAAGTCGAATACAATTCAGCAAATAAGATAATATCTCTTATAATTAGACATTAACTAAGGGTTCTTTAATTTGAAACCCTTACTATGAGGTAATTTAAAAAGTTCAAAAATTGTTTTGTAAACTAGCCGTATTTAAATTAAGCTGGCTTGATGACGATCTATAATATATTAGTGGACGCAAATCCTTGAATAACAGAAATATGTTATTTTCAATAACTTTCGTTTACAATCTGAAAAGTCGAAAAATCGACTGTGATAGGTTAGGTTAGGTATGCAGGGAGGTGTTTATTGACTCCTTAGCCTAATTCTGTTCTGTTATGAATAGCAGAGTTACCTCGGGCAGGGTGTGATTATTCCCCACGCACTATCGGTTTAGATGGAATAGAGGCTAATGTTCCTAGAACTATAATCGCATATTCCCATCCTGCGAAACAAACGCTTCAAGCCCAACCAATGTGCTTATAATTAACCTCTTTCAAGGTGCGTTCTGTTGTCTAATTTGTATAATCATTCTGTTGATTTTAAGGTTTGATCTTAATAGATTTAAGCTTAATCTTTCTGAGTTGTTTCATTAAATCTAGTTTGTAAGAATGATCTCGAATTAGAATAAATAAATAAATATATTAACCAAGGACTATTATTTGTGACCATCTCTTATATGAACTCTTCACTGTACGTCGCTGCGGTAAATCAATCAAATGGAATTATATATGAATAACTCCAATTAACTGTCCCGCCACCGATGCGGTAAACCTACCCAAATTGGTGGAGTTATACGATTATGTGCATGTAATCTGAGCTACAAGAATGTTTTTTTATAGATGGATGGAATGATGAATAATTAGTGTTCAAACACGCTTATTCCATTTACTACTGCTAGAATGACAAGTGATGCCATGTGAATATGAAGTTAATGTGGGGTCAGTTGAGCTGGTCAGGAAGGCGCGTCAGTGAATACGTTGGTTCCTTCTAGAGATTATAAGATCATAATTATATAAGATCATAATTACATTTCCCAGCGACAGGCCGAAGAGCATTTGGTAAGACTTTGGGTCTGAAACCAGCGCGTGTATTTTGGCTGTACACAGCATTGGTTAGGCCAATGCTACTGAGGTCTGGCGGCGCAGAACTGGGTTTAAGTCCACATGTTTGGGGTTAAGCAGACTACAGAGAAGTGTATGTGTGAGCATTACGGGCTCTGAATGCTTTGTTGAACTTGCCACCATTGGATCTTATGATTCAACAGGAGACGATTTAAACGATTTGTCGGTTATATTCATTCGGATATTGGCACGACGACAACAACTTGGGCACAGAGTGATGTTCAAGAGGCTGTCGGTATAATAGCCGTTGTTTCTGGCACCGAAGGACAAACTCTTACCTAGAGTTTCTTTTGGGAGAAAGTACAAAGTCAGCTTTCCGACCGAAAGCAATGGAGATATCCATGGGCACTCCAATGGGACCAGAGCCATTTATCGGTATAAGTTTAGCAGGGAGTATAGATTGGATCAGAAGCCATGTGAATAATATTCACAAGTACCGATGGTGCAGTTTAGTTACCTGCAAAACAACCAAGTGCTTCCTAGAAAGCCCAAACAGGAGAGGTGCAAATTTCCTTCTGACATTACGAAGGAAAGATCTTCGATCATTGATTGGGGTAATCACGGGGCATATTCCATGGGGTCATCATATGGCGAGCATAGGCATCATCGAGAATCCAAACTGCAGGAAGAACACGACGGCACAGCGCATTTTCTCTGCGCTTGTCCTGCCTTTGCCAGAATGAGGAGGCGCATATTAGGGTCAGATATTTTAGAAATGGATAATGTACATTCCTTATACCTGGACAGACTCCTGAGGTTCATCAAAGAGTCAGAAGTTTGAAAATGTGAAACTTCCTTTCCAAAATCCTCAATATCCCCCCTTCCCTAAATATTTTCCAGGCTTAGTACAATAGGCATCATTGCCTGAAGGCTTGAAGGTCTCCTCATTCGGCGGCTCTCCGGCCTACCCCACTTCTATGTTTCTATATGTCTAGGTCAAAGATTAAAATCTGCCAGTTTGTGAAAATAACGGACTTTTCCTGTACAATTTAAACAGTTTTGAAGGGAATTAAACTCCATAGGATCGCGATCATATATTGATAGTTAGCAGGGTACTGCTCTTCGGTTATTTTGAGGGTCCGTGAAATGAACGTTGTCGGTTCGCCATTTGTTCTATAACTGCTCCTACAGCACGTTTGGAACTATATGGCAATTTTAGTGGGTGAAATTAGCTATCAAAGTCTGGACATTAGAAAGGTCGGTATCATTGGAAACAAGAACCATTTGTTTTGCTGAGGGCTTCTTCTGGATTTATGTTGATTAGATTATTTACGAAGGAAGTCGCAATAAATTGACACCAATGTTAGGGTATCAAACATTCTGTATATTAATCCAACTCGGACGCTGGTTCCAATGCAATCTCCGACACCAGTTCAATCGCCAAGCACAGAACTAGATCAATAGTACCCACATTAAGCATAATAAGGTTTTAAATTAAACCTTTAATGACTCAGAAGTACTCATTCATATTTCATTTGCTTGGTAATATATTTTAAAATTTATTAAACTAAACTCTTTCATGAGATTATTTCTGTAATCTTCAAGTGTCATATTTGAATAATAATTCTTCCAATTGTTTGAGGGACAATTGCTGTCAAAATATTTAAAACTTCAAAAGTATTTCCACCTGCCAAAATGCGCACAGTCGGAAGCTGCCGGCGACGAGGAGGAATTTTGTCTGCTCCAACTGGAAAGTTTTCTTACACCACTCCTTGCAGCTAATTCTCTCAAATTTGTTTTTCTTCAAAATTTTGTTATTTTCATAATTTCTTCACTTGCCTGCTACTCAACTTTTCAGCCCCAAATAATTGTGTGCATTGTAGGGTCCGAGATAGTTTTAGTCCCCATTTATTTGGCACCAATATTTTGAGAAAAATGTGTTTTCTTCTCATGTCAGCTGCTTGGAAATTGCATTATAATCCTCCACTCTACCAAATATCCTTTTCTCTGTTTATTAATACAATAATTTCCAAGACTGCCACAAATTAATTTTAAGGGATGATGCGAGTAAAATACCACACTTTATATATATGTTTTTGAGTTCAAATAGTGTCCTACAGAATAATCAAATAAGTTGAAACGGTGATGAATATAGTAGAATAATGTTTTTAGTGCCTACAGTGCCGATTCTGTATTCAAATAGAGAGGCGATGAGTGGGTTTACCTAAAAAGTAAAGTCCGAATATTCTGTAATTAGTGTTTCGCCTTAAACGCCAGCGTGGAAACTTCATATTGTTACGTAATTGCCTTTCAGACAATTTTTACCAAGCTCAATACTTGGATTCGTATCGCTGGATTGTGTAATACGCAACCAATTCCTCCTTCAGTTGGAACAATTGACTTTATTAGTATTCATCCAACTTACTATTGGCTTTAAAAGTTTGCTCGCTTTTCACACTTCGTCTTCGCTTAAAGTGTGCTTCAGTTAGTGAGTTGTGGTACCACAATGTTTTACTTACATCTGCTTCAACTGCCCGTTGCTAAAACGATGTCCGCTCTGGGACACTCACTTGTTAACTTTCGTTGCTAACATGACGCTCACGCTGCTTGCTGCCACTCTCAGGATTCAGCTATTATCCATTTGCCACTGTCACTGGCTAACTGATCTGCTATTACGATGATCACTTTCGGCTACGCTCACTATTTCAATACTGCTGATACTACGATGTTCACTTGTTCACTGATCTATTGTCACTTGTGCACACGAGAACCTCAACCAGCCTCCGAACGCAGATGCACATGCCTTCTTGCGTGTGAATTTTCAGGGGTTGAAATTGACGCAAACCGTCAACCAATCAGATGGCGTGTCGATTTCGTAAAAATGTTTTTCAGTTTTTTGTCGTAATCGAATAGGAGTCCCTTCCTCTCCTGTAGTTTGCTCGCCTGTATGAGCTATGTCCGTTTGTACTAGTATATGAAAGTTCTTTTCGGTTTCTTCGGGTGGTGGCTGCGTTGTCAATCATCCAAAATGTCTCATCCCGGTATTTTTAAATATCCTGAATATATATTTTCGTATTTGTTATAATTGCTAGCTTCGTCTGCTTATGGCAAGTGGCAGGTATTTCATGTCACTGGTGGGCAAGAACCTGCACAAATGGTAAAAGTGGTTTCCACTGATTTTTTTTTCATTTTATTCGCTCCGTTTCTAACCACACTCGTATGTTAATTTGGTTCAGGTTCACCTGCAAATGCTACGAAGCTATCTCAAGATCTTTGCTACTGGCCCTTATACGAGTATCTATCATCTGCAAAAGTTGGATTATATATGATCTCAATCAGAGGCAGATCAGCCATAAATCGTCTGTGAAGCACAGATCCCAAAACACATCCTTGTGGAACACCAGCTTTGATTGAAAAAAGAGTAGTTAAGTCGCTGAAAATTTTAACCATGAAGTGTCTGCATTCCGAATAGGAATATAATGTGGCAAAGTAATGATAGGGTAAATGCGTTTTCACCCTGTTTAGCAAACCTTTTGGAACCAAGGTTATTTTCTGGTACGTTTCGTGCAAATCCATAATGCGACTTATTTGCTTTATGGTAGCGTGTTTTTTTAAAACGAAATTGATGGGAAGGAATAAGTTGTTTTAAATCAACAATTGGAAGAAGTCGCTTCAGTAGCAGTTTCTCGAAGGCTTAAGATAGTATTGGGGGTAAATATATTGGTCTGTATAAGGTAACAACTTCACAACGAGGATAATTCGAGCTTCTTTGAATTGAAGCTTGGGAAATAATCGCACTGAATAACTGGGCAATGAATTTACAGCCGCACTCAGGTAACTCCGTAAGGATTCAGCTCGTGATGAAGTCACACCTCGGCGCTGTTTTGTCTTTTGGCGTTTTTTGATGGTTCCTCTAATATCGTTTATTTTAAAATGCTTGATCGGAAGATCGATGGGATGAGTAGCTATTATAGGGAATAATCTAACTAAACTAAGCTTACATTATGATGCTCATGTCTCCAACTGAGTTCTATTGTGGACGGCTATCCATCTCGCTGTATGGTTTTCTTGAAGAGTTCCATTTCAACATCTATATCGATTTTTTTTTAAGGAATATTAGTTATCAGAGTTCCAATAACGCTTTGCATAAACATCTCCCAATAAGTGCTTTTGTTGTACAAACGGATTGTTTTCCCTTTGCTATTAACCTCCCAGCTCCTTGTTAAAATAATCGTTTAGTGATATGGTGGGTTGAGGCATGACTCTAGAGATGTATTTGTTTTTGACACACCTTTTGATACTCAGAAGTCAATAACGTCTGGAAGTTTTTTTCTGTACGTTGGTCAGAAGGTTCGCTCAATCGTTGATATGTGGTAGAGACTATTTTAATGCATTGCTTTATGTAGGTTACGACATATTCAAGTTGTAATTCTAGAGCCCCATTGTGGATGTTTGCCATTATAGTCGAAGAATCTTGATCCGGGGGAGCTATAGAAGCGCTGGAACTGCTCACATTTAACATTTTGTTAGAAATACATCATACCACTGAAATTATTATGGATTATAAAATCATCCAAAGTGGTATTTTCAGTATTTTGTTCATTTGGACATATTTGCAACGACTTTGGTTAATGGATTTAGTAATGTATTCACTTACACCATCTTGTTTTAAGCTTGATTTTCAATTCAGTCATATCCTCGTTCAGTTATATTGCTGAATGGTTAGTATTGGTTTCCACTGTTCCACAGATCCCGATGTATATCTTCATTAGTAACATACCATTCAGCGCTAATGAAAGTACGAATGATTTTTGATTGTAGACGTTGTATTACTTTAATATTTGATTTACTTGCTGTACCCCATATCTTGATTCCATAGCTCCAAATGGGAACGATTATTGCTTTGTAAATTAAGAGCTTATTTTCAATAGAGAGAGACGAGTTTTTTCAGTAGCCAAAAGAGTTGGGAATATCTGAATTTCGATACATCACGTTTATGAATTATATGTGCTTTCTAGGTTGTCTTAGAATCAAATATCATTCCACGATATTTTGCTTTGTTATCGATTTCAACAGGGTTATTGTTAGTGGTTAAGTGTTCTTCTTGGTATTTTCTGTTTGTGTATATGGCCTGCACCGTCTTGTCTGCACTAATTTGAATACCCCAGTCATCGAACCAGTTCAGAACATTATCAAGGTCACTTTGTAGTTTGTGAGTGGCTGCAGTAATGTTCTCGTTTGACGATAGTAGTACGGTATCATCTCAGCAAAGGTTGCTAATAATCCATCTTCTGTAGGGGGAGGTGGTATGTCAGCTGTGTAAAGGAGATATAGAAGGGCTCCAGTACACTAACTTGGGATACGCCTGTTTCCCTTCGCATCAAACAACAAAAAATAGTCTTTAGGAAGCATTTCTTGCAGCTTATGGGTAAGGCCAATATGCCAAAAGCTGTCCAATGCCTTGGCGATATCAAGATATATCTTTAAACAAAATTTGTTATTGTCCTTGTCCATCAGTATTTTGTTGACTCGGTGAATTTGTTGTATTGTAGAGCGCTTGCGTCGAAAACCAAACTGATGCGAAGAGTTTAGGTTTTTGTCCTCAATTGAAGCCTCTAGGCGGTTAAATATTAGTTTTTCCAACAGCTTTGAGAGAACTGGCAGTAATTGGTCTATACGAATTTGGCAGGCTTGGATTTTTTTCAGATTTCGGTTTATAACCCTGAACTCATATACATTCTGTGCAATTGCTTCGAACACTTCTTTTAATAGAAAAATATTGCTCACACGTGGAACAAAAAAGGGCGGTAGTTTGGGTTCTCTCTGATCTTCGGTCGTTACATCTTCTTGATCTAGAGAAGGGTATAGTTTCGAAATGTAAACTATGGTGGATTTGTGGATCTTATAGCGCAATATAATATAGAACTACCAATGCCAGCACTGCAATGAGACAGATGCTGTTGTTCATATTTGTTGCTCACTTACTGCGATTTGGAGTTTTCCAATCTAATACAGTTTTCTAAAATGATGAAATAGCAAAATTTCAGAACCAAAATGTGCACACTTTCATTATTTAAACCACTAATGAAGCAATTCCCCTGCGCCTACCTTCATTTCGGTTTTAGTAAACACTTTAAGATATTTTTCATTTATTTAATGCAGAAAACTTGGAGAAAATGGATATGCTGCAGAGCCACAAACCAACTGAAAACTGTGTCTATTCCTTATACTTTAGTATGTTTTGAGTGTAAGCAATGTTTCTTTTGGCTTACAAGAACTAAACAAAAAGCATTACTTATGCATGTGCGTGCCAGTCACTCGTCAACTGCATGAAACTGACGTACATTTCCTTCGCTTCCCTTAGAAAGCCGGATTCACGCAGACTTAGCAGTTGAATGTGGACTGGACCATTAGTTATAATGTCAAAAAAAAATGGTAGAAAAGAGAGTGGAGCAGAGGGCTAATATTAAACATGTGTTGGGAATTAGACTAAAGTATTTACTGTAGTCCATGAATCATTCGAATGCTTGTATGCTCTCTACATGCCTCCTGGCCGGTTTATTACATAACCATGCAGAATAGTCGAAACAATATATTTGTTGATTTGTTTCTTCATATTCCATCCTAAATTCATTTTATTCATAAAGAATTGTTGTCGAGAAGGTAAACGATTAAAACTCCGTTTATACTTTGGGTGTTCCGAATGTTTGTGCTACACAACTCAGCAGACTCCACTTTAATATAAAAAACTAGCGAGCTACTCAGGGATCCACAAATCCTCAATTTAGGTGCATATATTATGACTACCATATTCCCATGATTTGGCTAATAGGGTCCTCTAGACACAGTTTAAAACAAGAACAAAATTTATTACAATATCATTCAAGACACCGCAAATGCTTCCACCATGGTGATGTGTAAAAATTAGTACCAGAAGTGCTTGTAAATATATAGTGGCTTATAGAATTGAATAAGTTGATAAGAAATGTAATTTGAATATATATATATATATATATATATATATATATATATATATATATTTTGTTGTAGTAGGTTGCCCAATGGCCGACACTGCGACCTACAAGATCCTTTGTGTCATTCTACATTTTAACATTAGTGATCCGGTGATCACCACTATCCGATACTATACCCTATTAATTTTTTACTGGTATGGGCATGGGTATGGCTATGGTATTACTAAAGACTTACCATAGCATTTCGGCCGTTTGGTGATGTCAAAGCATCCCAGTTTAAGTCATCAGGTCCTTTTCTACCTAGATGTTCATTGTCTATAGAAAGGAAATAATTGAAATTCCATTATCTTTTCCGCTTTGTGGATGAATCTGAGAAAATCCATAACAGGAACATTTTATATATAGCTCTGGACCTATGAGGCTTGCTGCGGAACCGGCCCTGACTAGTTCGTTGCTTTCGATCCCTGAATGACCCGAGACCCAGACAATTGCAACCTAAAGATTGCACCTAAAGATTGTAGATTATTGAAGCATTTTTCCACGGTAATTTGCCACAGCGAGTCAATCCCAATCTCGTGCAAATAGAAACTTCGCTAAGTTTCGTCCCTGTAATCCTTTAGAAATTTTAAAAACTCATAAGAGACATTTAACGAGTTGAAATTGGTGAATCGAACGCAGTTTATATTTCGATGCTATGATGCCACCTCTCATTTTACCGATCATTAAAATAGCTTACTTAAAATCAACCCGGAAATGGGATCTTACAGCACATAGGATAACTAGCACGATTCGTCAATGAGAACTCCATTGACCTGTTCCTCATAAATAAAACCCATTATACTAATAAGAGCTACATGAAAAGTGTACGGCGTACCATACAAACCATCCGGATGATAAATCTCGTCATCATCTATTATAATTGGACAAACAATAAAATCTGTAGAACTTAACAGCCACAAGTAAGGCCATATCCAAATGTACAATACAAAGAACAAGTGCACTTGGACCAATAGGTCTTTCTTCATTATTCTGTCCACCCAAACACGCTATCACCCCCTCACAACATTATTCATTCTTCAAAACTCTTCGACAGCGATTCATCTTAGGAGGCGACTTTAACACAAAACACCTGGACTGAGGATCAAGGACCACTAATGCTAAGGAAAGCCGTACTTAAAACAATCAATCAAACTTAATAACAATAACACCAGCATCAAACTGAATAACTTAATAATGTGATCAGTGCAGGCGAGCCCACGTATTGACCTTCTAATTTAAATAAAACTTTAGACCTAATTGACTTCTGTTTCATAAAATATATTGACGTACAAAATATAATAACACAATTGTGCGAGAGCTCGAACTCTTCAGACCACTCCCCCAGTCATAGAATATTCAAATAAAAGGATATGACCTTACTACCGGAGATTGAAAGAGTTTCCTGACTGTGGAATATCCTGTGTAAGGAATATATTTAACACAGTACTGGGACTAAAATAGTTTCCAAAGGTATCGAAAGTAATCAAAATAATAGCCAGACCAAGCCAGGCAAAGACCCAACTTAATCGACCTCCTACAGACCGATCACCCTTCTGCCCACTATACTGAACTTGTTCGAAGAAATACTCCTTGACTGGAACCAATCTTAATGAGGAATAATGGAATACCTGACCACCAATTTCGATTTCACAGCACCAATACATTGAGTCACTAATAAACTTCTTACAAACCTGATTGAAAGAAGATAATGCATAGCCGCCTATCCCGATATTGCAAAGGATTTTGATAGTGTCTGGCATCTATACTACTTACAAAATTGAAAAAATATCTCCCACCGACTTTTTACATGCTGTTAGAAAGTTACCTCACTGGTCGAGTTTCCTATGTTCAACTTAATGGTGCATGTTCGGCATTACACAAGGCCCACCAATCAAGGTAGCTTATAAGGTTCAATATTCTAACTCATACTTATATGTGACATTCCACAACCAAACAACAATGCCGCTATAATTGTAACATCATCACAACGGATGACAATGTGATCCTTAACTCACATACTTTTATTCGTGAAGCAACAACCGTTGAAGTCAGTACCTAGGAATGCATATGTATGGACAGCAAAGTGGCATGAAAGCACCACATTCTTCCAAAACGTGACCGAATGAAAATTCACTTTGGACAATTATACTGGCTCCTGGGGAAAACTCGAAAAAACCCATAATAAGGGATCAATATATAAATTAATTTTCAAACCAATCTGGGAGTATGGACTACAAATATGGGAAGTCGCCAACAAAACGAATTATTCAAAGCCTGGAAAACAAAATATTACGGATAATTCTAAATGTTGCATAATCAACGAAGTCATTCGTAGTGATCTCAAAATTGCTGTGGTAAGTTCACCAGCGAAAAACATAAAAATAATCTGTCACACCCCAATGCTGAACTACCTGACTAGCTAAAATAGCAACAGAGGACACCCCTTAAAGAAGTTCAGCTATTCACAAAAGCCGAAATTCCAAATCTGACAATTCATCAAGACTGTGCCTTTCGCAAACATCCACGCAATGTGCCTGTGTCAATAGTCAAGCAAATTTCTGTTCCACTGGGATTGATACTCAAACAGAATTATTTTGACTCAACTGAATTATTTTTGAAATGGCAAATATTAACGGAGAAGAGGGAGGAGTCCATTTGCTTTCAAAAGAATTTATTTTTCGGGTAGAGAGGGTAAAAATGCCTGTTCCATTATCAAAACTGTCATAACAGATTTGCTATGTGAGGATTGCACTCACTAAACCATCCCCCTCCCTCACTAAGAACATCTCCACACCCTGGATCGGACTCTCAACATTATTCCTGCGTTCAGGTCGCGCTTTTTCCGCCGGAGCACATTTTCCACATATTTATCTCTACGTGGTCCCAATTTTATCTCTCTCTTTGCTACTTAGCATCCACTCCACTCCCAGTGGCAAAAGTTTTCCCGATTTCCATTTCAAACGTGGTGCGCTCTGTTTGCCGCCTTGTGCATTCGAAAAAGGCGTGCTCTGCATCATCCGCATTGCTGTCGCCGTATATGCACTCAGGCCCTCCCTCCTTCGGTGTAGATACTTGCAGAAGTATCCGTGACTAGACAGTAGCTACATGAGATAGAAATTGACGCTTCAGTTCCTCCTATCCAGCTCGCTATGTCTGGATGAGTCTCGCTGTCCATCTTCCGCGACTCTCTGCGGCCCATCGTTCTTGCCAATGGTTCACTGTTTGTTGCTTTATATCCTGCGCGGTTTCTCTGGTGTTTTTACCCATCTTGACTTCTCGTAGGTGTTTGCGTTTAAGGGCCAAGAGATCGATAGGGGTTAAACCGCTAATTACCAGAATTGTCGGCTCCGATACAGTACGGTACGCTGAAGCTACTCGCAAAGCTGCGTTGCACGGAGGATAAAACTTTTCTTCGGGCGTGCCTTCAGCTTGTCGGCCCACAATTTGCTACCATACAGCAGAATGGAGTGCGTTGTCATCATCAGAAGCTACCTCTTGCTGCATGTCGGCCCTCCGATGTTTGCCATTAGTCTGCTGAGAGAAGCCGTTACCCGTGCTGCCTTAGCCGCCGCATTTTGCATTTGCACCCAGTAGGTGAGCTTGGAGTCGAGCTGAATTCCCAGGTACTTTATCACCTTTTGTGTCCTGATGGTCTCGCTCGATGCTTTCAAAAGAATAACAATCCCTTATGGATAGTAATTATCTGAGCGTTTTAGAATAGAGTTATATTTTATTATCATCTACACATATTTTCACAATTTATTTCTTGATAGAATCTCATCCCCTAAGGATTACAAAGCTCTTCTAAAAAAGGATTTATTAAATATTTTTTAAATATTATGTTTCTTTTGAAGATTATGTGTCAAAAACTTGGCACCACATGCTTCTGTAGTGTGTCAAAGCACACCATCGTAAATGAACTTATGTTGCTCCAACACAGAGCCAAAGCTTCCACAATATTGTCCTAACTGGACCTGTTGCCACTTATGATGTGCTTACATATTAAGGAAAAGCCAATTTAATTAAAAGCGACATATATTCAACCACATCAAAAGCCTGCTGGCAACAGCTCTGAAGTCGGCACTGCACGCACACATCCTAGCCACTGCGTGTCTCTGCATCACTCCAGAACTCTGCGAGACAAGTGAACAACTAAAGTCACAATCAGATTTAGTAAACCATAAAGTTGTGGCTGGAATTCTTTTATTCAATTTTATAACCGAATTATTAGACATCTGCACGGTTGTCGTTGCTGTGTCACGCCGGCAGAAGTGAGGAAAGGAGAAACGAGGAGGACAAACAATAAAGTTGAGCAACAATGGCTTTTCATGTATTGTATCCTGCATCATTCTGCCAGATAATAAAATTTTGTTTGTGGCCATTGTCAGAGAAATTTGTGAGTTTCTGTCCATGTCCTATTTGTATTAGCCACGGAGCCTGCTTGAACAAAGAGACTGGGCAAAAGGCAAAAGGCAAAATATCAAAGGCAAGACACATTTTTCCAGAGCCTCACAGGAAGTGCTCAAAGGATTCAGTCCGTGTTTGTGTTACTGTGTAACAAAGATATCCAATGCAGAAAGAGGAACTAAGTGAAGTTGTGAAATTTGACTCCAATTTAATTAAGCACCTTCCCCGCCCTGCCTTTCAAATTCTCCAACTCTGTCTTACACACACACTGAGTTATTACTCTTTTTGCAGAGATTTCCTAACTGAATGCCTATTTCCGTCGCCGACACGTCCGTACGAATTACCATGGGAGCAGAAAACAATTTGGGCGATTATTTTTGGTGTAATGCTGTTTGTGGCAATAGCAGGAAATTGCATTGTCCTCTGGATTGTGACAGGTAAGTTAAATTAATTATTAGGACAATAGGTGATATTATCAAAGGAGTTGCCACATCTTTCAAGCATTGAGTTTTAAATATCCTTTTGTTGTTTGTTGTTTCTGTTAAAACTTGAAATTATATTTGAAAGTAGGTATTTAAATGCAGTTAAATATTGTATCAGACGAACAACTGCTGAGATTTACTATAGTGGAATATACAACATTTTGAGAGTGATTGTTAGCCTAAATTGTCTATTGAAATCGACGCTAACAACAGATTATTCAAATATAAGCGAGTGTGGTTCCAGACACGATCCCAATTCTTAAAAAATTCAAATGACTCCCTTCAAGAAATCGAATTCAAAATAAAAATCTAACTCATATAAATTACAACTGATGGTACACGACATAATACTAACTGATGTCCTATTACAATATATATATATATATATATATATATATATATATATATATATAGGTTGGTTGGTTAATTCAAGTGGCTGATCCACGGCATCCTTGGATGAATCACAATTAGCGCCTTAGCGCCGTTTTATAACCACTACCCCTACTAAACGCTGGAAAAAGATGGGTTGTTATCTAGATCCACTTTGTGGAATTTCGGTATTTTAGAAGATCCTTCGGTTTTCAACCTGCTAGAAAATAGTTTCCCATTTCTTGCGGCCGCCAGAGCTGGGCATTTGCAAAGAAAGTGAGTTACTGTTTCCCTCTCGTCCGAGATTTTACAACTTCTACAATAGGTATTGAACGGTCTATGTATATTCTCCGCATGCGTACCTACTAGCCAATGACCTGTAAGAACCGCTGTTAGTCGGCTGGTGTCTCTACGCTCCCTGTTTATAAGATCCCTTGACATAGCTATATTGTAGACTGAGCAGGTTGCCCGGGATGTATTGCACGTTGTAAGTGCCCTCCATCTTCTACCCGCCAAGGAGAAACAGTGCAGGTAGATGCCCCTCTTGATCGCACCCAGAGAAACAGACACTAGTTCCGCATAGGTTGGGTCGAGAGAGGCCCCCCTGCGCACCAATTCATCAGCCTTTTCATTCCCATCGATATTCCTATGGCCTGGAACCCAGATGATTTTGATGCCAGTATGAAGAATTAACGCTCTAAGTTCATCCCTACACTTTCTGACCAACCTGGAGTTGATGGTGTTTGACTATAGAGCCTTTATAGCAGCCCGGCTATCCACAAAAATAGCAACCTTGCTTCTATGTCCTTCTCCAATGTATTGAGTGATTTGCCGACACGCATCCCTGATTGCGAATACTTCCGCCTGAAAAACTGTATCCTCATCAAGTAGGCGTGTGCAGTAATTGATGTTCGCGTGTGTTGAAAATACCCCAGCGCCTACCCCAAGATCCATTTTGAACCCGTCTGTATAAATGGGTATATCGTATTCCGTTTCAACTTTTCGCCTTGATGACTCTTCTCTTGAAGGAAATCTCACCGTGAAGTCCTTATATATCCTATTATTTACCTTTTCTACTTCCGAAATTGCGAAGTTGTATCATCTCTAATATTATTGTGTAGGTAGGTAGGTAGGAGTGCCGCCTACTTCACCAAAAACACACTTGAGCACACCTAATGGGCCATTGTGACACCACGGTGTGGCACCGTTCAAGCGCTGACTGAAAAGTTCTCTTACTTGGGATGGTGATAATCAGCGCATGGACAGCGCAGTAAAATTTATGATTTGAAATATTCTATAAAGAGGTGGAACATACTCATTTTATATTCACCTTTTTAGTAACCACACTTTGCTTAAAAAATACGGCATTATTTTGGATTTCTTCTGCCAGGTGGATTACCACAGGACCCATGTTTCTTTTTAGCATTTTCCGTTCACTTATGGCACTGCTTGAACCACTGATATGTAAGCTTCGGCATAGGCTTCGATGCTAAGAATAGCTGTCCTCGTTTTCTAGGGAGGTACCTATCAGAGATGAAATATGAAGGGGACATAGGGACCGAATTACTAGTTTGTGTTGTAAATTTAGTTGACTAAGAACCAAACGTGTCGATCGAAGAAACTTTCTCTTATTCAACACTTTGTTTGCATCTCATCGTGATAAGACGAGTATACAGGAAACGAATTTATATATTAATATGTCAGTACAAATCCTGGGCTAACAAGGAATCCTGCCACACGGCTAGACTAACTTGGGCAAGAATGGACAAAAAAAGAATCAACTTCTTCGACTTCATCGCGTATCACTGTCGACAACTGTGTCGGTTTTGACCGGCCACTGCATAATGGGACAGCACGCAGAAAGACTGGGCCTACCCTCAAATGGCTTTTGCCGAAGGTGTGGCTCCGAGGAGGAGGACGAGACGGTTTTCCACCTCTTATGCCACTGCCCATCCTTGAGCAGAAGAAGAATTCGCACCTTTGGTGCCCCATTTCTTACAAGCCTGATAGAGCTGTCATCCATTAATATTAGGGGCATAGCCAGGTTCATCAAAGTATCAGAATGGTTTCCTGCAACATGACGGGGGAGTCGTGCCTTTCCTGGCGCTGTCATTGCGCTGACTATCACCATTCCAAGTATGGGAACTTTTTAGTCAGTGCTTGAACGGCGCCACACCGTGGTATCACAATGGGCCATTATGTGTCCTCAAGTGTGCTTTTGGCAAACTGGGCGGCCACTCCAACCTAACCTAACCTATGTCAATATTGCGCAATGAAATTGTCTTTTAGGGAATCCTTTTTGAAACTATTAAAAAATTGTAATTTTTTGTTTCATTTTTGATACTTTGTTTCATACGTTAATTTTTTTGTATTGTTTAACACGATTCAAGCCGTTTGTATACATGTGGCAACTCCGGCTATTTGATATTCACTGCAACACTTCAACCGTAAAAATTTTCAATTTGTTGCCGCTCGTGATGAACCGTGGAGGTCGGTTCAGCAACTGCGGTTCTCTGTGTTCATAAATTTCATAATTAAATAAATTTGCCAAAATGGAAACTAAATGCTCAGATAAATTATCTAAAAATGCGTGGTCAAATTTAATGTCAAAGCACATAAAATATTTGTTAAAATTCTTGACTGCAATGTATTTAAATAAGTTCCGTGAGGACTCAACTGTGGTACACAAGTTGTAAATAAGCAAGTGAGACACATTTATGGAAGTAAACAAATACCGCATTCTCTGATACAAGCTCTGATACCAACTCGAGCACAACTAATTGGAAAATTGACAGTCGGCACTCCTCCGATTACCCGGGTACACTCCTGAACCCGTGCACCAATGTGCATGCAGCAATGGCAGTGTCCGCAGTTGCGCCAAATTTTAATGACTTTTTGTTTGTTTCCATCCACTCACATGTGCACCCATGTATGAATTCGTTTTAATCTAGGTCATCGCAGCATGCGTACCGTTACAAATTACTTCCTGCTGAACTTAAGCATTGCCGATTTGCTGATGTCCTCGCTGAATTGCGTTTTCAATTTCATATTCATGCTGAATTCGGATTGGCCATTTGGGTCAATTTACTGCACCATCAATAACTTTATGGCAAATGTGACAGTTTCGACGTCTGTGTTCACACTGGTGGCCATCTCGTTCGATAGGTAAGTGACAATTGTTTGGCTCGTACCGATGGAGGACATATCCACGAGCATGTTGGTTGCATTTTATATTCGCAAAACTTCTTCATTTCTTCCTTTTCTCTGACGAATACAGATACATTGCCATTGTGCATCCACTGAAGCGACGCACCTCCCGACGCAAAGTACGCGTGGTTTTGGTACTCATCTGGATGTTGAGCTGTGTGCTTGCGGCGCCTTGCTTAATGTACTCCAGCACAATGACGAAAAGGTAATTCCCGACTTCTACGTCAACATGAAATTTGAACTTTCGCAGTTTTACCAAAAATAACAAAAAGTTCAGACCGAAATTCGAGTTAAAGGATTTAAATTTCAACATATTCCCACACTGAGGCTCAGATAGGCGAAGTGTTCGTGGGGGCTTGTGGGAGTGTGTGTTGGAATGTGTGTGTGTACAGCATCTTTTAATGTTAACGCTTCGTGAGACCCACGCATTCGATTGCTAAGCTCCTCGTCAGTGCTGCCGCTGGAATCTCATATCCTGAAGTGCACTTGTTGCCAAATCGTCAACTTTGCATGCTTTTTTTACACGCACACAACACAAACACACACACACACACACACACACACCTACTCCAACTCATATACAATAAGCATAAGCACACAATCGAAGTATTCCAACTGGCATGCACAAAGCATATTTTACTGCCATGGCAACGCTGGCAGCGCAGTATGTCGCACATCCTCCGACTTAACATACACATACGCAGGCATTTCTGATTCATACGAGTATTTCGGTTGACTTCGTACTCACGCATTGAGCAAACAAAAGGTAGGAAGCATTTAATCTGCTTCCAGCTTTTTTTCCTTTCTTCAATTTTTGCACTTTTTGCAGCTCGATAGTTTAATTTGGCGTGGGCGAACTCAACTGATACTTGTGAATGAAGGAGTTGTAAATCAAATTTAATTGCTGCTCCTCGGATACGCCGAAGCATTTCAATTGCGTTTACGCCGCATCCGCCGCTTTGTGTGAACTTGTGTGGGTGTGATTGAGTGAGTTGGTGTGTGGTGTCTTCAAAGGCTGGTTGCTTTTGTTCCCTATACTGCAATTAATTAAGACCTGGTAACTGCTTTGATCAAAAATTGCAAAAAATAGCACAAAGGAAACGTTATGAGAAGAAAGCTTGTAAGTACTACACTAAAGGAGTACACCACACAATGCAGAAGGCAAGTGGGGAAGATGAACCAAAAGAAGGTGGTTGGCTACATTGTTCCAAGTAATGTAATTTGCCCTACCCCAGTGGTACTTTGGGTAATTGTATTGGTTGTGAGGAAGATCACAAAGTAAAACTAGTACAGTAGGCGTTTCGTAGACTACTAAAGAGGCTCTTCACTTTGGCCACCGACATCATATAATAATCAAGGAGCCTTCAATTTGGGTACGAATTGGAGTTTTAATTCGAATTGCAGCAGAACTTTTGTTAATGTTATCGAGATAAGAATTATATATGCAGACTGAGGAATATCTAAAGAAAAAGTATTCATCATTTTTATAAGGTCCTGTTCCAGAATACGCCAGGATAACCGGTTGCCGCGTGGCAATCGTAGAACTGATAGGGGGATGTATTTTGTTCAATGGAAATCTTGAACTTTGAACAATAGAGAGCAATTTATTTCCCTCTTTTGGCATTTTATGCATCATTTTTCAAATATAATGGAAAAGAAATAATAAAATTGTTCATTTAGTGTAATATGTAGAGAAACATTTAATATATAGACCAACATCGCACTTCGAACAACCCGTTCGACCAATTGTTTTACAGAGTTCCCCAGCACCTTTACGTTTCTTTTCAATCGTTATTAGAAAATGATGAAATCCATCAAATCGGAGCATATTTTCTGCACTACCTTCAGTGTAAGCACGCAGATGTGATGTTTGCGGCCCAGAACTTTATGAATCCTATCATATCAATGGAATGCAATTTCTCTGCGAAACTGAAGTTTCGTCATGTTTGGGTCACTGCCGATGTAGGTGGGTCACCAAGCATTTCGCCTTGTCTACAGAGACCGCACTTTGAAACCAATGTCATGTCTGCCACAATAGGCAATCATGCTTTCCTCATATGATCAATTTTGTTCTGGATGAATGTGATCAATCATTTTTATATATTAAGTCATGGGTATTAGCTTCTTCATCTTGTCGGAATTTGGATTTTGTATTGTGCCACATTTACAGTTATCTTCAAAATGTAGGAACTGCAATATTTCTTAGAATATATTTCTGTGCTTGCTATTTGGATGAAGAACATGCTTCAAAACTCCCTCTTGATTCCACATGTATCGCAATACGCCAGAAATAATAAGGATGCCAATAAACTTTCGAAGGTCAGGAATCTAAAATTTACATTTCATTTGTTGCATTAATTCGGGAATCGGCCGAATTTGAATCTTTAATGTCATATCACAATCGTGATGCAATTCGGGCTAATATAAAACCAACATACTGTTAGCTTTCAGGAACATAATCATTACAATCGCCAACTTTGTTATTTTCAAGAACATAATATCCATAAAAACTCCTTCTCGGACCATCGTGCAGATCACTGACCGCCTTCGCCAATTTTCGATTATATTTTTAAGCATTTCGACCTCTACCTCTGCCATTGCTTTGTGGATATTATCGTATAAAACTAACCAAATCACACCAACTTCGCATCTTAGTGGACAAATTTGCTCAAGAAGAAGATATCTTTGTAATATAAAGTTTGACCGTGGGATGCTTGATATTTTCAGAGGACGATGGTCAATTAAAACTTTGCACAGACGATATATTACAGAGTTCGACTATAAAAAGCTACTTCAGTAGTAGGTACAAAGAAGCAGACTGGTGTAGAAGCAATTAAACTGTTGTTATGAAGTTAACTTGCCGATGATTTGCAGGAATAAAGAGAAGACATTAATTGACATTGGTATGCCTTAACATCAATCGAATGTTTTTAGTCTTCAAATAGTTGTCCTTTGAGGTCCTCTTGGTTGTGTCAGTACTTGCATAGTAGTGGTAAAGGATGAAGCGTCATTTGGAATTACTTTTTCCTCAACTCATACGAGTAGATGGATTTGAGTAAACAAATGGTTGTACCGGCATTAACCGTTCGATGATCCTCTAGAGCAATACTTGCCACCTGACCATTTCTGACGAAAACATGTCGAACATTTTCTAAGCGATGCTGCTGAAACGTACAAATTTTGGATGAAGAGGCTCGTCGCCAATGATCCCAACTAAAGATTGGAATTCACTTTCCGTCTCATACCCATAAATCATGATTCTTCAGCTGTGATTATGATTTAAATGACTTGTTGCGATCTTCACACAATATTCTCATCACATATCAAGCGCTGATATCGAAACTGGCATTAAAATAAATGAAATGCATCCTTAATTGAGCATTAGGAACTGAAGAACAGGAATGATAGAATACAAGAATGGATATCTTAAATTCTAGCAGACATTTTGTGGCGTTGGTCTCCTATTTCTATTGACATCTAATTCTGTTTATTTTGGTGGTACGGCAGAGATAAATTTTTAAAAATCTTATTTCAAAGAATGGGATCCCTAAACTAACTTAACTGAAATGATTTTGATATTCAAGTAACTAATTTTCGTTTACTTCTACAAACAAAGGTACTACAATGGAAAATCACGGACAGTCTGCTTTATGCTATGGCCAGATGGACGTTACCCCACTTCTATATCGGACTATGTGTAAGTCTGCCTCGTAATTAATAAAGTTGGATATAGTGCCTTTTGAACAAACTTCAATTATTATATTCCAGTTACAACATCATCATACTCGTGCTGACCTATGGCGTTCCGATGATGGCGATGCTGATCTGCTACTTTCTTATGGGACGCGTGCTCTGGGGCAGTCGCTCTATCGGCGAAAATACCGATCGTCAGATGGAGTCCATGAAATCGAAGCGTAAAGTGGTGCGCATGTTCATAGCGATCGTGTCGATATTTGCCATCTGCTGGCTGCCATATCACATGTTCTTCATCTATTCGTACCACAATAATCAGGTGACATCGACGAAATATGTGCAGCACATGTATCTGGGCTTCTATTGGCTGGCCATGTCCAATGCCATGGTGAATCCGATCATTTATTACTGGATGAATAAGAAGTACCGTCCAATAACTATTTTTCCCGCAGGAGTTATGAGTAAATTAATATGGAAATATTTTTCAGATTCCGATTGTACTTCCAGAAGATCATCTGCTGTAATTGCTTCGTATCGGCCATCAAATCGAACTCACCAGACAAGCTCGCAAAACGTACCAGTTCACACAAGATTGTGAGGGGTGTGTAAATTGTGATATAACTATTCTCAAGGGCGACAGAATACTAGTAACGGCTTCCGCACTTTCGCCATTGTAATTCCCATTCCTTGGGACCATCAGAAATGTCCGATTGAAGTGCATAATTCTAATATTCAAATTGCGAACAGCGGGAAGCTGAATCTTTTATTCTATCATTCTTGATTTATCTCTCGAAGTATTATGGTGGTTTCTTTCCTCAAGAACGTCACATCCATTGCGTAATAGGTACAAGTTGAAAACTGAATGATAGTGATTGAGATGGGAGAATACAATAGAATAGAAGTGGGTCGAAGAACCGCGGACGAAGGAGGTCTTCAACTCAGTCATTAATGCTCTTTGTACTGTAAGCCTGAAAATATTTGGGGGAAAGGGGAGATAGAGAGTTTTGGAAAGGAAGTTACACCGTTTCAAACTTCTTAGACTCTTTTATGACTCTCAGAGCTCTGTCTCTGACCCTAACATGAGATTGGAAGTTATTGAGTAAGATAGCTTAGACGAAGCCTACACAGGACAAAATCAACTCGTGGGGACATTGGAAAACGGTATCGGTGTTTAGTGCGGAATGAGTTCAATTGCTTACCGGGGAAAAGTGTTTGCCACCGCCTAGTTAATTGAGCACAGTGTTTTGGAAACGACCACCGTATTACATCGTGAATTGTGTATGCATTTTGTAAATTGATCCGTAATGTTTTTCATTTGACAGCTGAAAACAGGAATCTCTGGAAGCGCAGTACTATGGAGACACAGATTCAAGTCGCTCAGTCATCGTTGCGAGAGAAAACCTTTGACTTAAAACCGACCCGCATCACAGTTGATTGCATTGTGGAGAAACCGAATGTTATAGCGGAGGAGTCCCCAATGTGCCTCTCCATACACAACGGCGTTGAACGGCAACGAATTCAAATTAAGTATATTTCGTGTGATGACGACAATAACTCAGAACGCAGTCAGCAACTATCGATCAACAACCTGTGATGTGACAAAGAATGCAAATTAGATTCCTACCAATACACGTGCGATACCCATCAATAAAGCATCGAAACCCTAGAGAGGAGCGTGTAAGGAAGGGTTCACTTTTCATCGAGTATACCAGGAATGTCCATTAAAAACTCAAATGGTTTTATGCTGAAATGTGCATTTATCATCGAAATGTGGTTTTAAAGTTTTACTTCTACAAATATTTATGTACTATAATTAGTATTCCATAAAAACAGAATAATGTTGTAATTAAATTTTAATTGAAGTCAGTATTAAAATGTTGTAAATAAAGTATTGTAGATTAATGTAGACAAAAGTTCCTTAAATGTTTTATTGACCAATCTGCCCAATTGGCGCACCAACTTCAATCGTGTAGTTAAGGACCGTTGTCATTTCTATAAAATCATACCATAGACGAAAAGCCCATACAATCAGTTCAGAGATACGATTCAAAAAGATTTCTCAATGAAAACTTAGAAGGCATCCAGTCAGAAACTCCCAAACGATGCATAACAGCAAAGAGCGTTTCAGCAATCCATGTCAATCTGAAGGGAAAAACAAAAACATAGAAGATGGAAGATGGACGGAACAAGAGAAATAATACTTACCTCACAAAAGCTTACTAAAACTGCTTTTTGTGGGGACATTTCTGACGCCATTATGGGGCCTCAGATTGCAACAGTACGATACTTTTCCTCATTCTCATCCTCATCCATCGAATTCCGAGTTTCGAAGTGAAAATTCGTTAAAAAATATTATCAGTTTGAAATTCAAGCACATCCCTTTCTAAAAACTCTTCAAAGAATCTATCATAGAACCATTCACGGCTGGAATTTTGACAATGTGGTAGTTAGCCATGGTCCAATAATGTTTATACGGTAGTGTCACTGCAAATATTGTAACTTATTAATTGTAGAGTACATCGGTATATTATTAAAATCGCCTTTAGACGAGTTATGTACGTGTGATGAATTCACGTGCAATAAATCGATATTCGTCGTGATTTCCTATATATCTTTGATGCTTTATTTATTTAAGAGACATGTCTTCATATTTTTTATAAAGGGGAATTTAAACTATAACCACCAACCAAACTTTTATAGGCGATTTTAGCTTACTAGATACTATCGGGTGGTCTTTGGTCGGTAAGTGTCAAGATTCTTTCAATATTTTATTTGATATTGAGCCATGATCACCAGCAATTATGTAAGTTCACTCAAAAACGGATTTTGTGGGCTGTTACGTCTAGGATTTGTGTCTTACAATCTAAATTCATGTTTATGTCTTAATCTATTACGGGTGATGACATAATATCATGGTCTTTAATGCCCTCCTCTTGAGTACCCATTTAGTCAACCTCAATGCGGATAATTTCAGTAGATTGCGACACTCGCCCAACTGCATTTTCCTTTATATATCGTATAAGTGGATTCAGAAGGCATTGTTTAGAAAAATTCATCACGAAATCACCACGTCATCAGATATTTTGATGGTTGCATATTTTTAGGGTATGCTATTCGTCCTTTTCAACCCCTAAATTACACACGCGAGAAGGCATGCGAAACTGCGTTCGAAGTCTAGTGGAACTTCTGGCATACAAGAAGTATATAAGAGGCCACACAATTGGTATCGAGGTAGTTAACCAGTGACAGTAGCAGAGTGAACATCGTATTATCAACAAGCAGTGGAAAGTGATCGTGGCCATGCATCGTGGAATGTGCATCGTGACAGTATCAGTAGTAGTTGAAAAGTGATTGTAGCGGAATGTACATCGTGATAGTAGCAGATCAGTGAAAAGTGATCATGGCCGAATATGCACCATGACAGTAGCAGCAGTAGTAGAAAAGTAATCATAGAAGAATCTACATCAGCAGCTGTGGCAAAGTGATCGTCGCAGAGTGGACATTTTGTTAGCAACGGGCAGTTGAGCAGTGATCGTCGCAGAGTGGACATTTTGCTAGCAACGGGCAGTTGAGCAGTGATCGTCGCAGAGTGGACATCGTGTTATAAACGGGAAGTTGAGCAATGATCGTCGCAGAGCGAACACCGTGGTAGCAATTGAAGTGATTAAATGAAAAGTGTAGTGCAAAAACTGACTGACTGAAGCAAATTTTAGGCCTTTTGTTGCTTTTCACACAATCCAGCGGTACGAATCCTAGTACTGAGCTTGGTATCAATTGTCAGAAAGAGATTTTCGTAACAATATTATGGATATTAAACTAAAGTTTTTCAATTAAAGACTACAATATTCAAATAAAGTTACGACAAAAACCTACAAAATTGAAGTATATACGAGGTGTGATCAAAAAAGAACCATTATTGTGTGATCAAAAAATAAAGTATTTATTTATTCATCAACAACTATCTTGTCCCCTTTAAAGTAATTCCCCTCAGATATAATACACTTATGCCAGCATTTTTTTCAATCCTCGAAACACTTCTGAAACGCTTGTTTTGGTATCGCCAACAGCTCCTGTTTCGATTTTTCTTTTATCTCCTCAATCGTAGCAAAACGCTTTCCTTTCATCGGTGTCTTCAGTTTTGGAAAGAGGAAAAAGTCAGCGGGGGCCAAGTCCGGTGAATACGGTGGTTGAGGCATGATAACGGTTTTGTTTTTGGCCAAAAACAGCTCCTGAGCGATGTCCATGCGACGTTGTTTTTGCTCAAAATTTAGCAATTTTGGAACAATCTTCGCTGCCGCACATTTCATACATCCGTAAAAATTGCTTGGCATGAGCCGAACGATATGCCAACATCATCAGCAACCTCTCTGACCGAATACAGTTTCTTTGATCCATTTTTTCGAATAGTACAAAATCGAAGAGCACACCAAAACACGACTAACCTTTTTATCTGTCAAAAACAAACTGACAATCCAAAATGGTTGGTATTGCCAACATATATAACAGACATGTGTACCAACATAACAGAAAAAAAATGCGAACATCGAACATACGTAACTCACGAAAAGATGATAATAACGGTTATCTTTTGATCACACCTCGTATATCTTTAATTTCGAGCGCATTCCCTTCGAATTCAGATTCTCACAGAAGTTTCTACATCATTACACTTTTACTTCTTAGGTTGATTTGAAAAACAATGTTCCAAGGTTCTAGGCACCACTCAAGGGTTTGCATGAATGTTTTACATACTGATATATTATTTGAAGGGTTATTAATGAAGAGTTATATGAGACGTTGTAATCTTT
Organism: Clusia tigrina; assembly: GCA_920105625.2. Lineage (NCBI taxonomy): Eukaryota > Metazoa > Arthropoda > Insecta > Diptera > Clusiidae > Clusia > Clusia tigrina. The sequence continues at coordinate 30,855,414 of OV050031.1, read as the reverse complement.
TAAGGAAATTTGCTAACGGAGGTTGTTATATATCTCAAATTTAATTTTGATCGTTTAATTTCATTTTGGTAATTAGATCTTTCTGCCTTTACTTGGAGGCTATCAATACTTTTGACTTTCACGGTCCAACATTTTTCAATAATAATGGGTCTCTTACCACAAACACTGTTTTAAAACAAACTCTTTTAAATTTCCATCTGGTTTCGTCAATGATTTCAGTGATTCTTTACTGAAACGTGTCTGAGAGAAAGTCAAAGTTACAAAGGACTGATTCTTGAATTCCACAAACCGCTCGATCTTTTTAAAATGTTCCTTCTGATTATCATTGTCCGATGATATAAATACCTCTTTCAATATTACTGAACCATGTGAGTCTCCCCAATGGCAGTCTATAATGGCATTACTGCTATAATGACATTACTACTCGTACTATAATGACATCGCTATATTCTAGTCTAATTAAAGTTTTCCGAACCTCATTTCCTACGTGACGATTAGTGCATATTTCATGATTGGTTTTATTAAATGTAAATCAAAGAGTTTTAGAAATCATCTTACGATTAAGATTAGGTATATTGATATAGTTCGAATTTATCTGGTTTGTTTACTCTTTCATCATCGCAAATCATTATTCTGCAGATTGCTTCAAAATATTTCATGGGATGTTGACGAAATCAAGCCTTGGAACATAGTTGGTAGCTGACAATTGCAATGGCTCTCCGAAACACGAATACCGCATAACATTATAACTCCATTATCGTTAACAAACACGAATGAATGGATTATGAGATTACGACCGACGCTTGTTTTGGTTTATTCTTGTTGATTATTTGCAAATGTATTCTGACGTCACTAGAAAAGATAACGTACAACGGCTCATGTTTCAAATAAAACAAGGCACAAGCAAAATCAGTGAAACCGACTACAAAATGCTCCTACGCTAGAACAATGTATCAAAAGATGAGTTTAATAATAAAATAGGCGATCAAATTTAGAAGTAGAGTATAGAATAGGAGCAATAGCAATTGAGATGAATCCCATACATTTAAGATGCAGACATATCAATATACTAGAAACATGTGCTATCACTCCAAAATTGATTTGTAAACATAAGCTATCGTAGATGTACTCGTAAAGTAAACCTTGTTAAAATGCTATTAAACCGTTTAGAAAATCCATTTTAGTAACTTTTGTGTTCAAATGAATCGAATAAGTGTTTGTGAATCACTGGTACTATGCAATCCAGTGACTGAACTATTTGCTGTAAAATAATTTAGTTAAGAATATATATTGTGAGAGTATTAGAGGACTTTTTCTGCTCCATTTTGGAATAGGGCTTTATAGCGACATTATTTATTAATTAAAATATTATTGATAACACCAATATTGGTATGAATTGTGAGCATATCAGTTCAAATATTCATTGTAATATCGTAAAAATGTATAAAACCTTCATTTTTTGTCCCTATGTCTCCATTAAGAGATATGTGCTACTCATACGTTCTATGTCCTTTGACGAACTCTGACGTCATGTTCCATATTTGTATATGGAATCACCAGAAAGCCTTCAAAATGGATGGTCTCAGTCTATCAATCGCAGCAAAACATTCAATCAAGATAAGTTCTAACGATTCACTATTCTAATCCAACAGAGGTGGAAGATATCAATATCGGATAAACCTTATTTCGTTAAGTGATTGTTAATGCCACAACATGCTCTCAGATATCCCATGAAGATAGGAAGATCCTCCTTGTTCAACTTTACAGGTATTTTCACATTTGGAGTGATAGAGCATTTTTTTCGATGCCACTGTACCTTTGGGCAGTCTGTAGACGGGATCGCGAGAAATAAAAAATGTTGCCCTTTTAGCAAAGCAGTATGTCTTTCCTTGCCTTCACACCCCTCGTGTCGTGGAATCTATCGTGTTGTTAAGATATCGCTCATCCCAATTCTTGTAACGGTCGGATTCGATTTTAGTCCGGACAAAATTATACATAAATAAGTATATTGGCGCTGCAAAGATAAGAAATGAGGTCGATCAGATAAAGGACACGCCTCTGTCCCATTTAAGCAAAAAAGGGCATCTCGAAATCGATCTAACCTGAGTTCAACTGTCTTTACGTGGCATTCTATTAAGAAGGAATTTTTTTAACAATATTTTCGTATATCATTGGCTCTGCCAGAGCACCTAATTTTTTTTCAAATATACATAAATGCATATATACGAAAAGATATTATTTACCAATAGCAATACATTTTGACGAGTTATGGAACGCTCTGTGTATTTGCTGCTCCATTTTTTAATATAAAATGTACATCAGCTCACATCTCAATCTGCCTGTACCCCTAAAAACAGACCAAGAAATAAACGCAGCTGTGTATGCATTCACAGAATTGTCATCCCAAGCGGCGAAGGTAGCTACCCCGCCCTATAAACCTGTTACTCGGCAAGAATGTACTCCGAAAGATATACAAACAGTTTTACTAGAAAAACGGTCAATCAGAAGCGAATATCAAAAGCAGAGATCCACAGCACTAAAAAGGCAATTCCAACTTTGCACCAAAAAACTTCACAGGCTTTTGAAGGAAAAAGAGAAAGTGACTTCCAGCAATATATTGAAAATCTAACCCCTACCACAGCAACTAGTTATTGTATCTGGCGAGCTGCCAAAAACTTGCGAAGACCAATCATTTCTGAGTCACCAATCCGTCTTCCAAACGGCGACTGGGCAAAAAGTAATGCTGGAAAAGGAGACCTTTTCGCAATTCATTCTAAGCAAGTTTTTGCTCCAAACCTTGCTATTCATGATTCTAAGTTGCCTCACGATAGCGATAACCCAAATAGAAACAAAAAAAAAAATTTGGTAGACCCTATTAACGAATTAGATACAAAAAGAGCCCCAGGGTGTGACTTAATAACAGGACAGATGACAAAGGAATCTCCAATAGTAGCCATACAATATCTCCTGCATACTTTTAATGGGATAATACGCAATGGCTCATTCCCCCAAATATGGAAATCATCTCAAATAACGGTGATTCCCAAGCCTGGCAAAGACCCGACAAAGGTGGAGTCTTATAGACCTATAAGCTTTTATACATTTTTCTAAAGCTTTTCGAAAAGAATCAGATCACCAGTTTGGCTTCCGCGACAAGCACGGCACAGTTGAACAAGTTCATCGAATTGTAAGCACCATCCAAAAAACTCACGAACGTAAAGAATATTATTCTGCTGTGTTCCTCGACATTACCCAAGCATTCGACAAAGTTTGGCATTCAGTACTTTTACCGAAGCCAAAAAGCATACTGCCTTTAAATTGATATGTGATACTAGCAATCTACCTCTCGTGTAGAAATTTTGTTATAAAGCACAAAAGTTTCATCTCAGCGGAAGACCCCAATCAAGCAGGAGTTCCCCAAGCCAGTGAGTTGGGCACTCTGCTCTACCCGCTATCTACTGCTGATATGCTAACCAATGAAAAAACCGTCACATTTGCCGATGACACTGAAACTTTATGTTCCCACTCGGATCCAAACATTGCCTCCAAGGTGCTCCAAGAACACTTGAATACTCTGCAGCACTGAATGGATTGTTGGAGAATCAAATTGAATGAAGATAAGTGCGTGCATTTAACATTTACATTATGTAAAAAAACTTGCACCCCAGTACAAATAAACTTGATGCCTATCTCTCAGTACTCTGATGCAAAATTCCTTGACTAAAAATGATTGAGCTAAACTGGCTTCTTAATAGGCAATCCAGACTCAAACTGGATTACAAGATCGTACTCTATCAAGCCATAATAAAGCCTATATGGACTTACGGTATCCAACTCTGTAGTACAACGTGTCCATCCAATGTTGAGAAACTACAAAGGACTCAACCAAAACCCCTTGGCACATGAAAAACGCAAATATCCTCAAGGATTTAAACATCCCGACGGTATCTAAAGAGATATCAAACTTAGATGAAAGACGTAGTTCTAAACTTGAAAAGCACCCAAATATTTTAGCCAGAAATTTATTACAAAATGAAGGCTACATCCGACTTAGAAGGAAGGATACTCTAAAATTGCACTTAATTTGAGATAATTATATGAATATTCAGTATTATTAAGAATAAACTTGTAAGAAAACTTTAAAACTAATTTCGCTCGAAGCAGTGGCAACGAGTAACTAAAAACTGTAATTTTTTGTGTTTGTATATATGAACTATATTTAATCTTTGTTAAATTATTGTTAGTTCTAAATTAAAATTAGAAGATCCAATAAAGGAAGATATGGAAAAAATGTCTAATCATTGCCTCTACCCCCTCCATGTCGAGGTCATGATGATTCATTTGCTACATACCAATCAGCTCTGTTATTGTCCGCGATATTTTAAATTGAGTCCTTTGAATCAGATATCTGCTTGCTTTGCTTGCTGCCGCCATATTTCTATCCGGTAATTCCAGATGGGTATCATTATCGATCTAAACATTATCTTTTATTATAAAGTGATAACTTTAGACTTCCTGGTATCCGGTTTAGTTGCCGGAATTTATTGTTTATTTCATTTCGTTTCTTGAATAGATGTTGTGTTTGTGTAAGTTTTGGGTCGAATGTTATTTTGTGGTGTGGCCGAATATTTATAGTCTCGTTTTTTATTGTGCTCCTGTTCGTATATATTTTTAAACAGTGTGCTCTTTGTTTAAATCTATTCCCCATTTTCGAACCACGTGACTATATTATTTATTACCTGTTGATGTGTGCTTGTCGCCGCTTTTTCTCGTTGTTTGTTGCCAAGAGAACCATATCAACCGCGAAGTTTGCTATCATGATTTCTTGTCTGTGTGCGGTTCGAATGCCTGCCGTGTACACTAGGAGTAGGAGTGGTCTTAGTGAAGTACTTTGGAACACTCCCACTATTATGAACAGGATGTCTGAGGAACAATTGTGGTATTTGATGTAAAAATACAAGAACAGACAGGAACTTCTTTTCAAAAGTGAAAGTTACTTGTACTGATTTAGTAGCGTTGACCCTCATTCTCCATTTGTCAAACCAAATTTGAATTGGGGTTTTGAGTGGTATTTCCAGAGATAACGAATCACAAATAATGTATTTAAATTGAAGCCAGTTTTTACGTTTATTGTGTAGCGTAGGTGGTTTTAATATACGCAGAACATTGGACGTTACAGTTATAATGAGAGGGGAATGGTCTGATGACAAATCCAAAGATGAAGCCACTTCGACACAGTCTCTGGAAATATACGAGTATATGGTATAGATTGGAATTCAATTTTTTGATCGCAGCTGCTCAGCTTTCTTCGGTTCCAACTCCCAATATTTGAGTTGGGCAATTTGAGTCGAAATCATATAAAAATGATATATACGTCAGAACCTTTTAAAATTATGATAAAATCAAGAAGAAACATTTTTCCCAAGGCTGCAAGTTGCTACAAAAGGAGGAGTACCCCTAACGTTATCCAGCAGAGTTTTGACCTCGACGACTACGACAGGCGTCACCTTAGAATAGTGAATCAAAATAACTTCAAAATATATTTTCTAGCGCTGAGTTTGTGCGCACTGAAATTACAAACACTGCTGCAGTGTCCGGAAACCAGCGCCGGGTGTTGCACATGGGGCCAGCTAACTGCATGTGCTGACGTTGGTAAAGAAGTTCACGCTCGTTATTGGAATCAGTCCAGAATATGAAAAAAGGTAAATTACCGCGTAGCATCTACTCCCGATCAATTTATTTACGCTGTGCCATTCCAACAGTTGCTGCCAGTGTGCCAAAATTGGGCGGAACTGACGATGAGGACGATACCCCGCCCACGGATTTCGAGGAGGCTATGAAGGCAGCTGGATTTGGCTTGTACAATGTGTTATTAATCTTGGCCGCCATTCCGTGTATCACGTCGACAGTGTTCGAAACTACAACCCTTTCCTACGTATTGCCTACTGCTGAGTGCGACTTGGATTTGCGCCTTTTGGACAAGGGTTTGCTGAATGGAATCACATACTTAGGCATGTTCAGCTGCTTCTCAATGGCACTGGGTCTGTTGTTAATTTATTCTAATTTTACTACTTCTCAGGCATGATTTTGGCCGCGATACCCTGGGGCTACATAGCAGATACCATTGGACGGAAGAAGGCGCTCATCACCGGACTAGTGTTGGATGGGATTTTCGTTCTCTTCGGGTCTAAGAGTCAAAATTTCATGGAACTGTTGATTTCTAAATTTCTCAGTGGTTGTTTGTGAGTTAAGTTGGCTCGCCCCCGAGGCTATTTCCAGTACTCATCTATGTACACATTTTAGCGCATGTGGTCCCATTGCCATCATGATGAGTTACCTGTCTGAGTCGCATGGGAGAACGCATCGTTCACGCGTCATGTTGATAGTTGGGCTGATGAAGTCAACTGCCGTTATGCTGTTACCAATAATGGCATATTTTATACTTCCAATGACGATCAATTATAAAATTTGGGGACTAACATGTAAGTACTGAAGGAGATTTTGTTTACGTTACTGGGGCCAGTTTCTCTTGCTTTGTTTCATTGTTTCAATGATCCAAATCATTGATATAATGAAACATTTTGAGATCATTCCAACACTCTCTGCAAGTCCATAAGGATTACCAGTCGCATAAAAAATGCACAAAGGCAAAGAGGGCGTCATGGGATACTGATAGCACCAATGACGTATATAGCTTTTGTTAGAGCGAGACAGCAATCATAGTGCTGACAAGATTGCATTTCCATATGAAGACCAATTTGTTTAATGTCGAGCAATAAATACGCCCACTTTTTATTCACTTTTAAAGTGAAATTTAATTCAAATTGATCACGTAAATCATCGGTTTAGTCTTTGATAAAATACGGATAAAGAATATACTCACTTTTCACTCGTACTTGGATCACCAACCCTATTTTCACTCCTCCATTCTTCAGTTTATATATGCTAATACCATATCGGAGGTTTGCACAGAAATCTCCTTTTAGTTTTCTGACTGCTACTTTCTCTCTATGCAAATTTAGTTCACTCCTGGAATGTGTTCATTGCCTCTACGTCCACCGCAAGTTTGATGGCGAGTTTTTTCCTTTCCTTCTTTCCGGAGAGTCCTAAATTCTTAATGGCCCAAGGCAGGAATGCTGAAGCTCTGAAAACTTTTCAGACAATATACAAGCTAAACACCGGGAAGGGCAAGGACTCATATCCTGTAAGCATCACGTATATATTTGAAGTTCCCTTAAGTGAGCTGCACATCAGAGCGATAAGTCATGGTATTAATTATCGTCTAGTATACAGACTGACTACATCAGTGTACCAAGTAATATCGTTCCGTGTGTGTAGCTCTCTGTAGATTTGGTAATAACGATATTTGCACAGGTCACTACTTTATTTGAAGAAGCTCCAGAGAAGACCGCGAGAAAAGCTGCCAGAGCTAGCGCTCAAATGGAGAATGGAAGACGAAGATCTTTGAGAGATAGACGTGACGATGCGAAGGAAACATTAACCGAGGGCATGAAACAACTAAAGCCAATGTTTTCCAGGCCGTATCTGGCCCTCTCCATACGGGTATATTTAATGAACTTCTGCATATTGATGAGGTATGTACACTTGGGTAACCGTCTAATATTATGTGCTCTATTCTGGGCACACTTCGCAGTGTGAACACGATACGCCTGTGGTTACCACAACTGTTCGCTTCCATACACGAATACGAACGCAAGGGCATCGGCGCCTCAAGCATGTGCGCCATTTTCGAGTACAATGTCAATCAAACCAACTTAGCGCACGGAGCGAACTCTGAGAGAGATTGCACTGTTGTAAGTACATTTAATTGTCTACGTCCACAGTTTGAGTCGCTTTACAGATAGCGTAAAATATGTTTCAAGGAAATAACACCCGCATCCTATGTTAACAATATCATTGTCGCGATTTCGTGTTTCTTCGGTTACATTCTGGCAGGACTAACGGTCAACAAAATTGGTAACAACACCCTTTTAAGTAAGTCAAATGTTCTACTTTTAACGCTTTTCACAGGAATCACAGGAGCTCAAATATTTGTGGAATATTTTCAGGTTTCTGTTTGGCTACGGCTTGCATCTCCGGCTCGGGGCTCTACTTCTCCACATCTTCACGAGCTATTGTAATACTATCATCGATATTTATTACAATTAGCGGCATTAGCGCCACATTGGTTATCAGCGCTTCAGTTAGTCTCTTCCCAACAGCAATGAGGTATGTACAGACATGCTCTTCCAGATTATCACAGCATTATCTTTTCTTTACAAATATTACTGGTATGGAATATGGACGTACCATATACATACGAGTACACGAATTTTCTAAAATTCCACAACTCGCACGATTAATACAGAAACATTCTCCGTTGCAAATCAGCTGAATACAATTTACACTACCATCTCTCTATGATGTGAGTGTTCCCGAGACTCCATTTATAGATTGGCGTAGTATCAGAGTTAAAACAAGCTGAACAATTTCTCGCCGATTATTTTCAAATATGCTCGCTTTTGCTAACCCTCTTCTTGATATAGTTATAATTTAGATCCGATTGAAGCTTTTTTCTTTTGGTAATCTATGCCATTTTTCCTCCTGTCATTTACTCTTCATGGAAGCTCATATTTCTTGAAACAAAACATCGTCTGTACAAGTTCTCTGACGTCGACAAATAAAATTTGAATTTAGTTAATGAGTTTGTTAAAAGGAATCTCCCAGACTTACCCTATTAGTTATGTCCAATATACCTTTATAAAATAGCTTAATGCGCCCTTTGAATATGTGTCTTCCAACAAATTTTCATACCAACTCTTTTGTCATTGCAATATTATTCCTTGTTTATGGGCCAGATTCTTCCTTTGGATTCCTTCAGCAGGTTCCGCAAAGTTCTACTTTTGTTCTTCATATTCGTCTACTGCTGAAATACAGTGAATGTGAATGAGCTCTGATACGATATACATCAGTTTAATTTGCGGACAAGCACTTTAAAAACAATGGAGCAATAGTCATCCGTCATTTCGTATTGGTACATAATTGCCTTTCTGACAATTTACCAAGCTCAATGCTTCGATTCGTATCGCTGGATTGTGGAATAAGCAACCAATTTCTCCTTCAGTTTGAACAATTGACTTTATTAGTATTCGTCCAACTCACTGACGTCCGCTCTGCGACTATCAGTTATTAACTCTCCATTGCTAACACGACGCTCACGCTGGTTGCTGCCACTCTCAGCATTCCGCTGTGATCACTTCGCCACTGGGGGCTCGTCCTCGATTCGATCACTGTTTCAATGTCACTGGTTAACTGATCTGCTACTGCGATGTTTACTTTCGACTACGCTCACTGTTTCACTGCTGCTGCTACTACGATGTTTACTTGGTCACTTTCACATGTTTGCTGATCCCGATGTTAATTGTGCTTATACACCTCTTGCACACGAGAACCTGCGCCAGTCTCCGTACGCAGCTTCGCAGGCCTTCTCGAATGTGCATTTTTAGAGGTTGAAAACGACGGTCATCCTAAAACCAACAACCAATCAGATGACGTGTTGATTTCGTAACAATTTATTAAACGGTTCCATTATTGACTATCAGTCAAATATCATTTCATGTGTTCATGTCTCCTGGGAAACATTCGTTGAGTGATTATTATAAGAAACTAAGAGGAAATGATCAGCGATTCTTTTATGTTAGGTTAGGTTAGGTTAAACTGGCTGACCGTGAAGGCTGCACATAAACCTGCCCGGTCCTTCTTTTATGTCAACATTAGGAGAAAGTTTTAATTATTGTACCCATCTAAAGGACCGATCTAAAGAAAGGAACTATTTCGTTATGTTGTTTAAATGTGTAGTAATTTTTCACCTACTTTCTCAAAATAAAGGTGGAGAACCTCTTAAGCCTTTTAAGACAGAACAAAACAACAATTCGGACTGTATAAAAACGTTTCCTATGGTAAATTAAAATGGAACATGAACTATTGAGGATAAGTAGATAACTTTAGAAGACTGTTTAAGAAAATACACACTTTTTAAATCGATATTAATATACTACACAGATATCTGAATACACAATTGTTTTTATTTCTCCTTTTTATTCTTCCTGTCCTTTTCAGAACCATGGTGGTCATACTAATTATGACATTCGGACGTAGTGGCTCCTTGCTTGGCAATTTGTTCTTTCCGTTTTTAATGTCACTGGGGTGTTTGCCACCGTTCCTGATGGTCGGCGGCATGATGTTTCGTAAGTATTTCGATGAATATTTTTCCAGAAGTTTCTCAGACTCGCACCAATATTCAAATTTCTTTCATCATTTGTCATTTCAGTCGCCTGCGCCGTTTCGTTATTCATACCGAACACCAGTAAAATCGCGCTAAAATAGAACACAATTTTATGTTAATTGTTAATTTAAATTAAATTTTATATTAAGTACATATTATTTGATAAAATATACCCTTAACTATAAGAAATATATCCTAATTCAATCAGCCCGATTGTGAACATAAACTACGGGATTATAAAACGGGGAAATATTTTGACTACTTTTATAAGAATATACAAATGGGTAAATTTATTATATAATAAGTTAATAAATAGATGAGAATATTTCTATATGAATCTGTTGACTGGCAAGTGCACACTGTAGGTGCAAATGTCCACAAGTAGTTTTTATGTCTTAGAAAGCAACAGCACACCAGCTATGGCCCTCCCAGGAATCGAAGCTGGGCTTTCAGCTATTACATTTGTCCATCCAGACAACTACTCTAACCGAAGGTGGTAAGAGCAAAGTCCGTGTAGTGCCTCAGTCTGCCGCAATCTGAACTGTGTCTCATTATATCTGTATATATAAAAATTAATTGAAATTCTATTGGTAACAGCATCACTTGAGGATGGCTGGACTGATTTTAATAAAAACGAGTAAAGAAGTCTGAAGTCGGATTAGACCGACTACGAAATACTCTTTACCTTTTCTTGTGCGTGCGAGTTCAACAATGGGGATATTTTCTTCATAAATCATCATTAGGAGCATACTAACGGTAATTTTTGGTAGGGCACCTTGAAATGATTATATCGACCCCATTTCCTGTGTATGGCTTTGTAGGGTCAATATAACCACTAATATAAAATTTAGTGCAAACATTTTGCATAGGTAGTAACTTATAATAATATGTGAATAGTGGGCGTGACTGTAGAAATAACACGCCCATTTTTTGGGTGGTGTTTAATGTTAGTACCCGCAACCTTCCTGTGAAATTTCGTTGATAAATATTTAATAGGAACACAGTAATGATTTTTGGCTAATTGTGGGCGTGGCAGTTCTATTATGATCTCCATATTCTGCACACACACTATTATGGCCCCTTTTATATTTCTGCAAATTTTTATTCCGCTGGCATCAATACGAGCATAGGTAGGCTAATTTTAATTTTAGACCCGAAAGTTCCCTATATCAAAAGTGGGCGTGTCTTTTCTCTGATCAGTCCCATTTGTTGCAGATAGCTTTGTAATGTCCACATGTCCCTTCCCGTAAAATTTCGTCCGTAAATCTCTACCAGATCTTAAGTTATTAATATTTGTTAATAGTGGGCGTGGTAGTTAATATATACCGCCGACTTTTTGCACAGTGTTTAGTGGGACCCACATCTCCGTAACTGCCAAATAACGTCACGATTCCGTCAATTGGACCGAAGTTATAGACATTTTAAGAAAGGTGAAAAATCCTTCTTATATGGGAGGTAGGCGTGGTCTTTGTCCAAATCGGCCCATATAGCAATCTGGTTCTGTATCTTTGTCCAGACTATACTTTTGCAAAATTTCATTAAGATAGCTCTAACGGTGTAGAAAAAAAGTGGCCACAGACGGACAGACGGACAGACGGACGGACAAAATAAAAATTGCTTAGAAAGTGATTCTGATCATACCTGTATAAATATGTCCATACCTACCACGCCTCCTTCTCGAAATTGCAACCCCTCTCAAAAGCACAAAGTTAGTATACCCTATTTACCTTTTTTAAAGGTAAAGGGTATAAATATATTCACTGAGAAATAATCTTCAAAAAATATATCGTTTGAAAGATAATTTCTCTAAGAAGATCGGTTCCATAAACACAGGTGAAATAAAGGCTTTAGAGTTTTCGTAACAACAACGTTGAAAATCGAGGCCTGCCTTTTCAAAATTGGCTTTGCTTTGTGTGCTGAGCAAAGTGTTGTAGAACTCGGGTTTGTGTGGATTAAATTAGCTCCTAATTTAATCCTCACAGTCCTTGTATCATTATAAATTAGGCTACGAGCTTCAATAAAATGCAACAGCTTTTCGGCGTCAATGTTTTGAAGATGGAAGTAATTTGTATGTTGTCACGAAAATTTTCATGGATAACGCTTTGAACATTTTCCATCGACCATACACGGAGAATTTTTATTTGATGTTCCACAGGGACCATGAATCATGTTCTTAGTAACAACCTCATGCAAGCGTCGATCTTCTTCTTCAACCGGAAATTACAGTTATCCGCTGCATCGTCGCCGATCAACTGCGGACAATGGACGATCAACAATTATCAAAGAGAATCTACAGGAAGTTGAAGCTGATAATCGTTGAATTGTTGCGTCCGGAACGAGAAAAACATTATAATTGCTATGCATTAAGAGAATCAGTTCGAACGATTGTTCCGCTGTTAAATTCACAACAAAAATATGCGTGCGACTCTCTCATGAAAGCTGTGAACGATGGAACCGGAGGGATTTTCCTCTTGGACGCTCCTGGTGGAACCTGAACAACTTTTTTGATCGAATTGATTTGGGCAACGATTCGCTCGCAAAATGAAATTGCATCATCAGGAATTGCATCTACGTTGTTGAAAGGCGGTCGAGCAGCTCCTTCAGCACTGAAATTGCCGCTGAATATGCAAATCAATGAAATTCCAACGTGCAACCTTTCGAAGAAATGTCCGATGACAAAAGTTTTGCAGCAAAGCAAATTGATTGTTTGGGATGAATGTACGATGGCGTATAAAAAGTCTTTGGAGTCATTAGACCGAACGATGCAAATGCTACGAAACTATCAAAACCGCTTTGGTAATGCGATGATTCTGTTGGCAGGTGGTTTTCGCCAAACATTGGCAGTGATTCCACGGTCAACGCCAGCCGATGAACTCAATGCATGTCTGAAATCGTCTCTTTTGTGGAACCACGTCAAGATACTCAAATTAAGTATTAACATGCCTGTCAAGAGATTGGCAATGACGAAATCCACGTTGACATTTCGACGGGCTGTATTACATCCCCCGTCAATTTTTCACAGTTCACCGAATGAAAAACCGAACTCATCCTTTGCTCAAAATTACAAAAATCATGTTTGCTTAAGCGAACATGTCATATTGGCCGCGAACAACATTTTGATGTTGCCGAATTAAATGTCAAGATTCAAAATGAAATTGCTGGCAAATTGACGACGTACAAATTGGTGGATTCCGTTACTAGCCAAGATGATGTCGTAAACTATCCAACAGAATTTTTAATCTCGCTGGAATTGCCTGGATTGCCGCCTCACAATCTCCAATTGAAAGTCGGATCGGTAATCATAATGTTACGAAATATCAACCAACCACGTCTTTGTATTGGCACCCGGCTTACGGTGAAGAAACTGAAGAACAACGTAAACAAACAACAATTCTTAGAGGAAAGTACAATGGAGAAGACGTTTTGATACCACGCCTCCCAATAATTCCTTTAATCGCTTGCAATTTCCGGTGCGGCTTGCATTCGCAATGACAATAAACGAATCACAAAGGCAGTCATTGAGTGTTTGCGGCATTAACCTTAAAAATTGTACGTCGCCTTTTACCGTGTCCGAACACCATCAGCTTTGTTTGTTTACGCGCCATACAACAAAGCAAAAAATGTCGTGGATCATAAAGGATTACAATAAACAACCCGCATGGTTCAAAGTCGATCACATTCCAGGCATATCACAGCTTACAATTTAAAAACCCTATGTTCCAGGTTTAGTTCTAATCTACTAAACGACAATGGGTCCTACGCATAAAAGCGTACCGGCGAACGGACAGAAAGGTATCCCAGATTAGTTTCTGTTGCTAGCAATCGTCTAAGTTCGTTAAAAATTCTGCTTTGCGTTTAGGTAAATTTAGTTCATAATTGTTTCGAACATATTAAACCTGGAAAAACAATGATCCAAGTATCTTTGTTCATGATTATTGAAGTGGGACTAGATGATTCACCCCACATCCTAATGAAGCTTAAAGTAAAGTAAAACAACAATATTGATAGTATCAGGGGCATATTTGCATAAAGCATATTTTTGCACTTTATCCTTTTCTATGCAAGCAGGGGTACTCAATCCATAGATCTATTTCACTTACATGACAAACACCCAAAACAATAAATAATTCATAAAAATGCATTTTCCATCGTTTACCCAAGTGTCTTTTGTTCATAACAAGCCCACAGAGAATCGCCGTCGTCCTTCATTGGTCAAACAAATCACAATTTGTGTTCCCTATTTAAATCGCCTCTCCCTCTGCATACCTCAATTTTTTTTTAAATTGCTGTAAAAATCTGAAAATTGACCCAGCAAACACAGGCTGTGACCCACCTCGACTCATATGTGTGGCAGTATCAAATCTGTTAGCTTGACTTTGACTCACTTCCTGATCATAAAAATAATGCCCCTTTAAACACTCAAGAAACGAGTGTCATGCTGTTATGACTATTATTGTTCGAGATCTTTTAAACTCAATGCTTCTGAGTACCTCTGATATATGATACATCGTAGTTCATATCGTGTAGTCTCATTTCAGTCTACTAGTATATCACCCAACCTGTTATATGGTACGGCGTTTTGGTGGCAAGTTGTTGAAAAAGCCTGCAATATCAAACCCCTCGATAAAATCAGAGGATCTATTGCTCTACTGATCACAAGCGCTCTTCGTACCACACCCACGAAAGCACTTTTTACCATGCTTCACTTGCTCCCTTTGTAGCTCCTGGTTAAGCAACAAGCCAAGTTGACAACGATTAAACTCAACGCTCTTTCGCACTGGCCTTTAACTGCTGCGGGCCATGCCTCTGTTCTGAATCAGGATCCACCTGTTCCCATCATTATCGATTATGTGTCGGTCTACCCCGATATGAACAGGGAGTTTGACGTCATTATTCAGAGCAGAAATGACTTGACATCAAATGACATAATCGTCGGGGAAACACTCGAAATCTACATCGATGGTTCGAAACTTGGAGGTAGAGTCGGCAGCGGTATCTTTTCCGATAAACTGGGCCTTAAAATATCCCTTCATCTCTCTGGCTATTTCAGGCTGACGTCACGGCCATTTAATACGCAGCTAAATGTATTCTGAGTACCGGTATCGGCGCAGCCGACATAAATATATTCTTAGACAGCTATGCCGTCATTAAATCGCTTTTTAAGGCACTCTCGGCTGCACTTTATCTGGGTTTCAGGACAGAGCGATATTCCAGGCAACTACGTGGCAGACGAACTCGCTTCTATATGTAACTCAGTACTCCATAAATATTGGTGCTAAGATGCGTAACTGGAAACTTGTAATTATTTGCTGTGAAAAACACTCAAATACACAAATAGGCAATATTCCAGGAATCACCCATACAGGTCCATAATATAAACTGAATCAATCAGTATTCGCACTTCATTTAAATGAAGTTTTCAATCCAAATCCTCGTCAAAACATTGTTCTAGTTCCAGTTTAGCTCCCTGAGTACCCACTAAACCCAACAAAACGAAGCCACCAATACACTATTCAAAGACTTCTTTACGTTAGAGAATTATTTGAAAAGTCCCCTGAAAAGTCATATTCCAAGTATTTGATGCGATTGGTTATTTTTCAAATAACCGGAAAGTGCCTCATTTAAAATTATATCAAAACCTTGAAAGGAAGTGTTACCTTACAAACCTATTAGTTTGTTGCTTGTCCAAGTCTACTCAAAATACTGCTTCTCACGAATGTTAACTGGTCCACTGGTCCCCCTCCAGTCTTCTGAGCAACTATCAAGCAGATATTTCACAGTGGACATATCTTTTTAGCGATATTATGATAGAGACTAACTTATTCGAATCGCAACAGAAAGATAGACTGTCTTTAAACAGTGATCACTTCACGTTTTCAATCGTCTCAGTTCTATATTAAACTCGATCGATTAAGTAATTATATATAACTTACGACTTTGTCGGATCTTTTCCTAAAATATGTAGGTGAAAAGGCCTGACTCCGTTAATTGATTTGAGGGTCATCATGTTACCTTTGGGCAACTATATGTTCCAATAGGCAAGTATCAGCTTCTTGATCTAGACCACTTAAGTAAGATGTCATTATCCACCTCATATCATTAGTGTCGTTGGTCAATGGCATCCATCTATAATGTCACTGATTACTACTGCAAGTAAGATTGGTGACTCCATTACAGATTAGTTATTGCCCAGTGCATGTCATTTGGCTGCTTCATATCGGCTTTCATTACGGCTGTAATCTGATCCGGGGATTGGGATTAATTCTATTGAGGCTCATAGGAATTAATTTTTTCTATAATAATCAGAGCATGTAAATGATCCACACAAAAATTCTCTACTTGAAAACGTGCTTGGTCCAGTGTATAGTTGTTTTTTGATCCCGACAATTTATAATTTTAACACATCCTAGAGGACACAAATTTCCATTAGGTTACCCTGCTAATGCAAGCCTTTGTTCTACTCAACCGCAAAATGTTCAACCTCCCAGATCTTCTTAATCACAGGATACACCACGACATCTGTTAGATCAGGTACTCGTACCATACAGACCAGGAAGTTTGTTCTTCTCTTCCCTTTAAAGCTTTGAATGATGTTCAGCTGAGCTCACTGGCCCAATGGACGATTGCAGAAGTGAATCGATGAGTCAACCAACTTTCACCACACTTTTCTCTTGTAGAGTCTAAAATCGCGACCGATTTATTGATTTTGCCAATTAGTTTAACTATTGATTTAAGTAACTAACGTACAAAAGGGCAAATTGTTCGTATAATGCAAGTGAACAGGAGTATTTTTATTATTAATATAGTATTAATAGTGCTGGGATTTTTAGTCTTCCAAAACAGGTTTTGGACGTTGGAACCAGAAAACACAGAAAAGGGACACTTGAACGTCAAATTTTCAAAAACTAAAAAAATTCTATGTTTATAATTAGTTGGCTATCTGGATAGGTTTGTTTATCATTGGTTCTGAAGAAAATCAGCCACATTACTACAGTTTTTCACATGTGTAAGTGTGCGCAAAACAAGAGTCGTTTCTCTGTATTCTCTGGTTGGAACAACGAAATGCACGCAAACGAATCAAAAGATGGCAACACTTGGCTATCGAATAAGGACGATTCCTCCAACTGGAATGAGAGTTTCTAAGATGCAAAGAAGATGCTGAGTGAGATAAGGTGGCATGCATGGCAAGCTGTTGAACACGAATCACCATCAAATGATGGTAATATTAATGTTGATGTAAGCACAAAAGTGAGTAGTGATAGCACTTCGTTTGAAACTGAGGAGATGTACTGATCAGATATTTTCCAATAAATCATATCAAGCTAGGGATGAAACTACTATGGAACAAGTAGCAATATATTTCAAACGAAAACTTTTCCGTTAAGATAAAACTTTGTAATCATCGCTTAACTACTTTTTGAAAAGAGAGTCCCTTCTGGTTTATCAGCCACCATGAGGCGTGTTGCCATGTGTGATTCAACCTTTGTAAGGTTGCCTATTATTGTCGTACGCAGTGTGATATTTCAGTATTACAGCTTCTCCTAGAAGCCAACGTGTTTGTTAGCAAACTGTAATCTCTGTTTTGAGGTACGGTGACTAACTGACACATTTATTCCTACTAGACTGGAAATGATAATTCATCTTTTGATTAGACATCTGATTAGTTCATTCTGAGTTCACAAAGCAAAATGGTGTACACCGGAACCTCATTACGGTTGGCTCTGGTAGGTGCATAAATTACAAGTGAACTTATACAATACTGCTAAACAGGCAAAACGATGACTAATGATGTAGAACAATGGTGAGGGTTAACTCGCCTAATCACTGATTAGATATCTTTGCATATACTAAGTAGCACTTTTCACATCTTAAGATAGATAGATAACAAAACGAATTAAATGCAAAATCTGAATGAATTCCCGAAATTTGTGGGACAATGGCTGAAGAATTTCGTCACAGAAATCACGTCGAAATGACTTGGCTAAAACCCTTCCCAGTAATCAACGCCGAACCTATTGAAACGATGCGAACGAAGAAGTAACTGATTTCGGAGCACGGCACTATCACTCGACTAACACCCACTGTCGCACTCGAAGTAGGAACGACGAAGGCAGATTTTATCGTATGTGAAAATTGAATTGTTTTCTTTTAGACTTGCTGAACAAACAGAGAATAAAGATTTATAGCCTGGGCTGAGTTGATGATGCCGAACTGCCTGGCTGCCTAGCTGCCTGTTCTGCCTGCCTGCAATAAAAGCGCTGTTGATGTTCCTTATGAACTCATATAACAACGCTGATGATGATAATGATGATGGTGATGGTGACAATACAAACAATGATGCTCTGTTTTGTGAGTGATCTCCACACGCTCCCGATCCCTTTCTCGCTCACTCGCACGCCCACTTTCATACTGCTGATGGCGCATTGTTCCTCCTAAGTAGAAATCGTTATGACGTTAATAAACTTGTTTAAATAATTTCTTTTATGACCGCTAGAAAAGAAATAGAAGTAAAAACAATCACAATTATTTCTATTTACGAAAAATGTCAACTCACTGCTCTTTAATAGCAACGTTCTGTAAATTTTTCCAGCATTTGTAAATTGGCAGCCTTTGAGTGCGGTTCGGTCGTCGCCTCTTTCGCAATAGGAACAAAGAAAACGCGCTTAATTAAAACGCTGCCGAGAGAAACGCGCGCTGGAAACTTTTTCCCTATCACCAATGTGCCCTGGAGCTGCAGCAGCACATTCGACCACCGTCAACTGTATTGCATTGCATTGCGCAATTGCTACGAGTGCCCCGCATCAATTGAGGCAACTCCGCCGCGACACAAATGAAAATAAATTCACATCAATTACTCGCAATTAATTAAGGAATCCTTGTGCATCAAGTTTGCTTCGTGATTTAACGCGAATCTTATCTACAAATACAAATATTCCGCTAACTCACCCGTAGTGTATATAAACTAGTTTCGAAATAGCTTTCTCTGTGATAGAATGGATATAAATGGCGTTGATGAAAAAAGTGACAAAACCAAAGGTAAATAAATGCAAATTGTGTATGAAGCATCCATTTTTATACCATGGATGTCCTTAGACCATCTATGAAAATACACTTCCTTCGTAATGGAAAACATTCGAAATGAAGTGATTGAAGAAAAGGAACAGCTTGAAACAGAACCCCATGAACGCGGTACCAGAGCAAAACTGGAACAGTGCTCCAAATTATACAAACTGTTGTATCCTAAGGATATAATCGTCCTGAAATATGAAAATATTCCAGTGAAGAAAATCATAATCAAAAATATTTTCTTGTGAATTGCGGGAATGTGCTGATTTGGTTCTATTTTTTACTGGAAATATAAAATTGTGTTTTTTAAGAGCGTCAGAACATTTTTTAGCTAAAACAAGGTGCGACAATACGTTTCACTCCTGGAAAGATCGACACACACGTGAAACTAAAGACGATATATATTAAAATTTTGATTGTAAGCGGGCTGATTTGAATAAATTGAAGGAGTTGTTCAATCGTACAGACTGGTCGACTCTCTTGGAGATATCCTCTCCTCAATTCTCATGCAAGATTAATAGTGCAGTGGTTTTGTATAACGGGACATTGTTGGATGCATTCGACAAATGTATTCCTAAATGTCTGGGTGCTGCATCTTCCTCCCCAATTTAGTTGACTGATGTGCTCCGCAGGCTACGTAACTTAAAAGTTAAATATCGTAGATATAATTTTCAGCTAAGGTAGCCGATTTTAAGTCCTATATATCTATTAGATATAAGTACCAAAATCTTTGCAAACTCGCTTATGATACCTATTAGAATAAAGTTAAATTCAACTTAAAAGTGGACCCTAAATCATTCTGGAACTTTACAAATTCAAAACGTAAGACTAGTTCGCTCCTGTCTTCGATAAAGTATAATGACAAATGTCTCCAGTGATGATTTGGGTATCTGTAATCTGTTCGCTGATTATTGTAAGTTCAACTACTCTACTGGAGAATATAAAATGGCCGATTATCCTTTCTCTACTCAACCCGCCATAGTGAATCAACCTATTATTCATGAGGACATTGTGTTCAAGCATTTCTCTCAGCTGAAGTCATCTTTTACTCCAGGTCCCGAGTTAATCCCTTCTTTTAGTGTTAAACAGTGTTGTCTCTTCGATTACTTCGCTTATTGGTGCTTCTCTCATATATGGTCATTTTCCCGATATGTGGAAAAGTCATATATTTTACCGCTTCCTAGATCGGGCAGTAAATCTGCAATATCCAATTAGAGTGGGTTTGCGAAACTTATAGTAGTCTCGTAACATCCCAAACTTCGTTCTACGCTCACATGTGTATCAGTTCCCAACAGCATGGTTTCCTGCCTGGAAAGTCAACTGTCACCAATCTGCTGGAATTTGCTGTGTGGTAGATGGTTTTGCTAAGGGTATGAAAACATACATTATTTATACTTACTTTAGTAAGGCATTTGATGTGATAAAGCATAGACTTCTCCTCCTTAAACTCTCTAGGTTTGGTTTCCCACCATTACTTTTAAAATGGGTAACATCATATTTGTCACAGCGTACCCAAAGGTTTTATTTAAAGGACTGTTATCTGATGAATTTACTGCGTCTTCTGGTGTGGTCCCTTATTATTTTCAATTTTTATAAACGACCTTTTTTCTCGTATATTCCATTACAACATTCTTCTGTTTGCTGATGACGTAAACATTTGATAACCCAAATGAATCACAGTTGCTTCAAGATGATTTCAATGTTCTGGGTGACTGGTGCAACATAAATTGTATGCAACTAAACTACAAGAAATGCAAACATGTGTATTTTTCCAGATCATCCCACTCTGCTCATCCTTACTTCAATGTCAATCAACCATTGTTATCCGTTGATCAAATGTGCGACTTAGCTGTGACCTTTGACCAAAAACTCACATTTGGTAAACACGTTGCAACTATCGTTAACAAAACTTTTCTGACTGTAGGCTGCATAAAACATTAGGTAAAGGAGTTCAAATACCCCTTTGTTACCGAACTTCTGTACACTTCCTTGGTACGCCTATCATTAAAATACGCAAGTGTTGTTTGATCTCCTAGATATGCCTGTTACTCTGATGCTATTGTATCAGTTCAAAAGCGATTTTTATTGTTTTGCCTACGTTCCTTTACATGGAACTCCAATTTTCAACTTCTCTCTTATGTGAGTCGTCTTCAACTTATTCGTCTCCCCTCTCTTAAAATCCGTAGAACTCTGCTTAATGCATGTTTCGTGTTTAAACTCATGAGTGGTGAAATGAGAAGTAGTTTTTGCTTGGCATTCTCCACTTTAATGCTCCTGCAAGTAGACCCAGGAATTTCACTTCCTTGTATCTCCATCCTTGTAATCGGAACTATTTAGATTTTGCGACGTTTCGTAGTGCGTGTTATGATTTCAATTTAGCTTCGGGGTGATTTGTTTGAATGAATCCAAACATATCTTGAAATCGAAAATAGCACTTTTTCTTTCAAACCGCGAGTAGTTCTCTTTGTATATCTTTGTAAATCTGTTTAATACCCTTCCTAAATCGCCATCAGGCCTTTGGGGCTTAGCTTAACTGTTAGGTAAGGGAGGTGGTTTTAGTGGGTAAAAATCTCACACCCTGGGGTTGTGCGTACCCCCTCGAGTCTTTTTGTAGAAATAATAAAACTGCGTACTCAATTTTGTATTCTCTGATCTTCATTTCTTTAAAAGGACTTTAAAGTTTCAAAGGATATACAAATTTCAAGAATTATACTAGTTCTATGATACAAATATAGTTCAGACCCGTAGGAATGGCAACTATTTTTAGATCGTAATAAAAATCACACAGAGAGGTAGATCATGATTTATTACATTAAGGATGTCTGAATGCCAATAAAGCCTTTTAAAAAGGTTACAATATCAGCGAAAAAACTGAGTAGGCAGTTGTACTATATATGCTATCTAGTTTCAATTCAATTTCAATATTTTTATGGAGGACAAACTGGATTTTGTGGCCCAATAAAATTGTGAAATGCTAAAAATCTTTTTTTCTTTTTTGAGTACTTCTTCTACTAATATTTCCATTAACTCCATTAAGGGACAACGCGCTATCCTGTCTTATTTGCAATCAATGATTCCCAACGTTACCGACTGATGGATGGAATTGTATCTTTGAAGTTTTTTCCTCACTCAAAAAATTACATTTCTGCTTGTTTAAGTAGCGATTAAACTAAATAGGAGTTTCACTGCTGAGCAAAAACTGCTTTATGATACATTCTAACTGAACATCTGAGGTCAGTTTAGGTTAGACTGGCCACACATAGGCGTGGAAGTAGAGATCATTGAATTGAGAGGCGTTTTTTGCCAGTCGTATAAGTGAAGCCATTCCAATGATTCAAACTTCTTCTAGCCCCAAATCAGGGAGACCCCAAGTATATTAGCCGTGTTCTAGCGATTTATGGACAGAAATATATGCTCCAAGGTTTCCTTGGCATCCGCATTTCCTAAACCCATCATTGCTTCGAGTCTACTACCGTTAGGGGATGGCTTGTCAGAATACCTATCATCAATCTGTAATCACTCCGTGGAAGAGCCATTATAGACGTGCTATACTGTTTGCCATACAGCTTGTACATCAGAATTGCAGTTCTGCAGGTAGTTACGTTATTTCACCTCGCTGCTGCCTTTCTTAACATGCTTTCCCCTAAACCACTGTCAACTGCTTCAGTACGCAGGTGATCTGACACTCTGGTGAATGAATTCCGCTTTAGGCAATCTTGTCCGCTGTCTAATTTTCCTCTATGCTTTGTGTCCTGGCATCCAACAGATGTGTAGCCGCCGGTTAACCGACAGTTTATCCACTGAACAACTGAATTTGAACATAACTTTCCACAATTTGTAAACTTGGTGGTGGTTGAAATCTATTCAAACTGAATTTACCCAAGAATTACTACGTTTGGCAGTATTATTATATCGAAAAAATAACTAAAGTATACCGTTTTTTATCGGTGGACCGGGATATTTTACTCTCTTGACGTTTGTTTATTCAAAACTTTTTGAATAAACAAATGACGTTTAGATTCTTGCATTTACCTTTTAGCTTGAGTTTTTTAACTGTTAACGTCCGTTTGAAACTGATAAAAATAAGAGAGTTATATTAAGGACGACACATATGTATATAGGTTCCTTGTGTCCCAACAATCCAATCACCATTATGCGATCTGCATAACATTTCAATAAGGAGACTGAGTCAAAATCAAGCAGCTGAAAGTGATACTGAAAAAGGCAATTTTTGAATCCCTTGATACCTAACATAATTATATCTTCAAAGATTTGAAGCAGCTGTACTAGTATCGAAAGCCTTCGACTCGAAAAATATGAAAGGAAGCGTTTTGAGACCATTTCTTGGGAAGGGTTTGAACCGGCGACACACCTGCATCTCTTTCTTTTTCAACCCACTGCTTCAAACTTCATAGAACCGCCAGCGCCTCTTCTAGTCTATGCCCGGATTGAAGTTGGAGTTTAGTCTGCAGTGCCCCGAGAGGAAGCTCGTTAAATACATATTTTATTTTTCCCATGCCTGGAAAATGACCTACTGTAGCTTGAGTTGTCTGAATCCGGGGATGTTTTTTAATTAATTTTGGGTTGATACTCCCTTATCCACAGTTTGCCGACACACTCCTATACTGCCAAGAACACAGTTTTGATTTTAGTTTTAGATCGATTCTGCAAGTCTCAGCCCTTCCAGTGAATGATCCCCTTCCATCGAAACCATGCCTATAAGATTCCCAAACTAACAAATTTTAATCTCTACAGAAAATGTGGAGCCTGCTGACTTCGAAAAGGCCATGGATGCCGCCGGATTTGGATTGTTCAATCTGCTTTTGTTGGCGGTAGCAGTGCCGGCCAGCTTTGCCAGCGTCTTCGAGAGCTCCACCATGTCATACATACTGCCCATAGCCGAATGTGATCTGAAGCTGACTCTGTTCGACAAGGGTGTTCTCAATGCGGTCACTTATGCGGGCATGATTACTTCCGCCATTATTTGGGGTTACTTGGCGGACACGCAAGGTCGCAAGAAGGTATTGGTATATGGTTATTTAGCAGATGCGCTTTGCATGCTTGGTAGCTCCTTGAGTCAGAACTTCGAGATGCTGGTGGTGTTTAAGTTCTTGGGAGGATTTGTGTAAGTACACTTAATAAATTTAAAGCTCTTATTATATTACTCGTACAATGGAAGAGGCACTAAAAACTATCGCTATCGTTTGGTAATTTAAATATTATTCTATGCGAAACTATAAACTCTTCCAAAAATAGTCCTAGAACTGTGGTTTTAGTAGCTCATAAATTCTTCAGACTCATAACATGGCTAATTGTAGCTTTCGGAGTTTTTAGAGCCTCAAATCCGTTCCCTGAGAAGACTTAATGAATAACGACTTTTGTTAATAGTGTTAATGGACCAGCGGCAGTCCTCTTCACATACCTCACTGAATTGCACGATTCCAAGCATCGACCGCGTGTTTTGATGGTGCTGGGCATGATGAATTCCACTGCAACTTTGGTATTGCCATTGCTCGCCTGGGCCATATTTCCAAAGGACTGGGATTTCGTTCTCTTCGGCCATTTAAATAGTAAGTGCAATTAATTTATTTTTCTATACTTTTCGATTGCATTCCAAACATGTTTAATCGATGTTTTTGCAGTACACACCTGGCACATTTTCCTGGGAGTTTGTTCTCTACCAAGTTTGATATGCGGTCTGCTTCTCACCATCCTTCCAGAGAGTCCGAAATTTCTCATGTCGCAAGGCAGAAACTCTGAAGCTTTGCATTCTTTTCAAAAAATGTACGCCTTCAACACGAGGCAACCCAAAAGTTCTTACCCGGTTAGTACCACGTAAGACCACGTTAATCTTATAGAACTAAGAATAGGGAACACAATTGACCATTAAAAAATACGAGTCCATTGGTGTACTGTAAATTCAGTACCGAAACTTGTTCCAAGAAAATGTTTCCACAATTTGCATGCAAATTTTAAAGTATTGAAAATCTCCCAGATCCACCTGCTTGTCGAAGAGGTTCCCAGCCGTTCTAGTAATGAGAACGAGTTCGTGTACACCGTTGAAAGTAAGCCAAACCCACCGAAAGTCAAGCTCCAACACAGAAGCGCCATGGAGGCACTGAGGGCCGGTATGCAACAGATAAAACCGATGTTTCGAAAACCACTGCTGGGGCACTCGCTGCACGTGTACACCATGCAGTTCTGCATTTTGCTGGGGTGAGTTCTCCAAAACATATTTCATTTGACATTAACCAATCAACACTTCCCACTTCAGCTTGAATACCATACGCCTTTGGTTGCCACAACTATTTGCTTCCATAGCCGAGTATGAGGCCTTGGACACCACTCCCGAGGGCTCTTCAAACCTTTGTACCATACTGGAGTATAGTGTTAATAAATCGGCGTCAGCTGTAGTTGACTATGCAGCAAAGTGTGATGCGGTAAGTACAGACGGGAACATAATTCTTAAGAATATGGACTACTATAACGGAGTTCTGTTACCCAATTTACACCGATTTAAGTTTATCCTTATTAAAAATGGAAAAAGGAAACTCCATTGCAGGGCTACAATAATGTTCCACTGCGTACTTTAAATGCAGCCTTTCATGCGATTCTTCAGAGATCAATACAGCGTCGCCTTTTTCATTCACAGAATTTCTTTTTACTATTCTAATATATTAACATTTTTTAACTACCAAACTTGACACTTGAACTATTTTATAAGGACCCCCTCGAAATAATTTATATGTTTCCTTTCCTTGTACAACCGTTAGAAATTACCATAATTTTCTTCTGTCACTCAGACATCACTGGACTGATCAGCTACTAAATCTCTGAACGATTCAGGTCAAACTGTCTGAAGCGATTTCTGTTAGAAGTTCCATCAGAGAATTCTCCTGGAGGTCGAATACTTTGGAACGCGTCAAGAAAGAGAAAAAGTGGAACCTTCAACGACGTGTAACATTTGAACGACCAATGTGTCCAGTTGCTTAAAGATTTCCCCACTTACAATGGGGGGACCAAGATTTCAACTATTGCATAGGAAAAAGTGTGGTAGAAATGGAAAAAGCGTGTTAGATTTCCACTTTTTTTACCATTTGTACCATTTCCCGAGTTAAAATTTAGTACTCTACCAACATTTCTTGGCGATTCCGAGTGTCTCTAAATAGTTCTACAAAGATTATCATATTCTGTAAAATCAAAAGTAAATTTCAGTTCATTTCATCTTGATCTCTTAAGATTTCTAATGTTTCTAATGTTCGAACAATTTCACTGGATATACTTAGAGATGATCGGTGGTTGAAAATTTTTATGTCGGATAAGAACATTTTAATATTCTGTTTCGAAATTATAAAAGAATAAATAATAAGAAAATAGCTGAGATGGGGAAAATTAATGCATGGTTGACTTTTTCCTACAACGCTTTTGTAGAACTTATCATAATGTATAGAGAAATGGTGTGAAGGAAGACCTTGGATACGGCTGCAGGCAGGATGTCGCTAGGGAAACACTTCTTAAAATTGATGTGGTTACGTTTACATCAACAGCACTTGATAGATCGACATACTAAGGAAGCAAGTAATGACTTGCAAATCCGTAAATCTCAAATATCCTTCTGTATGGCCTGGTCAAAAATATAGTCACTATGTAATTCTACCCCAGAACACTTCTCTACCAGGTGATTACTTTCAAAAGGACTTTCAGACTTCAAACCCATCAAACCAAAAGTGCCCTATACGCTGACGAACGTACAGATGTAGTCAGAAATCCTCGTAGACACCCTTTTTGTGTATAAGTCCAAGTATTTCCAAAAAATCATTCTTCTTTCATTTCGGTGATAGCCGGCATTTGCGAGTCGGGCAGGTCCAACACTTACGAACCATCTCCACTAGTTAGAATCACCAATCTCATAGCAGCAAGTTTATTCTTAACAGCAAATCAATTAGCAGGGCCGCCAAGAAATTTGCCATTTTAGTCTTTTTTAAAAGTGATCCAGATGATGATTCGCATGTTTCTTTACTTCCAGCACAAAACAGTATCCGTGGACATGTACACCAATAACATAATTGTATCTATAACCGGCTTGGTGGGATACTTGTTTGCGGGCGCTATAGTGAGAGCCTTAGGCGCCAAACGGATGATGAGTGAGTAAACCAGCAACAAAAATCACATACACTGAATTAAACCAACTAATCTCTGCCTCAATTTTCAGCATTTGGGCTAATAATATCGGGTTGCTTGGGACTGAGCCTTTATTGGTCCATCAGTAGTCTGACTACATTGATAATTTCTTCGTTATTTGTCACAGTGGCCAGTATCTCAACGTCAGCACTGTTGGGGGTTGTGGTGGCGCTGTTTCCTACATCCTTGAGGTGCGTCTATCCAGAAATATAATTAATTTCTTTGCATATTTCTAGAGTTGCATTTTCCGTACTTATTCCAGAACATTGGTCGTAGCCATTGCAATGATGTTCGGACGCCTAGGCGCCCTCTCAGGAAATATGTTGTTCCCTGTGTTTGTGCAAATTGGATGCATACCACCCTTCCTCATGGTTGGCTTTGTCATGCTGTGTAAGTGCTCCTAAAACCCATTCATTGCGTTCCATGTGCATTGTAAATAACCGCTATTTTTCTTATCAGGTGCCGGCGGCTTATCTTGCATACTCCCAAGTGCCAAGAAGACAACATTTACATGAAACTGTAAATGAACTTCTCACAAGTTCATGCGGAGCAGCCTAGTTTATGACATGCAGTGCATCAGCCACTGGGGCTCCAGTTACAAATTAGAAGACAGGCCAAGCCAGAGGTTATCTTGATTATTTTAGAATTGTTTATATTTTATTTATTTATTTGGGTATTTAGTGTTTAAGGCTGTTATTCTTAAATTGACAAACAAAAATTAAATTAAGCACATTCTGTAAAAGTTTTCTATAAACTTCAAATTGTAAATATTTATATAAGAAAGTGTACATAAAATATGAAAACAAAACCCACAGACAGTGTATTCATTCACTGCAACCCCGGCACAACACATATCACCCATGTTCCCTTTACCCTGCGCCTCCACGAATCATCGTTCCATGAAAGATTCAAATGATGCATATAAATATGCAATTATTTTGTGTATATCGTAACAGAGGCTTACTTGGTGGACCACAAACTCAGAATTACTCAAAATAAAATAGATTTCTGATTAATGTTTGCATTCAAGAATAGAGTAAACAAATAAGAGACACATTCTCGAACAACAAACCTTTTGTCACTGTTCTCGAACAACAAACTTTTTGTCTCCGTTCTCGAACAACAAACTTTTGTCTCCGTTCTCGAACAACAAACTTTTGTCTCCGTTCTCGAACAACAAACTTTTTGTCTCTGTTCTCGAACAACAAACTTTTGTATGGTGGCGCTGCTAATAGCGCCAATTACTCAATAGCTCTCATTTTCATATTGCAGCGCCACTCTGATTACTACCCCGACCGATCTCTCCTATGTCAAAAAATTAGTGACATTTCAGATTGTGACTCTTATTTCTTTACTCTATGACTCAAGTCACTCAACAGTTGAGTAAATTATCACAATTGAGTGGTATCCTGCTAATGTGTCCTTAGATTTAACAGTTGATTGAATCTTATTTAAGTACTGATTGAATTGTAGTATTATTTAATAGTTAGATAAAAAAGCAACAACATATTAAAGAACACAAACTTCACATTAACTCAATTGATCCATTATTGTATTAGAATCAGACTGTATTGGGAAACACTACAGTTTCCAACCAGTACTTAACTTGTTGCCTGAATTGTTAGAATCGGCAAAACTGCTGACCTGAGCTAAGTATCGTGAATACATTGTGTATCCGAATATTTGGTTTAATGCTGTACACACTGGTTCATATATTTGAACCAATCCTAAATACTGAAGCTCTTTAGCAATATAACGCTTAAACGGACTATCATATAAGCATATATGACTCCGCTGATTTTATCGTTTCTATATAAATTCAGGAAAAAGCACCACTATGCTACATCGGACATGTCATTAATTCGCCACATGAAGCTGTCGTAAATGCAATCGTCAGACTTGCGGAGTATGCAGGTAAATTACAATGAAGCAGAAGGATTATTCCCTTTAAGTAGGTTTTCACACACACACATTCAACAGAAAATTGGCATTGCCCATACGATGATCTTGCAACACGACCAGTGAGTTAGCGGTTTGTGCCCCTGCATTTTAGTGGGTTTGTCTTCAGTTGGAGTAAAATAAAATGTGGTGTTTTCATGTTTTTAAGTATCTTGCTGAAGTTTCTCAAACTTTTGTTTACTCCAATAAACTCGCATCCTCTGCACTTAAACCTTCTAGTGCTCAGATAATCATGCTGAATAATGTGATCATGGTTCAAGGATATAATCCAGGATAAATCAATAACCTTTTGTTTTCCGTCAGCATGTTCACCCCGTAGCAGTTTTTTATATGAAAACAATAGTTGGAAGTTATCCTTCTCTTTACCATCCTGGCGAAGAAGCAAGCCCAAGTAAAAATTCACTGTAGCACCGTTCTACAGCGAGCAAGTATGGACTTCATGGCAAAACAATTAACAAATCATCGTCACAATTTTCAATATAATTTTATATTTAGTAACAATTTCACTAAATTATTTACTTCGGCAGTTGGCAAATTGTTTTAGAAAATTCATTTTGTTAACAGTTCGAATTACAGGACTGTGCCCAGAAATGCAAGGATATCTCTTTGATAATTTAGATATAATAATAATATTATAATAAACCTACATTTAGAAATAGCATTAGGAAAGTGGTTTTGGACATTACCCTAAGCAATAAGTTGTTGCGATCGTGGTTTTTGGCGTCTACCGTCTGTATGTTTGTTTTGCTTCTCTCCTTCTTTTCTTCCTTCCACTTGTCCGCTTTACTAGTGAATGCGGCCAGGCTAAAACCTACCAGACGATTCTGAGGTAGATATGGCGCTGCCTCAGAATAGTAAAAATTCCAAAGAAAGGTAACTGACCGACTCGACCGCTGGAGCGGTCAATGATGGAATAGCGGAAGAGGCCGAGGAAATGGAAAAAATACGGTTTCAAGAGAAAAGGGAAAAAAACATTTAAGGCAGTGGTAGAGAAAAAACGGTCTCTGTGCAGTTTTAATTGTTTCGGAAGAAAGTTGTTTCCAATTAATTTTGTTGCCGCGCGCGTTCAAAATTTGTGTTTTACTGTGGATGCTCATTTGAGAGAGAAAAATAACCTTAGCCACATTCGTGTACTGACAATATTCAAATTACCACAAAGTCCGGATTTTGCTGTTTAGAAACGTGTATAGAAAAAGTCTAGTGCGGATATTCGTTGGTGCAGGTCTGATTTGTGGGGATAGTCTCTCGTCTCGTCGGTTGTTCCTGTTATTTGTTCTGATACAGTATAAGTGTGAACGCTTCCAAAAATATAAAAAAAATATTTGAATTCAAGTACAATTTTGCATTGATTAGT
The DNA here is from genome assembly GCA_920105625.2 of Clusia tigrina. Lineage (NCBI taxonomy): Eukaryota > Metazoa > Arthropoda > Insecta > Diptera > Clusiidae > Clusia > Clusia tigrina. Next base: position 30,824,569 of record OV050031.1, on the reverse strand, counting down.
GATTGTGCTGAATAGAGTGATAACTGCTTGTTTCCGGCCCATCCCATTCGAGAATCGGCATTGAGTTGTGATACCGGAGGAGAAAGGAGGCTGCCGCCCGCCCCCTAGAAATAAGGATAAATATAGTATATATGGTATTTATTTAGATTATTAAGAAAAGTAGCATGTTTAGTTATGTGTAAATATATGTTTAAAATGTTAGGCTAAGGCGGCAAATATGGGGCGGGCTCGCTTGTCGTCGTGGAGGAGGATGCCCGGCTAAGAACCGGCAAAATGGTGAGTTGAAGTTTTTTTTTTGTAGTGTTGTCCCACCCGATGCAGTGTGGCGGGTTAAGGACCACGGCCATTGCTGTAAGCTAGCCGCGGTCACCACACTGCATCGTTCTAGTGGTGCGGTAACAAAGTTTCTAAAACTCTTCATCAGAGACTTCATCATGTCTGATCACCAACATATTCGATTCTTAGTCGATTTCGGTGTCACAATCGACTCCACATACAGGCAACCCCAGTCCACTAATTTGGACGAATTTCAGAGCCTATTAGCGGACGGGTTGGCTAAATGTAACAATGTTTTTAGGAATCTTGAGGATTTAGAAATTTCACAAGATGGCCACATTAACTTGGATCACATTTAAGAGTTGCATTTCATACTCTTTTAAGTTAGTTTTCATTTGGATTCTGTTTTGATTTGTTTTGAGAAAGAAGAGAGTAATGGAGTATCTGAAACTGTGGTTGCCTAATGTGAATATATGAAATAAAGTCAGTTTTAGAGTAACAGCAGAACCAAACGGATGTATTATTATAAAGCATAATATATATTAATTTTAACACAAGTATGAATAAATAAATAAATAAATATTATTATGGTATATTTGTCCAATACTACCATGGTTTACCTCGAGCCTTTCTTATTCTTATGGACGTTTGCTTAATTGGCGTAGGGTCGAGGGTATCTTCAGCCATCTTATTGCTTTTTAATCTCATTTCTCTTGGAAATCGAATATTGATATGAATCTACATCGTTATTAATCTAGATTTTACTCTTGGTTTTTTTTTAAATCATGATATAATTGATATTAATTCTTGTGTTGTTTCAATGAAACTTTTGCTGTTGTTCTTGTGTTTATTTTTTTTTCAATAAAACGATTTTTATGGAGCAAAACAGTTGAAATTATCATCCATTATTTGCATCACTCCCGATAACTTCTCTCTGGCCGGGTTCAAGCAGTTGCTTCAGCTTTGAGCTTGCGTCGCTATTTGGATACGCAGGATTTTGGAAGATAGACTCAGTTTCGATTGCTTCCCTATTATCCAGTTGATTTTGGCAAAGTATCAAAGTTGTCTTTTCTAGGTAACTCGATTATTGAGTTGGATTTCCAGGTAGTTTACTGATGATTTTTTAGCACAAAACTAGACGTCCAACTTCACATTCTGACACTTGGCTTCGATTAAAGTGAAATTCAAATGCGAGCTCTGTGACTAATTTACTTTTTGATACGCCATTGAAAGCTACTTCTCCACTTCCATCAGGCGGCATTCAAGAAATTTTGAGGCACCATTCGCGCCTTTATTTACAACGAGCCTAGCCGTACTGCAAATAGCCTGCATAGCTTATGGAAACAGTTCAACTTGCAGCGCTGTGTGTGACGGGAGCCTTAAGGACTACACCAAAGGCAGCACTCAACACCACACTCAATCCAACCGCATTTACTTCTTTCCGGAAAGCCTTGCAATAACATTTTCGGGAAGGTTGTTAGCCACCAAACAGTTCTCTATCCGATCCTTCGGTCGTAGTTCTATAGGTCGGACTATGACTACTAGACTATGTGACTATTATCCTCAGCTTTCGAAAAAGGATAAATGCAACTATCCAGAAGGAGAAATGGCCCAGAATACTAAATCTAAAATCCTCAACCTGTTCATGGACGGCTCGAGAATGTTAGAGGGTGCTTTGTCAGGGGTATACCGTCCTGAAATATATATCAGGCTTCTTAATTATTGCAGTGTGTTTTAGGCAAGTGTTTAGGAAGTGTTTGCTGCTAGGAAAGCCACAGAGCTCGCCTGCATACCAGAAGCTATGAACTCCACAATAAATTTCTACATAGATAGCCAGGCTGCGAATAAATCTAAAACTTAATGCTGCGATTCATCCAGAAATGTTGTTCAATGCCAGCAGCAATAGATGGACTGACCACCAACCGTAAGCTGTGCATCTACTGAGTGTCAGGGCACAAGAACATAGAAGGAAACGAGTGTGTGGAAGCTATTGCTAAGAACGGTATCCAACTACCCAATGAGCAACTAAGCAACGATCTGATGCGTCTACAGATGATTAATAACCATGCTGAAGATGTCATAATGAGGAAAGCGGAAGCGAGGTGGAGTATCTACACATGCAAACTCACAAGGCTCATGCACAAAACGTAAGGCATTCAGCAAACCAAATCTTTACTGACACTGCCACAAAAGAATTGCAGAATGATTGTAAGCTAAGGTAAGGTACACGCTAAAAGCATGGGACTGACCAACAACGACTATTGTAGGAAATGAATGGAGCATGGCACAAGGGAAACTTTGGAGCATCTCATGTCCCTACGCCCCGTAATCTCAAAAACGCGGCTGACGCACCTCCCACCTCACAGCCCCCTGATTTGAGGGACTGGACGAGGTCCCAGAACTAGAGATGGTTTTGCTCTTAAAGTTCGCTGGGGGCGTCTCTCTTTTTACAACTGGCACAAATATACGATCATCATCAATATCCTTGATAAACAATTTTATGATTTTTTGCTTATGAGACGAAGCACTGTATGATATCCAGAAATACTGCCGGCTGCTTTTCTTGAAATCCTTTAGCAATGTGGGCGCCTAAACGATGTACTTGTTCGATTGTTAAATGTTTCGTTCGAAGGACGAATTGGTGGTTTGGTATTCATTTTTCCTCTTCGACACACCACCGATTTTTGAATACGTAACAACTTTTCAATTAATTTGGATAATACTGATAAAAGGCTGAGAGATCCATAAGACTCCACAATTTACGGACCCTTGAGAATAGTCATTATCACGAAAATGGTTCAACCCTTTGGCTAAAATTAAATGATCAATAATATTGAATAGTTGCACAATGTGCTTGAAGCGGCCTCATTATTTTACCCGTGATTTAATCGAGCCACGAAGGTTTTTTCGGATCCAGGTTCTTATTTATAGTTCGATTTACATCTCTCATCTTGAAGCGAAATGGAAATGGCGAAATATCTTCTAACTTTGTTAGTTTGCATTGTCGGTGAAACTCCGATTCCAATGCCAAATGTGTTGAATAGGGTATTCTGTACTTATTAGTTTCTTCATATTTTTCATGGCTTTCCATACAGAGTACTCGGCCGATTTAGTATCCGATCGCTACGTATAGGTGAAACTCCCGTTCGCTGTGTTTTTTAATTGCTTACTTGGAGCATGTCGATAATTGCTTTTTAATACCGGTGACCAAGAGACTTACCATTGCATTCCAGTTTCCTTTGCGTAGTCCATCCTCAGTCGAAGTCAATCAATCAATTTCTGGGCCAATCTACATATAACAAAATCGTTACCAGAGCAAACCACTTTTTCAGCCGGACCTGCCCAAACTATAGTGCATTCCGTGGGACCACTCACTTCATACAGAAACAAACAACTTTGGATCATACCGACAGGCATTAAATAATTCCCAGTGGCTTTACTTACACTTTAAATGATAGTCAAACCCCTCGCTTCCTTTAAGAAAGTCATAAGCAGAGGAAACGAGTTACGGCGGTATGATATGTCAGCACCGAGGAATACTGAAATCGATTTGATTCGAATTTCATGTGAGTTTCAGCCATGAATTTGACTCCGAGTTGCTTTTGGTAACAGCAACCACATGCATCAAAGTTCTAGGAATGGATTTGCGCAGTGGCTAATTCTGGTCCCTACGTCCATTCGAGAATTATTGAAAACCTCATACTCCCGAGTCAACTAAGAACGGTATATAAAGCAACGATAACCAAATTGATATACAAAATTCTCCCAACAGTGTACATTTTTTTAAAGAAAAAATTCCAAACAAAGCAAACAACAAAGCAAGCATTCATTCAATAATCAAGTTTTCCATAAGTTCGTTTATCACAATGTGTGGATATACATACATCGGACTCCGAATAACATTGGATTCTTATCCCTAAAGACATGATTTCTCGTAAATATATACATACATATAAAATTTCAACCTGAGTTCGCATAAAGCAGATACAAAATTTGTAGTCTGTATTATTATAAAAGTTATTGGTTGTTCTCTTTATTAATTATGTTACTTTTATACCTAACTTACAAAAAACCAAAAAACTAGAAAAAATACTCCCCTAACCCGAAGAAATTTCATCCTGACTAATCCATTTCATCCACAATTTTACACATAATGCGATCGAGCTGATATTTATTATCTTTTTTCTTAGATGTACTGGAAGCACGTGTCTCCAATTCCTTTTTCTTGTCATCCTTCTTTGTGTCCTCTTCCTTGGGCAACTCGGGCAGTGCAGCGAACGCTGTATTCACGGTTTCGCGCACACGTTCGAGGTGCTTCTGAAAACGACTGGCAGTTTCGACACGCTGACGCTTTTGCATTTCCAGCATAACTCGCAGAGTTTCGCGTGCTTGATGTGGCCGGAACTCGTTGAGCAGGTGATGCATGTGAACGAAGAGCAGACTAAGATCGTCAATCTGAAAAAAGAAACATTGCATAAGAGTACAATTTCCTTTCAGCATTATAGTACCTTTTCTGTGCGTCTAGGACTGTCAGGATACTGTATTAATAAATCAATGAGATCCAGAAAATTTACAAAAAGCGAATGATTCAATTTCTTCAGTTCTTTGCGGCGGTCAAAATGCAAAGGTATAAGGCGTTTTATGTTCTGCGACTCCAGCGAGCGGATCATCTCATCATTATTATATTGAACTCCAAACATGCTATATACATCTTGAATAGGCGGTGGTGGGCGTGGAGCACGATTTCGCCGTATGTTCTCTTCCGAATAGAGATTGATGTACTGTGTCGGCGGCATCGGCAAACTCACCTGACTCTATAATATGTATAAAACTTGTTTAGTACTAGTAATAGTTTAAAACAACCACAGCATTCCAAAAATTGTTGAAAGTTTATGGCCAACTCTTTTAAAACTGTGATTCCTTCATGGGTCTACTTACTACGTCCGCTACATCCGCACTCATCTTGATGAGTGAATTCTGAATATCAAAGTGGCTACTGTTAGCTCAATTTTAGAGGTAGTTCGAAATCACTTAAGAGAGATCACAAAAAAAAACTAGAATTGTATAAAAATGTGTGAACTTCCTCAGGATGAAACCATTATTTTCCGAATACTCCAACTTGGACAGCGATAATCTCGAAATGTCACAAATGTTTTGTTTCTATGAGGTATGTTCAGTAAAGTCATTTAAACGTGTTTACAGTGGTGGCTAAAATTGAAACCCAAACAAATGGTCTCAAAATTCCGATATGATATTAGAGATGGGGAAAATCAATGTTGATGATGATATTTACGACAGCTTTAAAATATCAATATCGAAAGTTAAAAACTGTCACTAGACCTTATTATGATAGTAAAAAATGTGCATACAAATCTATTATACTACCAATATATTGTATACAAATCGGCTTATATAGCCTAGTGGCAAGTTTCAAAGTTTTCTATTCGAGGAGCCATGGATTTGAATAACATCGTACAGTATGGTCTTATAATGCTATTTCTCTACTTGAGTCGAAGTCCATATATAACCCATATATTTGTGTATATAAATAAATATGATGTAAATAAACAGAAAGTATAAAAACAATTTGTTCAGTAATTTCTAATTTTCCAAGCGAATAAAATGTATGTTATCATAAAGAGGTTAGACACCAGAAAGCAAAGTTGCGCACTTTTCCACATGTCCACGGTGGCCATTTTGAATGTTAATGCTATAATTGTGAACTGGCTTCAAGCCATAGCAAAACACAAAATCAAAAGAATGCACTGTATAGAAAGAATTTTAATTAATAACAAAGAAATAATAAATAAATGGCAATATATTGTGTAATATTTAATAAGAACGTTGAAAAAACTTTACAAAAAAAATGTTTGAGTTCTCAAGAAGTCAAAGAAAACCCCGTCTTCCGCAAAGGCGGATAGTAAAAAGAAAAGCGGAAACAAGAAAACTGTGGAAATAATAAAAGCATGCCAAGAGTATTTGATAATAGTAACTTTGAATTAAAAGCTAATTGAAATAAAAAATGGGTAAGTCTTAGATAATCTTCCGAGCTGACTGTCCATACCACTGCTTCTCTTCCTAATACTACCGGCCTCCACGGCAACGTGCTTCAAATTGTTGTTGCATTTATCTTAATATTTGCAACTTGATTTCACTTTCGTTTGGTTAATTTTTGCTAATCAACAATCTCTGATTTCATTATAACTGTATTCCTATTAGATGCTGCTCGCTTGAGCATTTTGCAAGCAGCGGAGAAACACCCCCAGTCACTCGTTGCAAAGGCCATTCATTGCGTTGACAGAACCCCTACACAGCGGAACATTGTGGAGTTGCTTATAGAATTGGTGAAGCATTCTGAATATGCGAGTGACTTTGGAATTTCCTTGTTATATGTAAGTAGTAGATTTCAATTGAAGTGAAACGCGTTTATTTCTTTCGGAACTTTATTGTTTATTTACAGTATTTGCATTTATATCAAGAATTGGAGGATGGACGTGACATTGCACTGAATGAAGCTGGCCTCCTAGTTCTAAATTCTGCACAAATCTATGCTCGGCGAGTGGATTGTGTACATGAATTTATAGAACACCAAATACTGACCCTATCGAATGCTAGTAACGAAGTTGAAGAAGAAAGGTGAGTTTTAAAAACCTGTACTTGAGATATTCACTCTCCTTGATTTTTTGAATTTTACGAAGTAATTCACTGTAAACATAAAACTACTGATTCATTATTTTCTTAAATGTATTATCAGGATTATTATTTTTTTGTTAAATTGGTAAAAAATTTGCGGCATTTAAGTAATCAGCGTTTTTATGAAAACTGCATTAAGATATTAAAAAAATCTTGTCATGATATTTTTTCAGATGTGCAGTTGAAATTATTCTTAACTTAGTTTAACAGTTAAAGTTGCATTAAATTCAACCAAGTTTATATTTTAGTTAAAATTGATTGGTCAGAGACAAATGTCAATTCTTTTTTTATTGTAGGAAAAAAGAACAGCAACCGAGGAGGTGTCGTAAGCGTTTGGTAGAAGCAGTAACGGATCCGTATGAAGTTGAGTTGGTTCCGAAAAAATTCCGTAAACTTATTGCAGATAAGCGTTTTGCTTGTAATAAGACTGATATCCAAACAAGAATTCCCAATAGATCTGGAGTTGAGGTGCACATACATCCATCTGGATGGCTGCATTCGAACATTATCGATTTGGAAAATGAAGAGGAAATTGATTCGAAACGCAACTACAAAATGTTCACGCACCATATAGAGCATCGGTACAATACTCTTATGAGTGATATTCATTTCCCATTGCATTATAAAGTAAAAGATTCTATCGATGAAGAGGATGAGCGCATGGAGGAAACATTTCAGGAAAGTGGTCAATATCCCTCAGATGATGTTAGAATATGGCCGCCTCTTTCTGAGGAATATATCGAACAATATTTAAATTTAGAAAATTATATCTTGGAACTGGAACTTACGCCGAAGAGAAAGTCTGTCAGAATTAGTCTTGCAATAGGTGCTGAAATGGACACAACAGAACGGCAAAATATGAATACAGAAAATGGAAATGACTCAACTAACCCTGCTGATAATTCCACCATAGAGAAATCAATTAATAACAGTATAAATATAGATTCGGTATTATGCAGTACCTTAATAAGTGATACTGTCCCCAATGATAGTTTGAGAAGCATTGCGGAGCCAGGCTCAGCTTCTGTTTATGAATCTAAAACTGTCAGCGAGAAGACTTCCCAGCAACATGAACAAATTTTAAAAAATTCTGTGGATAATAATTCAGATACAGAAGAAAATGCTCAAGAATCCTTGCATGATTCAGTAGTTGAAAATAATTCATTACAAAAAAGCGAACAAATGATATCAGAATGCGCTTCAGAAAGTATGTATTCCCAGCAGGATTCAGCTATTGGAGAAAGCATATCTTCATTTGGTCTATCTCAAAGTACAAATGATATTTCCGTTGGAAATAACTTAATTGATGAAACTAATCTAGGAGATGTACAAAATGATACAACGGCTGTGGAAACATCTAGTTCCACCCAGGATGACATTAAACAAAACGACAATAGCCCAAATGATACCGGTAAGAAAGACTTAATATTTGATAAATTCAGACACATTAATGAAATTGTTTTACAAATGACATTCAAGCAAAATTGGAACAAATACGAGTTATGCTACCACATCTAAACGAAGGTGTTTTCTTGTCGGATCTCGGCGAACAAGACCAACGGATGCTCTCACCTACAGTTGTAGCCACAGACGTGTTTCCTTCTATTCCAAATAAAGAGAATATAACTATATTTATGGATAATGAATTAAAATCCTTATTAAATGTACCTGAAGACGAGCTAACAACAAAAATCTTGCCTGCCGAGCTTCCTGCGCCAGTGGCAATATTAAATATTTTCAAATTTCCTGAACAAATTTTAAAAAAATTAAACCGGAACGTAGACTTTAACCGGATACGTTCACGATATATAGATGTCCGTTTAGTGAGTATATGTTGCATTCTTATTATAATTTGGTTAACCTTACATTGAATTATATGTGTAAGATATTTCCGAATAAGTACTAACAAGGTTATCCCTGCACCCTTCAGGGGACCGAGACGAATTAAGAGTTTCTTTCAGAGCTAATTAAGGGTTTTTCACTCCCAAGCCGAAACTCATTTTAAGAACTAATTAATTACTTACTTGTTAATTAAGTAAGGTATTATTAATAATTATAATTTTTTTAATTTTAGCTGTGTCCTCTAAAGCGTACTCGAACTACGGAAGTTGCTGAAAGTCGTCGTGTATACAAAGTTCCAAAGAATTTTTCAGTAAATGGAGGTAGAAGTCCCCACGGTAGTTCAGGACAAGAATCTGAAAATGATGCCAAAACGGATAATCCTATAAATGGCGAAAACAAAATTGGCAACTCCCTTGAAGTTAATAATAATGAGACTCCTGCTGAAGCTATTGATAATAGTGAAGGAGACAAAGACCTTACCAATGAATCAGCCCCAACAGAAAATATAACTGGTTGTGAAGTATGGCCAGTGCACAGTACAGATAAGTCAAATGAAACCACGGACGCTACATTAGATCCTGGAGCTTTACTCCTAGACGGTCCAGATAATTCGGATGAAAGCACCGAAGCTACATTAGGTCCGGCAACTGCACCCGTAGAAGGTCCAGATAAGTCGGATGGAAACACAGAAGCTACTTTGGATCCTGGAACTTTACTCTTAGACGGTCCAGATAATTCGGATGGAAGCACAGAAGCTACATTAGATCCTGGAACTTTTCCTCAAGAAAGTACAGATAAGTCGGATGGAAGCACAGAAGCTACATTAGTTCCGGGAATTTTACTCCTAGAAGGTACAGATAAGTCGGATGGAAGCACAGAAGTTGCATTAGTTCCGGGAACTTTACCACTAGAGAGTACAGAAAAGTCAAATGAGGCCTCAGAAGAGACATTATATCCAGAAAATTTACCAGTTCACAATATAGAAAAGACGAATGAAACTGTCGTGCCGGAAAATTCATCCGAAGTTCCCACAGAGGCAATGAATATGGAAGATATTTTGGACAACAGTTACGATGAAGGCGTTGAAAATTCATGCCCTCCATATACAAGGATTAATTCAGATTTAGATAGAACTTTAGCAGAAATCGAATTAAATAGTAATAAAACAAAGGTGAGCAGAATATTAATCAAATTCCATTTAATTAAATATAAATAATATTTCCAGATCCAAAAATGGCATGAATATTTGCAACCAATCTTATCAAAATCTCGAGAACGACATCATTTCGATGTTTTTCAGTTAGGTACGGAGATAATGAATGAAATCCAGAGTCATGATGGGTCCAGCTCATATGGAACCGAAGATGATGTGTCATTGAAAGATGTTATGAGAAACAAGGATGCAACTTATGTGTCGCGTTATTTTCTGTCTTCATTGTTACTGGTAAGAATTTTAGTGAGGTGCACAGGCATGCAGCCTGATCCAAAAGTTAATTAAATGAAATATTCACTCAAACGCAGGCCAATCAAAACAATGTTAAAATAGTCGTTAATAATAAAAGTTCGGAAAATCCGGCACCTTGGAGCGATGTCAGATTTAAATTGATAAGCACACAGCGACACACTGTAGCCATTGAGGATAACATTGGAATGGTAAAAACTGCTACACATTTCAAATCAAGCGTTCAAACAAAACAATCTCCGGGGAAAGCAAGGCGATTGGCGCTTGAAAATGAACTCTTAAATGTAAATTTAAATTTTATTCAAACCTTAAAGCCACTCGCAAAACCACCGAGACACAGTGATGACTATGATTCGGGAATTTTCTCATCAGAAGAATTAACGTGACATTTGGCTCTAGAATTTATGTAGCCTAAGTAGCAGTAAGCCTGTAAATATGTATAAGTCATTTTTGTTTTGTTGTTAGCATGTGTCTGAACGTAGAATTTCCAGCAATTGCTTATTTGCAACCAACTCAATTGTTGATAACAAAAAACTTTTCTTTGGTGTTTGGCAAATTGTAATTTGTGTGTACATACTTATTATATGTTCAGAAGATATGTATTAATTTAGCAATGTTTTTATATTTGAGAAATTTTATGTTTTAGTTTAGTTGTTATATTAATTTCGAATGTTTACTTGTTAGAATCGCTTAATATTTAGTATTTTTGTTGTTTTATTTACAGTTTTTTCATAGTATTATAAATATTTTTTCGTGCATTTATACCAGTGACATTGTCTGTAATTATTAATATATGTATACATTTTATATTTGCCCTTACTGCGCAAGTCGGCTGACAATCGTCTGTGTTCAATTATCGGTAGAATACTGTCTTCTTTGGTATTGTCAAATAGCACAGCTAAAGATCACAAGTGCGACAATCTACAGATGTCGAATACGGATGAATTTACTCAATATGGGTTTTGACATTATTTATTACTAACATGATTTTTTTAAATAATCCTTTTTCAATATACAAAGTACAGAGGAAACTATCTTATGACCAACAGCTGTCAGCTTTTTTCAGAATATTCAGGTATCACTGATATAGGGAAACTGACGTATGTATATGTTTATCGTGTATACACGTATATATTAATGTAGTAACTATATATATGCATGTAACTGTAGATGAAACAAGTATTGTGAACAGTACAAAATTAGGCGTACAGTGCATGAAACTCTGATTAGTGGCTGCAAAGCAGATATCCTTTAAGTACAGAATGAGTTTACATCATATTTTAGTTTAGCAAATGCATGTTTAGTTTTTTATTTTCAAATCATGTACTTTGCGAACCTTACTTCCTTTTGTGCAATAAGAGTTTTTTCTCAACCTACTCAATTGTGACTATTTTATTTTATAACAAGTAGAGCATTTTTAAAGACAGTCGTACCGACTTTCATTAATCAGTACACATATCACCACATATGATGATGATTATCAAAAGAGGAAGACATATTTTGGAATCGTTGTGACAGAATCGCAGTTTCAAATACATGTGAAACGCTTTTTCCGGCCGTGACTTCATCTATAATTTCATCAATAGCTCACCATGGCTCTCTCAGTCACATATTTTATTTATGTTTTTCTCTGAGAAAATATATTTAGTTTGTGCAGTTGAGCAGTGTTTGTAAAACCCGAAAGATGTATGAGTGGAAGGCGGTCTCTTCCTGAGTCGACTGTCGCGTCCGTCCGTATCTTTTATCAATTATATACGAGTACATATAAGTTAAGTATTTTCTAAATATAAATGAAAGAAATAAATTAAACCCAGATATGATTTTCAATTGAGTATGTAGAAATATGCAGAGACCCAGATTAGCTTTTGCTGGTGGATTTGAATTTCATAATTTCCATTCATTCAGATATGAAATGTTAAGCATGGGTCTCCGAAGAACCTCATCTAATTAGTCGGCTTTTAGCAATGTTACTTCTATTTCAGCTCTTTCAGCATACTAAAATTAATTATTTTATATATTTTAATTTTCTTACTTTTTTGGGACAAATATAATTTAATTCACACCATAGAAGTTTCCAATCGTGCATATGATTCTGATATTTGCAGTTTAACTGCCAATGTCTTAGGAGCAAGTGGAAATGAAGTAAAATATTTGGGAATATGTCAACAGCCACGCCCAGCGTTGCTGAAATATGCTGGAATACTCACGAAAAATTGCTACCAGGTTAATTTTTATAATATGGGCACATGGTGGCGATTTCGTTAAGTTCGATTATCACACAACTAATTTATATCTTTTAGATTGGCTTCAGCTTTTCAAATATCTTTTTATTGCAATCATTCCATAATAATAAAAATTTTATATTTAAATATACCCCTAAATATTGTTAGATATGCTCTTTACAATGAAATAGGAGTGAGGGTTAAAGAGGCGTATATATTTTTCCTAAAATTAGTTTTGCTAATCGAGTTCGATCACTGGATTATGCCAAGTGATTTGAAACACTTTGTTTGATAATTTAATTTCGAAATACATTGATTTAAAAGCGATGGTGAGAAGTTTCTCTTTCACTTGTATACCGCTTACGAGACGCTCCTGCATGCATTTAAAAAATATTTCCATTTCCGTACAATAAAACCAATTGGTTTATTTAAATTTATGGAGTGCGATCTACTTATCCGATTTGGCTGCAATTAGCACTGAGTCGACGAATGGTTTGCGTTACTATGCCTTGATATTCGCTTTGTCGTATCAGTGTAATTTACTTTATTTTTTTCCCACCACCTTGAAAGAAGGATTATGGAAGCTCCTAAAAGTATGCAAAAAACGAAAATTTCAACTGCTTTGAATTGAAGCTCTCAGCAAATATAAGATATGGATAGAAATCATATCATCATCAGAAATACTCTTAAATTTAGATACTCAAAATTGAGAAACCATTTTATTTTTCAAAAAATTTTCATCTTTAAAATTATAATTTGATTCTACCTTCCAGTTTATTTATCAACTAAAAACTGTCCCGGAAAACTACCGTAGAGAGGTCATTATAGCTATGGCTCGAATAAGCTACATCAAAGCTTGTTCAGTCAGACACATACATGATATGTACGGCTTTAAGAAGTCGTGTGGTAGAATGGATATCGTAGAAGTTTTAATATACTCTGCACCGCTGTTCATGCATATTTATATTTTTCATAAGAAGAAATCACCACACCTTTGATTAGACCCAGCAACAATAAATGTTCACATTATCCAGCGACTACTCTTATAAGATATATAAATATGAAAGTCTGAAGCCGGCTTATATATATATATATATATATATATATAAATATATATATATATATATATATATATATGGATATGCAAATCCATATTAAGCTTTCCAATTACGATGAAGTGCCATTGCTTTCTTAATTTAGTGAAGAATTTCGTTACCTCTTGTCAACTCTGCAAATTCTTTTTTTAAAAGCTATTGATGTGTGTGAAGCCTTTATGAGAGACCGAAAGAATTAATTTGTTGGTCTCTGAAGCTGTATCACCACATAAAGTGCAATCTCTCCGTAGGGTGACCCGTGAACAAATTGTGTGTTTTATGACTGTTTCTAGATACGATTACTATTATTTCTCATTTATTTCTTTCCTTTCACAGAAATCTCGTAGAGGAAATATGCTTGTATAGCTAGCTGAATGAATGTTTTGTCTCTGTTATCCGGATATATCGGTATAACTGCATGAGGTATCGATCCCGAATTTACCGTATAACAGAGGTTCGATGTACAACGACAATAGCATTATCATGCGCATAGAGTTATTTTTAATATTGACTAACCTGCACTTTAAATCTGGAGCTCTCTCTATTTGAAACATATCATTTGGAAATTTAATTTTTATTACACAAAGTATTACAAAAGTAGCCTTTTTATGTTTTTTTTTGCATTTGCATCAAATTACTTTTAATATTAATTTTTACTCATCTACTTTTTTCCTAAACTAATTAATCTATTACAATTTAAGTGAAATTTGATCATATTAGCATAACTCTTACTTAAACTTTCTCTTTAATTTTATTGTTTCTAAACTTTTGTTTTTCCCTAATCACGCTTACTACTTACACCTTAAATCATGCTTTCATTCACATAGAATTTATTTCGTTTTAACAATTGTACCTGATCTCTTTAATAGTTGAGATATAGGAACTTATCTGTAAGGTAATTTTTTCCCCCATTTTGATGATTTGTATATAATTTGTATAATTAAGTTTAATCCAATGTACATATGTATAAAGTATTATAAGAATAATATATATTTTATAACACCTTTAAAAGTAAAAAAATGTACACAATACAAATCTATTTCCCCACAAAGTAAGTCCCTCTTTTATTTCACACTTCATATTGGTAGCTGTTCCTACATTTATAGGCCATAAAAAAGAAGGGTTTGAAGAACTCGTTTCAAGAAAAATAAAAATTCAAGTGCAAATGTATTCATGTTGGAAATTAATGATATTTATTTTGTCACCCATTTAATTTAATATATATATATATAAAAATAAATCTGTATATGGTTGGGTCAGTTTTCTAAAGGTCTAAAAATGATGTAAAACATTTGTTCTATAATGAAAGAGCTCATGACGTAAGCGGTTTTTTGGCTCATTTATAGGATGCAGGGCCAACGTAAATGGATGCTTTACGGAATAATTATGCAGATGTTAATGGTGAAGCTATTAATCCCAAATGAAGCCAATACCTATGGGGTTCGACAACCAAAGCTACCCATTTGGCATCAACTGAGATAAAAATCGTGTTTAGTTACTGTGATAACAATTACTCAGAATCACTGTCGGAGCCCGATTTATCTTCATCCTTCTTCTCATCAGTCTTGTAGTGGCGATATTCCTTTTTAAGTTCCCACATGTTCTTATGGGGATTTTTCATATTATAATCACACACTTCCTTAAGAATTTCTTTCAAGTATCCTATGGGTTGTTTGGTGATTTTAACTAGATCCTTGATGTTGTAATATTGATGCTTTTCAAAGGCATTGAAGAGCATATCCATGACGGAATTTTTGTCGTCTCGTGCTTTTTTACCCTCGGCCTTTTTCCGTTCGCGGTACTCGATCTACAAATATAGAAAAAAAAATGTAAATTGTGATTGGCAGATTATCCCAAGTACAAACATTATGAGCGTGATCCTTGACGGGTTTGAAGTTTTGCACAATCTTGTCAATTGGTTGAACTTTTCGTTGTGGCACGGACGCTTTCCGAATTGACTCCAACTTTAATTTCATGTAGCAAGTATCCGCTATGGGGCGGCATTCAAGTTTTTGAACTATGCGGCCTTCCATGTATAGCTTCTCTGTCTCACCAATCGCCAATATTTCTTTGTCTTTTCCATTAGCTAGGCCCTGCTCGAGTGGTACTGCATGTGAAAATACGCCCAACGTTTGCTTGGTCACCACTGAGACATCAAGAATATGCTCGGTTGGAATTTTTTCCTCAGGATCTAAATTTACTACCGCTTGTGTTAATGATAGGGACACCTGTGCTTTTTGTCCAGGTGTTTTACTGATGCGCAACTTTCCAACATCCATATTTGATGGCGCTTTCTCCCATTTCTGTGCTATGTATTTCGGAACTTTAACCAGCCACACGCCTCTGCCCGCATTGGACAGGTCGAGCTCTTTGTCGAACATTGCCGATTTTTCTTTATCGTCCTTTGACATATTCCTCTGAAATCGTTTTATATTTTGTGCATTTAAGACTAAATATTGCTACTAGGAGACTAGGCCAACGATGAGTAAACGGCAACCAATTAAATGTAGCCAATGAACCCAATCCTGCCTCAGGCCAAATAACACTGTCGTGGCAGTGTAAATAACTTTATATTATCTGAATCGTGATCCGCAACCATATGTTCAAAAACTTTAAGTACAAAATAAACAACTAAAAATCACAGTATTTTATCATTGACATTTACGAACGAATGTGCCGTAACCAAATTCCATTATATATGTTATATGGCCGTAACCAGTGTTGCACGAGAGAAAACTAAAAAAGTACTCTTGTTTAAAAAAAAAAAGATGAGAAACAAAAACTCCCAACTAAAATTTTTAGAAACTCCTTTTTAGAGAATATCTCTTTTATTTTAGAACTTTGCATTTTTAGAAACTATATTCTTAAGAACCTACCTTGTTGTAAGAAAATATGTATACTCTTTAGAACATACCTTTTTGTAGAAAATAAATATATTTTTAGAAATACTATTTCTATCATTTTTCATACTAGCTGATGATGAATTATAATTTATCATTTTTGTTGTAAATTACTGGTGCTTTCCTGAATTGGAAATTTTTTCTTTTACAACGTTGTCAATTGTGGTTGCGCCACAGATATTATAGATAACAGAAATAATATCATATACTTTCTGTAATGACAAGGTCTTTACAAAAATACATTAAAATAATTAATTTAGGAATCCAAAGTAATTAATATATAATAAGTTTTTATGCTAACTTCCGTAGAACTGAAAGAGAGTGTAAAAGGAAAGACACTAGAACTACTTGTTCTTCTTGACACTCTTCTTCTAGATTATGCTTATCAGTATGACATTTTAAGTGTGGGGATAATTAATTTATTATACCTTACACCGTAATTAATTATTTTTACAAGTGCTTGACTGAATGAGTACTAGTAATTTAGGCTTTCGACTCGAATAGAAATATATTTAGAGAGAAGAATTTCGAGACCAATCCCATGGCAGGTCTCGAACCCGCGACCCAATGAATGTCATGCTTACCACTAGACCACAGAGGCCGGCAATTTTTGTATATACTTATTCCCCTGGCTACACTACTGGAAGTTATTATTATTTGTTAAATTGGTTTATTTTTGCACTATCATCAAAGTTGTTAGGTCAATCATGAATAATACATTAGTATATAAAGAAAGTAGAGAGAGGGATAGAGTTTGAGTTTGATTGCTCGCTGAAGGTGCTATTTCCTATGCTTTCGCCATCTCGCATCATGTGCGTATAACAAATATTTTATGAAGTAGAATCGCTGCTTTGAAATCAAATTGAAATATAGATGGCACTTAGCGTTGAAAACAGCTGTGATTGGTGTTTTTGGGTGCACCACTAGGAAGCAAACTTGTTTCGTGTTTTTACGCAAATCAGTTGTTTGAATTCAATTTTTCTTGTTGAAAGTGTGATTTTTCATTATTAAGCTCATTCCTTTTAAAATAAGATAAAATGTCAACAGGTGAGTAATTGATTATTATTCAAAATGAAATTGAAAAGTGCTTAGTGCCTAAATTAATGTGACAGGACACTCAAAAATAATTGAATATTGTACGCTCTTTCATTTGTTTTATGTTGTATATTTTTGTTAAAATTATGTTTATCCTATTTACTTCCCAAGTACTTTACTTATGATTTTGAGATGTTGACCATGTCCTCTCTTACCAATTCTTCTCGTACTGCATTTAGACTTTCATGACAACCGTTTCATTTTAAAATTATCACCATAGACATGGATGTGTCCGCACGTCTATTGCTGCAGCATGAAAATCCATTTTATGAGAGTTCCTGTGCGATATGACTTGTTTACAAAAAGCAAAATTAAAAGCATGAAATCAAACTCTTTTCTACATTTGCAATTTCAGTTCTTAGTAGACTTTATTACAAAAAATGTTAGGCCATAGGCATATATATATATATATATGTATATATAAAGTTAAATCAGTTTTTCTGATATTATTTGTAAATTTACAGGCGAATCTATACATTTTCAAAACTACAAGACGATCGATATCTCCTACCGAGAAACTAAGACTTATTTTAGATGCAATACTTATGATGCGGAACTCTTGAAAGACGGGATATGGCATAAGATTATGGTGTTGCACCACGGTAGAAATGACCACGCAGATCGAAAACGAATGATACTTGATGCCATATTTGAACTTGTTGAAGGCGAAGAGTTTTATCCAATCGCATACCAGGTAAATAATGGAGGGAAACACTAATATGACCATAGATACCAATATTCAATTAATATGGTAAATATTTATCTCTATTTTCATAGGTTCGTCAATTGGAGGATAGTTTCCTTGTACATGATTGCAAATCTGCATTGGAAAAATTATTTGCAAAGCGTTTAAGTATTAAGCTCAAAAATGGCTATTCATATAATCTCAAAGTGCAGCTTCATGTAGGCCACTATCAGTACGGACATATATCAGTTTCTACACAAATCTTAAAAGCTTTGAACAGATTGTTCAATATGATGGAACGGCAAGGGGGATATGGTGGAGTTCTGAATCTTTCGAGTTTCATCAATAATCCTGAATTCAATGATGTGGCCGTTTATTTGGGGAATCGCTCCGTATTTCAAAGAGTTTGCAATATGCTGTACAAGGATGATGACAAGTTTCGGTTTATTAATGGGTTAATACTAAGCAACAATAACATTGGCGACTTGTCTGCGCTGCGAAACTTTTCCGGTTGTAATTATGCCGTTTTAGATTTAAGAAACAATCAGGTAGGTTTATATGCAGACTACAGTTAATTATTATTATATTATTATAAATAACAAAATAATTTTAGATACGGTCTACGAAGAACTTGGTGACATCTCTTAGAGATGTTAAAGCGAACTCATTGTTTCTGGAGAGCAACCCAATTACAATGTCTGGAAGTTACCCAGGCAGCTTGAAATTGATATTTAAAAACTATAAATTTATTGTAAGTGCAAGTTTCTCACTTATCAAAAATATTTGATGAAAATGCTCAAAATAGTCCAAAGCGCTGTGTTGTGATGCTTTAAATACGCAATATAAAAGCGGAGCGTTACGCATCTCATAATCGGCCCTCAGCAAGATAATGTGTTTTGATGTAATTGCGTATTTCCTTCAGAATTATTCTTATAAGCATTTTCAAAATATATTCGGTATCCACTTTTTATTATGTAGGATAGCGTGCCTGTGGAAAGCTTTTCCAAAGATTTCACACCCATAGACCATATCGTTTTCAGGACAAACGATGATTCGATGATAATTAACGATAAGTCAAATAGGTCTACATTATCATCATTTAAACGCAGTACCGATTGGCATCTAATGTTGGTGAGTATCGGGACAGCAAATCGAAAACACATTTCTATTACTTCCGAATCCCCTTTCACTTTAGATGCCGGATGCAACTAATGAATTCACAAAGGAACAAATATTCGACTGTTTTTTCAAGTCTTTAAATCCAAATTTGGACGACCTTTACCCGTGCTATTATCAGGTTTTTACTTTCATTCGTAAATATTACAACCAGTTTATAAAAATAATTACCATATATTTCAGTTTAAAAACGGCGAACATCGCTTTCTTGTGCGCCAGTGCTATTCCCAGCTACGGCATTTATTTGAAAATTGCTCCTTGAGAATGCAAATCCCACGCCATAATAATGACAACACCGGATCGCAGGACAATTCGCATGCATTGAACTATTATTTACGCATGAATGTCTGCCCGTTTAAATTAGGCCACATATTTCCATTGGAACGCATTCAACGTACTATTTTGAAACTATACGATTCGAAGACATGTATACTGAATTTGGAGGAATTTACAAAAGCCGAAGGTATTATTAATGTTTCACTCATTAATGCATTGAATGTACACACGAAAACGTGATTTTTGAAGGTCTACAAAATGTTGTCGTGAACATGAGGTCCCCGAATGTGGTGTCATCTATTCTGAAGATAGCAGCAAAAGAATTGCATACAAGTTGCGTGGAAATTCGTATGGCCAAAAATCAGATTGTTAAATGCGATTTTTCAGCATCAATCCCGCTTATGAGCAATTTAAAATCCATTGACCTAAGTGACAACCATATACAAGATTTGGAAGATATTAAGACTTTACAAACGTCCCGTTTGCTGCAATTGAATTTAAGGGGCAATCCTTTTTGCAAAAAATTCACCTTTCAAGGCGCGTACATTGAGTATGTGAAAAACTATTTTCCAGGAATAACACAATTGGTAATTGAATTAAGAATTTCCACACTTCCAACGTACTAATACACTTCCAACGTGCTTTGTGCTATTTTATCTGGATAACAGGACAAAATCAACATCCAGAGGAACAGGTTTCCCGCTCCACAAAACTTCCTAAGCAATGTCGAGGGCTACGATTTTGTGCAGAAATTCATAAAACATTTCTTTGAAAATTACGATTCGGAACGCTTCAACTTGAAAGGTTTTTTCTGTTCATATTTACAGCATGCAGTGGATTTATTTCCGTTTTTATGATATTTCATTACAACTTTCAGGATTGTATAGTGACCGGTCTATATTTACTATGAATTGCAATTACAACCTAGTCAACTGTACCGAACATATCTCCAACCGCGTTTCGGTGTACAAACAATTTAGTCGAAATATTCTGGATGATAGTCCCCACGATGATAAAATGGCAAACATTCACTTTGGAACTGAGAACATTATGAAGGTTCACTTCACTCTGCCAAAAGTAACGCATTCAATGATTTCCTTCAAAACGGAAACTCCTATTTTTAATGTAATTAAACTATATATTAAAAGCAAGAGAAAGGTTGCTAGAACGAGGGAAGGTGGATATAACATTGCATATTGTTTTATATTTATATCAAGGCGGTTAGAATGTCCTGATACGATTATTTTTCTTCTACCATAAAACTGCATTTGTCTAAACAGTATAAAGCATGGTTAATTCAGTGAAAAATTAAGCAGACATATAAATAAATATGCTGTGAATATGGAACTCCCTATCGGCCAACATCTCAGCTGAGCCACATAAATAACGCTGTCGTGAGCGATTATATAACGCTCTCTTCACATTACACTAGTTTTGTTGGCTTGTCTATGATTTCTTTGACAGTGCCTTATCAAAATGCGATTCCTCTGATCCGTTCTAGAAACATTTGAATTTGTCCATTTGACATTTACACATTCTCATTTCAATAAAATTATCTCAGGATCACATGGCAGTAATCATCGTGCATGGTGTATTTATGGATATAGCCCCTACCATGTTTCATCCCGACATGATTTTGGGTTTCACACGCACATTTGTCTTGGAAACCGTGCAGCGTAATGTGGTAAATCTCTTCTAAACTCGTACATATCATTGTGTAATGCGTATTCTTCTTTCAAAGGGTGTCTTGAAAGGTACTACTGTGCATGAAATCACTAACGAGTTCTTAAACGTGTATAATCCAACGAAATCACAGCTGGAAGAAAGTTCATTTAATTCTAACGACTCTAGAGCTGGACAACTAACCACGGCTATTGACTTGAACGATCAAAAGGGTATGATGTTAATGCTACAAGCGGTTATCCAATTGAAGACTATATGGTGCAAAAAGTAAAGAGTGAGAAATATGTGTATATAAATATATTTGAAATATTTTCTAAATCTATGCAGATTTCTGACGCAGGCCAATTGGGATTTTGGAAAAGCCTTGGAACTTTTCCTTGCAGCATGTTCAAAAAATGAAGTACCTGATCAAGCCTTCATTTAGTACGAAGCACCTCCTTTATACTTATAATAAGACTAGTTTATTAGTTAGTAAGTTGTATTTTATTTTGTTATAAAAATTTTTTTTAATTGTATTATCCAGGATTAGTTTCATGTTTTTATAATTGAATTCATTTTATGAACTGAAATTACAAGGCCTTGGTTAATACAGACAAATTAAATAAAATAAATTTTTTTGCATTTTTAGTCCATTACGTCAAAAGAATCTTACTTACGATATTTCAGTGAGGAATTATGTGCCTCAAAGCTTCCATTTTCGAACATTTTTTTTTTTGAATCGATATCACAACTCCTGAAAGTCTGATCGACTAGATCTGATGGTGTGCACACCCTGTTAATGAAATTTATTGCATGCGACTAATAGTACTCCAATATGACCAATGTTTCGATTCCTCTTATTCCATAGTTAACATGTGAATATATTGACAGAATGAGCGTGCCGATTAATATGTATATTGTAAGATTTCTTTAAGGAAAAGTGCATTTTTTACAGTTTGTGAATAAATATAGAGTTTGTTGACAAAATGCCACCACCTGCAGCCAGGCACCGGTACATAGCTAACAAATCAGACAATAATGGCATGTTAAGTAAAAGACCACCAAAGAAAGCCAACGGCAGCGGTAGAAAGGAATCCAAAAAGAGGTTTGATTATTGTTCTGTTTGGAAATGCTTTAACATTTTGT
Organism: Clusia tigrina; assembly: GCA_920105625.2. Taxonomy (NCBI): domain Eukaryota; kingdom Metazoa; phylum Arthropoda; class Insecta; order Diptera; family Clusiidae; genus Clusia; species Clusia tigrina. The sequence goes on along the minus strand of OV050031.1, from coordinate 30,802,040 downwards.
TATTAAAATTATGTTACACTCCATGGCAGCGCTAATAGTGTCAAAGTAAACGCGCCTCCTGTATCCGCTGAGCAAACAAGTGCCATTGTACCCGGCGTAGATACGGCGTTTAAGACATTTGTCAGCGCCCGTTTATGTAGTGCAATCTGGGCGTATATCTCGGATTGCGATGAAACCTTTAATTATTGGGAGCCATTGCATTACATCATTAATGGGCATGGTTTGCAGACATGGGAATACAGTCCGGAATTTGCATTGCGGTCTTACACGTACCTACTATTGCAGGGCGTACCAGGATGGGTCTACAAAACCATCTTCAATCCCAACCCGATTCTTATTTTTTATATAGTTCGTTGCATGCTCGGATTTGGGTGTGCTGTAATGGAACGATATATGTACAAGTAAGTACACGAAATTCATCATAAATATTTACTTATCTTTTAACTTGTCAAATGTCGCTTCCAGGTCCATTTGCCAAGAGTTTGGCATACACATCGGACGGCTGTGGCTTATTTTTCAGCTTTTCAGTGTAGGAATGTTCATATCCAGCACTGCACTTCTGCCCTCCTCGTTCTCCATGTTCTTTGGGTGCTCTGCGCTTGCTGCGTGGTGGCAAGAGAAATACAGTTTGTCGATATTTTTCATAGCAATCTCTGCTTTGCTGGGGTGGCCTTTTGCCGCTTTGATAGGAGTGCCCATTGCTGTAGATATGTTGTGGCGAAAACGCATGTGGAAAACGTTCTCCACGTGGGTAGCCATTTCCGCTGCAACAATTATCATACCAATGATCGTGATTGACTCGAGTTATTTTGGGAAATTCACTTTTGCACCATTGAATATTGTGATTTACAATGTATTCACTAGCCACGGACCAAATATTTTCGGTACAGAACCATTGAGTTACTACTTACTGAACGGATTCTTGAATTTCAACATAATTTGGGTGAGATCAAAAACGAATTTTCATTTTTTTCATAGATTTATTGGCAAAATATAATTATTGCAGATTCTTGCACTGATTACCCCCGCAATGGTAATCATGGACCATTTAATAGTGCCAGCAAAATCGCAGTCGACGCTTTACTTTCCACACTATCTCTCATTAGCTCCCTTTTATCTTTGGATTGTTGTGTTCTTTGCACAGCCTCACAAAGAAGAACGCTTTCTATTTCCAGTCTATCCGTTGATTTCACTATGTGGTGCCATAACGGTGGATACTTTGCAACGCATATTTTTCCGTATCAAAACAATCGTCAATAAAATCAAATCTAAACCTACGTCGGCACATTATCTCGACCATAGTATGTTTATTGCTATAGTGGTCATGCTGGTCAGCACACTGATGGGAATGTCGCGAGTATTCTCACTGTATCGTAACTATCATGCGCCTCTGGATCTCATGGTGGAGTTAAATCAGTTTAAGACATCGCCACAGTATCGCGCGGAACAAATATATAATGTGTGCATAGGAAAAGACTGGTACCGCTATCCTGGTAGTTTCTTTTTACCTGCCAACAACTTTCGCTTGCGTTTCTTGAAGTCCGAATTTCGCGGCATTCTACCAGCCTATTATGCAGACGGCGAAAATGCCACACAAATTGTACATCCATATTTCAATGATATGAATCGGGAGGACGAGCACATGTATTTCGATTACGAACGGTGCCATTTTCTCATCGATTTCGATGAGGGTAAATACACTGCTCTGGAACCAAACTACGCCAAACGCACGAACGAATGGATTATTCTAAAGAGTTTGCCGTTTTTGATACAAGAGAAGTCGCATAAATTATATAGGGCATTTTATATACCATTCCTCACGGACAACCACACCACTTACGGCAACTTTAATTTGTTAAAACGTAAAAAAATGAGGCCCAGTTAGATGGTGGCTTCAGCTAAATCAAAAATGCAAGTTTATTCATGTGTCTGCATTATTGCTTGCAAGTATTTTATTACTTTTTATACGTAATTGTAATTAAATATTTTTTTTCAAATGTTTAATTCATTGTTCCTTAAGTGATGCAAGGTGCAGAGGGTGTGTAATATTCGAAATCATTCAAATCCCTTTTTATACTAAGAACATTATTTTTCATAGTCATTACATGGAAACAATCACGTGCAACGATTTAAATATACATAATAAGAGTTGCTTGGTTGAGCCAAGGACTCTTAAATAAAAAAAGACAAAATTATACACAAACTTGCTCCGTCAAGAATATCCTCATTTTGTATTGTAGACATTTTAAGCAAAATTAACATTGTATTAAATTGTGTACTCTATTTTATTGTTTTGTAACGTTTATAATTGTAATTATTAAGCCAAAGATCTAAACTAAAAATACTAGTTTCAAAATATATAAATTACGAGGAATACATGAACTTGAGATATTAATTAATTGATACCATATTTGCTCGACAATATTGGTTTTCAAGAAAGTGGAGAATTGGTCAGTTCGGCGTAAGTATATCTGCGAGGAAACGAACCATTCTACACAACGAGACAGACAGAATATCACATAAACCTAAAAGCAATAGCAGCCGCTTTGCTGTTAGAGAAGCACTTAAAAATATAATGGAAATTTGGCATTGCAGAAGTCGATCAGGGATCTATAATGATATTCTAGAGTGGTTGGCTTGTGTGTTAAACATGTTAGTTCTGTCATGGAGTCGAATCCTGCCCAGAGCATGGTCTCAAAATGTTTCTTTCTATATATGTTTTGCTTACGTCAGGAGCTTCAGCTCATATAATTAAAATAATGTACTATGGAGTAAAGAATAATCAATTAAAAAATATTCCCGTCTTCGTTCACAGGCAATTTCTCATATTAGTCATCATAAGTCAGACAACTTAGAACAACTCCAAATAAGAAACCGGCATTAATTACGTGTTTGGTTTTAAATAACACTGCCGCACAGGCATCAAAAATAATAGAAACAAAGTTTATGCAAAGCGGTACACGAACATTTTTCATTTTCCGCATCTACGTCACAGTAGCCTGGTTGCAAGGCAAAATGCTAAACTAGCTTACATTTTGTAAACATTACTGTGAAATATTATTAATAGCAACATTTATCATATATGAAGCATTTTTCGGCGAAATAACTATAACAATATATGTATTAGAATTATATTGACCCAAATATTTAAATTAAGTTGCTATTATTTATATTGGAAAACCGACCATCATAAATGCTAAATTTTATAAATAAGCCGTGCAAACAAAGGTGAAGTGTGTGTTTTTTTCAACTGTTTATTGTGAAGAATAATAAAAGTAATAATAATAATATTAATTATAATGGTGTAATTAATAAAACTATGTTAATATTTTGCAAAATTTTCTTTTTCTTTTGTAGGCGTGTTCTTCAATTTCTTTAATTTCCTGATTTTAAAAAATAATTGTTGTACTTTAATATTGCAATCGATATCGGTGTTTTTAAATAAAATTATTTGCCGTTTCCGTTTTGTAATGCACTTATGCCAGCATATTTTCGGTTGGTTTTGATAACCGCCCTTCACTTAAATGGTTAGCCCACGTGTACAAAAAATCGGCCTTGTTTTGAATTGCAGTGTAGTTGATTTCGTCACGCAATTTGTGGCAAATGTAACCAGCAAGGTTTTCAAGACCATCGTACTCCAGGCCTTCCAACGCTGACTGTTCCATATAAAAGTCGGTTTGAAAATTGTACGCACAGCGCCGCGGTTCAACAATCTCCACGTAGTGAGGCCTAGAAGAATTGTACAATTTCAGCAATACTAATGCAATTTGAATAAATTATATTTTACCCATTTGATATTTCAAGCTATTTGCAAAGTCATCACTTGTGAAATGCTCCATGCAAATGAAGCTGGTCTTCGGATTGAAAACGTTTTCTCGCCGGCAGAAACTTATCCACTTTTTCAAAACAGTCGCATTGGACGGAACGGTGAAAAAATGCATTCCGATGCTTTATTTGCATTCCCGTTTTTGCAACCTGTCACCGCACATTTCATTTTTAACAATTGACTTTATTTTCTAACTTATTTAATTATTTATTAAGAATACACAATCCGCACTATGTATTTATTACTACTGTGACGTCACAGCCCATCAACTATATGTACACCTCAGAGAACGGACCTGCGCAATGCCACAGAACACAGACGCTGCCAGCGTCCGTAGCGGACACACCACGCTTTTGAGTGGATTCACCACGATTCTGAGTGGATTCACCACGATTCTGAGTGGATTCACCACGATTCTGAGTGGATTCACCACGATTCTGAGTGGATTCACCACGATTCTGAGTGGATTCACCACGATTCTGAGTGGATTCACCACGATTCTGAGTGGATTCACCACGATTCTGAGTGGATTCACCACGATTCTGAGTGGATTCGCCACGATTCTCAGAGGATTCACCACGATTCTGAGTGGATTCGCCACGATTTCCAGTGGATTCACCACGATTCTGAGTGGATTCACCATGATTCTGAGTGGATTCACCACGATTCTGAGTGGATTCACCACGATTTTCAGTGGATTCGTGTACAACATCCGTCTGCTTTATTTCGCTGCTTTGCCGTTTGACTTTTAAGTTTCCTTGCTCTGTGTTCTCTGGCAATGCGTAATCTTGTTCTCTATCATTCTTGCACAGGCATAGAAAAGCATAGAGAGACAACTTCGTCAATCCAACAACAAAATCAATTGGAAATCGAATGCAAGTGCATAGTGCTCAGGGTCTGTTAGCAATCAGCGGTTTCTTAATGGACCCCAGTCAAGGTGAACTTTACAGCTGTTACTTACATGGTGACTGCAAGGTGAATTTCGTACCTCCGGAATTGTCAAACATAAGCAATGTGCGATTAAATACTGTTCAAAATAAACGAAATTGAGAGGAATGGAGAAGTGCATAAGAACTACTTAAAGTGGTACACAATTTATATAAAATATATTTAATAGTTAAATAGACTCATAATTTCTTCATAATATTCAAACTTCATAAAAATAACAATTAAAAACCTTTAATTCGCTGAAATCAAAGCTCTATTTGCAATTGTTTGCATATTTCTTTTGATCGTATTTTTCTATAAATTAAATTTCTGACAGCTACATCGGGAAAAATGGTTCAAAAGAATTTGTTCTTGCAGTCACCATGTAAGTAAATTCACCTTGGCACTTTCCTGTTCGCGTCGCAGAACTTCAGTTCATGAACTAGCTGCACTAAAATTTTTCTACTACAGCTCAGTTCATATTCTATTTTTAAAGATAAAAAAATAGAATATGAACTTTACAGCTGTTAATTATAACCAAAACTTGAAATTATGAACTTTTACCTCACTTTCTTAGATCAGACCAGGGAGCACTAAGAGCACTAGGTGTGCCGTGGATACGATTATAGATCTATGTTTTCTTGCTCGCGTCGTAAACGTCAAATTACTGAATTGAAGCTGCACGAAGTGAAAAATTCTAAATTTGCATTTTTTGGGGGAATTCTCCTGCATTCAAATATATATGAATTTAATCCAATTTTTTATTTGTTCAGTCGTTACATTAAAAAAACAAATGAAAAAGTAATCTCATATAACATCTATAATTTATCAATCTTTGGTTTACGCTAATTCATAAAAAAAACGATTCACATACACAATACGTGTACAACAAACACAATCGATTCACTTAAAGCTGCAGAGTTACATAAAGCAGATACGGCAGCAGAATTAGAATTCAGTACATTAGCAACAGAAACAAAATTAACAAACGAATTTGTAATAGATTAGCTACAAAATTTAACGGGAGAACATGAGAGTTTGGCGACACATTAGAAATAACTCATTTGTTTCTGTAGTAGAAATCGTCAAAAATACTAAAGTAATTGTTGATGGTACCGACATAAATGCATTTTAATAATTTGATTTGTTAATTATATATTTTAAGAATTTGTAAATTTTTTTTCAACTTCAAGAACAACAGAATTACCCAACAGCAGACATAATTCGATAGTTTCAATTCTTGTTGTTCTTTGCTATGGTTGCGTTATAATATAATACCTTAGTGCCAGTGACCGTTCAAAAATTCAATCTGCAATATCTGTACTCGCTGTACTGTTGACAATTCCATCAACTTCTAACAAGTTCAATAATAATTTTCGCATACCTGCATATTATTGCGTTGAAACCTTAAAATCAAACAAATATATATTGTTATGGGAAATAGCTTTGCTTTTTTAGTTCATCACAGCTTTGTGTAAATATGTAAAAAAATTTGTTTTATGGGCTAACTTGGATAAAATTAATTTCACGTTCAAAATAGTTCAGAGATTTGAATTTAGTACAACAGATTAACGAGTTTTCATTCTACTTCCATGTCACTGCAGCTTCCAACCAGCGACTGAACTGAATATTATTTTAATAAATACTATTCTATACATATGTATATATAAACATTATTTTAGTTATTAATGTTATTACTAGCGTGGTTGCATTATGATAAAAGCATATATAATTCACTCAGACTGGCATTTACCAAACTCAATTGATTGATTGGTGTAAAGCATGCTTAACTGTGGCTGTCAAAGCAGCACCAAAGTCGAAAAAGCATGTCATTGGACTTTAATCTGCACTCCATATCACTGGTAAGTTAAGCTACGATATACGCTGTATTTCATACACAGACCGAAATATTTCATTCAATTGCCGGCGTTTTAATTGCTTGAATGTTTTTCTCTCATTTTAATGGTTAAAGATAAAACAATTAATTGAATTCACAGTTATTGCAAAGCACTTTAATCGTTATCTATCCAAAAGAGGAAAGTATTTGAAAAGAAAAAAAAAATTATAAAATTGTAGTTTTGAAAACTATTCCATGAAGAAAATTTGTAATTATAATTACATAAACACTTCTTTATTTTTAGAATACTTTTTGAAGCAAGCATGAAAACTGCAATTCACGGGGCTCTTTTTGCGAAACAAAGCCTTATCGCGCTATTCGTACCACTTGTGCTTGTACTTTGCACAGATGCTGCTTCAGCAAATGAGTCAAAGGCTTATCGTAGAAGCTTTATTAACCCGTATCCTCGTTATAAAGCGTACCATGATGGCGGAGATCCAGGCGAACCCTTGTTCCTAACACCATTAATTAATGATCCAAAGATATCAATGGAGAAGGTAAAAAGTATGGCGCGTGTGGTAGGGAATGACTTTAATGGAGTAGAAAGTTACTCCGGTTATTTAACCGTCGATCCCAGTCGCAACTCGAATATGTTTTTCTGGTACTTCCCTGCACTAGAGAATCCTGAATATTCACCAGTGGTTCTTTGGTTACAAGGAGGGCCCGGCGCTTCGTCACTCTTCGGTCTGTTCGCAGAGAATGGTCCTTTCGAATTCGATGCGCAAGGTCACTTGCAGAAACGGAACTATACATGGAACCGCCAGCAGAATCTTATTTATATAGATAACCCTGTGGGCACTGGCTTCAGTTTCACCGACAAGGATGATGGCTACGCTCGCAACGAAAAAGATGTGGGTCGCAATTTGCACGAAGCTATGATGCAATTGTATGAACTATTTGAATGGAGCGATTCTTCAGGCTTCTGGATCACCGGTGAGTCCTATGCCGGTAAATATGTACCTGCACTGGCATTCCACATTCATAAGCACCAAAATTCTGTGGAGACTCGAGCTCACATTCCTCTGAAGGGAGTTGCTATTGGCAATGGTCTTTCCGATCCACAACACCAGTTGAAGTATGGCGATTACTTGTACCAACTAGGTCTCATAGACGACAACGGTTTGGACGAATTCCACGCAACCGAGGCGGTGGGAATAAATTGCATTAAAACTCGCGATATGGACTGTGCTTTCGATACATTCGATAAACTAATTAACGGCGATCTCACCAACGGGTCCATTTTCCACAACTTAACCGGATATGACTTCTACTACAATTACCTGAAGACCAAAGATGATGGCATAGGGAAGATATTGGGAAATTTTTTGCAATCCTCAGATACACGGCGCGCTATACACGTTGGCAACAAGACTTTCCACGATCTGGACACAGAGAATAAAGTTGAGTTACATCTAAAGCGTGACGTCATGGATTCTGTGGCCCTTTGGGTTGCTGAGCTTTTGGACCATTACACCGTGTGCATATACAATGGGCAACTGGACATTATTGTTGCTTACCCACTGACCCGTAATTACTTGAAGAATTTAAAATTCGCTGCTGCTAATGTTTACAAGTTAGCACCTCGCGAGATTTGGCGTGTTGATGACGAGATTGCCGGCTATGTGAAGCACGCTGGACACCTGATCGAGATCATGGTACGTAATGCCGGGCACATGGCTCCGTTGGACCAACCAAAGTGGATGTTCGAAATGATAAACCATTTGACTCATTACAAACAATTTGTCTGAAGCTAAACATCCAATATTTATAGTTTTAATAAAAAATTATTGCTGAGTTATGCAAAAAATAATAAAGTTGTGTTTTCGAACAAAAATACAAAGTAAACTTTGTAAGCTTAAATATAAATCATTCTGTATATTAAAGACTCCGCGTCCCATTAACAGACTTCTTGAATATAAATTTTTTAACAATTAGAAAGATATCAGGTATTTGTGGGTGTCTTCTCATTTACTTGCACAGCTTCGTGTAAACCTATATATCTACGTCCAACTAAGAAGTGCTCGGCAGAGTCTGAACGACTTGATTTCGGTTTGACACGTTTTACCATCTCGTAGTAGCGGAGCATATCTTTTTCCAATTTTGGTACTTCGCCGTTGTCCCATATTTTTAGAATAAGATGGGCACCTGGCGCCGACATGACCAATGCAAACTTTAGCACTGAGTAGCATAGATTCATTATATTATCTTGGTCCAGCATGCGTACTCCTGTCGCATTTGGGGCCATATCCGACAAGACACAATTGACTGGTCGTCCTGCCAGCACTTCCTTTAACCGTAGTTGTGTGGCCGGCTTCGTGAAATCCTTACCACCAAATATAGTCGCGCCCTGTAAAATTAAAATATACAATATAGATATTGCACCTTAATATGAATATACTTCGTATTTGATTCACCAAACCTCCACTGCATGAAAATGTAGTAAATCCACACTGAGTACCTTCCCTCTAGGCAAGTTCTCTTTGCTACCATTGGCATTAGTTTTATCTACCGCAATTTGAGTCCAACTGCCTGGTGCAGCTCCACAATCTATTACTGTATCTCCTGGTCTAAGTACTTTGTATTTCTCATCGATTTCAAGCAATTTAAAAGCGCTTCGACATCGATAGTTCATCATGTGCGCTTTTTCCACGTACGGGTCGTTTAATTGTCGCGTAAGCCATTCCTGAGAACTTTTGCTCTTGCCCTTCAGATTGTTAGGAACTTGTTTGGCAAAATATTGTCTGGTGCCCGATGTAATTGTGCGTTTTATTAAAGTTGAGCTCATCTTTCAGGTATATTTCGAGAGCTAACTTAACCATGACAATCAGCGGCCGCTATAGAAACAGCTGATGTTGTTTACGTCTCTGCAAAACCTAATAGGGTAAATAACCCATGCATAACTAAATATTGTTTTATATGTAATAATTAAAATTACAATAAAAGTATATTAAGTACTAGCAATTTAAAAATAAAAAATAGAATTTACTAAAAAAATTAAATGTATGTTGTTCTTATATAAAAAGGAGTATAAGGGTGGAAGGTAGTTGGGCAATTCTATAACTCTTCATGTATATGTCGCACCACACAAAAGTGATCTGCTCGCTACAAATTATTAGACAAAGGCGTGCCTCGCTTCGTAAATACATACATGTATATATTGACTTAAAGCAGGAGTCTGCCAATCAATTCCCACCAATACGGGATCTCGTGATGATCAATTTTTTTATGCTTTATTATTATTATTATTATTATTATTAAACAGTTTATTACATAATACAATTATAAAATAAACTTAAAACTAAGGCACTAACGACTAGGGTTTTCGGCCTGATTGTAATTCGACTGTGTATGTTTTTGTTTGAGATTTAGCTAGATTAGGAGGTATAAGTTATGGTATTTAAGAATATACATAAGGTTGGATATGTTTTCTGTTGTGTTTTCTTGGAGAATTTTGACTATTGGAATATTATTTTATGCTTTACTTTGTATATTTCGTTATAATTGTAAACTAATTTTTAAAAAGTGTTTGAAATTGGTGTAAGATTTTCTGAAAATATTTGCTTCTAATATATTTTTTTGACAGCCCTTGTTTGATTTTTTGGTATATTTGCTTGCATTCACGGAAGTCATCAGTTGAGCAAATTCAATAAGTTTATCCAATATATTGAGTGTTAGTTTGCAGCTTAACCGTCTTAATATTAATCTTAAATATTTTAATTCATTGGTGACACGCGTTAAACTATTTATTTTTTTTTGAAAATTAAATCGTTTTAAAATACAATCACAAGCTTAACAACACTCATTCTGTTGTTAAATATATGGATTTATACAGAGGGCCACTACGGCCCAGTTCTGAAGACTTATTTACTCGTTTGTTGAATGTTGTGTCATAAACACGGTAAAATGCACATCTGGTAATGCTTTTTCCAATTCGTGTAATGTGGCAATATGGATCGTGTTATTATATTGAATGTGTCTAGTTGTCGTCCTGAAGTCTTGTGTAGTATTTCTCGTATTACATTTGTTGTTGCCTAAATTTATTAACCAAAAAGTTTACATAAATAATAAAACTTTAATTTAAAAAGATGTCTTTCGGAGATGCGGTTGGATATTTGGCTATTGGCAATCCCATTAGCCAGGCTTTGATTAATTCAGTTTCTACCGTTGCCAAAAAAGCAGTAAATATTTACGATTTTCGTCGTATTTTCTTTAATGATAAAATATTTCATATTTTTTTTATTTATTGCAAGGGTGTCGTCCCCAAGAAATTACCAGTAACAGAAGTAATTCCTGTCCAGGTGGTTCCCAAACAACTTTGGGAAATTGCTGGCAGCAATTACAGTTTTATTCGTTTGGCTGGATTCAGTGGTGCCACCGCCGTCATATTGGGTGCATATGGCAAACACAGCTTGGCTAAGATAGCTGATCCCAAGAATCAAGGTGAAGCGAAGATAGTGTTTGAAACTGCTAATCGCTTCCACTTCTTGCATTCCTTCGCTCTGATGGCAATTCCCTTGGCACGCAAACCAATATTGGTATGTAACAAGTACCGTTATTTTTATTACCGCAATAAGCGTGAAATGTAGGTGTATATGTGAAGCATAGAAATAGAAGCTTTATTCTATACGGCCCCCAACAGAGACATCAGCGGAGTCGCTGTGATGGAATTGGACTGATGTTAGATTTAAATATTTCTGTCCGCTGATGGCTTCTTGTCGTTGAGTTGTTCAGTATCTGTTTGGCCTCTTTTGCATACAACATGGAACCTTTTTACTGCATGCTGATATTTACTTACACCGACTGTGAGATCCAAAAATTACAGAATATATTTGAAAAGTATGGAAAGAGATGGTCAGATAGACATTACACTAAACTAACAACAGCAAAAGCCATGCAATGAGTTAAGAATGCAAATGTATATTTAATTAACTGATTATACTAGAAGTGTGACTAAAAAGTCGGAACTTTATCCAAGAAGGTGGTAAATAGTGAATATGAAAATACCTACACCATTGGCACTACGTTGGGTTGTAATAAATAGCTAACGGAGCTGTGCCCGATGCCTCACACTCTAGATACAAAAAATGTGTGCGCTCGCTAAATAAAAGTCTAAATTAAATTGACTCTAAATAACTTAGTACAGCAAATTAGAATTAGTTTACCAATAATATATAATAGGCGCATTCGATTCGCCACTCTATCGAGGATAGGACAGACTTTTGTGTGGAAAAAGTAATCGAGTAAATTATACTCGGATCAAACGAGCGAATTTTTCTATCCTCGATAGAAAGTGCTTCCAATTTGAAAATTGCTTGAAAACCAGCGAGATTAAAAATTACCCATGAAAATTTCCCTGGGACTTTTTATATTTTAGCTGATTAATAATCTATTTTATTATGAGTTTAAATCCTGCCCGGGCATGCTCTGAAAAATGCTTCTTTCTAAGTCTCTTTCTCTAAGAGTCGAAGACATTAGTTGCTAGTACCCATTCCCAGAACCCCTTGAAAACAATTAATTATGCTACAAGGCATAACAATAATAATAATAATATTATTTAAGTGGGCATGTCAGATATCTACATCTACTTTGTACTGGTTTATACTTTATTCTATGAAATTAAGTTTATAAATATTGGACGGATATGGAGTTGTGCCAGATATTTATGAATCTTCAGTGTGGTAGTTGATGTGAGCAGCTGAAATTTTGATTTAAAAAAAACTTCAAAGAATAAATGCATTTTTATGTGACTCGTGAACTAGAATAGTTCGAGTTCACTGTTGACATACGACTTCAGTTCAGTTCGTATAGTGCAAATAGTGGTGCTGTTTTGTACGACGCAAACTTACCTTATATTACTCCCAAATTTAATCAATGATCAGTAGGAATTACAAGCATCACAATTTATGTAAATTAGGGTCATATTATATTCGAACTATTTTTTTATTCGTATTAAAAATTGTCTTTTAGTTCATAAATTTGAATGAAAATTGTCCACAGAGTGACATCGCCAAAGGCAATTCGGCCAATGCGGCTGATGAAGACTACATATCTGAATATATTATCCTTTGTTTGTTACAAACATATTGCATAAAATGAGTTAATCTTTTAATTCATGTATAAATTTGCTAATATCATTACATTTTAATAAAGACCACATAGTTGTCGTTTCGTCGCACGCTCACTTTATATCTTTGGTAGTTTTTTTTGGGGTATTACTAGGGTCCGGTAGTCAGTCTCCCAGACTTTCCACCTTCTCTACTTGCATTTCTTTAAAAATTAATGTGAATTTTATTTTTGTAGTATCCTTATTTATGCCGTGTTTCCCAAACTTATCCTTATTAATCGCCACAGAAATCTTAAATTTTTGTCGTAAAGCACAATTTAAACAATTGCGTCAATCGCTATTCGCAAACTAACTCTAGTTTAAATTTCTCCAGATCAAGTTTTTTAATCAAAAGAATTCCAATATTGATTCGGCACATGCGCCTACATATATATACCACTTTCTTGCATTATGACTGATATCTACTGTAATGCTCTCAATTTTGTTTGTTAATTTTTGCAGGGAATCTTTATTTACGCATTTTTATTCGATCTCTTCAGTATATAATTCCACTTAGTAATAGTGATAAGCACCACTTATGCATGCTTTATTTTAAATTAAAAAATTATTTATACAATGCTAAAATTTTATTTATACAGTGTTAAAGAAATAAAGATGAATCTAACATTACCATTAAATTCATCACCGACACTGAATGCCTGTCCTCCCTCAACAAAAGTCGTATCTCCTTAACGACTCGAATTACAATTTATTCCATAATTGTTACGAAGGTAGTTAGTGCAATTATCGTTCCAAAAGATATTAAATTAGGACCATTTCTGTCGCTGATAGTTACAAGTGGCGGTTATTGAAAGGGGATGCAACACTTCGTTACAACCATTGAAGCTAGTTTTTTGTTGTGATTATTTCAGTAGTAAAACTATTTTTATGAATTGCCCCAAAATTAAATAGAAACAAATATATTTGTGGTAAGTTGTTCGTTATATATTTATCGTTAGTTGTATTGAAGCACTCAGCAGTTTTAGTTACAATTTCAAAATAAGAACTTTAGTTTTATAACAATACTTTTTATTTCTAAATTTTTCCATTTTCGTTCAAAAAAGCTGTTGTAAAATGTTTCTACTCAACCAATAATTTAGAATGTTCACATTTGGAGGCGACACTTATTTCTTATTTTAATTGTTCTCTTTTTTACAAATATGTATGTCGTATTAAAGCTTTATATGTTGTGTACCACCCTGCACCCAATGTTCAAATCTGAATTCATATAATGTTAACGCAACTGTTAGATCCGAATGAGACTTCCTGAGTGAATATTAAGCTCCTCTTTGTTTGCCATGCATACTTTTTCCTTTATGTTAAAAAATGTTAATATAAATAAAAGTATGACAAATGAATGGCTGATGGGCTTATCTATACAACTGTTAAGGAATTGCTTTCCATATGTTTTATAGCCATGTAAACACCGAAGGGGACTTGTGTGGACTGATAACAAGCATATGTGAAGGTCCAAGATTACATTAAAGTGGGAATATATAGAGAGAATGTGGATATAGAAAGAATCAAAGGATATCATTATTGCAGTATAAGTTACAGACGCTACAAAACAATTAACTTTAGTATTTATCGAGTTCAGACCCATCAAAAATGATATATGAAATAGAATATCGGTACGAATATTTTACTTTGGAGAGTAGAACCACTGAAGTGTTCCTTTGATATTTCAATAATACAAAATGATGTGGATTCAGCGTATTGCAGTGGATGCAGGTAGGATGCAGATTTTGGCAAAGTCGTACGTTACTGTCCTTACCGTTTTTTATATGTATAAATATTTGTTTTTTTATTGGCTGAACGGAATTTTATAACAACATGCGTTTCACTGTAATGCCTTAATGACATTATAATTATATTACAAATAAATAAGTTCCCCTAAGACAATTAAGTACTACTTTAAATTATTATAGTTACTCTTTTTTAATGCTATAACAGTGTTTTAATTGACATATTTTAGAATCTTACATAATTATTATTTCTATCCAAGTTCTTTGAAGCATATGTAAATAAGATATATTTTCGTTATCATTTAGTTCAATATTTTAATAATTTGACTTTTGTAACAACCCTAAAAAGTTCGTAGTTCATTTATCATTTAATTGCTAAAAAGTTCCATTTGAAGATTATCAGAGAGTGGTTAGAATTTGAAATTTGCATGGATTCGTTTTCACCACAAGTTTTACTCTGCGTATAATTTGTATTATGCTCTAACTTTGTTTTGTTTATATAAAAAAATAAATGCATTCGATTAATTTGAAATGCTTGGATCCTCTGGCACTCTAAATTTCAGTTACAAAGTATTATTAAATTGCAAATGTTGATTATTTCTTCATTACATTGTAATATTAATTGTTCGTTTTTGTTTCCTTTTAGACTGGATCTCTTATGGCAGCTGGCACAATACTGTTCAGCGGCACCATGTATTATCGTGCGCTGACTGGCGATAAAACGTTTGTGAGCGTTGCCACCATCGGGGGCTTCTGCCTTATTGCAGCCTGGTTATCGCTTATTATATAATTCGTTTCTAGTTTATTATCGCATTTGTAGTTGAGCAATTTGTTTTATGCGTGTACGTATCAGCGTCTTCACTTACATATGTATTTGTATCTTGGAATACGTGCACACAATTATTTGCTTCTTTTATTTTAAATATATATAAAATAAATTGAATTTACTGATGATATTAACTCAGTACGTAGTGGCAGAATTAAAAGTACTTTTCTTTCATATTTATAAAATATTGCCTAGGGCAATACCCTTATGAATAAATTAAATTAGAAACTAATTCGCGCTTTGTGTATAAATACGAATAACTTATTGTCTTCTAAGTATTTTAAAAATAAATCCCTATAAAACATTTAAAACCACAAATGACATAAATTATTTTCTATAATATTGTCTGCTCACTTGGAACACATTTCGTATAAATAAGTAGATCCTTTAAGGAAGAGGTCTATTCACATTAAGCACATCTCTAAGTATTGCACATACACTTGTACATATATAAAAAGTAATAATCGTAATAACGATGCACGCTCACTCGAGCAATTATTGTCCGTCACTATTTAAATTATTTATAAGAGCTCAGGTCAACGTTTAAAAAACTTACAAATACACGTTTATATTGTCTAACAATTACTTGTACATAGTTTCTCTTGTTTGATATATGTATATATTTTGTTCCACTAGCAATGATGTTTGCTTTGGGTTCAGCAAACTAGCCCAAAAACTTGTTCTGCGAGTATTCGGAGAAGAGTGACTTTTGTATCCTGGCATTGGCAGGGTGGTTTGTGATTGGTTCTAAAATTTTAAGTATGTAATCTTTGAATACTTTCGGCACGGAAAAATGTCAAGAGTCCTTTTTTGCTTTGATATTATCCTCATGCGCCTGAAAATATATAATAATTTAAATACGCAATTAATCGTTGGACATTAGAAATGAGCGAACTAGTGATTGATTGTTATTTTTCAAACCGGGCGATTGTGATCAATGTTCCTATACCGCAATTTGAGAATTGCCCTTATGCCCAAACATACTCAGCAGAGCAAATCTTACCAATAACAGTAAAGTAACAGCGACCCAGTGAATTTTATTATGGTTTAACATATGAACAATGATCCCTGCTGATTTATGCACTTCTGCGTTAATCAAAATAAATTAAATGTACACGCACCAGCCGCCCTCTGTTGTCTAGTGGTAAGCATGCTAGACTCACTCAGAGGGTCGCAGGTGAAAATTCTGACCCTGGCTTTGGTCGCAAAAGTGCTTCTTTCTAAAAAATCCCTTTCATTTCGAGTCGAAAACCTCAGTAGCTAGTACTCATTCCCCAACTCCTTGCATATATAAAAATAATAATATACGCACCATATGCAACGCCAAACAAAAGGAAATCGCTTAAAACAGTTGATAAAAATAAAAAGAACTTCAAATAAAATTGCTTGCTGCTAAAATAAATTTCCCTTGATACTGACTCTTCTCTGTACTCGGTGAAGAGCAAAATCACTGGTCGCGTTATTTCAACTATTTGCTAAAAGTAACGATTTTCAATCACTGTTAAGAACAATACACACTGGTATAATACCTTCTGGAGAATATCACGTTTTTATAAAAACCGGTGGTAAATATATACATAAATACACTACCAGTGATTTGTAAATAACGCTCTTTCTAGTGAACGTGTAAGAGACTACTGAAAATCTTACCTTTTGTGCAACTTTCAGCAAGCTCTCATAAGTATTGTTTCCCGTTTCTTTCACCATGCCGTAGAATACGTTGGTCTTACTCTGGGTCAGTAATTCAAATGGTGAACCAAACTCGACCACTTGCCCAGCATCCATAACCAGCACCTTGTCCGAGTCCATTACAGTGTGCAGCCGATGTGCGATTGTGAGAACGGTGCAATTTTTGAACTTATTTCGTATTGTCGTTTGTATTAGGGCGTCTGTCTGTGGATCCACATTTGCGGTGGCCTCATCCATTAGTAGAATTTTATTCTCACGCAAAATTGCACGTGCCAAGCAGACTAATTGACGTTGACCAACACTGAAGTTTGCACCACCCTCGGAAATTTTACTTTGCAGGCCGCTGGGCAGTTCGGTAATAACACTTTTCAGTTTAACCTGAAATAACCGAAATTGAAAGTGACGTTCCACACCTTACCTACGTATATATCAGTCGTATTCTGAATACAAACTCCTGGAGAATTTTTCCTCGCTTTTGAGAGGAAAATCCTCTAGAATTTTTGTTCAAAATATTCCTGATTTTTTTTGCCACAAGTACCTCATCCAATGATTCCCACAATTTGGCGTCCGCGTACTCATCGAACGGATCTAAGTTGTAACGCATCGTACCGGAGAACAACACAGGTTCCTGTGGTATGATTGAAATCTTGCTGCGTAAGTCATGCAATCCCAATTCATTTGTATCTCGACTGTCTATTATGATGGATCCATCGTTGTAGGATAAGCGGAAGAGTGCATTAATCAAGGAAGACTTTCCGGCACCGGTGCGACCAACAATGCCAACTTTTTCACAGGGTCTAATTTCAAAATTCAGACACTTGAGCACATTCTCCGATTTTATATCAGGGTTGTAACGCAAACTCAAATTAACGAAATCTATTTTTCCCTGCTCCGGCCATGCTTTGGGGGGTTTTTTATTAGCTTTTGATTCTAGTTCCCCTTCGGGCTCAATATCACCATATTCAACAACACGCTCCACAGCGGTCATGTTATTTTCCAGCTCGGCGGACTGGCGCATACCCCATTGGACCATGCCCGTCATACCCATGGCCTGTGTTATGACTAATCCAACATCTCCACCATTCTCCGGCGAAAATAGAAAGAAACTCAGTGTAACGATTGCGATATATAGGACACAGAAACAGTCCAGCCAGTAGCCAAATGCACGGCTCGTTGTCAGGAACATGTAATAACCGGAACTGTGCAAGTCCTGATAGTTGTCGAACTCGCCGATTAGAACCTTTTGTGCTCCGAATGCACGTATAGTGGACAGGCCGTTAAGTGAAGCTCCCAGATGTGAGTAAATAGGCGAACGTGCTATGAAAAACGGAGTTAATGGCATTTTTTTTAAAGCCAGTTATAATAGAAGGGACGTGTACTAAGAAATCGTACTGAATTGTGGCGTAATGATCCGTCATATGGGAAATGTGTGTAAGCGGTTATAATGGAAGTAAGTAGATGAATTAAGTATAAGTATGTGTATGACGATTTTCCTACTACAATTAACTTCTACATGTTCTATAGATTATCACTTACTAATGGCTTCCAGTCGCTTCACATCCCGTGATGTATTCAAGTAGAACACGCGGAGGAAGTAGAATATAATTGCTAGCATTGCTGTCGCCAACAGATACCACGGATTTACCACAGAAATGACGAGCACAATGCCCAGTAAAGCCAGAAATATTTGCAACACATCCATCATGACTGCAGGGAGTACTTCGTCCACTTGACCCAAATCTTTCGAAAATCGATTCAGTATACGGCCAGAGGGATTGGTGTTGAAAAAATACATTGCTGCTCGAATGATGCCGTCAAACATGGAGTTGTGCAGGTTAGCTGAGGACCTTGCCGCTAGATTGAAGAACAACAAGCTTCTGACTATGGAGAAGACGATAGTCGCCAATACCACGCCAGTCAGTATGTAAATATCACCAAGATTCGTGTCGTTATCAAGACCTTCAGAAGCTCTCCTTTCATTCTTATTCACCCTAAAAGTTAAATTAGTTAAAACCAAATGGAGCTGCACGATTGCAGTTCGAACATACCAATAGGATACAAAGTAATCGCCGAAAGAAGACAACATCTGCGCACCTACACAAAACACCACCATGATTACAAACGGAAAGGCTCCACCGCCCGCTGAAAAGTAGCGCTGGTACAAACTGAAACCAATTTTGCCCTGCTCGCGAGTTTCCTGCACTTGCGTCGGTAAATCCAGCGCCGAATCCGCTATCGAACTCACCGAGGAGATGCTGTTCTGTCTGTCTCGTTGTTTACTGCTCTGCCTGGATATACTCCTTTTGACCAGGGGAGCGTCCCCAGTACTGGCGTCCTTTTCTTTTTTCTCTGGATTTGTGAGTAATTTCGCAAAGTCCAAGCCACTCTTACACATCGATTCATAAGTCCCAACGGCACTCACTTTGCCCTTGTCCATTATCACAATTTGATCGGCCTTCTCTAGGAACTGCAATTGATGGGTGACAAGGATAACAATGTCATCACGTAAATATCCTCGCATGCACTGGTCGAACAAATGACGACCAACGTGGGTGTCCACTGCACTCAATGGGTCGTCCAACAAGTAAATATCGGTCTTGCGATACACCGCACGGGCCAAACTTATGCGAGCCTTCTGCCCGCCCGACAGAGAAGCGCCACGTTCGCCCACAATTGTTTTGTCGCCAAAGGGGAATAACTCAAAATCGCGTTCCAGTGCGCACTTCTTTACGACTGTGCGGTACCTGTTTCTATCCATGGGCATGCCAAAGAGGATATTCTGCCGCACGGTACCAGTGAAGAGCCACGGTTCTTGCGACGCATACGAAAAGGTGCCGTGCACTTTAACGGAGCCTGCCTTAGCAGGCAATTCACCCAAGATGGCTTGAATCAAACTAAATATGTGTATGTGTGAATATGGGACGGAAACATTTCGAGCTACTTTCTAATAGAGTCCTTACCTTGATTTTCCAGAACCCACTGGTCCAATGACTGCCACTAGCGTTCTTGGTTTAATTCTGAGGTCGATGTGGTCCAATGTGTACTCCGTGATGTTGTTATCCCATTTGGCTTTCAGCTTCGTTATTTCAATACCAGATTCCATGCGAGTATCGCCAATTATGGGCTTGATTACACCATTCATGCCACTGGGTTTTCCGTTTTCTTGTATAATGGCCATTTGAGCTTGATGCACGTCGTCGTTGTCCTGCGATTTATCACGCACCAATGTTTCGTTGTACAGCATATATTTTTGAATTCTTCTCACTGACACCAGCGTCTCTGCAAATTGCGAAATGCCACTAGGAAAGTAGACAGTCATGGTTATGCGCAAGATGTTGTAATAAGCCGTGATGACGAAGGCTTCTTTCGCTGTCAGCAGATTTCCCAACAACACAAAGCCAACCAAACTGGCAAATACCGACACACGTGTAAGGAACATTATGAAGGAAGCCAAGATGCCGCGGATGTAATTGACATAGCGAACAGCGCTCAATTCCTTCTTACGGGCATATTGAACCATTTTGCTGAAGGGCTTCTCCCAGGCATACATTTTAATGACCTGAATTCCGGATATGATCTCATTCATCATACGCACACGCTCGTCGGTGCGGATTGCAGTCCGCAAGCGCAGCACCGACGTCTTCTTGCCCAAGTACGCTTGCAGCGGCAGGAAAAATAACATAAACGCAACGCCAAAAAGTGAGGCAACTCCAATCTATTCAAACGAGAAGAACACACAATGTGCACATTCTTTTTGGGATACAATTTTCTACTCACTTCTCTGTACATGAAGTATGTTATAATTATAACTTCCAATGGTCCAAGCCATAAAAAATGCATATGTATCACAGATAAGTCCAAACGTCCCACATCGTTCGATATTAAATTCACTACCTGGCCCGAGGTTGTGTCGCCCAGGGCAGTCATACTCAAGCGCAGCGCTTTGCGATAAATCATGCTGCACATGGCGATGCGAATTTTCATGCCCACATGCAAAATGCCCAGCATGCAAGGGTGCATCAGGAGCACGCTGAAGGCGCTGCACACTATCACACCGACTGCATACAAGTAGGCCTGCGTTTGGCTGTTTTTATTTTCGCCACTCGCGTAGAATTCCACCAAGCCGCCAAGGAACAGGGGTTGCGTAACTCTGCGAGTAAACCAAGCAAACGAATAGTTAAGTTGGCTACTAGGAAAGTGATTTATATACTCGTATACATATGTATGTCAACATACCGTAAGCCCACCTCGAGCACCAGCAAAACCAAACCCAAAAAGGCAAAGCGCCAGCCGAACACGCGTGCCGTCGCCTTCAGCAAGCTGGGCTCCTTGTGCTTATATTGTTTCTTAGACATTTCATCCTCCCAAGCCGCACACAGTCTATCACCCAGGGAATCTGTGAGCACAAAAACAAAGAGGTACACAGATGAATTGCCATTTGGAGAGTAGAATACTGATGAGTTTCGGCTTAATTTATTATTTAAGTAAGTAAGCAGGGGGTTAATAATTTTAATGATATTTTTATTACATAAATATTTACAACAAAAAACCACTTTCGTTAGCTTCATCCGGGAAACCTCCTCAATACTGTCAAGAAATGCGAATTCAAGTGGGGAGAATCTTTTTCTGTATAGAACCATGCACCCACACAGGAGGTGTTCCACTATTTCCTCTTCCTCGATATCTTAAGCTCCTACAAAAGTTATAATGGGATACCCCAGTCTACTTGCATGTCTACCAATCAAACAATGACCTGTCAGCACCCCTATTGCATTTGTTATCCTGCCTATTAAATTTCAACAGCAGTTTAGTACGTCCTCGATTCCATTCCGGCCAGGTTTACCTACTTATTAGGCAGGATGATCACTGTCTCCATCGAACATTTGCAACATCGACAGTGTGTCTATCTATTAGCAGGCAATGGTACAGGCACTTTATCCGATTAACGTTGTACCTTCCTTAGCGACCTCATCAGCCATGCAATTGCATTCTATATGTCTATGGCGCGGCACCTAGACCAGGCTTATGTTAAAGTATTGCGATAATTCTCTTAATAATTTATGGCATTGTACTACCGTTTTGGACGAGTGTCTTCCTGAATCTAACGAGCCGATTGGCTATCCGATAATATATATCTCTTACGCACTATTCTTTATATGCAACATACCCTCTCTTATGGCTATTACTTCTGCTTGGAACACCTACAATTATCCGGTAAGTGGAAGGATAAACTGATGCACTACTTTTCATAATATACACCTCCACCCAACCGATCATGAAGTTTTGAACCGTCAGAATATATAATTCGTACAGTTCACTACCCCACTACTCCAATATAGTGGTAAAGGATTTGTTTAAATTCAGATCTACTAGAAAATTGTTCTACTATAGTCGAATGACCTCTTACTTGTAGTTAAAAAGGAGAGTCTACCATAAGAATAAAACATTTCCGTTACCATAATTCTACGATGAAAGAATATTTAGTTCTTTCATCATGGGAGAAAATGTAAATTAAGATCCTCCTTAATTCGTATCTCACAGCTAAATATGGAAATATAAATATATCCAATATACATAATTCTTCAGATAATATTAAACAAACTCGCACACAATTGTGGAGTACCAAATTCAGCTCTTTAACTCGACTTATTTTAAATAATCACTTTTTATTAGAATCCTTGTTTAACAAGGATCAACAGAACTTCTGACAATGGGTGACATGCCCGCGAGCTTCGTTTGCGTTTCAGCGCCCACTCTAAGCAAAACTAATTTAAACGAGGCTGTACAAAAATGGATTTTGCAGATAGGGCCCTGTTCATGGTAGGTTATTTTCACATCCCTAGGGGTTGATTACTAGCCATCATAATTCCAAAGCTATTTAAGAAAAAAGGTTTCATTATTGTATCTTTGGAAAATTACTAGCTTGTCTACAATTGCCGTCTACCATAGGTAAAAAGTTCTAAAGGCACATATTGTTTAACGCGTTTACATACATATGTGTATGTATGTATGCATGCAATTACAATGTTGCCCATGTGTATTGGTGCGTACGTACGATCTTTCGCACAAGTTGTCAAACAAGTTTCACTACACAAATTTACATGTGCATACATATATGTATGCATATGTAAGCATACATTCACAAAGCTGCTTTAAGCGTTTATGCGGGCGACGCGTTAGAAAATTGGAAAATTGATCGTATGCGACGTCACTTTGTTGCGGAAATTCGTTTGGATGCACACCTGTGTCATTGCAATTCGAGCTCCACTGCATCCGCAACTGTTTACTAAGTAAAGAACACTTGCCATTTCAGCGGAGTTGCTTGTCACTCCATATGCAATAATAATAAATTTTATGTGACTTGAGATTAGAGAAGTGACCAAGAAGGAGTATAAACGGAAGAAGTTGCTTAGTCATGATTGCAGGCAAGTTAATGTTTATAACAGCATACACTGCTGGTAAAAGTCTGTCTGTACATACATATGTACATACATGAATAAATGATGTTTGTTGTACATATATAATTGAAAACGTAACTGCGTAGAAATTAGCAGACATACGCACAGCATGCCTTGCAAATGTATATTAACGCCCACCAGAAAACACCCAGAAGGAATATTTGAAGTTAATTTCTAAAATTAACTGAAGCCGTGAGTGCTGCACAAATAATTAGTTGGCAACTAGTTACTAGTAATGTCTAGACAGATAGATAGATATATTTTTTTAGACAAATCTAAAGGCACAGTGGAGCGTTTGCGGTGGATATTTACGATTTGGGAAATTAAATAAACGCACACCCACATAGTACATTTTTTACTCACTGGTTTTACGCTACGATAAGTTTTGGCTAATTGGGTCTATGGACGCGTAAGCCAGCTTTTTTCTCTGTGTAATTCAAATATGTGTTAACTTATGAATGTGGCTTTAAGGTGATGAAAATTGACAAGTCGCTAATGATGAGATAAAGTTTTTGTAAAGGATATCCTTAAAGAAAAGTTTATAAATATAGTCAAAAAACATTTCTATATAAATTGCTCAATAATTGGTATAACCGAATAACTGTTTTAAAGGTGTTTTAAAATAATGTAATATATGAATTATAAATAAACACATTTTGTATGAAAAGAATTTCCACGTACTGCCCATTATTAGCGAACACAAACAACTTGTATGGTTCCGCCATGTAAATATAAAGCCTAGATCTGATATTTGTGACCAGATGATTGATGGTTCTACATATTGGATCAATATTCTTTAGCTACAAACTAATATTTATCGTTGAATAGCTGTATTCTAGTCCAATAATGGGCTTCATTTCACTGCTTCACCAATTATGTCATGCTGCTGCATCAGTTGCAAAGTAGTTCAATCGTCTAAATGTCTAAAAGGTTCCATCGATCTGTCTCATCATATACATAAACTTGCTACTTTGTTCTATTAAAGTATATTTAATTATTATAGTAAAGGAGCGGTGGCTTCCCAACCAGCTTCACAGTAAAGCCAATTTGTTCACTTTTACTGCAGGGTGTTTGTTTACTCAATGGAATTGCGACAGCAAATTTGAAAAATGCCGATAAGGAACTTACAACTTTTTTATCGTATGGACGATAAATTTTTATTGAACAAAAAATGTACGCATTTATTTCTATAAAATGAAAGTCATATTCAATAAAAGCCAACGCAAATGTTCCAAGCGCATCTGATGATGGTACTTAATTCCATTTCCTATTCATTATATCGTACAGCAACAAAGCCTTTAACCGAACAGAAATAAAAGATAAGTGCTAACAATAAAATACTGGGCAGGGGCATACGCACTTATATCAATACAAATAATTGCCATGCATTAAAAAATAGCAATTGTACGGTACTCCAATTTGAAACAATTTCTGGTAAGTTTTTGTGAACCGTCTGATAATGAGCATTTGCTCACTTTTAGTCCCAATAACTGGAATGAGAAGACCTGAAAGCCCTGGCAGCTAGTGCACGATGTCTTCTAATTACAAGATTTTATATTTTATAGTTAATTATAATAAATAAAAAATGGAATGAGAAGACGTAGTCAAGGCTTAGTTCTAATCGGCTTTTACTGAGCAAAAATGTTTACAATATATTAAAAGGAAACATGCACGCTCAATAAATTCCTCCTTTCAGGAGACCAAAAAAATGCATGTTCCTATTATTCAAATGTTTTTTCTTTTTTGTGACATATTTTTAATAATTTATATTTATTTGTTATTATATGTACTATAATTAGTATACACGATAAAGGAGCACTAGGCCTAAAATTGTGACAACACGCCAACAGTACGATTGGCTGCTGAACATTTTGCAACAAAAGCCGGCAATGGTGGAACGGTTAACAAAGTGTCTGCACCCAAGAAGATTTTGCCGTTTTGTAGGAGAATGTTGGGAAGGAACTTAACAGTCTGGAGCCACCTACTAAAGATGCGTCAGCAAGGAAAAAAGTAAAAGAATACGTACGCTTTATATATTAGTGTCGAGTTCTAGAGGATTACAGGCATCCCGTAACATTTACCGCTACATTTTAAGAGTTGGCTTGCTTATTTTTCTCACTTTCGTCTTGCAGCAGCACAACCGTAATTAAGTAAATAAAATAAAATATAAACAAAATTCATAAATATTTTTACTTCATTCGCTTGGTTTATTTTATTATTTTCGCAGTTTGTCGTGTTTACATGGATTCAGCGGTAGAAATTTCTTCGTGAGGCCAGAGAACCGCCGAAGAAGAAGGCCTCAGGCATTGATGCCCATTGTACTAATTTCTTCGTAATCGTAGCTTTTCTACGATGGATGCTGTGATAGGACTGAATGTTGTCTATTTATGAAATGATACTCTTAATCAATCCAAAGGCAAAGAAACACACTAAAACTAGGCACATGTGTGCTTAAATTTGAAGGATATTGAAATATGATTTGACATTTTTAAAATATACAAATCGTTGCCTTCAAGAATTTCTAAGTAATGCCCAGATATTTGATTGAAAGAATACATTTTTCTACTTGTTTAAAGAACTTGTTCTTTAAAAATAGAAACTAAATGAAGACCCCTATTATCCATATTCAAATATGGGAAATTAGTAAATATTAATTAAAAATGTGGTAAATAAAAATAAAATCCAATACATTTTTTGTTGTAGACCTGCAAAGGCAATCTAATCACACATAACACACGTTAATGCATTATAATGTAAATCTGATTAAACAACATTATTATCAATAGTTGAAGCTTGTGTTTTTAACTTGGGGGCTGTAAAATGTAAAATTATACGTGCTATAACCGGTAAAAAGGTGAAATCAATCTGTCTGTCTGCACATGTGAAATATAGTTTTACTGCTTAAGAAAATATGCATCTACCGATTTAAGCGAATGACTCTCGTGTAAGCACGTATTATCTGTTATATAATATACACAAGAAATATACAATATTTTAGTACCTGATTTGTGTTCTTTTAAAGCTCGATAAAGATCATTTTCATCCAACGTTTTCTGTCGTCCTTTGAAAAATGTCGGCATTGTAAAACTAAAAAAAAAACATACATATATATAATTTATATTTACAACCTTCAGAATAACTCAATAAGGATAGAATAATTAATAATTAACCTGTAATTCGGACATTAAAATCTGATTCTCCATTGTCAAACTTAAAGCGAAGGTAAGGAAAATACTTATTTTCGTAAGACTGATACAGAAATGATTTCTCTAAATTTCCTCCATTGTGGAATTACTTTATAAAATTATACAGGGAGCGACGAATCCAGTGAGGAATACAAAGGCCCTGCAGTGAGGAATCCAATAGCTGCAGTAAAACATGCGCATGTGTGCTTTGCCTAATGAGGAGTTATATACACCAAGCACAGAGCAACGCAAGGTCTCCCAGTGAAAAGTGGTGGTGATTATATTGAATCCGGGGCTGTGGAGTCGGAATCGCTGGATTTTAGGAGAAGTCGTAATATTTTTAACTACTCCGACTCCGTCAAATTATGCATACAATATTCGTAGTCTAAAAATGAACTACAGAAATAACATCTGTATTTGTGTAGCTGCATCCATAATAAATTAGTCTTTACAATTGCTTAAATATTCTGAAAAAGTTATTTAATAACTTTGAAATCTGTTGGTCTAACTCTCAATTAAAACAAACAATAATTAAAAACAGTCGGTAAACAAAGCTTCACGTAGTGCACCGGACACGCAGAACCCACAATTCAACAGATATCTGCGTGTAGCTTCGTTATATCGCACAAAACCCCCTCTGCATGTGTGTAGCTTCAGAAGAGCGACTGGATGATAGGTGATTGCGGTTACGGGGAGCTGCGCTGCATGCATGCAATTGCACCATTACAGTGAGGAAGCTTGGAAAATAAAAGTTACACAGCTGAGTAATTCCAGTAAGACTTAAGTCATGATTTATATTGAAATCATATTAGCAGTTTATATTAGCACTGTTGGAAAATTCCAATTCAATCAGCAGATCAGTAGCAACCATTTAGTAAGATAGCAAACATGTTCAATGAGTGAATTGGCAATCTTCGCTTGATTCCATCCAAATTGAGTTATCATATATTAAAGCGATAATATCTTAATTTTAATCTAAGAACAATTTGAAATTTCGAGACTCACCAAAACATTAAAGCTGATAGTGGATTGGTCCGTTCTCGCGGATTCTCCGGCAATTCATCTGCCTTAATTGATTGCATTTTTAATTAGACTCCTCTTTCCAACAATCACTATAAATATGGACGTTATTTGTACACCTTTTTGCATAAATATGTGAAATAAAATCGAAATAACTTAATGTGAAATTAATCATTGAGTTGCATGTGTGAATAAGACATTCGTTCACTGCCACAAGTATGTACTTGATTAGATTACAACCAGCAATCTGGGCCCGACTAATTAACAAAAAAACTATATTCAAATGCGTTGTGTTTACTTATATAACACAATGAATCAGCAATTTCTTGTAATCAAATTCACACATCGCTCTGTTAGGTAGCAAAATTATATTAATGTACATGTATTTATTCAAATATATTTCTGCAAATGTATGCAGTAGAAACTTTTGTAACACAACATTTATAATATTTTGGTTTATAATATATTGATATTTTTATAATATTGATATATTATATATTAACGTTATAATACCAAAATTGCTCCACACACTTACAGTTCGTTGCAAATTTGAAATTTTCAAATTTTTTATTACCTAAAACAATGGACACTGGGCATACCACCCACCAACTAAATAAACTTCTATGGAACAAATCCCGGTGTGTAACATAAAAAACAACAAAATTCCAAATGAATGGTTACACTTAATCCGCTGTCTACAACGTTCTAACAACTTCTTTTCAAAACTCTTCTTGGCCAAATATGCGCACAGTTTATATACGGCCAAGCACACAAATTCACACCGCATACAGAAACAGAAAACTTTGCACTGATATGACGTGATCACTACGAAAGAGAGCAAACCAGCATGTTCTCACTCATTGTGTTTACATTCGCACACCTGTTCAACAAACTCTTTGGAAGAGCGCCACTCAGCCTAATCGGACAGAGTAGCTCATCCTCGTATAGACTCTGCTTTTGCAGTAAGATATCCTTACATGCTCTTTCCTAATAGTTATCTCGTACATTTTATCCTGGAATGCTCCTGACGAAACTGCCATAATTGGACTACAGATTAATAAAGTTATTAGGACAGGATTGAAATCAACCTGACCACCAGGTTATGCAGCAGGTGTGGGCAGCTCTGCTCAATTTTTTATTCACTTTTCAATCGAGTATTTGCAAAGAGTATAGAAACATATATGTGGTACTAGAGCTATTAACTAATTCTGCTCAAATATTCGCAAGAAAGCTAAGAGAGCAAAAGAGAATTAATGTTCAGTTATCAGTATGGGTTGTTGTACACAATTTTTCCTGAAGAAAAACTCGTATTGGAAAAATGGCTTATCTCATACTCTCCAGAGACTTTGTACTTATATTTAAGTAAATAAAAATTGCTGCAAACGTAAATTACTGATTATTAACTAATGTTATTGTATTAAATCAGGTCAAAAAACCTGTTTTCCTAATTGAATTTTATTATATTTGAGATTCTGGTTTCTATTGGACAAAACGCACTCTCTTCTTACTCATTTCAAATGCTGATTACAAAGAAGTACTGCTGTATCATGCCATCGCCATAAAGCAGTCGCGACGGTTGATTATATTGTGCAGATGTGTTTTAAAAGCTATGAAGATGAAGAAGTGTTATCTTAGCAAATTTTAAACTGTTCAACATGAAATTCATTTTTTAATTTTGAAAATATGTGTACAGAGTGGATTAATACAAATCTTTTTATGAATGTGAAAAAACAAGTCCACCAATACTTCATTATGGCGGCGAAATTTTAGTAACGGTTGTGAAATGTAATAAAAGAAACAATTTTTCAATTACCTATACAATAAATCGAAAGAATCAATTCATATAAACAATTCTTATAGAAAGTATCACACCCCCCTTTTTTTGACGCGCAATAATTTTATTGAATTTTCCATTGTGAAAGGAATGATTTGTATTCATACTTACTTTAATTTAACAGAATTAGTAATATGTATTTAATTGTTTTCCGTTAATTATTAGTTATGTTGGGACCCAGTTACCTCCAAGTTTGTCAGGTTTGGTACCCGATTTCCTGTCCCTCCTCCACCACCACCACTGGGTTGCTGGTTTGACTAGCACTCTCGACACTAACCAGCCTTCCCACCACCAACGCGTTTAGATATGACCGTTTATTAATTCAATATTTCACTTTTGTTTTGGTTTATTTAAACATTAGAAAAAATGTTTCATATAAAAATTTGTTAGTTGATTGGAAGCTAGTTGTGTGGGGCAGTAATCAAAACAAAAACCACAAACGAACTGTCAAAAACGTCAACACGTGTTGTTGTTGCTTTCTCTCCCATGCTTTGCCTTTATTTATTTTGCCAGTGAGTGTTGCCACCCGAAAGTAAACGCATATACAACATTTCTTTAAATATTGGACGTTTATTGTTTGCCATGTGAAAGGCAAGTTATTTAATAGATTTCGTATAAAGAAAGGCACACCGTCGTTTTAATACTTACAAAATCTTAAAAATACACATTTATATTTAAAATATATGTTTATACACAAGGAAAATATAGCATATGCGTATAAACTCATAAGTATATGTATATAAAACAAAACACATTATAAACTTAATATATTCAATATGGAAAATAACACTTTCTCTACTTAATATTAATGTTTTAAAGCTTAACACGGTTGCTTACATTTAGCCCTGAATGTGGAAACTGTTCTACTATTATTATATATTATATATTATTTTCCCAGTTCGAACTTTGCAAGGTCCTTTTATTGGGTTTTGTGATCTTTCACGCCGTCTTCTCCTTACGGTTTTGTTCGTGTGCCTGCAAAAAAGTCGTCATATAAACAGTAAAATCAGACCTAAGTATTACAGGCAAATTCGATATACCTTTTGTGCAACCTTTAGCAAATTCTCGAACGTTGCAGTTCCCGTTTGTTTTACCATACCATAAAAAATTTTGGTGTCAGTTTCCGTCAGCAACTCGTAAGGGGAACCAAACTCGACCACTCGACCAGCATCCATAACCAGCACCTTGTCCGAGTCCATTACAGTGTGCAGCCGATGTGCGATTGTGAGTACGGTGCAATTTTTGAACTTATTTCGTATTGTCGTTTGTATTAGGGCGTCCGTCTGTGGATCCACATTGGCAGTGGCCTCATCCATCACCAAGATTTTATTCTCTCGCAGTATGGCACGTGCTAAGCAGACCAGCTGGCGTTGACCAACGCTGAAATTCGTGCCACCCTCAGTAATTTTACTTTGCAGGCCGCTGGGCAGTTCGGTAATAACATTTTTCAGTTTAACCTGGAATAATAACAGATATAGAAAAGTGTGATTCCAATTCTATTTTGAATTTATATTTCGAGGAAGTTTTCCCCCGTTCCATATCATGGCACTGGGAATAAAAATCCATGAGATGTTCAGTATAAAGCACGTACCTCCTCCAAAGATTCCCACAATTTGGCGTCCGCGTACTCATCGAACGGATCTAAGTTGTAACGCATCGTTCCGGAGAACAACACAGGTTCCTGTGGTATGATTGAAATCTTGCTGCGTAAGTCATGCAATCCCAATTCATTTGTATCTCGACTGTCTATTATGATGGATCCATCGTTGTAGGATAAGCGGAAGAGTGCATTAATCAAGGAAGACTTTCCGGCACCGGTGCGACCAACAATGCCAACTTTTTCACATGATTTTATTTCGAAATTAAGTGACTTGAGTACATATTCCGATTTTGGATCCGGATTATAGCGTAGACTTAATTCTTCGAATATAATTTTACCCTCTTCAGGCCATTCAGTTGGTGGTTTTTTATCCGCTTTTGATTCCAATTCTCCTTCTACCTCAATGTTATCATATTCCACGACGCGTTCTACAGCGGTCATGTTATTTTCTAACTCGGCAGACTGGCGCATGCCCCACTGCACCATTCCAGTCATCCCCATTGCTTGAGTTATGGCCAATCCGACATCGCCACCACTGGCGGAAGTGAAAAGGAAGAAACTCAGTGTAATAATTGCAATATAAACCACACAAAAGCAATCCAGCCAATAGCCAAAGGCTCGCGAAGTACAAATGAACAAGTAAAATGCGGAGCTGTGCAAATCCTGATGATTGTCGAACTCTTTTGTTAGCACAGTTTGTGCACCAAAGGCGCGAATTGTCGATAATCCAGTTAGGGATGCAGCCATATGGGAATAGATGGGAGACCGTGCTAAAAACAAAAATGGAACAATGATCATATGGCAAATAATTGGATTGCCGAAATAGGGCATACTTATCGCTTCCAAACGTTTTACGTCACGAGATGTTTTTAAATAAAATGAACGCAAAAAATAGAATATAATGGCAAGTACAACGGTTGGCACTAGGAACAAAGGATTCACCACGGCTATCACAAGGACAATACCGAAGAGTGATAGAAAAATTTGTATAACGTCCATCATGACAACTGGTAATATTTCATCCACCTGTCCCATATCTTTCGAAAATCTGTTAAGGATGCGACCCGAAGGATTCGTATTGAAAAAATACATGGTTGCGCGCGTTATGCCGCGAAACATGGCGTTATGCAAGGTAGTTGACGCTCTCATTGCCACTTTGAAGAATAAAAAGCTTCTTGCCAACGTAATAACGATCGTGGCCACAGTCACAATCGTGAAAATATAGATGTCCAATAGCTCAGGATCAAAACTTATACCTATTTTCGCTAAGTAGAGGGACATGTCCAAGTCTTCAACACTTCTTTGTTGCTCTATATCCTTTTTATTAACCCTGGAGATATGTCGATTTGTAGTTCATGCGATGGGCAACCCATAAATTTAAAGTCCTTACCAATATGACAAGAAGTAATCCCCACCAGATGCCAAGATCTGCGACACAATGCAGAATATTAACATGACGCTACTAAGGAAAAATCCGCCGCCAGCTTTGAAATACTTTTGGTATAATGCAAGACCGATCTTTCCTTCTACTTGTGCTTCTTGCTGCTGTTGCTGTGTGGGATAGTCCTCTGCGAATGACTCAGCAGCGGAAACCAACGAAACCTCGCTATTCTGTCTCTTTGGCAGGCGGCTTCCCGACCTAGAACGCATTTTATCATCCAAATTTTCATCTTTCTCGGGATCTGCAAGCATCTGCGCAAAGTCTAGACCGCTTTCGCGCAGTGACTCGTACGTTCCTACTGCGCTCACTTTACCCTTATCCATAATGACGATCTGGTCAGCATGTTGAAGAAACTGCAATTGATGTGTTACCAAAATTACGATTTTCTCCCGCAGATAACCACGCATACACTGGTCAAACAGATGTCGTCCAACGTGTGTGTCAACCGCACTCAAAGGATCATCCAGCAAATAAATAGCAGTCTCGCGATACACCGCACGGGCCAAACTTATGCGAGCCTTCTGACCACCCGACAGAGAGGCGCCACGTTCACCCACAATTGTCTTATCCCCATACGGCAGCAGGTCGAAATCTCGCTCCAGAGCACACTTCTTGATGACGGTATTGTAGCGCCTTCGACTCATCGGGTGTCCGAACAGTATATTCTGGCGTACGGTGCCAGTGAAAAGCCATGGTTCCTGAGAAGCATACGAAAAAGTGCCATTCACCTTGATGGTGCCACTTTCTGCAGGCAACTCTCCGAGTATGCTTTGAATAAGACTGAAAATGATTTTGGATCAGTTTTTAAATAGGAACGCATTTCAGTTTACTCCAAGTTTACCTTGATTTGCCGGAACCGACAGGTCCAATAATAGCAACTAGAGTTTCTGGTTGCACGCGCAGGTTGACATCGTCCAAAGTGTAATCTGTTGACTTTGGATCCCACTTTGCATTAACATTGCTTAATATTATGCCCGCCTCCGACAGTGTAGCATTTCCATTTGAAATGGATTTAGCAGGCGTATTCACTTCCAGGACCTTATCGTCACCTTTGGCGATTGTCGACTGATTACTGCCCGGGCAATCAGCTTCAGGGGTATCCAATGACTTATCACGTACATCAGTCTCTTCATATTGCATGTAGTTTTGGACTCGTTTTATGGAAACGAGCGTCTCGGCGAGTTGAGAAATGCCTGGAATTGCGCGAAATTGCATAAACTACTGCGGTCAAGTGAACATTCCAATCCCTACCTTGCGGAAAGAAGACAGTCATTGTGGTGCGCAATATGTTGTAGTAGGCTGTAATCACAAAGGCTTTTTCGGGCGTCAATACATTCTGCAGCAGCACGTAACCCACCAAGCTTAGGAAAATTGACACACGCGTTAGGAACATTATAAATGATAGCAATATACCACGTATATAGGATACTTGTCGTATGCAGGTAATTTCTTTTCTACGCGCAGCCGCCACCATCTTCCCGAATGGTATTTCCCAGGCGTACATTTTTATGACCTGTATGCCTTGTATTATTTCGTTCATCATGCGCACGCGCTCATCGGTGCGAATCGCAGTACGTAACCGCAACACTGACGTCTTCTTGCCAAGCCAACCTTGAAGCGGTATAAACATCAGCATGAAAGCGACACCAAACACCGCCGAAATGCCAATCTTGAAGTACAAATGGAATGGGGTAAATAGATGCACTTCCTTCTCCGTACAACAAGCAGAGAGACTACTTACTTCATTGTACATCAGGAAGGTAATAAACAACGTCTCCAACGGTCCAATCCACAGATAGTTTACGAAAAAAAAGGCCAAATCTAGGCGGCCGATGTCGTTGGATATTAAGTTAACCACTTGACCAGCAGTGGTGTCGCCCAACGCGGTCTTACTCAAGCGCAGCGCCTTGCGGTATATCATGCTGCACATAGCGACGCGCATCTTCATGCCCACATGCATTGTGCCCAGCATGTACGGGTGCATTATTATCACATTCAGCGCCGTGCAGAATACCAAACCTGCCGCGTAGTAATATGCTTTCTGCGTGCCTTCTTCACCGTGCGCGTACTCTGCTATCAGTCCCAATAGAAATAACGGCTGCAGGGATCTATGAGACAAAATATGCGTTAAGAACAATCAAAAACACAACATTCCAGAAACTACCTGAGTCCGAGTTCCAGCATCAGGAGTATCGTTCCCAACAGAACGAATTGCCAACCGAAAACGCGGATGGTGGCTTTGAATAAACTGGGTTCTCTTTTGGAGTCCTTTTTGCGCTGAAGTTCTCTCTCCCATGCTTGGCTCAATTTGTTTCCTAGGTTATCTGAAAAGGACAATTTATGAAAAAAACAATTACTAAAGATCTATGCTACTTTTATTGGTTTGGCTTGACGTTAGTAATGATTTGCAAGATAAAATCAATGAGGATCTGGCTAGAAGACCGTA
The DNA here is from genome assembly GCA_920105625.2 of Clusia tigrina. Classification (NCBI taxonomy): domain Eukaryota; kingdom Metazoa; phylum Arthropoda; class Insecta; order Diptera; family Clusiidae; genus Clusia; species Clusia tigrina. The sequence continues at coordinate 30,767,043 of OV050031.1, read as the reverse complement.
TACGAGACAACTTATATGCTAAGACATGATGTATATGGCGAGCACTGTCCAGAGCGTGCTCCGCACAACCATGACAAAGGAAAGTAAGTTTCTTGGAGAAGTTTATAATCAGCCTTAAACGAGTTGCTGCCATCAAATTGTGAAATGCGAGGATGTTAGTGACCAGCTCAAAATACTCGATTATAATGGGAAAGGCAAGAGTAGCTGTTCAACAAGGGAAAGGGTTGTGGCAGGTGTGCCGAAGGCTCGCTGAAGACCATTCTTCACGCATGCCCTAACCCAGTGTTATCCATCCACTATATATATATGTATGTTCACTTTCATCATTAGAATAGGTCCTACTTTGCTCTCTCTCAACAACATTCGAACTGATACTTGGTCATTTTTTATGATGAAGTGAGGTGTCGTGTATATAAAGCCATGGGAAAATCAAGAAATATGCAAATATAAAGAAAATATCTACCGTAATGTGAGAGAGTCGTCCACAGAGGCACATATCTAAGTCTCCTCAGAAATTGGCGCTGATACAGAAAATAGTAAAGAAAATTTGTTTATCAAAATTGTTAAAATCACTCGAATGTGTTTATTAATACAGAATGGCACGTTAGACAATTAGATTTAATTAAATGCAGTTTCATTTAACAGCAGTAATCATTTAAAAGTAGTTCCAGCCAATAATTAACAAAGTTGAATTCAAGATAAAAGTCCACCAACTTTTGTTTCTAATCAAACTCATTCGGTTTCCGATTCCTAGCGCAGTAGCGGCCAACATTTTACTCCGAATGCACCTACACATATGTATAAGTTGTCGTATTTTAATCAGATTTCATGGTATTATAAAAATTGGTCGAGCACACATACTCCGTCTTAGGTCCTAACCGTGTGGCCAGTGTTCTTCCGCCGAATTATGATGCGCATGTAGGCACATCATTTTTACTTACTAGAAATTAATTATTGCTTGGTCGGAACATCGCACGGAAATACGAATACATTTTGACTGTTCCAGTTAAATCTTCTGTTTTAAATGGAAGAACATGAAAAACTTGGTGTACCTGTTCCTAAAAAGAGAAGCCGTCCATTCGTTCGGAATGGTAGGTAGATAGTTATAGCGGCCGCCCAAAGGACGCACTTAGGCCATCATTGACCCTTTGACCCACATGAGACATGAGGACCTATCCCTTTCAAAGGTCCAGCTATTTGGAGCTTTTAATGAACCAGTTGAAAGTGGTCGTCAAGGAAAGTGCGCCTCCTTCTGGATAACGCTGGACACGTGCATAACAGGTGTACAATTGACGCTAATCACGGAACCTAGCTTTGTCTATTTAGAGCCACTAGGTCCTTAGAGCGCTAGACATTTATCTCTGGCCAGGTTTGTCTAGCCTTTTTACATCCCGCCTGCCCGTTGTGCCTAAGGATATTGTATTTACTAAGAGCTTATATGTGGCAATAGGAATACCGAAGTTCGACCTATCTGGTTCCATCGGTACCCTCACGGGCAAGTGATCCGCTTTACAGTTCCCTGGAACATCTCTGTGGCTGGGAACCCAGCACAGATGCAGACGGGTCTGCTTAGCTATCTCGTCTAAAGATTTGCGGCAGGTCTTGACGGCCTTTGAGGTGATAATAGCCGAATCCATGGAGCGCAAAGCTGCTTGGCTGTCGGATAGAATGCAAATATCATGTCCAGATATTTCCTTCTTCTTTAGCTAAGACAATGCTGCCTCTATAGCCGGAACCTCAGTCTGAAAAACACTGCAGTAGTCGGGCATCCTAAAGGACATGTTAATGTCCAAATCTTCTGAGAATACACCACCTCACACCCTACTCTGTAACTTGGATCCATCTGTGTAGATGTGAACCCCTTCTACATGAGGGGGGATGCCATGCCATCCTTCCATTCGTCCCTGGAGGGAATGGAGATCCTGCACATATCATTGAAGCCATAAATTGGTGTGATGTAATCTAAAGAGTCAGGAATACCCTCAAAATGTCTTAAAATAGCCGCATGACCTACGCAAACCCATTGAAGCGTAGCTTTTAGCCTTATAGCTGAGTTTGCAGCCACTTTTTCGCCAAAAAGCTTAACAGGCAGCAGATTGAGCATAACGTCCAATGCTGCCGTTGGAGTCGTTCTAATGGCACTACTTATGAATACCTCTGCCGTTCTTTGTACCTTTGTTACCAGCGTACCTTTGTTGAAGCGTGTTGAAAAGTATTGAGGAAACATGTCCACAGTTGACGCATGACTCGTTGTTTGTAGTGAAAAAAACAGTTCTCACGGATACAAATAGAACGTGGCACAATCTTTCAGTGCACCAAGTTGTATTGTCAGCTGTGAACCCGAATTTTGGTCGACCAAAACGCATATTGAGTGCGCGCCTAGCATTACGTGTTGTGCAGTAGGGTCTCCCAAAGCACGTCCAACCTATTATTTTATCAGCAGATCTTTAAGTTGATACGTGGCACTTTATTATTATCTGAGTATATATGATTAATGTTCGTATAAAATCAAGTGTTGCCTGCTAAGTACGACGATTAATCTATAAAGTTTATCAGTTTATAATTTATACCGATACACGGAAAGGAAAAAACCTATTATTCCCACGCTACATCAATAAATCAGTATGAAGTAGTTTAGTACTTGGAATAAATTTAAAGATAAGTAAAGAAATGCAATTAGTTGGCCTCTAAATTCGTTTATGTAATTGGAAAAATGAACACGCCCACCTCGTACCGGCTTGGATTACATGAAATGCTATATACCAAAGGTTATCTGTACATGAAATGCGATTTCACTTCAGCGAGTTATAAAAACCTTTGATCCCTTCGTAAAAATTTGTTGTTGGCAAGTCGCGAAACTGACAAATTCGCTATGTATGAATATGGAATATGTATTTGCATGAAAAGTTCAACGGCTTTAAATTCATGCATAACAGATTTATTAATAAAGTCATTTAAAATGCTTGATAAGTGCAGTGGCAGCCGAAGCCACCGTCGAATCCCACTGATAAACTGGAAATTTGTGCAGCTTTCCATCTCCTATTAAAAAAGAATTTAACCTTTGTTGGTGCGCACTCGCTTCCAACTGATTTACATGTGAGCTCGTGTGTGCATCCAATTATGTGTATTAAAATATTTGCAACACGCCTTTGTGAGTGTCGTTTGGTGCCTCAAATGTGGGCCATTTCCATCAAATCAATTATACGAGCAAATTTCACAACTGCACAACTATGCTAGGGCCAGAGGGAAACATGAGAATGGCTCTCGGGAAGCTTATCATTGAACTGGCTAGTGGGCATGTGTATATGTACATTTATATAACTGAAGATATCGCCAAACAATAAATTGCTAACGAGAGAAACTGAACAAAATGCGATTATGGTATCCGCCCCCACAAAATTATAATTTCCTCAATCGAAAAATTATTACGCGCGCACAACATGAGATGAAGGCTGCAGTTGGATTAGACCGGCAGCCAGATACTCTACGGTCTAGAGTGAATCCGAGTTTTGGGAAGACGATATTAACAATATAGAATTATTAATTCATTTCTAACATTACAATTGGTAAAATTTTTGCTTTCATACTAACGGATTTCTATATTAAGGTGGACCTGGAATAAGTTGTTATTAGCACAGAGTTTTACCAAAGAGTATACATATATAGAGCTCGCATGACGAACGAAGCTATTGTTGCAAAAATTTTGTTCGAGGGGATTTCTAGTGAACCTCTTTCACACTAATTGCATCTCGCTCCTCTCCTTGCCGCTCACCGATTTTTGTGAAATCGCATTCACTTCCATTACACAAAATTTTAAGGGATTCAATCTCTATGCATGCATCTTTGGTTTTGCACTCTCACTATAAACCATCATGTTAAATATTGGTTAATACTAAATGGATATATGCATATATGCAAATAGTGAATCTTGGCAGTAGTTATTCCACCGCATTTTTATTGTTACCAGCATCATTCATGACAAACTTTTATGACCAAGTTACGTGTACATTTCCATAGGGGGCGTGGCAGTATTGCGACAAGTTTCTTGCACACAGTTTTCAAGTTTGCAGGCATTAAAAATATAAGAAATCACTCATTATCTTCTTCTAATATTTTGGAGAGCAGAGAATGGAAGAATGGACTTAATGTATCCCCCAATTATTTTATAATATCATCAATAGTGACAAAAGCATTTATGGTATCTGCTCCTGATCACTGACTCACTCCACTGTTTTAAATGAATATATCTTGAAGTCTTTGCTATAGTCACCGAATCTTACACGCTCGTTAACTCATTATGCGTCGGAATATTGAATTGTGCCACACGTCAAACTTTTAGCACGCCGTTTAAAACAGATCCATATTAAACCGCACTTTTTTTAATAGAACGATGGAGACATGCAAAATTGTATATAACAGTAAAAAGAGAAATATTGCAAACGAAACTTGATTTTTTTTCCGTCCATCACGGTGTCAAGATTAGATACGAGTTTTTGAAGTATTCCGAAAAGTGATTTTATTTATTCTCAGTCTAGGGACCGATGAATAAGTGAGTCTGCTTAATACCTGAAACAGAGGAAAATTTAAATATCTATCTACAATTTTTCCCGGAGAAATATATAAATAAATTAAATAAAACCGTTGCTACTATTTTCTTCATTATACACAAATAGTGTAGACATTAATCAAGAACCGGCAATAAGAATAATATCGGTCTTATTCCAACAGATTGTTTAACATAGCATTAACAAGTCAGTGGGGTACCGGCAGCGCAGCATTTTGTTTGATTCGTGTGTGTAGCCCGCATTAATATTCTTCCTAAGTGAGGGAATATAAAATAAAACAATTGTTATTATTATTAGCCACGAATAGCTTATCAGGCATCTGGTTAGTCTCTAGTATCGCTTATAATTCTGCAAATAATATTATCTCAATAATATTCAATCACACAGAAATAAGTACATAAATCTAATAAACAAAATTTTAATTTTCTTTTAAACAAATCGACTGTGGACTGTAAGCAGCGCGCAAGGCATGCAAGAACCTATGTAGAAATAATGTTAATCTTTGTGCTCACATTTGATTTAATTATTTGTAGTATGCTGGGAGCGAAAGAGGGATAGATCGATGCCTAAAGCAAAATACATTTACAGAGAGAGCGGTCTTCTATTAATAGTACCTTGTAAATGTGTTTTGTGCCTTAAGGAGCTTTTGTGAAGCACGCTTTGAACTTAGCACTGCTAAACACAATCTCTCACTTCGAAAGTGTCGCAGAACTTTCGGTTTCAACTCGTCAATGAGGTACTTTGCAATGAACTAATGTACCCGCATGCCTGCGATGTAGGGGAGAACAATTAATTTATTGTTGTTGTGATAATAAATTGCTTGGTGTGAAAAGCTTATTAAGTTGCAGTGTGTTTACGATTCTATTTTGAATAAACATACATATATATTTGCATATGAACTTACACGCAGAAATATACGAATATACATCCACACACATAAATGTGAGAATAATGCATGCAATATGGATAATTAATCCTAATAATTAAGATTTATTAATAATACACATACTATGCACATGCTTATTTTTATGTATTTGTACAAACACCCTAATTATTAAAAGCTGCTAATGAATTTTTGGAATAATTACACACCAGCTCACGTCCCACATTGATGGGTTCGCTATCTCTGTTTCCACTTTTGATAGTTTATTTCGGACCGATGTCAATACTGGTTTTAAAACTTTTGACCTTTTGTGGGCATTTGCGCCAGACTTTGACACAAAGATTTTAAGATGCCTAATAAAAACTACTATTCTAGGTCGATTCCGAATACCCTTGTAGATATACGTACACATACCCTACATATAAAAATGATTAGAATAGGCAATTAAAGAGTGTACAATAAGCGACAGTACCATTTATTGTTTTAAATTACTTTTATGAATTGAAAAGCAAACAAGCGTATTTTTTATGAGCCAATTGGATTTATATACATATGTATATATACACTTCAATTGATAATAATTGTCAAACAAGTTAATTGTGCACTAAAAGCAAAACAACAAGAAGAAGCGCCGTGATAGGGACCGCATTCATTGAGCGCATGTAAATTAATTTCAGAACTAAAGAAATATGCTCAAATTCGTAATCTTCGACATAAAATGTAAACCCTTTTATTAAAATATGAAACGAAATTAATTAAATGCACATTAAGCCACAACAATGCTTTATCTATAGACATCAGTCGTAAAGTGGGAAGATTAGGTGTCCGCTTACAAAAGAAATTGCTCCAACTATTAACAAATATTTACTCATTACATACAAAAATTTCAATTTTGGGTCAAGTTAGAGTTTTAGAGCATCATATCCAAACTTTCTGTAGAGTAATCGCTCGCAGACATTGCGAAACAAAGATAAAAATTCAGTGAATTGTGTAATTAATGACACTTGGCGCCTGCAGTTGCAATAAAACAGCGATAGGACTGTTTTAGTCGTCACAAATACGTTTGTCTTTGTGGTGTGTTTTGAATGCGATTTATTATATTCGGACCTTTGACAGTTGGTTTATGTATACATTTTAATACCCATATATGATTATAGGCCTGGCGACCACGAAAACATCCATGCAGAACACGATACAAAGTTCCATGTCCCATACCGGTCCCACAGCTCTTTTAAGAGTACTGCCATAAAGAGGCTTTCTTTACCATTTCTTGTATGTCTGTAATATTGTTCTATTATCTTTTGAATTTAAACAACATCAAAAGTTGTTGTAATCTTAAAATAATGATTATAACAGGAAGTAAGATATATAAATAAGAGTAAAGCAAACAAAATGCCATTCCAAAGGGAGATATAATAGAGATAAGCCCCTGTTAGATATTCCTTACCTGATTTGTGTTCGTGTAATGCTTTAAAAAGATCCTTCGTATCGAGTGTTCTTTTACGACCCTTGAAAAATGTGGGCAGAGTGTACCTTTAACGTATAAGATAAAATTTGTATCGCTATTAATTTCGGTCTGTTTATATTTTTGAGTAGCAAACGAAATACGAACTCACCAGAAACAAAGACTTGATATCGCATTTGCGTTCGCGCGCGGATTCTCCGGCAATTCATCGATTTTAACAGATTGCATTGTTAGTATTTATTATCTGTAAATAGAAATAATTACATTTGAAGCGAAATACATATTTTATGTTGAGTGCTACACACTTACTGCATAAAATTCTCTTATTTGCTATGTTAAATAAAGCAACAAAAAATAATAATAGTTCATGCAAGTTTTGGTCTCCAAAGATACTAAGTCAGTTGAAAACACCAAATTGTGTCCTTATGGGCGCTAAGTCGAGGTCTATGTCCAGCAAACATCCACGGTACATTGCGATACGATACGATTGTGAGATTTTCATCACGTATTGATCGCTATCTTTGCTATCGTTCTTAAGCGTTTGGTCCGTATAATATCGCCAAATCGCTTCACGTTACTTGGCGCTTTTTGAGTTCCAGCTTAGACAAGCAATCGTTTATAGCAAGATTATAGATAATTTGCACAAAGCAAATGACAGGAAATAAGGATAAGTATATGCGCTATTAACGTTTTTAATTGACAATAAAATGAAACTAGTGATACTCAACGATTTCAAATAGGCAACCCCAGTATAGGGTAAATCGAATAAAGTTGATTCACATATTCCAAAACAGTATTCACATATTCAATATCTGCCGAAACAACAAAATTTGTTTAAACAAATTATTATAATCATAATTAATTATGACTGGAAGGGGTTCGGGAATCAGTACCAGCTACTGAGACTTTCGACTCCAAAAGAAAAAGATTGTTTAGAAAGAAGCATCTTTTGAGACGAAGCCCGGGGCAGAATTTGAGCATGCGACCCTCTGAGTGTGAGCCTAGCAAGCTGACCACTTTATCATCTACAAAATATGGCTTGGTGAACTAGCTCCCAATGAACTTAGTGTGAAATCAACAGATGAACTAAGTCCCACATCGAAACGACCAATGAACTAACTCCCAAATGCGAAATGAACCAAGTTCAAAACAAAATTTCTAAATTCCCAAAACAAAATGAATTAAGACTCAAAATAAAATAAACTAATTCCCAAATAAATAGGAAATTTGTTCATATGAACTTAAAAAAGAAAAGAAACAATTGAGAATAAAGAAGGAAAATTTCTATTGGATTCTTAAATTGTTTACAAAAAAATAGAATAAACCCACATTAGACATAATTCAACATAAGGAAAATAAGTACCATATATATTTTTGATTACAACATAATGCCAAATACAACAAATGAATCAAGTTCCAAACAAAATGAACTAAATCACAAATGATACTAATTCCCGAAGCAAATGAATATGTCCCAAAATAACTATGAACTAAATCCCAATAAATAAAGGATTTACTCCCCAAGTTGTGGGCAGAAATTTGGGACTTGGTTCATTATTAATTTTTGAGATTTAGTTCATGGGGAGCTAGTTCGCGGAGCCCAAAATATATCTACAGAAAACGAAACTTCACTGTTCCACCTTTGTCACATCTGCTTGGAAATATATCAAATATATATGCATGTATTAGTTTAACCCATAATTAAGCCGAATTCCTTAATTTGTGAACAAACTTACTAAATAAATATACATATAATACATAAAAGTAATGACTATGACACAACTGAAATGTAATAAAAATAGAAAGGGAGACTCAACGGAACAAATGAGGGGTAATAATGAGACACAGTAGTTTGGAGTGCGGTGGAAAGAGACAGTACCTGGACAGAATTTGATCAGTGAGTTCCCCACCTGCAGTTAGCTTAGTTGTCTGGATGGACAGATTATAATAGCTGAAGGCCCAGCTTCGATTAATTGGAGGGTTCATAATTGGTGTGCTGTTGATTTCTGAGACATAATGATTGCTTGGGGAAAAATTGCCTTTCATTGAAAGAAATCTGAGGACAAGTGGCGTGTCCGAAATAGCTATAAGATCTGCCAAACTGTTTCAATAATTCTCCTTCTGAAAATTATTACGATGGCATAGCCACACATTCACAATTGCAACTGCCGTGTGCAACTTGTCTTGTCAATAAATTCGCTGAGAAATAGTATTAATTTTCAATTGAATTGACGACTACTTGCTCTCAGAAATAAATATATATTAGTAGTGACTGCAGAACATAGAGTACAAATGTACCAAATTCTTTGCAACAAATTTATAAACATTTAGGTACGTAAGTATGTAAATAGGCAAACACAAAGCACACAAATTCACAGTGATTATTTAAAATTACACTTTATTAGAGTCAAATGTAGACAATGAATGTCATTCCATTATCAGCGAATAATTACGTTTTTCTTTTTGATTCATTTAAAGTACATTCAGATGGAACGGAAATAATTTTAAGAGCTGCTAGAAATTAAACTACGAGTGTATATTATATCATTAAACAGAGTGATGAAGCACACACTGGGTTGGCGGTCTAACTACGGCAGCGAACCAACTGGACTTTTGGGAACCTTCTGTACATTAGTATACGTATATATATATTAACCTCAGGAAATTTTTAGAAATGTAATTTTAACAGACAAAATACTTTAACGATAACTTTGAAGGTTGTAGGCGAAAAGATTGTTGATCGGGGGTGTCTGTCTGCGCCTGAGTTGCTGTTTTACTATTTGATTTAGCTGACGTAATTAGTACTCTGAAAATATAAATAAACCATCAAAGCAATATTTGAGTTATAAAAATACTGGGGGTGTGGAAATTCAAAGCACAGTTCCTAAAGCACGGAAGGGCATAAATGGAGGGCTCACTGCTATACCGAACTAAGTCATAAAAACATAATTCGAAGATATTTAGAGGTAAAGTAAATGCACTGCCATTAATTTCTGGAAGGAATATTTTAGTCTACCAAAAAAAAATTTTAAAGTTTATATTCAAAATTAACTAATGATATTAATTTAAAATAAAAATAATTTAAATATATGCGGGGACATTGGCACTAGTTTCGGCATTTTTTATTTTTCATGACTTGGTTCGGTATAGCAGTGAACCCTCCAAATCACCACATCAACAACTGAAATGGAAGCCAGAGAAAGAGCGGCAAAATAGGACTCCAATAAACACAAACATATGCAAGAAAGAAACTACTAAATTTGTGTGTGTACAAAGGCTTGATGCAACGACACAGGTGGTGCAGATAAATTTTGAGAGAATTCAAATCTCGCTTCTGTCAAAATAGTCAGCAGGCGGGTTCCGGAGGCATGAGAATATTTGTAGTAACGGCCGAAAAATTTCTTTGACGACTGAAATTTTAGTTTTATAACGGCTGAGATAATCTCGTCACTTGGAACTTTGAAACACTTCACATTTTTTTGCCCCAACTTTCGCGGCATATTACAGAAAATTTGACCATTTTATTATTTTCACTATATAATAAATAAATAAAATTTATGAACAACAAAATTTTATGTTTGGATCATTTCAATAGAGCGCGGCAAAGTTTTGCCGCTCCGGTTTTCATAATTTGACAGAACCGAGACCGAAAGAGAACAACAAAACAGAATAGGATACGAAACGTCACTTATCTGCACCACCTGTGTCGTTGCATCAAGTACAAAGGCAAATATAGATGCAGCGGTGATCATTTGTCGTCAAAATAAACAAATTCAATTGTACTTCAATTTACTCGAAACGAATATGAACTTTCTTCAGCGAGCATAGGCTCAAAAATGGTGTGCAATGAAACATCAAGTTACTTTTTTCTGAGATATTGAGAAAATGTGAAAGATTATTCGGAGACGCTCACAAATTAGAACTCTCAGAAATTAGAACATCCAGAAATTAGAACCAGAGTTTTTAATACATTGGACGCTCTGAAATTAGAACTTGAAGTTCTAATTTCTGAGCGTTGTTTTTTTTTAATTTTAAACACAAAGGAATTCCCATTTTTGTTGCATTGAACGCTCTGAAATTAGAACTTGAGGTTCTACAAAAATGAGGACTGCAATGAAGCTCTCCAAATAAATCAAACTCTTTTAGCAGAAATGGATCCAAACAGTTTCATGTCTATTGATGACATCGAGAAATGGAATGAAGATGTGTTTGAAGACGGAACTGGTTATGACCTAAGTAGCGGTGATGAGTTTTCTGAGCAGTGAAGACGATGTTGTTGATGACACACCAGTTATTTCAAATGCTATAGCTATTGAAAGCGTTAACAATTTAATAAATTGGTGCAACAAGAGTGAATTGTCTTCCAGTAAACACAGGGCCAATCTTTTGGCCCTCCGTAACGATATTGTTATATCAGGTTTAAAGAAACCAAAAAAACAAACAAATATTACTGATTATATGTTAAACAAAAATTAATTTTGAAGCCCTTATCCTGAATTTTTAATTAATTTCTGAAATTTTAAGTTGTTTTTTTTTTTAAATTGTTATGTAATGGACTGAATTGTTATGTTTTTAAATAAAATAAGAAAATAAATTAAAAAAAAAAATGTTTTTATATAGTTTTTGGAAGTGGCTTAACTCTTATTTTTATTATTTACGTTAAAAAAAACCGTCCAGAAATTAGAACATTTCGGAAATTAGAACTACCCCAAAAACAAAGTGGTTCTAATTTCCGAGCGTCTACTGTACTAAGAAACGACGGGACTGATAAATATTAACTCGGTGCTGAAAGGCTAAAATGTATACCCTACTGTGTTTACAAACCACCTTTAAATTGGCAATTCGACTTTCTATAGTGCAAGTCAGGATGACTCACTATGAGAGGCAATAGCCTCCGGAGAATCTTCGTTAAAAATGTCTAAAACTAGGTGTAAATGAGACAACATACGCGTTATTTCAAATTATTTTCCAAGAAAGGAAGCACTATTGCGAGATTGTATAAAAATACAATTACTTTAATGGTTAAATTATATATTAAGCGATAATTGACGAGAGATAATCGACGAAGTGTTAATCAAAAAACTTTGCTTAACGATAAAAAATTAATTACCGATTTACATAAATGAAGTATTAACATACACACATAGATGGGTATATTAGAATATTGCATTTAAACATTCGATAGAATATATTTAGGGCAATTTTGCCTGAATTTTAACAAAGTGATGTATTACATTATTCCCAATTGAACAACGTGGTCACCAAAGTTGAATAATTGCAAGGCATAAACATCCATTATGGGGTAATACTGCATAGAACAGGCTTGTGCAAAAAATGGCCTAAAGATTTTTTAAAAACTACCAAAATTAGGGGGGTGGTAAAAAACGGTAATACAAGTCGGGGGAAACCAATTTAAAATAAATTGTATATATAAATTTTGAAAATTCTGTCTTATTGTATTATTTATAACCAATTTTCCATCAGTAGCTGTCAAAATTGAATTTATAGAAAAATGCTATCAAAACAAATATGCAAGCAATTGCAAACAGTTTTGATTTGAGTGAATAAGAGGTTTTTAATTGTTATTTTTTTGAAGTTTGAGCATTATGAAGAAATTATTAACTATTAAATATTTTATATAAATTGTGTACCACTTTAAGTAGTTCTTATGCACTTCTCCATTCCTCTCAATTTCGTTTATTTTGAACAGTATTTAATCGCACATTGCTTATGTTTGACAATTCCGAAGGCACGAAATGTACCTTCCAGCCACCATGTAAGTAAATTCACCTTGCTAGGATCGGTGCGAAATAGTTCACCATACCGAAGGAGGTTGAAGATTACGCGCTTTATTTTATATTTCATGAACTAATTTATTTTTTTTACTCTTTCGTGAAATATTTGCAGAGCACAAACATTTTTCTTATTTGCAAATAAAATAAAATATGTCAGACAACTGAATATTTAAAGAGTGTATTCCAACTTAAAAAAGATTGATTGTAATTTTTTTTACAAAAATGGTTCCAAAAAAGAGAATACCAAATCGGAACTGATGAGTCGAATTGGTATTCGACCATCATTCCAATTTACTATTGTAGCATATTCTACTCCAAACTCTTGATATGTTCCATTTATAATTTCGTTATTTTCAGATAGTAGTTGCAAACAAAACATCTTATATTGCAGCCTATAAAATTCGTAACCAAAAATAATTAAATCGAGGTTAACTGTAGCAAATTTTGGTTTTTAGCATACACGAGAATACGAAGATCCTCAGAACATAACAAATACCTGTTACGAACCAAATATGCACACATGCATGTGTAGTCTGTGCAACATACAATGCACACCTATATGCCGTTTTATAAATATGTATATACTGATATGTGCACATACTTGTGTGTGCATGTTTATAATTAAATTATAATATGCTGAATTGTTGTGCCAGAAGGTAAGCACACATAAATGTGATTACTTACCAGAAGGCATTGGGAAAGCCACCACCCGCTAACCAAAATATGCATTTATAATAATATTCCTCAGTAGCTGTAATTGAGAAGCAAGCTTCTGTTTTTTACCTTTTCTTTGATCTTTCTATCGAACTGTTTGAGCAAGACAATAGGTGACTGCACTCGCCTTTATTCCTTGGAATTACCACTATATATTGTATATATGTATATATATATATATATATATATATATATATGTAAGAACATACTACATATTTTGTTTGTGGCTTTGCTCTCTTATGTTATGGCCGCAAAAGTTGGAAGTGGGCAAGAAAAACGTATTTTCAGCCATATTACACAAGTTAATTTTTCAACAGTTTTTGTTGGTTCGATGCCGCTCTGTCTACATCGATTGCAACTCGATTTGTGCAATTGCCCAATTTTGGATTGTTCAATTCGTTTTGGTTATTCAAATTATCTAATCGCATTTCTTGTGCAAATTGTAGTTTATAATTGATGTTTATGCTTCGATCTCTAATACTTAGTCTAATAATAGTCTAGCTTCATTCGATTTACTTGCTATGAATGGATGATGCGGCACACAAAACGCCATTAAATGATCACAACAGACCAACAATTAATTTCCACAACGGTAAAGAAACGGGAACCTGTCACAAATTTGAATATTGCATGTTTCTCATTTTTTTAAACAAACTTTTGCATAATTAAATTCTAATGGAAACTCCCAGTGGATTACTAATACGCACGTACCTTGGAACACTCAATTCCAATTTTGAAAGAAACACATGCCGGCAAACACACACGACCCAAAATGCTCAACGCAACTAAATAACCGCACAACAAGAAATGCGCGAGAACACTGAATTATTTGCACACAAAATTCAAATTAAAAGCTGGTGTCGGTGTTGCCAGATTATCACTTTGTTTCCATTGTTCGTTAGTCCTAGAGTCCTAGTGGAAATTATTTTCTAGTTGTTGTAACTTGTCTACCTGTCCTCACCAAATTTTCTTTTTAGATCTAGGAGTGTCTGTTAAATAATCGTGCATATAGGCAGCTCATGAGTTTTGGACAACATAGGGATGGGAGAGTTTCGTTGATATAAGTATCGCCTGATAGACTAACTCCATTATGAATTGAATTGTGGTGGTTATTTGCTTACTTCCTTTATACAGTGTCTCGACTAGCTATAATTCATGGCAATGTTCATGTTCATGACAGAGTAGCTGATGCCTGTCAGAATATGAAGTGGGCAAATTATGTTAAGGCATTTGATTTTTTACATGGCTTTGTACAGTAAACAACAGAGATGCGTTCTCGCATTGAATGCTTAAACAGAGTTAAAAAAACTGCAATCAGAAATTGAACAGTTTGTAATTGCAGAAACACTCAAATTCTCGATAAATAATTATTAAATTAATTATTTTGCTTCTATTAAATTTTATTTGTGCCATTTTTAAATAGACAAACGTTCAAATCGAGTGAAACTTCAAATTTATGTCAGGGTTTCTGGCAGAACTGCTGTCTTGACATAATGTTTAATTTTTTTGGTGTGACATATGGAGTTTCCACTCAACATTTTATATATAGCTACTCGAGACACTATGTTAGATGTAACTTTTTTGATTTGTCAAATGGTTTAGTTAATATGTCATTATTATTGCATTAGAATATGTAATTAATGTATGACGGTAGTATTAATAATGGTAATGGCGAGGTAATGAAGAAAAAGTGTATTACAGGTGTATACATATATGGCGATAGTTTAAGTATTCAATATCAAATGAATATTTTGTGCCTTAAATATTTTACAATAATTAGTTATTATAATATTTGTAATTTCCTAGGTGTATGGATTTTGATGGATTTTCTTCTATTAATCTACGATTTTCCCCACTCACTTAAAATAGCGCTTCTGTGAAGTTGTATTATTACAACAAAGTGGCAACATTTTAATTTAGATAAACAAAAGATTATGTATATAATAAATATTTAAAGCACCCAAGACACGGTCAATCTGATGGACAACCATCATTAATTGCACTAGTAAAATATTTGGTTGTGAGTCACACGTACGATACTTGAAGCAAGCTTGAGCCAAAATCCAAATGTCAACGATTGATAGCTCTTTGACGCCAAGACCATGCACAGAAGCATTTCAAACAAATTATTTGAAGTGGACATACGAGTCAGATGGTCGACAATGTTAAAAAAAATTATTGTTGAGGGGCTTCGCTCCTTACTAGCATTGTGCAATGTTAAGAGCTAACCCTATAGCCACCGTATAATGAAAAAACAACGACTCTTGCATCCAAATTCATTCTATTTCTGCCTCTTTTTCTTTTGAGTTTCTTTTTTTTAACACATTCAACTTCCTAATAGCACAAACGCAACTAAAAATGAAGCGACAGCACACAATCGCGAGATGCATGCTACCGAGATTGACCGTGTCTTGGGTGCTTAAGGCATAACAGAAGGCATGGGCAAAGAACATTTTCTTTGCTATGGACATAGTGTAATTACTTTTTATGGTCGTGGATGCTTTTGTCAAATCCAGGAACTAATTGTAAACAAAGGATACCAAATTTCATTTTCAACTTTCGCAACTGTCGAATTTAGGAATTGCATGTAAACAATTCGCACATATTCATATTATTGTAATTTCAAACTGGAGTACAGTGGATGCGATACACTCTAAAAAAATTGATGTAACAATATTTTTAAGGGTCATATTACACGGTGAATATTTTTTGCATTCTTTATAATATCACAAAACCACATAAGATATTAAAAATTAAAATGTTATTTGCTTGTCAAAAACTGAATAAAAGTGGATGTCGTGAAATTAAAGTGAGTTAGAAATCTGAAGCAGAAGAGACCCATAGACGGTACAATTCTCCCATGAAATATGAAATGTTTTTATCACTTATATTTGCTGCGGTATGCAAAGACAAATGGGTGGATCAATCAACAAATAAATTTATTTCTCATTTTTCTTGATCTTATTCTTAACATTAGGATCAGATTTTATCATAAATGGTGCCGCATATTGTCTAAATTATAAGAATCAGAGATTAATCTCTCATAGAAATCTTTCTAAGTACACACATTTTCTTCTTCTTTTATCAATTAGTAAACACAAATTTATATGTAAATAAT
Organism: Clusia tigrina; assembly: GCA_920105625.2. Taxonomy (NCBI): domain Eukaryota; kingdom Metazoa; phylum Arthropoda; class Insecta; order Diptera; family Clusiidae; genus Clusia; species Clusia tigrina. Next base: position 30,750,503 of record OV050031.1, on the reverse strand, counting down.
TCGTTTCAACGTTACAATCCACCGTTTAGAAATCAAAGTAAAGCCAAATATTTGTATGCATGCATATGAATGTTTTGTCAGAATTTAATTCATAAATTGAAACTATTCTAGCTTATCCCCTAACTTAAATGGGGAAACATTGTATAGACAAATACTGCAAATATGCAGTCTCCTACAATCGCTGAACTATTTTCTTGCTTAGCTGAAGAATGGATCTGTTGCGTCTGCTCCATCGGACACTTATTTAATTCGACGACAGCAAAATCAATACTAAATGTGATTTTAAACTTGTGGGAATGTCACTTATGTATACAAATATTAGATATGATCATACGCTTAAACCAATTACATAATATTATTATAATATAGTATAAGCAAAAAAACTAAAATCTAAATTAGAACTAGTTTTGCTACAATTTACATAAATATATATTTATATGTACATATGCAGAATGCAATGTGACACGACAAAAATATCATCATCATCACCGACAAACTGTTGAATTCACAAATAAATATATCATTTATTATAGATTTTTTTTAATTATAAATTATGACCATGAGAATTCAACTTTCTTCGACGTTCTTATTGAATGCTTGAGACAAATGTGAGTTTTCAGATTAAAAAAATGTGTTACTAAATTTTACTCCTTTTCCTAAATTATAAATAATAAATACATTCGAGCAACTCTTTTGTGTATCAAAAATTACAGTGTCTTATCTCTACGGTACGAAATGGATCGGTTGCAGCTTAAACAAACTTTATAAATATTGAAAACTCATTTCAATCACTAGTAGGGGTCCAAATGGAAAAGCTAATTGAAAAGTCTAGGGGTCATCCGATTGTTCTTAGGCATAAACAAGTTCTTTACACTATAAAGTATGAGATAAATCCCAACAAAGCGCCGGGCCCTGAGCAAATCACCCCAGAGATGATAATTGAACTTCCAAAAATAGCAGTAGTACACTTAATGCATATCTCCAACGCAGTTCTACAAAATGGGCACTATCCAACAATATGGAACCTGTCACAGATTAGTATGATTGCTAAGCCAGACAAGGACGTCACCAAAGTAGATTTGTATAGACCTATAAGCAGAAAAGACAGAGAAATGACTCTTCGTTTGCGCACACTAACTCATGTGCAAAACTGTAGTAGTGTGGCTGATTTTCTTCATAATTCTGTCTAACCAATGGTAAACAAATCTATCCATATAGGCAACTAAAGACAGTTTTTTTTAAACGTCTGTGTGTCCTGTGCTATAAGTCTTCTACCAACCATATCGAAATTATTTGAAAAACTGCTCCTGAAAGAAATCCTACCTATATTGGAAAACAATCAATTAATTCCACGGCAATAATTTGGTTTCCGAGCCAGACATAGCACAACGGACAAGTGCACCGGATAGTTTGTGAAACAAATGGTTTTTCTTGATATAGCACAAGCTTTCGATAAGGTCTGGCATGACGGTCTAATTTTCCGCTAAATAATATGAACTGTTAGAAAATTATCTAACAAACAGGAAGTTTACAGTCAAATATAAAAGAAACACCTTGGCGAGCTACAATATATGTTCACAAGGAAGCGCCCTCGGCCCAATTCTTCAAGTGTTATATACATATGATATGTCCACAGATCCCAATACAACAACCTCAGCATTTGCTGATGACGCAGTAATCTTAAGCGCTCACACTAATCTGAGAAATCTACAAATACACATCGACACAGCAGAGAAATTAGTTCATCTCTAGATGACGAATCCGATTCAGTCAAAGCAATGAAAGGCTGTCCCCAAGGTGGTGTACTATCACCGCTTTTATAGTATTTAGTTATTGACGGTCTCAAACTACAAGGGTTAGGCTTCGAGGCAAGTGGATATGCTGACGATCTTGCTGTCATCATCTCCGGCAACTTCGACAGAGCAGTATCCAACATTATGAATCAGGCTCTAACTTTCATTTCAGATTGGTGTCGCGCAGAAGGGTTATGCATTAATCCTAACAAGACCATTCTCGTTCCTTTCACAAACAGATAAAAGTTGAACCTTGGTACAATAGGATAAATAGGATAGATATGAAAAGAGGCATCAAAGGCGCGCAGATATTCTTTAGAATTGAAACTAGTGGAAGAATGCTTTAATAACCTACAATATTTAGGTGTAACAAATAAAGTTGCAATATGCTTGGTCCTGGGCCATTCAGGGATAGAAGGCATTGAAATTTGGCCAGTTTCGCAGCAAGCTTCATAAGTCCAGAGTCATACAGTGGTATCAACTGGGCGGAGTCTAAATCCAGGGTAGATAACAGGGAACATAGTCTCAGATTGTCACACTGGGAAGGGATAGAAGGACTTCGCCAAGCCAAAAGAGTGGTAAGGCCATTCACCTAGAATAGAGAACTGCGCAATGTGTGAAAAGCACACATAAGGAAAATAATAGGTTTTCTCTCATGTCATTATTACCTGAAATATCACCTTACTAAAATCAACCCCCTTGACAACATGGAATGCCAGCTCTGTTTAGAAGAAGAAGAGACCACAGAGCATATACTGTGCGAGTGCATTACGTTGGCAAAAACTAGAATACGCATATTTCACCGCGTCCAGCTGGATCCGCAAGAAATAAAAAATGCTGCTGTTATGGACAGTCTCAATTTCATGCTCAAAGCAGAAAAGATAATGGAAGAACATGACATTCAATCCTTCCTTTTTTTAGACAAGGAACATCTAGATAGAAAAAGACCTGATGACTTAAACTGGGATGATCGTGAGATTGGCATCTTAATTGACCATTGAGCCATAGAGACATGAACAAGGGAATGCTTACGTAGGAAAATCTGTGGTGCAGATATGCACATATACATACTATCGGATAGTCAAGCGGACTTAAAGGCGTTACAAGCCTTTATGGTCACTTCGAGACTAGTCAAAGATTGCCGAAACCTTTTAAATGAACTGGGACATTACAATGCAACAGACTTTTATTGCATCCCAGGGCATTAAGGACACACAGGCAATGAATAACCCGACCAATTATCCAAAAGGAACCGCCTAATAGGCCCTGAACCATTCTGTGGACTACCAAGAGGGCATATCCAAGAATGCAGAAATGGAATATTGCCAGGCAGTGGACTAGTAATTTAGCACGTCAGTCCATACGATTTTTGGTCCCAGACAGAGGAGCATATAAAAAGCTCCTTGTGCTAAACAGAGAGGACCTTCGTATCTTCATCGGATACCTAACAGGGCACTGCACACTCAGGTATCATCTCAAGAAACTGGGAATTCTCTTCACGGATTTCTGAAGATTATGCAACCAGAAACCTGAAGCTTCTGTGTGCGTTCTCTGTGATTGCTCTGTAGTCTGCAGAAAGTGTTTCCTCCAAATGGGGCTGCAAAAGTAGCACCCGAAACTATTAGTAACATAGAACCTCATAAAGTGCTAATTTTCATAAACAGCCTCAACATGGACGATTGGCTACCCGCCTTCGCACAAACGATCAAATTGGGCGAAGTGCACTTCAGCCAATGATAATAAAAATATGCCTACAACCCAGCAACTATTCAGGCTATCAAGCACAATATTGGTCGATCTATTTTGAAATACGGATTCAAACCATTGCAACTGAAGAATTGGATGAACAGGATGGGCTACTGCCAAGCCAGCCGTGACAGTCAAATGTCTGTTCCTTCCCTAAATAAGAATTATGTACTCACATAAAGTAAATATGATTATATTTATCCTACGAATATGTCTATTCTGTAAAATGTCTACGAGTAAGGACATAGTTCGTTAGTAAGGATGTTAATATTCTCGCCGTCCAGTTTAAATGTATCTTCAAAGTCAATTACAGTCTGTCATGGTCGCATGAAGAGGCCAGACAAGGCGGTAATTGGCAGTGGAATATTATTTGTAGACACTGCTCCCAGAGAAGGTATAAAGATATATAAAACACCATTTTAAGATTCTGTAACGCAATTTATAATTGAATTTATAGCGCAAAATTAACGGCAATATTTTGAGATCGTTCTTTAATACTGTGTGTAAATAGCATCGTATTTTGAAAATGTACTTCCAATTGTCGAAAATTCATGTTCACATTAATGGCAGGATTTTGTTTTTGGTAGCTTTAAAGGATAATCTAGTTTGTTGCCTTCTTAAGGAAACCATTCAACCATCGTGGCTAATTATTATCTAATGTTTTCTCCCTTTTGAATATTTTTCCTCCAATTTTCTTGAAGTTTTCAATCAATCTTCACTTAGTTCTATAACGATATATGGACGTCATTGGAAATCGAATTCCCAGCAGCGAGATCTTTTTTTACATTTTTTCCGACATTGCATTTGATGCTGACAATTAATTACTTTTGCAAAAGTGCCGGCATTTTCATTTGGAAGAATCACTTTTCCATTGAATGCTGCGATTTGCGACCTAAGTTCATTTTTTGGTAGCCTCAAATGCTTTTTCGATTTCGAGATTTGCTCCATATGGAATTATTGTTTTATAAAAATATGTCAAAGATTGTATGTCCATACTTTGAAAAGCACAACGTTCTTTATAGTGGTAGAATATAAATAGGGTCCACTTTTTTGATTAGGACTTCAGTTTAAAGAAGTAATGTTGGGCATTTATAAATCTTCGAATATAGCAATGTATGATCCAGAAAGGTTCTTATGGAGCTCGTGTTGCCACTCGACCACCTGTCAGCTGCCATCTGCACAGGCGTTAATTGAAAATCGCAGGAAAAACTCATTAAATAGTTTCCTATGCATACTTAATGTGAACAATTATACCGCTTTTAGCGGCAACATACCTAATTTACGTCCCAAGTCCCGCCATTTTGAATAATTTCTAAAACCGCATTATATAGAGGTTCCAATTTCTACTGATTTTTAATTATATAGGTCTTTTTATTTTACTATGTAGTTTGACGACGGTAGCTTCAAAAAAATTTAATATATTCATGATCGGCCTGTGTTTCATTTCCACTGTTCCCTCCTTGCTTTGCATGTCCACTTGATTACATCTCAACTATAAATTTGTGCTTTTCAATTCAAAATGTCATAACGACATGTAGCGTACTTCTTAAACCGCAATTTAAAAGGAAAATATAATTTAAGCAGATTAAAAAACAGCGTTTTTAATTGTGAAACGTGTTGCTCCAAATGCAGAGTTGCTTGCTTTAACGGCAAAATAACTCCACAAATACAAAGCAGCTTAATTTGCTGTATTAGGAATGTTTCAGACGTTTTCACAAATTTTTAATAAGGAGACTGGAAACTACTGCCTGCGAAGATGTTTACCATACCTACCATTTATTAAAACAAAATCAAAGTTCCAGTCCCAGGATTGTTCTGCTTAAATTATTAAGTGTTTTTCTATACCAAGATCCAGTTGCACCGGGAAAGAGTGATCGAAAGAGTAGCATATTCACCGTTTGTGTAAAATTTTATTGAATGGCTCCAAGATTTACGTAACTGCGAATTTGAGGCACTATTGACCGATGCATCTAAACACGGATATGTCAAACTGACTGATATTATAGTTCCACTTTAAAAACAACCATGAAAAAGGGTATCATCATATTGGCATTTAGTGCACAAATTTTAGTGGTGTTAATCGAAGCGGAAAAACAACATTTTCTAACAGCATCAAACCAACTCGCGTACCCCACATTATTCGCAACAGAATTCAATGTGTTTGCAATTAATTAGTTTTTGACGTAGAGGCAGTCGTGGTACAAATATTTACCCAATTTTACAAATATCTCTACCGAAGTTGTGATAATTTTCTGTTAAGGACAAGGTACCAACGCATTTTTACACTTTTAAAATCGTTCTTGATTTATTTAATTTTTCAGGCAATGTACGGGGCACCTTTTCAGAAGAACATAGTGGTCGGTGGTGCCAAGGATGCCAACCATGTCACCCTAGTACCACTTAGCCAAATGACAATGAAAATTGCACAGCCACCAGCCAAAGTGGCTGTGCCAAACCAAAAAAACAAGATGTCTTCTGGCTCGGAGCTGAAGGTGCGAACCAGAGGGCCCCCTGTTCATTCTTGACAAGATTGACAAGAACGAAAGGGAGGGTAAAGCTTACGAATGTGACGTCGAAGAGAAAATCAAATATATGGCAGTGGTCCGGTAGTTTGAGACGACCGGGACACTAAATAAAAAACAGCCATTACCACAACCGGATACCGATTGTCGGAGATGGTCGTCAAGCACCTCTTGGGGAACCAGGGTCGGCCCCCGGCTTTCAACTGTGATGAGGTGTGCCGAGGTTGTACGGATGTGTTCTCGAAGGAGTTTCTGTAGAGGGGCGTTACTGAGATCCGCAACTTATACCAGCCTCGGATAATCCGAGAAAATCGAGGGCGCGGATCTGGTTGCCAAAAATAAAGCTGGAGAGCACGCGACTCATCCAGTGCCTACGACTGCAAAACCCTGGGGTTCCGGTGGACGACTGGTCAGTCCTAAAATTAGAGGAAATCCAGAAAAATAGTCAACCTGTATTGCTGTTGATTATTGAGGAGTCCCTGGGGGTACATAGGCTGCGGTTTGGCATCAGAGAGGCCAAATTAAAAAATCTTTCCCGCCTTGATTACTCCGGACGACAACCTAGAGGATCTGGCGGATGGAAATAAGCTGATGGAAGGCCTCAAGCTATCTGAGATGGCTGTAGAAGGCGAATCAGCACCAAGAACGAACCTTTCTGAAGTTAAGCTATTCCCAGGCGGCAAGAAGGATGCTGAGGGTAGTTCAGAATAACCTCCAGCACTCCAAATCAGCAACTTACAACCTTCTTGTCCTCCTCACAAAGGAGGTCATCTACATCTGTCTAATCCAAGAGCCATGGGCAGTCTCAAGTTATGGGTCTGAGGGACAGACTGTATAATTTGTTCTATTCCCATGGGGAAGGTAAGCCGAGGTCATGTATTTTAGCCAAAAATACGTTAAATGTTTTCCTCTTACCTAATTACAGCTCGTTAGGTGTCACAGTGGTCAAGGTAGAACCGCTGAGCCTCCAATGTCTTATGATCGCCTCGTCATATATGGCCCATGATCGCCAGGCACCCGCTGAGGAGGTGCGGCATTCATTGCATCAACAACCTTAAGAAAGGAAGCTGTTCTGGTCGGCTGCGACGCCAACGCGAGACACACGTTGTGGGGTAGCAGTGAAACAAATGAACGAGGTGAGTTTCTTTTCGATTTCATTATAAATAACAACCTGAGTGTATGCAACAGGAGCAGCTCTCCGACTTTTAGCTTTCCCGGCTCGGAAACTTCAAGTGGGTGGGAGGAAGTTATTGATATCACTCTGGTAACAAATTCTCTCGATCTTCGGGGGGATAACTGGGCGGTGTCTCGGAGGAACTCTCTGTCAGACCACCAAGTTATCTTTTGCAATGTTGAGTTTGGGCGGGAAATGGTTTTACCCCACAGAAATCCAAAAAGAACGGACTGAGGTCTGTTCAACAGGGTGGTCATAAACAGACTCGATAGGAGCATATCATCCATTTTTTCTGCAACGATGCTGGACAAGCGAGTAGAGACCTTGGAGAAAACCTTTCATGTTGCTTTCAGGGTCACATGTCCCGTCTCACGTAGCAAAAAGACCTTCCCTCCTTGGTGGGATCAAGCCACAGAAGGGTCTTTAACGAATCCTACATAAGCCGAAATTTCCAAGCTTACAGAGAAAGCTTAAAGACATACAAAAAAGCACTGCAGGATGCGAAACGCAAATCCTGGCAAGACCGCTGCGAATCTATTGAGTCACTGAAGGACTCTGCCCGGCTCGGAAAAATTCTCGCCAAGGATCACTCCAACAGAACCTTTGTAAAACGTACTGATGGAGTGTGGGCAGAATCGGCGAGATCTACGGAGAGTGCACTACATGAAGTGCTGCGAGTGGGAGAAAGATCCCTTCATTTTAAGGAATTTACTCTGGTTGCTTTCGTAGACACCGATGGCGCTTTTAATAAAGTAAGGGCTGAAGCTATTAACTTGGCTCTTGACAGAGCAGGTGTTTTTTATTTATAACGAGGAGTAAAAGCGTCTTAAGCTTTATAATTCTAATTACGACTCGTTTCATTTTATGACATCTTTCCCTTTTCAGATTCTTGCGTAAATTATCTAAATCTTTTGATAAGGTCAATATTTTTAATTTCAGAATAATTTGAAAAGCCCTTTTGGAACGAACACCCACGTGTAACGATTTGGAACGATATTTTGGCGATAATGAATTGTTTAGCTATCAAAAATAGTTTGCAGCAACCAACAAAATCTTGAACTGAAAAGACAACGGATCCAGATCGCCGTTGGATGGAAATATTAAGCCACTATATGGAAATATTAATATCCTCGCCGAATATCAGCTACAGCTACAAATATTATCACCAACTAACAAAATTTAAACACAAGAAGGGGACAAACTGCACGATATGATAACTGTAAAGTATAATATAAATACGTTATCTATCCACAGGCTTTAACTGCTTTTTGAAATCGAGGCCAACACTTTGCAACATATCTTAAAAACTCAAAAAGACAAAATGGCTAACAAAAGTAAAGACGACTTAAATACTGATTATAACTACGACACGAGACCGACGACACTGTCGTACAAAATTAATTGCAGGCACTTTCTGATTTCCACTTTGATTTAATTCGGAATTGAAAAGGAGCTTTACAATTTGGGTAGATATATTACAACGGTTAAATTTAGATGTCGATCTGAAGTGGAAGTCAGAACAGGCATTGAAGGTCTCTAGAAAGATATTTATTTGAATGTTGCTTTGTTAATTTATTTTGATTTTTTATATTCATTTTGTCCTGTAGTATTTTAATAACTTATCCGATTTTGATTGTATTATAATAACTTATCCGATTTTGGCTAAGTAAAATTGTACACAGTGCAACGAAACATCCAGCAATAAAATAAAACAACAAAAATACTTCCTTTCCATTATTATTAATAATCAATTGAATTATTCTCAGGATATCTTAAAATAAACTATGAGTGCATTGACTGTGCGGAAGTGAAATGTGTGACTTAACCAAACACGTGTGCAGCCAAACTGGCAAACAAAAAATTCTCTTTTAATTATTGGCAACTAAACAACATAACCAGAGAATACAGAGAAAATAGTCTTTTTCGCTGCCAGCGTCCGTAGCGTACACACCACGATTTTGAGTCGATTCGTGTATAACGTCCGTCTGCTTTATTTCGCTGCTTTGCCGTTTGACGTTTAAAGTTTCTTTTCTCTGTATTCTCTGCTCACAACCCTGTCTTGGTAATAATTTTCCCATCACCAAGGTGGATTTATTTTAAAGATGGGACTAAATTATTACCAGGTGGAAGCCAAAGGAAGTCAAATTGTAATAAAAACTAGGAACACTCGATATTGATTATTCAACTGCCAAAAACTGATTATGAGTGAATGAAATGGTAAGAAAGTTTGCATTTTAAATGTAAAACAGTTCAAGAAGTAATCGAATTTATGCTCTCACATTTATCTTGTCTTTGTGTATATAGGTTCGTTATAATCTTGACTTCATAGCACTCATATTTTTTCTACTATTGAGCATAACTTTTTCTTCAATACATATTCTTGTTTTACCTTTCTTCAATTTCAATTTTTTTTTTTTTTTTGTTGAGGTAAAGTCCAACTGCAAAAAAGGAATTGCCCAAACAAAGTTGGCGTACCTTTAGTTTTGGTTATTTATATATAATTTTAATATTCTTTTGTTATTCAACTTCTTACCACAAAAAACTAAAAACCAATCATCATCTCAAGTCTTTTTAATTATTACCCGCAAAGCTTCACTACTGTTCAAAATCGACGGACAAATCCGCAAGCTGTGATTCCTATTCGATTGTAATCACAGGGCATAACCAGTAATTTTAGTGTAATTGCACTGTAGTAAATTAACGTACCGTGTATTTTTTGTGAAAATAAAATATATATCCACATTTTTTTATGAAGTTCCTAGTTTCGTTAACCAAAGTATTTATGCCGATTTAGTGTGCTTCGTAATTAATGAAGGTAGTAAATCTTCCCCTTAGAAGTTTTTCCATGAGCAGGGGATGTTAACATGGGACTCATTTTATTTACAAAATGAACTGTATGCGATCATCAATAAAGCTAAAACTGTTAAAATGAATGAAGCTTCAATTAAATAAATACAATTTTTCAAGCTGCACACAAAAACCCACCAAAAAAAATTTGCCTTAGTCACATTCGTCTAAATAGCGACAGCATTTGAGTCCATATTTGCTTTGACAGTTTGGAGGCCCGGGCAATTTGAACAGTTCACACATTCGCTGGTGTCCAATCCGAGTGAGCAAGTTTGACCAAATTGATAAAACGTAGACTTTCATCGACATAAACAAGGCGGATTTATCCACTTTTTATAAGTCATATTATAAATTTTAATTCACACTTTAGTTGATTATACACATTTTCATCATTACAAATCATAGAAAGTATAGAAATTCTAAAAAAAACATTGTTTATGCGACCAAAGCGGAAGCTGTGCTGGACTCATACTTCCAGTTGGGTGGCAGTACGCTCTTTTGCTTGTAATAGCGGGCCAACCTGTGAATGCGGGACTCGACTAAGATAAGGCGGAATTTGCCATCCTTATCCTTGCGACTACGTTCCAAATGCTTACGGATAGCAACAGCTTTCTTGATCATATGGTATAAATCCTCTGGGATATCGGGTTTCAAACCAACTGATTTCATTATACGTAAAATCTTGTTGCCATTAACAAAACGCACTTGAGCAACACCATGGGAATCCCGAAGAATTATACCTAAAATTTTTTGGAAAAAATATAAATAAGAATTAATTTACAATTATCCATATTATATTTACCAATCTTCGATGGGGTTAGACCCTTCTTGCCCAACTTCTTAATTTGTTCCTTAACATCTTCTGCGTTAAGTTTCAACCAAGAAGGGACGGTTCTTCTATATGGCAGAGCGGATTGGGATATACCCTTACTGCGCAGCAACACAATGACATATAAAATAGAGAAAAATTATATATTAAAATTGAGATTATGCAAATTTAGACACACAAATTTCCACTAGTGAGTGACAGCAGCACCACATGGGAATAACAAATTTATCTGATATTCTAGGCCAATGGCGCACAACAAATATTTCACTCAAAGTACATTATTAACCATATGTGCACAATATAGAGCAGGTAATTTGTGTAGAATCCAATTGAAAATATTAAAAAGTGAATTTTTACCCAGGAGCGTGCATACGACCCATCTTTCAAGATTTTAATTCTACACCAAAAAGAATTAGGCGGAAGTGGAGACTCGCCACCAATGACAGAATCAGTGCTGCCAACATTTCAAAATCAATTTCTACAATGCTACCATATTGTTCAGAAGTATTCATGGACAATTCAATTTAAAAGTGGATGCATCTACAAATCATTTTCCAAAATAAATTGGTGGATACTAAAGTTCTTATGTAAACTGTAATTGTTCTTAAGTTCTTTCTATACTGATAAGTGCTTCACTAAGCTCTGACAATTCATGAGAAAAAGAAACATTCTTTTGCAATACATTTGTAAAATAATTATACTGGATTTTCGTTATTAATGAGATACAAGTCTACATGTAATATAGGGGGGTATTTATGAAAGGTAAATTTAAAATTTATGATATCTAAACGATTAATTTGAAATAAAAATTAAATTATAACTGTGTATAATATTTAGAAAAAATAAAAGAATATAAAATAGAAGTATTTCAAGAAACTTTTGAAAAATACAATTTTAAATTCACAGACTTGTAAAAATGTATTCAATATTTTTCAAAGTTTACAACTTTTTAAGTTATAACATTGTAAAATAGATTTTCATTAACGATTAAAAATGACGTTCTTTATTCTTTGTTTTTTTTTTCAAGGCGTTAAAAATATATAAAATACTATCAATAAAATGATGCACTAATTTTTGGCATTTTTCCCCCTGTATTAAAATAAGATGGAAAGTCTTCTTAAATAAAGCTAAATAGCAAAACTTATATAGTTTGAATAAATGAAATAATTTATTAGGGTTGGGCTACTCTAATATTACGATACTGTTAGAAGATTCATTATTTTAGTTTCGTTTACACAATTCATGCGTATTCATCAATTCAAATTTATTTTATCCATAGCCAAGTTTCTGGTGAACAATGCTATTCTGAGGCATTTAATCAGGGCTTGTCAGGAACATATGGTTGAAAGTAGCAGCTAAAGAGCAAAATGTATACATACTTTAGTATAATGCAATTAGTTACTCAATGGAGGGAGAGAGTACTATTTTGATCCCTGCTCTGTCAAAACATCAAAAGATTTACCCGCATTTAACCAAAACAGTTTTGTACATTTTGTACATGTGAGTTAACAGTAGGTATGTTCGCGTCGCCTGAACTGGCTGCACTTTCTGCATTAACTGCATTGAAATTTTTCTAGTGCAGCTCAGTTCATGTTCTGTTTTGAAAATTAAAGAACATTTTTGAATTTATTCATTTACTCCCATAATTCTAAATTGAATTATATATAAAACACACTCTTTCTGTATTTAAAATAATTAATAACTATCAATTCCTTTGTAAAACCGTAATTCCTCTTATTTCTTTTTTTATAAAACTACTTAATAATGTATCAATTATTTATTATTTTATTTCATTTTATCAATTAATTAAAGTACAATTATCGAATTCACTTTCCTTCGTGTAATTGTAAACAAAACTTTTTATTATGAACTGGTACTGCACTTTCCTGTTCGCTGAAGTAAAATGGTGTTCGAGCTTTAGAAATAACAGTTTGATAAGTAGCAATAATAAGGAAAAAAACATTGTTAGTATCGAAAAACATATTAATTTATTACAGAAAAATTCTCCTATATGGTTCAATATGCTAAAATTCTTTAAATATTTTTGTTATTACAACTCTTCTAGAAAGAGATAGTCAACAACATTGCTGACAACATTCAAAACAAGCATGTACATATAATGTAAACTGGAGACTAATGCCCACTTACACCACTAAGAAAATCGGCAAATTTTTCAATACGTATATGCCGACACACACATACAAAATCTATATCATTACGCAGCTACAGAAAAAATTGAAAATGGCTGAGTTTACCGAGTGCACAAATTTGTAAAATGTTTGAGTATTAATTTAATACAAAAAGAATCAACATTTTTACAACAAAATACTTAAAAATTCTTTCTCAATTGAGTGGTATAGAATAGTGAATAGAAAATACGGGATATCAATTAAAAAATAGAATACAAAGTGCAGCGAATTACATTGAAAGAAAAAAAAAACTAAAACAACTGGGAAATTTAAAAACTCAGGAATAATTTCGTATTTTTCGATTGAATTCAAAATACGATAACATTTCATTATTAATTTTTTAATTTGTAATCTACAGTATCAGAATCTGACTTCAATTAATGAGTAGTAGTGAAGAGTTTAACTTTATGAGAGAGTACCACCCCTCCATCTTCGCTAATATAACCATCAGAAGTCGAAAATATACTTAGATTGATTATATATATTACATATGTATTATATATTGCAATAATTTAGAATGTCTGACGATTCCGGTGATTGTAGTGATATTGATCCACGTCCCTCAGCGTCGGGTAGTAAAAGTCACTCCCGAGCCGAACAAAAGAGGAAGCGTCGCATCGTTATGCGTATCGAATTCGACAGCAGCGATGAAGACATGTCTTCGGCCTCGTGTGCTTCAGCCAGTGGCGAAGATGACCTTGATTTACGGCCTTCTACCTCTAAAAGAAGTCGTGGTAAGGGTAGACCCAAGACACAGTCTACCGCTAGCGCTGATAAGAGTATTAGCCACATTGAAGACTTGCCATCTACCGCAAAAAGGCAACTACGTAATCGCCGCGGAAATCTCAATGTAGAAGACAGCAATTTGGATTATTCTTCGAGTGGTAGTGAGGTAATAGAAAGTTTGCTTTAGCTTTAAATTGTCAAAAATGAGAGCCAGTATTTTGTAAAATATGATAATGGTATTATTAAAAAAGCAAAAATTGGAAACTATTTTAAGTAACTTATAATTAAGCTGCTAAATCTAGCAATAAAACTAAAATTGTTGTTGTAGTAGACAGAAAATTAAGGCTAAATACCTAAAAAATATTAATGCTTAAATTTAAGATATGCTTTTACATATTCATGTGTGTGCTTCAGAAAAAGTAATAGTAAATACTCGTACGAAGTACTATAATAGAAAGTGAAAATATAAAAGTACATAAGTGTATAATTAATGTATTCGTATATATATACATACATATTTTTTCGATATTCCGAAAGTCAGTAAAGACTATGTAAAGAACGTGTACCATTTCTCATTTTTATATAAATGTGCTCTGTATGTTACGATTTCTATAATAAGCATTTATAACATATTCTCTAATTACAACATTATAAATTAATTATTATAAGAATGCATTTTCCAAACTGGTAAGGCTCGTCTCAGTTTTAAGTAATCTAAAACAAATTTTATTGACTTCAGCCAATGATTATATCGGCTAAGGACAAAGGATAATTTTTCACGGACTTGCGTACAGACTGAAATCGATGAAAAATACTACGTCGCTTTTACACTTGGGACGCAGAATCTGGAAATTATAATTACTATAATGGATATATTTTAAAATTTTTTGGGATTAATTTTTTCGGTTTATGCATATATTTATTGTTTTTTACTCAAATGTTGTGTTTTGTGCACAGATCTTAATGATATCAAACTAATTTATATTTGTGTATTAAGGGTGTTCAGAAAGCACCTCGCCACACTGAGCGAGATTATGCAAAGGGAAGCGGATTTAGTGTTTCGTATTAATTTAATTCGCTTTTTTTCCATTCGGTTGCATTCTTATGCATCCCTTCGGTCTGGTTACGCAATCATAACTCATCATAACATATCTGGAAACTATTCAACAGTGTGGTTATTACTTAAATATAACGTAAATATATATACAGATTATGATAAGTTAAGTTTTATTAAGTACTCACCAATCAATTGGGCAATTTATCTACTTAAGTGAGAGCTTTCCCGGCCTTCAGAGTTCCTGTACACGATTTAAGACAAGATTTTTTGTTTTTCCAATTATTCCGCTCTCTCAAATAATTGAGCTCTTGACCGAGTGGGTACTCCTTTCTCAGGAAAAAACAGTAACTGACAATCAAGTCATAAACCGGGTAATTCAAGTGGGGAGGAAACTTTCCCGTAGGGGGATTGGCTCTTTTCATTATCGCGCATAACCGCTTGCTTCATGTCAAGTATCTTTTGTTCAGCTTTTCTTTGTAAACATTTTACCAATGATTCATGATTTTATTTATAATGCAATGATATACATATATGAATGTACATCGAAGAGGTAAAAGTCTCTTGGGTAGTTTCGCTTAGCTTTCGGTTTTTGTGCCAAAAATTAAGAGAGCGGCTGTGAGTGAAGTTAAAAACAAAACAATTAGAATATTTTAATTGCATATTAGCATTTTGTATTTTTTTTTATATTAGCATAATAATTCTTCCGAACATATCACAGTTTAGTTTGCCCCGAGTGGATGGTTTTAGAATTGGGCACTGTACAATGCTCTGAGGCACATTTCTGGAGGCTTTTAAAGTACGTTTTAAAGTACGTTGGTCGAAATTGTCCGTTCTTTTTTCCGTTTAGTAAATATATTCATTATTTACAATGTCAACCAACAGTCTGGAATTTGAGTCAATGGTTGCGTATGCTTTGGAAAATGTACATTCATCCCCTCAAGTATACTTTACACCTATTTTTGGTATATGTTCCGATTTCAATAGCGAATGTGAAAATTCTAAATTGCAAGAATTCACCTTTTTAAAACCATTGTACTTATAATTGTGTTTTAAAAAGTTCTTACGATTTTTCGAAACAGGTGCCTTTCCGTTTCCATTAACATTTAACCGAATCAAGCAGCTTAAGCAATGCAGTGGGAGCTTAAAGTCCTCTGTAAGAAATATGAGCAAAGACATGTTTGTTACTGTACACAAAGACATGCGACAGACTGGCTCTAGTAAGAAGAGAAAACTGTTCATCTTGCATCTCTTGACTGTGGGAAAAGATATACCATTAATTTGGCAGAAATTATCCTTTCGATGCTCAACCCATATAACGAGAGATGCCCTCAATTAAATTCATAGATATGTATAATGGACTTGGCTGCCTAGCATCCCTCCCACTTTCATGTTCGAATTCACTAAATGACATGGTTCCAGACATCCAGACGAAATACACAAATTGTCTCAGTATAGAATTGTCATATGTAACTTTAGAAATCATCGCACTTAACGCAACTCAATATTTATTCTCATGTGTGATTAAAAAGGAAGTTTGTACAGTATTTAAGAAAGTTTGCACAACTTTGTCTAAAATTTCTAGAAAATCGCGATAGAAATGTTAATTGTTAATTATTTAATACCAAATATTGTCTGCATTATGAATCAAAGAAAACATTCACAATAGGATTAAATATAATTTGACGAGACTTCCCACTAGTTTCCACTAGTATCCATATAATCAAATGAAAGAGCCATCAAAGTACCCCTTATTCGGCTTATATATTACATAATATGAACATGGTACATGGTATACAAATATGATTTGCATTCAAATTCCTTTTTTTGGTTACCAAGAAATTATTTCGAGGATCGAAAGCAATATATATGAGCACCTTAACGTTTGAGGATCGGCTTAAATAAGCTGTACCCATCGCTTTAACAAGTTTATCCCTTATATTTTATTATATTTTTTATTTATTTATTCATATTTATGTTCCAGGACATAATTGGTGCTGTCGAGTTCATATCCAAATGGTTGAATTCAAAGGCTTCTCCTTTCTGTAGCGCCTTAATGGGACACTGGTTTCTTCCTTCATCAAATGGGGACACTTTCTGTTCAAACTCCTTTTTTAAACTTGTATATATCCATATGATCTGTCCTGCCTTTCATTGTGGACATTTTATGAATTATTTGACGGAATTGAGAATAAAATGGCATTGGAATATTATATAATTCTGACTGCAAGGTGTTGGGGAATGAGTACCAGCTAATGAGGCCAATAAATTTTTTAGAAAGACACATTTTTGAGGCCAAGCCCGTGTCAGGATTTGACCCTGCGACCCTCGACTTTAGACAATATATGCAATATAGGTAATTCCTATTTTTGCAAGCCGCATGCACAATACACTACTATTTTCACTTTCTCCAATCTTCACTCAACATCTGCAGCTATTTTCTTTTATGGATTATAACTTTTATTTATATTTTGACAAATGACCACATTTAATTTTTATATACTTGAGTAAATGCACCATGGAACTATAATTTGTGTTGCTGTGGCACTTAAATTTCGTGGAATAAATGTACAAACGTGGCTGAGGAAATAAGTGGTAAATCAAAATCAAATTGAAATAATGCTTTTCGAAGGACGTATTTTGGTTGGGCTGATTTCGTTGTGGTAATTGATACAATTGTGGCGTGCAAATATTGCTTTTGTTTCGTTTCTCCTTTATTTCGCCTCATATAAGATGCTATCCTAGTTTCACCATGCGCTCTTCTGAGTTCTAAGTGTACTTTCGTATCGAAAAAAGGGAAAAATTAATAAATAATTCATAATAGAACAATGAAAAAGGGGTAAGAACATTGTATATTAAACAGAACGGACAGAATATCCACATCTGTAAACATTTCTTCACATACCGGTACACTTATCGACCAAGTCATAGACTAAGTCTTAAATGTACAGCCTATTGAATTGAATATCTTAGTTATTGGCTAATAAGAGAGGAAGAATTAACCTCTAACCTACTACAAGGTTTTTCTACAGAAATTTAATTGGATGCATGGCAAATAATAGAAAATATCTAAATTACAAGAAACAAATTGAAGAAAACTTAGGTAAAAATCAAGGACGGATTTTAATAGATTGTTTACTGTGTCAAGCCCTTCGGCTTCGTCGGGTCAAAACTAGGCTTTTTATATTAAACGATAAGAGTTGTTTCCATCCTTCGCCACTCCAGTTTATTAAATACAAAAATCAACAAAAGGACATAGTTTGATAGATAGAAATATGTATGAATACCTTTTTATTTTTATAACTTTAATTAAATTACTTGATTATTAGCCGTGTTTCTTCCAACGCGAGTGTGAATAAAACGACATGCGTCGCTTAACAGTTTAGTATTTGGCAGCACTGGTTTTGACAATTAAAATGCTTATACATACACATTTGTAAACCAATTTTAAAGAGGAACAGGAAAAATTCTGAGCAAGCGTTGGTAATTTAACTTTTAATGTGTACATATTAATTAATATACTATATATGTAATTATTTAGGTTACTACCATTTTTAATAATTACAGCTTTTTATATAATTACAGCGATTTATTGTTGCTTTACTTTTTTTCTCGTTCACAATAGACAACAAAAATGTCTTGGCAGCACTTCTGTTTCAGGCGCTAAACCATAAGCGAATACAAACAGCTTGCGTTAACTTCACTCACACTCGCGTTGAAAGAAACAACTATTACTTCCTAAAATATCTCAAATCATGTTTTTACTAACAAAAGATCATGAACACTATTTGCATTATAGTTTCAACTTAGGAACACAACATAAGTTCAACTCAAGCACAACTTGTTTTTTTAGCATAAATCGCCATGATTCGGTCGGTGAAATTATATTATTCCATTGTGAGTTGGATTTCTGAGGCTTGGTGTTTTCTACAGATGTAAAAATATATGATTTTTTATTTAAATCTGTTTCCAACAGGGTATTATTTAAAGTGTGTCGAAACTTGGAAATGACACATACATTTCTACCGGTGCGAAGTAAAAACTAATAAAGAATTTATCTGGAATTTGGCGAGTGAATGATGACATAATATTTACGAAATAAATTACGTTGTCGAATAAGTGCATTTGGTGGACATTCGCCACGATACCAACGCCGCCAATGATAGTGGATGCAAAATTTAAACAAACGTGCATTAAATCTAATAAAAAATAAATATAATAAAAATAGTAATTGCACACAAACTACGAAAACACTTCACGTTTCCCACAAATACATTCATATTTCAGGAGAAGTATTTAGAGATTTTCGATGTAAAATTCTAGAACAGGGTTAAAAAATTGTCTATTTCCATTTTCAATGATCGTCGTCTCTGTAAACATCAAGGATATTTTAATAATTTTGTTTTGTACAAAAAGTGAATTTTCTGTTTAGTCCACATATTTTGTTTTTTATTTATTTTCTAAACGTCCTTATAGTTTTATTTAGTATAATTCACTCCTGCGAGGTTCCATTTGCCTCGAATCACGAATGATGTTAATAGGTCTCCATTCATACCGGACATTCCATTAAATTAGCATGTTGAGAATCATAAACTGAGTGGAGTCGCGAACTCTAAAAAATGTATTCGACGGAGGCAGTAAATTCGTCTATGATGATGTCTGAAGTCACCTTTTGTGTAAGAATTGTTTTATACAATTTCACGCTTTAACGATCCATCAGCGTTATTCGAATAACCATAACCATATGAATAATATGAAACAGGCTTTATTAATCGAAAGTAATCTTTTTTCAAATAGGATGACACTTGAGAAAACGGGACGGTCTCAAGAGCCGAGATAAATGTGATTATTATAATATCATTATTATTATTATCGTTGAGGGGATGTTGCACTGCGACCTATAAGATCTATTGTGCCCCCTTCGTGGACCTAGAGTATTTCTCTTAGCCCAATTCCCTCGATGAATTGCAGTATTGGTCCTACTTCATAGATATCTAGTATCATATGAAACAGAATATTCACCTTACTATTCAAATCGATTCTGATCTTCTCTGATGGTCCACATTTTCCAAAAAGCTTCGATTGTTGGATTCATATCGAGCTTTAATACTGTATAATCAGTATTACAGCTCACGGATATTGATTTCTTAGATTCCTTAGTAAAGAGTTTACATGAGTATAGTGAAGAGGTTTTTATTTTCTTCCAGATATGTGGCAGAGCGTCAGTAAGTGCCACAGTTAGTCTAGTACGGTCCATAGTGATATACAAAAAGTATTTATACAAATAACTTAAAACACTGGCTTTATAGTCATTTGTGGATATCTGATTACACTTTACTTTATTGAACGCCACTTTAACTCTGGGGTAATAATCCAGGATCTATGCCTTTGTAATACGCTTTCAAGTGTAATTTCTAGTTTCAATGAGGCAAATTTGTCCATGCTTAATTGTGGGAGCTTATAAATATATTTACCCACTGTTCAAGAAACTCTGATCAAGAGTAAAGTCTGTGACCTTATCCATATTGCCACTGTGGAATGTTTCACAGAGATGAAGAGCTGCTATAATTGGGTTACAATGAGTTTCCGCTCCCAACAAACCTATTTTGAAAATAAACTGTTCAGACCGTTTCGTTCATACCGTAACTTTAGTTTTCTTACTGTATTTAACAAATATTTACGCTATCTTTCTTTAAGGGATCCAATAAGACTTTACCCTATTTGAATGGTTGCACCACGGTGACGTTTGCCAGCGTGATTGGTGAAGAGAGTTGGTAAAAAACAAAATTGCTTTTTGTTTAATTGGATTTGGAATTTAGGACCTACAAATTTACTTAAATTTATTAATAAATATTAGTTAAGTTCCCGTTTACATATTTATATCCCTGAAGTTAGTAGAAATATTTACTGCAGTATTATAATTAAAGTTGGAGACATCGACGTACTTTATAAATGTCAAACCCTGGTTCATTATTGTAAAAAGGGTTTGAAAGGAAGTAAAAAGTATTTCATTTGACCATAAATATATTGTGGAATCTTAAAATAGATAACACAGAAGAGTAGGATATTCACAATAAAACTCTCCATAACTTGATTTTTAATAAATCGTTGAAAACGGGGCCCATATTGACCAGAATTTTCATTGTGTGGTACTTTTTTATTTGTAAACAAGTCAAATATCAAAAATGTGAAAGCAATCAAGAAGAATCAGTAATCTTGAGGGACACAATCATTCAGACGCCACCACCATTCGCCCGTGAGATGCAATATTGAGCTCTATCGTGAATATCATTATGATTAATATTGGATTAATCTCAATCAATCTCGGTAGGGCTAATCAGTATTTTAAATTTGCTTCTATGAGTAATTGTTTAACGAGAGGTGGTTGCACTTTTGATTCCAAAAGAACGAGCTCTTCTAGTGAAGATTACATTGCTTTTTAATATAAAAATGTGAAAGTTTGTTTAGTTGTGTGCCAAATAAGTTTTTGGTTGCTAAATAAACAAATTATGGTTTATGTAGGGCCAAAGATGGGAATCGATGTCGATGTATTCACATCAATAGAACAAATTCTTTCGAATGATTTTCCTACTCTTCATTCTTCGGTAAGGAATACCACCATTCCCTAAACACAAGCCCAAGTCCTCAGAATAGGTAAACATGTGGATAGGAATGTTGATGATATTTGTGTTGAAGATACCATGACAGGTGGATGGATGTTGTTCCTAGAAGAAGCCAAATCGGGGATGGTTATATTATGATAGTATTATTTCGGATTCTGTGAAGACATAAAGACCGATTTTGATGGGATTAAATATGTGTTCTAATTCGATGATTGTTAAAAACCTTTTAAAATTTTATATAATTTTTCATTATATTCAGTTAAGTGCAAAGTGACTTAAAGCGGTTATTCTTATTGACACAGAAGTAATGGAACTAGTTTAGCTCAGTTCAAAAGCAGTCCGTTGGAAACTAGGGACTTTGGACAAAATATTTAAAATTCTAACTAAATTTTCTTCATTGTGCATTAAATGTTAGAAATCAGTTACGTGCGGAATATAGCAACGATATATTTGTGTTTTGTGACCACTCATGTCATGGTCCTTTGCCCTATCTTCAATATTCAATATGGTATTTGAATAGAACTGAAAAATAATATAAATGAGTAAATTACATATATTTGGGATCCTTCAAAGGTACAAAATCGCGATTGTTATAAGTTTTGTTAACCAATAGAAAAATAGCATATTTCGTTTCCTGCGGGTTTTTCAACATAGATATACTTTTTTCCTAAAAGGTGCCTCACATAAGGACTCCGTTCACTTTGATAACAGTGTGGTGGTTTGATTCACTTTGTTCCCGGCAACATTGATGTGGTGTTTTGATTCACTTTGTTCCCGGCAACTTTGACAATTGCCTTGTATGCCACTCGGATGCGATATGTCCACCGAAAGCACATCGTATCAAAATGATGTAATTACGATATATTAAACGATACTTTAGTGTTTATATCATGCATTTAATAGACAGCAACCAGAAGTAGTCGGGGTTTTAAAATGTGCATATGTAATTAAATCCATATCTATGGCATAACCATACAAATCTTGGGGTTAGTGGCTCTCAAGGCTTGCCATCAATTTCAGCAGAGTTCAGTTCTCTCTCAATTTCTTATACACATTCTAGGTATGTTTCGGTGTTAAGTAAATAACTAATAATATAAGATCAAAGTGTGCTTTTCTACGAAATGGAGATGGTGTACGCACTCTTGTTGAAAAATAAATATGATATAAAAGAAGGAGCCTAGCAGATAGCAACGACAACGGATCGACTGATGGGACCATTGCACAAAACATGAAACATTGACACTCTGACACAACTAGGCAAGAAAACACTCCTTTTTTGGAGAAAACAAAATTTATTTTTCAGTATAGTCTCCTTTCAGCTTTATCCACATTATGTCGAAAGAATTTCCAAGTTTTCGATGCCCTTCGGATAAAAGGTTTATCCAGGCCTCCGTCTCAGCGATCCAACGATTTTCATTCGACCCAAACATTTTCCCGCGAGCTATTTGCTATGACGACTACGCACTAGAGGAGCGGTGGTCTTAGAACACATTTGAATAGACATCCTTTACCTCATTCGACCCAAGCCTCTTTCCAAATCGCAATTTCTTCAAGTTTGGAAAACGACCCAATTGTGGAGAATATGGTGGATGAGGAACCAATTTGTAGCGCAATTCATATAATTTTCTTTGGCTGTGCAATTTCTTCAAGTTTGGAAAACGATGATAGAGACACGGAGCCAATTGTGGAGCATATGGTGGAAGAGGAAACGATTCTTAGACACATTTATAATTTTGTGCTGATGGAAGACAATTTTTCAACAATATAGAAGCTGTTCGTTTTCTATGCCAGTCAAACATGGACTGAATGAAGCAGCTGTTGAAATTTTTGACTTCAATCATTGGAAGGATATAATTCACGATAAACAGATGGTACTAATACGGCCCAAGACGATTACTTTTCAGTTCACCCTTGTAGATGGAAATTCTTTTTAACAATTTTTGGAACTAAACGTTAATTATCGCATCGCGGTATATTATCGCATCTGAACCACAAGAGGAGACCTCTAAAGTTAGTTTCTGCTGCACATGAATAGATTTTTAACGAACAACCAAACCATGATTTTTTCCGCAATCTAATCGGGGTTACGCAGACATCGAACAGACGATGAGAACTGTGCTACGGAAAACACAATCAGTTTATAAATCTAATCTTTATAATCACTGACATAAGAGGTGGAACGAAATGCGTTTCTACCTATTAAAATGTGGAAATAATAGGCCTCTGTCTCAGTTATCCAACGATTTCCATACGACCCGAGAATTTTCCAGCGAACCATTTGCTATGAAGACGACGCACTTGAGGAATGCGTCTACGAAACGTTTCCTCATCCACCGTATTCTCCACATTTGGTTCCGTGTCTCTCTAATATCAGTAACTACAATAGATCACATTCGGATAAGGAGGTGTATATATAAGGATAATATTAAGAAGCAAGCGGAAAAACTTATGTAACTCAAATATAGTCAGTGAGTTCTACAGTCATGGAAAAGAAGCAGGAGGATACGCTAATAGAGTCGTTAAAAATAACAACAAAATCTAAAAACCAATCTGTAATAACATTTCGTATTTTCATCGGCATTGTAAAAAGGAGCAATAAATCTCATTCAAGAATCCAACATTATTTTTGCCATTACATTTGGAACTCACGAAGGCTCTATAACCGAATATATGCATCCACCTATTCTACATGCTAAAGATTGTTGCCGTTCACCGGGATACGAGGAATTCAAATTAATTTTACTTATTTATATCCAATAATAATATTTATCCATGGCTGATAAATGAATCGATTAACAGAAATTGTCTGATCTTTTCATATGAAATTTGGTTCGCTGAAACTGTTGGAGAATCGGGACCACCTCTAAGAGCATGATTTTAAATGTTAATGAAGTATGCTAACTGCTTTATTGGAATAAACAGAATCGAATCTCAAAAAGCATTTAAGGTATTTTAGACATAATCTTGATTTGTTAAAATCATTTTTAATAAGCTGAAAAATCTCAGCGATCGAAATGGGATTCAACTAAAAATGTGGTTAGCTTTGATTTTAGTAGTTTGGTCTGACCAATTCTTAAGCTACTATAGCAGTCACATAAGCTTTCAGCACATAAGCATCATACATATAGTATATCAAGTAAATATATAAAATATTTCTTCTATTGTGGATCTTTAAATGTTCGCTGCTTCAAAATCCATTCCCACGCCGACTGTAATGTATACCATGGAGGAGTGGGAAAATTACAAGCCGGCTAAATGTAAACTGAAAACTTTGTGCCTCCCCTTTTCAGGGCTGAACAAGTGGAAATATATTTGATTGAATTTCGAAAGAACACAGATCTATATATATTCTGACTATCATCCTCGAAATTTGTAACTGTCCTCATTTTGTTTGATATTCGGATAACGAGAGATTAAACAATTGTTTAAGCCGAAAGAAATATTGTGGACACCTCTTTAAAAGCCAATTAAAAGCAGAATTTTGAATTGTCAAATATAAGATCGTCTCAAGGAATATATTAATATATAGAAAAGCTGTTGGGAAAGTGGTCAGTCGAGGAAAAATTAGGGCTAGACTGCAGTTTTTTGTCAACAAAATATTCTGCTGCCTCCACTAAAATAACTACAATGGAGCAATAATGCGTGGGAGGAGGTTCAAAGTTATACAAAATGAAAGTGAGGATAATTACTCTCGAGCTGAAACATTTCCTTCCCTGCTATGTTTGAATGAATCGTAGACTTCTTAACATATCTGATGTATCTATTGAGAACACGATTTTCCTCATGTACAGAAATCGTGGCTTCTTCCGTTTTGTTTGAACAGTGTTGAAATGGTTCTTCATATAATGTCATAATAATATTTTGTATATTTATATAGTAATAATGTAATGATATTAATTGTAAAACCGAACCGGACCAATTTATTTATAGTTTTATCTTTATTATTATACAATTAAACTGCATTCAACACTAGAAATATATATCATACAGATAATATATGGCAATAATGTAAACTTATGTAATTAACAATGATTTAATGATGTTAAGAGTTGGTTGATAAAACTTGATCCTGAATGTCTACGAGAGCCGTAGGAAAGTTAGGTTATGTTACATAGACCTGCAAGGTCCTTTGTGTTGCCAGATGAACATCCATTTAAAAGTTGTAATATAGTGCTGTAAAGCGAGCTTTGAGAGCGAAGCCGTCCCTAGTGCTGAGATCGCATCCACTCCCTCAAACCAGGGGGTCCCAGGTGTGGCAGTCGCGCTTTTGAGATTGCGGGGCATAGCACAGGAGACACTCCAAAGCTTACAATGTGCCCTGCTCGCCATCCATTTAGCTTGTGCGGCCGTTAGACAGTGATCTGTAAGAGCCTTAGGAAAAATGGGTTAAATATATAGACTCGATAATTTCTTCTCGAGATACCATCTACAATTAATTATACAATTTATTATAAATACGATAGACACTTATACATATATATATATATATATATATATATATATATATATATATATTATATATATATATATATATATATATATATATATATATATTATATGTATATATATATATATATATATATATATATATATATATATATATATATATCATTGAAGAATAATATGTTTTTTATATTTCAACAGTTTAGAACTATAAAAAGTGAAAAATAGAGTAACAAGCCGCAGGGTGGGACTTGAACCCGCGATCACATGGCTATGGGTCTAGCATACTCTTCATTATACCACGGATGCCGGTTTTGCTTGTTTTCCGCACAAATAATTTTGCGTATGTTCTTACTTTCTTTAAAAAGAATGATTTCTCGCAAGCTCGACTAAATTCACAAATTTTTCACAATGATAAAGTGTAGAATCGCTTTCCGAGGGAACTTGTGCCAATGCATTGCCACGAAATGCGTTCAGAAACAAGCAATTCTGATCGCTACTCGTAAACTGTGTTTCTCTTTAGTTCTGGCCCCTTCCAACCCTCCCCAGATAGAGACTACATTATGTATATTTAGCATTTTAATGCCAAAAAACAAGATTTTTCTAACCGTGAATCTAACATATTTTTATCTGTTTATTTCAGATAATTCGTCGGGTGAAAACGTGCGGTAAAGTACCGAAGAAACTCGTTGTTTCGGAAGAAGAACGCGAACAACAATCTCCCCAAGAGGATATGAGCGGACCTCTGGAAGATGCTGGCTGCAACTCGGACAGCAGCAGCAACGAGCTTTTAGAGAAATGCCCCATTTGTTTATTTACGTTCCGTCGACAGGAAATCGGCTGTCCAGCTACATGCGCCCATATTTTCTGCGCTAGCTGCATTGAAGCTTGGTCGAAGAATGTGCAAACATGTCCGATCGATCGCCTCGTATTTGATAAAATTATCGTTCGCAATTCCTTCGAAAATCGAACAATTATGCGTGAAGTGAATGTTGATCCGAACAAATGTTCTAAGGAGCTTTTATTCGAGGACTTTTCAGAGGAAGAGGAGGAGGAGGTGACCCATTGCGAACTTTGCAACAGACCTGATCGTGAAGATGTTATGCTGCTTTGCGACAGCTGCAACGCGGGCTACCATATTTTTTGCCTTATTCCACCTTTGACCGAGATTCCTGAACAAAATTGGTACTGCGACAACTGCGTTGATTCGCAAGCTGACAGCGATGGCGATTTAGAAGACCTAAACATGTTGTACGAAGATATACGCGACATGGGAATCCCAGAGGCATGTCTAAGTGTAACTGAAGTGCATCAGCCTCGAATGCTTCGAACTCGTCAAAACGAACGCATACGTGCTGCTATTTTAAGGGTCTCGCGTTCCAGGGTTCCGCATACAGAGACTACAACCACCACCACAACAACAACAAGGAGCACGAGGGGACGACCTCGCACGACAACAACCACAACCACTCGTACGACCAGAAATAGAAGTACTACTAAAACGAGACGTAAGCCGCGCTCCAGGAGGGCTCGTCAACGAACTTATGTGGTTGAGTATGATTTAAACAAATTCGATGAAAAATTTGCAATTAAAACAAAGAAGAAAATTATACGCCGTCGCAAACGCAAGCAGCGTTCAGCCAGGCGGAGTACAACAAGAGAATCCACTAATGGAAGAAGAGCTATGGCAGCAAGCAAACGTCTAGCTGAACAATTGGGAGTGAAAAAAGACCCCAACTGTACCTCCTATTTCGATACGGCTAGCGCCGGATTGTCGATATTCGGGAATCCCAATGGTTTGGAATACTTCTCAGACAGTGACCATGGAGGCATTGAGAGTGAGATTGAATTCGCGAGTGGACACGGCACAGCAGTGCAATCTTCTGTGCGTATTTCCAATTTCGGATCCTTGAGGTCGCGCAAGGGATTGCTTTTAGGCAGGTTGCAGAGAAGCCCCAGAGCTATACCTGCACCTGTTCCACCAGTAATTGGAGCGCCTGATTTATTATCGAACATTTTAGATATTCAAGATAGATGGCATAATGCATCCAGAAATCTGGAAAATGTGCGCATTAATACTGATGGTACATTGAAATTTGAGGACAGCAGCCGACAGCAAGCCAACCCTGATAGCAATAGTATTCCCGCTCCTTCGGCGGAGCAGCGCAGCAATACTGAAAAATCACAAACAGCACATAATAATAGCAGTCCCAGCGATGTTACCCAGGCACCAATGTATCCCCGAGGAGGTGGAAATCCCAACTTTAACAGTAATGGAGGTGGCAGCTATAATAATCGCTTCAGCAATCAGAACAGTTATCAAGGCGGTGGGAATCAATACAGACATTCCACAGGCGGCATGATGAGTGGTGGGGGTAGTGGTGTAGGTGGCAGTGGCGTTGGTGGTGGTGGCGGTGTCAGTGATGGAATGGGCGGAGGAGGCGGCAACTTCAATAACAATATGCCAGGGCCTGGAAGTTTTAATTTTAACAATCCCAACTACAATCCGAATCCGAACTCCAATTTTTCGCCATTCAGTATTCGCTTCAACCAACGTAACCAGCTGAACAACAATCAGCGCAATAACCAACGCAATTCATTGCCGTTCATCAACAGGAATGACACCAACATGCACAATCAGCAGAATCCAAATTACAATCCACACCAGCAGCAACTAAATCCGGAGGTGGAGGCCAACCTCTTCGCTGGTTTGCCACCACCAATTTCTCACCCGCCTCCAATTCAACCAGACCCAATTCAGTTGTTTGGTGCGTTGCCACCAGTCATGGGCAATCAAGTCCTACGCTCTCAAAGTCTGGAACCACCGCAGAATATGCTCAGCAATCCAGTCAGTATTCCGCCTGTACTGTCGGTGCCACCTCCACCTGCGCCACCTCCAGGTGTGCAGATACCTTGGAATAATTCCCTCTTCCAACTGACCACAGAGTACGGAAACGACGATGACGATGACTCCAATTGCCCAAACTTTTCGGTTTATTCGGCGGAGTCGCAGGAAGTTGCCAAATCAACAGAAATCAACACAATTGAAGATGAAGCTCCCAAGGTATGCCATTGGAAAAATATTTATCTATAGTAATGTTGTTTTTTTTTTACTATTTTTCGATTATGGTGAATTTTTTCATACTGCTACTTCTCGAATTTCAATTCACGTATCAAAGCGTTTCCTCAGAGCTCAGTGTGTGGGAAACGAACTATCAAGATTAGGTAGGGGGTCTAATATTATATTATTATTATATTAACATTTGGGCGATTATTATTTGGGGTGCATATTTTCGGAAAATTTAATCAACCCTTTTGGGTTCACACTATGCGAGAGTCAAATCCACTTAGAAATCCCAATACGAGTAATGTTGTCCACTGATATAGCTTTCAATGACTGCTCCTACTACCACTGCCAATACATATGTCGTATGCAATGAGATATCTGGCAGCATACGCTGTTACATACGCCACGCCCCTGCTGTCATTAGACCACATATTTCTCACACCCAACCAAACCAAACAAATTCTCTTAACTTTGTTGGGCAATTCGAGCCCTATTTTGCCATATGCTTACAGCATACGAGTATACTCCTTACTGTGCCTATCCGGTAAGATTCCTGGGGAACTGAACACTTTTAGTTTCTATTAGGCTTTAAACAATCATTAATGCAGAAAACAAATAATGGTATACTAACCATGAAATATCCTTTTCTTTTCCTATTTCAAAAATTATCAATTCTCAGGAAGACGATGAAAATGAAGATTTAGTACAATTAGATGATGACGATGAAATACCAATGCCACCAGAAATTAGTGCAACACCTGCTGGTAGTGGAGATTTATATGAACCAGAAAATCCAACAGAAGAAATGGAATATGAAGCAGAGCCCGAACAAAACATAGAAGAAACAGAACCAGTCGAACACTTGGAAGCTAGTGCCAATGTAGACACTGAAATTACGGATGCTACGGACATCGACCAGTATGATCCGGAACACGAAACGTTTTCACAATCGGAAAGGATTGAAGAAGATGCATCCAAAAATGACCAAGTTAAATTGGACCAAAGCAATGAGGATAGCAAAAGTATAAACGATCGTGAGGGGGAGATCGATGAAAGTACTCCCGAAAATAGTAAAAATAGTAAAAATAGCCGAACGCCCAGTCCAGCTTTGTCAGAGATCAAGCTTCCTGAGAGCGAAACAAGTGTTGCAAATCGTAAAGGTGTATTGGAATTATACGATGACAGCGATTGGGAGGAATTGGAGATTGATAGACCGAAAGGATACGAGAAAGTTGAGGAAACTGAAAAGGAAATTGAAGCAGAAATCGAAGAGGCTGCGGAGCCAATATCTTCCATTGATGCAGTGTCCGAAATAACAAACGAAGCAGTAGCAGAACCGGATCGTTCGTATACGCCGTGCTTAGATGAGAACAATGAGCCGGAGGAAGCGGCTGGTAGTATTGCAGCTCCGCAATTGGAACTTGCACCCGAATCGCCAGTTGTATCCGAGCAGGCAGACAGTGTCAAAAATTCGGATGATGTAGAGGAAGTTCCAGGTATTGCCGGGATGGAGACTGAGCTGATATCCGACGAAGACGAGAATAGCAGAGGGAGAAACAAGCGGCGCGGTGACAAACGCGATAAACGTGACAAACATAATTCTGAATCATTTAAGAAAGTTAGTCATAAACAAAAGGAGAGAAACTATCGCAATGAAAAACAAATGCCAAATAGACGAATGGACAACAGACGACAGCGGGATCGGTTCGCTTCTTATTCCCATTCTTCTCGATCAAAGTCTCGAACAAAGTCTCGAACAAAGTCAAAATCAAAGTCGAGGTCAAGGTCGCGGTCGAGATCTTGGTCCCAACGAGTCGGGCGCGGTCGGAAACGTTCAGCGTCATTACGCTCGCGCAGTCGATCACCTTACAAAGAAAACAAAGAAAATTACAATTGGCGTCAAGGTCGCAGAGGTGGCTTCTTTAATAATGCCCGTTTCTTCCATAGGCAACGCCCCAAACGCCGCGAACTACCACGCTACGATGTTAGAAACGTAATTGGCGCACAAAGACACTTCAAAGACCGTTACGGACGCGACGCGTCGCGACAAGTGAACAGTAGATCCTTTAGCCGTGGACGACGACCCAGAACTTTTTCTAGATCCCGTTCCCATTCTGTATCTCCAAAGCGAAATCGTCGTTGTAGTTTTAGCATATCACCGACACCACCACCCGTTTTCAATCGACAATCCATGTCACCGCGCAGATTTGTCTCTCCTCGAAGGCGATCCCATTCGCATGGCAGAACCTCTCCGGTTCGTCCACACAGTCGCAGCCCACCACGTATAAGATCTTGTTCTGTTTCGCCAGTACATCGCATGAATGGACGTAAAGTGAAAAGGCATTTGCATCCACGATCTCCTATACCACGTGTGCAGCAACGTAGCAGATCGCAATCTCTGGCAGCTTCTCCGAGATATACGCCCCGCCTGAGTAAAAGTCGCTCTAGGAGCCCTTTCGAACGACCAAAAGGCAAGAAGAAGAAAAATAAGGATAAGAAAAAGAAAAAAGCCAAGAAGCGTGCTGTGAGCATCACACCAGTGACTAACAGGAGGATCTCCAGGCAACAGGACCCCTTTGAACATCCAAAGAAAAAACGTCGTCATTCGCCAAAAATACAGTCTCCAGTGGAAGAGCCCACTTGGTCTCCATCTCCCAGTCCGCCACCTGTGATTGCTTATCAACATGACAACAATATGTCTTGGACTCCCCCCATTATGTCGCCACGGGTATGTGAACCATCGAGAGATGTGTTTCAACCTGATACTCGCCGAAGTGAATCAAAATCCAGCAAAAAGGAAAAAAGGAAGCGCGCTAAGAAAAAGAAGAAGGGCGAAAAGCGACGGGAAGGGCGTAAGGAGAAGCGCCGTCAGCGGCGCACACAAACTCCGGAACCTATACCGTCAAAAGAAGTCTTTGCGTCAGGAAATAATATTCTGGTAAGTGTGAGCTTCAATAAAGAAGGCGCCAACCAGCAAGGTCAGCAAACAACAGTGGTTACATTGCCGCCAACTCGGGAAGCAATACTTATGAATAGGCGCACTTCGGTAGATGCTATTATTGCCAGTAATGCTGCGCGCAAAAAGAAGGACAAGGCTCATAAGCGGAAGAAACTCGACACTAAACCAATCGCTATAATTGACTTGGAAAGGTCACCATTCCAGGTTCATCAAGAACCTGCGGACATCATAGTTTTAAGTGACAGTGAAGATGGCAACGATAATTTACACGAAGATCGTCGTGAACGACTTTACAGTGAGTCAGGCGCAGAAGATATCGGTCATCATCATTCTCAAATTACCAACAGTGGACGACCCGCTTCACAGCATGATAAAACTCCACCAGTGGAAAGACTAGACACAATATTAGAAGAGTCATACGACATACCACAAACAGGTCCAAAGACACCACCTGAACCTCCGCTTGCAAATGTGAAATTCAACTTGATAACAAAAAAACAGACTAAACCTCGCAATCCTTTGCATGATGAACCTGAGGAAACTTCAGAATTGGAATTGGAAGAGCGAGAAGATGAGGAGGAGGAGCAGCTTCGGCAAGAGCAACATCGACAAGAGCAGCATCGGCAAGAGCAACATCGGCAAGAGCAACATCGGCAAGAGCAACACCGGCAAGAGCAACACCGGCAAGAGCTGGACACTATGCATATAGCAAGTACGCAGAAGATTGGACCAAATACGCCACCCGAATCAGGACCATGCTCGCCGGATGCCTATGATCCGTTTGAACCAACCAAGTCTCCATCAATATCACCACGTTCACCCACACCCCCACCTTTGGATGTTTCGCAGCCCTCTATAGGGGATAGCGAAGACTTGGTACCTACACAAAAAGTTATACCCGATGAACCACGCGTCCCGGAACGGGTACAGAAAATACCAGTAAGTGCTAACAGCATTGGGTCTCAAACAGCCACTCTAAATCCAGTTGAATTGGTTATGGCGCTGATGAACTCAAAAGCGAATACCTCCCAAGATTTGGCAAACAAATCGAACGAATCGCAATTCAGCAGTTCGACGAACATATTAGCTAACGCCGTCGCAGCCAGTAGTGCAGCACATGAGGACAATCTGAATATGCGAGATAAGCCCGAGGAGGCCATTGCCGTAACCGTACTTTCGAATGTACTACTATCAACGGGAGGTTCCCAAGCAACACAGCATATCCCAATCATATCTAGCCCCGCTCCTATTGTGAAGAGCACACAGATAATGAAACTACCATTACCTAAAGTGGGCGGAAGTGTGGGCAGCAGCAGCGGAACCGCTTTGCCACCTATCACATTGCCAAGTTTGCGGAATGGAGGCCTCGATGATTCGTTCAATATTAATGATATCGATAGTCCGTACTCTCCTGGATCCGCGGACTATGAGGACCTCTTTGATCCACCACCAGAAACTAGCACCACGAAAAGACGCTCGAAGCGCAACACCAACAATGGTGGAAAGCTGGATGTATTTGATAACTTATTTGGCAGTTCTTCGCCAGTCGGCCACCTGCGTTTGCCATCGTATACACCGTCGTCTAGAAAACAAAAAACACTGCTAGGACTTTCAGTGGGTCGGAAATCCAAACTAAAAGGTGGGTTTCACACATCGATTTATTATGGTTACGCTTCCTTCTAAAAGAGTGAGTAGGTTTGTGTGTGTGTAATAATTGTGTAAATACTTGTGGGAAGTTATTTCTTTTTATAATTTGTATAAAATCAGTCGCATTAAATTGCAAATGTAATTATGGGTGTAAGTCCTGCTGCTATCATATCCGGTAAGTTGATGAATGCTTTTTTCTATAACTATAAAATTATTAAATATTTTGGTAAATTTGTGTCGGGAAAACTAAAATTAATAAAAATTTAAGAAAGCTGATTAGAACTGAAGATAGATCGAGAATAGAGTTTTATAAAGCCACAGTGTAACAATGATGCTTGGTTACAAAACTTGAAGGAAAATGATGGGACCGGACCGAGCAGAGGCTTTGATTAGACTTCCAGTCATTTTGGCGTTTCCATTTTAACTGTTGAGCTTATTATCTTTCATTTTATGTGTAAATTTCACACCAATAATTCAAACATCCCGAAAGACGTTTCAAACCGACTGAAACTGCCATTGCACGACCGTCCGCATCGTTATAAAGTTTGAAATAATACTTGAAGAACAAATTTCTTTTGAGCCTTTCTATTTTGGAAGGCACATTTTTTAAATCTACTTTTGTTTTCCTTTATTTTCAATATTTCTCAATTAAATTTGTTTGTGCGGCAATAGCAAAGAAACGTGTACAAGAAATAAATGCACCCTACAAACGAAAAGTGAGAATACTGCCGAAACGTTTCCATTAGAGCAGCACCGTAATGGTTACTAGGCTTGCATCTTCCCCGACAGACGAACAATGTAATACCAGAGACCACAGAGACGCGACACTTGAACGTCTCTCGTTTTGCGCACACTTACACATGAGCCAAACTGTAGCAGTGTGGCTGATTTTCTTCAGAACCAATGATAAACAAACCTATCCATAAATATATGATAAACAGACATTTTTTTTAAACGTCAGGAAATTTGGCGTTTAAGTGTCTCTTCTCTGTGTTCTCTGGTAATACGACTTCCGAGAGCGGAGGGAGTACGGAACGTAAACAATTTGTTATACAAGCGACATACAAAATCGAACGGACATCTCTAAATTAATATTTGTTAATTATTTGAACCCAACTCAATCAACTTTGCAATATTTGCTTTTGTTTTCATACTGTTTTGAATAATAATACATTTATTGCTTCCCACTGCTGAACTGGTATTTTATCGGAGCATGTTATTCCTAGTATTACGAACGCCTCGCGTGGACCTGCCCTCACACAACGAGACATTATGCAATGTGATGTTTAGAATTAAAGTTGTACGTCTGCAAAAATCATTTCATAACCAGCAAGATACGTTTTAGGGGACTAGGTCTTCTATCGGCTTCGGACTTTTCTATAAAAGCAGCATTAACAGAACATTTTTCTTCATTCTTTGCCTTAAAAAAACCTTTGTAAAACTATGAAAATGACCAGTTGCATTTTTCATGTATTATTTTAAACGCACCAAATTATTTGTAACCAATCAGAATTTAATTGTTACACTGTATTCTTCTGTTTCCTAGAGTCCGAAAGCTTTTTGCTGAGTGAAGTAGACAGTAAGCACAGCACCCAAAGTTGACGTAACGTGTCGGAACGAGTGACGACGTTACTGTACGAATGACGTAATATAAAACTAGCTACTTATTGGAACTTATCAACACAGCTTCAACTTTACAGCATTACATTAGTCACTAATTTTGCATTACGTCAATTTTGGGTCAAGCTCTTAGGTCCAGCATCTGCAGCCTCAGTTTAATCGTCAAATTATCATCCTAAATTAAATCAAAAAATAATAGGCGCATTCGATTCGTTACTCTATCGAATATTATCTATATATCAAAGGACAGACTTTTGTATGAAAAAAGTTTTCGAGTAAATTATACTCAGATGAAACGAGCGAATTTTTCTATCCTTGATAGAAAGTGCTTCCTAATTGAAAATTGCTTGAATACCAATGAGATTAAAAATACAAATTTTGGGTTTTTTTATGTTTTAATTTAAAGAAAACAAATTAATTTTTGGATTTTGATTTTTAATATTATAATTGTGTTGATTTAAATTATATTAAAATGATGGGTTTATATAAAAAATATAAAAAAGTAAATTTAAAAAAAAACAGTTGAAACAGTGCTGCCAAGTACGCCACTTACTCGTGTGCTGTTTTATTCGCACAACTCGATACGAGCTCGATACAAGTTACGAATCGAATGCTCCTAATATATAATATAACACCGAAATCGGAATGATTTAAGCTGCATAAGTCATAAGTTTAAATATTGCAGAAACACATTTATGTAGTTAGTAGCATAACCTTAGCTAAGGAGTTTTCTGGTGACACGATATACTCAGGTACTCCTAGAACATGTGTTAGGTAAAGAATTGGAATATATTTGAACAGCAACGAATAAAAGGACCAGTACCAAAAAATTATGTTTGCGTATGTTGCTACGTAGATTATTACAATCGTATTACGTAGATTATTACAATCTTATTACGACGTAGATTATTACAATCTTATTACGACGTAGATTATTACAATCTTATTACGAAGATTATTACAGAATTTGTCGGGAAAACCGCTAAGAGTTTCGGGATGCGATCCAGACACGAAAAAACACTGCATAAATTTGATTGACTTGAAAGCTAAGAAAATTTGAGAATTAAACTCAAAATTAGAATATAGTTTATTTAAAAGTGCTCCACATATTTAAGAAGTATTTGATCTAGAATTACTTTGTCATTTTTGTTCGTAAACATTTTAAAACATAATTTTTAATATTGGGAGAAATTTTTTTATTTTATATGATGATTAAAAACCAAAAGAAAAAAAAAGGAAAGTCGAATAATATTAGAAAGAGGCGAATAATTTTGGAAATGTTATAGAGTAACTCGGATTTCGGAATGCTATTCGGTTTCTTAATGTCATCAAAGCTACCGTTTGGATTAAGGTACTTCGAAAGAAAGGGAGAGGATATTTAGAACAGAGCTTTTTAGATGATTGATCCTATTCGCCTACTTAGTGTGCAAAAACTTAAAGCGTATAATTCCCCCGCATTCGTCCTTTTCTTCGTAGCTGGTCATATATAAAGTTCCCTCAATAATAAACGAAGGTAATCTGTAAAGCAAATAATACAAACAATGAGGTTTATTAATTTGTTCAGTTAAACTTCTGAAAAGAGAGTTAGCATACTAGATAGCCAGTTATTTATTATACTAAAATCACAAAGCAATATACTTAATGACGAATTAACGATATATTCCCGATAAAATTATTTTACGGGAACACATTTTTGTTATATATTATGGATCAGAAAAGAAATTAATTTTCAAATTAAAGCTATAAACAATTTTTTTGTTATTTGCACGATAAAGCACTTAGTTTCAAGGCGAAGGATCTCTCGTCCATCAGTTAAATCATTCACATATATATCCAACCGATATAAAATAATTGACGCCAACTATTCTTTGAAGTGAAGCATATGTTTCAATCTCTTCTGTGGAAGCGAGCATCCGATAAAGCTGGCCACAGACGACACACATGTTCGTCCGATCGGTGAATTGTCTGTGGCGGGGTGCGCGCACAAATCCAAATTTATAAAAACTTTTGATTTTTGTAGAGTTATTCGCGCACAAGTTTGACGTTTATGGCGTGGTGTGCGCACATTTGCTCATAATGAATAACAAGCAGACAGCGGTTAATAAAGAGCTTTTAGCGAATTAAAAAGAAGTGAAACAGCCATTTTTTAACAAATTTTTATGAGCACGATTCTTTTATATAGCCACCCGTCCACCCACTATCTGTTCTATATATACGAGTATATAAATTTTTTTTTTGTTTGCAAATTAATAATTAATAGCGCTGATGCATCATCCGCAACTTTATTAGCCATGTTTGTTGAACGACATTGAAGCATGAAATGAAGTTTTATGGTCTTGTGTGCCAAACGTTTTCACGCCGATCGAACGAACATGTGTGTCATTTGAGGCCAGCTTAAGTCAGATGATTTGAATAAATTCAAAGTGTTTCTTGTTTCTTTTCTGACATACATGATATAATACCTTTGTTTAGTGTTTTTCGCATAAGCTTACATTATTCTGCGCAGATTCTTGAGGCACTAGTAGGTAGGTAGGCAGGAGTGGCAGCTTAGTAAACTGATAAGAAATAAACTATTATAGAAAATTGCAGGAAATTACATTCTGAAAATGTAGTAAGATTGAAACGAATGAAGTAATTTCAAGGTACTGAATATATATTCCGTATTGCGAAATAATGCAAAACTGTTGTAAAATGCTTTTTCGTATAATGTGCATTGATATTCAGTAGGGATTCACAATTTTCAGTTTCTGAGCCAATTTATGTTGGTATTAGGCTTGATAAAATTATTACCCAGCTAATATATAAACCCATATAACGGTCACAAATCAATTGTCATGTTTTTTGAATCAAAACCAAAAAAATGGTTTCGTTGTACATTTTGGTAACGCTCGAGGACAGCCTTTAAGGTGCAATCTCAAAAATTTATCGCGGCTTTGCTAATTTTCATTGAGAAATTTAATTGAATGAATGGTATAGAAATTATTGGATTGAAACATTTCCGCAATAACTTGGTAGAGTAGGCCAGAAACGTGAATTTGCGTGTTGATGACAAAAATGTGTTTTGTGAAATGCAGAAAGCATTTTAAAATTAAAAATTTAACTAGGAGGCAGATTAAAAAATATATTGGCTAACATTTTGCTATAACAAATAATTTCAATTCAAAACAAATAACCACTAACAAAAAATGTTAAATA
This sequence comes from Clusia tigrina, assembly GCA_920105625.2. NCBI lineage: Eukaryota > Metazoa > Arthropoda > Insecta > Diptera > Clusiidae > Clusia > Clusia tigrina. Next base: position 30,712,069 of record OV050031.1, on the reverse strand, counting down.
GATTAAGGATATCAGTAAACAGTAGCGTAGTAGAAGAACACCGGAATAAAATCATATTAAAATAGTAAGAAACAAAATGAAACGGGGCACTATTAGAATTCAATACACGCTTGGTACCTTGATATGAGAGTTCTCTTTGCTAATATTACCTCTTTAATAATTTTATCATGCGTAATAGGTTTAAATTTTCCTTAATTAAAAAGGGTCATAAATGACCCACCACGTTTGATTGACTGGTCTCGCTACGTGCTTAATAAAACGCTCGTTTTTTCTAAATACTCGTTTAATAACATTGATTAAAAAACAGTTATTCCGCCAATATTGATATTTGTTTATATGTATAAATAAGAAAAGTCCGTCTCCGTATACTCAAACTACCAAAATACGATTTGGTATCACAGTTTCTTGGCGATAAAACATAAAATAAGCCCCTGACAGTGTTGCACGAGAGAAAAATAAAAAGTACTCTGGTATTTAAAAGAAAAAATGAGAAGCAAAAAAAAAACCAAACTACAATTATTTAAATAAACATTTTTTCTAAAAAATACGAGAAGCAATTAAAAAACCCAACTACAATTATTTAAATAAATTTTTTTTTATAAAAAAAATATGAGCAGCAATAAAATTTGTTGTAATGAAAGGGTTGTAAATTTTGGTACCACAAAAAAAAATGCCCTGAATATTAATTTGAAAAAAATAAAGTACTGGTAACAAAATAAATGTACTTAGTACTCGCGATATAAAAAGGTGCCCTAAATGGTACAAAAGTACGTACGTTGTGCAACACTGACCGCTGATGAAAATTCGTTAAGATGAACGATTTCGTTAAGTGTTGTTTTTCATTCTCATACAAATTTGAAAATGAGCCGTAAGCGGACGAGACTGGCAAATCGATCACAGATGTAATTATTAACACATTTTTCAACATATACAATAATTAACCTATTTAGTCATACTTAGTCATTAGTTCCAATTTATTTGTAAGTTTTTAGTTCTAAACTGGTGGCATTTTATATACCAATATTTTATTTTTTTCATATTCCTATGTTTCAAAACACCAAAATAGTTGTCTTATCGAAATTATGAAATAGATAAAGTACGAGTAAATGAAAATTACCAGGATACGAACAATCGTATTATAGAATCCGTCCTAAGAGTACAAAGAAATTAAAGGCGACGAATTGGTGGTTTAATATATTCTATCACTCATAGGCGTCAGTTTTCACTTTCCTCCTTACCGGTAAGAAAGGGAAATCTAACACCTAGCGACCATATTTTGCACTGGAGCAATACCAACCTTACACCCAGTAATTTGGAATTGTATGCAACTGTTTTCTTCTGTATCATTAATCGATAATTACATTTCATTTAATATTTCTCTGGGGATTACAATAATTGTCCGCCACTTTCTACTTTTTGTTTATATATTCTTTGAAGTAAATACCGAACATTTTTCAATTCATTCACTTATCTTATTCGAAATTTGTTCGTCTCCCTTGGCCCCATTTGATGCCAATTCTAAAATACAGTAATCGGAACACTTATTAGCAAGTTCTCGGTGGGATTCAATATATATAATAGCATAAAGTTGATTCAGAGTAGATAATCTTCAACGATTTGGCAAACAATCTCTTGTAGCACTAACTTCGGTCGAAAATCGTCCAGCAAACTTGAAGTCAAGTAACCTAACCAACAGTTGGTCACACACAAGGGTGATACAACATATTCTAAAAAGTTTCATTTCTGTGCCTTCCACTTCTGATCTTAAATACCTGGTTGCACTCGCTTTATATTCAACTCCTGAGCAAGTAATCATGATTTTTTGACAGCACAGAGATAAATTTGGTCGCTCTTCCTAGCACCTTCACCTGGTAGAGTAGTTCCACTATCTGATTACAAATTGGGAATGAGTTTGCGACACTTTACTTCCTCGAATATATCTATCTATCTATCTACTTCCTAGGTCATGATTAATCTATACTTGAAACCAGATCAGGTTTTTGACTGGTTATCGCTTGAATTGGCATTGGTTTTGAGGCAACGCTGAGGACCTAGTGCTTTATACAGTGTTCAAGTGATGCTGGAACGATGATTCGAGGATGATGACCTGCGCTTTTCCGAGCCCTAAAAAACTAAGAGGTCCGTCTGAAAAGACTGCACAATAATAAAAACGAGATGATTTTGTTGCACACTAGCATTTTATTTTTTCCAATTCCAATTTTTGGATTATTTCTTAAAAATATGTTTCTCCAACCCTTCAAAATATCAATTGCCTCTTCTTTGAAGCCCATTCTTTTCTGCCAAACCATTCCTCAAGCTTCGGAAATATGAAACGGTCACCGGGAGGTAAATTTCGAAAATATGGTGATTATGGAAGCAATTCGGTATCCTCACTTATCGTGTGTTATCATGGAGACGAAATACTTTTGGACCTGTGAATAGTGTTGATGGATGTTGATCATATTTCTTGGTCAAATCAAATGTATTTCCTTGAAACAAAATCGTTCAAGAGATTCAATAGGTTGGAATAATATTTAGTGGTAAGCAAGTCTTCTGTTTCGACAGTTCCTTAATCTCTGGTGTACTTGTTTCATCCAAAGTTATGAATCGCCGTCAAAAGTCGTCTGTTTTGCGGTTTAACATCGCCAAACAATCCTTGAAGTTGTCACACAAATATCCTTTTTGTAAGCAACCCCAGCACCCATCTTATCGAAAGCTTTTTCTTCTAATTGATATCTAAACATCTGCACGCTTTCGACTTTTATACTCAGATACTTCCAAGCATGGACTCTAGAGATTATTATCATTTGGCCATCCTGGACGTTCGACGTCAGCGATATTTGTACGAGAAAATCGGTGGAGCAGAGTCCCAAATGTCCCTGAATGGCTGCAAAGATAAAAGTATTTAGCAGATCCTTTTGAAAATTGTGTCGTGTTCTAGTGGCAGATGATTCTCCTCGCCTTTATTTGAAAAGGAATTGATTACATCTAAGGAGGATCTGGTTGTCACATTTCAACAGTATGAGTTCCGCATCCCACGTATATTCCATTATTATTGATGGTGTCCTTAGACTTTGTACTGTGATCTAAAAACTCTGTAACATCCTATCTAACTTTCCTTCCTGGGACTTGGAGTCGGGTTCTAATGATTTAAGTGCATTCTTTGCAGTAAGTATTCTGGAGTTCCATCTACTTCAAATGCAATGGCGTTTTCTTTTTGTTTCTGTATTGCTTTTTTTTTAATATTCTTAGTCATACTTTTCTTCTTTTTAGACTATTGGGTCTAATTAGTCCTTTGTAATGCCTCCGTTGAAGATAATAAGTGAATGGTTTTTTCTTCTGGATCGTGCTTCTATTTTTAACCTCTTCCTCGTGGTGGTTGTCCAAAACCCAAAAACACTGAAAGCTTTATTAGCATCCTATTATTTTGTGCCCTGAGATAAGATTGTAGCTGTGTTGTTATATACGAGTGTTATAACTTATTTGATCGCACCGTTTAATCGGATTATGATATCGCCAATTGACTGCAACTACCCAAGATGCAATACGGCAGCTTTGAAATAAATCGTTCACCATCTCCAGGATTCTTATTATTGAATGATGTGTATCGCGTATTTATTGATTTTTGTGTGTAGGGGATTTAAACACCGCGACCTTTCGATCTATTGTGCCCCCCATCCAGAGGTTCAAAGTACATCTTTGAGTCCTATCCTCTGGACAAGTTTTGGCTCCAGAGGTTTCACATCACTGGTAGAGCCCTGGAAGAGTCCCAAGTATTTCCTGCGGGTGTGCATGAGAGCCGGACATTCTGTCAACACATGCAAAGATGTCTCCTCTTCCTCCATACATAATCTGTAGCAGCCTTTCGAAGTGACCCCCATTCTCACCATATGTGAGTTCAGTTTACAGTGTCCTGTCAGTAGGCCTGTCATCATCCTAAGATTATTCTTAGAGAGATTGATGAGTGATTCGGATCTCTTTAGGTGGTATGTCCCTAGCAGACTCTATGATACTCTTAGGCCTGGTGTGTTAACCCAGTGTTTGTGCCTATGGTGTCCCTCATCGATCCTAAGCTGGCTGAACATGTTGCCCTTGCCTACATCACAGCAGGGTTCTGGGCCAATAAAGGATGTTGCAGCCCCCTTCCTTGCAAGTTCGTCGGCAATCTCGTTCCCTTCTATGCCAGCATGTCCTGGTACCCATAGAATTGTAACTTTGTTGCGTGAGCCAAGAGCATTAAGTTTTTTGATGCACTCCCATACCAGTTTCGAATTTACCTGATAAGAGGTAAGTGCCCTAATGGCCGCTTGGCTATCCGATAAGATGGAAATTTTCTTGCGCTCGTAACCATTTTCCATGTTGAAATGTGCACATCTGTCAATGGCGTGGATTTCCGCCTGGAAGATGCTAGTATATTTGCCTAGGGATGCATAGTATTTGTATCTAGGTCCAAATACCCCCGCACCGGAACCCTCTTCTATGAGAGATCCGGCGGTGTACCAGGTGATCGTGGACTGATCTAATCTGTAGGTTTCGCTGAGACCTCTGCATGCGTTTTTGTAGCTCCACTCTGTTTTAAACAACTTAGTGGAACTGTAGCGCGTGATTGTAAAGTCCTTCGGTATACAGATGTCTGGAATGGCCTTTGATAAAGTTTCTACCATCTGACTCCCGATGAGACTTTCAGGACCATTTACTGCTCTCATCATTCTATGCAGAGCCCTCTTCCCTTGTGTTTCCACAAATATGTGTAGGGGTGTAAGTTCCAGTATGACGTTCAGGGCGGCTGTAGGACAGGTTCTTATAGCCCCAGTTATACAAGTGCCAGCAAGCCTTTGCACCTTAGCTAGTGCTTGCGCAAAGTTTAGTTGTCTTGCTTTCTTAGCCCACAGAACCGCTCCGTAAGTGATCATTGGGCGTACTATCATGATGTACATCCATCGCAGGATCTTGGGATTGCATCCCCAATTTTTTCCCCGCGATTGATCTACATATCATGAGAGATCTTTTCATTGAGCATGAGAGATCTTTACCTCGACATTGCTATCAAAAGTCCCGGGCTTTTCACTAATACTCTTTCTTTCGAAATGTATCATATTGGACTTTCAAACCGAAAGGCATCGTTCTTTCTTCAATATTTCTCATTCACGACAGCTTAATAAACAAAACACTGTGGTCCTATTCTGAAATTCTGAATGTTCTGAAATGTCCTTTTACGGAGATAGATAATCGGTAGTTTTTGGTCATGTTCGAGCAGATGATTGTTGAATTCTCAAATTCCCCACTGTGCAATTGACATTGTGAAAGGAAACCACTGTGGACACAAATGAAGACTAAACAAAATGGAGGTCCTTACATCAAAAGCACGGTATAAAAAAGGTGAATTTGAAGGTGGGTGCAACGTGAATTTCTTCCCTTGCGAATTGTCAAAAAAAAGGGCAAGTGCAACCAGGCAACTGAGCAAAATAAACGAATTCAGAAGAGCTGAAATGCATTAAAAAATGCATTCTGTGTAGGTGCGTTGTCATTGTGGAGGGCGTTTGCCGCATTTGTCGTTTTTAGAGCACTCGCTCAACGAAAGCCTGCAAAGAAGTGGTGGTGTACCATGGTGCATTGATTGTCGAACGATATTCTATTGAAATAGTGCTAACTTGACCCGTGCATTAAAAATATTGAATCATATTATACTCCCATACGCCACGCTTCCCTTTACTAGCTTTGCTTTTATCTGGGAAGATCCTTGTAGCTGATCACAGTTTGCTTTCTGCCTCTGAGCCGTGAACATATTTTACATAGCCTGTTACTATTTCCCTACCTGCTCTCAACAAAATGTTTGTATATGCTTCTCTTCTTTTTTACCTGATTCAAATGGTTTCCTTACCAGCAAATGATCGAGGATGGATGGCCATGGATATTCTTAGAGACACAGTTTGCACACGGCGTAGATAGTTTCTGGTGTGGCGTCCAACTCATCACTTCCCATTGATAGACAACCCGCCTACCATGAAAAAAAATTATCAGTCATCGGACAACAATCCTTTTAGTTTCTGAGAGCATTGATATCAAGTCAGCACCCATTTCTAAAGTCATAAAAGTAATGCGAAGAATTTCCTGTTCGTAATTCCATTTTCTTACCGTGAGGACTTTGTTTAACAGCGTAGATTAAACACAAAAGTTATTTCACTGACCATCATAAAAACTCACCGGTAAATAATAGAGTAAAACACTCGATGATTCTAAGGTATACTGACTCAAATATACTCAAAATAATGTGACTGCATTTTATTAACACCTCTGATTTACATTTCGAATATTCTCCTGCGTACCCATTTCGCCTGCATTTAAAAAGTTCCATCACTGAAACAGTTTTTCTGGTCCCAAATTCGGATGAATATTGTTCTTGAGTAGTTGTGTTCCTTAATATCTACTCGTATATATCAGTATCTCTTCAAACAATCCCCGTGAAATTCTGGAGCAATCAAGTGTGGTGAACTGTTTTCGGACCGTAAAAGTAAAAAGTTGTAAGCCATAGTCCCAGTGACTGTTTCTGAGTAGTCGTCTTCAACTTCGCCGAAATATGGTCCGATGAATCTATCGCACTGAACAAGAGAATCTGGGTAAGTGCCCGGTGCATTTATACTGATATACTCTTGGTTTCATTGATCAGCAATTTCGTGTAACTGCGTGCATTCATCTGCAACGCCCATCCTATATTTTGCATGGAGAATTATTGTTGGTTATAATTGCCATGGATTCAATTCCTATTCAACGCTTATGTGGGCGCTCAGTTTGACTACTTTCAATATATGTACATTTATTGCAGATCGAGGTATGTTTGACGAACCATGTTTGACAACTGAGATCGTTGACTGACTCAATATTTATATCAACGTTGAATTTAGAGGTTTCAATTTAAGTTAAAAATTGACCAAAAATATTTTTCAAAATGTAATTCGAATTCAAAGTTCCGCAAAAGTGCCTTATTTATAGAAACATCGCCCATCCTAAGATTTCACCAATCTGTCAATCATTGCGGATAGAGTCTGTGTTCTTCGACCATAGCTCTTTAATTTCCAGAGTCAATTTGTTACAGTTTTGCTTGTGAACATATCTAGTTCGCTGGAAATTGTATCACCTGGTAAAATAATTTCATTCCGAATCTTGTGAATCGTTCGTGTTTTGACTCTGCGAAGATAACTGGCTCTTATGTGATCTGGACTTTCGACCTCCCAATGTATTGGAACTTAGAATGCCAGGTTTTCGATGATACTCTCGGCTACGGCAGTGCTGTTTTCAATTGACCTGATTGCACGAACGCTACTTCCGCGACTCATTCAAATTGATTCATTATATGTACTATAGTGCGGAGCGAAGTCGTTTGATGATGACAAAATTCTGAACAATCTTTCCGTTTTGTACCTGCAAAACTTGCATCATGTTTGTAGCGAAGGTCACGCGTCTATTTGCATAAAGTTCATATTTCCTAGTTCCTATTTCTCATTTGCCATTTCTTCTTAGGTGGCCATAACAACCCGCGATTGAGTTACGGCCGGCTTCGGCAGCTGTCGCCAGACACCTCTACTTCGTTGGCGCTTCCTGCAATCAGTTACACAAAGTCCGGTAAATGCGGATTCACCGCTGTTGTCCGAACAACTTTTATTGGCATTATTACATGCAGTTTGTCAGTTGTTAAAAATTGAGAGCGTAACGAAACTTTGCTGGACTGCCTTTCTTTCGATCAAATTGATTTTGATTTCCTGTCCGAACAGCTCGATGATTAGAATTACCATCTACTCATTTTTATTTTTTGCGTTGCAAATTGTAGTCATTATTATAAGTGAATATCATAACTGCGTACGTTGGCAACAATACTAATGACTATATGACTATATATTCAACCGAAGTAGCAGTGAACCATACTTCAGCTCACTCTCCAACATAATAAAAGTTGTTCGGACAACAGCGGTGAATCCGCCTTTAGGACTCCCTTAGCGTATTCCATCCAGGTATGGTCTTCTCCCTCGTCCTCGTTTCTCGTTTTAAATGCCTCTTTCACTATATCTTCTTCACCTATACGCTGTGACGACATGACCAACCAGCGTAGTCACTGAATAGTTTATACGCTAAACTACGTCAATGTCAGCGTAGACCTCAAACAGCTCGCGGTTGATTCGAATGCGATAGTCGCCAACCCGAAAATTACCCAAGATTTTGCGAAGAGCTTCCCTCTCAACACCCCAAGAACGCTGCGTCTGTTTGCGATACCACCCCACCCATTCCTCAGCACCTTAAACAAGCCCAGATAGAATGAGCATTTTGTAGAGTGCAGCTTTGTCGATCGAGAGACTGCTCTTCAACCTAATTGATTACTGATCCCGTGGTAGCACCTTTTAACAATTGTTATTCTCCCCTGTGTCTCCAGACTGACATCATTGTTGCTGTTAACGCCTGTGCCAAGGTATGTGAATTCCCTGGCTCGTTAGAAGTTGGAGTTGGCCGGTGAAACATAACAGTATATATTTCGTTTTACCCTCTTTTACCGTCAAACCCACTTTGCCTGATTCCTTTTCAATAACGATGACCGATGGTATCAATATCTTTTTATAAGCACATGCTAACTAAAATTCTGAAGAATTCTTTGAGTGATTCAACTGAGCAACAGGCAAAGTTGAACTCAACCACTACTTCCAGTGCATCCACCGTGGTCAAACAATTGTTTAATTTGGCCGTCACAAGATTTCGAGAGTTGGGAGAACATATTACAGAATTAATCTTTCCTCAAAACCATGATGCAAGATGGTGTAATGCAGCACACAGAGAAGGTGATAGTAAAAATGTTTCGATAAATGGACTAATTTATGAAATATGTTATAAATGAAATTGTAAGCAAAACGCCAGGAAGGCCACTTTGGTAGGTGTGGAGTTGAATTCGGGGGTATTCATCATCTCACATCAATCAAAGATGATGAACTGTCTTCAAAATCTCCCTAAAATGTTAAGAGATGGCGACTTAATTATATAAACTAGCGACATTTAAACATATATGGGAGTTTCCAATTTGCCGATATATATTCTTCTTTCAATATCGTTACATTGGAAAATATTATACATGAGGTGATTTTTGTGCAGCACATTTTTAAAGAAGAAGGTAGGATTGGCTGCGAAATTTGTACTGTTGGCCTGTCCAAAATAACTGAACTCTGTATTTAGTTTTCCATCTCCATCTCTAAATCAATTTATCGGAAGTCAACACTGAGGCCGGCATTTAAAGTATGCGTTTGTACAATATATTTTTTCATTAATAGAGCCCAAAATTTTAACGATCCGGGTTCGTAATTTATTAGATGTGTCTACTTTGAAATCCATGTAATAATACTTTAAATCTGATTAAATTGGATTATTATTAAAATGTTAATAGAAATGCATCTGACAGCCTCATGGAATGTATTTTCTAAGTTTGTGGAGGCCACTTCCATAATCCAAACCGTTTCCTCTGCACAATAGTGACCAAATTGTATGTTGGCCCGTTTCGAATGGGATTAACGGGTCATATTTCTGCACTCATGCGATCGCGACCTTTCCATACATAATAAATAGCTAAAAAACTACTTTTCATTGACTTAAATAACTTTGTTTATATATGAGAAAAATTATACTTTTTAATATTTAATGTAGTATCGCTGCGGCAGCTCCACTCTCCACGCAGTCACAACCACTGCGCCCTTCATCATCGCAGTGGCGTGTAATCCAAATTCATAATTTTTAGTGGGAAAAACAAGTTTTTTTTTAGTGGTTCGAACACTGGATTAGGTCAAGTAACTCAGCAAACGACGGTTTGATAATTAAGATTTAATTAAAGTTTAATTTAACAACAATTCAATTAAACAATAGCAAATTTATTTACTACACAGTTTAGCAAGTTTACTTCACATCGATAACACCCTCTTATCGATTCTGCCTCCAAGTCGCAACTACATTCTCTCGTCACTATGCATCTCATTAATTCAGTTATTTTCGAGGTGATTCCAGAACTAATTCCATTAGTGCAAAAGAGATTCCCCCAATTATCATTCGTTGTTTGTGGCCTTCTCATTATTTTGTCACTATTGCCCTTTTAATAGCATTTTAGCGTTTATCCATGTATATTTCTGAATGGCGAAAACCCTATTTCAGCATATTATATAGTTAACGAGTAAAGAAGTCTGAAGTCGGGTAGGACCGACTTCGAAATACCCTTTACCTTTCCTGGTGCGTGCGAGTTCAACAATGGGGATGTTTTCTTCATAAATCATCATTAGGAGCATATCTACGGTAATTTTCGGTAGGGTACCTTGAATTTATTATATTAGAGGGAGGCGTGGCCTTTATGTGATCAACCTCGTTTCTTGTGTATGGCTTTGTAGTGTCAATATACCTACTAATATAAAATTTCCCACACAAATATTGTATCGGTACTTTATAAAAATGTCTATAGTGGGCGTAGCTGTCAAAATAACCCACACATTTTTTATGTGTACCTGCAACCTTCCCGTGAAATTTCGTTGATGAATCTTTAATAGTAGCCTAGTAATGATTTTTGCTTAATTGTGGGCGTGGCAGTAGTATTACGATCCCCATATTTTGCATACACACTATTATGGACCCCATGTATATTTCTGTTCCGATAGCATCAATACGAGCATAGGTAGGCTAATTTTAATTTTTTCCCCCAGAAAATTCCTTATATCAAATGTGGGCGTGTCCTTTCTCTGATCAACCTCATTTTTTGTTCACATGCTGCTTCTTTCGTCCAAAAATCTCATAGATCTTAAGTATATTTATTGATAGTGGGCGTGGCAGTTGACATATACCGCCCACTTTTTCCATAGTGTTTACTAGAATCCACATCTCCATAACTGGCAAATTGTGTCACTATTCCATCAATTAAACCGAAGGTGGCAAAGTAATTTTAAAAAATGTGAAAGAAGTACCTTATATGGGATGTAGGCGTGGTCTTTGTCCAAATCGACCCATCCAGCAATCTGGTTCTGTATCTAGACTATACTTTTGCAAAGTTTAATTAAGATAGCTCTGACGGTGTGACGGAAAAAAGTGCCCACAGACGGACGTACAAAATTATAATTGTTCAGAAACTGATTCTGATTATATCTGTATATATATGTCCATACCTACCACGCCCCCTTCTTGAAATTGCAGCCCCTCTCAAAGGCACAAAATTAGTATACCCTGTTTACCGTTTTTGAAGGTAAAGGGTATAAAAAGGGACAAAAGGGTATACTGAATTTGTTTGGTTGGGCTGTTTTTCGACGACCAGAATGAGGCGTGGTAGGTATGAACATGTTTATATAGAAATGATCACAATCACTTTCTTGATCTTGTCCGTCCCTCTCCTGGCCAGTTGTTTCCCTCACCATTAGAGATATCTTAATGAAACTTTGCAGAAGTATAGACTGGATCATGGAACCAGATAGCTATATGAACCCATTTGTACAAACACCACGCCTATCTTCCATATAGTAAACTGCAGGCACCTTTTTAAAATAACTATAATTCGGTCCAATTGATGGTATAGTGACGAACTTTGGCGGGTTGTACCAGACACTATACAAAATGTGGGCGGTATATAATGCAGCCACACCCAGTATTAACTCATAATCATAACTTAAGATCTATAAGACATTTGTAAACAACATTTAATTGTTCAGATATAGGTCATACCCACTTCCCATATAAGGACTTTCAGGACTCAAATTAGAATTAGCCTCTCTTTATGTTATATGAATTTAGAAGTAGTGTACATTGGGTCGATACTAATCCATGTGCAAAATATGAACAGCATACTAGTACTGCCACGCCCATAATTAACCAAAAGCCATTACTAGGCCCCTATAGAAGATTCATCAACCAAATTTCCCAGGAAGATTCAGGGCGCCAGCATTAAACACCACACAAAAAGTAGCCGCGCCCACTATTGACACATTTTATTAAATTACGATCCATTCAACATTTTTGTCCGAATTTTTATATGAATTTGTCGCTACAAAGTCCTTTTATTATTTTGTCGGAGCAACTAGTCAAATATAGCACTCAGACCTCAAGACATCCGTTGTACTAATTCATCGTTCCATTTTTATTTTTCTTTGAATATATCTGCTCTATGAGCAAACCTGAGAAAACCTTAGGATGTCAGTGCCAAGTACCTCGAGCCCGACAAAAAGTGGTCCACCGTCTCATCTTCCACTCTACAACCCTGACAAAGTGGCACTGTCTCCTATGCCTATCATTTGCTTAGCTCACGCAAAGTGACGCATCACCCGTCCTACCAAAAGTCTGTAGTCCCTCCTACCAAGTGACAGAAGAAACTTTGATGTGCTATCGGGAATAATAGGTAGCATAACCTTTGCCCACGATTCGCAATTCTGTGCACAGGCAACCCAATATATAATACTGGCCCTGATGGCAGCAAAAGGTACGCGAAAAACAGGTTCCGGGGCAGTAAAACTGCTCCACAGATCCTTGATTCCCAAGTTTATCCGCGATTTCATTCCCCATAACGCCCATGTGTCCCGGTACCGATGTTAGCATCCAGACTAGCATGCTTTCCAGCAGAATTGATCTAAATTTGCACAACAGCACTAGCTTGGAAGTAAGAAGGGGGCTCAGCAAAGGCCTTTAGCGCAGCTTGACCGTCCCTTCAGACACACCATCTGCTTTCCGCTAAAAAGTAGCATCTGAAAGACAGAGGCATGACGACCCAAGGCATAATGAACCTGAACTAACACTCTGAACTAAAAAGCCATAAACAAGAAAAAGAATGGATTAGATAAAGGGCACACCCCCTCCCATATAATAACTCTGGGGACCTCACTTAAAATGACCCTGTAATGTACCTTGGGCCCATACCCTTGAGCTTGCAAAATATGGGCATATTATTGATACTGCCACGCCCACAATTAACCAATATTCACTACTAGGTCCATTCAAAGTGCTAGTATAAAACACCAAACAAAAAATGGGCGGGCTATTTTCACAGCCGCCTATACTATTGACGCAGTTTTGTACCTTTCGCCCTATAAAACAAATTGTGCACCAAATCAGGATTATGGACGGCTCCCGACCATATAATAACCAACTCTGGGTATCAGTAAAAATGATGGTAGATGTGGTCCTAGTGATAATATATGAAAAAAATGTACATCGCCATAGTTTAACTCACTCGCGCGGACATGAAAGGGTCAAGTCGAAGTCGGTCCTGCCCGCTGTGATACTACGGTGTGGCGCCGTTCAAGTACTGACTAAAATTCTCTTACTGAAAGGTGGTGATAGCACAAGGACAGCGCCGGGAAAGGCACGACTTCCCCATTATGTTGCAGGAAACCATCCTGATAATTTAATGAATTTTGCTACGTCCCTAATATTGAAGGATGACAGCTCTATCAAATTTGTGAGAAATGTGGAACCAAAGGTGTAATTTCTTCATAAGAAGTGAGCCACCGTCTCCGCCTCCTCCTTGGAACCACAGCCTCGACAGTAATCGTTTGAAGCTCTCTCTTTATGCATACTTTCCCAGTATGCAGTGGCCGGTCAAATCCGACACAGTTGTCGACAGAGATTTGCGATCGAATCGCAGAAGTTAGTTCTGTGTTCATCTTTGGCCAAGTGAGTCTATCCGTATGGCAGCATTCTTTGTCGACTCACCTTTTGTTTTCCAATATTGGAACGGAGGTTGAAATCCTGAAAAAGATACTGGTAACATTACAACACCAGTAGTGTGGGATTCTTACCCACTAAAGCCACCTTCATCGCAGGTATTTCCGTCTGAAATCAAGCTTGGCCGTTGCTGGGCTGAATTTCGTGTAGAAGCGTGTCTGCCTTGGCAAGTTCGTCTGCCTCGCAGTAGCCTGGTATATCGCTATGTCCGGGAACCCAGATAAGGTGCACCCGAGAGTGCCTTAAGAGCTCATTTAGAGCGGTTCGACATTCGTTAACAAGTCTTAAGGAGGCTGTAGAGCCAAAAAGAGATTTAATGGCAGCTTGGCTGTCTGAGAAGATAGCTATGTCCGCTGCCCCGCTGCCGCTACTCAGAATCCATTTAGCATCCATTAAATGGCCATGTCCTCAGGGAGCAGAAGGTAGATTTTTAGGTCCAGTTTATCGAAAAATACACCACTTCCGACTCTGCCTCCAAGTTTAGAGCCATCGGTGTAGATATAGAGCGTTTCGCCGATGATTATGTTAATTGAAGTCCAGTAATTTCTGCTTCGAATAATGAATTTGAACTTCCTATTCAAATAGGGATGGGTCGGCCAGTAAGTTTGGGTCAGGTGGTCCCTGACTCAGAAAGAAAACTAGTGATTTAGAACTGTTCGATTGTAATTTGATCAGGTGAAATATCGATACTTAAATTCTGTCTACTCTTTTACACAAAACTTCCTTATAAGGCATTCTAATAATCTTGGGACCCAATAATAAGTATTTTTTTTATATCTTTAGTTGAATTATGTTTTTAACTATCTTCAGCGTGTGTATGTATTTACCATATAATCCATTTACATGCATGTTGGAGAGGCTGGAGGGGTGGACATAGGGCTCAAAATTACTTTGAAATTTAGCATATTCAAGTTCTTTTGCCTTAATATAAGGATAAAACTCATTGAACTCAATAACAAGATTTTGTCTGATTACACTTCTCAGATTGCTTGGCTTCTTAGGAAGAACTCTTCTTTTGCTATTTTAGGTACCATTTACAGACTTGATGGTATACATCGTCATGCACAGCTCTCCGATTTAGAGATAATAGAGAATTTATCCATGAATGACTTTGACGCATAATGATGAGCGGTAATATAACAACCGGTTAGATTTGGGAACAAGCTGTTGGTCGCCGGCTCAGCGAATAGGGAGTTATGTTCTCACCGAGTGGAGTTGCCAACATTTTTGGTAGTAACGAGCGACATAGCCATGTGTTTAGACTTCCAGGGATATCGGCGCGTTAATGTTTTGATCCCTTTAAAAGCGATTTGGTTCCTTTTAAATCATATATTTGTTTTTGATGGCGGCCCTTCAATGGACATAAAATTAAGAATTGATGAATAATTTGGAATAAGAGAAAATCTCAGCCAACGACTGAAGTTATCTGTCTATGATATAATGCATAATGCATTGTTCCATCATGAAGTAGTCAGTTTATCCATTGAGTTCCACAATTGTTAATATGCACATGTATTTCATGTATGAATGCCGGAATCCCCTTTTTTGGTTCCAGAGAATTCTCAACAATGGTTCAAAATAGGATGCGACAACATCTCTAATTATAAGCCAACTTTATTTGTATGATTGGCTATATTTATAACTGGTTTTGAAGTGGTACTTGGACTTTCATTGAATATGCATCGCAGTTCAATCTACAGCCCTTGAAACGTGAAAGCTCATACTTAGAATAATAGAAATTCTGGAGATTAATGAAAATTCCACACAAAAGGAGAGAAATTCTGTATGTGTGCCATGTGTCGTAATTACAAGATTCAGAGTCCTAATTGGAATAGTACGTCAATTGGGTCTGATGGGCTTTCTTTTTAACAACGCTTTCACTTTGTAATTATTACTAGGAATAGGCTCATGTTGCCACTGTTTCAAATATCTTATCTTGTATTTCCTCTCCGAGCAGACTTTAGGGAATTATTGCAGTTTTCAGTGCTCGAAAAGAAGTAAATTTTGTTTATTAATAAAAGCAGCCAACTCGGAATGAGCTTTCGTACCCCGCTATTTTAGATGTTTATATAAAAAAGTAGGATTATAATAATCAGCGCTAAAACATTGAGACTCAGAGACTCCATATTAAATTTCAATCAAACTGGCAATCCTTGGCAAAATCAAAATGGCGGCCAACTAACTTGTGGTAGATGGATAAGTCCCCCAGTACAATGCAAGAACCGGACAACTGATCATTCGATCTCCTACGAGACGGTTGGTAGGATCTAACTATGTATATGTAATTGAATTCTAGGAAAACACCAATTAGGTTAGGTTAGGTTATCGTGGTAGCCGGTCTACAGACCAACTCACTCGGACCACCATGGGTCCGTTGTGATACCACCGCGTAACAACGCACCTCTGATTTACTCGTCCAACCATTTCGAACCCCTAATAAAGAGCCGGGTTTGTTCGACCTTCGCAACCGAAACTCTCTGTAAGAGAGTTGAAAGCGTATTTGCTTAAAGAGCCCGCTCTGCTTCTAGCCAGAGCGGGTCACCTACAGAAGAGATGTTCCACAGTCTCCTCCTCCTCCTACACCTCCTCCTCCTCATATACCTCCTCCTCATATACCTCCTCCTCATATACCTCCTGCTCCTCCTCCTCCTCATATACCTCCTCCTCCTCCTCCTATACCTCCTCCTCCTATACCTCCTCCTATACCTCCTCCTATACCTCCTCCTCCTCCTCATATACCTCCTCCTCCTCCTCATATACCTCCTCCTCCTCCTCATATACCTCCTCCTCCTCCTCATATACCTCCTCCTCCTCCTCCTCCTTCTCATATACCACCTCCTCCTCCTCATATACCTCCTCCTCATATACCTCCTGCTCCTCGTCCTCCTCATATACCTCCTCCTCCTCCTCCTATACCTCCTCCTCCTATACCTCCTCCTATACCTCCTCCTCCTCCTCCTCCTCCTCCTATACCTCCTCCTATACCTCCTCCTCCTCCTCCTCCTCCTCCTATACCTCCTCCTCCTCATCTCCACAGCTTCTGCAGTATTCATGAGAGAATAGTCCCCTCCTGAGAGCATGCCTGCCGAATAGCCAATGTGTGTGACCAGTTATACAAGCCACGACCCTAGAGATATCTTCTCTCGATAGGGCAACCAAGTCTCTAGATTTCCTGACAACACCAATTACATAACGAACACTACAAATTGGCATCACCAAATTGTGGAATAGTTATACACTCAATTGAGTTGTGTTTTTGTGATTAGCAAGACGTTCTATTTTCTATATCCTCCATATCGAACCAGAAGCAAATGTATATTTATTTAAGCAAAGCGGGAGCTCCATGCACAAATGTTGAATTATTTTCATCCAATTCTCAGAAGGATACCAATTTTGCAGCGGTATTAGGCATTTCTGTTTTGTCTTAACTTGACTGTCTCAAAGAGGAGGGTAACTTTATGAACATAAAATCGAATATATATTTGTCCAGAATGATGTAATGTGTGATACTCATCAGGTGTGTCATCCTTATACTCTTGAAAAATTCTAAGATTGCCCCAGTTGAAAATATTCACCATATTTCGAGAAATTCAGATATACTAACATACTCGTAGATGGTTAAAAACGAACCCTTCACTTTATAATGCAATAAATCATTAAACTTATTTCATTTCAATAGGCAAGGACATTTACGACGAGCTCCCCAACTCAGCCGTTGATTTGCAAGTGAAAGATAAGGTAAGCATTTATTATTTACTCCAATAGTCTCCAATTGAGAATAACAATTGCCATTTCTATCACCCCACTACCCCTCGCCGCTCACCACTCACCCCTCGCTCAGTTTTTGCGCAAACTTAACCGACAAGAACGCGTGGTCGAGGAAGTGAAAATGGTGTTGAAGCCACGGTTCAACAAAAAGCAAATCAGCAAGGATGATTACAAGGAAATCATGAGACGCGCAGTGCCCAAGGTACTTTCACCACTCTTTCTAATACATTGCGCGAGCCCCTTCTAATGTGGCCCTTTCCTTTAATGCATTTAGATTTGCCACAGTCGGAGCGGTGAAATCAATCCTCACAAAATCAAAAATCTGATCGAGGCCTACGTGAAGAAATTCCGCGCCAAGCACAAGAAATTAAACATAATAAACACGGGACAAGTCAGCAGTGCGGTCAAGTGCGCCGCTTATCTAAAGAAATTGTAGACGAACACACTGCGTGGAATCAAACTTTACCAGAACATTTCTAATTGAACAAAATGTGCGTATAACAAGAACAAAAACAAAAACAAGGAGGAATAATATATTGTGTTTTATATCCAGCAGATGCGAATCGCAATAAGTATCCCAACATGGTATTCAAAGGAAGCAAGCTGCTGTCTATTATTTTAGCATAAGTAATGAGAAATGAGTGCGCTTATTTCAAATGGAATTATTATTATTGTATCATAAGTGAAAGGTGTACCAGGACCTACTCCGAGCACTTCAGTTGCGACGTTAGTTCTAGAGAGGTGCACTTCACTTCAACACCTTGTTTCGATCGTGAATTATGGGAGCCAGTTAGAGCGCGTAGTCGTGGCTCATGCGTGGACACGATTCTGTTTATTATTGCGTTTGGTTATAATTTACAGGATCAACTGATCAATTGCGCCTTAGCAATATATTTATACTAAAGTGAATAGTTGATTTCAGATTATTTTGCTCTCCTATTATTCCGTTTGGTATTCAACTAAAATGGATTGTATAAATTATCTTGAACTTTTTTTATTATTTCATAGTGTGATTTAAACTAAACGATAACTTTTTTTTAAACGTATTTCAATTTGCTGCAACTATTTATATACGAGTATAACAATTTTTAACGATTTCCCAATTATGATTCACATAAATTAATATTGAATAAAGTACATTGTAATTTTGAAACCGTGTGTATGATTGGCATATTATTTCTTCATGAGAGTAGGGTAGCCAATGATTCTCTGCAGGTCCGGGTGCGAATCAATTGGGTGTAAATCAACAACGCAAGGTGAAGTATGCGACCGACAAGTCTATCTCTTGGTTCTAAAGAGTCATTCCTCTACGATTGAACGCGTTTTCAACAAATGGGTCTTGGCTTATGGCTCGGTACCACCTCTCATCAGGTTTGCCTTGGATAGATTGTGAAAATTTACAACAAAAAGAGTTTTTTTTGACAAACTGCATCAGTACATTGACTGGACAAGGGGTGATTATTATTCAAGTTATATTACACCAAAAAACACGAGCAACATTTTATGGTAAACACAAATGGACCCTTCAAAATAACTCTTTCATAGCTGCGTTTGCAGTTCAAGAATGTTCAAAGCACAGAACAATAAAGCGAACTAGCTTCTTGTCCCACGATTTTATGAATAGAAAATGCATCCTGGGTTTCTCATATACGATTTGTGTTTGGAAGAGCCAGTCCCAAATGAGTAGGCGCCAGTGCCAACACTTTATACCAAACTTCGGATGGAAGGAATCTGGAGTAAAGAGACATACGAGCCTACCTCTTTTTAATACAATCCATCAGTGACTGCAGAGAATGCAGAACTAGAAGATGAAGAATTTTTCACTGCTCCACCTTTAATAATAGATTAACATTTCAGTTTTCAAGAAGAATAAATGGCCCAATTGATTGTTTAAGACCAACAAAGAATGGGGACTGCAAATGCGGTTATACGCTGGGTTGAGACCTATGAAGAATATTTTATAGGGTCGAAAAAGATATATTTTATGGTATATTTTCCTAACACCCCAAAGTCGCAATCATTACAATCACACACCACTATAGCAAATGTTTTGCTATAACTTTCTACTCGGCTTAAATTGTGTTATATAAACAAAGTTAAATCAATTAACGTGAGTATTGCATACATATAAGCCCACTAGATGCAGTTTATTATATACATTTTTTTTTGCCGGAAGAACTAGTCGAATATAGCACTCAGACCACAAGACATCCATTGTACTATATTTTACGTTCCATTTTAATTTTCTTTGAATCTCCGAGATTTGTGAACAGACCTAAGTAGATTCTGTGTCTCTAAACAACCAAAGTTTGCACTACTTAAGATGTCAGTGCCAACTACCTCGAACCTGATTCTAGCGAAAACAGGGCATATGCATAAAAAGTGGTCAACCGTCTCATCTTCCTGTGCACTGTCTGCAATGCCTATCTTTTGCACATGCTTAGCCCATGCACAATGACCTGTCATCAGTCCACCAGAAGTC
Organism: Clusia tigrina; assembly: GCA_920105625.2. Lineage (NCBI taxonomy): Eukaryota > Metazoa > Arthropoda > Insecta > Diptera > Clusiidae > Clusia > Clusia tigrina. The sequence goes on along the minus strand of OV050031.1, from coordinate 30,692,109 downwards.
TGAAGTCTCTCCTACCAAGTGACAGAAGAAACATTGACGTTCTATCAGAAATAACAGGCAGCATTACCTTTGCCCGATTGCTGCCTCTTACGGCCGCCCATTCGCACTTCTGTGCACCTACAGCCTACTCGCCAATAGTGGCCTTAATGGCAGCAAAAGGTATGGGTAAGAGCAGGCTCCGGACCATTAAAACTGGGCTCAGATCCCTTATTCGCTAGCTCGTCAGCGACTTCATTCCCCATAACACCCATGTGCCCTGGACCCCATTTTAGCAACAGATTGTTATGCTTTCTAACAAATTCAATCTGGATTTAAACAACAGCACCAACTTGGAGGTGACAAGGGGGTTGAGTAAGGCCTTCAGTTACCCTGATTGCCACTGCAGACACAAATACTTCTGCCACGGCTTCTGTTTTCCACCACATAGTCCATCGCCCTTAGAATGGCATACAATTCCGCCTGAAAGACAAGCATGACAACCAAGAGCGTAATGGAGTTGGACACCGTTGAATTCCACGAAAACCCCAGTACCCTGTTTTGGAGCCATCAGTGAAAATACGACAGCAGCTCAGTCAGAGGATCAAACCATAAATGAGCTTCTGAAATTTTTATACAGTACCGCCTTTCAGTCATAGGATGTATGTAATGTAATGGTTGTACGGGTTAGGCTAAGGCCTTTATGCACTGCGACCAACTTGATCTATTGTGCGCCCCTTCGTACTTAATTATTTAGTATACTTAGTATATCAAGGAATCGGACCAGCTCCTTCGGAGAGAGCATTTGAAGGTCTTCATCTTCTAGTATATAGGAACCTAAGATCCTGTGTCTCCTGTGGCCTAATGCATCACAGTTGGTGATTAAGTGTCCCACAGACTCCTCTTCATCACAGCAGAATCTGCAAGTGCTCGTGCTAGATATACCTATTTTGTGTAGGTGTTTGTTGCAGGCGAAGTGGCCTGTTAATGCTCCAGAGAGTGATCTAAGGCATTTTTTGTTTAAGGTAAGAGCGATTTTTGCTCTATTAGCGTCAAAGCTCAGGAATTTTTTGGAGTGATCGAGGCCGTCAATGCCATTCCAATATTCGCTGATTTTATGTTGGATCCATTTTTTGGTCTCTTGTTTTATGTTGTTTTTATTAAAGCCAAAGAAGGGGGTGGGTCCAATAAATTATCCTTCAGCCCCTTTTTTGGCATAAAGGTCTGCCTTTTCGTTACCTTCGTGTCCTTCGTGTCCTGGCACCCAAATCAGAGAGACCTGATTGTGGATGGCCAGTTCGTTGAGTGTGTTGTTACACTCTATAAGGACTTTTGATGTAAATGTGAAGCTTTTAAGAGCTTTGAGGACTGATTGACTGTCTGAGAGTATTTTAATTTTTACTCCTTTAAGTTCTCTTTTAGATAAGATTTCCACTGTTTCCATTATAGCATAGAGCTCCGCATGGAAAATCGTGGTATCTGCACTTAGGGTTATTGATTTGTGTGCTCTAGGTCCCACTATTCCTGCTCCTACCCCCTGGAGCGTTTTGGATCCATCTGTATACCATTTTTGCGAATCATCGTGTAGCCATGTTGGGCTATCGTTCCACTCCTCTCTTGGTGAAATTGAGTACTGAGTCTGTGTGGTCACTTGCCTGGGTCATGTGCATAGCATCTTTGACCAAATTTTGAATTTCTAGGTGTCCAGTGAGATTTGCTGGTTTGAATTTTTCATTTGCATGGATTGAGAGTGCTTGCCTTGCAGCTTCCTCTTGTATTGCTAGGTGTAGCGGTGGTAAATTTAACAGCACTTCCATGCCAGCAGTTGGGGTAGTTCTCATAGCCCCTGTGATGCTTAGGCATGCCAGCCTTTGTAATTTGCACAGTTTTAATTTTGCTGTTGTTTGTTTTGTTTTTCCCCACCATACCAATGCCCCATATAGTATGATGGGTTTAACCATTTGGGTGTATATCCAGAAGGTCATTTTGGGGCTCAGACCCCAGGATTTTCCCAGAAGTTGTTTTGTAGTCCAAAGGTTTTTCGTGGCTTTTTTTATTACCGAGTTAAGGTGTGCCTCCCAGGTGAGTTTTTTATCCAGGATGATACCTAGATATTTTACCTCTTCATGTAAGGGTACCTCTATTCCATTTATTTTTAATGTTGGGATATCAAATGTCCTTTTCCTGGTGAAGGAGACAATAGTGGTTTTGGTGGGGTTGATTGATAGCCCCTCTTTCCTGCACCACTCCCATGTTGTGTCTAAGGCATCTTGCATCAGGTCTCCAATAGTCCTTTCATGATTGCCTTGGATTATTATAGATATGTCATCTCCATATCCAATTGTTTTGTATCCTTTATTATTAAGGATCTGTATTAGGTTATCAACTAGTATGGACCATAGCAGTGGTGATAGTACTCCCCCCTGCGGACATTCCTTTACCGCTGTAACACTCATGTTAACTTGCCCTAAAGAGGCTGTGATTATTCTTTGGTTTAGCATATTGCTTACCCATTTTACTATTGCTGGATCTGCTCCCCTGTTGGAGAGTGCCAGTTCTATTGCTTGAAAGTTCGCATTGTCGAAAGCACCCTCAATGTCCATGAATGCACAGAGGGCTACCTCCTTTAGGCCTAGTGCCTTTTCAATATCACGAACAATTGTGTGCAGTGCTGTGACTGTAGATTTCCCTTTTTGATAGGCAAATTGTAGCTTATGTAGTGGAGTATCAGAGATTACCTCCTCTCTTAGGTAGCAGTCCAATATCTTTTCCATGGTTTTTAACATGAAGGACGTTAGACTGATTGGCCTGTAGGATTTGGGAGATTCGGGGGGTTTATTTCCACCCTTTGGTAGGAATATAGCCTTAACCTCCCGCCAAACCTTAGGAACATATCCCAATATTAAAGTAGATCTAAAGATTTGAACCAAAATTTGTATTAATCTCCTGGTCCCTTTTGAAAGTAGGGCTGGAAATATACCATCAGGTCCAGGTGATTTGTAGGGTTTAAACGAGTTGATTGCCCATTCAACCCTTTCAAATTTTACTATTCTGAAGATAGTAGAGTTTCTTGCCCTGTAGCGATTGTACGCTGACACCCCATGATCGTTGTCGCTGGTTGTGTTAGGCCGGCAATCAGGGAAATGAGTTTTAAGAAGAAGCTCTAGTGTATCATTAAAAGTGTTTGTGAAAGTACCATCCGGTGCCTTTAGAGTGCCAATTGGATTAATTACCCCCTTGGACAGTGATTTTTGTATTCTGGCTGTCGTTGGGACATCTTTAAGTTCTTCACAGAAGTTTTTCCATGAGTTCCTTTTTGATTTCCTCAGTTCCTTGTTGTATAGTGTCAGGGATTTTTTATATTCGTCCCATGTTTTGTAATTCTTTGCGTCATTGAATTTAGACCTTGCTATTTGACGCAAATTAGCTAGTTCTTTGTTCCACCAAGGGACCCTCTTCGTTGAGGTTTTTGTCTTGAGTGGACAACATTCGTGATATGAGGATATAATGGAGTCAGTCAGAGCTTCAACTGATGCATCCAATTCCTCTGTCGATCTTATGTGAAGCATGCTTCTGGTTAGCTTAGTTTCTAAGCACTCTTGAGTATTTATCCCAGTTTGTTGATTTAGGGCTTCTATAGAGCATTACGCTCTTATTTAACCCCATGATTTCAAAGAGAATATGTTTATGATCAGACATTGAGTCCTCATCAGAGACTCTCCAGTTCGTGATCATATCAAGTGAATTATTTGTTATGAGTGTTAAGTCAAGAACCTCTTGTCGTATGGCATTTTCAAAGGTGGGTTTATTGCCCCTGTTTACAATAGCTATGTTAGTTTGTAGTAAATATTCTAGGAGCGACTCGCCTCTTGTGTTTGTATCTGTACTGCCCCAGATTGTATTGTGCGCATTTGCATCGCAACCAATGATTAACGTCTTGTTGTGTGTCTTACAGTAATTCACTAGACCTATGATATTCGGTGGTGGTGCTTCGTTGGTGTCTCCTGGAAAGTAAGCTGAGGCTACGACAGCCTCTATTTTCTTCCCATTTGCATCCACTTCGACGAGTGCTGCTGCTGTGTCGCCATTCATAAACTCTATAAATGGCAGATATTTAATGTTGGTATCAATGATAAGTGCAGCCCTTGGTTTGACTGCACCCACGTCATAGATTACCTGTGTGTTTGGTGTCTTGAGGCCTACTATCTTGCCTCTATGTATCCAGGGCTCGTGGATAAGTCCTATGTTGGTGCTTCCACAGGCAAACCTTCTGCTAAGTTCGGCCGTTGCAGCCTTAGCATGGTGAAGATTTGCCTGGATGCACTTCATGTTGGTGCTACTGTGTTGGGATTGGATGGAGTACTTTCGTCCTCTTCTTCCAACTCCACAGCATCCATTTTATCCGCCAGCTCATCAGCATTGGGGGATGCAGCCTTTAGCCTGAGACTCACTTGGCCAAATCTAAAGTTGACCTTATCACCGGATTCCACAAGGCTGGCTGCTGATTTCTGGTCTACTGCTAGGACCAGAGTTACGTTAGAGCCTCTTTCAGCTCTTCGTAGTGTGCGCCACGACTCGACGTGGAGGCCTTTGTTCTGCCCCTGCAAAAAGTCCAGGATCCTAGCGGTCTCCAGGGACTGGGAGTTGGGAAAGTACCCCACAGCGATCCGCGAGTGAGGTATCTTGGACTTTTCTGTGACCCACAGTGAAGCACCCTCCCAAGGCGACGCGTTGGTGATGGCCGCCTTTAGCCAGTCTGTTGACGCGCTATCTTTACAGTGCAGAACCATGTATCCTGCTTTGTAGATAGCGCCCAGGAACGCTAGTTTTGTAGCCTGTTGTTTTCCGGCTATGATTTTATCCAGGATGAGTTTCTGGATGGAGTCCATTTGCTCCGTTGTTAGGGGCGTATTGGGATAGTCCCTTGCGAGTACTGCCATTTTGATGCCTGTCACCACATCCTTGTAGGAGGCACTGGGCTGCCTCTTCTTGGATGTATTTTCAATCAAATTTGGTGCGTCTGCTGCAGATGTTGCTGCTTGTGCTGTTTTAATAGCCGGTGCTGCTGCTGCTGCTACGGCCTTGGAGGTGGAGGGTTGATCATCCCTTAGCCGCTATTTATATGTGGCCTCTGGAGGTGTTTGTTCGTCCGACCTCTGCCTTTTGGGGCCTGGTTTTCCGCCTTCGACCTTGTTTGTGGGCATAGGGAGCATAGCTTTGGCGTAAGCCTCTTCTCTGCTGAACCCTTTCTTGAGGAAGTAACTGAACCTCTTTTTGCCCGCGCCGCTGAGTTTTTTAGGATTTTCAGCTGCTGCTTCCGTGCCTATCGGATTTTGGTGGTCGGCGTTTTGGCTCGCGCCAATCGAGGGCTGCTCTGCCTCTCTTTGCTGAGGTGCTGTGGCCTCTTTGTGTGAGCTATTGTGGCTGCTCTCGCCATTCGCTTTTTGTCATAGGATACGCAGGTATCGAATCAATGGGCATAGAAAGGATACCAATATCCATGTCAGTGCCATCAATATCTTCAAGATTCCAAAGCGCACCCACCCACTGCCTATTGTGCTTCAACCTATTGGTGGCCTTTAGGGCCTCTCCTTATATAAAAGCATCAAGAGAAGGGCAGAAGTCTGAAAGGCTCCAGTACAACAAATAGCCACAGTTCTCTGTAGTCTAGATAGAGCAGATTTAACCCCCTTGAGAGACAATCTTTTCCCCCAGACCACAGATGCGTAGGATATTATGGGGCTGATCATTGCCTTATAAATCCAAAGGACCTTCGAAGGAGTCAGACCCCACGTCTTGCCAAAGATTCTCTTGCACTGCCAAAAAGCTGACAGTGCTTTCGCTGCCTTAGCTCAGCGTGTGATTTTCAGAGAAGCTGACTACCAAGAACGACCCCAAGATATTTTACCTCCCTGGATAACTGAATAGTGACCCCCTTTAGGCTTGGCTGAACAAAACATTCGACTTTCCTCTTTCTGTAAATAATATAAATCATTACGTAATTGAATTTGTAAATTCTTCAGAAATATCCCTGAGAATTATGCATGACCTGGGGCCGGGTCTCTCACAGAGAACGCACACACATGCCAACTACGCGCACGGAAGCCAAATTTTGAACTTGAACGTGTTGGTGTAGCACCACTGGACGTTTTTCCACTCGGATACTACACTTACATATACTTACATACATATATACCTGTAATTTGCTCTGAGCTTATGTGCCTGGTACGAGTATGCCCGAGGTTTGAATCCTTTCACACTATCTTTGTTTTGTAGTGGATCTACTGCCATTAATTAATTAACTATAATAATAGGAAGGATTCGAAGAAGCTTGTAGACAATTTACTTAGTAAAGTTGTGTTTATACATCAATATATCTACCAATCGCCCTCCTTGTTCGAAGGTTTCCTGCAACAAAGAAAACGGATTGCTTTTACTTCGCATCGGGCACACTAGAATCAGGAATAAACGCTTACTCACACATGACCCAGCACCACTGAGGTACACCTAAGCTGCATCTATGTACTAAAAGTATGGTATATAATACAGCAAATGCAAAGCCAATATTATAAAACGGATTGGAGAACAATTACATGCGCCTCCAGGAAGTATCAGAAGCATCAGCAGCATTTTAGTTCAAGCCAAATGATAATAAGGAATCGTATCCTTTCAAGAGTGTGGCAAATAAAAAAATAAGTGACAATATATTAAAGCAACAATACAAAATATTTGTTAGCAATTGTAGAGCCAGGAGGTTTCAACTGTTAATCCGTCTTGTCGAGCTGAATAAGGACTTAGGGGAGAAGGGGGTAAGGCTTGATGGGAAAAAAGATCTTAAAAATAGGGAATGCTGAGTTAAGGGAAGGAATTGGCCTAAATGCAAGGAATTCAGCAATTCCAAGTTCGACAGAGCTGTACAAAATAAAAAAGTGCACCAAAGCATAAGCAGGAGAATGATAGGAAGATGGGTGATCAGGCTGGGTATAAGGGAAATTGTCAAGTTAGAGTAGAAACAGATGAAGTGGTAAAGATAGAGTTACCAAATAGATCCGAGTGTGGTGGAGAAATAGCAATATGTCAAAAACCTCATCAGAAAGTTGATCTGCCAAAAATTAAGCCTTACATGGTGGGAGATCGACTAGAGCATGGTCGCAGCAAGTTGCCTGAAGGAACACATTTCGTCCAAGAGTTAAGCGGATCTTACAGAAATAGCAAACATGAAGACTGACATCTTAAAGTTCGATCTCAGCATTGGTAGTGTTTCAAATAGTGATTACATAATTAATCTCATCAATTAGACCGTCTTTTCCGATGTTAATTATGCTGTAGCCATATTGGCATATAGTTAAATCACACGACTTAATAATTGCGATAACAGACTCAACTAAAAATGGTACACTCCTCTTCTATTCCTCTCGGTATGTCATTTACATTACTTGCCATTATTTTCCTTTTTTTGTTTTTGAGAGCAATGTATAAAAGGAATGTGTCAATGACCTTTAAGTCGCAATTATGAACAAAAATTATAAATATACTTAATAAATTCTCTGGTCTTTACTTTTTCTTTCTGATTTTTTTGATCAGCTATGGTATTCCCGAATCCCCATTATATTAGCGAGTTAAAATTTAGTTTACAATCAATTTTGTAAATGAATCGATGGCTTCTAATTGCTCAAGCTTACTCTTTAAATCGATTACAATAACATTCTTTTGTTATACGCTGACGCAAACGAGGAGTTCATTCAACTCAGAACGCAGTAGTCACACGCCTCTTCGTGCCACCACCTTGAAAGCATACTACTGCATACCTGCATCGAGTGTTCTGCTCAGATTGTCCGGACAACCCCACTCGGTCTTCTACGCGTACCTTGATTCGAATGCCCAGTTTGTTGAGAGAGTGCAATAAATTTGACATTAACCACATTCCCCTTAATGACAATGCAACAAGTGACCCACCCACCGGCCACAGCCAAGCATGCATGCCTGCATACACACAATTATGTTGCAACATGCACATTCGATGCTAATTAGATTTTGAGAAGAAAGTCACTCAACGCAAAAGCAACGGAAGCCAAACAAGCAAACAAACCACATTTGAGCACATTTTTCAATGCAAACGAAGGCAGCAGTTGTCGTGCTGCAGTGGTCAGAAACCAGCGGGTGTCATGGATGACTACGAGGACCAAGGTAGGCTAAGTCTGTTTTAAATATAATAAAAAGAATTGTTAAAAAATCCTTAAATCGCAACTGCAGATGCGGGCATGGGCATGAGCTCTGCAGCGCGTGGTGGTGGTGACAATAAACTCTCAGTGGGTGCTGTTAAAGTTGGTGGTTGGCGCTATGAGGACTCCACGCGTTACATTGGCGAATGGAATCAGCGCGGCCAGAAGCACGGCTTGGGCCACTTACAGTTTGCTGATGGCACACGCTACGATGGACAACTTCATGAGGGCCTCAGTCACGGCCTTGGCTGTTTGTGGTTTTCGGACGGAGCGAAGTAATACATTGTTTAATGAATCGCCTTTGAAATGCTTACGTAATGTGCTCAATGCTTCTAGTTTGTAATTTATAGTTTTTCCTTGCCACTTTACTGTGTCAATGGGTGGTAATTATCAATCTCATTGCAGGTATGAAGGTGAATTCATGCAAGGTAATTGCTTCGAGTTTAAAAATCGATTTAATAATATTTGATCTTGGCTGACGAGCTAATGAGGGTGGCGAATACTCTTCCACATTCTTACAAGAAACATATCTATTGGTATACGCCGCGAGTAGTTGAGGAAAGCACACTGAATTACACCTATTTCCATAATTTTTAGTTTTTGCGGCACTCGGCACAATAATCAACCAAAAACGATTGCCAAAGTGATGCTTAAAGATAGAAAAAATTTTCTTGCATTACTATATAACCTTATTGCAAATCCAGAATTAATTCGACAAGATTTGGATCGGGCAAGCTTTATTATCTTCTGCTATCCCTAAGGCTTCTCCCTGGTTATAATTTGTGTACAAAGGTATACATCTCATTCCTCTCCTCTTTAAAAAAAACTAATTTGGCTTTGAGTGTAGCAAACAGACCTATGTATATATTGTTACGAAATTGCCCTCTTGACAATTTACTCTGTTACAAAATTGCCCTCCTGACAATTCCTCTAACTCTCTGTAGTCGGACGCGTACCGCTGGATTGTGTAGTAATCAAACAATCGCTGGTTAAATTAAAATAATTATTGCTATTTACACATTTAGGCTTAAAGTTTACTTAGTTATTATTTGCACTTTATTTCACAAACCATTAGTCACTTTATTTACTAATGAATTTCATCACTTTGTAAATCACAAATACTGCTGCTTTGATTATAATGCAAGATGTACACACTGTTACGGTCTCTGATCTACTGCATATGACTTTGAACAGTCTTGTCGCTTTTATAGTTTTCGAATGGTTGAGGTAGAAACTTCCACGCTATTCTCGTATTTTCTAGAAGCTTCTATCCTCTTCGACAGAAGTCGAGAATATTCTTTTTGATATTACCGACAGATGGTTCTTGAATAAGCTTTTATTCGAATAGTTCGCATCTTGACTCACAGGGGGCACTCATTCTCCAGATGGGATCCTAAAAGTATGCAATCCCTTTTCACTGAGCTATCACGTTTCAATATAGTGCTTTTCACGTAAGTTAAGCATACTGCTGTGAAGATTACCGATTTCAAATTCACTGCAACCGAAAATGATTTGTCTAAACATGAGGTCGTTGCCAAACTTACGTGAAATAAACTATAAAAAAAAATCTCGCGCTGCGTTCACTGCCGCAATTATCAAAAAACCCACCTTTCTGGTATGTACCTGAAAGATTGCTACTCTGAACGCAGCCCGAACGCACCTATTTAAATTTCACCCGGGCACACCAACAGAGGTATTAGCCGCTAGGAGAACCTGCGGAAGCAATGTCAAAAAGCAAGTAACTAGACAAATGACCATGTTGTTGAACAAAAAATAGAACCCTTAACGCGGGAAGGGAATGGCTCGCAGCGTATATCAACGGATTTGAACCTTGAATAGTCTGTTTCCCAATATGATATCAAATCTTTATATACATCTACAATGTTACTACCATTTGGATTTCCGGCAAAAACTAGGCTGGTTTCATGGGCATGGCATATTTTGGCGTTCCGATGGCATGAAATTCGAAGGTGAATTCCGAGGTGGTAAAATCTGGGGTCTTGGCTTGGTAACGTTTCAGGACTTTACGCATGGTTTTCCTCGCAACGAAGGCTACTTTCAGGATTGCCGGCTACTAAGAAAGAGGCGCTGTCCAGAGGTAGTCCAGAAAGCCCAAAAGTGTGCTTTAATGGCCAGATCACAATGCGATCATCCATATTAATCTTACATTACCGTTTGATGGAACCAAGTACAATATTGGAAACAAATAAAGTGGTGAACAGTCAAATATTTTCTAAAACGTTTTTTAAATATATTTAAAGGCAAATTAACAACTTTAGTTAAGTTAAAAATCGCTTCACAAAGTACACAAAACAAATCAGTGATTAAACAATTGAGAAACTTAGTGGCTGAACGATTTATTTCTTTGAAAAAGCAGCCCCTTTTAGGTACCAAGCATTCCTTGCATTGGCGGCAGCATTGCGCACCAAACGCTTTTGGTCGTCCAGCGCAGGGACCAGAGCCAGCACGACATCGAGTTTGTGTGGTAGCAAAACATGCGTCGGATATTTAGTAATGTCGTAGAGTAAGTTTAAAGCAGCAATGCGCACTTTCTGCACATGAAATTTATATTAAGACTCATTTGAATTAGGAGTGAAAAAATCAGTAATTACCATAGATTCCTTGAATGCGGACAAGGTTATACAACTGGGTATGATGTGGCTCAAGTGGCTACGAAAGTATTCATCTTGTTGTTTAATGAACCTCTCGCATATTTCCAAAGCTATGGAAAGAGTGTGCAACTGAGTGCATTCCAGACACTTAAATAGCAGGGGTCCAACCTATAATTCAAAATGATGCCTAAAATAATTCGAATAGGACTGCTCTACGCACCTTGTCAATATTCATCTTTAGTACGGTGTGTGGTGTGCTCTTCAGCACATATATAAAAGCATTCAAATGATGCTCGCAGTAGCTTTCGAGGTTCTTGCCTAACTTCGATACAATTGTGTGGAAGAATTTTTGTTTGAATAAACATCTGGCTACGGGGAGGTGTAGTGTTGGGAACTCGGTAGACATGATTTCAAACGCTAAGCAGGCTGCCGCCGATAGCGAAGGATGATTGAGTAGTTCAGCGAGCTGAAGAAATATATATAGATATTAGTTTATTATATTATCATATACCATGACTGACCTACCGTTTCAATGACATCGTCAGCTTGCTGGTGGCCTTGCACTATCAAACCTTTTGCAAGCCATGAAAGCAGCTCCACTGCTTTAGCATTCTCTTTTTTGATTTCCGCTTTCAGATTAGCAATAATTTTCGCTATCACGCCGTTATTTCTCTCGTTAGAAGTTGCCTTATTTACCAAACTGCACAGCAAGTGATGCGCCAGTAATCGCAATTCCGGGCGATCACTTCCCAATGACAGCGCAGTTAAATCATCGAGCAAACGCTCAAAGTGGTCATCTATACTCAGGTCTTCGTGTAAAAAGCCAAGCAAACCGTTGGCCACAAAGAGGTCAGCTTCTAACTGCAGGTCCAGCTTTGGTAAATATTCGCCCACTATCGTGTACTGTTCGCTCTTCGCCAGTTTCTCCACAATCAAACTCAACGCAGTTGAAATGTGTTCCAGCAGCTCCAACTCCAACTTCTCCGTTTGCGCTAAATTGACTAACTTATCAACAAGGGATCTTTGCATCTGCAGCAATCGTACAAATATGGGCAGCTCATTAGCCAACATCAACTCTAAAGCCGTTAATGCCAACAGGCGCTCGTTTGTGTCGTTGTGTGCGCCCGTACTAAATATGTTCAACAGCAACAAATCCAATACACACGGTGTAAACGGGTATTTATTCACTAGAGACAATAAATTTTTGTAAATTTTACCCTTTACGAAATTCGGGTAAGTAGAAAAGTTGCACGTGCAGACATCAACGACATTCTCCAACACTTCGTCTGGATACGAAGCGGCCAGTTTCTGAAGCACCAATTTAAACTCCAAGTCGATTGTGTCGTGTATTATGAAATTCGTCAGCGCTTTGTAAACCAGAATGCGATCTGAATCGTCCATTACGCACGTGGATTCGTTAAGCAAGTTCAGCGCAGCCCGCTTCAAGTCCAAACTTTGTTCTTCCATATTTCCGTCCGCAGTGCAGCGCAGGGAAGACATCACATGTTTTAGAAGGTCGCTACACAGCTCATGTCTGATATTCTCCACAAAATCAATCATTGAGACTAGCTTAAACATTTGTGCAATGATTGTGTAAAATTTAATGCATTGTTCGTCGTGGCGTTGTGTGATTTCTGTGGTTTCATTCAATTTTAATAGAAAACAGTTCAGAATCTTCTCACTAGCGAATTTCGGATCTCCAGATACACACACCAATGCAATTGCAACAGCAGGGTTGAACAAGCGCTGATTCACATCACTCAAGTACTGCAGAATGCAACCCATTATGATTGTCTGGTAATTGTGATCTTTGTCCACCACTCGGACATTTTGCAATAAACTACGCAGTGCCCGCAGACCTCCCGCTACAAGTTCCGGGTTATCGCTACCAGGGAATATTTCGGTTTTTAGTGAATTCCAAATGTTTTCGAAATGCGGCTCTATAAGTTTCGGTGGAAATTTTACCGCAGATAAATGCTTTAAAGAAAAGAACAACTTTTTAATTACAGATATACTTTAAAATAGTCCTAAAGTAATTTACTAGGAGCTCTAGAGAATCCAGTTTGGCGACAGTCAAGTCACTTTGTAATTTCTCCAACGCCAAGGCTACTGCCCACTCAACAAAGTCTGGGGAAGCTACCAAACAATATGCTAATTTTCCTGCCAGTTCTTCGCGGCTGATTCTGTCGGGATCCTGTTTCGACGGAGTGAAATCAATTGGAAAGTAGCAAGAAAAAACTTCGAACATTTCCTCACTCAAATGTAGTAAAGAATAGTTGGCAATGAAATCGGGCATAAATGAGAAAATGAATTCTAAATTGCGTGGATCTCGTTCCCCTTCTATCGAGTTGATGAAACCGTAAATGAAGTCTCCTGACATTGCTTTCAGTTCTAATAGATAAACAAGAGATGTATTGATTTGGTATTAGTTCCAGTATTGGTATTATATGTCAATTACCATCTGTATACTGAAGCGATAACCATTTGAATATTTCATACAATTTGGTGCGATCGCTGCGCACTTGCGATTGGCAGGTTGTGTGCTGAAAGAAGCTGTTCAAGAGTATCGGTACACTTTTACCTGGAAAATTACTCATTTTAACAAGTGCAGCAATTCCATCTATAACTGGGGGCATGACATTGTGATGGTCCTTTAAGCGATCGGCAAAAAAGTTACCTAGGAACTCTAATTGTGTAGCATTAAGTAAGTCTTTTGGCAATTCCGATAATACGAATGCCAACAATTTCGTGCCGTTGACGCGCAATTCCACTGTGGGAGATGTGAGTGCGAAGCCCAACTTGTCAACGAAATATGATATGTCGTGTGTTCCATTGACAATCTCTGTGTAAAAAATAGAATACATACATAATTTATGAACTGATAAGACTGTTTCGCACTCCACTCACCTTGGGCGAGTTCCGATACCGTCAGATTCATACGCTCTTTGTTTTTAAACGCCTCCTCTATGGAAGTCTGAGTCAGTGATATCATAATTCGTTTTTTATCCTAAACTTAAATAAAATCACAATTTATTTGTTGGGTTCCTCTTGAATTTTTATGAAAAACTAATGTTTAAAGTAGCAATGCGAGGACGGAATGTCAAATAAAAGATGTACACACATACACTCCCTTTCAATAACAATGACAGCACTGCCAGATGTAATTATTTATGAATATAATGGTCTCTTGAAAAATATTAATAGAAATAATATTATTTCTTAGTTTATTCTGATGCTCGATAGTTGAACATAATTTTGTCTGCTACATGAACATTTCATTGGTATCCCTTCACCAAGAAATATTTGTCTTCTTACGATTAACGATTTCAGTTCCATAGTATCATATTGTTACGAAATTGCCCTCTTGACAATTTACTCTGTTACAAAATTGCCCTCCGGACAATTTACTCTGTTACAAAATTGCCCTCCTGACAATTTCTCTAACTATCTGTACTCGGACTCGTACCGCTGGATTGTGTAGTAATCAAACAATCGCTGGTTAAATTAAAATAATTAGCTTTATTTAATTATTGTTATTTACACATTTAATATTAGGCTTAAAGTTTACTTAATTATTATTTGCACTTTATTTAACAAACCATTAGTCACTTTATTTAACAAGTAATTTCATCACTTTATTTAATAATGAACTTCATCACTTTGCACAATTACAAATACTGCTGCTTTGATTATAATGCTAGATGTACACACTTTTACGGTCTCTGATCTACTGTATTCGACTTTGAACAGTCTTGTCGCTTTTATAGTTTTCGAATGGTTGGAGTCGAAAATTCTACGCTATTCTCGTATTTTCTAGAAGCTTCTATCCACTTCGACAGAAGTCGAGAATATTCTTTTTGATATTACCGACGGATGGTTCTTGAATAAGCTTTTATTCGAATAGTTCGCATCTTGACTCACAGGGGGCACTCATTCTCCAGAGGGGATCCTAAAAGTATGCAATCCCTTTTCACTGAGCTATAACGTTTCACTGCCCTCCGCTTAAACTTGTTCGTCCCGAACAAGGATAGTACTGCAACGTTTATAAGGAGATACTCTCTCTAAATGAACGACTTTCATTTTGCTCCTGACATTTCTCGTCCACTGGATGCGGTATCTAACATCGTTGATCCGTTTTATCACCTTATAAGGTCCTTCCCAGTGTGTTTGCAGTTTTGGCGATAATCCACTTTTCCTTTGCGGATTATGAAGCATAACTAGTTGCCCATCCTGAAATCCTTTAGAGTTTACTCGTACATCATATCTCGCTTTCCTTTTATCACCCATCAGTTGCGTACTATTTCTGCTGTTTCCATGAATTTCATTCAACTGTCCTCGTTTTTTAGGTATACAATTGCTGCATGGAAGTACTGTATATGACTCTTTAGACCATTCTTTCGCTAGATCGTCGGGTACCTTTGTATTAGCTCGTATCTTGCTTTTCGTGACTCGCGGTTGCCTCTCACAGTTTACAATTGCTGAAATTCTGTGGCACCTTACCTTCTTTTTCGCTATGGTTTCAGCGGTATTTGAAATATTCCCTACTTTTTCTGGTACGATTCGGTTCTTATGCTTCCCAACATCTCCGCCCATTTTGGCCCGTATAACTGACTTGGGTGCGATTTTTGTCCGTCGCGATACAATGGCTTGTTTAACAGCTCCATACTTATCATCACCTATAAATAACGGTATTTCGGTGTTCGCATATTTCAGTACTCGGCTTTTAAAATCTAGTGTGAATCCATTCCGAATCATGAAATCCACACCTAAGATTACTTCATCCACAATATCCGCAACTATAAACTCGTGCTTCACTGTTGTGGTGCCGATAGTGATTTTCCGTGTAAGTTTTCCAAGTACCGGTGCATCATCTCCAGTTGCCGTACGCAAACTTATTCCCTGAAGCGGCTCGATTCCCCGAACGAGATCCCTTCTGATTATGGAATGTGATGCCCCCGTATCCAATGTTACCACAACTTTTCTTCCGCTTATTACACTGTTGACAGTTAGGCTGTTATTTTTCGGCGCCATCTGAGAAACGAAGATTCTTGGGCCATCAGTTGTGGGAGTCCGGTCATTTCCCGGCTTGACAATCTTTTCCGATTCCCTAATTCGGACTTTGTCTTGCTTTGGCAATCTTACCGGAGCGTGTGTTGCATAATGTTTCCATCTCAACTGACAATCACGAGCCATGTGCCCCACATCACCGCAGGTAAAGCATTTGCCCGTGAAACTTTGTCTGTTCTCGACTCTTATCTGACGGGCTGTGCATTCTGACCGACACACCAATGCTGCTGTCTCTGATAACAAAGCGCTAGCTACTGTCTCCATATATGTAGCTTTCGGATTAGTTATTGCAGAACGCTTTATCTCCGCATCGCGAATGCCATATACAAAGGTGTCCATCATACACCTCTCAGTGATCTCTCCTGGGTAGGCAAGATGAGCCAACCGTTCCACTTCCGCCGCAAACTGTTGTAGAGACTCACCACTCTTCTGTACCCGGGTTCGTAGTTCTACTTGGTACATTTGCTTCCGGTGTTCACTACCATACTTGCGCTGAACGGCATTCATTAAGCTTTCATAGCAGTCTCGCTCACTTTCTGAGATAGTTTGAAGCACATCAGCGGCAGCGCCTTTCAATGAAACGGTTAATGCAGCCACTTTTTCGCGAGCACTCCAACCATTTGTGCTAGCGGTAGTCTCAAACTGCATTCTGAAGACACTAAATGTCGTGGTTCCATCATAGGTAGGAGGCTTCAGTTTTATTGAGGATAAAGCTGGCACAGGCAATGCACCTTCCTGTAGTAGATTAATTCTTTGTTCTATTTGTTGCTTAAATTCATTCTGCCTTTGTACTAAAGATTTTTCGAACGATTCTTGCCGTGTCTCAATTTCACAAACCTTCCTGTCTACCATCTCGGACATTTCTTTCATCTGCTGTGAGTTCTTTTCCACTAGTTGAGTAAGTCGTATTTCACTCTGCTGTAACTGTTCTTTGACATCCTCTTTGACTGCTTGTTTGAGCGATTCAGCACTCTTTTCTACGTCCTCTTTGACGGATGCAACACTCTTTTCGACGGTTTGAGCATTTTGTTGTAATTGTTGCTGCATCTTTTCATCTCGCTGCTGCATCTTTTCATCTCGCTGCTGCATCCTCTCTTCGGCTGCCAGAGCGTTTTGTTGTAACTGCTGTTGGATCCTCCCTTCAGCTGCTTGAGAATTTTGTTGTAACTGCATCTGTATTAGCCCGATAAGTGCACTCATGTCAAAGTTACCCGTGTTAGTTTCTTGCGGTGTTTCTTCGTGTCGAGATGTCGTTGGCTCTTCACATTGGAATTCATGCTCATCGACATCTATACCCTGCTCCTCTAAAGCGCTTCTTAGTCTCACCTGCAGCTCCGCTTTAAGCCCTTGTGTTTGCAAATTTAAACGCTCAAGCTCCTTCTTGAGCCGCTCCAATCTCAGTTTTTCAAATTTAACCATTGTTTATTACAGATACACAATCCCACTTCTGACACCAATTGTTACGAAATTGCCCTCTTGACAATTTACTCTGTTACAAAATTGCCCTCCGGACAATTTACTCTGTTACAAAATTGCCCTCCTGACAATTTCTCTAACTATCTGTACTCGGACTCGTACCGCTGGATTGTGTAGTAATCAAACAATCGCTGGTTAAATTAAAATAATTAGCTTTATTTAATTATTGTTATTTACACATTTAATATTAGGCTTAAAGTTTACTTAATTATTATTTGCACTTTATTTAACAAACCATTAGTCACTTTATTTAACAAGTAATTTCATCACTTTATTTAATAATGAACTTCATCACTTTGCACAATTACAAATACTGCTGCTTTGATTATAATGCTAGATGTACACACTTTTACGGTCTCTGATCTACTGTATTCGACTTTGAACAGTCTTGTCGCTTTTATAGTTTTCGAATGGTTGGAGTCGAAAATTCTACGCTATTCTCGTATTTTCTAGAAGCTTCTATCCACTTCGACAGAAGTCGAGAATATTCTTTTTGATATTACCGACGGATGGTTCTTGAATAAGCTTTTATTCGAATAGTTCGCATCTTGACTCACAGGGGGCACTCATTCTCCAGAGGGGATCCTAAAAGTATGCAATCCCTTTTCACTGAGCTATAACGTTTCAATATTCATTATAGTTACATTCAATTTTTCCTGTTAGTGTTTTTTTAAATTAAGACGCACTTTTCAAAAGCGCTTCTTGACGACTTTTAAATTGTCAAGAAATTGCTTGTAAAGTTCAAAAAAAAATGCTGTGGCGCGGAAAAATATTTAGAAAAGTCTTCGGAGAATATTCCCTGGGAAATTACGAAACCATGACTACATGACTAGAATGCTTACGATGCGACAATATCTTTAAATTCGCTTGTGTTAATTATTCAGACGTGTAGGTCAGTTGTAAATAGAAAGCTGTTATTTAAATTAAAAATGCTAATTTTAGATAGAAAGGAGATGAAACAGAAATTCTGCTTCCAGGATCCTAATATTACGAAAATTTGTTTGTTGGTCAGAGTTTATTTATATGAAAACTTTTGTTTAGTAATTTTACTTTAATAAAAATTTAATTCATTTAAGAAATAGTTGACAAACTTTAATCACTTACATCACTTCAACAAGTTTAACTTCTATATCAGGATTATCCCTACTGCTCCATAGTGGCGAGCTATGCTTACCAGAATGGTCTTAACTCATCCAGAGGATTGTCCGTTAGGGCCACGAGATAGCATCATTGTTTATATTTGATGGTATGAAAGAAAGAGGAAAAATTACTAAAGACTTACCACTGGGTGATCTTATTGTAAGTTCGGATGTTACGATAGTTCATTTCAGTTACGGATTGTAAGAGGAAGTAATAACACTGATATAAAATTAACATAGTATCTCGACTAGCTATAATTCATGGCAATGTTCATGGCGTAACATCAAAATGTTAAGTGGAGACCCCATATGTTAATGTCAGACCAAAAAAAATGAACATTATGTCAAGACAGCACTGCTGCTAGAAACCCTGACATAAATTTGAGGTTTCACTCGATTTTAACGTTTGTCTATTTATAAATGGCACAAATTAAATTTAATAGAAGCGAAATAATTAATTTAATAAATATTTATCGAGAATTTGAGTGTTTGAGGAATTACAAACTCTTCAATTTCTGATTGCAGTTTTTTTAACTCTCTTAAAGCATTCAATGCGAGAACTCATCTCTGTTGCTTACTGTTCAAAGCCATACTATAAAATGCATGCTTTAACATAATTTCCCCTCTTCATATTTTGACAGCCATCAGTTGCTCTGACATGAACATGAACATCAGAGAACACAGAGAAAGGAAAGTCTTTTCGCTGCCAGCGTCCGTAGCGGACACACCACGATTTTCAGTGGATTCACCACGATTTTGAGTGGATTCACCAAAATTTTGAGTGGATTCGTGTACAACGTCCGTCTGCTTTATTTCGCTGCTTTGCCGTTTGACGTTTAAGTTTCTTTTCTCTGTGTTTTCTGACGAACATTGCCATAAATTATAACTAGTCGCGACAGTATGTAAAAGTTTCACTTCACAAACTGTTGTGGTGAATTAAAGTTTCTCTGAACTGCTATTAATTTAAACCACTTTAATTAAAGCAAAATTATAGACAAATGGGCAGAATCCAGCGCTCGAACTATTAGCAAACAATTATTTTTCGTTTATTATTATATTAATACTAGCAAACATAAAATGTTGTCTGTATAATCGCCTATGCAGACGTTTATCCTATAATTTGCACACAATCAATTGGTAGGTGTGTCTGCATGAATGAATAGGGATTTTCACCCCAGAAAGTAATATATCTTTGGGTATATGTTTATTTGTCGCCTCATCAAATTCTTCTACGCACTGGCTGCTGTGCAATGTGTTTCCAATATTATATAAGGATTGAATGCCATAGCTAGATCTGACGTTCTATTGTGACCCAGCAACTTTATGATTTGACACTTGATAGAAGATTTGCAATTGTGCAGCAAGCGGAATCAGTAAATTTTATATAAATAAAAAAGTAAAACAAAATTAAGGAAGATAAATAACAGAATATAAATAATTGAAAATTTGAATTTAATTGGGAGTAAACGAATTTTATATTACTAATGTCCATCACCGTAAGTAAAAGTTGTGTCCCATACAAAATGACGGTGAAAAAACTTAATTTGTACCAAATTTGTTAATTTCTTACTTATTGCAATTTTCGGACAAGCAAAACCATCATTTCAAGATATAAAACTGAATATTTCTTGTTAAAATTAAAGTTGATCTGTATGAAAATTTTGATTGAGAAAATGTGAAGAAACTGCCTTATTAGTAGCAACAAGGCCTTGTAAAGCATCAGAAAATTCAGTATATGCTTCCGTTGTTGGAGATTCGGGCTTTGTCGAAGTGATTACGATGAACACTTTTATGAGGAGTTTAGAAAAGTGAATATGATTATTCATAATTGTTGCGAGCGCGTCACAATTAAACGTTTTTTCACGTTCTGTATTTGGTCACTGGAATTTTTTATCACTATTCTCATTATTTTATGCTTGTTATGAATTATTCAACATGAAATTATCAACAGCTACTGCGAGGTGGAAAGCAAAAGACGAAATCTTGTGTAGGAATGACCGTAATGGCCAAAACTTCAATTGCAGAAATATGCGAGAACGCGAAGCTAGCCAGAGACATGGCCTTAACTGGCAACTATGATTCTGCGTGCATATACTATGAAGGTTTACAAGGCATGTTGACACGTATGGTAAATTCGACGGCGGATTCCTTGCGGAAGGGGAAGTGGAATATGGTAAGTTCACGATGGCATTCGGAAGTGGAAGTTTGCAATTCATGTGTCTTCCTAAAACAGATCAAACAGCAAATTAGCAAGGAGTATACACAGATAAAGGCCATTCAACGTACTTTGTCGGAAATGACTTTAGATTTGCAAAGCACACAATTCGCTCATAAATTCAAAACGCAAATAAGCGAAGACGAAACAAAGGATCCAGCCTCGTGGTTTCGACCTGATCCCGACATATGGACTCCACCACCTAAGGACCCCGACGTTTGGGGTCCACCTCGACCAGAGAAGTTCGTATTAAACCTAAAACTATGAAAATGTTTTCTTTTGTGTAAACTGACTAAATTAATTGTTGCCGTTTTCAGACCCGCAGTACCCAATCGAAATCGAAACGTAATACTAAAGAAGCCCGGCGCTAAAAGCACAATTCCGCAGCGCACAAGTGGCTCCATTTCAGCTAATGGGACGAATAAAAAGTCAATTGGTGGGCCAACGACTGGTCGCACTGGAGCGAACTCAGCACAACACAATGGCCGTTTGTCGACAACAACGAATCGTAAAGCGACGACTACGACTGGTGGCAGTGTTACAGCAACGAACAATGACAATAGCTCTACTAAGGAAGAAAGCGCATTCGATGATGAATCGGCAGAGAGCGAAGAGAAGGAAGAGAAAAAATTCCAACCGAACAATCATGTTGAAGCGGAGTTAGTCGATATATTGGGCAAGTTTTTGCCAGCCAAATTATCTGTGAAAATGTGAAGAATTGAATTACTTTTTTAGAACGTGATATTTTGCAACGTAATCCCAAAGTCCGATGGAATGATATTGCAGATTTACAAGATGCTAAACGGCTACTGGAGGAGGCCGTTGTGTTGCCAATGCTAATGCCTGATTACTTTAAGGTGAGCAAAATACGACTCTATGCAAGCTTCCTTTGTGTTTTTTTAGTTTACTTTCTTTGATTGTTCCACGACGTAAACAAAGTGCTGTGCATAAATATACACACCTACTTAATTATTCAGAGATTTTGCTGATTTCTATTGCGGTAAAGTTATCAACTACTAATCAAATTTGTCATGGGTGTTATTTTTGTTATCTGACATAATAAACGTGTTTGATTGTGGAAGTTCCGTTCCGTCCCGTTAGTCTAAAAATACTCATATAAACAAAACAAACGTCTTCAAAATGACTCACTGCTGCTGAAAGGTACTTCCAAAGATAAACCCGTTTATTTTGATATGCATAAAGTTGCGATTATTAATGAGCAAATTACTTGAAGGCTGACCCAAATTTATGTGCCTGACTTTGCTTTATTTACCTTCCAACGAATGCAATGAAACTTTTTCCTGAGTGTGTGAGGGAGCTCTGGGGATGCAGGGGAAATTGAAAAGAGAATCGCGATCGTCATTCTTAAGCAAAAAACATTGAAGGCAATGGAAAAGATAAATTCAACCGGAGACGGGTATCTGTGATGAGCGGGCCAAATAGATGATGGTACGCATTTATGTTTCATTCAGTTCATTCGAGTTGGGAGATTTATTACCACTTATTCCGAAGAGTACCTTAGGAATGACAGCGAAAGCTAATTGAATTGTGTTCAGGTATTTGTGTTTACCATTTTGAAGGCACTTTCAATGGGACATTTGTTCATAATATAGGAATTTTGTTAGTTTGTATTAACCAATGTTTGTATATATTCTTTCTCTTTTCTGCGTTCAGGGTATTCGTCGTCCATGGAAAGGGGTGCTTATGGTTGGACCGCCTGGTACTGGTAAAACCATGCTAGCCAAGGCAGTGGCCACTGAGTGTGGCACTACATTTTTTAACGTTTCGTCCTCTACGCTTACGTCCAAGTACCGCGGTGAATCGGAGAAAATGGTGCGTTTGCTGTTTGAAATGGCACGTTTTTATGCGCCCAGTACAATCTTCATTGATGAAATCGATTCGCTGTGTTCTCGGCGGGGCTCCGAGTCGGAGCACGAAGCGTCACGACGTGTCAAATCCGAACTGCTTGTGCAAATGGACGGTGTTGGCAGCGAAGAGGCCAGCAAAGTTGTAATGGTCCTAGCCGCTACCAACTTTCCGTGGGACATTGATGAGGCATTGCGTCGACGCTTGGAGAAACGCATATACATACCATTGCCAACGGATGACGGGCGTGAGGCGTTGCTGAAAATTAATTTACGTGAAGTTAAGGTGGACGACAGTGTAAATTTGTCAGAAATTGCTAAAAAGCTGGATGGCTATTCGGGTGCAGATATAACCAACGTATGCAGGTGGGTCAAAAATAATTACTCTCACATCGCTGATTTCCTCATACTCTCATTGTTGCAGGGATGCCAGCATGATGTCGATGCGACGTAAAATAGCTGGTCTTACGCCGGAGCAAATACGTCAACTGGCAACCGAAGAGGTGGACTTGCCCGTTTCGAATCAAGATTTTGTCGAGGCCATTAGTCGCTGCAATAAGAGCGTCTCAAAGTCGGATCTGGAAAAATATGAAAAATGGATGAACGAGTTTGGCTCGTCATGAGACCTCAATTTTTGGGATGTGTTCCTGTTGAGAGGGAACAGTTTTTTATGAACAAATGTGGAAATGACGCTCTATTAGCCTAGCTAAGAAGTACAACTTTTCACAAAGACAAATATTTTAATAATTGCAATTAATAAGACTAACACAGACGTACCCACGGCACTAAATTTAAGATTTCTTTTTATATTGCTTTTATTGTCGTTGGACGCATTTCATTTTCAACAATTCTCTAAACCTTTTAGAATATTTTAACTATCTTATTAATTATATTAGAAATTTCTTAATCAACAACGCAATTTCAATGACCACGTACTTAAGTGAAAATTATTTACTAAACACGCTAATAAGGAATAAAGTTTTTATAACATGAAAATAAAACGAATTAATATAAATTGGAAGCAATTTTAGTTTTCAATATTATGGTGATTGGTTCGGGACAGTTTTTTTTTGGGAATATTAAAGATAACATTATAACAGAAGCAACCCATTTACTCCATTGGTATAAAATTTATGCGTTGTTGAGTGCAGATCAATTTCGGTATCGTTAACTGTGGGCAGTTTAAACGGTACTCCTTTTTTGTTGCCCCCGGCAGCAGCTCATAAAAAATCCCGCCAAACTGACAAAATACATTTTTGTGGGTGTGACTGGCCCTCACAACTCTGTGAGGCAATTGTTGCAATTGTAATCTTTTTGTTGAATTTAGCCGTAACTGATCTACTTTCCTCGAACTCGAAAATTATCATTTCAGAAAAGGCTTAATTTTTTTGGGTTCTCTCCAAACTTAGCACGTAAAAACTCCATCAATATTTTCGTCCCCCAAGCATTCAGCTCCTTATCAAAGCCAGCTCGTCGCAGATGACTCAAAACAGTTTGATAATGCTTATGCATTTCTTTGGCTATCACATGGTTGCTTTCCTGATGATTTTCGCTGGCTTTTTACAGAATTTGATTGGCTTGCATTTGCACAGCAGGGCAACTAGAACGAGGCGCATCATCAACATTGAAATTGCCACTTTCAAAGCGAAGTTACCAATTTAGACCTGTTTTCAGAGACAAAGCACCTGGTCTGTAAATATAACACATTTCTCTGCGCGTGAACGCAGTGATTTTACTTTACTCAAAATAAGGAAACAAAATGCCTCGCACTTTCTTTGTTTTCTTCCATAATTAAAATTTATAATATGAAATTTCTACCGTTCGCATCTTCTTCTTCTTCTGAGTAGCGTCATAATAAACCGAAAATGTTTTTGAATTCCGTGATTTTTCGATTTAAAGCATAGTTAGTATTTGAAGCTCTAGCACTCTAAATGCCATTACGTTGAATTAAAAGCAAAGTTATCGTTTTATGCTCTTCATAACAAACAGCACAGATCTCTCAGATGTATGCCATTTTTGAGTGTGTATATTGAAACAATGATGGAACTGTAACCAGAATTATTTTTAACGCCAAGATAGATTTATGTCATTGTGTAATTAAAAGTTTGTTCGGGTCGCATGAACTCCTGCATTGCGAGTTCCTTTTCACTACTCTTCAGTTCATTTTTACTTTATGGGGAGATAGTGCAGCCAGTTCGTGCGACACGAACAGACCTTAAGAGTATATGGGTCACTAACTTTTTTCCACTGATGCATGATAACTGTCATTCCCTTTTAAAATAAGTGTATTTTGATCTGCTGCATTTTGCGTTCTCACTGTGTCATTTTTGGCAGTTATCAACAGAAAATTTTGTTGTTGCATTTTATTTAAAATTACACTATAATTAGTATTGAGCTTGGTCAGAGCACGCAAAAAATTCATTCATTGGTGCAAAGTGTGCACCAGCAAGTTTTTCTGTTGTAAATTATCAACACGAAAGGGAAGTCCTTTAGACCGCTAATTAAAATGTAACTTAGTGGGAGTGAAATTCAAATTCCAAAAATTGTTGTGTGCATGCACTGTTTTTGCCTTGGATCCTTTGATCTTTTCAAAATTATCCCGCTTCCAATTGATGTATGGTCCTTACTCGTTGTTTTTTAAGAATTTCTGTTGAAAAGAGAACCAAAATTGTATATGCAAGCCCTAGGGAAGCTTATACATTTATCTGCTGACTGGTACATTCTACTAGACTCCTGAAGCCAACCAGGAACATGTTACCCATTTTAAAAAGCGAAAATTATTGTCAATTCATGTTTCTCTTCTCTAGTAGCGAAAATGCGAGTACGAGCAGATCTCTAAAAGAACATTTGAGCACTCTAGCGACATGGTTAACTGATGAATATATGAAACGCGCATATGGAAATATATAGTTTGTTAAAAAATTATTTTTCTAGAAAAGCATTTGTTAAAAAATTGAAAACAATTAGTGGGTTGTTTTTAAATCGTTTCCACACTAGTCTTGACTATCGCAGCCGTTATTTTATAATCCAGTATATAATTATATGCGATGAAAACATGGGGCATTCTAAGATTCAGGATCCTTGAAATTTGTTTGAGAACAACGATTTCTTTTGGATTCAATCAATATATTTTGTAAATACACCCAGGTCCAAGATTTCTCCACTTGCATCATTAATCTTCAGCAAATTGTTAACAATTTTTTGTACTTATAATTTAGTTAACTATAAAATATGAATCAAGTCTAATCAATTATAAATAAATGCTCAGACATAAGTGAACTTTCCACTACTCAGAAAATGGATGGTCGAATATTCCGTATAATGGTTCAAAAACTAAAGATTTTAGTTCAACCGCTTTCCTAGCTAACGAGCAATATCCACAATTATTCAATTTGGAACTATATTAAATATTGTTCCGATTACATTTAGATATATATATTTTTTTTGTAATGGTTTTTATAACTGAATATCAAAAATGCATTCAATATAGATTACCTTCAATTAGAGTTAACAGACAGGTATACAATAAATCACAAATTTAGAACAGACTGATACAAAACGAAAACTAGTTTTATATTCGGAAGGATATAATCTTCCTCAAGGAGGTGACAGGTAAGAAGCCAAAAATAGTGCTTTGTAAACAAATGATCCGAAATTTTGGTAAGATGCCAACCTGTCGGTGAGTAGTTGTGCGACTCATGATATTTATATATATCCCAAGCAGCAGATATATATTACTATTATATGAACTTTTTTTGCGCCATCTAGAAAGATGAAGGACATTCAGAAGTAATGTAGGCAATAACTATTTATTTAAAAAATACTTAACCGATTTAACGAGGAATTTCATTGAATTATGATAAATAATTAGTAATGAAATACAATTTATAATATGAAATAATTTGTTTCCGGAAAATATCTAATTGCTGGCGGAGTAGTAATTTGGAAATGTAATACCAACTTTGTCTGATTCAGTTTTTGTTCTAGTTTATATGAACGATTGCAGTTGAACCAAATAGTTCGTAAAGTTCTCAAATACGGAAAGTGACTTGCTCGCTTACTAGCTAATAAGGGCGCGGTGGTGGCATAGGCATCAAAGGCCCTATCGGATAGGGAACACCCCCACTTGCTGGATAAAAACCACTCGGTCCCAAATTACTGTACGCAGGTCCACCACCCACTCCTGAACTTCCGCGTTGTGCCATTTGTGCTTCCTGCCTTATCAGTTCCTGCATCTTTTCGGATTTCAGTTTGCGCAAATGCATTGACTTGCGTGCGGCTAGGAATTCCTCTAGGAACGTCTCGACAGGTAGTTCATTGTCTGTGAATTGCTTGAGAAAGCTCTCCGATTGCTCTTCACTCTCCGCTGCTGCTGTTTGTAATAATGCCAACGCCGTCTCTTGACTTACATTGCCAGACTTTTCCTTGACTTCTGATAATTTCTCTTGCACAATTGTACAGCATTCCTTGCCTTCCCCCATGAGTTCATTCACTTTGCTTCGCAATTCGATGATCAGAGGTTCTTTCTCAATGTTTTTTTCAGCCTTTGTGCGATTTTCTGTGAGTAAGCTGTCTTTCTGGGTTTTTAATATTTCAAGAACTTCATCCACCTTTTCGTCTAATTTGTCTTCGTTGTTGAGTAGGTCTTTAAGATCGTCAGATGTGAGGGGTCCCAATTGCTGATGCAAGTGATTTAAATACTCTTGATACATATTCCTCGTTTTGTGTAATTGTAAATTATAAAGGCAAATTATTATTTTCTTGGCAGCGTATTATTATTTTCTGACGTGCTTAGCAAATATTAGACAGCTTATTTTTGTTGAAGAATTTTTATTACACATAGTTGCATATTTCCGTACTATTGGGGTTTCCAACAACTCATAAATAAACTTTTTATAACATTTTGAACTAAATAATCTTTTTGGTATTCACTTATAAAGCTTCTATGCACAATAATATGAATAAATAGAAAAATATTGTTGTTTGTAATTTAAAAATAGTAAATTTAAACTAATTTGTTCGCTTCATTTGAGAGTTTAATAAGGTCTTTAAGTTTGAGTTGCACAAAGTTTTGTTATTGTTCTGCAATGATGCAGAGGACACTGGAATTAAAAAAATTGCATAAACATCCAACTGAAATTTTACAGCTAAAACGATTCTTGAGCGTATGCTTACTGAGGGTACATTTCGGGAGGCTTTCACCTCTCTTGTTTACACCATTGTAAAGAGGTAAAAATATCCTGAAATTCAACCTCAGCTAATATTCGCTCGGCTTTCATCTTAACTGTCAAATCTTGAAATTCTACTAACCTCATATACGGTGGACAAACTCAACTGTAATGTGTTGGGTGTGCTAATATTTTAAGCGACTGAAACTTTACAATCTAAATTGTTTCTGCCAACTGCTTTGCTTTCAACTGGTTTTTTAACTCGCTTACCGTTGCTTTCTTAATTCTTGACATAAAAGCCGAAAGCAAAGCGAAACTCTCCGGTAGGCTTAACTATTTTAATGTACATTGCGTTACCCTCTTACAGTTGTCCATATAAAAAACTATAAGTTTTTTTAAGAAGTTATCATGTGGTTTAAAACAAAAATGCTTAGTATGTTGGAAAAAGAAAATAATAACACTTTAAGAAAAATTCTTTTAAACTATCACTTATTATATATATAAATTATTTCTGTTATATAATTTCAATTAGTGCGTGTGGGTTTCACCGAAACAATCTACTTCTGTAAAAAATGCAAATTTTTTGTGTGCAATGATATAAATTATTCAAAGAATTCACTGTTCTCAGCGGTTGAGCAATTTGTTAGGATTGAGTGGGAGCGGTCCTGTGAAAGAGTTATACAATTAATAATTTATTAATGTTTTTAAACTACTAATTAACGTTTAATATGAATTAATTACTAAGAAATTCTTCAACAAATCAATTAAAATTAACAATCGTACATTGCAGCTATAATCCATAACTAAATATGTGGACTAAATTCTTAGAAATTAGTCATCCGATGAATGCTAGCATTATGATTATAGTCTTACTCGTAATATAATCTGATATTTTGTCATTCTTATCATGTTTTTCAACGATGTTAATAATTATATATATTTAAACTCATAAGCTTCTAATAGTTGAAGAAATTTAGTATATATGTTCGGATGTAAATCGGGCCACTCAACTACGAAAATAGTGTTATGAAACAGTTATTACGAAGAGATGAGCATTTTCCCACCTATTAAAGGATTTTAAATTTTATATTTTGATATTTTGCAGTTTAGTGTAAGTTGTATCTATGAGAAAGATATCTGTCATTTTACTGTGTATTCATTTTCTCATTTTGTTGAAGAGAATAAGATATATGTCGTGGCACATTTCATTTTAGGGACGTAGCAGTTTAAAGTCATTATGTTAGAAGAATATAGATATAGTTTGAAGAAGACTTGTAAAAATTATGTTAACGTTAAGTTAATGTCATTTCCCGACCGCCATATTGCTCGCGTCTTCAGCTTCGAGAAAAATGGAGTCATGTTAATGAGCAAATTTAATTAGAAATTTAAGTGAAATAAGTGGAAATAATGTAATTTAAAGTGTTAAATTTGTTCCCAAAAAGTTGAGTAATGCAAACAATCACAATATATAGAGGAAGATTGTTAAAGCAGTAGCAATTTATGATTGAAAAAAGACGGTAGTGCAGAAAAAATTTTAGACTACAAAAATTGTTCGTGTCTCGAAAACGAAGCGTTTGTGTCGCAGTGTGTTCTTCGGTTTCGTGATTCGTGTATTGAGTGTAAAAAGAAAACCAAAAATGATTAACTTTCCCCGTGGAAAACTTTTTAAAAGTTTAAAAATTAAATGAGTTTCGATAAAAGAATTACGTAGTACCAACATGATCTTTGGAATATAATTGAGACAGCAAAAGAATCGTCTATTTTGAACAATATTTCAACACTATAATATTATAGTCGTCTGTTTGGTGCAGTGATTTTGAATTTACAAATTGTTGTTTTGCAATATGTGTTCCTTCTGGATATACGATTAAATTTGAGATCTGAAAGAATGGATTAAGTGTCGGTGTAAAACCTGCGAAGTTTTTGTTAAATATCATAAATAGTGGGCAGTAACAGCTGAACCAATCGTACTGTCGACGAATCCCCCACGAGCGACATAGCCAAAAGGTGGCAGAAAAGCCAATCGCAGTGCATCGCCGTATCATTGTCCGATTTGCTGGCAAGGAACCACGAACTTAGACAGGCGCGGACAACCCACATACCCCAAGTCTGACAAATAAATGTCGAATTGTGTTCCCGTTATACACCGTATTCTTCGCCTATCTATTGTATCATTTGGCCACCAATTTTCAGTGAAGTGATTAACGAGCTAGCAATATTATTTAAAGAATTTTTTAAAAAGACAAAAACATATGAAGGAAGGAATATATGTAATTTGTGTTTTCCTGCATTTTCATTAAGATTTTCACAGTGCTGTGCAAAAGCAAAAGCGGCTGCCACAAAACTAATTTTTGTTGTTGTCTTTAGTACAACGTTTCACTTGAAAATGTTGTAATTGTAAGCATCTCTTTTCCACTCGTGTCCCAATAAGTGTTAAAAAAGCCGCATACGAGAGTGACGCATATAAAGTTAAGCGAAAAACAAAACAAAAGCAACAAAATTGTCTAATTCGAAATGTTTGTGTTTCTGCAGTGTTGGTGAATTGTGGAAATCGCGTTGGCTGTAAACGCTGAAAGCCGTATACAGATTGTTGGTGATTCGGTATTTTCTTCTTTTACTTCAGCGCACACCACTTTCGTTCTGTCGTTGGTGTACCTTGCATGTGCATATGTGTGTGCGTTTTGTCTTTGCAGTGATGATTTAAATGTGTAAGTATCTGATTTTTTTATATAAATATTTTTATAAACATTTTAAATATGTATGTACACTATATATGCCTAAGCTAAAAGTTACTTTATATTTAGATTGTGTTTTATTAAAAGCAATATTTTTGTTCTGCATATTATCTTAAAACTCATGCCATGTTTTCTAACTACTTTCAATTTGAATAACTTGATTCTGAATAATTTTATACATGCTGTTAATTTTGTAAGTAGATACGCCTATAATCTAAAAAATAAAATTTTTATAAATTTACTATTTTAAGATTTATTAATACGAAAAAAGTATGAGTTCTGCCCATTTGCTGCTTTCGTATTGGTATGTACTAAAATGCAACACTGTATTCTGATGGTGGTACGAAATATTACGACGTATGAAAACGAACCAACGAAGAACTGCAAATGAGTTGATTTGAGAAATCCAAAGCAAAAGTCTGGGAACCGTACTTTCAGTTCGTCGTCGTATAAGTGGCAACGTGTAGTTATAAATTACATGATTTTCAGTGGTATTTTGATAAAATTAATATGTGAATTCTGCACAAATATTAACATGAATATTTGAACAAAAATGTGAAACAAATAAATTTAGAATAAAACGTGTCAAAGCAACAAAATTAGTTATACAAAATAGATTTACGAAAAAATCATTAAAATAGTCTTATTCGCGTTGCACAAAAAGTCCATGCAGGGATTTGTGCGCCTAAGTGCAAGCGGAATAGCATTATTGTGGATACGGATTGCCAACAATGAATGAAGAGAGACAAATAGAGTGTGCAAGTGCCATTGCGAGAGCATTTGCCGCTTTTGTCTGATAAAAAAAAGTGAAATAATGTTTTTTAGAGTTGCGGAGTGAAGTGAATCGGAGCGGTGAGCCATCGTTTCGTAGTCTACTAATGTTTTCTCTCGTTTCGTTGTTGTTCGTAATCGTCGTCAATTGCTGATTTTCAATGCTGTTTTCCTCACTGTTTTCTGTTTCTGTTACTCTGTGTTAAAATATAATTAAAAAAAAGTATTAAAAAAAGTCTCAGGGTGTTGGCAATTAAATATAGTTTTTATAGTAATATATAGAACATGTAACTTACGTTTGCACGTAGTTATGTACTTCAAAAAAGCTGCTCAACTAATTTTGAGATATGTGCAGTGTCGAGACATTTAAACAAAAAATGGTCCATAAATTGCCAATTAATATTTTATAAAGGAATGTATTTTAAAAATGTAAGTTTATACATTTTTTTTTATGTCCTTACCAAATATTTCACTCCCCAAAATTCAATATTTATACTGTGTGGATTAGTACATTTTTAGTACATATTATTAATTGCTACCAGAGTTGCGATTGGGAAGAGGAGGATACACCGAATACATATTTCCCTAATTGTGACTGTGGAGAACATTTAAATGCAATTAGCAGCGATCCCATCACACCTCAATCTGAGTGGAAAATGGTTAAATTTTCACTATGTAAAATTTGTGCTCCTCCGCATACACACATATTTGGTGGCAAGGCCCGGTCAAACAAGAGATAACGGCCACCTCTGAAGCGCAGAAAAACTGGAGGCCTATTGAAATCGTGTGTTTTCAAAAAGTAAAAAAAAAATTAAAAAATAAGAAAACAGGTGTAATTGATTAATTCTGAGATCGTCAGTCGATTGGGAAAGTCTGATAACAAAAACAGAAAGCATATTATTATAGATATATATGTATAGAGTATATACAAAGATGTTCGGAGCAATTTGATAGTATAAACTTTTTGCCATGATAGTATTGGAAATGTAGAAATGAAGTTTTAAAGGGTAATAGAATGAGAGACAAGATAATATATGGCATGAGTTACATATGCAGGAACTTTGATTTAAGTTTGTTTTTCTCTTTTAAGATTGTACAAAATTTCATCAAATTATTTGTTTTGCGCTTTACAGATAATTCAAAATACCAGTTGCAGCGGCCGTTGAAGGATTTCCCGAATCATCGTCATCAGCAGCTGCGACGCGAAAAGTCTACTCGGGTAAAGTTTTCCAAGTAATGAATGAGAAAATAAAATCACCCTCTGGGCAGGGTGGTGGAGCACCCGTGGCAGGACCGCCCAGTGGTCCTACCGGAGGAGGCGGAAATGGCGGTACTGCCGGCGGACCAACACCCCCTACCTCAGCTGGCGGCGGTCCACCAACAGGTGGGCCACCTACACCGAATAACGGCAGCGATCCACAAGCAGCACCACATCCTTATGGCCCGCCTGGCGTGGATCCAGCAATGGCGCACTATCATCTCCATCAGCAGCCACACCCGCAGCAACATCTGCCACATCAGCAGGGTGGACCTGGCGGACCGCCACAGAATCCCGTTGAAAATGTGAATAAAGACGAATATGGTCAGATGCCATTGGGTGGTCCGCCACCACCTCCACCAGGTGGTCATCACCCAGTTTATGGACGGTATCATCATGCTGATCCTAATATTGACCCATATCGATATGGTCATTCGCCAATGCAGCAGGCGCCACCCGGTGGAAAACCACAACAGCAAGTAACACCACCTGCTGGACCTGGCGGCGGTATCTCGTCACCCAATCGGCCACCGCCGCAACGATATATTCCAGGGCAACCACCACAGGGACCCACTCCCACTTTGAACTCGTTGTTACAGTCTTCGCATCCGCCGCCACCACCCCAGCATCGGTATTCGAACAGTTACGATCCCCAACAACAACAGCAGCAACAACAACAGCAGCAGGGCGTTCCTCATCCGCCACCACCACATCAACCGTACGGAACACAACAAGGCGGTTGGGCACCTCCGCCACGCCCATATAGTCCACTGGGGCCGTCGCAGGCGTATCGAACGCCACCACCGGTGAGTAGCATATCAATATGATTTATAAACTTCACTTTTAAACATGGCAAGTAAGGAGGGGAAAGCTACTCCAGTACCGATTTTGGTAGACTCGTTTTGCTCCGAAGGATGCATATTTTTTTGTTTGTATTAAGCTGGTGAGTGAACAATGAAAGACGGTGGACAAATTATTATTAAACCCCGAACATAGCTGAGCACGATAAATCTAGAACGTAGGTTTGAAGTTATTCGTTCTGGTCGGTACAATAAATATTCAATATTTCGTTAACTTATTGTGATAGCTGTGCCTCAACCGCCGATTCGTTGTAACGGTAGGTCAATAGCTTTAAAACTCGTCCCGACTTTCATATTTTATGTTGCAACATTTCAATCCCTTAACATTTGTTTCTTTCCGGCTTGTTTAAAATCTATAAATTTTATAATAAATGCAAATTTATTGAAATGAATACAGCAATAATGCCAATTGGTAGAAGACCCAAAAGCTTCAAACTTTATATAAGTGGCCAGTACGGAAATATTTGCTATCGCCATTCTGTCTCCTTAAGAACAGAGGAAGTGATGCTTTTTTGATATATATTTATATACATATAATTAAATGATATTTGAGGGAGCTGTTTTTATTGTCACAACCACCGATAGAGAACCATCAGTTATTGCATTTAATTCAAGAATGAGTCTCCAATCCCTAATTCAGCGTTTACCTCGTTTAATATATTGTATCTGAATTAATTATTTGCCAAAGATTCATTTTGGGTGTTGAGATTTCCCACATTGTACAAATATATTTGTAAATCATTAAAATTGAATTAAAATCGATTAGGAATGCGGCTAATCTACTGTTGGGGTAAGGGGTGAGTCCTGGTGTAAGGGAGCCAAAATTTATACCCACTATTGAATCTGTGTAAATACGAAACTAAATAAGACGGTCCCTGGTAACTGAAATTATAGAATTCTTGCAACTAAATCATGCTTTCAACGTAATTTGAGATTACCTTCTCAATTTCTTGTACAAGCAAATATACAATTCTTATCACATTGCAGCAATAATGGCCAAGTTAGGTGTAGCTTTTCTTGCCTTATAAGGAAGTTTTCATTCGTTTTTTGTGACAAATTTATACTTGTCCGTATTCCAGGGAACCAGACAACTGAGAACTATCACGACGATTCTTCTGTTATTGGGAACATACCACGAGGAATGAGTTAAGATCAATGAGAAATGATATATTTAATAAAACTTGCTGAACTTATGTTATTTATACCTGCGATTGCTAGACCGTGACACCTTCCGCCTTTTGAACACTTCATTATGTTTACGACTAACAGTTGATTCACTTTAAAATGCATCCCTATCCTGTTGTGTGTTCTCTTAACCCTCAAGCACTGTCAAAATATCTCATAAGCAATATATTTTTTTGCTCTCTTTCAAGTCATTTCTGTATGCGCCTCAGCTTGATAATTATCAAAGCAATTTAAGTGTCGCATTACATCCTACTTGTGTGAATTGGGGTATTTATGGTTTATATGTAAATTCGCTACCTGTATTTGCTTTGAACCGAAAAAATCACTCCTTTATACAAAGGAAGATTGAGGTCTATTCATTCTAAACTTCAGTACACTAGCACAAGAAAACTGCCTTCCTAATGCAGCATAGAAAATCAAATAAATTTGGAGACTACGCTAACTATGAGAATTGGCCGGACTTTTAGTTCATAGAACCATCCCTAGCATAACATAACATCGTCATATTTCTGACAATGTTGGAGCATATAAAACAGTAAAACTGTTAAGTAGGAAGATTATTGTATTGCATCTATGGAACAAATTATCTTCACTTATTGCAAATTTCGTCATAACTATGTATCTATTTTATTACCCTTCCCGTAATGCCCACACAAAAACCGTCTCTTTGTTGCTCCAAGTGCAAATATCAGCATAACAGTAGACAGACACGCATCCCAACAACTAACGGATTCATTTAATTGGGGGGAAGGGTCGCATTACATTGGCTTACAATACTATCGATTGATTTTTATGCTCATTTTTTTTGGTACTTGATTGCATTAATTTATTGCCGACCCATTACTCAAAAGCCCCTTGGCTCGTTTTCTTGGGCAATAAAGTTTTCCTTGTATCATGAGCATTTTTAGTGCTTTTTTGACATTGACCCTGATTTCTATTTCAATTACGAGCGGTTTAAATAAGTCACCCGCTATCTGGCTTTAGTTGGCGTTGTAGTTGTTCATCGTTGCTCTTATTTTGGTGTCGTTTTTCTTTGCTTGGCATTTTTACTTGTAATTTTGTTGTTGTCGGCGACGACGTCATTGTAGTGCTTTTGAGAGAACACAATTTGCATTGAATAACGTGATGGCGTGTTATGCCTGCGATATAATTTTTTCGTTTTTTTTAAATTTATTTTATAATTAAAAAGCAAGCAATTTTTTGTGGCGGCTGCCCGAAACTGAAAGTTAGAAACAATATGGAATTGCGGGTGGGGGAATTGCCTACTTTAGATCCTCAAATGATTATCCAGGTGACTTTCACTACGCCATCACATCACTGTAGTTCTTTATTTGTGAAAAAGAGTATAACTATTGAAAATGCCACTGCAGTGTCATAGTGAGGAGGCAGCACATTACAACAAATTAGAAAGGAACAGACTTTACTTGTGAATGAATTGTTCCCAAATACCATAAGACACAAACTAGAATAAGTGTTAGGCATAAATACAATGAATTTGGCACTGAATATCTTGATAGTTTTACATCTGTACACTGAGTCGCTATTTAATAAATTGTTCATCGGTTCAGAAAGCGGTCCTAGTTTGAATTAGCAAGGCGACACATTTTCACCGTTGTGTCGCCTTGCTTATGAAGTACATAATAAGATCAGATAATAATCTTGAGTGAAATCGTATAAGACACCACAGTTACTCACTCGGCATAATCTAAATCCAAAGAGTATACATATATAGAGCTCGCACGACGACCGAAATTATTGTTGCAAACTTTTGTTCGAGGGGTTTTCTAGTAAACCCCTCGAACATAAATACACGCATTGCATCTCGCTTTTTGTGAAATCGCCTTCACTTCCATTACACAAAATGTTGAGTGATTCTATGTCTATGCATGTATACTCTGTGCTAAATCGTTGCAATTGAGCATTCCAAAGCATTGCAAATGAGTATCGTATGTGGACATTTTCTATGGAGGATAATGATTCCTTTAAGTAGCAATTATCAAAGACTTGCAAATGTTGATATGTATGTATATTGAATACACCAGTAAATTCATTAAATGTTTATCACTTTTATTCCAAACGTGGTTCTTCAAATCTTATCTTTTCACTATTTCTGCTGTATATGTATTATAGTGATTTTCCTTTATAAAATCTTTCGAAGATTTGAAAATATAAATTATTTGACTTATTCAATAACTCTTTTTGTGGTCTGCAGTAATGCACCATAACATAATGATTATGACTTGTGGCTCATAAACCCATATCTAGGTTCCTGAACACCGCAACGCAAATAAGTAGTACAAAATGACGGCGCGTTGATGAGCGGACACTGGTAAAAACTTAGACTCACGCTATTTCTCGTACCGGAAGCGTGTTGCTTGTCACTGTAGTCTGGCTTTAGTGTGCATCCTGGCCGTTGTTGGCTCTCAGTCTCGGTTTAGGGAATAAGTTATTATTAGTAATAAAAGCTATGCAAGGGCGGACTTTTGTTATCTATGCAGTGATAGACTTATGATATAGAATTGACGTAAATTGCCACTTAAACCATAGAGGAGTGTCAGAATGAAACGTCAAAACAGAGTCGCTGCAATTAAAGTATGGAGTGGAATATTTTACAATACATGCATTTAAGTGATATAAGAGGTCGAGGAATAAACCATCGCCAATAATTGTAGGACTGTTTTTATTTTGGAGGAACTGTTAAAACCAAGTTAGAGGTTTCGATATATTAAAAGTGGTTACCATCCAAAATAGCTGTTGATAACACAAGTCCAATCACTCGAGTGGATTAGCTGCTACCATGAAGATAAAGATATGTGAGAACTGTTACAACGAAGTGCGAGAGTAATTTAAAAGAACTTAATTGTTCTTCTTTCTTTAAACACCGTTAAATTTATTGCATTTATTTAAGAATTGTTTATGTTTCGTTAGTGTAGTCGCAACCGGTATTTTTTCTAGTTTTACTTTTCTTGAAGTTTACTTTAGAGTGACGTTTTTTCTACCGTGCCGTCCACGACTATAAATTTACATGCTTTAAACACAGCGCCGAGTACAAAAAAAAAAGTTTGCCGCCTTTTGAATTAACAACAACAACAACACCAGCAATAAAAATAATAATAATGACAACAACAAGTACAACAAAAAGACCAAACCGTAAAAAGTATATCAAAAGGAAGGCAAAACAGCCAAACACACATGCACACACCAGGCAGACTATAGCCATGCAGCCAGCCAGCCAGCCAACCTACCAACCCAAAACAACAACAGTAACAACGAATGGGGTATGTCATGAAGGTACATTGGTGTTGGTGTGTTTGTGTGTCAATACTTAAATAAATGTTTGTCGTTTTTATGAATGAAATATAAAAAATGTGAAATAAAATCTTCAAGGTTCAGCTCAAGCGTCGCTTGCGTCGGCGGTGGTGTCGGTGTCGGTGCGCTGGGTTTTTGTGATTGTACCGGGGACACCATTGACGACCAGCCAGCCAACCAACCAACCAGGCAACAGATCGACCGACCGACGGACCGACAAGTTGGCTCTATGCTACCGGCTTGATTTACTCACTGTTTAAGGCAAGGAGGTGAACAAGTTGCCAATGCATTGCAATGCGGGTGTTACAACTGTTGTTACTGTTGCCTCTGCTAAAACTCCGTGGCACCAAATTGTTGGTTGGGTGGTGGGTGTTGGGTAGTTGAAGGAAAGGCTTCTTGCATCTGTTGTCACCAGCGACAGGGAAATTATAATTTCGCGCCAATATTTGTTCTGCATTAGTTTCGTTTCTTTCATAATTTCTTTGCGTATTTTTTTTGCTGCTTGGTGAGCTTAAAATAAAAAATAAATAAATAGTAAACAATCGCCAAAGAATCATGAATAATGAAAATTAAAATAAAATAAATTTAAATGATTCATTGTGCAATTTTACGACAACGACGGCACTTGTGACGTAAAAAGGCAGAGTGAGTGAGAGGAGGTGGGCAGACTGATATCAGATCGCTGCTGTCAGCACAGTTCATGGTGGTGTGGGGTGCGGAACAAAGCGGAACGGTGCGCCGCGTTTTACCGTTTAAAGGTTAATAAACTTGAGAGAATAAATTGTAAATTGGTTAATCGCTCGGCAGTCGCCCAGTCGCCTAGGCTGGGTCTGTGTTTGATTGGCTGTGTGTGTTTGCGTTTGTTTGTCAGTCAGTCACCGGGCAGGCAGTTTACTTGTTTGACTATCTTTCCAACCGTCCTGCAGACTAGCTGCTACCCTTGCCACTATTGTCGGTTGTACTGTATAAATACATACATACGAATATATATGTATATATTTATGTTCTGTTATTGTTATTGCTGTTCTCTTTGATAGCAGCAGCTGATGCAGAGGTGCATGACACACATTTCTACATTTCTTTGTATAATGAGTGTTGTTGTGGTTGCTTTTAATTTCAAATCCGCACAACTATTGAAGTGAGGGTCTGAAATTATGAGTGAGTCGAGCCCCCGTGGTCTAGTGGCGGCAAGCACAGTAGTCATAAATTGACCTTGTCGTCTTTCTATATTTTTCTCTTTACTTGTCAGTACACATTACCACAACCATTGCTCGCTCGCATAACCTATTACGGTGTGACATTGCTGGAAAAAATGTACACACGAAGCTGAATTTTGACTAAAATGAAATTAAATAAAATCACAAAGCGTTCTTATATGAAGCATTCTTCAAAACACACTAGAAATGTCGCACAAGCGTGTCTATGAATAATTTTTTTCAATCTTAATAAGTTTTTATTTACAATTCATATTTGCTTTCATTTCTTTGCATTGTTAGTGGAAGTGTTGTCTACTTGCGTAGGGGGGAGACAAATATTTGATTCGTCAACAAGAGGTATGTCTGGTACGATTGGTAACAGAAACTGTTCACTGCGCAACACCTTTCGTCTTCAGATCAACTCTGCGTTTGAATACTATCACTGAGAAAACAATCTATGTATAGAGCGAAAATAGCGCTAGATCCCAATGCACAGCGTGTTCCATAAGCGTAGCTCCCATACAATCAAAATTACCAGTGGTTTCATTAAACCACTTTTTTCGCGATTTGAGCTCTCAGTGATACTATTAAAGAAACCCAGGGCAAACATCAAGAATAATTTTAAGCTTTCTATATAGATATACATATACGAGTAATTATGTGTTTCTTGTGCTAAATTTACTGAAATTTTTCATTTATTTATATTTAAGTAGGTGCCAATATTATTCTAAGATCCATATATATGTCTCATATTGTTTATAATTGTCTATGATTCTGCCAGTTAAGTTATGATTTTAATTATTTATTGTTCGCAATGCTCATTCCTGTAATCTTAACCCAGTTGATTAATTATATGTTGCGAAAATTTAAAAAAACCAAATATATTAAGTAAGAAATTAGGAAGTGCGCCACGTAAAATAGAGCACAATATTGCTATGTTTTTGCATGTGTCTACCCATTTAAATGAATCTTGCTTCTAAATAATTGTTTGTTTATCATACTAATCAAGTCTGTGACCTTGGGGATAATGGTCCAAAATTCAAGAGTTTACTTCCATACTTGAAAGTATCGAAACTGTTGCTGGTGCCTGCGTGCCTATCAAGCAGTGACGGCCTCTAGCCACCAACACCACCACCACAATCAAAATTGTCCAAACAACTATGAAAATTCCCAAAACAGCTGTTTTTGTGCAGCAGCGCTGTTTTCCACAACCAATTTTATATAAAAATAGAAGCAATCAATGCTTAAAATATAAATAGAAATTGAAAAACAAAGAAAATGTGTAATAAATTCGAATGTGTGTGTGTGTGTGTGTGTGTAGAAATAAATTGACCATACTACAATCGAATTGTTTTGTGTATGCGAGTTACGAGTTACGAGTACTCACTCGAATTTTACTGCGCTGCTCTTGCTACTTCAAGTACTGAAACCGCTACAACAAGAGACGAGGCTGGCAAGGCTACGGAGCGGCGGCGACGTTTACGATTGCCTTGCTTTTCCGACGACAGCGATGACTGTTGCTCACTCTTAGCAAAAATTTAAATAAAAGCTGCGGGGGTTTACGAAAAATGTGCGCCTCTTGAACTATATTTAAATTTTGTATACACACATATACATATACATTTGAGTGAATATATGCAGAAAATTAAAAAAAAAAACTTAAAAGAACTTGGCGAACAATTTTTTCGTTTGTATTTAAATAAACCAAAACACAAATGCCGCAAG
This sequence comes from Clusia tigrina, assembly GCA_920105625.2. Classification (NCBI taxonomy): domain Eukaryota; kingdom Metazoa; phylum Arthropoda; class Insecta; order Diptera; family Clusiidae; genus Clusia; species Clusia tigrina. Next base: position 30,651,330 of record OV050031.1, on the reverse strand, counting down.
TACAATAACAGAGCAAGAACAAAGACGTGAGCGAGCAATTGCAAAGGCAGCAGCAACAACAAGAACAACACTAATCGGCAACTGGAATAACAACAAAATCGGCAACTTTTGCGTCTGTGTGATGTGGACGTGCAACAATTGCATGCTAGGAAAATGTTTACTATTATTTTGTGGAATTGCAGGCAACATGGTAACACGCAGCAGCGTCGGAGCAGACATAGTTGCACACACATCAGCACATATTTGTACAATAACAACAATGAGTAAATAATTCATTCATGTGACCCAGAAAAGGGCAATAAAGACAAACCAAAAGTAAAGAAAAGCAAAGAAAAGAAAATAAAAGAAAACGGCACTATATTGGTTCTTTGCCATGCAATTCAGTCGTGCTGTACGGACGACTGCGCTCCAAATGATACCAAATATTCACATTCACACATACACACTTCCGCACACACAACACACACACACACACACACATACATATATTTTTATACCCACTCGTATGTTTGCTTGTACAATGTACAAAGTCATTCATACAGCAACGCACACGAAATTTGCAAACCAAAACTTTACCAAAAGAAATAGCAGGGCAAAAGCGCGAAAGAACAGCAAAACAAGGAATTCTTTGCGCGGCTTTTTATGGTACAATTCCCGCATCCATGCATCCGTATCACATCCCGTCCCGTTTGGTGGTTGCGCGATTGTGTACGGTTGCCGTTGCATGATTGCTGCGGCGTTTGCCTTGCCCGGTCTGCTCTTCCTTTTATAAACTTTAAAACGTATTTTTTATTTCGTAAATTTTTCAGCGCAATTGGCCCATTTTTTCACTCTCTTCCTTCATACAGGTTTCGGGTTTTTTTTTTGTTTTCCTTGCTTTTTGTTGTTGTCAATGAAATGTTCACAGCTGTTTGGTAATGTGCCATTTATGGCCACGATTCTTTGAGAAGCGGACACTTCACGTGTGCTGTTTGTGTGTGGTGTGGCATGAGTGCATTCTTATGACACAGTTGAATTCTGGAAAAAATTCCAGCCAGCGAACCAACCTGCTTAATTTAATCAGCTTAAAGTTCGAAATGCAAATCAACATTTTAATTTTATTCATAATATTCATAATTTGTTTTAAGCATTCAATGTAATTATTAACATCCAGACTACACGCTCGAATTGAACTTTCATTAGTCCAGTTCGCGCTTTACCTGTTTTTGTTTGTCTTGTTGAGAATGTTATGAGCGAATTGAAAAAGAAAATCAAGTTTGATATATGTTCTCCAGATCGACTTCGTGTAGTTTCCGGAGAGAGTCGTATAATTTGTATTAAATATGCCGCACTTGTAGACCTACGTCCCCAGGTAGTGCTATTCGCACTTTACAATAAACACAACATTTACCTTCTAAAGTGGTATAAAACTGTCCTTTGCGATAGTTCCCTAACTATTGAGGACACATGTGCATTATTTTATGTCTTACTTTACGCATGTACTCGTAGTTCAGTTTAATACTACGCTTTAACTTGTATTCCTTCTTGTGAAGTAATGATTGTGAAATCCATTTTCCAGGCCAATTTCTCTCTGGCCTAAACAAGGCTTTTGAATATCCTAATCAAAACACTTCGGTTTCTTCCGTTTATTCAGTTGTTTCTTTTGTTTTTTTTTTCTTTACGTAGGAGGTCGGACAAAATTGCTTTTAAGCTTTCTTGGTTCAAAATATAATTTTGATTCTTTCAACTTCTGAATAATTATTTTTTATACAATTTCTTCGTAAAAAGATAGTTCGGTGTTGAATTAAAATTGTTTTTGTCTTTTGGAAACGGAATTTGCAGTGTTATCAGACATAATTGAGGGAATCTATGCAAAATAATATAATGCTATTGGCGATGATGGCGTTAGTCTGAGAGTCTTAAAAGTAATTCCATTAAATTTGATTCGCTAACTAGATCATATAACGAATTTTCATTCACTTCTATATAGTAATGGAACTTATGAACCGTTATTTGTACATAGATTTCAGTTTTGCGGAAGAGATGAAGTCAATAATTCAAGCTTTTCCTGTAGGTTTCATATTGAGGACAAATTCTTCAGCATATATTTCAACTGAGTAGGCCACAGAGAATGAGACTATCCTCATCTTTCAAATAAATAGGGGCATCACAATAGATGTTTCTGGTCGCGGTGTACAACACCCTTAAATAAATCTAATTTAATCTAATCTAATCTAGGCCATAGTGAGATACTGCAAAAGCGTATCCATTCATCAAAATGAGTGTGTTGGACCGGGTTTACCTAGCAACTCATTTCGCATACAGCATATCACTTGAATCTAGCCTTGAAATTTGGAAAGGAATAAAGAAAATTATGAACTCGTTGGGTTGAGTAGAACATAAACTGAACTCTTCCAAACTAACCTGGCCATATAATTCACGAAATGTATTATTGTAGCATATAACAAAGAACTATTTGTTATATTCTTAAATAGAAGAGAAATTGGACAGAATAATTAGTTTCTCCACATATATACACATATTATGGTGATGATATTGAATTGGAAGGGGGTGGAGATAAATATAAACAAACTGTAACATTTGCTGGAAGAAGCAGAACGCCAAGGCTTGTTTTCGTTCCTGATTCTTTAAGTCTCTAAAGATAAAAGCAAAAGACGATGATGTTCCCATTCAAAACTGTACCGAAAAAGGTTACAAACACCTGCTCTGTTCGAGTGAGTTACAATAAAATAACTCTGTTTGCCCATTCTTTGCTTTCTAAAATGTAAACTAGCGGAAAAAGGAATTTAATCTAAATGAAAGGTAATTACAAAAATTGCAGAAAAACATCACCGCCAACAATCCAGTAACAGCAGCAGATAGTGAAACATTAAATTGCGTACTACATGCCGTGCATATCTGATTACTTCCTTCTTATAAAAAAGGCTTAAATGGAAGGTTGAGCCATGCCTAACATTGAGCAGGAAGGTGCTAATTTCATAGCAAGGATGTGGAATACTTTACCCGGGTAAAGTAAACAGAACAAAAGAAGTTAAAAAAAGTCGAAATGACGCAAGATTGCCAAGTGTTCTACACAAAGCTACACACACACACATACACACACAGGCGCGCGCACGTGTATTGTAATAAAAACTAGAAGTGCCGGTATATGAGTGAGTAATCAAATGCTGTCGCACAAAAACAACGCGATTCTGAGCTGAACCAGGTACACAACAAAAAATAATAAAAATAAAATTGAAAAAATAATATAAAAAAGAAGGAAATATGATGAAAACAGCGATAATACATTTTTATATAAAGCAACCAATATAGATATTTGAGTGTGAAAAGTGGGGTGGCAGGCAGGGTGGGAATGGTTGCGTGGACGAGGGAGGGAGGGCACGGTAGGACAGGGTATGGTATGCAGGCAAGACGTGACGTTTAAGTAAACTGAATGAATAAAATTTTGATTGATTTATATGAAATGCGCAAACAAAACAAACGTGCACGGGATGATAGGAAAGATGATGATGACACGAGATTGTGAAGAGCAGCATGTGCGCGCGATACAGTTGCATATGGTGTACAAAGGAAAAAAGAAAAAAATAAAATAAAAAAAAACAAAATAATGAATTAGAGAAGGTAGAATCGCTCCGAGATAAATTTGAGATTCACTGAATCAAAACAAGTCAATGGACTTGGTGCATGCACACGAGCAATCAACCAAACGAACGAACGAGCACTCAGAGGAGGCACACATAGGTACGTGCACATTGGTAGCTAGTGAGCTAGTGTCAGTGAGGAAGCCGCTGGGGCTCGTGATGGTGACTGGGCGGCTGATGGTAGGTACTGAGTGACACATGTTAAGGGCGACGCACCGGGGTTACCTAAAGATAAGGCAAAAACGAACAAAAACACTGCTGCAATAGGGAAGTTCGTGATACTCTTGAATGAAATGGAAAGGAGTGCTAAGAGCACGAGGATAAAAATAATCACATCAAAATAAAAATGAGCACAAAAACCACAACAAAACAGAAAATTAATTGAAAAGGTGAAGCAGCAATTTAAACTGCCTCTTCTTTCTCTGGTTTCCGTGTTGCTATTATTACTTTTTTTTTTTTTTTTTTTTTTTTTTAGCAAATTACCCTTCGCCGGCAATGCATAAATCCACGTCGTGGTAATGGTAGGGGCTGTGCCCGGCTTATGTGCTGCCTCTTTCAACGGAAAGGATTTATTTTTTGGTTTATTTTCTTGCTCTCACATACAGCTAACTTCCGCATATAAACATTGCGCTGAGTACTTTAGCCGGGCCCCTGTGCCGTCAAAACAAGGTCATTCTTTTATGCATGCAAATCGTGCCCGAGGCGGCACAAAACACTGAAGTGAGCATAGAGGAGTGTACACCACTCCGCCGCACATGTACAGACCAGCAGTAGCACTCTTGGAATTATACCAAAATGTGTAATTATTGTACGTTTGTATGGGAATGTGCTCGTATGTGCGTATATCCTGTTGCGAACTAAATAACATTTTGTGTGGCAATAGTCGAGGAAGCATGTGTGCTAAACACCTAATTCTCCCACTGTTGAGTAAATGGCATAAATGGTACCACTTCCTTTTTGTCCGTTTCTGGCCTGTTCAGTGCGGGTATGTGAGTGAGTGCATAAGTGGGCTGCTAACCATTAGTTAACCCATTCACAACATTGATAGAATCTGTGTTGTGGACGCAGCAACTTTACACATGCTGGTCCCGTCCCTAACGCCAACACCGTTGGATCGCTCGCTTGCCGGGGCTGCTCCCTGGTCCGTCGTTTTTTGTGTAGTATTTTGTTGTGAATGAAATTATTGTACTGCTCCTCTGGTCTGTTCTTCATGTATGCAGACCAGCATCATCATCCATGCGCCTTGTTCCAACTTCGTGTGTCTGCCTTCCTGTCTGTCTGTCTGGCTGTCTGTCTGTCTGTCTGTCTGTCCGCCTGTCCGTCTGCTTGCCTGTCTTCTGACTGTCCGTCTGTTTGCTTCTCTTGTCCTCGGTTTAGCCAATTTTTATTGAATGAAACCATGCAACACGCGCACTGCTTAAACTTGCCTGTCCTGGCCGTGCTTTGGTAGTGGTCTCGTGCTTTGATAATAGACTTCACGGCTGCAGCAATATTGTATGTGCTCTGCTCACTGCTTACAATTGTTGGCGCGTGCTGCTTTTGTTGTCTGAAATTCCCAACAGGAGCTGCTAACCAGGCCACCAACTGCTGCCGCCGCCTCTGCCTTCAAATTAACGTTTCGATTACCGTCGCCTTCTGCGCTGTGCAAATGAACGCTAACCCACAAATGTAGCACAACACCAAATCCAAAGCACAGGCGATCCAAATAAAGTAAATTATTAGACAGACGGCATTGGGCATAAAGCATTCGCCAGCCTCCACTTTAAAACGGCGCTTATGGATAGTTTTCGTGCACTCCTACCTACACACACACTTTCATATATCCTCATGTGCAAGGGTATGGACGTGTGTTTGGATTGGCCATGGCTGTGGCTGGTATCCTGTTGCTATGTAGCATGCAGCAATCGTTGTATTGTTTGTAGGTGTTTCGCTCCATGTTCCAAACGCACTCGACCGACTACAGTTACAACAGTTAACGCACAGGAACCTTCTCCTGGCTACCGCCAGCCCCCATCCCCGATTACTGCATGCCGCACAAAGTTGAGTCTATTTATATTTTTGTTTTTGTTTTGCTTTTTAATGCTAAGGTCGTGGCTATGTTAGTGCTGGAGTGTGTGTGGGAGAGCTTGCATATGCGTAGGCATGAGCGAAGTGCGCTCTTTGAAGATTTGACCTTCAAAATGTGTGCCGGCGGGCCAAGTGTCAAGCAAAGAGAAATGCAGTGCAAAGAAAATAAATTATCTACGTATGTATACCCAAAAATTGTGCAAGTGTATCGGTGTACACCAAGCATGACCTAATTTGTGACAAGTAGATTAAGGGAAATATGTGCAACTCTTGCTTCTCGAATTGATCTTTCCGACACAGTTATGAACTCCTTGATGAACTGTAGTGAATCTAATTTGGGTTAGAGCAGAGTTCTTGCATGGCATGGCTGTAACTCTTCTGGGAGCTAATTATAAAACTTCCTAGATGTGCCATTCCAAAGAGAATAGAATTCATATCCGGAATTGAATTATTGAATCCCCTTGGCTATTCATGTTGCAGGCAAAATAACTCTTTCATTCTTTCATTGATCAAGAATGATTAGGTTAGGTTGAATAGCTGTCCTTAGACTCAGGGCTGTTCAAGGCCCACTGTGGAACCATCAGAGCTTTTTCCTTACACCTCCCTATCCTCCTTAAACCATCCTGTGGATTTGATAAAAGTAGCCACTTTCGTTAGCTTCAACCGGGAAACCTCCTTAATACTGTAAAAAATGCGAATACAAGCGCGGAGAACCTTTTTCTTTATAGAGCCATGCACGCACACAGAAGGTGTTCCACTGTTTTCTCTTCCTCGATATCCTGACAGGTTCTACAAAAGTCATAATGGGGTGCCCTTAGTCTACTTGCATGTCTACTAATCAAACAATGACCTGTCAGCACCCTATTTCAATCCTACAGTATTTCTACATGAATAGAGTGCTATTGATGCTTTCCTTACTCCAGACAGACTCCTCATTTAACTTCCAATTAGGCTTTCTGTCAAGAATCAGACCCAGGTAGCAAGCTCTTTCTGGTAATCTATGCCTTAGGCCTTACGTCTGGTAATCTATGCTTCCTACTAAACAGCACCAGTTCTGTGTTGCCTACATTCATTTATTATAAGTCCAGCCAAATACATTTGGTACAAGGATTGTGGAGTAGTTTGAAAAACGCAGTCATCCGAATACTGCACCAATCTGGACCTCAAAATCATGGTTTCTTGTGACCAGCAATTTTCCAGTATGCTTGTGATCTGAGTAGTAGGGTTCGCTAAGATGAACCCATATTCATTCTGATACTAGATCCAACTAAGCTAACTGGAAATTAGCATATCGTTGTATTAATATTGTGATTTTTTATTTGAAACTGTCAATTGCCCCAAGATATTAATCAAGGGTGTTTCTTTAGCCTGCCCCGAAATTGGTTAAATATAAAAGTAGCGACCTGAAGAAAATCTGTCCTAGTTACGACAATCTTGCTAATTAGGACCGGAAATGCATAAATTATAAAGGCAAAATTTCGGCGCTCGCAGTGCTGTGAAGGATCACATACAAAGCACAGAAGTCTACTGAATATGGCTACAAACATCGTAATATAACTAATCCAGATTCAAATTAAGAAAGTATATAGTATAGATTCCCTTTATAACAAATAGTTTGACTGGAATGTATTGGACTAGTTGATCCCAACTCGGGCAAATATTTAAATATGTGCCTCATTGTGTATTGGTAGTTAATACTCTTACACATCTGTCTTCATGGTGTGGGTAAAATCCTCTCTCCAAAAGCTTGGTCTGTCAATGGTTCTTTCCATTTCTTCCGCCTTTTTAGTCGGACCTTTTGGGTTGCTGGCACTCATTGAGCCAAATCCTAGCACATAATTACTGGAGGTGTTATAAATAAAATTAATAATGTTAAAAAATACTCATACCCACAAATGTGGTGTCATTTTATAAGAGAAAATCTATGATACCTGTTTTTTACCACTATGGAACCACATTCATTCATCAGAAGACTTCTGTCACTCTTCATTCCAATTTTCGCAGATTACTCTAGAAATAATTCTCTGGTGTCTTCACATGCTTATTTCATTAAACAAGTTTAGAAACAAAAATCTTTTGTTATAGAATATGGAGCGTATTATTTGAAACTCGTCTGGAAGCCGCTATAAGTGTTCAAGGGAATCAGATAAATATATTATATTAAATTCCATTGTTGGTACGATTGTTATTGCAATCTAGTTTTGTGATTTGCTGCAAACAACAATCGTTGGTCTGAATATGATTCTTACTTAAAAGTTGTACATTATAAACGTAAAATAGAGGCGGAAGATTTCCGAGTAAGCAATGGCAATGCAATGGGCCGTATAAGAATTTCACTCGAAGGTATATTAATGGTCAATTTAGAAGGGAAATAATCAATAATAGAAAGCGCCTTAAGTCATTTCTGAGGCAATTTGCCATTGCGTCACTTAAAAATTATTATTTAAAGTTGAAAGTTTAGTGGAAGTACGTCATAGATGCGGGGAATATCTTCCGTAATATTGGAAAATGCCGAAGCATTCCTAATATAAGATGAGGAGAGCCCCTCATGTTAAGTTGCATTTTGCATGAATGACTGGAAATAATTGGTTTTGAACTTTGTTAATAAGCCTGAGTTATGCCCAATTTACTTCCAAAGAGTCTACATCTACTCTAATTCCGTTTCCTGTATGCGATGGAGAGGGCTGGAGGGGCCAACAATGCACAATAATTTAGTATATGAATTTTAAACTAATATGCGAAGTATTCATGCAACCAAAATTCATTCGCATGCAGCTTTGCCTGCTATAATTAATAAGAAGCAATTATATTTCTGTGTCACATTCATTGGAGTAGTCAGTCAGAGTCAGTCGTAGCCGTCTTGGGTTTCGGCGTCATCGTCATTATCATTAGTAACAAACCGACAAATGCTAAAGTAACGACAACAACAACAACAACAACAACAGCAGCAACTTCGGCAGGCGGCAACAGCAGCAGCGCACAATAGCAGAAACCTTACCAAATCGACATTTTCCGTAAACATGAAACGAAATTCTTATTCCACACTCTTGCTTAACCATCACCACCACCACCACCGCCGCCAACAACAACAACAACAAGTGCTGCAACAACTTGGTCTTTTACCCAGCGCTGTTCCATGGACGGCAAGTCTGTGCTCTATCAAACTACAACAAAAAACAACGCAGCATTTGTCAGAGAAAATTACCACTCTGCAAAGTTTTTCCCTCACTCCTGGCTGACTACGCACACGCATCTAAACATTTACCGGTATACACACACAAAACACACTCACACACACTCGCAGTCGCACTCAGGCAAACAAGCAGCCATGTTAGCATAGATACACACCCACACACATACACACATACACACATTTCTATCTATTTTACTTTGTACAGAAAATAATTTCAATCTTGCTCTGAACACGATTCTACTTTTTGTCTGCCCTGCCTGCGAGCCCGCCAACCTTGCCTGTGTGCTCGAGTCTGTCCTGGCAGTGGTGCCGTTCCTGCGTGCCTGCCTGCCTGCGCGTGTTTGTATATTGCCTGAAACATTTTGCCTGTTCTTCTTGTGCTGTTGGTGCTGTGAGATTCCCTTTTATCATGGAATTATAAGCCCAGCATGCTCACTGCCATACAATCCCAGGCCATGCCTTGCCTTGCCATGCCATACGATGTGCTGTTGGCATGGATATGCTTGAATTCCATGGTGAGTGCTGTGCTGTCCCATGAGTTCTGAGCATGTACGTTTGTCTCTCTCTCTGTATATGTGTAGGTGTGTTTGGGTATGTATGTATGCGAGCATGTGCGTTATTTGCTTTAGCAGTTTGTTCATTACATTCTCTGGCAGGGTACATGCTCGGCTTTTATACGTTCGCTCGTTCGTTCGTTCGTTCTTTCTGTTTATCCGCACATTCCCAACACGGGCGTACCTTTCCGTTCCGAACTACAGCCAGCAGCCACAGCCACATCCATAGCATAAAGCCAGAGTCAGAGTTCCATAGCTAGTCGGTCGACAGTCCGTGTATGCGTGCGTACGTCACGTCAGTCAAGTGAAGTGGTGGCACCGACGACGACGATGACGATGGTTTGTGGAACCGAACGTTCAAACGACCCTTTTCGCATTAACATTGCTGCTTCTGGTACTGTGCTGTGCTGTGCTGGTGCTGTTTTTGTTGCTGTCGCTGCTTTTGATTTTCATCCTTAATTTTCATTTTCCTTCCCTTTATTCCCCTCGGCAGCGGCTGAGTCTCCCATTAGATTTATTGCCATATTTTACTTGCATTCGCAATTCGTAGTGTTCGTCCTCGATGTCGACATCATTATTATTGTTGTTGTTGGTGCTGGCGTTGCTGCAGCTTTTGTAGTTGTTGCAATTTCTGAAGCTGTTTTATAAAACGTTACGTTACGTTACATTACGTACATCCGGCCCGAGGACTGTGTACTCCGGGGGTTAAAATGAAAATCCTTTCATTAATGGCGCAAAACTTTTTTTTTGCCTTTTTTGCTTCTGGGTTCTGGGTCTGCTGTTTCCGACTTCAGTTCCATACATTGCTGCTTTCAGAGTTTGCTCTTGCCTTCACCGCTGTTGTTGTTGTTGCTGTTGTTGTTGTTGTTGCTGATGGTGCTGTCGTTGCTGCTATGGCGCGTAGAACTCATACTTTTGGGTCCTTGCGCTCATTCGTTCGCTCGCCTGCTTGCCTGCTTTTTAACTGTAGCTCAGCACAGACACACACACACACAGGCAAATACAGAGTTTGGTCTTTCGTGTTGGCGCATTATTTGGCATGGCATCCATGTCGTACGTGGCAGCAGCTATGGATGCCACACTATGTCATGCCCTCATGCCTTGAAAGCGTAGGAAAAGTTTCCAGCTTGCTGCTCTGCGCTGTGTTCGTACCATGTGCCGAAATATGTGCCTTTTGGTTGGGTTTTGCACAATTTTCTGTTGCTGGCATTTTAATTCAGCTGATTTGTTTGGTGGAGTCGAGCTGAGCCGAGCTGAGCTGAGCTGGGCAGAGCATCGTTTCCACACCGAAAAGGCTAAATTGAAATTAAACTTTATGAAATACTGCCGGGTGTGCTGTGTGGCATACGACTATACTCTGGGGTAAATAATTGAGTTACCAACTAACTCCAAGGCTCCGAAGGAGGTTATTGTGTAACAGTATTAGTTGGCTTTCAAAGGTTGGATACAAGTGAAATTAATGCCTCAGCCGTATTCTAAAAAAAGGTTAATTTATAAATACAATTTTTAGAGTATTTCCGCAGGAAAGCAATTGAGAAACACAGCATATCTAAAATATAATATTCCTGGCTGGCAGCTTCAAGGGGGCGCGAGGTCATGAATATATATATAGTGTATATCTAGAACCTCTTCCATCCTAATACCCCATAATTATACCCATTTACCCCACATTAAATTAGTAGTCTTCCATCAAACTGTCCTCGTACAGCACTAGAATATAAAATATAATAGTTTCTTTATGGGATAAGTAAGTGTGTGCAAACCTGGGTTTCCAAATAAAAACTACAATAACAGGGTCCAACCTTTTCCCTTTATTCTTATCTGCTATTCCATCAGAGTTACAATGGGTAGGGTAGATCTCGGTCCACTAAGATTTTCATACATTTTACACTAGCAATGTTTGTAATGCTCAAGTAAGCAGTGCAGATTTGGATATATAAATATATATTCTAATGTTTTGCTATGTGATTTCTTAGTTATAATATGGTCCATCAGGGACGGATATTCAAGGACTGAGTATTTTGTTTGTAGTCCTTCTGCTTTATAATTGCAAAGTGAAGTTATTTTAATCAATTTTACAGTTTTTCTATACAAGTCTTATAACGACACGGCTAGATATTCAGCTCCGGTGGTTCACACTGTACCTGTTATTAATTCTTCGTATAAAGTAAGGGTTATTTTATCGGTGCAGTTATCAGTTGTCATTTTTTAACCACTTTTCCTCAAAACATATGTTTTAATAAGGAAAAACCTTGCCTGGTTTTAGCTTGAGTCACATATATCAATTATTAATGCGGTGGAAAAGATGAAGCACAAAAAATGGTCGGGCACAGTGTCACAGCTTGAGCTGGAACTATAAATCTTCAGGCTAAACATAAGTGTCATATTTGATCTGCTATCACATATAGAAGAAATTTGCATTATTATTCTACAAAAGGTGTCTTCAATATGTTCATATACCGCTGCAGCCTTCTTTACTTGTTTCTATATATAACCTTCTTTGTTTGAAAACGCAAATACCCCTATATAGCCGTGGCAAACATGTGGTATGAATGCCATGATATCCATTGGTCACATTGAACCACTAAAACCGCCGTGGTTTTGTCCCTCGACTCATTCGCTTGCCAAGTAAACAACGAAGTCGCTAAGTGCTTTCGAAAAGTTAGCAGCTGTGGCAACAACAAATGCTCTGCCAATATTTATAATTTTGTATATACAACAATTATTCTAATTACAAATCATACAAATTTGACTTGGTACCGCAGTTACCAGTCGCTAAGACATATAAATCAAATTCCAACGCGTTAAATTTTAGAACATTTAAAAAAAAGGACATATAGGGACCTGGGGATGGTGCATAGCATGCGTTTTATATGACTAAAATTATGCTAAGAAAAAGTCCAAGTATCATGATCGAAGACTTTCTACGATACTTTCATTGCATATCTAGTATTACTTTCATGGTTATATAGCATATAGTCGTACTATCTGTCTTAAACTGCACAATTTCCCCAATTCCGAGTTAAGAGTTGTTTGTTTCCTGAGAATGTTCCCATTTTCTTGTCTAAAACCCTGAGCGAATCAACTATTACTTTTCATTTTCATGAGTGTCGTTTTTTAATTAACTTTAATTCTCCTCTGGAGAAAATTTTTACATTTCCAACTGGAGTAGTTTCAGCTCATAATCCTGGTGCTTAATTACACTGCTGGCGGTGGTACGGTGTGGTGCGGTGCGGTACGGTGCCAGGGAATGGTGTGCGGTCTGACCAAGCTCAGCAATTTGTTGTAGTCAGCTGTTTTTCGCACGAACATTTCTTGCTTACATCTAAAATCGATTTACGGTTTCCTCTTTGTCGTTGACTTACTCGGAGTTCACCCACACAAGCAAAGCAATGCTCGTTCACATGCAACGACGCACACAAACACAGACACGGATTTGTGGCAATAAGAAGTGACACTGCCTTGAAAGTTATGCTCCGCCACCAGCTGAATATCTTGGATATCTGCATTTTTATCGCCACACTCTGGCAATCATCTGCACACAGTTGGACTGGTGGGTGAGTGCTGGGTGGTCTGGCTGCCATTATAGTGATACCGGGATTTTCGATGATGGAGAGAGGGTAGTGAACTCTCTCATTGAGTGTGTGCATTTTCACGAATGGATGTGGAAAATCGATTAAAATTGTACACACACACACACACACACACACACACACATATATATATATATATATATATATATATATATATATATATATATATATATATATATATATATATATATATATATATATATTCTCGTAGAGCCACCCACCCATACAGACATAGCAGTTTGTGTGTATATACAAAGCTCAACTGAATAAGCGAGTCAACGAACATGACACCTCATGCCGTTGTGAGCTGGCTGGGCTCATGCGTTCCTCTGTCACCCGAGTGTTCGTTGAAATTTGTCCAGGGTGGGTAGCTTTGTATCTGGCAGGCGAACACTAGGCACGTAGCTGAGGATATGTTCTGATGGGATGGGAGGGGATGGGGTTGCGAGTGCTGGTGCTGGTGGTGCTGTCATTGCTGCTGCTGTTGCCGCTACTACAACTACTACTGTATGTGTGAGTTTTCCGAGTATGTGTGCTGTGTGTGTGACTATGTGAAATTGACATTGCATATTTTATATGTTGTAATCGAAGAGAGGAGTTGATGGAGAGGATAGGAAAGGAGATGCAGCAAGGCTAGGCGAGGAACTAAAGTTGAAGTTACCGCCTCGTATAACGGTATAATGGCATTAATGCCAGCACGAAGAAAAGCATTTTTGTTTTTTTTCCACTTCAACATATTTTTTCCTTTTTGAGAATTTTCCTTGATGGTGTGCACTTAACTCGGCATTTGGACATGCTCTGCTCGTAAAGGTGGTTGATTGTTGTTTGCTCGGGTCGGTCTATGTTCGGCTGCTCCTTCTATTGCAGCTAAAGGGATTTCCCATTTTATTCATAAATTTTTTATGCATTCTTTATGCTGTCGCTAGTGTTTTCCTCTGTTTCTGATTCAAACAGATTGGCTGGGCAGGGAAGGGTAGTGCAGTCCTGTCGCTGCCTGCGTGCCTGCCTGCCTGCCTGACAATCGTGGTCGTTAGAGTCCTCGTCCGTGCTTTGTTCGTTTGATCGTTTGAAGTATGTTTGGAACTTTGTGTGTAGAATTTTGATTATGCTGCTTGTCTGACTGACTGCCTTGCATTGCCTTGGCTTGGCTTTGTTTGCTTCGTTTGCCGGTCTGCTCGACTGCCAGCAGTTTTCTCATATTCATCATTTATTTCGCTAGTCATTGTTTTTGTTCGTGTGTCGTTTTGTATTAATCTGATTTTAATTGTTTGCTACGAAAAAAATGATGTTGTTTTGTCATTGACAATCGATTATTTATTGAGTCAAGACAGGTTTCGTCGTTCTTGCTCCCTGGTAGTTCTCTAAAAAGAATAAAGGGATGTGTGGTGGGTACCGCATGTGCCACCTGCAATTATTGCCCCAAACGCCCTCAATCATGAGCAGTTTTGGATAAATATTTATCTGATTTGTGCTTTTCGAACATGGCTTCATTTGCGACCTACTCTAAAAACTAATTGTTAATATCCTCAGGTAATTGATTTTTATGAACAATTCAATGAACAAATTCCTATGTCCTTTTTAATTTCGTGAAACTACCATTCAACTATTTCCACCCTTTTTGAAATCGAGTGACTACAATTTTTGATAATAGATTAAATCATCAAAGCACTCCAAATGAACGACTTTCACCCTTACATCAATGAACAGTACAATCAATTCAATTACATAAATCAGCGCTATTCAACCTGTGGTACGCGTACCACTTGTGGTACGCGAGGCTTTTCCAAGTGGTACGCCAAATCTTTGAAAATTTAAACCATTTTTCAGTAATTAATGCTTTTTTCCCCAAAATCTTTTTTCTTGTTTTTCATTCTTAAGTATACTTTTTTTCGAAAATTTTTTTTTCGGAAATTCCGCCATCTGTACTATAAATTAACAACTAAAAAAACACCATTAGTGTTGATTTGTGTTGCTATATGGATTTTTTTTTATTTTTGGGGAAATTTTCAAGCTCTTAAAATATGCTACACTTTTTATAACAATTTTAAACGTTATTTTATTTAAATAAGGCAAAGCACAAATATTTCCTGAAAAAAAACACCATTAGTGTTGATTTGTGTTGCTATATGGATTTTTTTTTATTTTTGGGGAAATTTTCAAGCTCTTAAAATATGCTACACTTTTTATAACAATTTTAAACGTTATTTTATTTAAATAAGGCAAAGCACAAATATTTCCTGATATCGCTCGCAAAAAATAAACAAAAAATCCCTTTTTTATTTTTTTTTTTTTTATTTCTCGTTTTATTTCTTTTTGTACATATTGATGGATATTAGTTTTAGTTGACATATTTCCATATACAGGTGCAGTCGTTCTATTTTTTATTTGTTGCTATGGATAAGTGGTTAATAAGAAGCAAAGAAACAAATAAAGATAAAAATAATGATTGTCCTGCTAGTTCGAATGAACCACAACAAACTTATTCACAAGTACAACAAGTTGAAAGACCCAGATCTCCTCCGACCACCAGCGCTCCAAAAAAATACAAAAGTACGAGACGATATGATGGGGAGTATATAAAATTTGGTTTTAGTGTTCTTGTTGTAGAATTTTCGGATGATCGCCCACAGTGTGTTATATGTAACGAAGTTCTGTCCAATCAGTCCATGAAGCCATCACTTTTAAAGCGGCATATACAAACAAAGCATCCTAGTTTAGAAAACAAACCAAAAGATTTTTTTTTGCAAAAACAAAGTGAAATGAAAGCTAATCAAACTAATATTAAATCGTTTTCTGGTACTACAAAAAAAACCGTAGAAGCATCGTTTTTAGTCTCCTACCAAATAGCAAAATGCGGCAAACCTTTTACAATTGCAGAAGAACTAATATTGCCAGCTACAAAGTCCATAGTGAGTTGCATGTTAGGAGAAGACCAAGTAAAGA
Organism: Clusia tigrina; assembly: GCA_920105625.2. Lineage (NCBI taxonomy): Eukaryota > Metazoa > Arthropoda > Insecta > Diptera > Clusiidae > Clusia > Clusia tigrina. The sequence goes on along the minus strand of OV050031.1, from coordinate 30,635,339 downwards.
AACTTGCATCAGTATCTCTGTCAGATACTACAGTGAGTCGCAGGGTAAATGATATGGCGTTAAATGTAAAACAATTAGCAATAAATCAGATTAAACAAAGCGAATACTTTGCTCTTCAAATAGATGAAAGCACCGATGTAGTAAATTGTGCACAAGTACTTGTATATATTCGATATATTTTTCAAAAGGAGTTTAAGGAAGAGTTTTTATTTTGTGAGGACCTGCCGACTTATACTACAGCAACTGAAATATTTAAAAAGTTAAATCACTTTATTGAGGAAAATAATTTAGACTGGAAGCGATGTGCAGGGCTTTGTACTGATGGTGCGCGGGCAATGACAGGTAGATATAATGGGGTAATCACAAAAGTAAAACATGTTGCTCCGAATTGTAAATTTACTCATTGTGTTATACATCGGGAAGCTTTGGTTGCCAAAAGAATATCGAGTGACCTCAAAGAAGTTCTTGATGACGCCGTAAAGATTGTTAATTTTATAAAATCAAGATCACTTAATTGTCGCTTGTTTAAAGATTTGTGTTTTGAAATGGACAGTGTATATACCAGTCTTCTCTTGAATACTGAGGTTAGATGGTTGTCAAGAGGAAAAATGCTAACTCGTCTTGTGGAGCTACGATCGGAAGTTCAAATATTTTTATCACAAATGAACAATGATTTCTCCAATAAATTTTTAGATACAATTTGGTTGGCAAAGTTGGCATATTTAGCAGATATTTTCTCGCGTTTAAATGATTTAAATTTAAGTTTACAAGGTTCATCAAAAACTCCATTTGAAGTGCAAGGAAAAATAAAAGCCATGACTAAAAAATTAAATTTAATGGTCAATGCTGTTGAAAATAGCAATTTCGAATCATTTTCCAAATTGGAACAATTTCTACTTGAAAATGAAATTGAACCCACAATTGAATTAAAAAAATGCATTAGCAGTCATTGTAAACTGTTAATAGCTACCTTTAATGAATATTTTCCTGAAAGTCACGAAGAATATTTATGGATACAAAATCCGTTTTTAGATCAACAACATTCCACATTAAGCCTAAAAGACAGGGAATCATTAATTGATCTATCATGTGATCCGGCACAAAAATTTGTTTTCCAAAACACAAATATTTTTTCATTTTGGATAAAACAGAAAACTGAATATGAATCGTTATATCATGAAGCAGTTAAATATTTGTTACCATTCACCTCTACATATTTATGTGAAAAAGCATTTTCATCAATGTTAATAATCAAAAATAAATATCGAACATCATTAAATTTGGAGCCCAGTATGAGATTAAAATGATCAAAAATTGAACCAGACATAAAATCTTTAATATCAAAAATGCAGTGTCAGCCATCTCATTAATTTGTGATATTTATAAAATGAATTCTGAATATATTTTTGTTACGTTTTTATTAATTTTAAATATTTTTTTATGTTTATTTTCTTTAATTTTTATTTATTTATTTTTAAATAGTTGGTTAAACAGCAAATAAAATCGCTGAGATCTCACTACTAAATATTTTTTATTTTATGTTTTTATTATTATCTGTTTAATTTTTTTTATTAATAAATGAATAAAATATTTAAATATTTTTAATTTTTTTGGTTGTGTTGAGTCTATTTTTTTCATATACATATTTTTTTTGGTGGTACGCAAAATGTTGTTCGTGAATTTTGTGGTACGCGAGCCAAAAAGGTTGAATAGCGCTGACATAAATTATTATAAATAAGTTCTTGCAGATAATAAACGTTTTCCTTGTGGGAATGAAAGTACATGAATATTTGCTTTTTCATATAATGTGAAAGTGGATTTCAAAGAACTTCTGCTTTAGAGTTGTTTTTGTCGATAAGGACTGAATGAATCATTTATTTGTACCAATTTTATCGATCCAATACACTGAAAGGAGGATCAGTTGGCAATATTCAGAAATGTATTTCAAAATATGCTACTGCTTTGGCAGATCTTGAGCCCTATCATGTTGAAACCGAATCTTCAAGGAAGGGGTGTTGTTAATGATATTTCGGTAAATGTTGTTCTCATTTGCACACTAATTTGCTTCAAGGCATAGGTCCTTATTCGATTTGGGGTAACAATCCAGAATATAAAGTCTCCTAAGACTTCACTCATTTTAAATAATTGTTATAATAGAATATCATAAAAAAATAATCAATACGAATACATGAGATAGAGATACTAATAAAAAATTTTATTTTTTCTTTCATATCTTTAGCAGACGAATACATCGAGAGGGCAATCACCATATCCGCCAACACATGGTCAAAATTCTGGTTCCTATCCAAGTTCACCCCAACAACAACCTGGTGGTCCACCGCCTCCACCACAGTCTACAAATCAGGGCACGGCAACCACCCAATACTCGCCGTACCCGCAGCGGTATCCCACACCGCCAGGGCCGGCGACAGGACCGAATCATAGGACTGCCTACTCAACGCATCAGGTAAGGAGCATTACATAACACTAATTTATATGATGGGAAGTTCTTACAGGGGTGTACACACGAGTATCTGAGTATGTTTGCGACTGCAAGTGAATTTAAATGTGTGTGCGTGTTTATAATTGAATTGCAGAGCATGGGACTTGCTATGTGGCTGGGTGGGTGGGTGTGTATGTGTGTATGTGTGTGGCAGATGACATAACAACAATTTAACATTGAACAAAAGCATTTACATCACTTGTCCATTTGAGCATTTGCATTATGTATGCAGATATGCTTTATTTATACTCACACTCTCATGCCTACACATGCATCCAGCGACTGCCCTGCAGTATGTACTTGCAACACTTCCATTGGAAATTCATGTGCACATTTAATGCTCACACATATACTTTGATATCGAAGGATGGATGAACATTTATGTGTGTGTATAGATGCATTCGGCAAACTGGTCTGGTGTGGTGTGGTGGTGCTGGAATTAATGTCCTGCTGCACTGTCGTATCCAGTCACCGTTTGTTGTTTGTGTTGCGTGCTGCAACTGCCCATGCTGCACCTCACGTCAGTTGCCACATCATTATCATAAACAAGAAAATTTTGCTGTTCTTATTTGTTGTGGCTTTCATTGGGTTTAATAGGCGTTTTTTTAAAATATCACATTTTTTTGTTCTGCTCGTCCTTTATGTGATATGCAGTTTTAATTAACCACGTTATGACGTCCGTGGGGAGGAGACCCTCATAAAAACCTTTGGTTGGTAGGGGTTTGTATATTTACAGTTGGCGGATGTTTTGTGCATGACGACAAGAAACCTGAAAGGAATATTCAATTATCTATGCAGAGATTTTTCATCTTTGAATGTGCACTTCAAATGGGTCTAAATTGGCTTCGATTCGATTTATTCGATTAATCCGCGCAAAATTACCCTTTATATTGTTACTAAAAATAAAAATTGATTATAAACTGGCCCTTGGTTGTTCTGTTCTAGATTAAACCGAGTATGCATGTCACTAATTAACTTGATGTCATATTAAGTTGGTATTCTCAAATAAAAAATGCCAGCTGAATCAGGTGTTGGGGTTTAGAGATCCCACTCTTAGCATTACAACCCCACTTTCAAATTTTTTAGGCACTCAACTGAGAGAACCGTGCAAATATTAATGTTTAAAAGGGGGAAAGGGTTCAGCTATCAACGCCTTATATACATATATACATATATTCCCCTCCATATTCAGTATAAAATTTGGAGTACCCGTTTGTAGTTGCACTTGTGTCAACACAGTTGATGGTACATCCCATTATTTCACTGGATGAGTAACCACTTTGAAAAATTCTTCCCACACCGGACTGGAATAGGAAGTTGTTTATTTCCGAACTAAAAAAATATTCACTTGGTTTATTTTAGTTATTTCCACCATACGTTTCTCTGCTTGTGAACTGTTTCCTGTCATGAGTAGCAGGGAAATGGGTGCCTGACAAACAAAAATTGTTAAAATTAATAAGTTTTTTTATTACACCTTACCCCATAATTAATTATGTCCTAAGGGAAGGGGTTTGTGGGAATGAGTGCTGGAACTTCGACTCGCGATTGAAAGAAGCATTTATTTTGACACCTGCTTCCCTGAATAGAATTTGACAATATATTTTATTGCCGTAGGTTGGGCCTGTGATAAGATCACCCTTTAGTTTTGTCAGTTATGCTTGATATCTTCCTCAGTGAGTCTACCATTAATGGGAGTGTGAACATAACAATTAAGTGGGGTTTGTACTGTAATTGTCATGACCTTTTCCAAGTGTTTCCAGTAATGCACTTCGCCATAGTTCCTGTGTGTTGTGAATTAATATTGTATGTGCATATTTTGGGAAAGGGGAAGAACACTCAGATTTTATTTTAAGGATATAAATTATGCACCCATTGCTCAGAATATTGTCTGATAGCAAGATAGTTAGAACGTCTACAGACCAATTACCCGACAAAGAAACATGCTATCATAACAGAAGGGGTGCATATACGTTCTACCTTTGAACGTATGGTTTTGTTATTCAGAGAACCTTTTTCAAATCACAGATCTTCCAAAAACGATGTGTAAGATATCGCGAAGCAATGTGCTGAAGGATAAACTGAGGGGAGTACTTATTTCAAAGAGCACACTTGGAATACTACCCTCCCTATATTTAGGGTGGAAAGTTGCATTTATTATTTTAAATGAAAGTCAGGGCGTGGCAGTATTTAAGTCGGTGGCAATTGCTTTTTTGTTCACTGTGATTTCTTTTCCTCCCACCACTCCAAAGGACCCGCCACAACTCTACGTAGATTCAACCAGCACCACCACGTAATTGAAAGCTCATATTTTAATCATTAAAAATTTATTATGAAAAATATTTAATTATGTTTGTGGTAAAATCGTGAAAAACTTAATAAAAATGCAAACATCACATTTTCACATTTAATTACTAAAAACTTGCCAGGACATGACCACAAAAAGTACGCAAACAGAAAATTAAAATCGATTTTCATCTGCAGAGTGGGTGTGCATGCATAAAAAAACACCTTTCCAACAGCAAAACACTAAAATTGTGTGGGACTAGTGAAGCAAAATAAAAAAACATAAAATAAAATAAATTTAAATGAATGCATTTTTCATGCGCTGCAACAAAAGCAACGTCAAACGCGCTTGTTTCAAAATATTCAATTTATTTTGCCTGCATTTTTTATTATTTTTTAATTTGTTAGTCGCCTTTGTGTGTGCGCAGCCCGAGAACTGTGTTGTTGCCTTGCCACAGCTGCAAATTATATAAAAAAATTATATTAATTTAATAAATGTGAAAAATACACAAAATATATTTTTTGCCATTTTATATTTGAACGAGTGCCTCTCTGTTTGCAGTATCCTGAACCGAATCGACCTTGGCCTGGTGGTTCTTCGCCTGCACCTAGTCCCGGGCCTGGTGGCCATCCGCTGCCGCCAGCATCGCCGCATCAGCCACAGCATGGTGGACCACCGCCCAGCAGTAGTCCAGGACATGCGCCCAGCCCATCACCGCAGCCATCGCAAGCCTCACCATCGCCACATCAGGTAATTAATCTTTAACGCATACACATTTATCGTCATTGCGAATGCATGGGTGAACTCCTGTCGAGAGCAAGAGCAAACAATATTAAATGTATGTACACATATTGAAAAAAGAAAGAAAAAAAGAAAATTTAATAAAACACGGAAAAGCACGCACAGCTTTCAAATGACGCACGACATGTGCTGCACAACTCAATTGAATGCAGCGGCATGCAGGCAACTACAATTCCGGGAAACATGCATTGTGCAAGCATCAACAAAGCTGAGAGAAAGAGAGAGAGAGAGAGAGAGGAAGGGAGAGTTGGGAAAAGCGTGGGCGAGAATTTAATTACAAACATGGAATGCAGATTTAGGTTAGATGTGAGATTGCCCAGTATGAGGTGGAAGGCAAATAGTGGGTGGCAGGCCTGAAACCAGTGGGAACACACCAGCAGCGGAGAGCTGTGAAATCAAGGCTCTGTTCTACTTTAACTTTACCAGTGCCCTTTTACAAGAGTTGACGGAGAAAATAGAGGCCATGTTGTCTGTTCTTATTTCCACAGACGGAAACTCAAGTCTGTTTAAAATCTCAATAAAATCCACACTGAGCTGCAGAGCCATATGTATGTGACTCTATTGTAGAGATGACGCCAGTAGCCAGAATTGTTAAATAAGTCACCAACAGTTGACTTATTTATCAAATTGCCTTTTCTCATCTTCAAAGTGGCCTTCAGCTCCTTCAGCGAATTTTCTTTTATGCTCTTTATCGACTCAAAACACTTGCCAGGAAGTGTCAAATTAAACTTTGGAAACATGAAACAGTTGGACGGTCCACAACAACAGGGTGGTAACAAAGGTACAAAGAACGGCAGAGGTATTCATAAGTAGTGAAATTAGAACGACTCCAACGGCAGCTTTGGACGTTATGCTCAATCGGCTGCCTGTAAGGCTTTTTGGCGAAAAAATGGCTGCGAACTCAGTTATAAGTCTAAAAGCTACGCTTCAATGGGTTTGCGTAGGTCATGCGACTATTTTAATACATTTTGAGGGTATTCCTGACTCTTTAGATTACATCACACCAATTTATGCCTTCAATGGTATGTGCAGGATCTCCATTCCCTCCTGGAGCTTAATAAGTGAGTACCGAGCTTGGTCGAAAATGTTGGTGGTGGTGCAATATCGTGGTACCAACTCCATGAATTTTGCTGCCGCAAATCCGGCGTTTTCGGGGAATATTCGCGGATATTCTCGTGTAAGCGTTTCATGACGCTTAAATAGCATTCCTTACTCGCCATTTGTCCATTTGCAATACTGAATCTGTATGGTTTCAAAAGATATAGCGGGCCACAAGCTAATGCGAATCTCTATTGGGCAATCTTCAAGCAAGTCGGCGGGCTTTTAATAAAAGTGAACCCTTGAAACTTTCAAGGATTATTATGTTTGACAGCAATCTTCTGTATCCCACACGGATGTACCTTGATTGATAGTGGTGGGGTCCACTTTTATTGTATTGTAAGAATATGAGTTTCAGTTACTAAAAATTCTACGTGATTTTTTACTTTTAAAAGTCGAATATTATTTTAGTACATTTAGACAGGATTTTGCGGGCCAATTGTATATATTTGACTATCCAAATTCGCGATTGTTAATCAATAATCGACCAATCGACCACGTCAGATGCTCTGTTGCTAATCTCGTTCTGTAACTCTATTTAAGATCAAGCCAAAGAATTATTGATTCTTTGTTGGGTGTACTCATTGTATAGCCAAGCCAAGGAATTCTTGATTGTGTGATGGGTGTACTTGTGTATAGTCAAACTCGTCCTCGTATTTTTGATGTTGTATGTAGAATGATTGATTTTTCCGCATTACTTAACAACAAATATACGTGAAATTAATTTTGGGCAGTTGCTGAATATTTTGTCAATTTTAATAATGTGCATTTACCAGCCAGCACGCCTACGCCAACGCCTGCCAGTCTAGCAGTGTTGTCCCCCCGAAACACAGCAGCGTCACGTATGCCGTGCACACGCCTGCCTCCTTCCACGTGCAGTCACAGTCGGTGGTGGTGGAAAATAAATGCTGCAGTGGTAACCAGAAAGGGCGACCGGACGCATCGCGTACACATAAAAGCGCACACACATGTGCACAAGTGGCCAATTTAACCACGACCGCGTGATGCTGTCAGGCGGTGAATCTCTTTTTGCATTGGGTATTTTACCGCCTCGTGCATAATGCAAATGATGTGCTTGCAAGCGAGTGTAATGAAATTGGAACTGTGCAGTGAGCGCCGTTGCAGCTATCACAACCACACACTCTCACACAAGCTCACTCACTCGCATGCCCAGTTGAGTGTGTGTCTGTGAAATGCGTTATGGATGATGATGCTGGTGCGCTCCGGAGCATGGCGGAAAGAGTGCGCCATGCCTGTGTTTTTGTCGGTGGCAACTATTTGCATTGTGGAATTAAATCGCTTTTGGTGTGCGCAAATTGGATGCGTTGGTTCGGTTGATTACGGTTGGTTCTGGTCTACTCCGGTCTGCTCTATGCTGCCCTGGTCTGTTCTGCTCTGATCAGGTCCGGTCGGGTTGGTTTCGTTTGGTTTGCAAGGCTTTGCATACTTTTCAATTTTATTTTATTGGTTTTCGTCGGACTCGGACCCGTCCTGGTCGGCCTGGCCTGTTGGGGGTTCGGGTGGTGGTCGGTCTGTGATGTAATTTTCATTTGGTTGGGAAATGCAACTTTTCTGTTTTTAATTTTTGTTTTTCTTTGCTCATCTCATCATTGATTTAGTGAATCGGAATGATGCTGATGGTTTTCCTGTTAACGGTTGCAACGGTCATGTCGTTCGTCCTGCAGTGTCCTGCTTGATTGGCTGTCCTTGCTGTTGCTTACGTTATCTAACGTAAATACAGCCAAACAAAAAATGCAATTGAAAATTTTAATTGCCATTTTTCAACGGTTTAGACGCGCGACGTGTGCATGTCAGTTGAGAGAAGGGACGACGTTTTTATTTGAATTTTCATTTAAAATTCTCTCTACGAGTCGATTACTGGCTGGTTGTTCATGTTCAGGAGTTTATTTAAGCAATTGAAGACGCAGTTCCAAGCAAAAGGGTTTTAAAAGCTAACAAAATGTACAATCATTAAATTAAAATGAAAACATGAAAGAGTGGGACACCATCTGAAGAAATTAACCAAATATTGGCCAAAGGTTGCATACCCTTTTGAATTTAATAAAGTAAATCATATTGAAATAAATTAAAAACGGTTTCCTCAGAAAAAATGCAAAAAAGAGGGTATTCTGGATATCTGAGCAACAAAGATCACAGCCAACATATTTGAGTTTATCTTGTGTTTTATGAGAACGTTTTCAAACACGTGACAATTCAATATGAATACTTCTAGGTAGGATGTGTCTAATATAGCCTGTCGTTGAAAGTTACAGGAGGAAGGAACTTGTGACCACTTGAAAAATTTTCTCGAGAACATAAAAAAGTCCTGTCATCTAATACCAAATTGCCGAAATATTTGGCGTGTTGTCATCAGTTCCTTCATTATTTGTTCGACGTGTCCAATAAAACCGTATTCTCACTTGTAAAAAAAAACAAGAGAATATAATTTTTGATATCTGCCAACATTGATAGTCTAATGGTAGGTGGGCCAAGACAGAAGGTGTGTGTTCGCTTCCCAATTAGACGTGGGAAGTATTGTTTTGGTCTTATACTTCTGTATATTTCTTGCACTGGCTTGTTTAGTGCCAATACGCGTCCCTCAAACCCTCAGTCTTCTACACACAGGAGTAAATTTAATTACACGTCAGCTGTTTGCTTATGGCGAAAGTTGCTGTTTTTGCCCCACCCTAATGCACAAAAGCAATTGTTGAAAGAAATACAACGAAGTAAATTTTTTTTTAAATTTCAGCTGAAGGAGGTACAAACAAACCCCACCGCCTCCAATCGTTCCCAGCACATGTGGTTTGGGTTTATTTGCTTGCTGGCTTGCTAGCTTTTTATGGAGGAATGAGTTGTCATTTAAACTTAAATTGCGATTCGACAGCTCCTCTCACACTTGATTGCTTAGCAATTTGCATGTTTTTGCTGGTAGACTGTCGCCTGCCTCCACCAGGTAAAGGCAGTCGACGAGTTGATTGTTAAAAGCACAGCAAAAAGACACAAATGAAACAAAGCAGATCTGAAAAGAAAATAGCTTTGTGCTTTTTCTTTTGTTGGTTCGCTTTTTAACAACAGTCGTTTCTGCTGCTATTGCACTATTGCAGCAACAATGTCGGCCCCTCTGTCTGTCTCTGACAAACCGCACAAATAGTCGGTTACAAGTTGCTCGCTCGCTCGATGGCTGCTTCCTTGCCTGCCTCGTGCACTTAAGTGCATTAAAAATTCAACGCTAAGAGCGCTTAACAACGTTCAGAGTGCTTAGTTAAAGAAGCAGCAGTTGCTTGCAGTATTACAGAGCCAAACAGACACACTCGCATACATATGCACATATAAAAGTGGGTAGGGTCGGACGACCTTTGCGTTTGCATTATGTGATTCTAGGAAATTGCCTGCTAAAACCACACAACACAACTGTTCGCTCTGCTGCTCATACATCACATCGAAGCTTCGTGTTGTGGTGGATATGTTGCACGAGCTCATCTTCAGGCCCCTCCTTGCCTCCTTATGCTCCTTATGCTTGGTTTTTAGATTAAATTATTGGAACCTTTTCCACAGTTACAACAAAACCTAAAAGAATCAAAGTGTATCTAAATGTATGTGTACTCGTTAAAGTAGTTTTCTCTCTGTGTGTGTGTGTGAGCGTCATGCACGTTGTCTGTGGAGCGGTTCGCAGAGGAAGATTTTGTGTTAAATGAAGTGCAACTTTTATTCGGAGCTACCAGAAGTGCGTCGCCTTTTGGCACGCAACTCACGTAATTGTTGTGTTGCTTTTTATTGCTTTGTCGGCGGCGGGCGCGCTGCACTGCGCGGATCGCTTTTAGGCGTTTTACTTATGTAAACGCTTGCTTGGAACTACTCTCATTTCCTTTTCGAGGCACGTATTCAGGTTATTGTATGCTGTAGAGTCGTGTGGATGGCAGCCAGCACAGATATACGTAGCTGATAAATGCTTCACACAGAAGGCGAAGAGGGATGCATGCGAGCACTTTTGGCGCGCTCTCGCAGTCGGTTGAAATTGAATTGAAACAACCTCTGAAATTGCTTATTTATGGTAATTCTGACATTTCGCATGTCAGATCTTCCTTTGCGTGTGAGTGTGATTCCAGAGTGTTGTGTGTTAGGAAATGTGCCTGGAATTGATTGGCATGGGTTGTAACTACTTTAGAAATCCTGTAAAGTAGCTCGACTCTCACAGACTCAAGCACGTCAAGCTGCCACTGAAGCATACATAATTTGGACGCTTCAGACTAAAGTTTTATTTTCGAAACGGGGAACATGCTCAAGTGCCCATTTCTAAGACTCCCTCCGCAATCTCAATGATTGACAACAATCTTAATGTCACTCTAGAAAGTCATAAAATACTAAAAAGAATATCCAATGTCTTATCATAAACGACATATACATAATCCTGTATTATTAAATCTCCTCATTTAGGACAATTATACAGACACCCTCATCATCCCCGTTATCGTGTCGTTACGAGGCACCGTGCATCCAGACGTGAACATGGAAGAATTACGAATACAAACAACAATGTTGTGACGCTTGTTGTGTTTTTACTGTAGGCGTTTTTTACGTCACTCCAACGGGAACAGGAGTGATTAATTAGCTTACGATAAGTTGATGCTTATGAGGGAATTTTCTATAAGTTGTTGTAAAACATCAAAAAGTACAAAACAACTTGTTGGCCACGCCTACCAATAACTTGTACAGTTTATCCACATTATTACGACACAAATTGTATTTAATGTTTAACTAAAAATACGACCAGGATACTAATCTCTTCCTCAGAACCACTGTCATTGGTTTTGTTTGCAAATATTTAATTTTTAATAATTATCATGGAAAAAATAGTCAAGATAGGTCCGTTTCCAAGATATCGAACCTAGCGACATGTATTTCAACACGCTGGGCACTGTGTGTCACACAGCACAGCAGGGAATGGTCCTGCTGGTAGAAAAATCGAGAGATTCCACAGTTTCGAGAAACGTTGCGAAGCGAATTTTGTCAATTGGTGTTATTATACTTCATATTTGAGAAGTTATTAACAAATGGAATATTGTACGGGAAATTAGTGCAGTTCAGCATTATTTGCGGTCTCCCGTATGAGCATCAGCAAACGAAGCCGTGGAGGGATTTTGTCCGACGTGATGTTCCACACACAATTATATACGACTAAAAGACATTAAGATTCCATATGTCCATTTTAAAGATAGTCACATCTTCTGGAAAACGCCGACGTATTAAAACCAGTACCCAGTAAATAATTTGCAACCAAATAAAAACGTCCCTGAATTCAATTCTAAGTATCTAAACTCAATGGGAAAGGTATAAGTTTAAAAACACAATTTCGAAAGGTTGCAATACCCCGGCACCCACAGATTTAAGTACTTCTGGAAGGAAAATGTTCAGGGATTAACTCTTTTATCTCCATCGCCACGCTATTTCACTGAAATTGGTTGTAGTTTATTTAACGCAGATTTTCTCTAGTTAAATCCTTCCATTCTATGTACGTAATTGATTGAAGCCTCTCTATAAGTAGGTCATGGTTATCATTGACCTTAGACATTCATCTGCCCTTTCTTACATAAGTATCGTGAAGGTCATGGTCATTATCATATTGGGGTATATTTTTCGTAGCTTATTCATTCGTTCCGTATTTTGTGTCTCTCACTCCCATGGCTGCAAATGTCACTATCAAAGGTTAATGTCACACCGCAGCCATACTCGTCTACGAGCTAATTTCCAGCAGCAGATGAGTTGCCCAAAAGCGGGCTACATTATTTGACTTTGAAATTGCAGACAAAACAGGCAACTCATCTAGCAGCAACCCAGCAACTGAAACCCCGACGTACCACCGCCCGACGTACCAACCAACAGAGCCACCCAACCAGGCAGGCACACAATTCTGGCTGCATGTAACCGGCACCCGAAACGCAAGCACGCAGTATACACGCTGCTGTGACCACATCTTCTGCTGCACAACTGCCGCCTTGGATGGGCTGTGCACGATGATAGCGCTGCATTGCGTTGCAAATCATTGCGTATGCCGTTGTGTCAGCAACATCGTCGTCATCATCACCATCAACATCGTCGTCGGCGTCATTGCGTCGTTGCCGGCGTTATCGTGTTACGTGGCAGGCGCACCGCTACTCCATGGGTACATGAATGGTGGCCTTTGCATAGCTGCATGCATGTGTGGTGTTGATGTGTGTTTACCCCGATGGTTCTTGCTCTTGTTCTTGTTGTTGTTGTTGTCGTTGTTATAGTTGCTATTTGGCTTGCATAGTTTTGGTTTATTTTGTATTGCAACGCGAGGTGGCTACATGTGTTCTCTCCGCAAATTCACTCACACACACACACAGGCACAGTCGCAGTCACACTTCGCCTCCAATTGGGTCGATACCGCGAATATGTTATCTCAGCGAGCTCAGCTCAGCTCAGCTGGTCTGACGGTCGGCTGTTTGGCTCTTTGGAACTCGCCTGTTAAGTTGGCATTGAATTTGTGCAGGCTTTGCTGCCACTGCTGCTGCTTTTGTTGGTGTTTGTAGTTGGTGCTTTCGAACTGTTTTGGTGGTGCATGCACCGGAGATGCTATTGCCGCAATTTCTAATAATGAGGGTCGGCGACTACGTTGATGAGATGTTTTACTGCAACGAAAATTGTAATGTGGTTGTTGTTGTTGTTGCTGTGTTTGCTGTTTTTGCTGCATTTCTTATGCCGCTTAATCGCAATCGCATCGCATATCGTTGCCTATTCTGGCATTTCTGGCACTGCTGCTGCTGCTCTTGGTTCCAGCCAAGCTAGCTGGGTTGCTCCTGTTTTGTTTTGTTTTGCTTTGCTTTGTGCATGTTGATGCGTTAAATAATTGGCTTTCGCTCTCGTTGGAGGCCTGTGCCTGTGCCAGTGCCCGTGTCTCTGTCTGTGCCTGCACAGCTACCTCTTGTTTAAATGGGGCGCCTGTTTTTCCTTTCATTTGGAATTTCGAGTATGCCTCACGAGAAACGAGATCGAAAGCAAGTGCAAGTGTAAGTGTACGTGCTGAGCTGAGCTCTGCTCTGCGCTGCGCTGCGTTGCTTTGGCTGTGGCTGTGACTGTGACTGTGCCTCGGACGCATCGCACTCCTATGCATTGTAGTCGTGCATCCGTTGTTGTGCTGCACTTTGTTGTAGTTGTGCTGCTGGTGCATTGTTAATGAAAACTGTATTTTGCTTGTTGTTTGTGCCATGTCGACGCACAACGTTTCCACGTTCCATGGTCAATGGTCAATAGTCAATGGCGATAGTGAAGGTGTTGTTGGTTTTGGTGTTTGTGTGTGTGTGTGTGTTTGTGTAGGTGTTGGTGTCGGCTCTGGGGCAATAACTTACGCTAAAACTACACTTATTTGCTTGCTTTACTTGCAGCTGGTCCCCATCAGTATCGACCAATTGTGGATTGTTAGGGGAGATGTCAGTCAGTCAGTGTTAGCACCTGAAAACTGGGGCAATGTTAAATGTGTTTCCTGGCCATGCTGATGTTGCATATGCCACAGTTCATGCGTATGCATTTATTATATATGTACACGCATCTGTTTGAGTTTGGTTGCGTATGCTTCATTACGTCCACCGGACAATATTCTCATTTGTGATGGTGTGAATGCCAACGGCACTTAGAACAATGCCCGGGAAAGTGGAATCCCTTGGGTACCAATGGTGTGGTTGTGGTAATTTCATTAGAATTAAATTGCTCCTTTGTGTGAAAACTACAAGGGAGGAATTTTGAGGTACTCGTACATACAAATGAAGTACTCGTAATGAACATTTCGAAACACGCCCTTGACTCACAATGGGACACACAGGGACCGCAAATTTTTGCCTGTTGAAATCCGAATGAAATCATGTACTCCTCTCCCTTCTTCCTTTCAATAATAGGGTACTGCCAACGCAATGGGCGGTTGCACCATATTAACAAAACCGGTGTAAACTAGTCAAGCCTTTTGGATGAGTGAATAAATTGTATATTGTGAGAGCTGCGTCGATTCGACGAATAGTTTCCTATGGGCAATTTAGCTCTTGGCACCCACCCTTACATTGACAGAAAAAGGAATGCTCAGTTGGATTTGCTATTTTTGTCTATGTATAATTACCTGTTTTTTCATACATCACTTGAATTTCGTTTTTCACGCTTCAGTTACTGAACAGTCCATATAATATTTTTTTTTTTTGTGGGTTTGGTCATTATAATTGGTCCTGTCATCACTTCTATCCCATCCAAAACAGCTGGTTTTTTGTTGTCCTTTTTTTTGCCATATTTCCCACAGAGATCTCATTTGCGAAGAAGAAAAGGAAGAAGAAATTTCGGCTTGCTCTGAACTGCCTGATGTGATATCCTATAACGATACCTGTGTTGTTACTCATTAAGTGGCCGAAGTCAAGTTTCATTTACATTCAGGAGGTGACGGTGCTTTCAAATCTGTGCCCAACCTATTGCAGGTGCGCCGTTGTTGATACATTACAGACTTGTTCAAAGGACAATCAAAATCAAAAACCGTCGTGTCTTTAATAAATAAATTACAATAAGGGACTTATCTGATGGTTGTACCTAGGATATTGTCTGTTATGAACTAGTGAAAGAAGAAAACGAATCTGCGGGGATCTAGAAGGCACTAAACACATTCCGACGTTTTGTACTTTTCTCAATATGAAATGAAGGCCTATCTACGAAGTCACCTCTTTGACTTTTTTCTCTCCATAGTCTCCTAGTATTTAATTATATTTCAATTCACAAATGGTTTGATGAGTGGCAATGAACCTTTCTGGTCTGACCGTGATTTTCCTGTAACGCCTTTAATCGAATCTAAGAGAGAAGGAGAAACATTTTCAAAATTTCGTGGTTCTTTCACAATTACAATTTGTACAAATCGTTAAGTACTCGCAATTGCAAAGCATCTCTCTATGAATTGTAGAAATATTATAAATCTCCCTCCCACTTGATTAGTGTTGGTGCTTCACAAGTTGCCGGTACATCAAATGATGGCTATAAATATAATGATCGCGATTTACCCACTCATTCCGCACTTGCAGATCTTTTACTTGTGAATAACGCGGGAACACAGAAAGCGCGCAACTAACCTAAAACACGTACACTGAAAAACGTCCTTGACATTGACCCAATTGATGAATGGGTTTCGCAGAGAAGTGCACGCGGCAGCAGCAGCGACGTTGGTGTTTGCGTGTAGATGTGCACTTTGTATTTCGTGTATTCAATGTGTTTAGGCAAAAGAGGAGAAAAAGGAACTGCAAAAACAAAAATAAAAACGTACCAGCTTAACAACGCGGCTGTGTGATGTCGAGCTAGCGAGGAGAGTTGCTGATGATATTCAACGCAAACACAAACACACATACACACACTCATACATAGTGTATAGCCATGCTTTTACTTGCGTTTACATGCTGACAAACTTACAAACATGAAACATACGTTACAATGGGTTAAGAAGTTGGGTGAAGCGGGTGCGCAAACTTAAAAATGGTTCAAAAATGAAGCAAAAAGATACACGCCAGTCAGTCAGTCACCCAGCCAGCAGCAGCTAGGCAGGCCCTCAAAACCAGCCAACCAAACGAGCCCGCACTAAATTTCGGTGTTTCTTTTCTATCTTTATTTTTATTAATTTTTTTGCTGTCGCTGTTGTCCCAAGTATCCCCGAGTCGGTGACGTTGTCTGCTAGCCTGCCGCTGCTCCCCCTCCGTTTGACGCCCTTAGCAGTGGAACAACATTTTTCGGCTGAGCGCTGCATTGCATGCCATACTTCTGACTTTGGTGCCCCACAAACCGATTTGTTGCAGTGCCATTGCCATGCCATCCCGTGTGCTTGTATGTCACTGGTAGCGCCCGCCATTTCCTCCAGTTGGACGAGTATATGAAACAACCAAGTAGTAAAGCAATGCATGCAGTTTCTGTGTTCGCATTTGTAGTTGCAACTGTAGTTATTCTTGTATTGCTGCGTTGTGTTTTGTTATTAACCACGAATTCATGTTCGTCGATATGCCGTTGTCTGTCGACGTCATCGCGTTGTAACTATGTATGTATGGACTGCAGAAAATAAATAGTCATGTCTCTTGCAGTCATGCTTGAACAGATGGTATGAAATTCAATGAACACGACAAGTGTGAGTGTGAGCACGACGAAGTGCCTGCAGTGAACTAGTAAACTGAATAGTTCGACACTGACGTCGAACTAGTTAGCACGGAAGTAACGTAAAACTAGTTGGAAATAAGTATGAGATCTTATTCAATCTGCATTCAATGAACGAGTGATAGACAAAATACTCATTTGAGGGGAGATTGTACGAGCAACTCATTTTTCAATATGAGGTGTTGCAATGAACCACTTCAAATGAGGTGACATTTTAAAGCTAATTGTTAGCAAAAATGGGGTGCCACACCGTACTTCACACCATCAGTTTATCAAGTCACTTGCATTATTGTGTAGCAAAGGATTATGACGTGGTGTGCCACTATGAACTTGAACTGACATCGTACAAGAACTGTACAATTGCATGCGGGTGGAGGACACAAATTGATTTTGAGAGCAATGTCAACCAACTAAAACAGATAAAAGGGAGCAAACAACCAAATATAGCCAAGATATCATAATATCAAAAAGAACTAAATTTGTTAAAATAAAATAACGACGAAGAGAAATCTTCGCTCATCTCCGCGTGCTGTTTCGCCATGTTTTAGTTGAATGCAAATATGATAGAATCTTCTTGAAATTATTCCAAACTGTAGACTGCGTTTTACATGCGTTGTACATGCACAGTGATTAATGAATCCATGTTTAATCTTGAAGGACAGTTTTGAAATAAATGAATTCATGCTGCAGATGATCGAACCTTGTTAGTTAGTTATACCATAACAGTCTATTCGTATTGGTTAAGGCGTTATTAAGTGTGAACTGTTTCAAATTTGATCTGCCACGAATGAGGTTCAGTCCCAATAGAGGTTGACTGATTGCCTATATTAGGTGATTGGTCTTCATTATTGCACTGAACAGGAGTTCTATGGATTAACAACTAATTAGAATTAGTTCTTGTGAAGAAGGAGTCTCATGAACTAAATTACACATTTGAGGGCAGCTTTGCTTTGATGCTCTCTTGAATTCAATGGGAACAATTGTAATTCAAGCTCCTCGCAGTATATACAAAGTCGTTCCGCCAAAATACCGTATCCAATTCCTTCAACTGTGTACCAGATGTGTTCGTTTAACGAGTATGCGGGGATGTAAGTACGCCATTTTCTGGAATGGGAAATTAGGTACAGCGATAAATTGCTTTTTTAATTTAATGAGAAATCCCTAACTTTTTTTCTAGTGCAGTGGTATAAGAGCACACCAGTACTAGAGGAGAAGGTAGGCGGTAGACGGGGTCAGTTTGAATTCCAAGGTAACATTTTTACATGGGAACACAAATGCATATGTTCATGTGAGTCTGATTGTTTGCGTAGGTGCATGTAGTGCACCCGCAAGTGAAACTTTCCCACTTACTATATTCCCATAAAGCTTTGATTTTCTTCCCCCAACCACCCCAAATATCAATCATCTAATTTTGGTAGTAGCCGCTACCGCTGCTCCCATTCAGCAGAACAGTAGGCATGGACTCTAGGCAATAGTCATCTGTTGGCATTGCCCTCGAACTACATGATGCACAACAACAACAACATCGCTATGAAAATGCATGGCGTCGCTGCGTTACAGTTGTTGTACGAATAGTTGCACTTGCCTTCGTTTATATGCAGAGAATGCGGCTGGGAGCGTGTGTGAGAGCGCGTACACATGCACAATCGCATATCAAAAGCAGCAGTAACAACAACAACGACGTCAATATTTAGAACATGCATTTTCGCACAGTAATGATGAGCAATATTATTGCTCACATGTCTGCCTGCTGTCTATTCACTTTTGCTGCATTTGCAACTTTTACTTTTTCTGCGGAATGTGCGGCGTGGCGCTGCGCGGAGTTGGCTTGTGTTGCAAGTACTTTTCCAATTTTTTTTCTTTTGTAGTTAGTGGGCTGCATCTCTCTCTTGCTGTTCAACTGCGACTTTAAGCGGCACACGCCATGCTGCACCGTCTTTATTGTTGATGGATATTGTGTCATCCTTTAAAGAGTGTTGCAGCTGTAGACCGTCTCTGTTTGCCAGTTGCCTTTCTTTTGTGCCTTGTCCTGTTGCAGTGGCTGCTACAACAACAACAGCAACAGCATTATTTATATTTGGTATCGGAGGTTTTCCACGCGCCCTTTAAATTGCTGGCATTTTTTTAGCATTCCTTTGGTTTCATTTCTGTGTTTGTTTTGTGTTGTTGTTGGTGTGATTGCTGAATTTTATATTTCTGCCTCATTCAAACACACACGCACACACGTTAATACCGCACTACTCCTGAATAGTCAATATGGCTCGTCCGTGGTATGATGTTTGTGGGTATGTTCTTGCAAGTACGAATAGCTGAGTGAACGGTTGGCATGTACATACATACATGTATGTATATCATCTGGCACACGACCATCGCCGTTTATAGCAAGCATCGGCAGCACCGTTACCACCGCCGCCGTCACTGCCACTGTCGCTGCCACCGTCATCGTCATCGCTTTCGACCTTACGTAATTTCGTATTTATGATTTAGTATATTAACATTTCTCAGCTGACGGCGATGACGACGGTTGGTCTGTTCTGTTGTGCGAGCGACAAGGTTGATTGTATGTACGTGTGTGTGTGTGTGTGCGTGTGGGTATCTGTATTATGTTCCTCATTTTCACAACAATATCTCCACTGGCTGCTTTGTGCTTGCTTGGGTTCTTCCGTTCCCTTCTGCTATGGTTCTGTTTGATTTTTTTGCTTTATTTTATTTATTGTTATTTGTATGTGCATTTGTGCGTGTATATGTGTGATTTTAATACATTTTTCCTCCATCCTCTGTGTTTATTATATTTTGTAGGTCATTAACCGCCCTCCTTTTTGGCTTCCATCTCACGTGAACCTGGCTGGCAGGCTGAGGCTGAGGCTGACTGGTTGGCTGCTTGGTTGCTTGGTTGGCACTTGCCGCCAATGGGTTTTTAGGTTTTTGAACCTACTGAAAATGTATCTTCCTGCTGTTGTTGGTATTGTAGTGGTGGTGGCTGCTGTTGTTGTGAATTGCTTTGGCACAATTCTTGCGTTGACAATGGTTTCCTTCTCGTGCTGCCGGTGTACCTCTCACGTGATTTAAATTTATTGCGTTCGGGTTGTGTTGTGATGGCATTTCAATTGGATTCTCCTTCATTCATGAATTTGCAATGCGGCCGCTGTCGCTGTCGTCGTCGCTGCCACCATTGTAGTCATTGGTGCTTCTTCTGCTGCTACTGCTACTGCTGCTGCTGCTGTGGCTGTTATCGCCGTAGATTGGTCTTTCTTGTTGAATTTTTTTTTATCTTTGATGTTTGTTTTTTGATTGTTGATGAAATCTGCACATTTTTTGTTTTCTTTTTTATTTTTTCTTTTATACATACATATGTTTAAATGCTCTTGTACTGCGTTCTGTTTTGTTTTGATTACTTGTTCCTTGTTTTGTTTTCTGCTTGAAAACTCGCTGTCGTATTTACATAGATACGTACTCACCGGGGTTTGTGTGTGTGTGTGTGTGTGATTGTTTGTTTATTTTATTTTTATTGCCGGCGCTTAAATTATTTGCCCGTCTATCCATTTGTCTCTGTTATTTCCGCCTGATTGTGGCTGGTTGACAGGGCTTCTTTACTTATGTACGTTTATGTGTGAGCTTTAACCAGAAGCAATGCCTCTGTTTAGTATTTGTACTGCTGTGATGTTATCTTTTGGTTATTTTGTTTAGTTACCGTCCCACCCCAACACTTCAGAGATGAAGGGAAACTACCATTTCGCCGGCTTTCATTATAAAAAGTGTTCGTTTCAATTTATAATTCAGTGATTGTTCATGATTATAATCAAGATTTGATTCCAGGAAGTAGAAGATTCCGGGTGGAAGTTAATGATTGATTGGCATTATTGGTCAATCTAAATTGTCACAATATATCATTCAGGTATCTAGCGCATATCTACACTACCATCTGTGAAGCAAATAAAACTTACATCCTTAAGTAAACATATAGAAATGAATGTTCTAACAACTCACTCAACAGTGGAGTGGTTTTTGTTAAAGTTCAATGGTCGTAGACTCCCTTCTATAGCTAATGAATTAAACTACAAACGGCAAACCTTTCATTACTTTTGTTCGTAATTATTTTAATGATGGACATATGATGGCGTTAAACATTAAGATCCAATGTCTCTACAAGCACGAATGTGTTCGTAGCGATACAAGTACGCTTTTCATATATTCTGCAATAAGAGCACTGACAATGTTGCTTAATCTAAACTACTTTTATAGTCCGATTGAAAAAAGAGAATACGTTTTAAAAGAACGCAAGTATAAGGTCCAGAAGTAGTTTTTCAATGGTGAAATGTGCGATGATAAAATCTTATCCACATAAAAGGAAATTTTTCATTGAAGGTAATGTTCCTAATGCAGAACTTGCTGAGCGGAAGATGATCGACTGCACCACGCTGTAAATAAATGCGCCAAGGTTTCAAACATTTCAAAAACCCTGAGTTACCATTGTCAAAACCAGATCTCATCCAAATCCCGTCCTTTCAAGTTATTTAACATTAAGTTGAGAGTTCCCATGCATGATTAATTCGAAAAAATATATAAGTATAAATGAAACTCTTTTCTATATAGTTAGTTTTGCTAAATAAATCCCATCTTTAGTAGATGAGTAGATCGACATAGTCCGACGCATCACTATACAACGTCTGCGCTGACTTGGACATGTCGTGCGTATGGACGAAGAAGCTCCAGCGAAAAAGGTGTTCGAAGCGGAAGCCCCAGGACGACGACGTAGGGGACGACCATGCCTCCGATGGAAGGACCAAGTCGAGGAAACCCTAACCACGCTTGGTATAACAGATTGGAGAAGACGTGCGAAAAGCAGAGGCGCCTGACGAGCGCTGTTAAGTTCGGCCGTAACCCGATAGCGGGTTGTTTCGCAGATTCTCTTGATTAGGCCACGAAAGTGATGGCAAATAAATCGTCAAAAAAGAATTTGTTCATCAAAAAGGTTTCCAGTTTATAAAAAAAGAAAAATATTGTTGTCTTATAATGCCCTTAAAAAGCGAAAAAGATAGTTTTATACCAAATTTGCGATTTTGAGCTGAATTGCTAACTCCCAAGAGGAGGACTTGAATATACTGGAACTGTGTGACTTCCTGAGACGGTTTACCTATGATGATTATAAATAACTTTTTTTCTTAATTGTAGTCTGCAAGAAAATTGGTAGCATACTTTGACTGACTGCCACACCCGAAATTCACATATAATCAGAATAAGAACGAAATCTTACATGATGTTTCGAAGTGCAACTATTGGTGTGTTAACTCTATTCTAACTCTAAATCTATCAATGAATTTTGACACGATGGTACACAATTGAAATATGAAACTTATTGCTCAATATTAGCATGATTTTGGACCTGCCACACCCACTTTCTTATTCAGCAATATGAAAAATGTTTAGTATTAAGTTAATTGGCACCATTGTCGCCATTATTTAGTTCGCACGCCCACTTTATTTCTATGGGCCTTGTTCTGATTATAAAATGAAAGGGTATTCTCTTAGTCGGTCTAACCCGTCTTTATTTTTATGGGTGTTTCTCTAATTTAATGAACACACCCAAACACCGAAAGTGGTTGGAAATGAAAACGAAAGTTATTGTTGCAGTTGCTAAATGCAAAAAGAAGAATAATAAAGCGGCAACAACAACAACAACAATCAACACAGAAATTATGAGCGGATATAATGGTGGCGCCTAAAACAAAAGAACAAACAACACAACATGGGGTAAACCGCAGTGAAAGAACACAGGAGAATGTGTGAAAATAAAAGAAGGGCGAGAGATAATAAAGCCACCAAAATGAAAACCTCATCACGTGGCACGAGCCGGCAACATGTCATTGTTGAGCGGTGCGGTGATTGCTGTTGCAGTATTCAGTGCAACAAGCTAAGCAGGCGACAGGCAGCCAGGCAGCCAAGCGAACGAGAACTCCGCTTATATTAACTGACTGCCTGTTTCTCCCTGCTGATAAGTGTTTTGTGGTGGAATTTTGCTTTTTATGGGTAGGTAGTGTGATTGAAGGGTTGGGGTAGGTTAAGTTCCACAAACTAGTACGTACGAATCTTTTTATTACTGTGAGTACACTCAAAATGTCAACCACACGATTGCCGAGACTTGCACTTGCACTCTATTATCGTCTTTTATTGTTGTTGTTGAATTTATGAGGAACAGTTCAACGTTTGTTTATCTGTTCTACTATACCTTCTTTGTGTATTACACTTTTCCGCATAACTATCATCACATAATTTAGCTGATATGTTTAGCTGGAATAGTTGCCATACAAAAGGCGTCTACTTGTCAGTTGTGATTGTGCAAATTCACTTTAACATGGCATAACATAATAGCTCACGATTGAAGAAAGTGCTGATTGCCTAAACTTAAGCTGTTGTCTCTTTTATTAGTTTAAAAATTAATTACAAATAAATTTCATTTAATAAACATTGATTAAAAATTAATTTTTCACTGAATAACAAAATCGTCATTCGAGGTCAAACAGACGTGATGTGATTGTTTAACGGTACTTAACATAGAAATCAAATATCGACAGACTTCTATGTTAATGTGCATTATGTTAAGTGTTCACTTATCATGACACGCTGGCTGTCTTTCTTGAACAAATCTTGAATCTTGACAGCTACTCTAAGATGTTCTGTTAAGTGTACAAAAGCAGGTTTTAACACACAACCAATCACATATGTAAAGGTTTTAATGCGTACATGTTGCAGTTGCCGTTGTACTCAAATTGAAAGAATTAATAATTTCAGTAGCTTTATTTATAGTTATAGCAGCTAAGAATTGACAAATGTGCTAAATTACTTTTAACTGCGACTTTATTGAGGTGGTTGAAACCCGTAAAATAATTTGTATTGTATTTTTCTATAGTTATAGTTGTATTGTATTTTTCTATAGTTAGTTCTAACGTGAAAGAATGAAACTTGAGATTTGGACTAATTTGGACGTTTTGTCCGTCTGCCAATCCAATGCCGGGTTACCCATCTACCTGTCTGCCGGATGGGTGCCTATTGCCGTTCAATGGTTTTGAATATATATTCAAACTAACGATTTAGGGGAAGTGGGTTTTCCATATTAAAGAATAGATCAGTCCGATGACGCTGTCAGCATTTTCTTTATAGTAAATATAGAAATAATAATAAAGCGCCATTCCAATCGTGTATACAATATAATATCAAATCATTACTAATCCATATTCGATTTGGTCCTAAACTAAGAGCATTTGCCGCCTTCACTTGTTGTGAATCCTTCCGTGTCAACTTTTATGCACCTTTCAAAGTTTGTAAGATTTATTTATTCGTCGATTGTAGACGTCGTGGTGGAACTGAACCGTACCTTACAACCGATTACTGGGTCTAAGCTGGTGGTGGTGCTGAGAATGATGTAGAAATGAGCTACCCTCACATCTCCAAAAGTTATACGAAAAAATTAATTTGCTGCGAAATGTTTACAATCAGACGATTTAATTTACTCAATAAATTTGGTTTCTTTTTGCGCTGTCCTATAAATAATATATGAATAGAAAATAATACATGAATATTGCTTAAATATATACAAAAGAATTCTGAAAAATAGCTGTTAAACAGAAAGAAAGCACAGTTGGCAGATATGCCCGGTGGTTCAGGGCGCTTTTTTCGTATTCACCACTGCCAGCATGATATAACCCTTGCGCCCCTCTTCATTTATCTTCTGTAGAAGAACAATTTGAGAGAACACACACATGCACAGTTGTTCGTATACTCCGTTCCCCGTCATCAAACCAGAAGTCATTGCCGTCCGTCTTGCCTGCTGCACTCGTGTGTGATACTAACCGAAATAAATTATCTTCAAATTTGCCAAAACAACGATTTTTTATTCGTGATCCTTGAAATGCCGGTTGGGTTGCTGCTGCTTTACCGAAACACCACAATAAACAAACAAACAAATGAACAGGCAACATGTGCTCACACGCGGTTGCTGCCACCACCAGCAGCGCCCCTCCCCCTTTTATCGCAGTGCCTCTCTTTTCTCCTCATAAACATGTTTATCGCGCCAAAATTCTTGAAATACAATTCCAACTCAAAGTAACATGTTCAGAGCACATTGCTATGGAATACTAAAGTGAACGTGCATTTTGATTGCCTTGCCTGGCCTTGTTTTTGTCTTGCCTGTCATGTCCTTTCCTGGTATGGTCGGGTCGTTCTTTACTTACTGAGCTCTGGGCTCTGCTTGCACTGCGTTTGTCAGCAATTTTACGAAAATGTTTCATGAGAATTTCATTATCACCGCTACGTTATCCGCACACAACAAATAAAATGCATTTTAAATTATGGGCCAGACACGACTTTCGACTCTTGCTTTTTTGTTTTTTGTTTTTGCTGTAAATGTGGTCTTCTGTTGATAATTGTGACCGAGTGAGCGATGGTTAAGGCAATAAGAAGTGGACGAATATTTGGGGAATCTTTATCCAAATTTACTCTTATATTTTTTCATACTCAATTGAATAATATTTCCATTCATGGCAAGGCAAGTAATATAATAATAGTGCGTAATGCGTCTTACTTAATCGAGAATTGTTTGACAAAGTATGAAACATTTGATAATTCCCTTGTGAACGCCAGTTTACTCCTCAAATTTTGTGTATGTCAAACACGTTAGATTCGGACGCAATTCCTATCAAGTAGTGTGATGTGGAGTCATACTGTTTGAGAGGATGTTTGATTATCTAATTTTACAGAAGATGGAGAACAAACATTTGAGACTGAGGTAGTGTCAAGCCTTGGAACTATCTGTGTGAAACAGGTATTAATTGTATTATTCCTGCTCTAGTGAAATGTCTGGATTACCAACGAAAAATTTCATCAAAAGGACAAAAATAAAATATGAAAAGTTTATAAAATTTGAACTCGATGGGTTTACTTCAGTGGTAACTGATTCATGAGCTTGTGAAATGGTTTAGTTATAGACTTTGAAATTGCATGAATTCACAGCTCTGTGAAGGTATTTTTGTATGGGCAAACCTTGATTTTTCAATTTACAAATCTTATTTATATTGTGAATAGACTCATATAATCGTTAAATATCATAACAAGTAGAAGACGTGAATTTATAAATTAGTTTTCCAGTTGTAGACATTTTTCTTCTATGGGGTCTGTGTAGTTCTATAACAAAGCTTGTATCGCGTTGGCTTTCTAGCAGGAATTGTAGGTGATGATTATCCCTTTAAGTTCCAGAGTTTGTCGCCAGTGAAATTGAAAAATTTGTGTGGGAATTTTTTGTGTCACTTTCCTGGCAATCCTGGCCTGACCCCACTTCCTACGGACACCACACAATAATAATCTTTAGGTCTGCTATTTGTGTTAATTAAGCTATCCCTAATACGCGTTCATAAAATGTCCTGTCGAAACTTTTCTCATTGAATTTTCAACTCTTAAGTTTACTTATGGAGACTAACTTTGACTGCAATTTCACTTAACCGCCGTATGCCTTCCCGCCTTGACTTGACTGATGTGTAGCCCACAACCGCACATGTACATCGACAGCAGGAGGGGATATTTGGGTATGCCTAAAACAAAAGCGTTGCATTAAATCAAAGAGGCATAAAGTTATCAAAGTGTAACTTCGTTAAGTCGCTCCACTTTGTCTGGCGGTGAGCGTGTGATTAATGTCTTTTTCAGTGCTCCTCCTTCTGTGTAAGTAAGCATGGATCGGGGTTTTTCCTCTTTGTTTTTCTCGCGTGTCCTTGTTATTATTGTTCTTATTGCATGCCTTTCCCCACTGTGGCTTACGTTCTTCTGTTACCGTGTTTTTCTCGGTACTTTTATGCCTGCCTTTAGATCTTTCAATCCGCTGTGGCTGTGTGTGTCTCTGTTATCGTCTTTATCAATTTTCGTACTTGTTTTTATTCTTGCTGTAGTGTAGTTGCTTATTTCTGGAACTGTTCAGTTCTCTGTCCACAACACATACGCCATACATACTGGCACTACGCTAATGCCGCGTCGAGGTGCAGAAAGGTGGGTGTGTCCCCTCTTGACTGACTTTCTTGGATGTTGTTGACAAAATAGTGTCATTTTTCTCGGGCTTCCTTCGACTGCTTTTAACTTGTTTTTCATTTTTTTACTCATGTATGGGGAAATTGCTTTCACTGTTTTCGCACGTTGCTCAAAGGCTGCGGCACTGCTGCCACTTAGCTTGACACTAGCGTAGGCTGTGTGCTTCTCTCCAGGGCTTTGATATTTTATTTTTTTTTTGCTTACTTTTTTTTAATTTTTATTTTTGCCGCGTGTTATGTTCGCAATCCGAGGCGCGTGTAGTAAAAAGTGTGTTGCGCTGAAAAGATTCACCGAGGAGCCAAGCAAGCGACGTTCAAAGAGGAAGAAACTTTATTTCACGGTGACTGACTCTGTGCTGGTGTTGTACACATGCGAATCCAGTGCCACCACCACCCTCTTAAATGCAAAGAAATTGGTCTCGACTCTCTCCTGCCTTTGAGCGCTGCCTGGCCAGCATCAAACGCTTTTCCGGCTCTTGATGTCACGTCAGATTAAGAAGTTGAATTCCCACACAACTCGGGCAACTCTGCCAATGGAGTGAACAGAACTGGTGGAAGAACCGGCAGTCGGAACTAGGGAATGGTTTGGCTTTTAAGATGAAACTTTTTGACACAAATCTTTGCCGTGCTATTTTTTCAAGTTTCAAGCGCGTTTGACAGGGTGAAAATGTAAATATGCATTGAGGGTGACGGTGGAGTTCTCTTTCACTGCTTTAAGCCGGGAGATTTTCAAAGAGAAATTTTCAATGGATTGAAGTTCTTTGAATAGTGAATTTCCGACGTTTGACATGCATGCATGTGTTCATCTTAATTTCATTACCGCTAATTTCTACTCCAGCAACTCCTTTGTGCAGTACTATAATTGCTTATAATAAAAAGATAATCAGAATAACATTTCTGTGGTCGAAAATTAGTTTTGACTAAGTGGAGCAGCATTCGTTGCGACTGTGGGCGTTTTTGTATGCAACACGAATGAAATGAGAGTCCAACATGAATGAGCATATCTGTTGTTGCATTGGCTTCTAATTGAATCTCTCTCCAACTAAACATACACAAATTTACGTGTTGTATGGAATGAGAGTCTGCTAGACATAGAAATCCTGGAATCGTTCGTTTCGGCTTGAGATTTATAATGTTCTTTGCATATCGAGCTATATAATAACTATAAAGCAATTAAACATGCAAAGCATGCAGAAGTATGACAAACAATTTGTCTCATATGACACGATAGGTTAGCATTCGATATCACGTAAATCAAATAGCAACATTTTTCACAGATGTTGTTTACGAGCCCGCAGTTCCATGCGTATTTAACAATATTCAATAAATCAGTTGCACAATTTCAATCCATTCTTTTATGGCACCTGATCAAGTGGCGGATACGAGTGGCTCCTTGTTTCCACGCCAGTCTACCCTGATTTAAGTGGAAATGAGTCACATACTATTTAAATTCGTATTGCAACTTCCTGCTTCCACTTTCTCTGAAAAGACTTGCTCAATAGCAACTGAGGGAGTGGCACAGAACACCAGCAGACAAACAAACAAAGCACAATATTCAATAAGAAGGAGCAAAGTGCAATTTAATTAAATAACTTCAACTTGCCTCGCAGCCTGTGCTGCTGTTCGTCATTACAGTTGTGCTTCAGGTGAAAACCGCTGCACAGGTTTATTTGCCGTAATTAATTAATAAACACAAGATACTTACATACTGTTTGTAATACTGTGGAGAAAATGTATTATGATGGAATTCACAATTTCACATTATAATTTGAAATATGCTTCTGCGTTCAATTGAAAGGAATTTCTTGGCTACAATTGCGTTTGATATGCACTGAATTAAATTTCTCCTCTTCTCATTTCTATTAACATGAATTGGAATGTAAACTCTTCACGTTCCTATTAAAGGAGTATTTTGTCCAATTTCTGGAAAAGGATTAGGCACTCTTTGTGAGTAAGACGTACGTCAAACTGACATTTGGGGTCACTACTGAAAGTTACAGTTATTCAATAGAAGAAGCACTGGGATTCTTTTATTATTTATTTTGAGTTCATATAAAATTCTCCCCTCTCAGGTTTGAACTTGATGGCACATTTACGAGTCCTTCCTACTTGAAGTTTCCTCAGCTCTTCTAAAAGTAGCATCGTGGTCATTTTATTTAGAAACAACCATGAACTCTAAACAGGAGGGAGTATTTGGGTATGTTTTCTCTCGAATAATTGCTTTCTATACGTTTGCCACACGGGATATGACATACATACAGGATTTCCCCAATTTTCTACGGTGGTAACAGAAATTATGTTTATATCTAGTTTTTAATCTCCCGATTGCATTCCCCTCCAAGTAACTTTCAAAGTATTTTAACAATCGAATTCTGATAAAAAAAAAAACTAAGCAAAATAAGTTGTACATTTTGTGCCGGCCGCACAACATATCGCCGCGACATGCTGCTGCCTGTGTATCAGATTTTGACGGTTTTGAGACTTATAATTAATATGATTGCTCTCCAACTTTTATTTGCTAACCATCATTCTGTATTTAACAACGCTTTCAACGCGCTCATTATATGCTTAAGCATGTGCATCATGTGGCAGTGGTACAAATCACAGAGTTCCAATGGTGCAATGTCATTTCGATTTGTTTAGTAAAATAAAAGCACGTTTGTACGACATGACAGCACACTCGTCTGAATGTTGATGTTGTTGTTGTTGTTTTTAACTAATAGCTTTAGGCATTCCAATTCTGCTGCAACAGCTGTTGATAGCAGTGCAACTCTATACAAATATCAATGTTATTAACATATAAGAACCTGGAACTCTCTCTCTCCCATAGGTTACGAATAGGCAATAGGCCTATGTCTGTTAGAACAGTCATAGGAATATGCATACGTCATGGGTTGCCTGTCACTCACTGTAGTAGCGAATTATGTGATAGTGTATAAGAAGTGGCTGATAGCTTGCCTAATGATGGGTCGGACAAGTGAAGAGTTTCACATTATTTATATTTGACAGTATTTCTTGATAATAGAGTGTGGGATGCAATTATAAATGTGTTAATCTAACAGTTTCGATGTTCTGTATAAATATTAAGCTATCTATGTTCGTTCTACATGTTTACTAACTGCTTTCTGAATTTACCAGCAGCATTTGGGAGTAAAGTATAAACTATATTTTTTCAAATATTTTATTAATGTTAAAGTGATTAAGCAAAGCCTTCATTATTTCAGGTTAAATTAACCAAATCATAGCAGAGCATACAAATCAGCTACATATATTAGCAGTCGCCCATCGTATAAATAAATTGTAATTTTACATAATTCTATGATACAATGCTAATTAGGGATTTACTTTCCACTCTTCTATTATATCTTTATTTTAGTCTGGCATTAAAATCTTAATATAGTTTTAAGCCAGACTCATAAATGAGTTCTGCAACACCATTGTAATTATTATTGGAGAAGAAACGAAATAAAAAACCGAATATAATTGAAATCTATTTATCCGTGTCCAAAATTACTCCTTGTAGGATTCGATTGAAAGACATTGCAAGATTTCAATTTGATAATTGCTGCGATTGTCGCAGTTGCAACAACAACAGTAAAAACAGTAACTAGCTACAACACAACAGCGAAAACAAAAGTAATAAACGAGCGAACGAATTAACCAGCATCCCACTGCGCTCAGAGCGACTACCGCCTGCCTGATATTTCGCAAAAGCGCACATTGCCCCAACAGCAATTCACAAATACACACATACACACATGCACTTATCGACACGAGTTTTGCTGCGCTCATCAAGCGAATTGAATTGAGTTTAACTGAACCGAACAGAACAGCAGATATGAAACGGGACGATATCAAAGGAGCGATGAGATGTTAAGAATCCAAGAGAAACGCAATGCGCCGCACCAACAACATCACCAGCCGTAGCAACAGCAACAGCAGCAACCAACAATAAGACAGCCAGCACAAAATTGCTATTACTGCGCTGTTAAAACAACATATCTCCCCCAGTTAGCTCCCCTCTTTAGAAAGACAGTTCACATTTTTTGCTATATCCCTCCGCCCCTTTCCTTTCCCTCGTGCCAACTGGTAACAACGTATCTTTACAATGCCGCCTGTGCTCTGCCACTTTTAATCCGCACAAGCGAATCGACCCACGAGCACAACTCAGGGCATTATTCAGTCATTCTGCTGCTGCTCGTTGGTGCCACATTTTTTGTTTCGTTTTTGTTTTTGCAAAAATTCTGACAGAAATTATATTTTATTATATTTATGCGAATTGTGAGTATAATTCCTCGTCGTTAATGCTGCTGTTACTTAATGCCTCGGTTGTTGGTGCTGATGCTGCTGCTGCTGCTTGTGCTGCTGGTGCTGGTGCTGGTTGGTGCTCACTCGGTTGTACTCGTTTACGTACTCTGATGAGAATACCAACAACAACATCAGAACCAGCATCAGCACTATTGGCAGCAGTGGTTCAGAACAGTAACAAAAAAAGTAATGAAAAAACACTTGGAAGCGTCAGACAGTCGGACGTATTACGAGTATGATGGAGCGTCAAATGTCGAAACAATTCGAAACTTGAAAACATTCGTAAGCGACGATAACAACGGCAGCAGCAACCAGCAACGGAGCGAGCGATTCGATTCTACTGCCTGGCATTCATACCAGAAGCACAGCACACCACATCACGCTGCCTGCCTCATCATGGTTTCGCAACCAACAAAAACTGCACGAACCCAACTGACACTACTCAACTCACTCTACTTGAGACTGGAATTAAAACGAATCGTTGTCGTTTATGTGCTGCTGTTAGCATTTGTTGTTGTTGTTGTTCAGCAAACCAGCAAGCAAAGGAGCGGCAACAACCGACTGACTGTTTTGCTTGTTGGCTGGGATGGCGGTCCGACAGCCATGGCTTGCTCACTGTGTGCCATAGTGGCACGGCAAATAGCTTTGCTCATGCAAACACTCGGCCATAAACAATAGTCATAGAGAAAGAGAGAGAATCGCAAATTACTGAACTGAAAACTGAACATTATTTTATTTAATGCTACACTCAAAGAAAATTGTTCGTGCATCAGCAGAAGAGGCAGAACTATGTAATTTGTTAGTTGAATTATTTGCAATAACAATCTGATCTATTGTGAATGTTGTCTTCGATTTGAATAGTAGGCCGGAAGGAATTTGAAGATTCCTTTTCCCATAAGAAAATGTAAAAACCGTTGTAGTTACATGCAACAATCGGTATATACATAATGTCTGTATATGAGGTTATAAAGGAGGTTGCGAAGTACAAGGACAGTTTGTTATCAAGTTATCAAATATTGCAAAAATAATATACATACTACAAATGAAATTATCCCCAAATTAGGAAACTAATAAGGTTACGCAAGTTATATAAATTTAAGGACGTCATTTTCAACCACTTCCTTAGATCCATAATATCCGAGCAATTTGTCACGTTGCCTTGTAACCATTATAATCCGAAAATAATTGAAAATACATTTTCAGATATCATTTTTCCTAAAAATAGCACGTGAGTTGAGAAAATTTAGCAGGTGTTTTTTTGTAAAATTACTGAAAATATGGTGTAACATTTAGTATTGCCCAAAATCAATTAACGTGCTATTCTTTGAGTGTAGAGAAACATCACCACATGCAGATGTAAAAACAAAACACTCTACAGTTGTCGTTGGCGCTGCTGCCGCCGTTGCTACAACAACACAACGTACTTAAGCTGCTTTCTGCTTTTATTTTGTTCGTTAGGTTAGCTCTCGTTCATTTGACTGCAGCCATGGCTTGTGTTGGTTTGAAGTTAGCAAAGCAACCAACCTACCCTATACTGCTGGGTATGGTTGGCTTCTTCATTGCGTTTGGCATGTGCGCTCATCATGCAAAGTTCTTGCCAAATTCGTTTTTGTGAAAAAGTACGACCGGCATGACGGTGGAATAGTCCGTCCATCCGTTCGTTCGTCGTAGATGTGCGGAGAGTGGCAATTTTGCCGGCTTTCTTTTCGCTGTGTGGCTGTGTGTGCTGTTGGTTTTGGTTGTGCGGAGTGTGTTCAATGCGCCTCGTCGTTTTTCATTTTTACAGCCGCTGACACTGCTGCCGTCGCGGCGCTGGCATTGTCGACTTGGGTATGAAAATTCGTATGGATTTTGCTACACACAACCACAGCGAGTCGTTCCGAGCCAGCCAGCTAGCTATTAAAATGTGTTGTGCTGTTGCCGGCATGAATCGTTCGTTTGTTCACTGTGTTCTGTACGTTCGTTCGCTGGCTGGCTGGCTCGGTCGCTAAAATTGCTTGCCTCCCGTACACCAGTGTGCTTGGGTTAGTTTGGTTGTTGTATCGTATTTATTTTCGCGCTGTTGGCGTTCCCTTGTGCCATTTGCTTGCGCTGCCACACATAAAATCAAGCGAACATTGTAGGTACGTACTACAAGCTAAACTGAATCGTACTCAACTGAACCGAACGAACAGCGTTTGTTGTTGTTCTTAATATTTTTTCTCCCTGCCTTCACAGCGCAGCAGAAAACAGCATGGCAAGGCATAGCATGATACTACAGTACATGGTAACAGCTTCAGAGCTCTCCTCTGATATACGAGTAGCATGAATTTTGTTCTGTATGTGCATTCAGTTAGCTGGTTTTAAGTCGTAACTGCCGCCCGACCATTGGACTGACTGACCCGACCAACCATACTAGACTAGACCAACCAGCAGACCAACCGACCGGCCGACCGACCAGCCAACCAACAAACACACCAGACTAGACCCATGGCTTGACTAAAAACTGAAACTGATGATGTGACTGGGTTTAGGTTAGGTTGGTCGCGCTGCTTTAATAGTAAATTATTTTACTTCTGCCGTGTTTCCATAATTTTTTCGACGTTTCTGAACAACGGAAAGTCTCATACATTGCTTTGCTTTGCTTTGCCTTTCCTTCCCACCATCATCGACATCGTGGTAGTAAGCAGTCTTTGTCGTTGATGAGGAGTCCTATTTCACTTCAAGTTGCCATCAAGCGAGTTTGCTGCTTTGCATTTCGTCTTCTGCGATTTGACTCTGCAGCCGCAGCCAAAGCGGTTGGTTGCTTGGTAAAAGTTTTCTTCATTTGCCGCCAAAGTTACGGCAACGGATGCCAAGTCGAACCGGGCCGGGCCGGGCCGGGCCAAACCAAGCCAAGCCAAGCCAAGCAAGCGAATGAATGTTTCTAACGAACTTTGTTGGTTGGTTGCTGGTTGTTTTTGTAGTTCGTGTTGTTGTTTTTGGCGGCTTAGAGAGCTAACTTCAGCAGTAATTTCAAATGTGTAGTTTCCTTTGGTGGTTAGCTCACTGAGAATGGAAATTAAATGCTCTAAGTTGGAATAAGTTAAGTTAAAAACTATGTGTGTGTGTGTGTACGTGTGTATGCGCGAGCGGCAAATGGCTGGGGGTATTTTGGTGTGATGAGCTTTAAGGAGAAAACCACCAAAACAGTAGCGGCATTCATTACTATGAGGATGATGATGATGATGAAGATGATAATGATACTTATAATGGGCTTTTAATCACACTGCGAAGTTCGCTGCCAAATTTATGGCTGGATTTGTGGCAATGTCTACTTACTCCCTAATGAAACATAGGGCTCGAGTAAAATTTAACCAAATTCATGGCATTGGCACAAGTGCCAGCCCAGAATTTGCATATTCAGCTAAAACATCATCAGCAGCGAACCGCGTCAATTGACTCTTGCTTCGTGCCCTTTAAATTACCCTGGCGAATTGGGCCCACGGGCTTTCTCTTGAACATGGGTCGCAACCCTCTACCTAATCCAAGGCAAAGGAGCAACATAGGCTCAAATTAGAGGGATAAATAAGTGTAACAAGGAGTTGAAGTTAACTGAATAATTATCTCAAACTCCAACTTCCCCTTCGATTTTTGATAGGATTGTTCAGAATGTCGTTCTTATAAAAATTATGTGTGCGAGGGAAGCATGCAAACTTTGGAATCTTTACCGCTACTATTGAGAATTGTTCTTGAGATATTTCTTAAATAAAAATAAAATCTTATCCTATACATATCATTCGCCATTAATTACAGAGACCAACCGAAGGTAGCCCATGACCGCAAAATGAGATCGTCCCATACAAGTTTGTATGTGTGATTTTCGTGGCCGATCTGCTCATTTGAAGAAGAAGTGTTTGGAATTTATTGCCTTGATTGTGTTTCTGCTTCTATTAGGAAACTTGCCACTTGCGCCAATTGCTGCCGAGTCGTTTCTTCAGAGTAGAATCTTATTCGTCGGGATGTTATTCTATTGCTTTCCTCCCGAGTGTGACAACGAGAAATTGGTTTCAATTGTGGAAAAAAGCTCGCGCAGTGCGCTTCTGGCTCAAGCTATGCATGCAGTTAACAGAACATAATGCGGAATGCGGTTTACTGGAACAGTACCTGGTGCGCCTGGCTGTTGCGATGCTTCTATGGTGGGAGACTTTGGCCCGCCCTTGCTGGCAGTTTTATATCACAACAAACGGTATCGTTCGTTACACTTCTGTACCAAGTTCAGCAAAGCATGGCAAGGGTGCAATCCTTATTGTTCAAAGTCTACAATCTTGCATACTTCGGAATGAGGTGTTGCTATAACACTGCAGGGCTAATGATATTAAAATGGGCGCAGACTTGGCTGGTTGGGACGTGTCGTTGCAGGACAGCAGCTATTACAGCAAAAACAACAAAACAACGTGGTAGTAAAATAAAAGAAACAACAAATGTTTATTTTGAAGTGCTACACTAGCCAAGTAAAGAGCATTTGTTTTGGAATACAAAGTCTCACTTGGGTTCGTTCGGTCCTTGGTCGCTCGCTCGATTCGCTTGTGCGTTGGACGGTTTACTTACACAGTTGCTGTTGTTATTTCTCTCCTCGACCTCCTCTGTTGCGACAGTGAAACATACTTTGTTGTTTGTTTTTGCATTTTGCTGTATTTATATTGCAGTGGAAATTAATTCGCATTGCACAAGTTGTGCTCACTACTAAGCTCTGTTGGTATGACAGCGGTGAGTGAGAGTTGCTGCCGCTGTTGTGTTCTACACGTTAATTCAAATGGATTTTTTTGGTTGCATTGCAATGATGTTGGGCTCAATCGCACACAGAGTTGCAAAGCATAAAGTTCCATTCGCAATGCAGTTTCTTTCCATTAAATCCTTTCTTAAAGGTATTTTGTTGTTGATCAGTTGGTGTGTAATTATTTGCTTGTAACTGGTTTTTTGCGTGGGCATTGTTTACAAATTCAATATGAATAGATGAGTAGATTGGCAATCGCTACTGCAGAGTAGTGATGTAAATCTGACCGGGCTTGGTAGCACTAGCATAGTAGTCGTTGTAGTCGTGGAGGAGGTTCACAGTTAAAAATTTATATTCTTATTCGTTGCTTGAATATGGTATCGTTCGACTCGAGTAATTCAGTTGATATTTTCGTTTTAATTAAAACCACCGATTTGTTGTAGCATTTCTATTATCCATCCTACTTTATTAAAATTGCAATATTCTATGTGATTGATGCTTTTCAGTTGATATTTTCGTTTTAATTAAAACCACCGATTTGTTGTAGCATTTCTATTATCCATCCTACTTTATTAAAATTGCAATATTCTATGTGATTGATGCTTTCCTGTTCAATAATTTGCATACATTTTAATTTAAAACAGATGCAATAGCAGTGCAATAGCAATACAATAGTAAATTGATACACGTGCTAACAGAAATCAGCACACATGGACAACTCAACATTGATTGTTATTCAGTTGTCCTTTAGTTTAGCTTTTAGTTTATCTCTTCAAAAGTAAACTGATATCAGTAAAATACAAAAACAAATAAATTGATTTATTTTATGAATGCCTTCACTGTGTCTGACACAGCACTTAATCAATATTGAGTTGATCTATGTGCGTAGATTCGCTAAAAACACAATTCATACCTAGAAGCGAATTACTTCGAAATTATGTCCATTTACAATCATTTGTACAGAGAATTTGTAGTGGACCGTGCTCCCTGCATGGTTCAATGTTATTAGAAATAAGCTGTTGTATGAATGTAAACTGCAGTTCATACGGGTTCAAACATACAAGTGCGTGTGACCGTTTCTGTAAATTAGATGTTGTTTTCCCCCGAATTGAACTGTCACACGTGCGTTTAGCACCCACACACACACACAGAACAAGTCAAAATTCATTGTGACTTCTCTAAAGAAATACTCGTTCTCATTCTACTTAGCCTCCGACACTGCCAGCGACCACGTACTCGAGAGTAAAACCGAATGTAATAGAAAACTGAAAAACTGAGATTTTAAGCCTTTTGCTCATTTCCAGCATTTTATATTTCTTTTATTTGTTTTCTTCTTAACTATTTTCCGATATCGTTCACCATGTTGATCATGGTTACATCCTCTACTGGCAACTACATAAAAAAAACCAAGCGTTACTCAGAGTTGAGTGTGGTTTAAAAATAACTAATCTGAAGCATTTATCAAACACTCGTGCCGCATCTTTGGCAGGCCCCCTCATTCCGTTAAAAATGTCGTCTGGTCGCAACACTCTATTTCAATTTTGTAAATTGTTCCTGCAGATGGCTCCGAAACGTTCGTTAATTGTTAGTGACTGCCGCCCCAAGTTGCCTGGAAATCAAATGCTAAACGGTGTCGGTGATGCACTGGGCACATCCTGGCGCGCAAATAATGGCTTTAGTACGCGAAAGGGAAGGCAAGACAAACGAAAAACAATAGCAAGGAAAAGCAGTAGCAATGAAGTGCACTGCCCAGAGCAGAGCGCAAACGGTGCAGCCATCCCGTGCTCTACTTTGGGCCATTAACCATAATAGGAAAGCA
The DNA here is from genome assembly GCA_920105625.2 of Clusia tigrina. Lineage (NCBI taxonomy): Eukaryota > Metazoa > Arthropoda > Insecta > Diptera > Clusiidae > Clusia > Clusia tigrina. The sequence continues at coordinate 30,597,551 of OV050031.1, read as the reverse complement.
CTGGCTCGAAAAGCACTCAATTGCACGTGCGTCGACGGATGGGTGAGCAGTTCTCTCGGAATTAATTTGGAATTTTCTTCACTGTTTTATGATGTACTTGGCAGGACTTTTTCCTACAATTTTTTTCCTTAAAAAAATCGGTTTTTAAAGTATAAACTTCGTTGTTCATTTGACTGTTATTGCGGTGCGCTCCTTGAATAAATTTATAGCAGCTGAAGTTATCTTTACTTCCTTGCATATACACATGTCTTCATCCTCACCGTACACCCACCGCTGAAGCCACTGCTCTGCCCTACAATTTTCCTTTTATCCAGACTTGCTTTTCACAACACAACTGGCTGGCTGGTTGGTTGGCTGACATGCATTCATCCGAGCTGGTTTTTTTTTTTTTTTTTTTTTTTGTATAATAAAGAAAAGTGTTTTTCTTCTTCGATGCACGTACGTTCGTATGCGTCTGGCTGTCTTGACTTTTGGCTCCGGGACTGACTTCTATACTTCTGCACATGCCAGCCATCCAGCCAGAGCCAACATTGTAAGTGTGTAGCGCATTGTGTGTCGACTTTGAAATGAATAGTTGTTCTGTGAATATATACATGCATATTTCTGCAATTTTTATTGAAAGGAGCTCACTTTTTTTGCACCATTCTACGGAAGGAGGGAGGATTTTCCTACTTTTTTTTGCTACTTAGTAGAACTCGAAAAAGGTTCTTCCTCGTTAAGGCTCTTGAGGAAAGCAGCAGCAGAAATCATGCCTCACGGAATGTTTTTCTTTTTTTGTTTTCATCTTTCTTTTTTGCTTCCTTGGTCGCATTATTGATGGCATTTGTTGCCTTTGGCTCTGCAGTAATATTTCTTTCTTAGCCATTTCTGCCGGCCCTGCCCTGCCCTTCCTGTGTGCCTGCAGATGAGTGAAGTGCCTCGTGTCGTGCCTTTAACTACAATTTTGCCTTGCTCTTTTTCAAGTATTTTCTTGACGATGACTGCTCGATTTTTGCTTTGGCGCGCAAATGCTCAAAGGTACGGTGCAGATAAGTTCGAAGCTGTTCGTAGATTTGCAGTCGCTGGCACTGGCATTGGTGCTCAGCATAAAATTGGTCGGATTGGTTTGAGTTGAGCAACGGTCGTGCTCATACTGCAACTAATTGTCCATAATTGATTGCAAATGCATTTGTAATTAATTGATAAGTATAAATCTGATTGTTGGATTGTCCCCTTCTTTGCAATTGCTGGGTTAGCTAATTGCTAAGGGAGGAACAGAAGAGTGTCACTTTCTTCACAAGACTCTGTAAATATTTGCATATTGTATGCATTTCTTTTTTATATTATAAGTCGCTTTAGCCATTTGCAACATATGCGAATTTTGTTTCTCTCTTTTAGTATTGTGTGAGAGAAGGGTCCACGCTTTATTTGTGCTCAGATCCTACTGACTGAACCCTTTCCAAGTGCTCTGCTTTTAGCATTCTCACATTGTTAGAACTGCAATCAATCAAGTTTCTGATGCTGATAGAATTTGAATGGAATTGAGCTGCCGGTTCTTAGGGGTAAATAAACTATTAACGTTGGTCTCTTCTAAATCTCTTCAGTAATCAATTGCAAAAATTAACATTCAATTAATAATTGCAACCGAAACTCAATACGTTCTTTTATATAACACTAAATGGCCCTGGATGTGCGGAGCAGTGTTCCACTGGCGGAAAATATGGAATACCGTTTCTTGATATGATTGAAAATTGTTGTACAACTTATATTAAGAACTTGCAACAGATTTTTATGGGGCTTTCTGTCTCATCATTTTTTTCTCTATCTCTATTCTTTATAGCAGCAGATATAGCAGTGTATAACACCCTTTATATAATCTCTGCTCTTCTCATGCCAACGAGACTTTCCTATATTATCACATAGGTGAACTTACTCAAAGAGGCAACAATTAAGAAAAAGAACTTATAATCAGCGCAGAGGGAATGCACAAGCCTATTGGAAGTAAGACTCCCAACTGGCTCCGAAATATCTGTACACGACGTGTCTAAGCAGACCGCAATGATTGGAGTATTTCGAACATTTCTTGAGCTCTTCAAAAGTAGTAAAAGGGCTCATGAATATATTCCTTAATTAATAATTCGAACGTAACCAATCTAATAAAAGTGTATTGGATTGCTTAATTAATTGTGGGATGCTCACATGTGACAACTATTTGAATCAACCTTTTAATACAATTCCGATGTTCCATGTCTGTGGCGTGTGTGGCTAACTCCCACTCCCATTCAATTGAATTTCAACAAACGTAATTTTGGTTTAAATTTTAGAAATGAATAACATTTAACCCGCCCGCTTACACATCAAGTTTTATCCACGTAATACCTTATGTCATATCTGAGATCAATCATTTTCTAAATTGAATATCTGTACAGAAATTCCAAAGTTAATATCCTATCCCTATCCTATCTCAATTCGTTTATCCTCCTCCGGACGTATCTTGCCGATGATTTCACATCACACAATCAATTCATTTCTTTGTCTTCATCTTTTCCCTTCCAAACTCAAATAACATTTTCTTGCACATTCATTCCCGTCGACCCGACCTCCGCGCATAGCAATAAAACTTCATAAACTCAATATAATTTTGTTGTTGTTTGTTTCGTTAACAATGCACACACATGTACAAACACTCCAGCACACACATAATATTCCCCCAATGGTTGGTGCGCTCGTCCATCCATACACATTTTATTTTATATGCCATGCCATGCCATGCCATTTCCACATTCGACATTCGCTCGCCCGTTGCTGTTGTTGCTGCTTTTGCTGCTGCTTCTGCACGTCGTATTCCGCATTAATGCCTCGAAACGATTCCAACAAATATTCGTATCTCGAACGAACGCATTTGTACGACTTGTCAGTGGGAATGGGGAGTCGAGTCGAGTCGAGTCGAGTCGAGTCGATGTGTATGTTTTCTCCCGTAGCTGCTGACTTTGCTAGCGCTCTTTTTTCTTTAGCCTTTTACACAACGTACGAACACCAGTACATTTCCAAGTATTTCTATTTTTCAATATTTCAAGTTTGCTTGCTTTGCCATTCCGAGTAAGCTTTATCATCGTCTTTTAAATTGTTGGTTGGAAGTGGTTGGTTGGTCGTTCGTTCGTTCGTTCGTTCGTTCGTTGTTGTATTTGTTATTTCCCTTGTATTGTGCTGCTTTTGTATACGTAGGTCTGCTGCCTGTTCGTATCTTTTGGATTTCTTCATACCGGGTGAGGCTTGCTTGCTTGCTGCTTTCTTGTGTTAGCGGCAATCTTGTCCCCTCTGGATTTTATTATATTACTTGGTATATTGGTGCGTATACTGCTGCTGCATTCTGCCTGTGTGCTGTGCTGTACAAGTATGTTGTTTTTGTTTCTTATCTACGGCTTTGTCATCATTGTCGTTCGTAACCGTCCGTATTCGTCGTAGTCGTCGTCATTTGGTTTATTTCATATCATTTAATTTCTCTGGGCTACATTTGGTTCGCTCGTCGTTAGTATCTTGGCTTTTTATTTATGTTGGTTACTTTTTTGAGCTGGCTTTGGTTTATTCGTACTCGTATTTCTCGTAATTCGTTTGTGTTGCTGGTTCAAATTTTTATCCCTGACTGAATTACTTGAATTCCCCGATTAAAGTCATCAATATGTGTCGATGAGAGTGAGTTTCTTATTTCAAATTAAATTTTTTGATAATTCACGTTTCGCAATTATAAGCCCCCCTCATGTCTTGAGTGTTGTAGGTGGCGAAAAAGGGGGGTGAGGAATTCATGCATTTAATTTTATTTTTTCAATAGCTGATTGTAATTGGGTGACTGTTTTAAATACCTTGTTACTGGACTCAGTACCTAGGTAGGGAATACGCTGCCCATGCAACGTTCACATAATTTCAAATTAGGGTTGAGTGCGGCTTTTACTGCTGCAGTAAATTTCAACCGTTTCCTCGTATTTCTGTGTTTTTTGCTGGTGTATGTCAATTTCGTGCTGATAACCAAATACCCCGTGCTTTTAAATTTGCAATTTATTTGTTGTGTGTGCTTTATCGCTTATTTTCTATTTGCGACGGTGCGGCATTGTGCGTCATTACTTGATTGGTATCTTCTTTCTGTGCGATTACGAATGCAAGCAGTCGGCTTCATATTATGGTTTGCTGTTTACTTACTACGTGAGCATTTTTGGGGTTTTGGCTTTTATAGTTGGACATGCAGAACGCGTTTATTTACACTACCGCCTCTCGCGTCCAGTTTGGCTTACCAGCTCAGCTGGTTTTAGTTGGCATGCAATCTGTTCTGCCACTCCGCTCTTGTGGAGCGCCTGGTTGTCATTTATGACATTCGCATATATTTTTTTAATATTAAACATTTTTTCTCCCGCACCAATTCCCATTTAAATTTTATTTTCCACCTCATGCTCTTACCCCGCCTTTTGGACTTTTGTATTCGGAGTCGGCGTTGTCGCCGCAGTCACCGCTATAATCTTTGCCTTTGCTGTGTTGCGGTCGCCGACGTCGTCGTTGTTGCTGTCATGGTGTTGGTAGTGTCGTGTCGTCCGTCCCAGTTGTTGCTTTCCATACGAATGAATTCGTTCGTACTCAGCGTTTCTCGTAGCTGGTTGTGGCTTTAAAAAGAGCACTAGTAACTGTTTTGTGGCTTGGTTTTTTCACTTTTAAGTAGACCAGACCAGACCGACTGACATTTTGTGTGAGCCGCGTTTCTGTTTTTCTCTCCGCCCCAAGTCTCAATGATGATTTGCTGTTATCGTCGTAAACTGCTACTGTAGGCTGGTGTTTGGTTGCTGCAATTATTATTGTTGACTGGCTGCTATTTTCTTTTTCTTTCATCTTGATTTGTTAAATTTGATTTATCTGTTTTTGGAGTTTCAGTAAATCAAAGTTTGTGCTTCTCATTGCTTATGGCTCTCTTCCCACAACTTCTCAATTTGGTATGTTTTTGTAACTTATTTTTTGTAATTTCTATTTTGGTTCATTGTAATGTGTGTGTGTGTGTGTGTGTATGTGTGAACGTGAGAGCGTGTCGTGGAGGTTGCTTTACCAAACGTGCACTTCAACTTCATTCCTCTATTATCATTGGTTTTCAAATCTTTTCATTATTTTGGCATCGTCATCTTCATTATGCATAGTTTTACCAATAACTAACAACAATAATAGTAGTAATGATTTTGTTGTTTGTGGTTGTTGGTGGCCCGATCATCAACATATTTTATTTGATTGTTGCTTTTGGCAATTTGAGGATTTGGTGTTGTTGTTTGACTTGCTCTCCAATGCGAATCTGATATTTTGTATTGTTGGAAACTTTGAGTAACGCTCTTGTGAACTTCAAACGCAATTAACTCCCGGATGGGAATGACACTTGTAATATTTCTTCTTTTTGGACGTCGTCTATGTCCCAATTAGCGTTTTATTTCTTTTTTTTAAATAAGATATTCACAATAATCAGTTTTTCAGCCGGGTCCATGCGTTTTTCAGTATACGTTTTTAGATTTTATTATTTTCAAATGTTTATGTGGAAGTTTTGGGTACAATTTGTGCTTCTTTTGTAATGTGTGCAATTGATTCCAATTGAATCTTGTACGTCGTTCTTCGAATCACCCAAACGCAGAGGTGGTAGGAATTATTCCATTTTCTAGTTTGTTGAATGATATCCGGCTGCGTTCTCGCTGTTAATTCGAGTAGAAAATGTCCAACCAATAATTCAGTTACTGAGTAAATATTAATCATAACCTTATAACATTGATTGCATTGATATATAGGATCAAATAAGTGCTATTTTGATATATGGGGACTTAAATTGGGAACTTTTTCCTAGTTACAGTAAAAGCAATAAAATGCTATGCTAGAAGAAAATGGTTCTTATTATGTGTATATCCTTCTTCAATATCCAGAATAAGGCTTCTGGCTCCCCAAATTCTTGCTACTGTATATAATTTTGTTATGAATCTTATATGTAGCTAGCTATGCATTCTGAGCATTTTTCCTAGGTAGCCTTTGACTAACGCAAATGAAATCATTTAAAAGAATGACGCCGAGAATACGATAGAGTTCACTTCTGAATCTATAGTTTGAACCATTTTTTGAAACCTTGCCTCGATAAACAATGATAAAGCCCAATAAGAGATATTTTTTACAACTGTCGGTATCCTAATTTAAAGATTTCAAGTCATTATTCTAATTACAAATAATTTGGTACATTTTCGTCTTTAGTCCTAAATGAATTAACAAACAAAAAGCTCCCCCCATAGAAAAAAAACCCAAAGCATAAATTAAACTGAGCAATTGTTTCAATTACACCACTACATGCGTTTCCAAGTCTACCTTCGCTGGTAAGCAATGCTTTTTAAAAGAGGACTTTCCTAATATAGTGGAGGTCCACTTTGTATGTTACTTACTGGTGTGTTTGTGGATGTCTCCTTTGTCTTGTATTTTAATAAATTCAGATTTAATAATAGGTCAAGTTTTGCTGTCTGCGTTTGTATGCCGTTTTAACTGCTGTTGCAAGTGTCCATTTCTTTGGCTTATGAAGTCTTTTCGTATTTGGCTTTTTCTTCTTGCTTTGCCTTGCCTTATCCACTGTCCAAATCGATACTTTACGGCGGAACATAGTTGGAATTGCTCAAATACCCTCGACTTTGCTGCAAAATAAAAAGAATGAACAACAAAAACAAAATACCCTCGACTGCAACAGAACCCAGAACCGCAATGCAGCAGCTATAAAAGAACCTTCTTCTTCGCTGGCAGCTTTGCTTGTCGCATCCACAGCAGCAGGCAATCTGCGGCTCTGGGTTCTTGCACATGGTGCAATTTATTTGCTTTGGCATTTATTTTGAGTTTGTTTTTCTTCTTTTGTGTTATTTTGTTGGTTCTTTTTTAGATTCTGCTCTGCTAACATTTCATGGTTTCGTCTTTTGTTGTTGTTATTATTATTATTATTGTTGGTTTGCGCAGAGCTGCACTGCATACTTGAGTAGAACATGTGCTCGCCTGCTCATCGTTCGTTTTGCCTGGCATCTGCACCTGCTCACACATTATACACACATACATACACATACACGCAGTTCATACACCACTTTGTATCTTTTTGTTTGCCATTTTATTATATTGAATCTGTTTGTACAACGAAATATTTTACATTTTGCATGGATTTATTTGTAAAGTGCTGCTTTTTGTTACAGGCTTATCCATCTACTCACACATAAATCTTGTTTTTTTACTCTACCTTTATGAAGTAGAAGTTGTGCCGATAACTTAAATCAAATCCTCTCCCGCATTTTGAAGTTTTTGTTTTATTTCCTGTTGTAATGGAGTGTATCGTAATTGAATAATTAATATATTTTTGGTACGAGTTTTTAACATTGTTTATTATGATGGTGTGCTTACATTATGTCTACGTTCTGTACGTAGCCGAGAATAAGCACTTCTCTCTCTCCCACTCTAGTGCATGTGCAATGCACACGTCTGTTTGTATGGTCATACCTACATACATATCAGTTTGCATGAGTACAAAACATACCGGTATGGCTGCTTTGCGCCTCACTGTTACAACAACAAGTGTTTTATCTTACAAAAAACTCATGCGAACACAGCGAACACCCCACTTCACAGCGTGCATGGACGTGTGTGCGTGTGTACCCCCTTTTGTGTACTAAGTAGCTGCTACTTGCGCGCGTATTTTCTCGTGTTTGATGATTTATTTTACCCAAAGTCAAAGTCACTTTATATTTCTCGTATGATGACATGACTCAATAAATGGTTTATTGTTATTTTACGTTCTTATATTTTTGGCCTTATTAGAAAGCTAATTTCTGTGCATACATATGTATGTACATAGATATTTAAATATTTTATTGAGTATTTTTATATGTTCACCTTTCTTTTTTTATTTTATTTGTTGTTTTTTCTTTTTATACTTTTAAAATTTACTATCGACGGCGTCTGAATCCAAATGCCGGCCGGCTTTTTTAGTTTATTGTTTTGTTTTTGTTGTTTGCATAGGCAATTATATTGCTTTGCAAGACTTTTTTTGCGGTTGCTGTTTTATTTATGTGTTTGCCTTTGTGGGCTCGATTATTTTGCCAAACCCCTGGGACATTTTCGTGATTTACTTTGCCTACGCAATTTTTTGTAAATATTATTTACAAGTGCTTTCGTGTAAAAACCCGGAATATTTGTTGGGTTGCATCAGTAAACATATTCTCACTTACTGGCAAATATGTTTGGCAATAGGTTTCTCGCTATTTCATTTCGTATGCCATAAAACCTTCTTCGCTGAAACGTTTTTACAATTTAAAGTGGTCTTCTCCCTTTATTTGGACTTATCTAATGCTCCCTCCACTCAAAATATGCCATGATCCACCCTATTGTTTTCTTACATTTTCGTTGGCGAATTCTCTCTTGAAGTAGTTGGAATGTTGTTGATTGCTTTTTAATTAGTTCCAAGAGTCGTCAAATGCAATGCCGTTGATGTATTTAATGAACCTTTGTTTTGGGTGGGCACATGTGTCGCCGTTTTGTCGTTCCGATCCCCAGAAACTAATTTCAACTTACACCAGGAGTGCAGTGAATTGGATTTTTGCGAGAGCTCAGCTCAGCAGGGCATACAGATTTAGGAAACAGTGGCAACGCTTGCCGTGCATCAAGTTGCGTTTGAAGCCGAACGCACGAACTTTGGTTCACCAATACGAGTGTTCAGTATACTAAGTAAAATGCTCATTTTTCATTGTTGAACGTACTTTGAAATAAAAAATTGAAAAATAAAAATTCGAAATTACAAATTGAAAAAGAAAAGTTTTAATAGTAAAATAAAAACTTAGATACAGCGAAAACATATAAAACCAACAACCGAGCCCAGTCCTTGGAGTGCTTTGTTTTGCTTTACAAAGTATATTTTTACTTTAATATACCGTTATATACTTCTACATATGTATCCACGATTTACTTATGAACCCCTCTATTTCTGTTGATTCGATTGCAGGAGCTAATCGGGCAGAATAGTAACGACAGTTCTAGTGGCGGTGGTCACAGTGGCATGGGTTCAGGGCCACCAGGTACGCCGAATCCTCAGCAAGTAATGCGACCAACGCCCTCGCCAACGGGATCATCGGGTTCACGTTCCATGTCGCCCGCAGTGGGTGAGTACTGAAAAGCGGCACTTCCGTGGTTTATCATATTTTGACATTAAAGATCTTTGCCATTTACATTTTTCAGCACAAAATCATCCAATTTCACGGCCATCGAGCAATCAATCGAGCAGCGGTCCCATGCAGCAACCAGTTGGCGCAGGGCCACCGCCGCCTCATATGACGCAAGGTGGCAGCATGCCGCAGCAACAACAGGTGCCGCCCCTACAACAACAGCAATCTCAACAGCAGCAGCAAGGAGCACTTGGTCCCCAAAACTCGTCATCTGCGAGTAACTCGCTGCAGCAGGCGCCGCCAGGTGCGCTGGGTACTCCTGCCGGGCAGCCGCCTCCAAATCAGTCTGTCAACAGCATGCCCACTCCACCACCTCAGGGCAGTAGTATTAGTGGGTATCCCCCGCCCCCTCATATGCTTGGCGGCTATAAAATGGGTGGTCCGGGCGCTGGTGGACAAAGTTCAGGACCAGGGCCGCAGGGCATACCGACCGGTTATCCGGCACCGCAGCAGGCGCAGCAATATTCTCAAGGTGATTGTTTCTATAATTTTTAAATTTTCTGATAGTCTGTAACGTAATTGTAATTTGCAGGAAACTACCCGCCACGCCCACAGTATCCACCAGGCAGCTATGCGCCTAATCCGCCACCACCCACAAATCAGCCAACGTCTGCCAACAGTATGCCGCCCGGTGGTCCCCAGCAGTACCCCGGTCGGCCCATGCCAAATCACACCGGCAACAGTCCGCATGCACAGTATCCGCCGTACCAGAATTGGGTGCCACCATCACAACAAAGCGGTCCGGCAGCTCCAGGTGGCGGCGGCGTAGGTGTAATGGGAAATCATGTGCAAGGCAAAGGTACTCCACCACCAGGCGGACCGCCGCCGCCGCAAGGTAGTGGCTCTCCAAGGCCTTTGAATTATTTGAAGCAGCATTTGCAGCACAAGGGCGGCTACGGCAGCAGTCCGACGCCTCCTCAGGGCTATGGCAATGGACCGGGCATGCATCCGGGTATGCCCATGGGTCCTCCACATCACATGGGACCGCCTCATGGGCCAACAAGTATGGGTCCTCCCACGAGCACACCGCCACAAGTAATGGTGGGCGCAGGTGTGCCAACCGTAGATGGCGTTCCCCCAGAACATATATCGCAAGACAATGGCATCAGTTCTTCGGGTTCCTCAACAGCGTCTCATCCGCACCCGGTTACCTCCGTGGTAACAACTGGTCCAGATGGCACGCCCATGGACGAAGTGAGTCAACAGAGTACCCTATCGAATGCTTCAGCTGGTGAGCACTATAAAGTCATATGTTTGTGGCATTTAACATTAAAAAATAACTTTATATTTTCAGCCTCTGGTGAGGATCCTCAATGTACCACTCCCAAATTACGCAAAAACGATCCCTATAGCCAAAGTCACTTAGCGCCACCAAGCACATCGCCCAGTGGCCATCCTGGTCATCCAGGCGGACCGGGCGAAGAATATGAAATGAGTTCACCGCCAAATTGGAACCGAACACCTGCTAGTCCGGTACGTTTCTGCATCCAGCAGTCCGAAAATATTTACTCTGTACTTAACTAACGCAGCACACTTTCATTAACTTTTCGCAGGTTTTCAATAGCCATGTTGTTCCTCCTCCGGAGACTTTCCGTTCGTCCAACAAAAAGTCCGATAGCCTTTGTAAATTATACGAAATGGACGACAACCCCGAGCGACGTGGTTGGCTAGACAAACTGCGCGCCTTCATGGAAGAGCGCCGCACTCCAATTACCGCCTGCCCGACCATCTCAAAACAACCACTCGATTTATATAGGTTATATATTTATGTAAAAGAACGTGGAGGATTCGTCGAGGTATGCAAGGTGCCGTAGTAATTCCTTTTACTAACTTCTTTTTAGATTTACTAGCAAAACTACCAAATTAAACAAATAAAAAAAGAACTACTCCACCACCAAAACCATCACTTGTACTACTACCATAGCCCAAATAATTCCCCTCCAAAGTACCAAATCAAAATCTTAAAAAAGTAACCGCATTTATGAAAAAGAAAAGATGCACAAGCATAAGAAAATAGCTATGTTCAAGTAAAACTCTATTTAAGGTTGTCATTAATAGCATGCGTAATTGGGTAAATTGTATGTTGACTTTGATTGCACTTGAAAAGTTTTTGAAATTACTCCGAATTCATTTTTGCTCTTTCTCAGTCTCCAAATGAATATATCATAAGGACTTCCGAATTCATTTTGAACTTATTTATTTTTTAAACTTATTTCCACACACATACATACATCCCACCACCCACCCATCAAATATTGGTGTTTTTGGTATTTTTGATTCATTTCATACGAGTAGTTGCTGAAACCCCTTTTTGTAGTAATCTCCCATCCCAGTCCCACTAGTATGAGAATGTATTTTTGTATCGTAAGTAGTTTGTAATCTGTTTTAACAATAACAAATACGTTAACATTTAACTCGTTTATTAACATTTTTAATATTTTCCAATACTTTTCTTAATATTTCAATACTTTTTGTTTTTAAGAAGAATGTAATTCGTCAGCGCAATGGCCAAGTAAGTCGCCCAATTGGGGACAAATTTCAGTATTCAACCCTAACCTGAATAAAAACGGCCGATAATCGGAAAAATATCTTCGCTCAGTGAGAGTTGCGAACAACATTTCACAAATTTACCCCACTTTACACTGAAGTATGCAGAAGGGTTTCGTTTTTTCGCAAAATTAATATTTTATACTATAATTGTCGGTTTACTTCACTACGAGCCACCGCTGTTATTGGTGAGCGATATATCTATATCGGCGAGTTTGTAGATCGACCTCTTGGTTACAGGTGCGGCTACCAGCGACTGTACCTAACGGTGGCTTGTTAACATTTCTGTTAGTATTCAGCGGCGGAGCGTACTGTTTAATCCACATGCCGGGATTTTGAACTCTGTTCACATCAATCACTGTAAAAGCGCGTTGGTCGTTTGCTCGTTACATATTTTTTAATCGATAAAGCATGAAGCTCTGGCAAAGAATTTCCTATTAAACGAAGTCTCAGCGAATAAAGTGTTCGCTCTTTATATTAATCACTGAGTTCGAAGTCATCAGTCAGTTCGGTCGCTGTTCAAATTACCAACGACTGTAAAGTCAGTGCTAAGTTCATCACTCACTGTTGCAAAGCTAAAGTAGACTCAAGGAAAGTAATACACAGTTCCGCTGGAAAATATACTCAATATGAATATTGAGACTCAATTCGCCGCGATCGTCTCTCCAATGCTCGGGAAAGTATATACAAATTTTGACTGAAGAAAGTTTCAACTACTTTTACTATTTGTTTGAAAAGATTCCTAAAGTATCCGACAAATAGTAATTAACACCAAGAAAACACTGTCCTATACCGAAACACAAACATACATTTGTTCAAGCTTAATCCACAAGTACCTGAAACTAGTGGCAAGTTGTATTGGGTCTACACCAGCTTGGAATGAATCTTTTACGCTCCTCGTCGTATTCATCAGTTACATTTGTATATTTCGGCTCAATTGTAAAACAGCCTGATATCTCTGATATATGTCCGAGCCACTCATAACTATTATTTATTTTATTAGCCTGAAATGGTTATTCCAAGGTATTTCCAATTGTTGTTTGCTTAAACTAACTAATTTAATATTTCCAACATAAGCAACATATCCAAGGAAGTACTGTTGTGCCTTTTCCAGTTTATTTTCCTATGTGGTTAATTTATTTTCATTTCATTGCCAAACAAAACATCCGGTGACTTTTGTTGTCAGCAACCACATAAGCCCCAAGAAATTACATTTTTTAAGAAACGGTGTCTGAAAGTGTTCTTTTGCTACTTCAAATGAGGCTGCAGGAATAGTAAAATCCCGATAGATATGTGAGTGGATATAGAATATAAATATCATATTTATATTTAGAAAACTAAAAACAAAGTAAAAATGTTGTTTCAAAGAGTCATGCTGTTAGGAACAACCAAAAAACTGCACCCAAAAGGCTGCCACGGTTTCTTTATAAATTTTTAAAAAGCCAAAGCTCCTCATGATGAGTGAGAATTGTGTTCCTTCCATTGAAAGTGTCATTCCCCTTTGTTCATAAGACAATAAGACATTGACAATAGTCTCCTAATTAAAAAATCATGTTTATTTGCGAACTTTTCAGTATTAAAGCGAAACCGTAATAACTGTAATAAAGCAAAGATGGATTGAAAGGAAGTGATGTGATGGCGGCACCACAGAACTTTCGAGTGGATGTGGATAAGTTTCGTATTTCATGAGAAAGCGGAGCTTCACGAGCTGTCCATAAGCCTGTCTCGGGTATCTGTTATGCAAGCATGGGTTGAGAAACGGAGCGGCTTGTTTTTATTCGCTGAAGTTCTAAATATCCTATAATTTCCTTAAGGATTCGTTCAAATGAGTTTTCCTCAATACATAAAATTTTGTTTGGGAAACACGACACTTCGGTCGCTGTGTATTGAGATTTGCAATTAGGCTTGAATGTGGAGCGTTTGTATCCTTTTTACATTATAATTACTCTTTCTTGCATATATCTTTGAGCTGAGCTCTGAAACACGTTTCAGTTAAGTTTCCCATCTACACACACGTTTAGCTATTTACTAATTTCGTACTGCTTCTTCCAATTCTACTTATCATTCTTTCCATATCGTGAACATAATTCCGGAATTGAATGTGATTCCAATGACACTCTGATAGGAATATTAACCTTTATATTCGAATCGGATTCAAATCTGAGGGTAAAAATTCCGCGTTATCTTCACTGTATTTTATGGCCTAATTACATTCTTCTTAAAGATTTTTCAACTTTCTGCATCCAATGATGATCATTGTTTGCTTGCAATTTTCTATCCGTGCGCTTATCAACTTTTCTACAAAGAACTAACATTTGGCTTCTCTGCTTCTTTTTATAATCCTGAATCAACAAATTTGTATATTCGACAAAAAAAAAACCAAACAAATTTAATAAAAATAAAAAGGTTACCAAAAGCAAAACCTGGAAAGATATTGCCGGATTGTTGGGCATCGGTGCTAGCAGTAGTGCGGCCTACACGCTGCGCAAACATTACACGAAAAATCTGCTGGCATTCGAATGCCATTTCGATCGTGGTGATATCGATCCGCTGCCCATCATCCAGCAAGTGGAGGCCGGCACCAAGAAGAAGTCAACGAAGGCAGCGTCGGTTCCATCGCCAGGTAAAAGTGAGCACCACAATACCAGATAATTATTATTTCCTCCAAATGTTCAATTATTTAATTACAAATTTATTCCCCATTCTATAACAACCAATTGGTGGTGGTGCTGGTCTAATGGATGCTGTGAACACACCAACTCCGCCAGCCGGTTCCACGAACTCGCAGGACGCATTCCCAGCACCGGGCGCTGCAGCCAACGCAGCGATCGACGGGTATCCTGGCTACCCGGGCGGCTATCCTGGTGCTGGCCCGCAACCGGACTACGGCGCCGCCGGCCAAATGCAGCGACCACCCTCGCAAAGTAACGCACAAACTCCTCACGCAGGTATGTAGCCGCAAGTGGCAGTGCCGCAGGGTTTAAACCACAATTAATACAGCTTGTTGCATTAAATACGATGATCTCTTGCATTCTGCTTCTTAAGAATATGCTGCTCAAGTAAATTAACTAGTTTTCATGTATTTATTTAGTTCCTTTAAGTTGTGTTATTTGAGTTGATTACTAAGCCGAAGTTCAATTTTGCAATTTTTATAATTAAAATTAAAAAAGAACAAAATTCGAATGCTATGCAAAATGGAGAATTTAATTCAAGGAATTCTCATAATTCGCATTTAAACTGTTTCTAACAAGCTGCTAGAGCGCTGTATGATAATTTTTAATTTTAGACAAGCAACATTTTGCTAACTAACTAAAGTTATTTTCGAAATTAATAATAGTTTCCCCCTTCAAGCACTCTTACTCCCCGGTCATTGTGCCAATATCATAACCATTGCAATCGACATGATCATCACTATCACAATCGCCATCGCAATCATTATAGTTATCATTATCCTCTTATCACAATTTCAATTTTTAATCACTTATTTTATTTTACATTATTTTTGCCATTTCTATGCATCACATAAAAATTCATCACTGCATTCACCACTACCAACCACACCACCATTACTATTGTACCATCATCACATCTCCAATCACCATCATCACCACCACCATCATACTACTATAACCACCACAACCACAACTATCACCACCACATACTACCATAACCACCACCACCACCACCTCTACTACTATTACTACTACTACTACTACTACCACCACCACTACCACAATATCCACCACTACTGCTACTACTGCTACTCTACTACTGCCAACCTACGACATCACAATTCACAAACTTCAAAATTGTATATTCACGCGATTATCGCCCGATACTAGGCAATACTCAAACAGCAGCTGGTGATAATATTAGTGTGAGCAATCCCTTTGACGACCCGGTGGGCGCACCGCCTCGTGCCCCTTATCAACAGGGTGGTAGTTCATATCCGGCGGTGTCTAGAACGCCAGGTATTAATTTTTGTTTAAATTGCATATTCATTTTTGTATATTTTCTTCCTTTTATTAATTGCTGTGTTTACTACATTTTGCTTTCGCTTTTGTTCTCACTCATTCTCTGTTGCTCTTTCTCTTTGCCTTATATACTTCTGTTTTTGTTTCATCACTTTTTTTAATTTGTGCTTTGCTTTTTAGGTTTTTTTACTTAAATTTTATTAGTTTTTTGTTTTGTTTTGCTGATGCTGCAATGTTAAAGACAGATGCCACACCCAGTTTTATTGTCGGTAGTTTTGTATGTGTTTATGGAGTAGTTCATGGAGCACTTTTCTGTTCATGATACTATATTAAGTTTTGTGATTTCAGGTGGGAATTGTAATTTTAAGGAAAATCCTGAGAAAGCTAAAAATAGGGAGTTTAGGAGGAGTTCAGTGATGAGAGTTGCAACAAAAAACTGAATATTATTACTCTAATATTTTCATTTTTATGATTTTGAGTATGAAATGTCCCTACCTATTTCTATTTACATTTCTCTAACGCTTGCTTAATCGTCATACGAACTAATTTCATGATTTTATTTACATACATCATTAACTGAATTAAATAAAACCGATGGCATCTCCAAAATTTGTTTAAATGGCGAACTTCCAATCCATTCTGCACAAAAATACACTGTGATCAAGCAGATGAAGCAAGAATTTCTTGTATTGTATTCAGTGCCAAGAATAACCGAACAAATTATGACTTTTTCACATGTCGAATTTGAACGAAAGCATTCTTGCAAAAATTGTGTATGTGTCTGAGAGAGAGAGAGAAAGGAACTCTATTCTTGTTCAGTCACAAAATTCAATACAGGCACATGTGTGTGTGTCAACCGAGTATCAGTAGAGACTCCGAGGTACGCACGTCGAAAACTGAAAGCACTCTGAGCGACATTTAAGATTTTTATTGAGACAGCAGGTCGCAGCGAAATAACAAGCGGCAAAAAGGAGAGCGTGAAGTTATGGAAATTTAAAAGAAATAGTGATTGTGGAGTGAGTTTTTAGTTTTAAATAAAAGAAAATTACAATTTTGAACCAATTTCCAATATCAAATACAAATACTACAGTGTCCGAGATTTTCAATTTCAAGCTCAGTCTGTCCAGCTGCATGAATCAATCTTCTGATAAAATACACAAGGAAACTTTTTCACCACTGGAGGTAAATTCAAAGAGCTTTCTGCATGAGACAGTTGGCTCTGCATAGATGCCACAAAATCTACTGGCAAAAATCGCGTATCACTTGACGCAGATCTCAAGTGAGATAGTTGGGGCGGATAGAGAGGGGTTAGATTTAACTTTTGAGCACTTCGCACCAACAACGCTTTTCCGTAAGGAGTGGACTCCGCAAATTGCAACGACTGAATTCCGTATTGAGTATCAATAACTCCCAGACGTCGTGAGTTACGGTTCGAAGATTTGTTGTTGCAGTTCGTCTCAGCCATATTAGATGGGAGTAGCAATGATCTTGTTGAATTATAACTTAAATGTGTGAATAGATCCTTTGTCCAGGCACGTTGCTAATATAGTTGTTAATAATTATATTTCTTATTGTAAAAAAATAAATAAATCAAATTGTTTGCGTTCAGTAATCAGTAGTGCAACTATATTGAATCAGTGACGTAGTATATAAATAATGGAGTAGGAATTTAAGTGTAGGGGAATTATTGAAATGGAAAGCGGGAAAATTCACCACCAAACTACTCTACAGGTATTATATTTATATTAGTATATGAAAAAACGAAGAATAGTTCCCTATCAAATTGTGTAAAATCTTTTTTCAGTCGATCGTTATATCTGTGGGCCATTTCACATTTTCATGAGTCTCGCGGCTAAGATATTTCTATAAACTAAAATTATATTAGCATTCCCCACACATTCGTTTGTAGTTGCATTAATTATAAATACCCAATGGGCTTTCTAGAGAGTTTTGAGTTCAAAATAACTCGCAAGCAAAGAGTGTAAAGTGGCATGATCGACTTATCATTAATATATGTCGTAGGTTTGTAAATCATCGTCTAAAACCGAACTCTTTGGATTCATTAATATCGGGAGTTTCATAGGAGCCTCGTAAAAAAAGGTTACCTCCTCTCTTTTCGTCAATTACGAGTAAAAGCATGAAACTTTTAATAGAGCTGAGCATTTTGTTGGCTGGATGGGATCATCATTGATTTGGTCTAATCCACAGGAGATCTTCTTCCCAAATCGCTCTTTTGTTTTCGGGCATTCAATGCCAATAATTCGGAATTTCAGTAGATTTGTGTGTTGATATTGATCCTGAAGACTGTAAATATTCCATTTGGCAGCAGGAACCTGGGTTTGAAAACAGAATAAATACGGCTAAGTGAATAGAAACGCGAGGCGTCTATTCAACTTAATATATCCTGGTTAGAAGTTTTTTTTTTTTTAATTTCAAAGGTTAGTCCTCCGTTTCTTCCAGTTCTGCGCAGCAACTCTCGCAGAACAATCGCAACCCGAAATATACTCGCTCATGTTCGAAGCACATACTCTTTCTCACTTCTATTCTAGTTCTCGCGTCAGACTATCGACATTTGTCCCATGAATATTTTATAATCTTTAGTCAACATGAGCTGATTTCTCATTAGAAAGCTCCTCCAGTTTACTTGAAATATGCATCCATTCTTAATATTTTGAGTTACCATTGCCTTCATCTGTACGTGTCCACCAATTTAAGCGTAGTCAGTAAGCGAAGCTCGCCTATTGTAAAAAATGTGAATACTCCTTCTCATTAACTAGTTTGCATGTCTCTTTTATAAGCATCCATTGAATTATGTATCCGTAGTGCATCTGCGTATTGTAAAGAGCCGTTTTGTATTCGTTTGTTTGATTTTTATTTTTTCGTTTTGTTTTGCAAAAATAAACTGGCTTCCTATTCTAAGCTAACACAAATCATGACTAAAATTGTTCAAATGGATTTTACTCTTTTTTTCTAGGTGCACCATATCCAGGGCAACCCGGTGCTTATGCACAATACGGCTCAGGTGATCAGTACAATGCGACCGGACCACCCGGGCAATTTGGCCAAAGCCAAGGACAGTTTCCGCCACAGAACCGCAATATGTACCCCCCGTATGGGCCAGAGGCGGAAGCGTGAGTGCTATTTTCCCTCTCCTCTCTTGTCTTTTGATTTTGTGATTGTATTGTTTTTGTTTCGAATTTTGCTTGTCATCCCACTTCGGTTGGAAACTAAATGTGTACAAGCGGCATTATGAATATTGACTCACAATGTGTTTCATTACCTTTGCAGGCCTCCACCTGGTTCGAATCAGTACGGTCCCTACGGCAACCGACCCTATAGTCAGCCGCCACCAGGTGGCGCACAAACGCCAACGCCGCCTGGCGCTGTTGTGGCTGGCGCGACTGGTCCGCCCACGGGTGGACCGGCGGTGCCAGGCGGAGCTTATCCGCCAGGTGCACCTGCACAGCAGGATTACTACAGGCCACCAGATCAGGTTAGTTGAAAAATGATATAACGATAAATTGTTCTGTACTTACAAGTATATTTTTCGCAGGGTCCACAACCACGTAGACATCCCGACTTTGTCAAAGACTCTCAGCCTTATCCTGGCTACAACGCAAGACCACAGATTTACGGTAATTAGAGTGAATTGAGTAAAATTCCAAGGTAATAATTTCTCTCTTCCGTCGCAGGTGGTTGGCAAGGAGGTTCGAATCAGTATCGCGGGCAGTACCCTTCGGCACCTTCGCCGCAGACATGGGGTGCTTCACCACCACGTACGGCGGCTCCACCGGGCGCACCTTTGGGCCCTCCCAATCAACAAGCTGCGGCAGCAGCGCAATGGGAGCAACACCGCTATCCACCGCAGCAAGCCCCACCACCGCAACAACAACCGCCCTACCAACAACAAAGCCCTCAGCAACCACCACCGCCACCTCAGTGGGCGCAAATGGGTAATGCTCAACCGCCACAGGCCGGCGCTCCCGGCTCGCAACTACGACCCAGTGGACCACAGCAACAACGCATGCCCAGCTGTGGTCCTGGTATGCCGCCTTCTCAACAACCGGTATCCGCTCCAGGTCAAGTTATACCCGGTGGTATGACAAAGCCACCATTTTCAATGCCTCCACCTCTATCGGGTGGAAGCGCCCCACCTTGTGGACCAGTAGGTCCACAAGGCCCTACCGGCATGCCTACTAGCACACAAAAACCCGTTGGACAAGCTCCACCAGTAACTGGGGGTCCACCGGCACCCTTTCCGTCAGTAGCTGGCACGCAAATGGCGAAAAAAGAGATAATCTTTCCGCCCGACAGTGTCGAGGCGACGACGCCAGTGTTGTACCGTCGGAAGCGTTTGTCGAAGACAGACGTCTGTCCCGTAGATCCGTGGCGCATCTTCATGGCCATGCGATCTGGCTTGCTGACCGAGTGCACGTGGGCCCTGGATGTCATCAACGTTCTCCTTTTTGACGACACTACGGTGCAGTACTTTGGATTGACTCATCTGCCCGGACTTCTGACGCTGTTATTGGAGCATTTCCAGAAGAATCTCGCGGAGATGTTCGACGATGCTGAAGACATTGAGGTCGACGATGGAAAGAACCCCGCCTGTGTACGTAGTATTTGCAGCTACAACCGCAGGCGGTACTACGAGAACAACGACGAGCATTCTTCACGACCAACACATATGCCGATTGTAGAGGATGTCATTGTCGAGGAGGGTATCGATCTGGGGCAAGTGCGTGTGCTCCCTAATCCAGAGGAGCGCGTTGTAATGCTCTCACATACACCCAACTACACAATGATGTCTCGCAAGGGATTGCCGGTACGGATTCAGACCACTGAAAGCGATATTTTCGTGAGAGACGGTCAAAAGCCCTGGGACATTGACACTAATAAGCTATATGAGCAGACAGTGCCGATTGGCAGCAGCGCTTGGACGTACGGGTTCACCGAGTGCGATCCGCTCGACGGTATTATCGACGTTTTTAAGTCAGAGATCATAGACATTCCATTTGCACGGTACATAAGTGGCAAAGAGCGACGTAACGGGTTGCGGGAGGCGGTGAAGACTGGTGCGGATGAGGCGACGGGATTCAGTGAAAAGGCCGCGATGGATACTGACGACTGTGATGATGATTGCAGACTGCAGCAGACGTTTAATAAGAAGCGACGGCTTTTTAACCACACTAGTAAAAGTAGTGCATCCATCATCACTTCCGCCTCCTCCGATTCCAGCGATGTTAAAAAGTGCAAGTTGCAAGAAGAGGCCGCGACATTTGTATTACCGAGCATCAAAAAGGAACCCCCTTCTGCACAAACTCCTGTTTCCTCTATTCCTGCGACCGACAGTGATTGCCGCGAGGTGGACATGGAAATTGAGGCTCCACAACACCGTCTACCAAACGGCAGTAGTAGTGCTGTGAAAATGTTTGATCCCAAATTGACCGTGCGTGATCCCGCGCACGTACTGCAACGTCGTCGCGACTCCAGCTACGAGGACGAGTGCTATACCCGCGACGAAGCCAGTCTGTACCTTGTGAATGAGAGCCAAGATTCGCTGGCGCGACGCTGCATAAGCATGTCAAATATCTTCCGTAATCTGACATTTGTGCCGGGTAACGAAACCATTCTCGCAAAGTCATCGCGCTTCCTTGCCATTCTCGGCCGTCTACTCCTGCTAAACCACGAACACCTGCAACGGACGCCAAAAACGCGGAATTACGACCGCGAGGAAGATACAGATTTTTCGGATTCATGCAGTTCCTTGCAAGGCGAACGTGAGTGGTGGTGGGATTATCTGATCAGTATCCGGGAGAACATGCTCGTCGCTATGGCGAACATAGCTGGTCATCTGGAGCTATCGCGTTATGAGGAGATCATTGCTCGACCGCTAATTGATGGCCTTTTGCACTGGGCGGTATGTCCGAGTGCTCATGGTCAAGATCCATTCCCTTCGTGCGGTCCCAATTCTGCACTATCGCCCCAAAGGCTGGCGCTAGAGGCGCTCTGCAAACTGTGCGTAACCGATGCCAATGTCGATCTCGTCATCGCCACGCCTCCACATTCGCGATTGGAAAAATTGTGCGCAGTGCTAACGCGACATTTGTGCCGCAACGAAGATCAAGTCCTGCGGGAGTTCTCTGTGAATCTCCTGCACTATCTGGCAGCTGCGGACAGTGCCATGGCGCGTACTGTGGCCCTGCAATCCCCTTGCATCTCGTATCTGGTGGCATTCATCGAACAAGCCGAACAGACGGCGCTGGGCGTGGCCAATCAACATGGCATCAACTATCTGCGCGAGAACCCCGACTCGATGGGCACCAGTTTAGACATGTTGAGAAGGGCAGCAGGCACGCTACTCCACCTGGCGAAACATCCGGACAACCGATCTCTGTTCATGCAGCAGGAACAGCGGCTGCTCGGACTGGTCATGTCGCATATACTGGACCAGCAAGTGGCGTTAATCATATCGCGGGTGCTTTTTCAGGTGTCGCGTGGTCCTGGGCCCATGCCGTCAATGGAATATCGCCTGCAGGTGCGGCAACAAAACGACGCCAATGACAAAAAGTCGCCTTCCGCTACAGGTGCTGAGCTGAGAAACGAAGTGAAAACGGAACCGGAATTCCATATTGCTCCAAATGCGGCGAGTAGCAATGGCAACAAGAACGCGCCGACGGACGAAAACAGCAACAACAGCAGTCATTTGCCGCCCCCAGCAGCGTTCAACGATGTCAGCAACAGCAGTACAAACAGCAACAGCTGCGGCACGGCAAGCAGCCACAGCAACATTAGCAACAGCAGCAGCGGTAGCGCCAGCAACAGCAGCCATGCTAACAATATTTCGGAAGCGGCGCCCACAGTGAACAGCAACGAACAACTTCAGCCGCTGCAGCAACAGCAACTCCAGCACCAGCAACTGCAGCAACAGCATTTGATAAGTGGCAACAGCAAAACTATTCTCAGTGCAGCCACATTGACAGGAACTCTGAGCAGTAGCAACAGCAGTAACAGCAGCATGAACAGCAACAGCAACATCAGCATAAACAACAGTAGCATCAGCAATAACAGTAGTATTTCGGCAGTGTCAGCGGCCACGGCGGCACCTCCGCCGCCACCACCTCCAACAGCGGCGCCGACGACGACGACTGCGGCGGTTGCGTAGCATACACTGAAGCCACTAGCGCTGCACTACTCTAAACGTCGCGGGAAGTGATCACGGGCATGAGGACCACGATTTCGGCAGCTGTGAGGGCGCATAGGCGAGTGATCAATTGTTGTTGATCGGTGCTGGCCTGGTGCACATGCAATTTTCGTGGTGTTTTTTGTTTTTCAAGAATTTTACTACACACTCACCAGCAATATCAGCATCAGCCTTCGGCATTCGCCAAACGAGCAAACTTTGCACACACGAGACACATCATACAAAACACGAAGACACTTCTAGCCAAAGGTGGCCGGATTATTTGTTGTTTTGTGTACAAACATTCAGACAGCCAGCACGGGAGGAGCACGCCCGCTCTTTGTAATATAGTAAATTAAACTGATGGAACAAATGAATTGAATTGCGAATAAGAGAAAACAAACAAAGAAGGGAAAGATAAAAGAGAAACTAATATTAAAGGTAGATTAAAGTGGCAACGAATTTTGCAAATGTTAGAGGGACACCATTGCTGCAACCGAGTATACTAAATATTAGATTTATGTCGATATAGAAGAGAGACATTTTGAAACTTGAAATTTTAAAATTGCACATAAGTATAACACAAATTGTATAGTTGTAAATTAAAAGTGGAAATCCAAGTTTGCGTATATATATATATATATATATATATATATATATATATATATATATATAGTAATAATTTCGAATATGCCGAATGTATATGTACAAGTATGTATACAAGAACCGCTAAACTAAAAAATATTCCTACTTACATATATACATACTTAGCTATAGCTGTAATTAAATGTGCACTCACTCACAAACTACTCTCTCCCCCCCCCCCCCACACACACACACATACACAAACTCAATCGATGATGATATATGTAGTTACAATTATTATGTACATTTAAAGTAAATTATAAAATGCGTTTAATGGTAGCAATACAACCACACAACACACAACACAACGACATCAAAATCTTGTGTATATTTATTAGTCTTATTCTGAATGTTGTTTGCATGTTGTTGTGATTAACAAATTTTCGATAATTATATGAATTAATTGATTAAAGATTAAATATTTACAAGACAAAGGGTTTAATAGAAAAGTTACAATTCGCGAAGAAGAAGGTTATATAATACAAAAAATTTGTCTTAAGCTTAAATTGAAAGTGTGCATCTTTGAAAAATGTTGTAATTTTGTGAAGAGAAAGAAATTGAAAGCAAGCGTTTACTCTCTGCCCTGACTGAATACGCGACGTGTGGAATATGAACAAAACTCCTGGGAACGCCAACAGAAAATTGCATGTAACGAAAGCGGGTATCAAACGAAATTGAGTTAAGAAACGTGACGCAGAAGGCATGGGTGCGGCGTACATTAAATAATAAATACTTAGTAAAATACAAAAAAATTCACACACACACACATTCAAACACTTGCATGTTATATTTCACACCGCCCACACACACTCACACACACACAAATCTATATATTTCATTACTACTATTTTATATTGAATATAAATTAAAATACGAGAAAAACCAGAAAAAAGGGAACGCAACTATTGAAAAATTTCTTATTAATTAATTTTAATAAACGTAAATATATATTATAAAGAGTAATAAACTAATATAATTGTAAGAACACTCAAACAATAAAGCATACTATATAAATACTATATGCTATATATATGTATGCATATATATATAGTTATATAAATATTGAATATATATATAGATATATATGTATACAAATGCAAATATTTAAATGAAATAATTTTGAAGAAGCAAATTTTGCGCTTATGTATTTACAAATAAAATTATACAAAATGCGAGTACATAATATATAGTAAAAGTAAATAGAGTGTTGCATCCGCCGCCACATATGTGTGTACTTTCGAAGGCTACCCTATCTCTCTAGCTGGCGCACTCACCCTCTGTACTCTACCCACATGACCGACCGACCGTACGTTTCAACAAACCTTGCTTGACTTTGACCGTTTGCATTTGCATCAACAAAAGAAAGCGCCACCTCCTTTTAAGTTTAACTTAATAAAATGATTGTAAATTAATATAAATATAGAAAAAAGGAGCACACATTTAGCTATATTCACACACACACACACACACACATACACACAAAAAACACTCATTTATATAAATTACACGAACGAACTCTGTTTATAAAGTAACAGCGCAGCAAGTGTAGCAACTTTTCTCTTAAATAAAGATCTTAAAACATATTAAATTAATAATTAAAGAGCAAAAACAAGCAGCAACGTCGCCATTATCAAAGAAAGCGTGCATTTATGTAAATGTGTTAGTAAGAGCAAAGTGTTTTTCAATTTTGTTCGCGTTTTTGATATTTTGTGAATTATATACACAGTTATATACTAAGCCTATACAAGTACTTTATACTTTATGTATCTATATATACAAATATAGACATTCATTGTGTGCATATTGTTTCTATATTAGCCTATTTGTTGTACATTAGTAGTTGTGTACGTCTGTGTGCGCGTTTTCATTTGACTTCTCCTGTTTTTTTTTTTTTAATTGTAATTGATGTATTTTTACCAATTGATTTTGTAATTGTTGTGCGATTTTAGAAAGTGAATAAAATTTAGCAAATAAAAATCAGACCCGTCAGCTTGGCGCTGGCAATTTTGTGTGTAGGTTGGCGACCGCTGCAGTCAGTAGTGCAACTGTTTCGCTAATTTAATTTAATAATGACGATTATGATTTATGATAATAATGATGATGTGTTTAAAAATTAAGTTAAGAAAAAGTATAAACGAAAAATGAATAAAAATTATATTTGTTTTATTTAATTAATTTATATACTTTAGTTTTTATAGTTTAACTTTTATAATTATATAATTGTATACAAATAAAATGTATTTTTTCAAATATACATACATATTTTTAAACCACGGCTTCTTTTTATTTTTAAATAATTGCATATATTCGCTTTTTTTGTTGTAATTTATAAACATAATATAATACATATATATATAAATATATTAAAATAATTTTACTTTCAAATGGTGATGCTGACACTTAATATTAAGAAGAACAAGACGATGATGATGTTGATACAGATATAAAAATGTAGTTTAATATTAGTAATTTCAATGATGGTGGCAACAAAAGAAAACTGCTCTTAATTTTTAAAATTTTTTATAAAAGTGAATACTTAATAAAAAACCAAAAAAAAACAATAAATATATAAAAAAAAAAAAATGGAGAAGAATGCAACCCAAATCAAGCCCCTTAACCAAGCGTAAATAATGAACATAAAAACTTAATTGCTATTAATAATTATTTAATGTTTGTAAAGTAAAGAATAATAAAAATATTAATACATTTAAAATAGAAACTAATCGTAAATGAACAACTTATTTATTGTAGAACAACAAGCATTAAGTTAGCATACATGCGGCTGGAGGGAGGGCTCACGAACCACTCGGCAATTGAATTTAATACTAGACTAAAGTGTGCATGAAAGTATCCGCAAATTGAACAGTAAGCAAGCTGCTCTGCTCTCCTAGGCGAAGCGCGTACCACACATTTGTAAGTGTGTTAGTGTGTATATTTCTGTTTTATGCATGCCAAATGCACACAATTCCACACACGCACACACACACAAACTCAAATAAATGCAGCCGGATATTCACTCATTCACAATAAAAGGACGATGTTTGTTCATTTCTAACGAACAAAGTGTATGTAAAAATGTGAAATCTCCAATGTTGGTATACAAACTTACTACAATACATATACAATATAAATAAACAAATGCTATTATTACCGGTTAGTTATATATAAATACAGCATAAATAATTATATATAAATATGAATGTAGTTGTTAGTGTTTTTAGCATGTAAATTGTATGTCCCTCATTTAATTTAATTACTACAAATATATATAAAAAAGTATATATAAATAATAACAACAACAACAAAAATCCTTTAAACCAACAAGCAACCCCATTGAAATGATAAACATGGAGAAACAAATCTTAATAAACTTAATTATAAATATTAAAACAAAATAAATAAATAAGTCTTATTATTGCAGCGACTTCCTTCGAATGCCAAACAACTGCGCAGCTGCGTTAATCCGCAGTTATTTGGCATACAAGCGGGACATGGACGCCTTTATAAGTTGGGTTTAAGCCTTTTCAATTTATTTGTAAACAAAATTAACAATTAGCGAATTTTTTGGCATATAAACACGTACACAAACCGCTGCAAAGGTTTGGTACGCTGAAATAATTTTTATTTTAATTAAATAATTATTGCAAAATTTTAAAAATCGGTTTTAGTTTTAATTAAAATATATTTATAAAAAATGTTTGTTTCTGTAATTGCTTTGAATAACATCACGGAAAGGTTTCAGTGTGACAACAATGAAGACAAACAGGTGCTGCTCCCGATGACACGGAATATCCTCGAACTTATTGAGGGGAAACACCAAAGATCTCTTCCCGCGACACATTTGATTCTAAAAAAAGGTGACACGTGTGGCGTCACATTTGATTCTAAAAAAGAGAGAAGTCAACCGACAAAAAGTACTCATTTAAGTTAGGATCAGCAAGCAAAGACAATATACAACTAATTAAATTTACTATGAATCTGTAATGAATCGTTTTTAGCAGAAAAATGTTATGTTTGACGTCTGTTAACAGTTCCACGGCGATTTCCATACAATTCGATTCCCCTCTTTCGCCAAAGAGAGCGACGGAAACTTTATACGTAAATGCTTTTTGCAGCAAGTTAATTGACGTGGATACAGCGAACCAAAGAAAAAATTGTACACTAAACGCTTCCATCTTCAAAGTAGGGTATCTACGTTGCCGTTGAAGCTTTTAAGTTGAAACCAAACACAATTAAAAGGCAAATACAAATACTTTCTATCAGCAATTAATATTTATTTCAATTAATTCAGGTTAACACTAAAATTTCAGGCAACATAAGAGTCGTTTTTTTTTCCCCAAAAAAAAACGTGTACACAAACTTTACTTATTGCAATTATTAGCTCTTCTTTTTGCTAAACACAACGCCATCCGTCAGATACAAATCACGTCCCCGAAGTCGTCATCAGACTGTTGAACATATTCCTTCGCGTATTGCAAAAGTTGGGTAATGTTCCTTTTTGATAAATAAAGTTTGTTGCGGATTTAAACTAAGTCCATGGCGTCGCAAATCGTGTTTTTGTAGAAGGGACGGTGACCAAAATAGACTTGTTAAAAGTATTTAAAACCATTACTGCCTTGTACAGGATAATGACTCAAAGCATTCAGCGCTAATAGTAAGGGAATGGGTTCGATACTATGTCAAAAAGTGCTTCCACATCCCCCCCGGAGCTCTCACTTTAACCCAATAGAGCGCCTTTGGGGACGTGAAAAAAATTACGGAAGCTCTGGCTGACCTTGAGGATATATGGGAGAATATACCTCAGGGAGTTACCAATGTGGTGTAAGTATGCCGGATCGTCATATGGTGTACGTATGCAGATTCGTCATATGATGATTGCAAATTCCATACGGTGTATGAATGCAAATGAATGCTGTAGTTTAGAAAAATACCTAAGGCAAAGCGGAATATCACCCTCAGCAGAGTTTTTGACCGGCAGAGTGTGCCGTTGGCCAAGCTACTGTTTGTGCTGATCTTCTCAAGTCTTTCCTGTCTTAGAGCACAGAGAGAAAATAGAATAGGCTAATGCCTGTTGCAGTTTTAGATTCTTCAGATTAACTCTGTTTTATTTAGTGACTCGCTGGCTCTTTTATATCATTTAAAATATGTTTCTATCTTATTTTATCTAACATAAAATATACCTATCTTCTACTAGCTACAAATCGTATCTCCAAAATTAGTCTCAAGTATCGAATTACCGGTATTATTCATTGACGAATCATAATCTTTGTTTATGTTATTATAATTGTTTATTTTATTATGATTAAGCTAGTTGCTCTACAAACAAAGTTAAATCCACTAAGGACTCGTCCTGGTGGAGCTTTCAAAGCTTAGGGTAAATGTACGTAGACTATGCAACCGGGCTAAAAGCATAGGTAAATGGGAGGAACATACGGTGGCTCTCACTAACTAAAGGGTTTTTCAAAAGAAACGCTACAAAAGTAAATCGATAGTGACAGCAAACAACGCCATATTTTTTCCCGCTCTTTTGACATTTCTCTTCAGTAAGGTTTGCCATTTCATCATGCAAAGATATACGAGCCAACAACGAGTCGAAATTATTAAAATTTACTACCGAAATTCGGAGTAAGTCGCCTCAACTTTAAGAGCGCTACGTCCAATTTATGATGAGGCTCATTTCTGGCTGAATGGCTTCGACAATAAGCAAAATATGCGTTATTGGTTAGACAGCAATCCACACGTACTCCATGAGTCATCATTGCATCCCGAAAAAATTACGGTTTGGTGCGGTTTATGGGCCGGCGGCGTCATTGGGCCGTACTTCTTCCGTGATGATCAAGACCGGCACATTACTGTGAATGCGAATCGCTACCGTTCAATGATAACCGAATATTTTTGGCCTCAATTGGATAATATGGACTTGGAGGACATGTGGTTCCAACAGGACGGCGCCACAAGCCACACAGCGAATGCCACAATCAATTTACTGCAAACCAAGTTTGGTGAACGTGTTATCTCACGAAATGGCCTAGTCGATTGGCCGCCTCGGTCGTGCGATTTGACGCCGTTAGATTATTTCCTGTGGGGCTACGTCAAGTCTATGGTCTATGCCAGCAAGCCAGCGACGATTGATGAACTTCGTACGAATATCGAACGTGAAATTGCAGCAGTATCGGCCGATTTATGCTTGAAAACCGTTGAAAATTGGGTTCAGCGTCTGGACTTCTGCAAGCGTGCCCGTGGTGGCCATGCAAACGAAATCGAGTTCCATACATAATGGCATCGAACGTGCTTTCACAGGAATAAAGAATTTCATTGATATCTAAAACCGGTTTTTAGAAGTGCCAAATAAGTTTCAGGAAATACTGTGAAGGTATCACTGAAACTTCGGAAGCTAGCCGGCTGCACAAAGCTCTAGCAAAGGGACACACTATCTCATCACTCACTCTTAGGAGAGATGATGGTAGTTATACTGTAAATGTGGAAGAAAAAGCTATGCTTCTTCTGAAAACTCACTTCCCAGGGTCCTTTGTACATAATGAAGAAGGGAGTAGTACTGGCACAGTACATAGACTCAGAAATGAGGAATGGGCTATAGCAAAATCTACATGTACTGGTGATATAATAAATGGGTCATCCACACATTAAAACCATTTAAGTCACCAAGGGTATCTTTCCAGCCCTGCTACAAAAGGGGTTAGATCTCATCTTCCAACCACTACTACAAATTATTAGGAGTAGTCTGGCACTGGGCTATATACCAGCACCATGGAGGAGGGCCAAGGTAGTTTTCATCCCGAAGGCTGCGAAGAAGGCTCCACTTCATCCCAAATTCTTTATGCCAATATGCCTAACCTCATTCATATTGAAAACAGCTGAAAAGGTGTGTGACAACTTCATCAGAACACAGATTCTGGCGTATGCACCCCTCCATCCGAACCAACATGCATATAGGGCAGGCAGATCTACTGAAACTGCTCTGTACCAGCTGATGGAAACAGTCCACAAAGCCCTCGAGGACAAGGAGGTGGCGTTAGGGGCCTTTTTGGATATTGAAGGAGCCTTTGAGAACACCTCACACAAGGCAGTGAGTAGGGCTCTTGTTTGTAAGGGGGTAAACTCTACCCTATCCAATTGGATAGAACAAATGCTGAAAACCAGAACAGCCGAAGTATCCCTCACCTCAACAACCACAGTGGTTAATACTGTTCGAGGATGTCCGCAGGGTGGAGTACTATCTCCCCTGCTGTGGTGCCTTGTGGTGGATGAACTTCTCTGGAAATTAACTAACATGCTGTCAGGGATACGCTGATGACATTCGAGAGTACACTATTTGAACTACTCCAATGTGGTTTAAAAATTACAGGTGATTGGTGTAACAGGATGGGACTTAAAATAAACCCCATAAGAACTACTGTTCTCCCTTTCACGAGGTAATATAAACTCAAAAACCTTAAACCTATTGAACTAAATGGAGTGGAGATCAATGTGCAATCTGAAATAAAATTTCTAGGTATCATACTAGATAGAAAACTATTATGGAGGTCTCACATCAATGAGACAATTAGAAAAGCGAAAAGATCTCTCAAGATATGTAGATCAATCGCGGGGAAAAATTGGGGATGCAATCCCAAGATCCTGCGATGGATGTACATCATGATAGAACGCCCAATGATCACTTACGGAGCAGTTCTGTGGGCTAAGAAAGCAAGACAACTAAGCAAGCACTAGCTTAGGTGCAAATACTTGCTGGCACTTGTATAACTGGGGCTATGAGAACCTGTCCTACAGCCGCCCTGAACGTCATACTGGAACTTACACCCCTACACATATTTGTGGAAACACAATGGAAGAGGGCTCTGTATAGAATGATGAGAGCAGTAAATGG
The DNA here is from genome assembly GCA_920105625.2 of Clusia tigrina. Lineage (NCBI taxonomy): Eukaryota > Metazoa > Arthropoda > Insecta > Diptera > Clusiidae > Clusia > Clusia tigrina. The sequence goes on along the minus strand of OV050031.1, from coordinate 30,566,096 downwards.
TCCTGAAAGTCTCATCGGGAGTCAGATGGTAGAAACTTTATCAAAGGCCATTCCAGACATCTGTATACCGAAGGACTTTACAATCACGCGCTACAGTTTCACTAAGTTGTTTAAAACAGAGTGGAGCTACAAAAATGCATGGAGAGGTCTCAGCGAAACCTACAGGTTAGATCAGTCACGATCACCTGGTACACCGACGGATCTCTCACAGAAAAGGGTTCCGGCGCGGGGATATTTGGACCTAGATTATTATTATTATCGTGGAGGGGATGTTGCACTGCGACCTATAAGATCTATTGTGCCCCCTTCGTGGACCTAGAGCATTTCTCTTAGCCCAATTCCCTCGATGAATCGGAGTATTGGTCCTACTTCACAGAGTCTGAGTTCTTCATCGAGTATGATGAACACGCCAAGGTGTTTCCTTCTCTTGTGCATCAGGGCGGGGCAAGTTCCTACCACATGTTGTGCGGTCTCGTCATCTTCCTTGCAGAACCTACAAAGAGCATCAGGGAAAATTCTCAGTTTTGTTAGGTGATATTTCAACCTACAATGTCCTGTTAGCAGTCCCGTAATGAATCTCAAGTTGTTCTTCGTTAGATTCATACAGTCCTCTTAGTGTTTTGGGTTGTATGTCCCTAGCGCTAATTTGGAATGTGATAACCCCGGTAATTTTTCCCAGTATAATCTTCTTTGTCTATCCTCTTCCTCCCAGATAATACGGGAGATGTTACCCGATCCTAATCCACACAATGGTTCGGGTCCTACAAATGGAGATGATGCTCCTTTCCTGGCAAGTTTCCTCGTAGTGTTTTGGGTTGTATGTCCCTAGCGCTAATTTGGAATGTGATAACCCCGGTAATTTTTCCCAGTATAATCTTCTTTGTCTATCCTCTTCCTCCCAGATAATACGGGAGATGTTACCCGATCCTAATCCACACAATGGGTCGGGTCCTACAAATGGAGATGATGCTCCTTTCCTGGCAAGTTTGTCTGCCATCTCGTTTCCATTAATCCCTACATGCCCCGGAACCCATAGAATCCACACTGATTGAGTTGGCCTAGGATGTTCAGCTTATCAATGCACTCCATCACCAGTTTTGATGTAACTTGGTGAGATTTAAGTGCTTTGATAGCTGCCTGGCTGTCAGTCAGTATTGCTATTCTGCGGTTCCGATAGTTTCGTTCGAGATTAAAGTGCGCACATCTATCTATCGCGTATACTTCCGCTTGAAAAATAGAGATGTTCTTACCTAAAGGTCCCTGGTCCAAATACCCCCGCCCCGGCTCCATCGTCAGTGAGTGAGCCGTCAGTGTACCATGCCATCATGTACTGGTCTACCTTGTATGTTTCCGATATACCTTCCCAATCTTTTTTTATTACTAAGTTCAGTTTTAAAATGTTTCTTAAAGCTGAACGTTGGGAGTATGGAGTCCTTTGGCATCGAGATTTCAGGAAGTTGCTTAACGAGAAGTTCTGTCTTCCTTTGATTAAGATAACTACCTGTGCTGGTGTTGTTTCCAGCTACCCTCAAAATCGCCCTCCTCGCTTGGGACTGGATATAAATATGAAGAGGAGTGAGATCCAAGAGTACCTCCATTGATGCCGCTGGACATGTTCGCATAGCTCCCGTAATACATACACATGCAAGTCTTTGTATCTTGCTAAGCGTGTTAGTTACTGTCTGCTGATTCGTGCAGTTTTCCCAGACTAATGCCCCATAGGTTATCATTGGCCTGACAATTGCTGTGTATATCCATCGCAGGATTTTTGGTGTACAGCCCCAACTTCTGCCCGCAATAGTTCTACACGTCATGAAAGTTTTGATAGCTTTCTGTTTAATTTGCTCAATGTGGGTTTTCCACAGTAATTTTTGGTCTAAGACGATACCCAAGAATTTTGCTTCTTTCTGAAGTTCTATCTCTATGCCGTCTAAACGGATAGGTTTAAGATGCGCGTGTTTATACTTTCTTGTGAATGGTACTAACGTTGTTTTTGCTGGATTAATATTCAGCCCAACCTTGGCGCACCATTTCTTCGTTAGTTTAAGTCCTAGCTGAAATAGAGTATCCTCAAATTGCCTCTACAGATGATGACTATGTCGTCCGCATAGCCCTGAAATGACAGACCATTGTTATCTAGTTCTGCCAATAGCTCGTCTACTAATATACTCCACATAAGTGGCGATAGCACACCTCCTTGTGGGCAACCCCGTGTGGTGTTAGCGATTATACTTCCTGTACTAGTTGGTATTTCTACCTTCCTGGTGTGAAGCATATTGCTCATCCAAGAAGCTAGAGTATTGTCAACCCCTCTTCTTGTAAGAGCTCTTCTGATAGCGTCATGTGAAGTATTGTCAAAAGCACCTTCTATGTCTAGGAAGGCGCATAGCGCCGTTTCCTTCTTTCCTAAGCTATCCTGCAGTAAGTTCGTCAGTTGGTATAGTGCAGTTTCAGTGGAATGCCCTGCTCTATATGCATGCTGACAGGAGTGCAGCGGGTTTCGTATTAAAACAGTAGTCCGGATGTAGTAGAGATGATGTAGAGCAAAGGATGTCAGGCAGATTGGCCTGAAGGATTTCGGATGGAGGGGGTCCCTCTTACCTACCTTCGGCAAAAATACCACCTTTGCCCTTTTCCAAATCTCAGGTATGTAACCTAGCGCTATACTGCTTCTTGCTATTCTCGTCAATGGACCTAATAGCTGCTCTATACCCTTCTGGAGTAGGGCAGGAAAAATTCCGTCTACCCCAGGTGATTTCAATGGTTTAAAAGTGTTTACTGCCCATCTAATCCTCGGTTCCGTGCAAATTTCGCTTGCTATGATCCATTCATTCCTGCTTATTCTTCCCAGATTTCCAGTATATTCTGTCCCTGCTGCCACATATGTGGAGGAACCTGGGAAGTGTGTATCAAGAAGTAATTCTACTCTCTCTTCTTCATTTTCGGTGAAGGAACCTTCCTCTTTTTTAAGGTTGGTGGATGATATACTACTGCCTTTGGCAATCACTTTATAGAGTTTTGAAACCTCAGTGGTGTGCTCAATGCTTTCGCAAAAGTTTCTGAAACTTGTGCGTTTTGCTTCTCTAATCTCTTTGTTGTAGAGTGTTAGAGTCCTTCTGTATTCAGTCCAATCCCCGCTAATTTTTGATCTATTAGAGAGCCTACGAACCTCAGTTCTTAGTTTCTTTAGATCATTGTTCCACCAAGGTACGTCCTTGGTAGAGCTTACCTTGCTTATTGGACAGCTGTCTTCGTATGAATCAATAATTGCTTTATTTAGACTTTCTACCGTAGTTTCGAGTTGTATTTCGTTTCTGATGCAGTCGCCTAATTCTAGTTGCCTTAGGTTTGCATTCAGATTGCTTAGATATTTTTCCCAGTTTGTTTTCCTCGGATTCCTTAAAATTATTTGCGTTAATTGCAACCCCTCTATGTCAAATCGTAGTATCCTATGATCGGACATTGATGGTTCGTTGGATACTATCCAATTCTTAACAAGACTAGAGCCCCAAGTATTTCCTAAGGTTATGTCTAAGACTTCTTTACGTACGCTAGTTACGAAAGTGGGTGTGTTACCCACATTGAGAATTTCTAATTTATTACTAATGATAAATTCAAGAAGGTACTCACCACCTCGTTATGCGCATTGGCGTCACATCCAAGTATTAGAGGTTGCTTCTCCCTTTCACAATACTCCACCAGTTTGTAGACAAGCTCGGGTGGGACCCGAGTATCTTCCCCTGGTAGGTATCCTGATGCAAATAAAACTTCACGTGTGCACCCGTTGATATTGATCGGGATCTGCACCGCTACAAGATCTCTAGAGAGAAACTCTGGAAGACATAAGTATTTCATATTTTTCATTAGTACTATGCAGGCTCTTGGGTTATCACACCTGATGCCCCATATTACCTGCGTATCAGATGCAACCAAACCTCTGATTTGATCCCTGAATACCCAGGGTTCCTGTGTCAGCACTATGCTCAGGTTGGACCTGAGTGTTGTTCTAGCGATGACTGCTCTAGCGACGACTGCTGGCCATCTCCACGTTATTGTTTTGATTTCTTCTCCTTCGCATCGCACTCCGCCAGGGCATCATCGATGTCTGACAGGCGTACTTTGTCGGAGTCTTCTACTTCAGCGGTCAGTTTTAGCGCTGTAAGGTTCATGGCATTGATGTCCTCGCTTTCGACAGCTAGAACGCTGACTTCGGCTGCCGGCCTCTCGCTCCTCACCACTTCTTCTGCCGGCTGAGTTTTGCTCAGTTGTGGCCACTGCATCTGGAGGATTACCTATTACACGTTCGTTGTGTAGATGGACGGGGATCTTGCCAAATCTGTAGGCCACTCTACAATCCTTGGCTTTGATCGCTTCTAGCGATCGGTCATCAATGCCAATCGTTAACAGCTTGCCGTTCTTCTCGTCCTTACTACTGAAGATTCTCCAGAGATTGGTGCTCAGCGCTTTGTTCTGAGTTACCATCAGATCGAAAAGTTTCTTGTCGTCGTTCCCAGCTGCTCGCGGAAGGTATACCGTCATCAGATGTACACCAGGGATAGCATCCCCAGTGCACGTCGTCAGCTCTGTCCCCTTCCAACCAGATAGCTTGGGTAACGTCGTCTTCACCCATTCAGCAACCGCATCAGTGGAACAATCGATCAGGATGAAGCCTACTCGAAAGTGGATGCCCTCAAATTCAAGTTCGGTTTCAGAACCCTTGAACATTTCGTCCATAAATAAATTTTCGAGTTGCCCCTGCTCCTCACGCGAAAGGATGACCTCCCGGAAGGACTTTGGTATTACAGCCAGCCTAACGCCTTTAGTGACGCTGGCGTAACTGACACCCGCCCTCCTGGTGGCCGCCTCTGGTTTCGGTGCAGGTTTTGGCAAACTTCTCTTCATGGTAACCCCTGGTGCAGTATCACAAGCCCTGCTTTTTTTGGCGGAGTTGCCCTCAGTTGGACTGATTTCAATAGCGCCCCTTTTCCTTACGTCAGATGTGCTCTTAGCGCGATTGAGCACTTTCTGTTTGGCTTCTTCGGGCGTTAAGCCCTCGTTGAGATAGCGCAGATACCATTTAGTATCCGCCCCACTCAAACCTGTACTTTTCCTGGCCACGCCGAAGCCGGGAAGCTGCCTCGTCTGTTCAGTACTCGTCGAGGGCTGTGTATTTGTGGCCTTGGATGTCGAAGCACCCTCAGCACCCACAGTTCCCGACTTTCCTTTCGTTTCACGGGTCCAGTTGCCGTCCGTGGCGCAGGCGCAGAGTTGTTATCTCTGTTATCTTTGCCCTCCGTCTGTCCTCTCCGGTTAGGAGTTAGAACGTGGCGCTCAGTATTGAGAACATTACGTTCCACCTGATTCGCCAGTTGAGTTGCAGAATGTGTACCTGCTAGTTTATTTATTTTATTTAAATTTGGTGTTTCCATATTTAATCCCACGAGTGTGGGGGAAAGAAGGTTCGCCGTGTCATAGCCCCCAGTAACACGGTAAACCCATGATTACTCACTGAGGCGGGCAGGTATCAGTGAGGTGCGACGTTAGAATACAGTATGATAAGCCCTAACTGCAAACATCAAGCCGATGGACGCGTGCTATCCCGGCTTAGGGGGGGTGTTTAACGACCACCCAGTCGTGTACCTAATTTTGTCTGACGTCTCCAGGCTGACCTCTCCATCATGGGAGACCCTACCAGATTGCATAAGCAGTCCGATGGCACAGCCCAGCCTTTCACCGACGCACACAATCCCTACCACCACGTCAAGGTAAAGGTACGAGGTAAGGTTGGACCTAGATACAAATACTATGAATCCCTAGGCAAATATACTAGCATCTTCCAGGCGGAAATCCACGACATTGAGAGATGTGCACATTTCAACATTGAAAAAGGTTACGATTGCAAGAAAATGTCTATCTTATCGGATAGCCAAACGGCCATTGCGGCACTTACCTCTTATCAGGTAAATTCGAAACTGGTATGGGAGTGCATCAATAAACTTAATGCTCTTGGCTCATGCAACAAAGTTACAATTCTATGGGTACCAGGACATGCTGGCATAGAAGGGAACGAGATTGCCGACGAACTTGCAAGGAAGGGGGCTGCAACACCCTTTATTGGCCCAAAACCCTTCTGTGGTGTAGGCAAGGGCAAGCTGTTCAGGCAGCTTAGGATCGATGAGGGACACCATAGGCACAAACACTGGATTAACACACCAGGCCTAAAGGTATCAAAGATTCTGCTAGGGACATACCACCTAAGGATATTCGAATCACTCATCAATCTCTCTAAGAATAATCTTACGATGATGACAGGCCTACTGACAGGACACTGTAAACTGAACTCATATATGGTGAGAATGGGGGTCACCTCGGAAAGCTCCTGCAAATTCTGTATGGAGGAAGAGGAGACATCTTTGCATGTGTTGACAGAATGTCCGGCTCTCATGCACACCCGCAGGAAATACTTGGGATTCTTCCAGGGCTCTACCAGTGATGTGAAACCTCTGGAGCCAAAACTTGTCCAGAGGATAGGACTCAAAGATGTACTTTGAACCTCTGGATGGGGGGCACAATAGATCGAAAGGTCGCGGTGCTTAAATCCCCTACACATAATAATAATAATAATATTATAATTGAGTGCAAGTGCAAGGGCAAGTCACGCTACGCTGCAATATAGGCAGCGCATGTCAATGCACCACCAAATGTGCGTATTTAGCGTATTTGGAATTGAGTGCAAGTGCATGGCGTTGCTCTATAGTCAGCTCGTTAGCATAGGTGAATTACTAGAGTGCTTGTGGCGATGTGTGGTCGTCAGTATACACTACAACAAGAACTTCGCTTATTAAATAAACAGAAAATTTAAAGCCGTGCCAGATGCCAAAGGTGGTCAAATTGATGATTTTTAAACAAATTCCTCAACTAAAGTTTGTATAAAATTTTTTTGGGTTGTGGAAAATCAAACCAACTAGTGTTAAACTGAATTAATTGAAATAAATCTTAATTGTTGGTAGAAATGTATTTGCCTTACCAATTTTTATTGTTTTTGGTTTTAACTTAAAAGCTTAAACGGCTACGAAGATACCTTACTTTGAAGATAGAAAAGTAGACTGTGCAACTTTTTTTTGGTTCACTGTATGTGATCCAACTGGGAATTAAATTAACCGATTTAATTTTATTACTAATGCCAGAATGCCCGACTGTAAACCCGCCTGTGTTGTTGTCAATTCAATTCGCTTCGATTCTATTCGCCAAAGTCGAAGTTCTATTTCCATTTCCATGCGAAGCGAAAGAAACGAAGGCGAATTTAGACGCAGACAAATACATACCATAAAATCCGTTCAAAAACGTTAATCGCTTCGCCTTAGAAAAGCGAATTTAAAACTGGATGCTGATACATAAAAACGACGAGTATGTAAGTGGGTTTAGTCCCGCATAGTTATTTAGCATATACTCGTATACGTAGGAAGTGCTCCAACTCATTGGAGCGACTAGTAGCCAAGTCGCCTTCTTCTGAAGCCCCATTTTCTAGTTTGTTATTTCCCAAAAATATTTAGCAGCATGAAGAGTTTGTGGAAGCATCCATAGGTAGGTAGGTAGCGGTCACCAGAAGGGCGCAAGGGAGGCCATCATTGACCCCCTTGTGGTACCGCATGAGTCGCAAATCCCAAATCCTTTTAAAGGGTGTAACGACTCTAATTTTTGGCTGGGGTAAAACCCAGCGGGTCCAAGCGGTCGTGTACAGAAATTTATATTTATAGACGTGCGTGAAATAGTGTGCTGTAACTTTATTGAATTTCATTAAAACTATTCAGGTGTTTTATTTGATTATAAATATATATGATAGTAATTTATTAATACTATACGTGTGGTAATATTACCTATTTAAACTATGATAATACGGTGGTGTCCCGTTTATGTGTTCACGGTTGGCGGTGTTAGTCTCCACGAGAATCGATAGAACCACAAACTCGTGATGCTTTCTCGGAGTTAGTCTTAGGCTCCACGAGAATCGATAGAACCATAAACTAGTGGTGCTCTCTCGGAGTTAGACGTAGGCTCCACGAGAATCGGTAGAACCATAAACTCGAGACGCTCTCTTGGAGTTAGACTTAGGCTCCACGAGAATCGGTAGAACCATAAACTCGTGATGCTCTCTCGGAGTTTGTCTTAGGCTCCACGAGAATCGGTAGAACCATAAACTCGAGATGCTCTCTTGGAGTTAGTCTAAGTCTCCACGAGAATCGATAGAACCATAAATTAGTGGTGCTTTCTCGGAGTTAGACGTAGGCTCCACGAGAATCGGTAGAACCATAAACTCGAGACGCTCTCTTGGAGTTAGACTTAGGCTCCACGAGAATCGGTAGAACCATAAACTCGTGATGCTCTCTCGGAGTTTGTCTTAGGCTCCACGAGAATCGGTAGAACCATAAACTCGAGATGCTCTCTTGGAGTTAGTCTTAGTCTCCACGAGAATCGATAGAACCATAAATTAGTGGTGCTTTCTCGGAGTTAGACGTAGGCTCCACGAGAATCGGTAGAACCATAAACTCGAGATGCTCTCTTGGAGTTAGTCTTAGTCTCCACGAGAATCGATAGAACCATAAATTAGTGGTGCTTTCTCGGAGTTAGTCTTAGGGTCCACGAGAATCGGTAGAACCATAAACTCGTGATGCTCTCTTGGAGTTAGTCTTAGTCTCTACGATTATCGATAGAACCATAAACTAGTGGTGCTCTCTCGGAGTTAGTCTTAGGCTCCACGAGAATCGGTAGAACCACAAACTAGTGGTGCTCTCTCGGAGTTAGTCTTAGGCTCCACGAGAATCGATAGAACCATAAACTAGTGGTGCTTTCTCGGAGTTAGTCTTAGGCTCCATGAGAATCGGCAGAACCACAAACTCGCGGTACTGTCTGGGAGTTAGTCTTAGTCTCCACGAGAATCGATAGAACCATAAACTAGTGGTGCTCTCTCGGAGTTAGTCTTAGGCTCCACGAGAATCGGTAGAACCATAAACTAGTGGTGCTCTCTCGGAGTTAGTCTTAGTCTCTACGAGAGTCGATAGAACCACAAACTCGTGATGCTTTCTCGGAGTTAGTCTTAGGCTCCACGAAAATCGATAGAACCATAAACTAGTGGTGCTCTCTCGGAGTTAGACGTAGGCTCCACGAGAATCGGTAGAACCATAAACTCGTGATGCTCTCTCGGAGTTAGTCTTAGTCTCCACGAGAATCGATAGAACCATAAACTAGTGGTGCTTTCTCGGAGTTAGTCTTAGGCTTCACGAGAATCGGTAGAACCATAAACTCATGGGGCGGTCTTGGCGTTGGTCTTAGTCAAAAATGTTGGACTTAGAGTCTACTATACCTAGCTGTATTGCTGTGGAGTCTCGCCGTGGTGTGTTGGTATGTCGATGTCACTGTATGAAGATACCTGTTAGAAATATAACTCTGGCAACCCTATGTAATTTACTTTATTCTTAACTTCCTACTTTCATTATCCACATATATTATCTCTCTCGCTTCTAAGCCGTTGAATAAAGCACACGTGAATTCCAAGACTCTGCGTTCTTTCTCAACAGGTTATGGGCCCAGACAACAGCGCGTCTGCAAGTAGCCAAATCTGATTTGATACGTGTCGTGGTTAAGCCATTTAAATAAAAGCATATGTTGCTTATTTTATTAAAAGCGAGAAGTTTGTGCAAGTAGCGTGTTTAATAAATACATTCGTTGTAAATAAATTAAACAAGATGGCCGGTTCGGACACGCACGCGATAGAAAAACTTCGCGGTAGTGAAAATTTCCACATGTGGAAGTTTGCCATGGAAAGTATATTGGAACTGAGCGATCTACATAATTGCATTACGGATCCTGTGAAAGAAACCGATGAGAAGAAGTTGCGTAGAGCGCGTGCTAAAATTATCTTGTCCGTGAATGAATCAATATACGTTCATATACAAAATCAGAAAACTGCGGCCAACATTTGGCAAACCCTTCAACATCTATACGAAGATTCTGGACTCACGCGAAAAATCGGTCTATTGCGAAAACTGATCACGGCGCGCCTTGAAAATTGTGAATCAATGGCCATTTATGTTAATCAGCTCGTCAATACCGCGAATAAGCTCTCGGGTATCGGTTTCGATATAAGCGACGAATGGTTAGGTGCCATAATGCTTGCGGGGTTAAGCGATGACTTTAAGCCGTTCATAATGGGCATAGAAAGTAGTGGAACAAAAATTACCGGTGAAAACATTAAAATGAAGCTGCTAGATGGAGACTATGAAAAAACAGCAAACGGTGTAAGTGCATTTTTAAGTGTGAAGAAAAAATACCCTAAACTTAACAAACAAAATCTAAAGTGCTATAATTGTGGACGAAAAGGCCATTTTAGTAAAGATTGCAATGAGCATAAAAAAATTCGCCAAAATTTAAGCAATACCAATGGTCGGAAGGTATCCTTTAGTGCTTACGTGTCGTATAAAAACGAGCAAGATCAAAATGAGTGGTACATCGACAGTGGTGCATCCAAATACATGACACCCTATAAAAACAAATTTAATTGTCTAAGCGTGTCCCCTGTTCATGAAATCATAACTGCAAATAACGAAAGAATGACTGTCGCATCGGCAATGTCAAGTTTTCCTTGGGACATACTGAAATCGAAATGAAAGAAGTGTTGTTTGTTCCTCAACTAACCTCTAATTTGCTATCAGTTTCACAAATACTTGAAAACGGGAATAAAGTTGTTTTTAACAAAGGCCAATGTCAAATATTCGATCGAAGTAGCGAGCTTGTCGCCGAAGCTGATGGTTCCGCCGGCGTGTTTAAGTTTCGCGTAGAATCGGTTTCGTTCTTGCTCGCCAATGCAAAAGTGGACGTGATGACGTGGCATCGTCGCCTTGGCCACTTGAACTATAATGACTTAAATATTTTAAAAAAGGGTAATGTAGTCGACTTTAATGGAGATGCAAGCATATTAGCCAAATGCGAGGCCTGTCACAAAGGCAAGCTATCACGGGCTCCCTTTAAACGCGTTGGAACACGGGCTAATAAATTGCTTCAGCTTATCCATGCAGATCTATGTGGTCCAATGGAGACAACCTCTTTAGGAGGCTCGCGATATTTCCTCTCCTTTGTGGATGACTATTCCCGGAAAGTTTTTCTCTATTTAATAAAACAGAAATCCGAAGTTGCCGATTGCTTCAAAAGCTTTAAGCGGTATGCCGAAAAACAGTGCGATAAAAGCATTAAAGTAATACGCACGGACAACGGGACCGAATTTGTCGGCGAGCAGTTTGATTTGCTCTGTCGTTCGTTCGGCATATTACACCAAAAATCAGCTGCTTACACTCCCCAGCAAAACGGAATCAAACTGGGGCTCAAAATTGATCAGTTAGACGCTGTCACCGCATACCTACAAAGCGACTTGACGGAAGAAATTTTTATAGAGCTGCCCGATGGCTGCGGTGAAAACAGCGGAAAAATATGCAAATTACGCAAAGCTATCTACGGGCTAAAGCAAAGTGGCAGACAGTGGAACCTATTGTTAGATAAAACATTGCGAGATTTCGGTTTGATGAAATCCTAAACAGATCCCTGCGTTTACTTCAGACACGACGCAAAACTAATCGTTGCCATATATGTTGACGACATACTCGTTTTTTGGGATGACCCTGCAGTTCGTGATGAATTTGTGCGTCAACTTACCACAACATTCAAGATGAAGTACATGGGTGTGGCGAAAACTTGTGTTGGTTTCAGTATTACTTATAGTGCAGCAGGATTTTACTTGGATCAGCAAAAATACGCTCACGAAATACTGAAACGATTCGGCATGGAAAATTCGAAGCCGATATCGACGCCAAGTGATATTAACCAAAAGTTATCGCTGAACGACTGCGACGAAGAATTGGTAAGCGTACCGTACCAGGAGGCCATAGGGAGTCTGTTATATCTAGCACAGGGCTCGCGGCCTGACATTGCATTTGCAGTTAACAATGTTAGTCGGTTCAACGCAAAGCATGGAAAACCCCACTGAGCCGCTGTTAAACGAATTTTCAGGTATCTAAATGGCACTGTTGATTATAAACTTTTTTATAGCGGCTCTGAAGGTCTCGTGGGTTACTCGGACGCGGACTGGGCGTCCGACATCGATAAGAGGCGCTCTTGTACTGGATATGTCTTTACGCTATGTGGTGGAGCAATATCCTGGGGCAGCAAAAGACAACCAACCGTTGCGCTGTCGAGTACCGAGGCGGAGTATATGGCGATGTCGTCGGCTGTGCAGGAAGCAATCTGGCTACAACAATTCGGCAAAGAATTGGAGGCGTCGGTTGACCGGAGGCCTATCAAAATTGCCTGCGATAATCAATCAGCGCTAGCTTTGGCTCAAACAGATTCTTTCCGTGCAAGGTCAAAGCACATTGACGTGCGTCACCACTTTATACGCGACTACATCAATGCTGGGATGTTTCAAGTTTACTATGTCCCAACTGAACAAATGGTAGCTGATTGCCTAACCAAAGCAGTATCTAGCAACAAAATATTAAATTGTGCCAAAGGAATGGGCATCAAAAATTGTATTGAAAAATTAATGAAAAATAATTAGACATATGTAATTTACACTTTTCGTAAAAAATTTGTTCCTTGAAAAATGAATTGTTATTTTGTATAATTAATTATTCCAATAAGTGAGGGTGTTAGAAATATAACTCTGGCAACCCTATGTAATTTACTTTATTCTTAACTTCCTACTTTCATTATCCACATATATTATCTCTCTCGCTTCTAAGCCGTTGAATAAAGCACACGTGAATTCCAAGACTCTGCGTTCTTTCTCAACAATACCAAGTGCGATGCGTTTTCGCCGAGTGATGCTGGATCGAAGAGACCCTATCGTCCAGATTATCCTGCTTACATAGCGCCATCAGTCACGAGCCAGCGCATTATATTTTTGCGGCTGCACCGTTGTATGGTTCAGTACTCCGCTGGCCAGCTTCGCCTGTTGTCAAGCCCATGCTTGTTGTTATTGTGTCTAGTTGGCTTTGGGGCACCTGACTGCAGTGGTTCGTAGTTGACCCGAAGTGTTGGTACCTGCAGAGTCAGCGCGGCACGAAACAATTGGGGGCGGCTGCAGTGTTGTTGTCGCCTTGAAATTGTTGTTGTAGCGTTAGTAAATATTCAAATTTACTCTCGCATTAGAACATTGATATCAATTGATATTCTAATATCTTCTTTGTGTTATGGTCGGCTGTCTTACCTTAAGTATTTGCTGAGCGTTGTCTGCCACCTCTGGTGTGGGAAGAACTTTTTGTTGTAGGACTTGAGCTGTTGTATTTTCTCTTCTTCGGTGCGTTGTGTTTGTTGGTACATTTTCTTATATTTGCACTTGGTTTTCTTTATTACAATCATTGGCTACATTGCAACTGTCTAATAATTTCTTCGTTGTATATTTTCCGCGCTCCCGTCTTTGTTTACGCTTGTTGCTGTAATTACAACGGGGTTTTCTTTTTTATTAACTGCCAAATCTTGTACACTGTATATTTTGTTGGTAAGTCTCCGTACTATGGTGTGTGTAGCCTTTCTAATGCGCTCACTTATATTAGTCTCCAAGTTCTTATATCCAGCATCAAGCCCAGATATTCAGCTTCCTCAACATGATTAACATCTACTCCCATTAGTTTTGGAGCGATAAATTGCGGAATTTTATACTTCCTAGTATAAGCTTGGGCTTGGACGGAGTAACCCCCAACCCACAGTCTGTAGCCCATTTGGAGAGAATGTTGAGCATACGTTGCATCAAGTCGCTCGTTGTAAATATAAATTGTGTATTTGGGAATGAAAAAAGGCGGCCTAGATTAGGTATTTTTTAATATTAATATAGGGTTGGATTCGCTATAAAGATATGTTATCAATGGCGAGTGCTTTTATGTCGCCTTTTGCATACAAATCGGTTTTAATTGAGTTGTGTTCCGAGTAATAGAACTACTTTTTTAAATATTTTAAAAGATAATTAAAGATGTAAAAAGTTTTTTTTCATTTACTTCAAAACTTGACTTAACTTCATTTTGTCCATGACCATGGAGGACTTCATTTCGACATATGTAGAAACTTTTCTTCCAATTTGCTAAAAATTTAAAATCAAATTAAATTTAGTCCGTCATTTTCTAAATTTCATTGGTATACTCGTACATATCCATTTATCATCACTGACACACAATTAAAGTAACTTTCACTTTCTCGAAATCCATGGGAACTCTTATTCAAGATAGGAGTGTAAATAGTGGCATAAAAATATGGTCGTCATTAAAGAGTTTGCGTCTAATAAAGTCGAAATATTTCCTGATGGCGAAAACACTTCTTGACTATATTTCAATGAATCTTGACCCTATTTAAATGAAATAATGGTCAGATGGGTGTGCTAATTTTTTAATGTTAAATACTGGCTTAAATAAAGCCCAAGAATCAACAATCAAAACAGTTGAGCCCATTTTATAGGTAAAGAACCGAGCATTTGAGGGGAAATCACAAGAAAAATATAAAGCGTGTTTTCACATGCACTGGTTCCGAAGATACACTTTAGAGACTGAACAAATACTTTAATTTGTGGTATGTCCGCGTTCATAAGTAAACATGAATGAAGTCATACCCGTATTATACCCAGAACATTCGATATTGGCTGCTGTTTTTATCTCGATCTTGGTAATGTTGTAAATCGTTAGTGATATTGTCCCTTCTGTCGCACTACGAGGAATCAACGATTATCCTACCGCATTTCAACTGATGGACAATCTTCTATTACATTTGAAACAATTGCGACTTTTAAGCGGTTCAGTTGTGACTTGGAAGCGGTTTAGTAGTGACTTGGAAGCGGTTTAGTAGTAACTTGGAAGCGGTTTAGTAGTGACTTGGAAGTGGCTTAGTAATGACTTGGAAGCGATTTAGTAGTGACTTGAAAGCGGATTAGTAGGGACTTGGAAGCGGGTTAGTAGTGAGTTGAAAGCGGATTAGTAGGGACTTGGAAGCGGTTTAGTAGTGACTTGGAAGCAGTTTAGTAGTGACTTGGAAGCGGTTTAGTAGTGACTTGGAAGCGGTTTAGTAGTGACTTGGAAGCGGTTTAGTAGTGACTTGGAAGCGGTTTAGTAGTGACTTGGAAGCGGATTAGTAGTGACTTGGAAACGGATTAGTAGTGACTTGGAAGCGATTTAGTAGTGACTTGAAAGCGGTTTAGTAGTGACTTGGAAGCCGGTTAGTAGTGACTTGAAAGCGGATTAGTAGGGACTTGGAAGCGGTTCAGTTGTGACTTGGAAGCGGTTTAGTAGTGAAGTGAAAGTGAGTTCTCCCGTGTATGTAAATAGTAAATGTATTGTTTTTGTATCCCAACTGCAATGAATCAAAGTGGTTTCCAAAAACACATTGGGGCAAATGGGCTGACAATTGAGACCGCGATTACAATCCCATTATTCGGGACACCTTGGAACTCCTTTTACATTTTAAAATTGTCAATTTCAGCCTCAAGATACGTAACCAAAAATTTAGTTAAGTTAATTAAGGTAAGAGTTGGACTTACTCATCTATAGGTAGAATCAGGACGAGCTGTGGTTCATTAATTTGTTTCATCCTTAACGACACATTTTATACAACAAAACGAACTTTTTCCGTGAAGTGTTATTCCACATCCACAAATAAGTTCCAAGCAATGTTACTGGAGTAAGTAGCTATATTTTCGAACAAGAGCACGCTTTACGTTTTTATGAGAAATTGTTAGGATACCGACTGTGACAGCCACGGCATTATAAATGGAATCATCGAACATTATGCAACAAAGTAGTCTTATGTGACCAATTAATCTTCAATCGAAATGAATTCTTCAATTTCGCGTCTGCTTCAATGAAATTAAAAAATGCTTCACTATAACAAAGAAATACAATTTAAAGATTTCATTACTAAAGTTAATTATTATGAATTATTTTGTCATATTTCAAGCAGTTCGTGTAAAAGTTATGGAAAAGTTGTTGTCTCTTACACCTAAACGTTAAATACAAATACAATATTAGTCATCACAGCAGAAGTTACTTGCTTCATTGGACAGTGCTGCAAATACACAAGTTTGACAAATGCTGATGACCAACGGAATATGAAAGTAAAAAAATAAAATATTGCCATTCGTCTGCAAACACGCCCAGGGCTTTATTTGTTCTTCTTGCCGCCAGCTTTGCGCACTGTGACGGGCTCGGCAGCTGTGGTGGCCAAACTCTTGCTATGGTACTTCGATGAAATCCGACTGATGAAGTACAGAGCCACAATGCAGAACAGAATGCTGCAAACGTATAAAAAACAATGTAAAAAAATAAATGGCTTGACAAAATTGCAACATATGCAGGTGTTTGTACGAACCAAGTAGTCGCACACACGCGATGTATGACGCCGGAAGCAATCACGGCTATTGTTAGGCAGAACACAATTTCCGGTATGAACTTCGCCTGAAAATCTCTACCAAACAAGGTCATCTCCACATTGGATATTGACGTTAGGCTGAACACAAATAGCCAAGAGCCCACAAAACCGCCGAATATAGTATTCAGTTGGGAAGCCGTAAACCAAGCGGCATAGAAGCGCATTGTGAAGAAAATCACCAAACTCAGGATGCCGCACACAATCGAGGACACGAGAGTGCTTTGCACTGCACCGGCAGCTGTGAACAGAGATGTGAGAAATGATATTAACACCTGCCACTATGATTAATTTACACAAATAAACGGATTCATTATTTTTAAATAATTGCTTTGTATTGTTTATAGTTATACCCATTTTGTAAATATAAAATATACGCAAACTCCTTTGTTAAGATTAATGAAAATGCCGACAACTTCACTAATTCCAGCTGGTGCAAATGTCAAACGAACTTCTCTCAATTAACTTTCTCTTGATTTTTTAAATGTCTCTCTTTGAATTGGAATCAACGAAACCAAATAAAAGAACGTAAACTCAATGCACGCTTTTTCGTACTTTGCTGTACTTGTTGTAAATGGCTGCAAAACCAGATATGGTTCCCGATCAACTTAGGCTGATGGCAGAGTCGTTGCAAAAAGCGAAGCGATAATATAAGCGCCGCGAGTTCGTACTACAGTAGTGCGCCAATATGTCAGTGCGAGCAATAATATGAGTTGATGTGCGAAATACAAAATATATTAATTTGTTTATGGTTTTTATTTAAAACTTTTGCTCTCACGTTGAGTGGAGCAATTTCTCACAATAGAGCGATAGCGGCAGGAATGATAGAATAGAAGATTACGCCATGCGCAGCTCCACTATTCCTCTCTCAACATAAACTCAGCACATCTGATTGGTTGTGACGTCATAAGGCGCTTTAAAATATGTTTTTATATGAAAAATGTAAGTGCAAAGGCAATAATTTATGAATTGAAAGGATTTTAATTATTTTTAATAATATATAACTTAACAAATGCACTTGCAAGTAATCGAGAACAAATTATTGAAAAACTCTTTCGATAAAAAGTATTTATGCAGCGGATTTTTATGTACCAAGAAAGAAAAAGTGAATTTGTGAGTGATTTAATAAATATAAATGTATTATTATTAATAAATATACATATATTTAATAAATATACATATATTTAATAAATATACATATATTTAATAAATATACACATATTAAAAATTCATTTCCCATAATTATTTCATTTTATTTTCCCATTATCGCAACAAAACCAATTTAGCCACAAAATTATTGAATAAAACAAAAATTTTAATGCCAAATCAATTGAGATAAATTATTTTACATTTATTTATATAAATATTATCATAAAATGCAATAAATATTAAAATATTTAATATTAAACACAAATTATCACATTTCTCACACAAAAATATATGCATTTTAGCTGTTCTCTCATTTCGTCTGCGCCTTATGACGACAGCGCAGAGAGTAAATTTTCGTACCAGCATTGGCGTAATCTTCTATTTTATCATTCTTGATAACAATCTGTGTTTTACCAAAGAGCATAAAGTGAATTTTCTTTGTTTTTACGCTCTGCTAGATTTCTCATGTGAATTCTGGCATCACCCTAAAGAACTTCAACATATTGGCTGCATTCTTGCAGCCCATTGGATACCCAACCGATCAGAATTCTCCGAATTTTTGGCAACCAGCTGATTGAGCGGACGCCATTTCTTTGAGCAGAAATTTTCTTCGCTACCGTATTCAACACTTAGCACAGCTTTTTGTAGAACAGATGTTTACGTCTAAAGTGAGAAATTTTTTGTAGCGGCGCAATCACAAACAAAGTGCGTTGTTTCACTCAACCGATAGGCAACCGATAGGTTGCCAGAATGCACCCAGTCGGTCGAAAGCGCTTCATTTTTCCGCAAACGCAACCGAAGCGTACTCTTTAATAGGGAGCAAAGAAAATAACAGCAGTAGGAGTTTCAGTTTTGGAAGCATTGTAGTTGTGCTATTTATTTAAAACAAATCTAATTCCGTTACCCCACATCTCCACAGGAAATTTTTGATGGCATAACATCTGTCAAATTTGATTGCAAAAGTTGGCAATATTTTAATGGTGGGCATTGCGATGTTATGCCATCGTTATTTTGAAAATGTCGTCAAGCAATCTAGTTCGCTGTGCCCGCGCTTGAACAAATTTTTTATTTATACGATGAAGAGGAAAAAAGAAGGAAACCGAAATTCTGGGTGAATCCTTTATTACAAAGAATGCAAATGCACAGTCTCCATACATTTTAGCGCTTAAATTAATTTAATAGACGCGGTAAAACTGAAATGTTCGACGATGCTGCCACTGTGAGCGTCACGAAAAAATGAAAAACGGCTGTCAAAGAAACAAAATGACAACTGATTGCAACACAGGACGTTGGCAATTTATGGGATAAAATATTTCATAACATAAATTGCCAACTTGAAACAATTTGCTTGAAATTGCCAATGGCATGCCATCAAAAATTGCCCGTGGAGACGTAGGGTCAGTGCCAGGGAGTACTAATAGGTGTGCCCTGGTTAATACATTTCTAGCAATTATATACTAGATGGGATCATAGTGTAAATGTAATAGGTGTGCTTCAGTAAAGTTTTCTCCTGAATTGTCAAAAAAAGGCAACCGCAATTAGCACCTGATCAAAATGCATGTAACTTAAAGGGAATAACAATTCTCAAGTTATCAGGAATTTCAAAAATAATTGCTCCGTATTTACACTATGGATAAGTCAATTTTCGATATTTTCCATGGATTTTCAACCTGCTGGCAACTATTCATAGTTGCTGATTCTGCACGGCTGACAAAACGGATTGTTTTTATGTTTAATTGCGCCAATTGCAAAATATTTCGAGCATCGCTTTAAAGAACTGTGACAAAATTGAGTGATTTTGCTTATTTACACATTTTAATTGTGAATTCAATTTATATTAAGAAAGGTATTGAAGTTAATAATGTATGTTATAAATTAAATATTATGTTATAAATGAAGTTGCGTGTGCAAAATGCCAAAGTGAATCTATGGAAAATAACTGAATTAATAACTGCGTAAATGTGCACTTTGTTTTCGTGTTTACACAAAAATCCGTTAGTTGTTGATTTATATTTGAAACGATTCCACTTGTTACTATTTCGAAGATCAAGTGATTAAATTGTGAATTGCTATTTGCAAACTTGTGAGCTCATAAAACTGTGGTAAAAAATATAATTTTAAAATTTTCCTGTGCCAAAAATTGATTTTCGATGTTTTTGTGCTGAATTTAACGAGAATTGAAAAAAATTTAGTTTATTGGTCAATTAAGGTCAACTCTCATCTTGTTTTATGTCCATAGAAAGAGCTTTTCACAACAAGAGTGTCCAAAGGAAGCCCGCATACTCCGTAAGTAAGTAAGTATACTGGGAGTGCCACCCTTAATGTTACCCTTTTTGATGAATATTATATAGGGGACTAATTATGATTACGGGCGATTTGTGGGCTTGGCAATAGAATTATGCACGTAGATTATTATTTTTTATTGTATTCAACTGGAACAAGTCCGGGGTGCTTTTAAGTATGGTGCTGATAGTTGTTTATGTCATGCTCTTTATCTGATCCGCCCTCAATTTCTTGCCTATATAATTATAGTGTCAATATGTTTATTAGCACCATATTTCATACATAAACTTGGAGTGATTATGAACATGCGTTAATAGTGGGAGGATAGAAAATATTACAGCCCGTGTAGCATAGAGTCTAGTAGGACCCACAGAGAGTTTAGTAGGACCCACATAGAGTCTAACATTCAAATTGGACCGAAGTTGTAGTCATTCAAATGGAACAGTTATGTATATAAATGGGAGATATATTCGTCCTTTCTCCGTTTTGTTCATAAATCGTATATGTGGTTCCATGTTAAGGTCCAAACTATATATAAAAGTTATTATTTAGATTTTTTGTATTTTAGTTGCTATTGGGATATTTTAATTTTTCAGGTCTCAGCCCTGCACATATTTCTCACCTTCGGATTAAAATACTATTGAATTATGTACCTTCAGTAACAACGAATATTTAAGCTGATCTTGCCTAAAAGAGGATTACAGGGGATCGTATAAAAAACAAACATACAATTTTTATATGCGCACTCATAACTTTTTATAATAAATATCAAACAATTATATATTATTTAAATCTTCTTAAATGTTATTTTATAATGGTCTGATTTATATGCATTTTCGTTTTAATTTTATTTGCTGTCCATGAAGATATCAATAAAGGAGTAGCATGTACGTGCGAGTTAAACCATGGCGATGTATATTTTATTCTTATATCGTTAGGGTAATTTAAAGTGGGGTCCTCAAAGTTTACTATGTGGTAGGGAGTGTCCTTTATCTGATCGACCCCACTTCTTGTCAATATACGTATTCGTACAAATTTCATGCACAAATTTTGTATAAGTTATGCCGAAATGCTTGAGGGTCACGTAATCCAAAGACTCGTTCGCTTACTTCTGCATCTCGGCAGAGAGGCTGAGCTTCAGCATTGGGAAAGTTGAGTTGGGAAAGAGACAACAACAATAGCATATGTTTGTGATAGTGCAAATA
The DNA here is from genome assembly GCA_920105625.2 of Clusia tigrina. Lineage (NCBI taxonomy): Eukaryota > Metazoa > Arthropoda > Insecta > Diptera > Clusiidae > Clusia > Clusia tigrina. The sequence continues at coordinate 30,545,010 of OV050031.1, read as the reverse complement.
TGCACTGACTGCAGCGAAGTCGAAATGGTCGAGGTGTGAAGAGGAAGAAGCGAGAGAGCTTTAGTCTAGTCAAGTTTAGTTTTAAGTTGCAGTTTTTGAGAGGAATTCAAACCCAAAGGACATTGTAAAATAAAAATTTGGTACAGAAAACCCAAAAACACTTTAATTTATGCATAGGTCCTAAATTATAAAAATGTGTCAATAGTGGGCGTGGTTGTGAAAATAACCTGACCCTTTTTTGTGGTTTTTAATGCTAGTACCCTGAATCTTCTATACGCGGCCCATATTTTCCACACGCACTGGTATGGCCCCAATGCAAATTACTGCCAAATCGAATATCATCAATTCAAGCATATCTAGTTCAATTTTAGTTACCAAAAGTCCTTATATTGAAAATGGGCGTGTCCTTTATCTGATCAACCACATTTTTTTGCAGATGGCTTTTACATTAATCTTTAAGTCAACAGCAGAAATATTATACTTAGGTCAACAGCAGCATACGCGGGTATGCGCATACATTTTGTATGGGAAATGGCATGGCGAAAGATTTGAGAAATATGTTATTTTAATTCCGTTCATAAATCTCCTATAAATCTCAAGTTATGAATATGTTTTTATAAAGCGCGTAGCAATTAATATATACCGCCCACATTTTGCATAGTGTTTAGGAGGACCGACACTTGACTGTCAAATAGCGTCACTATTCCATCAAATTGGCCGAAGTTATAGTCATTTAAAAAAGGTTCAAAAAGTTGCATATATGGGAGGTGGGCGTGGCTATTGTCTAAATGGGCTAACATAGTAATATTGTTCTGTATTCTGGCCCAAACTACAGTTTTGCAAAGTTTCATTAAGATATCCTTTCTGAAATTACAGTAGCAGCAAAAACTATGAACTTGTTGTTGTTGTTGTAAGTTTGATCATAAGTAAGTTTACCATGCAAAGGCGACCAATACCCTGCGAAACCTTCGTTCGCGAACAAGCTTCGGATTTTGCAGAATGCCAACAACTGTTTTTGGTTTTTATGGCGGAGTTAATAGTTCGATTTGAAAATCTGGTTCTTACAGAACAAACAAGAATTTATCACATCCCGATAATGTTCACCAATGACTGTTACCAGCAGTTCCACCAGCATTTTCGGAGAAGCAATCAGCCCGCGAGTATAAGGTCCGCACCAAGCAGGGACTTTTTGTGGATGTTCGAAATTGGGCCTTGGATTTATCAACATAATGCGACAATTCTGTTTACTTACGTACTCAATCAGTTTAAAGTGTCATCGCTGAAAATGAGTGTTCGAAAAGCGCCATCTTCTTGGTGGGCTCTGTAAAACATCCAATCAACGAAGTAATAGTCTAATATCGCGTCATTATTACAAATGTCAACGCTTAATATTTACTGCAGAGAAAAGGAGAAATGAATCTTGGGTTGCGCGCAAGAATGATGGAGAAGAAGATTACGCTTTGCGCAGGTCCGTTATTATTTTCGCTCTGAGTTTGCCATTTAGCTGATGGACTGTGACGTCACAGTAGCGCAAACAAATAATTACATAGTGCGGATTGTTTATTCTTAATAAATAATTAAATAAGTAAGAAAATAAAGAGAATAGTTAAAAACGAAGTGTGCGGTGGCAGGTTGCAAAAACGGGAATGGAAGCAAAGCATCGGAATGCAGTTTTTTCTCCTTTGTGGCCGATGCGACTGTTTTGAAAAAAAGTTTGTAAGCTGTCGGCGAAAAATAGTTTTTAACCCGAAGCCAGCTTCATATGCATGGAGCATTGGACAAGTGATGACTTTGCAAATATGTTGAAATATCGAATTTTATTTGAGAGGCCTTTCATTGACATTATGTGTGGAATATCACATCGTTCAAAGGGTCACCGCGGCTTTGCTGGGTGGTGCGCATTCGAGAGGTCCAATTTTCGATGACTCGGGCGCATAGATTAGGCAGAAATTTAGGGAAGGCACGGGTTATGTTGGCTTTCAGGTCACTGGTCGTTTGCGGCTTATTGGCATTGACCTGACTTAAGGAAACCCTACAGCAAAAAGACTAACAGGGTCAAATCGCACGATCTCGGTGACCAGTTAAAGTCGCCCCCGCATAAGATTACCATGTCTTCAAATCGCTCGTGCAGAATTTCCATTGTGGCATCATCTGAGTGGCACGTAGCGTCGTCCTGTTTGAACCGAAAGTCGTTCGCATCCATATCATCCAATTTGGCCCAAAAGAAATTGGTTTTCATCGATCGATAGCCCCCTTCGTTGATGGTGATGGCAATGCCATCGTCGTTTTCGAAGAAGTACGGACCGATAATGCCACCGGCCCACAATCCACACCAAACAGTGACTTTCTGAGGATGCATTGCCATTTGGTGGACCTCGTGTGGATTGGCATCGTCCCAAATCCGCCAATTTTGCTTATTGACTTGCCCTTTCATCAAAAAATTGGCCTCGTCGCTGAAGATGATTTTTATGCTGAAATCGAGGTCGCTTCCCACTGCTCCAGAGCTCAGTCACAAAACACACGGCGTTGTCTATGCTCGTTTTCCATCAGCTTCTAGGTTAGTTGGATTTTGGACGAGTGCAGACCCCAGTTCCGAAGCAAAATCCGCCAAGTTGATGTCTGCGATAGACCGTTCGCTGCGCAAGATTGACTGCCTCAGGCTCTCCTGTGCACTCTCATGGACAGCTACGATGCTGTCGGCAGATCTTGCGTTTCGTTGACGTTCGGCTGCTGGCTGATTGTTCATTGCGCCCGTCGACTCGAGTTTGGCCACCAAATGTTGACTAGTCGACTGGGAAGGACGATCATGTAAACGCTAAAATGGGCGCAACTCGCGCATCGTTGGCACAAGAGAACACCCATTTTGATAATAAAGTTTTATCATTTGCATGTGCTGCTCGACGCTGTAACTTGCTATTCAACATTTGTAATGCAAGTTTGAGAGAACAGTAAATACGAATCAATGAAGTGAAGTTAATTGTGGCTTTGGAAGGTGGCGGTGCAGAACTTCTACAGACAGTTTCTACATCATGACTGTTTTGGAAAGGAAATATGCAAGTTAGGAGATGAAACAATACTATTGAGTAGAATTGAAGTGGTGAAAGTGGAAGTGGAAAATCTGGTTGAACACTATAGGAGCTTGCAGGGAATATTGGTCGCTTAAAACATTTGGCATACCCAGAAAATACGGCGATGTGGCTAAGATTTCAAAATCCAGGAGTGTCAGAAGTCCAGAAAAATGACACTAAAGAGCACATTTACAGACACAATGATTAATGCGCTGTATTAAAACAGGCTCACAAGGTATATAAAATGGATGTGGAATAAGATGATTTAGATCAGGCAATATAACAAGCGTTGAAGCAATTAGCAAATTAGAAGTAAATGCATTTTCGGAGCGACGGGGCGTGTTCAATAGGCGTGAGACTCCTCGAACAGTTGGAAGTAATGAAGATAAATAATTCCTGTGAGAAGTTATCAAGATACAAAAATTAGAGACAAGGAGCTCGCCCCGAAGTATTCGGTAAACTAAAAAGAGTCAATTCAATGGGCATGAACAATCTTCCACAAACAGATTACCATAAAAACGTTATTTCACAATTGACTCGAAAAACAACTAACAACGAAAAGCGGTTTACTCTGACATTGGACACGGTCGCGTCGTATTCCATTATCAGTATTATCTAATCAACGAGAATTTAGCAACAATTATAAGAATAAAATTGATGACAGCGACATGAGAGACTGCAGAAGTTATGGAAAAGGTAACCAGCTCAGCGACAATTGTATCACAACAGTGATATTGGCGATGAAGCAATCATCGAAGTTGGTTTTATTAGATATGGACTACATGCACTATAGACCTCAAGCGACCCCTTTTAAAGTACAACAATGTTGAATTAACCAAAATACGAGATATTTCAGCAAGGTTGGCGTGAAACAAGGATTGGCCAATTAAATACTTTCATAAACCGGTCTCAGGCAATCAATTTATACTGGACACCGATGCCATCGGATTTGCCAAGTGTTTTATCAAAGGATAACTGGTTGACCAAAAACAAATTGTACAGAAGACGGATCCACATAGCAGCAATAAAGCGGAAAAGGAGACCAATCTGGGAATGAATTGCTGGTGAAAGTCCGATATTGGGTGCAATCGCAGAGTTGGTGTTTCTATCGCATTTGAAAGGCGAATAACAAAGAGACATCTACATTTACTGTAGACACCTAACCGTATGAAATCGACGAGATATTGGAAGCCTACACACCCGAAACCAGAGAAGGACATTTAGCCGTTTCTAAACCCAAATTTTATTGATTTGACTGCCAAGGGTTAGCAGCCAGATGGATCGAAAATTTTGGAAAATGCCCCAATAGTACGTGGATTTTTCCATTTGAACGGGTTAGAATGGATGTCGCTGGATCGTACGTGATAGTAGTGTACGTTATTCCTATATAATACCCAATCAAGTACCAAACACTTTGCTATGGAATTCTGATGAAGGTAGAAACTTGGAATCTGTGGTGTTTCAAAAAATCTCCCAGATCCTCGCTAAACTAAAACACGAAGAACACCGCTAAATCTCCACTCAAAAGGAATTATTAAGCGTTTCAGTTGTATTTTAGAAAAACAGCTACGAAAAGTTGTCTGCAATAATCAGAGGGACAATGTTCCTGCTGACCAGTATATTCGCCGGATATATTCGGATCAAATTTGCGAACGCACATAATAACGATCAGCGTTAAGAATTGGGTGAAATTCACGAAATCGTTAGAATCCACTTTCAGCTGAAAAGTGATCAATTGAAATCTATAAACAATACACGGACGAACTGTGAAGGTTTTCATGAAGACGAACTGTGGAGGTGTTCATGAATACGAACTGTACCAGTCTACAACTCCATAGCGAAATCAAGAGATGTCTCGAAAGTTGCAGGCGCACTGGAAAGGAGCATACAAAATTATGAAACGAATTAATGATGAGATGTTTCGCATTTAAAGGCATCCAAGAAGTGCATTTGGAGAGATTACCACCGTTCGGAGACGCAGCTTCAGTGGTTGGTCGAGATGAATCATCATCATCGTCATACTATAAGGCATGTACGATACTGCTATCTCTTTGCACTAATGGAGAATCTAATCGTACAGACAATAACATTCTGGAAATACCGCGCAGCATAAAACGACAGCCATCAATGTTGAGTTGCCAGCAGCAGTGATAAGAAGTGATTTAGAAGTGTTTTAGTTAACTCAATTCGGGATTATAAACTAAAACGCCAAATTTTCTTAACAATGTTATCCATTTCGAGATCTGACAGAATGATAACTTATCAAAGCTCTTTATATGTACTTGACCTAAATGCCAATAAAGCGGTTTATTTAAAAATAAAAGTTTGGGGCGTTCACAAAAACAGGAACTTTACTCTAGCAAGATGCTTACAGTTCCGTAAAGAACATGCATTACCTCCACCTCCGATCCGTTTAAATCCTGACTGTCATCCGCCTTGGATTCTTAAAAAAGTAATCCTGTTAAATAAATAAATGCAATATCCAAAAGATGCTATTCCAACGATGCTTACAACATTCTATTCTTCCAAGGCCACTGTCTGGAGTCTGATCTTTACCGATGGCACAAAATGCGCCAACGCCAAAACTTTTGCAGTTATCATATATTAACAGATAGACAGTCTTGAAGCCTATTAGGTCCCTGTCTAACTTCAACCAGACTATTGTCGCCATCAGAGACGTACTAAAAACAAGTCCTGATAAAATTCAAGTTATATGGATTCCTGGTCATGTAGGTATTCATAGTAACGAGCTGGCAGACGCTGCGGCCAAGGATATGTCCATTACGCCTACGCTAACAACTCAGCCTTTCAAGAAAACAGCGACACAATCAAAGCTAAGATGTAGTGGACATACAATCACTACTACTGAATCATCAATCTGGATCGATGTATGCCACTCTTTCCTGTTGCTGCTAATAGCTGCGGCATCAACTCATTTACTTGGCTACGTATTTGACACTCAAAATTAACAGATGATCCTTTGCTCCGTGGGAGAGGTGCGAATTCCGTTTTTTTTTTTTGCATCGATTGTACCATCTGCTGATTCCTGCCTGCCCCTCTTCGATTTCGGTTTTTAGCTTTTTGTCTATTTCCTTCTGTCCATTCTGTTTCTTATCCTTACATATCGTTAAAGATTAATCGTAAGGTTTCGCATATTTTTAATTTTGCCACTGCAAAAATATTCAATTTGAACAGAAAACGTATTTTAGCCGAAGTAAATGTATTTAGTACCATTTCGGTACTAAATGCAGTATAAAAAGGTACTCGAAAAGTACCCAAGTACGAACTTGAGCAACACTGTTTTGAATACTCTTGTTGCGTACGCTCTTTGCTGTCAGTCTAGTGAGAGACGCGAGTGGGAAAACAACAGTGTTTCGGAGGTTGCGCTTTGGTAGACGATACATTTCCTCAGTATAAGCGAAAAAGAAAAGTTCTGTGTATCTCTTCAGTAGACTGCCGTCTGTGTTGAATTTTCTTGATTCCAATCGGAAAACTTACAAAAATTAAAATATAATATAAAAAAAAGAACTCGCAAAGAGCCGACATAATCTGAAAATTTTGTGCTTATTGTGCAAAGTAGGGTGCAAGTGAGTGGGAATACGCAGAAACGTTGAATTTGCATTTAGGGGATTTGGATTTGGAAGCACCTCACGAAGGACACTGCTCAAGTAGGTAAGAAATTCCTTTTTTGTGTGTATCTGGTGCATGTCGGGTACATAATTGTATCGAACGCGAGTGTGATGAAATTTCCAGTCGCCGTTTTTCGCTTTCTCGAATGCGGCTTTTTCCGACACGCCTTTTAGAGTGATGGCAAACTGGCAACGCATAACCGTTACTTATTTGCGGAATAATGTTGTGGCTCGTTGCCACTTTGTTACCAACGTTTTGTTGGCCCAAGGAGTGCATCACAAAAATGTGGTTTCTTTCCATTTGGGTTTGGTGCTTAAAATAGCCGTCCGCACTTACAACTTTGAATTACTTTCTTCAAGTGGTTTGCACCGGTCGTGCAACGATATCGATTAAACAAACGTGAGTCTGTCTTCGAGCACTCGAGACCACTTGCATTTTGAAAGCAAGCGTTTTGCGGGGCTGTGCCTGCCATATGGAAATTGATTTTTCCTCGCTTTTCATATCGTGTGCTCCGCGACCGCAGAGCTATGGCGAACTTTTCACTTGAGATGTTTTTCGTGTTTTAATTATTATTATTTTTTTCTTAAAGTAAAACTAAAGAAAAGCAGTGAAACTTTATATGCATTTGAAATATAAACTAATTGAAATATACAAATGACAAATTCTGTACTTGTGCTCAGTTTTCATTCAGACTTAGACTATAAATAGAATTGGGAGGGGGTTCTATTTTTGTGCTGCGGTGTGTAGCGTGACGATTTAGCTGCCACAAATGCAATATGTAATTACGGAGATATTCATATACCGAATATCGCAGTCTAATTTGTTGTGACTGCAAAAGCCGGTGAGGGAAGCGTACAGGTTTGGGGTAGATACACACATCACTGGGGGCAACACACACCGCTGCAACTGCATATGCATATATACCATTATATAAGCCATGTATTGCCGCCGACAACACGCAATCGTCCGTCATTGCATTCAGGACGGTCAGTTCAGGGAGCAATATGGAATGAGCAACATTTTGGGAGGCATATAAAATAAGGGTGTGCCCCTATTTGTCTGAACTGAACTCGAATGACGTAATTTTTGGAGCATGTCGGCGAAGCATATTTGACTTTTAAGTTCAAGTCCTTGCCACCACTCCGTTGAAAATGCTACTTAGAAGAGTTCAACAAACCTCAGAATTACTTAATAAATGTAACTCTGGACTGGTAAATTGACAAAAATGATGCAAAGATTAGAACAACTTTGTGTTTGTCTGTTACTTCTTGATAAATTATCCAGGAAATGAACACAATCTCACAAATTATTTGGCTGTACCGAAAATCGCAATCCATTTCGTGATTTACTTGAAATTTTCGCCACTATCCTGCGTATTGTTGGATAATTCCAAACAATCGGCTCTTTAGTAGATAAAGCAACGCCCTGGTAAACGTAAATACTGCCGCCCTTAGCGAGCACTCTAATTTCTCAATTCCCGGAGATTGCAGGATGTGGGGCTATCGCAGACCGCTACCTCGGGGAGAGATGGAGTAAGGACATGGATGGGGAGAAAAATAAATTATTAAAATACAGTCCATTTTAATATTAGTAAATTTTGCATCTCTTGGCTCTGTTTTTACATCAATTATGTGTTTTATATCTGTTTTTAGGTTTTGTTTTGAATTGAGGAATCTGTAAAATTAAGTTTGAATATCTGGATGGGCCCCATACACTTCCCTTTATATTAATTTGTAATTTCGGAACGAACTAATTAACTATTTTCATTATTTCGTTATCTTTCGAACTTTACGAATTGTCGGTGGTGTTAACAATTTGTCTCCATGGCAAATTCAATAAATATTGAGTACACCATACGCAGTTGCCGATTAGTTTTGCTTTTCCAAAGATAGCTCCCATAATTAGGTGCAACCGTTAGAAATCTGATATATGTGCACTAAGATATTGCACAATACCTACCTTGCCTATTTTCGTGTTATGGCAACAAACCAAGTGTGTTAGAATGGAAGATAACATGGGCTTCGAGTACCTTATTCATTCTTGGAGCTAATGGCCTGCTGGCGTATTTTTTTCTTCATATCTCAGAAGTTACATTGAAAAACTCTCGGGACAAAGATGCGGAGAAGTTTTTATTTTTAACTATAAAGTTTATATATAAATAGTTTATGATATACTTATTTTTTGTAACAAAAAGTCAAACATACAAGAAATCGAAAAATCCGAGACGTGTTGTTGTCAAAAAAGAACTGAAAGAAGCTGAAATGGAGTGTGAAGTTACACCGGTGTATTAGGTGTGTGCCCCGCCCGGTTGTATTTCGTCCATTTTTATTTTCAATTTCACGATGTCAGGACAACTTGGTTGCTTTGCTAAAATGTATCCCTCTATTCACCAGTTTCAAAGTTTTCATTTATTTGATGTAATTGCAGTACTTATACTTATAACGATAAGAAGTATTTCTAATTACAGAAGTATTTCTAATTACAGCTTATAAGTTCCTTATATACTCGTACATTTTAAGTATAGCCATCCTCTGTAGTCTAGTGCTAAGCATGCCACACTCACACTCAGAGGGTCGCAGGTTCAAATCCTGCCCCGGGCTTGGTCTCAAATGGTTCTTTCTAAAAATTCTTGCTCTTTTCGAGTCAAAAGCCTCAGTAGCTAGTACTGATTCCCCAACTGATTAAGTATATAAGTCACTAAGAAAGTAGAAGTAATTCTTTAAAATACTTATTATTTGTAGTTGTACTGGTACTTATACTTGAAATTTAAAACTCTGATAGGAGTTGTCCAGCCAATTTGCCCAATTCCGTTTAGTTGTTGCTTGGTGCTAGCTTCTCACAGAACCGAACTACATCTCACCTCTGTATTAAGGAGTTTATCTTATATGAGGTGGGTGTGTCAGTTGAAGCCATGAAGAACCATGTAGTACTTAAAATAAAACCGGTTTCTGTATTTATTTCCGATATGAAGTAGTCGATTGTTTTCCATTACTCTGCCGCATTAAGTATTTTGTATGCAAGCGTGGTGCCACACCCACTGGTCCAGAACTGATATTTCTTGCGTATATTGATTGAACCGCTGTAACAATTTGGCCTTGTTGCTAAATTCGTATCTGTTGATATTGACAACAATTTTTGAAATATGTATTCCGGAGTTCCATCCAAATTTACTTTAATATTGCACTTTGCTTTACTTCTTTAGCAAAATAATAATTTATATGCAATAATTTCAATTTGCGAGGATCAGCTGTTTTTCCAACATGCTTTTAACGCATAGTTTCTGACATTGCTGGTGAAGATCACAGTGTACCAGCGGTGCCTTGATGAGCGTGCGCCGACGGAACTTTCAAACCACAATAAGAGAGCGAGTGTATGATGCAGGGACATCGTAATTGAAATTGATGTTTTTTTTCCTCAAATATATTTTGATAATCTCGCAAGACAAGAAGTTGAGAACGGCATGCGGGATGCTACCAGTACTGCACTGGTGTTGAAGTTAAAGCAAAATTATCTGGAAAACACTGCATTTTGGTCAATGAAATCCCTCGATTATAATCAGTCAATTAATTAAGTATTATTTGTCAATTTAATTCTGGCATGAACAAACTACGCGTATAAGGTCCCATGAATTTCCCATCCGTTTTTATTCTGTTATCCAATTTTTGTTGCTTTTCACTACAAAAGAGGGGAAAATCTGTTTCCAATGTGCATTCACAAAGCCGAGTGATTAGTCATGTCACACGCCCCATTTCTAAGGCTGCTGAAACAATTTGCATGAAGTCGCAATATGTTGTGCATCTCATTCTAAATTTAGCAGCATTTTTCGTGAATAGTTTTTATTTTGAATGAGGTGAAAAATGAATTTTTTGTATTCCGCCGGCAGCCGTTGAAAATTGGTGATCTTATGTCACACACGGGCGCAAGTTTCAACTTGAAAGACGCACGCAATGCGTGTGAATTACGGAAATAACTTCAATGAATCCATGCGGCAGTGGGTGCAACGTTCATTCAAAATTGAAGTGTGATGGCAACGGCGCGGCATCAAAATGCGTCTTGCTGCATGCAACTTACATAACGGAGGCGATGCACACACTGCTGACAACCGCATCGCAGTACAGCGCCAGTGGACACAGAGAAGGCGAAATCATTTTGTAAGCATGGTGTTACACCTTTTATTTTAGATAAACACAAGTGCAGGTAATATTACTGCAAAACTCATAGGCATATATGTCAAGCGACATTTTCTGACAGAGGTGCCGAGAGGGAATTATATACAGTCTGCATGTGACATTAAAGCTAAACTTATACAATTGTATGAGATTAAAAGCGTTGCTATAGAAGTGGTATTCAAATAACAATAAATTCACTCGTATCTTGTATCGATTTGTGCGAATAAAACAGCGAACGAGTAAGTGCTAAACTTGGCAGCACTGTTTCAAAAAACCACTGAAATATAAAAAATCCCACGGGAATTTTTATGGGTAATTTTAAACTCGCTGGTTTTCCGTTTCATCCGAGTATAATTTACTCGATAACTTTTTCCACACAAAAGTCTGTCCTATCCTCGATAGAGTGGCTCGATTCATTCGAGTATAATTTACTCGATAACTTTTTCAATACAAAAGTCTGTCCTACCCTCGATAGAGTGGTGAATCAAATACGTTGGAAGCACTTTCTATCGAGGTTAGAAAAACTGGCTCGATTCATTCGAGTATAATTTACTCGATAACTTTTTCAATACAAAAGTCTGTCCTATCCTCGATAGAGTGGCGAACCGAATACGCCTATTGCCGCCTGACGCCACCACTGTTTATTGTTTATTGGGTAAAAGTGAAATTATTTTTAAATGTCTCTCTCTCTCTCTCTGTCTGTCTCTCACTCTCTCTTCTTGAAAATAAGTTTGATTTTATTGATTTTGTTTTTCCCGTGGTTGATTTGATTAACGAAAATAGGAACGTGAACACAAATTGGAATACTGAGGACATGTCTCTCACAGACATAGATTTAATTCGTACAGGTTTGATAGTGACAGTGACCAGAACTTCGATATATAGTTTACTAAATTTATGAGAAATGTTGCTAGGACCGTGATAAGTACATCACAATTTACAATTTACAATTTAAATTTACCTACTTGAAATGGAAAAATCGGAAGTATATAATTGTGGAAGGAGAAGCCGAGAATCTTCAGCGTTATTATCCATAAATGGTGATGGTGGAAGTAAAGGTGCCCTTATTATGGCGTGTTACTTAATGAAGATTGTGTGTTGTGGACAACAATGTGTTTATAGACCCTATTCAATATGAACGCGATCTTATTTTGGTCGGTTGCTGTCGGGCTGCATAAACTGCATCTTTAAATAAACATTTTAAATTTAAAAGCGTACAATTTGTTGAAATTAGCATATCTCTACGAGATGAGATTTTTAATGTGTTTGGTATACAAACTTGTGAGTATGGTATTAGGTAAAAAGGCGTGGATATATGGATTGGAGAGCAGCATCCACATGGGTGCTTCTTATTGGAGTGCGCCCCTTTAAAACAAAAATAATGTTTACGGCTTTGGTCATGGTCCAAGAGTGCACACCAAATGCCGCAGCAACTACACAGAGTAAGCCGCGAGTGTGTGCGCCACAATTACAATAACAACATCAACACGTCCATTACAACGTGCACAGCAAAAAATTGGAGCCAAGTATAAATTTTTCTATGCTAAGCTCATGAATTACATTCGAGAGTAGGTGCATAAAAAAAGAACTGGCATGAATAGTTGGAAAAAAGAAATTGGAACACGACAAAGAGGCAAACGAGGAAACGAGCAAACAAACAGACCCCAATGTGCGAGAGGAATAAATTTGTAAATGCAATAATATAATTTGTATAATAAAGTACTGCTGCACATCGAAGCAGGCCAGCCAGGCAGGCAGCCATCGTGCCAGTCAAGTGACCAAGTGATCACGCCGACAGCCGAGCGGATGGCTGCACAGACGCACTGAGGGACCAGCCACCATGCGGGAATGCTGCGCTCGAGAAATGTGGGCTTGTGGGGCATCGTCAGTGTCTCTGTGGCATTGTTTGTTGGTGTTGCCGTTGATTGAATTGCACATCATGAACATTTTTCGTTAAATTTATGTATTTGTTTTTATGTTGTGTGTTGAAACTACTCTAAACTGAGCGCGGAGTGGAGATGGCTTAATTTATGCTAATTTATGGCTTGCATTAATGTCGAAATTGTATATTTTGTTAATTAATCTTATATGGTTATGGGTTTGCTGCACTTGTTAGGCTACAACTCAACACTTTGTAATAGCAACTTTCCCAGGAGTTCGCGCAGGGTTGCCACTTAGAGTCTAATTCTTGACAAATGCAGTCGAAATCGGTTTTCCCGTTCGATCATTGATTCACGCGCGTGGTGGGTAGCAAGATTTAATGGTCACATTGCTGTTTCTTAATTGGGGCAATGCAGTCATTATGTTTGGATAGAACACTTAGAAGAAGAGGGTTTTGAATCAACCCACACATATGTAGAATAGTTATAAGAGGACTCGTGGTGGTGGCTCAATGGAATCCTAATATTGAATGAGCTCCTTCTCTTTTATTTGCCAGCTCTGTTTTCCAGACTCTTGCAATAAACCCTCGAATGCAGCCTATTGGAAATGTATTATCACCGGGTCTGAGTATTTGGTGTCACTATGGACACATTTATACGATCTATACGATGAGAAAGAAGTGGTTGGTTAATATCAAATAAACCCTTCAAAATATCCTGGTCGGGTTCAAACTTTCTACTGAGTGTAGAGAAGTCACACCATCCATTTTGGTAAAGAATATTTCCTCTGATTTTTCCGTTTCGGCTTTTATTGAATTTTAACTGAAATTCGATTAATAGAATATAAATCCTGGTGAATAAACATCATCATAAACATCAAGAGATAATAACTTTTTGCAAAATGTGAATATGTCCGCTGAGGAGCATTATTGAGATCCTTAACTTCAGTTCGCTAAGAGATGTAACAGTTTCCTTGACTATGATTTCTATAGAAGCTCGTTAAACAAGAATTCTACCCCGCGATCAGTTCGTCCTATTTAAGTCTCGAAACGGTTCTCATCATACTTCACTTACACTTAATAGTCCCACTGTCTTAAGGAAAGCAATTCTTTCAAAATTATATTATCGAATGTACGAGCATGTACCCATCATATGAGTAGTGGAGTCACATGTTCACATACGAGGAGTAGAGAACCAACAAATTTGATAGAAATATTTTAGCAGAGGGAAAATATTTTACATCGAACAAACACTGGGATCATTCGACGTCTGTTTATCGCTGCTTAAGCATCAGCGCTATCCATGTCAATACTGGTTGAAGAAATTGGATTGGTCTGATGTAGTAGGCGTATTTTAATTGAGTAGTTCTAAATTAATGTTTATTGCAAATGTGAATGCGGCTGCTAATAGAATTAGCGATGCGTCAGTCGAATTACTGAATTATAGTTCACGAATGTATCGTATTTAAAGAGAGAACACAAAAGCAAATAGACAAAACATGTACTTTTATATATGCGAGTATACATATAAATACATAGAAGGAAGTTAGATTTAATTATATCGACATAATATCGGCACTTGGGTATATATATTTCTAATACTCTGCTGTATAATATGAAATTAATGTGATTATTTAATTTGAAACGTGGGCATTTCCCAAGATTGGCTGTAGTTTCGAGGGCAATGAGAATGCCGTTGGTTGTATTTATTTGTACACTAATTCCTTTAATGATGTTAATCTTCATTGAATTGTTGCTCTGGATCTACTCTTGGGTATATTGTTTTCACCACCCATACTGATTTTGAGGTTTGCTGAATTTTATATCCCCGCAGCCTCTGCAGAAGTCATTTAAAAGTATTTGAACTCACTTTCTTTGCGAATGAATTCGTATCTGGCGGTACTAAGTTATCTTCACAGGCACCGTTCTTGTTTGTTACCTGTTGAGAACGCTTCTTCTATTTTTTTTAACTTTGTGCTGATCGAAAGCGGGTATACCACCGCAACTGCTCACCGGGAATTGGTTGGTTGCACACCATTTTTTGGAGCATGTTGATGATTGCTAATCGTAGATAATAAGCTCTCCATCTTTTCAAATACCAACTCTAGTCTTTTGATGCTCAAAAGGAAGTTGTATTGGAAGGTTGAATGCTTTGGAAATCGCGGGACCTGTAATTGGGTGCTAGCATTAGGTAGAGTGTTTCACCATAGTCGCGATAGCCAGGTGGTTTTGGGTTTTTCAGGCCGAATAATGTAGTTAATCATAATGAAGTACATCAGATGTAGCTCGACTCAGGGCTATCGAGGTCGACTCCAGCCTGGGATAACACCACATATCAAGTGCTAAATAATATATTTAGTTCAGATAACAGATTTTCACATCTTACTCAAAGTCAATTAAATTAAGTATATAAATTAAGGTGCCTGAACATTCCAATTTGTTTTAGAATTACACCATAATCGATTGAATCCTGCGATTAGTACCTTTGAAGCATGTGGTATTCTATGCTGGGTTTCACCAAAAAATGATTATTCCTTACTTGTCTGTAGGTATCTTATAGATTTAATAACGTGGAGACCTTTGGGGAAAGATTTTACTGATTAGTATATTTAAGACGAACGTTTATCAGAAGTACACACTTATCTCGTAAAGTGAATATATAGGATTGTGCATTTTTTGGAGATTTTATCTTGGACCTGTGTAGTACGAATTTGTTTGAAGTGTTGCAATGCAATCAGCATTTGTACCGTACTAGGTTGTCTTTATGACGGAGCTCCAAATGAATTATTTCATAGAAAATGCGCTTTGAAGCCGTGGGTGTTATGTCTATTCTAACTCGTATATCCAAGCATGCGAAAAGACTTAGTCACAAATTTCAAGTCAACTATGCTGGATCTTCTATTAATGGAGGAATTGACCGCAATAGGAGTTGCACCCTTTGGTTATGACAAAAGGGTATTTGTTAACATTCAGGCTAAGATTATTCGATGAATCCAAGTCTTCAAAAATTGTAAATCTTGTTTGGATATAAATGCAATTAGAAATGAGTGTGGCTTTAGAGAAAACTAATCTTTAATTCACAGATTAAACACAGAAAATTTATTCTTGTTTTGCTTATTTACAAAAATCAAGAAAAGCAGCGGTCTACTGTGGAGATCAGTAGATCCTGTCCGATACAAAAAAGCATTTGTTGCTATTTCAGATTAGATGGAACCATTGTTAATGACTAATATTTGGTAGGTTAAGCTAAGTTTGGCTCACATATCTACACTTCCTCGTAGCGCCATCAATAAGCATTTTATGTTATACTCTTGATGTTATTTGAATCTCGAGTTATGCATGTGGGTCATGGAGCGAATAAGAATGGAGTCTAATATGGTCTTAATGTAAAATACTATGAATTTATATCATAATAGTATATCCACGGTACATAACTGGGAGGTTGGTAGTACCTTCGCAGATTTGGTTCCTTTACCAATTTTGATCATTGTCAAACAATCGCCAATTTCATTATATATCTCATGGGTTTAGAAAAAAATGGCTAGAGATAACAATGGAGAATCGTAGTTAAATTGAGTCGTATATGTCGACCATGATTAAATCATTTTTTCCTTTTTTGGGTTATGGTATCTGGGAATCGGATATACTCGTATGTGCATGATAAATAAATAAAGAAATACAAACATCCTGATTTTGTTTCATGTACAGTGAATATATGTACATATATGGCAAATCTCTGAAAATATTATGATGGACGGATAAAAGTAGCTCTCCTGAAGCATCAGAAGAAACCCCACCCATCGTACGTCCACAGTTCGCATTCCACCCAGACATTAACATACACTTAAGTGTCCTCTTAAAATATAATACGAATATCGTCATCATAATAAAAATACTCCTGCGGGAAAGTTAATGCCGATTCAGCGCCTCTTACAATGTTTTTCAATCTTGTGCAAACGTACTTACAATGTACGAGTACCACCGATGAAGAAGAGTAGATGGATCTCTGCGTTGGCTCCATACAAAAGTCTTCATTTGCATGCGTATGTGTACAAACTGTAATCGGAGCGTATTAACTCGTTTGTTTGTTTCTGGCCTATTACACAAGGCAGCCAGCATTTGAACTTCTTAGTTGGAAAGTTTCTTTCCGCTCGTTGCTTGTGCGGAGCAAATGGCAAAAGTTCATTAAACTTTCAAAAGTTTTCCCAACTATTGTAATATTCGCTACTTCTATAGAGGAGCTTATGTAAAGCATGACGCCGCATAATACTCAAGCAAGCAAACACACACACACACACACACACACACACACACACACACACACACACACATGTGAAAATCATTCACACAATTGCACACTGCGTGTGAAATGACAGATTCTATTGTGCGCTTTTGCTGCTGGGTGCGTTACAATACACTATGGGAGCACTTGCCGACAACCCATACCACCCACAAGCAGTTCACAATAGTTGCTGATTTACAAACTGCATTTACCGGCACAATGAGTTGATTTCCTTTTTATTACACCCACAATAAAATGTTACAAACTTCTCACAAAATGTTTGCTATTAAATTTTATGATTTGTAATACGAGTGAAATCTCAATTTCTTTCCTTCTCTCTTCAACAAAGACATAAATATTTTTATTTTATTGTTTACTCGCAATGAAAATTTTCTGAGTTCATTGTGTTGTTTATACTTATTCAGAAATAATGATAAAAAATTGCATAATATTAAAAAAGTCACACTTCAGCGCAGTGCACATGACGTTGATTTGTGACACACCTTTTTCGTATGAGTGGGCAGTTTGGGTTCGTCGGTGATCTCCATGATGATGAAGCTTAAAGTAAATAGATAAGTCAAATCATAAACTGTAGTTGGATGCCGTGCAAGGTGGTCGGCACAATTTAATATGTTCACTTTTTTATATGAGAGGGTTAGTTTAAAATTTCAGGTCAACCTATTCGGAGAATATGTGAAAGTATTCTTTAGTTTTATATGAAAATTGCTGGTTGCCCAAACTTATCTTCTGTTACATACATTAATGGTTCTATTTGGATCGTAAATATTTAAATTGTGGTTCATGGTGAATGTATTAATATATTTTTTTAAATACTAGTTTCATTCCGTCTACTTCTGTCATGCCCTGCAATTCTTTAAATTTTGATCATCCGTATTGTTCCGCTTTGATCATGTTCTGGGATTTGTGATCATTTTTTATTTACAGTAATTGCTTAATTACAGAATACGGCTGAATGAAGATCGGTCACACTAAATAAGCTTTCAGCGTGTAATGCACACGTTTCCACTTACTTCCTTTCGAAGATTGGCCGCTTTGTGGACTATCTGACTATTTTTCCCTACAAAGTATGCGGAGAAGTAGACAATCCGCCCACTTCCCGATTACAAAATATGCCAAGAAATGTGTGTTCTTCCCACAATTCAACTTCAAACTATAGCGACTATATATATCTGTTTATAGTTGACAATAAAGAAATCAAGCAAGGTAAGCGCTTACCTCTCATGCTTGGGGTACAAAATTTTTTTGGAAATAGTGAATTTTTTCCAATTGCTTCTGTATTGGTCTCATTTCACATGGGTCCATTTTGGTGACAATCCGGTAAGCAAGAAATGAACCTCATCGCTAAACACTTATGCGATAATAAGTTATGCGAACAAAAAATACTTATTTTTAAAGCTATTTTCCACTGATTTGGTAACATTGTGAATTTCAAAACTATCATTATATTTTGTCAACGTACAGTTAAAAGAACTTTGTAAATTAAAGATGACTTTTCAAAGGCATCTGACGAAAATTCGAATACACAAATTATAAAAATAATAGGTAAAATAAATAGATATGTACCCATATTTACACCTATATCTATATACAAATAAATACGAGTATCAATCTAATATAAAGAAAGTCAACCAGAACAAAAGTGGATTAATTATGCAAATATAACAAAAACTCAAAGATAATATTTGTTCCGGTGAGTACATATTATGTATCAATTACATATCACATAACATTTTTAATATATTTATTGTTTTGGAAAATATTCTGCTTTGTACCTCTGAGTTACTGAGACACAAATAAATTATCATATACACAATGAGAAGCCACAAATAATTAAGTTACAATTTAGATTTAATACGCTCCACGGTTCCATGTGCATGTCCTCTTCTCATAATATTTAGCCTTTCAGGTCTTAAAAGATAATTCAGAGAAAAGCCCTTCTATGACCTTCTGGAAAAACTTGGTTCTTTGAACCGCCAGGGAACATATTTGTTCCAGTGGTCGCACTTCAAATATTAACTAGGAAATAACAATATTAACTTACGTGTAGATTTGGAATGAAAGCATTTGTTCGCATTCTTCTCTACCAAGAACGGAAAATATATCCCATTTGGATGATAAAAATGCTGCTAAACTTATTCCACAATTTTACAACACTGAGTTATACTACCACCTGAGTACTCGCATCAACTACAACAACATTATCAAACATCAAACATTATCTTCTGTTAATACCATACGGAGAATGATCATGTTTTTCCCATTTACCATTAAAAAACTTACAACTGTGTTTAAAATTAAAAAATTAACAATTTTGAAGTTTCGACTGAAAGTTGTTCACAGTTGCTTATAATGGCGCTGTATTAAGACCCCAAGTGATACTGATGTTTAGTGTTCCCATGACGTCATTTCAAAAGCATTCGTTGTGGCCACTCAAATGAGTTATTCCCTTGCAAGTGTGCTCAGCAAGAGGGCCTCAACGTGCATTTGCGGTCAATTATAATCGATCCCATCCCATTCGTTCAGCTGTGCGCTCGGTGTGCCACACTGGTTTCAATTGAAATCGCTCATGTAATTTGTTTAAATCTGATTTAACGAGTCTCGCCGCCATAATTGCTGTAATTGCCCATTTTATGTAGTAAATGATGATTGTTTTTAGAGTCAGGCGCGTCTATCACCATTCCACATTCGTGCACTCGCACCAGGAATTTCGCAAAAAAGGCGACTTTAAACTAAAAAATATCTCTGTAATCAAGAAACTGAGCGGGTTTTTGCTTAGATGATCCATTTATAATATATGTGTGACGAGTAAAGGATCGAAGTTTAATTTTGGCAACTTAAAAAAAATTTATTTCTAAAATACAAAAATAAAAATCAATACAAATTAAAAATGTGCTGTGCGTCGCTTACCGTGGTGTGCTCCTCGGCTGTCACTCGTCAACTGTGCAAACCGGCAACACGCTCAAGATCAGCGAAACACAACATTCAAATAAACGATGGCAATTCAGGAATGGTCGGCAACTCTTCGGCAAATATTTCTTACAATATGTAAAATATTTTGACTATAGCTTAATATTGAATAATAAATAATTCGGTGCATAAAACCAAACTGCAGTTCTCTAAAACGGGTTGAAGCGGTTTATTCAGATTAACAATCACAATTATATTTGTCACCAAAAAAGAACAGAGCCATGAACAACTTCAAATTAATTAAGAATGTAGTGAACATGGTTCAAGCGACTTCCGTTGTGGCTGGTTTTGTTTGTGCTTGCAAGACGTCATAATAGTTTATTTAGTCATGCATGCAACAGGTAATGAACGATGGACAACCTTCCAATATCACTTATTCAGATAGAAGATAATGTACCTACTTCATTTTTGTTTTTGATATTAAGTACTTAAATGAGTACATAGGATGAATACTTTTGGGCTCGTTCCAAACAGTGATCCGCATTGTGTTACCTGGAATAATTTGTATGCCGAAGTTTAAACAATGTGATATGATTGTGTAAGATTAAATCTTAAGAAATGCTTTATAACTATAAATTGATTCAGTAATATTGGGCTCAGTTTCCCAATAGATTCAAATTCGGTATATATTTGCTACTTTGAAGCAAGCATAAATTCCATTTACTAGGGTCCTGTAGTGTTTCATTACAAACGAAAAAGATTTACAACAAACTACATAGACCCATTGAAAATGCTCACTAAGTTTGTTGGATTTAATGTATGTGGGCTGGTTATTTAGGCAAATACTCTTTTAATTCTCTTACAGAAGTGTCTGGCGCGAAAGTCGAACAAATCCTGCGCTTTATTATGGCTTCGAAATGTTTTGACGAGTAAATCAGAGGTGCGTTGTTACGCGGTGGTATCACAATGGACCCATGCTCGTCTGAGTGAGTTGATCTCTGCAAACCGGCTACCACGATAACCCAAACCTAATGTTTGTGGAGTGCAGCATGACTACGGGACCTCACTCTATGTTTTTTCATGAGTCTCGTCTGGCAAACTAGGCGATTACTGTAAATAGAGCACACGCAGACATAGTTTGGCATGTGAAGACCACCTTATGTGAATACAGATATCAAAATTGTGCTTTTCTCTTATGTCACATGATAGAGTAATTATACTATGGTTTACAATTGATAATACGAATTTATAAACCTATAAAGCCTCTTTAAAAATGTTACAAAAAAACTGTAAGCAACTTCAATGTATTTTTAGAGCTACAGTAATGTTACCTGCTTACCAACTATTGTGCTCGAAATGTATTTCTATAAACAATATAGAGACATAATTTGTAGGCAGGTGTGACATCTGTGGTTTCTTCTCCAAAAGTAATATTTTTACTAACAATGTATTTATTATCATTAATTCGTACGTGTTTGCCGATCATAGCTTTGATGCTATGAAATGTTATAACTTTATAATAGCGGTCTCGACATTATAACTTAGTTCAGTGCTTCCACAACGTTCATTTAATCTCTTCGTTTAACGGATTTTTGTTTTTACTCGTATAGAACTTTGTTTTCAGTGATTGTGTCGTCAAAGATTGCAATACCATCATCCCTGAGGCGCATTGAATTATTAATTTATACGAAGAAGAATATACACACATAGATAATAAAAATAAAGGATAGTGCTTAGAATCTAGACCAGTGACAAATAGTGTCCAGGCTATTTTTGTAATAATACATACCTGGCTATAATTGCCCGCCCGTGTACGAATATGCAAAGGTGCCTCTTACAGAGCCTACTGCAGTCTATTGAGAAATGAAAGTTCATTTAGATTTTAATTACATAAAATAAAAGAATTGTAATTGTAATTAAAATGTGAATGGTCACAGAACGACAGCAAAGACCTTTGAATCTAATTTGCGGTCAACTTGTATAATTTGTGAAACTTTGTAGAGTAACAAAAAGGATCACTTAATCGAAACATCATTTGCTTTATTCGTAGTCGTTTAATTGAATTCTGATTTATTATTATTATTATTGACAGGCTAAAAGAACACCGCGACCTAAAAGATCTATTGTGCAGCCTCGTACCCAACTAAAACAGTCCTAGACTGTTTATAAATCTCGTAACTGCGAATCGTCTTCTACCACGCCTATTTTCTTCAGGTGGTAATTTAGTTTACAGTGTCCTGTTAAAAGTTCAGTGTATAGTTTGATGTCATTTCTGCTGAGGTTTAAAGAAGCATCTACCCTGATGTGTTCAGGATCAATGAGTAGTCTCGACTGCCGCATGCCTTTTTGGGCTCTCCAGTAGTTTAGCAGACTTCGTTTTTCCTGTTCGCACAACAAGTTATTTGTGAAGCTACTGTTTACCCCACAGAAGGGTTCTGGGCCTATAAAGGCAGTGTCTGCACCCTTTTTTGCTAAAGAATCTGCCATTTCGTTGCCCTCATGTCCCTCGTGTCCCGGTACCCACATTAGCGTAACAGAGTTTCTCGCTGCTAGGGTATTGAGAAGTTTACAGCATTCCCAGACCAGCTTTGATTGGAATGAGAAGTTTATTAATGATTTTAGAGCTGCCTGGCTATCTGAGAGTATGCATATTTTGGTGTTGCGTGTACCCCTGCGTAGACATTCTCTAGCACATAACTCTAAAGCGTGGACCTCCGCCTGAAAAATGGAAGCTGTTTTTCCCATTGCAATTGCTTTTTGGAAATTTGGCCCTACAATTCCAGCTCCTGCACTGCCATCTTCCATTTTGGACCAATTCTGATTTACTTTTGATATAAATTACGTTTTTTTTTATTTAACTCAACATATTCAGAAGCTTAATTTATGTATAAATCAGATTTATCACTAAGGTAGCCAATTCACAATAGAACTGTGGATCTTGGCACTCATTCTGCAGCCCACAGTATTATGTTTGTAATCAATATTCAAAACTGGAAACAATTCAAACTATTTCAAATTCTAAACTGAGTTTCCACCTCTCACATGGTTCTAGGGTTTCTTCACCCAGAAGCTATCAGTAAATCGCATTGATCTTCACCCGTCGCAAAATCATAAGCTTTGTCCCATCCCACCAATCACGCGTATATTTCCCTCACCATTATCCTTTAAAATTCTCAAGTATTTTTAAACTTAGTCTCAC
The DNA here is from genome assembly GCA_920105625.2 of Clusia tigrina. Lineage (NCBI taxonomy): Eukaryota > Metazoa > Arthropoda > Insecta > Diptera > Clusiidae > Clusia > Clusia tigrina. The sequence goes on along the minus strand of OV050031.1, from coordinate 30,521,855 downwards.
TGAGTTTTTACATATTGTGAGATTTATAGCATTTCTGTGTGCCCTGCCGTGGCTCGGTTGGGGGTCTCAGAGAGACTTGAAGGAGTGATATTGCGATAATTGTTGTTGTTTTAGAGCCGTCGAACTTGATTATTTCGGGAATATCTGGTCTGGCGTTCGAGAGTTCTTTCCTCCTTACGTAGACTAATTTATTTTGCCAACTATAACAAAAGCCCTAATAAAGCATATTTCATATTAAGGTATTGAAACCTGACTGTGTCTTATACGGTTATTTCAAAATAGCTGTAACAATAACGTGATAAGGTCATTCGAAGGTATTATGGAGTTCGTTCTGCCACTTGTGCATGTTGCCGTTTTTACTCTGCGCGGGACGTATGAGTATTTTGCATTTTCTAACTATTGTTATGGTTCAGTAATGTTTGAAGAACTGTAAATTTGTAGTTTTCTTATACACGGCTTCTGTAAGTACACCTCAATGAGTATTCTCCGTATTTTGATAACAAATGCAAATTCTTCAAAAGAAGACTTCCCAAATACGGTTCACTACTCGTACACCTGCCTCTGCTATCGAAGGCAATGTGTATTTATATGGCTTGGACAAATGTGGCAAACCAGCAGCCACCTGCGGCACTCAAAGACGAAATTGTTTCCCTCACCATATCACACCACAGAACACCAGCTCGCAATTATGGTGTAGTTCCTGCATTATAAAGTTCGACGATTTACACCTTTGCACCACCAGTGGCCACACGCTTCATGTGCACCACTGCGTACTCAGTATAATAGAACACCGCAGCACAGCATGATTGTTCATACCTTCCGCCCCACCCATTTAATGTACACTTTTAGCATATCGCATCGCGTCATAAAGACACACATTTCCTACATGGCTCACAAAGCACAGGAAGTGCTCGTTTGTGCCGAGCCATTTAATGCCGGCTACTGCGGCCGACTCCGGCTGCGTCGGACTGTGGCCCATTGTCTGAGTATGTGCTAATGAAATTCTCATTTTTGCTTTATTTTGAATTTGTTGGTGTACCAACGCTGCTAAATAAATGAAAAGCTATTATTAAATTATTGTTTTACAACTTTACTTGGATAGGTGGGGGAACTATTTCGGAATAGTTAATTCCCGCTCCCCAATCCCAAAATCTCTTCGACTTGCAGTACTGGAAGTGTATAAGAACGAAATCTGACTGCAATCTGTTAATCGTTCCGTTGCATTAAACAGCACGCTTCCTGCTTTCGGCGTACGCGTAAATCATAAAAATCTGGTCGTGGCGTTGCTTCTCTCCGAGCAGATACCCGCTTCTTACCCGTTCCAGCTTTGCTTACAAAATCAATTTATTAAGTGTTTATATCCATAACTTCCAACCAACCACAGACTGCACTAATTGAAGGGGTTTCTTTTTTCCACAGATACTGTGACTCACTGTTGCGTTCCTGCCACAAGGGTGGTTTTTTGCCCTTCACTGCTCATGTGCAGCACGTGTGCCACACCAGTGGGTTGCCCTTCTGCATGGGCTGTGATTACCATAATGGGTCTCTCACTCCAATTAATTGTCTGTGGCCTGACGACACCAGCCGCTAAGTGCGCCTAGCAGTGAGTCATCATCGCAGATGAAAGGGATGTGAAAGCATTTTTTGACACAGGCCTGATATGATGTTCCTAAAAGCAAAGAACGAAATCCTCATGAGTCATTTTTGAATGTTGGGCGGTTTGTGTTTGGTTGCTGGGCTGCGGAACTCACATTTCTCAACTGTTATCCGCTTAAATCGGGGCAATTGCGTACTCGCACTCAGTGTAGTCACTTAAATTGTGTTCGTAATTGTGGTCGATCCAAGCAAAAGAGTGGTAAATCTGAATTAAGAGTGACCGATTACACTTCTCATAAAGAGGAAATTATAAAATATTTCCTTGCTTTTAAATTGTATACAAAATTGTTGAGGACATTTTGATTAGCCGAGCTACGAGTAAATATATTCAAATTTTGAGGTGAATGCACTACAATTGTGGCAAAGTTCTAACATAGCTCAATCTCGTGAAGCCGGTTGAAAATACAATTTGTGTCTCCAGAGCATGTTTCTCTGCTTTATACACCGAGCAGCAGTACTTTTACCCATAGAAAAATCGATGTGAAGCTAGACACCATGTGGGGAGTTTTCCACTGCCTGCTAATTATTCATTTTTAAAGGACTCCAAAGTTTTAAATGATATACAAGTTTCGAAAGTAACTTTAAGTACTTAACATCACGCTATGATAAAAATGGGTATCAAACGCGTGCTTGTTGCAGAGAGTGACTCTGTGTTTAAGTAACTGTATGTGAACAAAATTTCGTTTGAGCCCCAATTTTGTATGCAGGGGTGGAAGTTGTTAGTCATGTAATCCAAGATGACGGTACGAGTATCTGTGTTCAATGTTATCGCTCCCAAAGGCTATAGAAGAATAGATGTGAGCCTGCCGTGAGTATTCGGTGTAGTTGAATTGGCGGCTGATCTTTTTAAAGACACACAAATAATTGAGGTTTTGAAAATCTGTTTTTGAGACCCGTAAGGATGGAACCTGTTTTTAGGTCGAAGCATATTACCTAGCGATATTGGCCGTACTTTATTAACTTAATACGGACGTTCATATTGGTCGTAGTTTTCTGATATTTCCGTGCCATGAATAATCTCAATTCTTTTAAAAAGGAATCAATATCAGAGATTGAAGACCGAGTACGCAGTTTAGCATTATTCAGTCTCTTGTTTCGCTTGTTTATTGATGTTTTAAAGGGGTAAGATAAAAAGTTGTCGCACGGTGTTTGATATTATTATACTCATTCTAAATGTTTGATTTAGTAAATTGTATTTTCTGCGCGAAGTCATTAATATTACTAAATTACTGTGTCGAACAGGACATTATCTGTGAATACTCGTGTCGCAATTTTTGTCTGTGTCTTCATTCATTTCTACAGATCCCTTTTTTCCGTGTATGTATACTCGTATATTTTCAATTTCTAGATTTAAGGCCTTAAGTAGCAAATTTCCTTATTTTAAAAGCAAACATCACATTTTTCCGTGTGTCCTTGTTTCGTCATGAATGTATTCATATATAGAGTAATATTGATTTGAGGGAAATGATATTGTTGTTAATCAAATAATTGTTTAATTGCTTATGTTATTGTTAATAACAAGCAATATTTTATTTATTACTAAGAAAAAACTTGAGCCTTTGCCATAGCTTTGCCATTATTTCCATTCTTTCATTTTCCGTTGACAGATTGGCCATAAGTGGTGGATCTGCCAATGAGGCAGCAGAGGGGAAAAGGCGTAGTTGGCAGATTTCCAATGTTGTAACGTCCAGACTTTGATAATTGTTATTAAAATACTAGATGGGATTTGCTGATTTAACAAACTTTGCTAGAGTAAACGGATCTTAGCCCCACTCTTATATATTTTATATACTTGCTTCAACAAGTGGGCAGATTGCTTATTTCATTTACCGCCGCAGAATATGCGTGTACAGTCCGTAAACTTTTAAAAACTTTATTTATTCCTTCCATACATGACTAACGTCTAGCTCCAGAGTAATTATTTATTCTATAAAAAATGTCTTCAATTATTTGTTTACTATTCGGCCTTCTATAAGTGTGCTGTTTGCCAGGATAAACAAATCTTTCTGGTTGCTATAAGTATTCTAAATGACCCCCCATTTGTATTTGTACAATCGAAGAATTTAGGTATTTGGATGATAGTCTTCCCGTAAGCTTGACTGTAGGTCAAGCATCTTGGGAAATGTTCAGAGATGTGCCTCTTTAATAATCAGTGAAGCCTTGAAGCTATACCAATGAAACCATCTGACGTGCTGTGGCATTTAATAAACCGATACAGATATACCCAAATTCACAGATATTGTTGGCGATATATTCAACGATAAGGCGCAAGCCCACCTGCCTTTGGTCCTCTAACCATACTAGAGTCTTTAATGAATTAACATTAATTTGAAGGAAGCCCGATTACTGCGTTCCAATTTACTCCGTGAGTCATCATCGCAGATGAAAGGGATGTGAAAGCATTTTTTGACACAGGCCTGGTATGATGTTCCTAAAAACAAAGAACGAAATCCTCATGAGTCATTTTTGAATGTTGGGCGGTTTGTGTTTGGTTGCTGGGCTGCGGAACTCACATTTCTCAACTGTTATCCGCTTAAATCGGGGCAATTGCGTACTCGCACTCAGTGTAGTCACTTAAATTGTGTTCGTAATTGTGGTCGATCCAAGCAAAAGAGTGGTAAATCTGAATTAAGAGTGACCGATTAAACTTCTCATAAAGAGGAAATTATAAAATATTTCCTTGCTTTTAAATTGTATACAAAATTGTTGAGGACATTTTGATTAGCCGAGCTACGAGTAAATATATTCAAATTTTGAGGTGAATGCACTACAATTGTGGCAAAGTTCTTAGCATGAATTGGAAGACAGCAATTCGACTCAGAGGCTCCTTGTGGAACGAAAATCATCAATGAGGTTTCTTCTATAAACACAAATGTGCCAAAGATGTCAAAAGTATAGTATAATAGTAGGGAGAGGTTTTGTTTTAAGTCAGAGCTCTTATATAATAATAGTGTTTAGCTTGCTAGAGCTCAGTTTATTTCTCCTTTCCAGTTTTTCGATGCACTTCGAATAATACGGTTTCTCGAGTCCTTCAAAATAGGCAGCTGTTTAAGCGTATAACTCTTCATTTGATCCAAATCTCTTTCCAAAGAGCAGTTTCTTCAGTTTCTTTCAATTTATTGTCGCACAGCATTAAATCTTGGGCTAGAAATTCATTCATGGCGCCTTTCATTTAATTGGGCCGTGTCGACACTGTGGAAGAGCATTTTTAAATGAAAAAGTTGTCCGCTTTCAGTGCCATCCGTTTGGCCGAATGACGCAGCTGGCTGAAAATTTGAGTACAATCATTTGATGAAGAGTATTCACAATAAACTATATTGATACGATGGTACCTCCACTATCTATTGTCTAAGCCGGTTACTTTTGAGTCAAGCCTCGCAAGCGACTCATATCAATTAGCATATAAATAGATCATTCACTATTAAAATTATTTGTTTTACTTAGATTTACACCTTTTTAATATAGTTGCTTATATGGAATTTGGTTACTGAATTCATGCACTTATGGAGAAGTAACCACGTGACTCAGGCATGTTGATGATTATGTAAAAAACCGGCAACAAAGTGTTTCGATATCACAAAAATTGTGTGGGTGGAAGAGAAACCAACAAGGAATAAAGTGTTCTTTTCATCACTGCTGACTTAATAATGACTTAGAAAATACCCTGATGAATTGGTATTTTCGCTATTTATCATTAAAAATCAATAAAAGCTATTGGAAGGCCATTGTGAAAGTCATTACAGAGAGGTCATTACTGATAAATAAATACATGATCATCAGTAACAATTCAGTGGATAAAAAGTCACAACAGAACAAGTCATAAAAAGAGTTATAAATATAACCAAGGAGGGAGTATTGAGATACGAGCCATAAAAGCTTGTTAAATTTAGTAAAAATTGTTTGTTGTGTAATGCTTAAGTGAATTGTTCAATTAAACAACTTTAACAAACAAGTGTTTTTGATATTATTGACCAAAAGCCAATTTATTTAACCATTTCTACATTATTCCTTTTCTGCGTCGTAATATTCCAGACTTTTAAGAAATATTTGAGTGATTTCGAAAACTGTACTTCCACTTCATGATTTATTATAATGCATATTCATTTCAGAATCAGTATTTGAGTCGATTGAACCAGGTTGTTGTGGTGTCACTTCGTAAAAAGGGCCCGTACTTCTCATAATGATATTATCTCAAGAACTAACTGAAATATTCAATTGCAATTGGTTGGAAAATCTCCAGTTTTACATGCACGCACATGCACCTCTCATCTGTTAAACTGATGAAGATATTTTTAAACTCCAGTGGTCCCAAAATATCTACGAAAGGGTCTCTGCACCACTTCTCTTATTACACAGCACATGTCAGAGACTTATCATTCGGCGTGACAGTCTATTAATTACGGTAAGATTCACATTCGTGTAGTGCGTTGAAATAGTCGGTTCGGTCGACTATGACTAATCTCACTAGTTCCTATTTAGAATGTGTTTTGTCTTTATAAGTCGAGATTTTTATCCCAACGAGCGTTCCAGAGCACTGCGTGGGATGTTCTTCATATTCGATCAAATTTAATCCCCTGCCTTATTAATCAAGCGGTTTTTTACAACTTTTATTCGCGTTTCAATAGAAAAATTTACATTTTACGAAGATATTCTAATTTTGACGTATTCACGTGAAACTACTTTCGCCTTCACTCCAGCGTTAGACTGCTACTCGTGCGTTGTTTGGGCCAATTAGAGAGATGATGATGCAGATATAGCAACAGGAACGCAGTACCGGTGTTCATATGTAAACAGTGCGAATACTTAGCACTCATACGTCCACACTTATCGATAGCTCTGTGCACTTCAGTGTTATCAGTTCCTGATATGCTTTTGTTTTGTTTAGCTTTTTATTTCGCATAAAGTTTGTTTATAGCAACCTTTATGCTAGGCTTATCTTATCTCATCTGCTGATAGAGTCAATTCTACAAACACACCGACAAATGTCGTATTAATTGCTGACCTTCCAGTTGGTTGCATTGGAGCTCCAAAAGAGACGGTTTTGAAATAAACACAACCTGAAGGGAACTCGCATTTCACACCATGACAGAGGAAAACATGCAATGGCAAACTTTTTACTGCAATTGAAAAAGGTCGGAAATTGGAGCTAAATTTAGCAATTTTTATAAATATTTAAACAAAGGTCAGGGCAGTGGTTTATTCACGACAGCGATTATAGAAAAGTGGAGGAACTTAGTGAGGCGCGGTTGGAACAGATTGTACTGAAATTGTGTGCCCAGCAAAAAATATTTGAAATGTGCGCTTCATAATTCCTGAAATAAGCTTTCATTTCTTCTGAGGAACACCAGTAATGCTACATGGACAGTCTGAAAGATGAATTGAATAGATAGACTCTCAGTTACCCCCACCCTGTATCAAGAGTTCTTCCCTATTACCAGGTCCCTGTATAAATTGATGTAACCCTCAATTTATCTCTGTTTTTTGTGATAAGGTGGAAACGATAGGAACCTTAACCAGTACTTGTATGTAGAAACGCTCCATATCAACATGACTGATGCACACGGCAAATTATAAAAATTATACCAGAAATGATGTCACTTGAAACTGTGCTAATCAAAGGAAGGTCTCTTCGAGTCCATAAGAATATTATACAGAATATTAAGTACAAATTGTCACGAAAAGTAGTTTAAATTCCAATAGTTCGGGTCATCGCATTATGTCAAGTAAAATAAACCCTTTCTTTGTTTATTTATCTTTAGGAAAAGTCATTAAGAAATAGTTCGCAGTGTTTTATTTAATACATGAGGGTATTATTAGGGTTGCTCTTATTATCTTTCTCACTTATTACTACTACAGCAACCGAATCACAACTGAACTGCACCACTGGTTATTTCACGTTGTAAACGGTGATGAATTTAGTTCGTTAATGTGAAAGAGATACAAAAATTAGTCAGTCACGAAATAGTGATACGTGAGAGCACGGGACAATAGTATCATTGGGTTATATATTATTAGTATTAGCGAAAGCACAACTGCAACACGTGTCATGAGAGCAAAATCGAACAAAGGACAGGCCCACATCTTAAGACTAGTATAAGTCGTACTTAGGAGTATATCACAGCACTTTAGGCCTTCTACAAAAATATTCTGTTACTTTATTACAACACCCACTATTTTCACACAACTTGAGATCCATATAATTAGACTTGATGGCACAAAGTACCGTAAATATCAGTCAGTGTTATTAATATAACATTCTGAGGAAAATTCAAGAGGAAGCAATGCAAGAGGAATCAAAACTGAGGCAGATTGCGGGTTTTGTTAATTGTGGTGACTCTGGTAGGCGAATAATTATAAAAGAACTGTGCTATTTCTTATAAATATTTATGTTAGAAATTGTTTTGTCTATTTAATTATTATTGGAAATTAATTATCAGAACTGAATGCTCTTTCCCCTCCTTCTCAGTCGGATTGCGGCTTTTATTTACTGGCGAGACACAGAAATAAAGTTTATTCTGAGCCTTAAATTGAATTTGCTGATTCACGAAGCACCGGAGAAGTGCAATTTGACATTGTGGTGAAGGGAAAGCTGCAGACACATTCTATTGCAGGAACAATGAATAAATAAAACTTGTTGTCTGAAGCCTCAGCGACATTTAATAATTAAAACTTTCAGTTCCTGATTCTATTTGGATACTTCTGCCTATGAATGCACATTTCTCAATAGGGTGGATTCATGTTGCTTTCTGAGACGTAATATCTACTTGGGGAAAATTTGCCTTTCATTGAAAGATCTCTGATGAGGACAAGTGGCGTGTCTGAAATAACTATAAGATCTGTCAAAATATTTTCAATAGTTGTCCCACTGATAATTATATCCTTATTTGCACCTACAGTGAGCGCTTGTTTGTCAACAAATTCGTTGAGAAATACTTTGATTTTTAACAATACATATGTATATGTATCTAGTTGGATGTTTATTTCATTCCACAATCCTTAAAGAGGTAAAATTTCACAATCTTCATTTTCGTTTCAGGTAATTTGATAATTTGGAATCATGGCGACCAGTCCGAAACCAGTGAAGAAAGTGCCAATCCACTTGCAGGTTTGTACCTCGTCTGCTTACATACGAGTATCCATCGATTAATGTTACCTTTCTTTGTTTGCAGAGTGCTCAAAACCGAGTTTATATTAAAAATGGACAAGTTGTCAATCATGACAGAACTTTTAAAGCCGATCTTTATATTGAGGATGGCATCATCAAGTAAGTATCCATCAAAGCCCCAAAAGTTTTGTTGAAAATCAGTATATCATGGCTACCCTTACCTTACTTATCTCAAGATATGTGGGTCCCGCCTCCGACATCAACATTCCTGGTGGTGTACGTGTCATCGATGCATCCGGGAAACTGATCATACCCGGTGGTATTGACCCACACACGCACTTCGAGTTAAAACTCGGTGGCGCTGTCGCGGTAGACGATTTCTATAAGGGTACCAAGGCGGCCATAGCTGGAGGCACCACCACCATTAGTGAGTATCTATGGCCAAAGCTAATATTGTTCGTCCTTACTAATGATACCATTGCAGTTGACTTCGTGCTTCCGAACAAGGGTGAATCGCTCGTTGAGGCCTACGACAAGTGGCGCGCTTTGGCTGATCCCAAAGTCTGCTGTGACTATGGCTTACACGTGGGGATTACTTGGTGGTCCAAGTCTGTGTCGGATGAAATGAAAATCATGTGCGAGGAACTAGGCGTCAACTCGTTCAAAATGTTCATGGCCTACAAGGGATTGTACCAATTGAATGATTCTGAGATGTTGGATGTATTCGAGCGTATACGCTCCTTGAATGCTGTTGCGCAGGTATTTGCCTTACCGCATTGACTGTGTAGTTGGGAGCATTTCCTGCAATATGTGTCTCCAATTTATAGGTTCACGCTGAGAATGGTGACATTATTGCCAAGAATGTCACAAAATTGCTGGCAGCTGGGGTTACCGGCCCCGAAGGCCATGAACTTTCGCGCCAGGAGGAGGTGGAAGCGGAGGCTGTAAATCGAGCTTGTATTATGGCACATCAGGTAAAGACGAAATGCATTTGTTAAAATTAGTTCCACATTATTTTAAGTCTGTAAATATGGAAGAATGGCATATGGCAGGAAGCAATTTGATAGCATATTTCTCACTTAACTCTTCATCCTATACACCTTTAAACTCGTAATCTCCCGGAATTTGGGTAATCAACGTTCTATCCATATACTTGCCTAATGTAGTATGTCTGCACTTATTTCCCTACATAATTATTTTATATTTTTTACAACATTTTCTCATTTTTAGTTCTCAATTTTTGAGTTATTTCCTTTTTATAAGTTTCGAACAGTTCGCTTTGTGGTTTATTTGTCCAAATGGATCACTCATTTTTTGGAGTACTTGTTAACTAAATAAAAATCATAACTGAGTCTAGCGCAGTAATTCGTATTGGAGCGGCAATCCAGGCTTTCGTCTCCACCCGATTATTCCGTAGAGAAACTTCAATAAAGTAATCGTAATTATCAGCAGTCGATCATTAATCACCGTAATATTACTTGATTTTTTGCGGAACCTCCTGCACCTGTGAACAAAAAATTTTTTTAAATATATATTTTTGATTAAGATAAGCAAACATCTCAATCGTGTGGAATTAAGGAAATGAGAAAGGATAATTCTTCTCAAGCATTCAATCTTTACATGTATGCATAGGCTGACCAGAAGTAATTGTGTACAACGTTTCTTCTTTTAACTTTGGAGTCATCTAGGCAGTTTAGTTCCATTACATTTTAGAGGCTATCGTGCTTCCCTAGCATTGATAGAGAATTGACATTCCAGCAGGACTCCAACACAATGCTTTGTACAAGCGTTTACCTGCTTTCAATACAGCGCAAGAGTGACTGCCATATTCGCGGGTCTGAACTCCTTAGAAACAACATATGCCCAATTTTGAGAATTTGAGCATATATTCTCAATTATCCGTCTTAATCCCAACCATTCATAGTATAAAGCAAGGAGATTGAATTAAATTTGGCCCATGACTTACGCATCTCGTGATCCAAATGGTGCCAGATAGACCGAAGCCGTTTGTATCACTCAGTATATCGGACCATTAGATAGCGCCAAAAAGGAGGAAAGAATAATTTGGGGAGTATTGGGAAAGAATATGATTTCCAGCAGAACTCAAAAAACGTAATAAAATGAGCTTGCTGAAAATAATGGACTTATCCTGGAGACATCACTACCCAACTTGAGGGGGGCTTGAAAAAGATTCTGGTTAATGAGCTTCAAATGTCTGCCCTTGAGATACTCGCACGTTTGTTTTATGTATTCCATATTTTAGTTAAATATTTATTTTTTTATAATTTACTCATATTTTAAATTTATAATATTTTCACATTATTTATTTTTAATTTTCTAACTTTCTGTTTCAAATATTTTTTTCATAATTTTCCTTGTAAATATCTTGAACAACACAAAATCCACTCACGCCCCGCCCATAGATCGATTGCCCACTGTATGTAGTGCATGTAATGAGTAAATCGGCAGGCATCGAACTGACACGCGCACGTCATCGCTACAAGGATCGCGGCATTTATGGTGAAACTCTGGCCGCTGCCTTGGGTACGGATGGAACACATTATCAGCACCATTGTTTCCATCATGCTGCGGCGCATGTGCTAAGTCCACCTCTGCGTCCCGATCCCACTACACCCGCATTTATGATGAAATTGTTGGCGAAGTAAGTCACACACTGAGAATGGAGTATTCTCGTGTACATAACTACATACACATACAGACATATATACCAACACATGTGCCAATTGCAACTGCATGTGTGTGCGCCTCTAACAATGTGTACTCCACTAACTCCATTTGTGAAGTTTCGGCATTAGTTTTATTTTTGGTGTGTTTATGGTATGAGTACTAATCCCCATTTATTTAGCGATCTGAAATTACTAGAATCCATTTTTGTTTTACTAACTCAATTACGCATTCGTTTTTGTATTGAACTCACTTTTCTAACACCATAACTTCTTAACCGTTTCTCTCATTCGTACTCACTCATGGCTCACTCAACTCTCGCACACGCAGATGAGAGCTCCGCTTTATGTAACACGCATCACTTGTAAGCCCTCGGCCGAAATAATTGGGCGTGCCAGGCGCAGCGGTTATTGTGTCTTCGGCGAGACTTTAGCCAGCTCAATTGGACTCTCCATGCACGGTGTGCACAGACGGGACCAGTTGTACTACGTAACAACTCCACCGATACGGGAATCGATTGAAACTCCAAGGCAATTGATGAAGTCGCTGGGGTAGTAAGTATTCACAATTGGGCAGCTTTTTAATATCTCGTACATTAAAACAAATTTTCGTACTAAAATATATGTAGCTGGACTGAGGTTACCTCGATGCGAAGGCCGAAACGATATTCAATGAATTACATTATAGTTTTACTAATTTGATGATGATTAAACAGTGTATCAAGGGTAGTTGATTTCGAGTTTGGGTTTGAGGGTTGCTATATTGATGTTTCAACGCGGTTTTCATTTACGAATTTTATCCGTTAATATAAGTTAATAGACTACAAATTAGATAATATCTAGATTTTACACCAAAGAAACATGGAAGAAAAATAAGTAAACTTGCGTTTTAAGATCATTTATTCAGTGAATTCTTGAGTAATGGGTTCCATTGGGTGGTTCAAACATTAGTAAACAGTTTATTCTTAAACCCAAAATTATGTCCATAAACCTCTTTTTAAGGAGAATAACTAAAAGAAGCATAAAGTAAAATTCTACCAAAATTGGAGATTTATCTTTTTAAACAAAAAACGATGTCCATTTCCTCCGTGTAAGGTAAAAATTTACTAGCAGAGACACTATCCCGACAAAAGGGTGTTCGCCGAAATAGAAATTTTTTAGGCGACTTTCATCAGCACTTTTATTTTTCAATGGGCGGAAAATGTTTAACTTTGAATAAACGTGTTGCAACAACTGCCATTTTTATCCTCAACCCAAGAACCGAATCCGAGTAGAATGGTTCGCTCTTCTATTCCTCCATAGGTAATTTAGCTTTATCTAAGGACTGCTTTTCACAGTATTGCATTTTAGGAACAGAATTAATAGCATTGAAGAATATTATTCATCAGCATTCCAAGGTATACTTACAAAAATAGGGAAAGACGCAGAGACAAAAATTTCGGGTTGAAGGCACTAAAATCATAGCAATATTATATAATAATCTGTTGCTGCTTAACTGATATTAATGATATTCTTTTACATTAGGGATGCCCGAGTTTTTACTATATTGGAGAAGGAACTTTTCCAAACATGTTCCAATCGAAGTGTGAATACGGATATGAGACATAGCAGAAGTAGTGTTAGCCAAGTGGAGTGACCATACAAGACTCAGGTAGAACGATTACAGCCATTTTGTTCATGAAATGTTGGTGGATGGGAGCTGAATCCTGACACATTAAAATATCTTGGAATAATGGCCGACATTTTGAGTACTTCTCGACCAGTTACTGGGGGAATGAACCAAATATTGCATCTGGTTAGACAGCTAGACAAGAAACTGTTCCAAGATAGAGAGCGTCATTTGTGGAATCGTCTGCTGGTTAAGCTCCGCTCAATTTAACCAAATTTCTGTGTTTTGCAATTTGTTTTAATTTTCTTTCACAAGTTTTGGATCTGGTTTTTGTGTTTGTTTTCTTTGTCACAAATGCTCTATTAACAAGGTTCCCGTAGCTTCACAGCACAATTCTAGATTCGCTTAATTAACACATTTCTGTATTTGTTCTTCTCCACTCTACTCCACTAGTGATGACCTCCAGACCACCGGCAGTGATAACTGCACCTTCAACAGGAACCAGAAGGAGCTCGGCAAGGGCAATTTCACCAAAATTCCCAATGGCGTCAACGGCGTTGAGGATCGCATGTCCGTTGTCTGGGAGAAGGGAGTGCATGCAGGTCTATTGGATCCATGCCGGTTTGTGGCTGTGACCAGCACCAATGCAGCCAAAATCTTCAATCTGTATCCGCAAAAAGGACGCATTGCGGTTGGCTCCGATGCCGACGTTGTCATTTGGAATCCGAATGGCACACACACCATCTCCAAGGATACTCACCATCAGGCGTGCGACTTCAATATATTCGAGGGAATGCAGTGTCACGGTGTGCCCGAGTTCGTGCTGGTGCGTGGCCGCATTTGTGTCGAGAACGACACAGTGCGTGTGGCTGAGGGTTATGGTCGGTTTTTGCCCACACCCACTCGTCCACCTTTTGTGTACGATTTGCTCGAGGGCAAAGTGAAGCTCAACGAGGAGCGCAATGGCGGAGAGCATGAGGAGCAAATTAACGGCACTTTGAAGAAGATAAATTTGGCTGCTTTAGAGATTGAAATTCCCTATCAACAGCCAATTACGCACAATATGTTGGCTGAAAACTCGCCAAGGGCAGCTGCAGGCTCCCCTTCCGGCAGCGCCTCTCCTTCAGGAGTCGGTCACGTTTTTGGCCAACGCAACATGCAAGAATCAACGTTTTCCATAAGCGGTAGTTCTGCACCCTAGTCCCATGCTTAGTATTTGAAAATAATAATTTTGATTTTTCATTGCAGAGGAATTGGACACAACCGGCAATCGCTCCTGTATTAAAGTAAGGAATCCACCTGGTGGCAAATCCACGGGCTTCTGGTAAACAACAACAATTGGAGTAACCATCGCACAATTCTTCGGCCTCATTGCCGATTCATTGGGGTCTCCAGAGCAACACCCATACACGCATTCGGATACTAGGATGCAGAGGCAAACCAAATCTTTACATTACTAAAGCATAAACATAATTAACTCGCATATAATCATTAATTAACAAATACCAAAAGCGCGTTTTGCGTGCAAATGTAGCTTAACTTATTAATTTTGAATTTGTTTAATTTTAGTTCGAGCAAAAATACAAACACAGTCGTATTTTATGTGGCTTTATAACACACTCTTCTCTGCATTACTCTCTACTCCTGTGTATCTTATTTTCCATGCTCGTGAAACTAGGACAATTTGAATAAGACCATTGCTGCTGCATCAAGCATGCATATTGATATGAAATCTTTGTTATACGCGGAACGAGTTCTGTTGTTGATAATTTGTAATTTTAAGTTAGTCATCAATTTTGCAACATGCAAGAAGGACAGCATCCGAAGCGGAACGTTTCTGTTATTTTATGTTAATTTTTCTTAAAGATTTAGCGTTAAATTTTATGCAAGAATCAATAAACTTTCTATACTCAAACATGCTGTTATTCATGCTCCCAATTTGTGGCGCAAGCACTGGTAAAATCTGCTGACATGCGAACATCTTCAATACTCGTGCTCAGCAGCCCTGCTGGCCTTTTAGGAGGACAGATTCAGATTAGATATCTGGCAAGTGAAATGCCGCATGCAGGCTCGTCACGCCCACCAAACCACGCAAGCCAGGAGTTCCACCTTTGAAGCCAATGCAAAGCAGATGAAATGCAAACTGTCAGAGCCATTGCTCCTCCAAGACTCCTTTGCGACGATGCGAAATTGCTGGATTGCTCAGAATATTGCCCGCGCAGTTTTTACAGCGGGGAACGTCGGGAACCATCAACCTCGCGTGTGTTGCTGACTTCAAGATTCATCAAATATATTTAACACACTGGGCACACTCTGACTGGAAATGGTACTCGTGTTTCTGATCTGAATGTAGAGCATGAGCAAAACAAGGAACTCAGAGAAACCCCCTTCTATAGGGCCACCAAAACGGTATCAATTGAGCTATATATGCGAGCTTGAAACACCCTTCGAATAATAGGCTACAAATGGTGCCAGATATTAGGTCTGTATAATGAGTGCTCTCTCAAACTGAGCAAAAACACAGTGGAAACTGCTCAATGAAGCAGACAACTTTTTTCAAATGCTCTCAACTGCTCCGAGTTGTGTTCAAGGAGCTGCTCCTATGTTGAACCAGTAAAGAGACAAGTGAGGTAGATCGACTTCGGGATACCTTTTACTCTAAGATAATTAAAGATATCACGCCCATCGAATTAAAGTGGGCGTATGTGTAAAACCATGGTGATATTGCACATACATAAAGTTGATCTTTGAAGGCACGTTTCTTATATTACTGAATTGTGATAGGTGAGTCGGCTGAAATGGTACGCCCACTATAATCACTAAGATTCGTAATATATTATTCATAATTCTTACATGTACGCTTATACACACATGAATTGAGGGCGTGCGATTCAAATTAACCAATGCTTTTCTTTCATTTCACTATGATTCTCTGCCGATAGAATACGATTTCATATCGCATCTGGTCTTCCCCCATCTTCTAAAGTCAACTTGAAAATTTCGAAGTTTAAGTTTAAGTTTGTTAGGTATATTTCATATTTCTAAATGAATTACTTGAAACTGTTGACCCAAAATTCTGGGCTCTAAATGCAGTGGTGCGTGAATATGAGACCCGATCACATCCTAAACTTGCAACTCTTAATGCAAAACCAGTTACAAAAAACTAAACACCGTTACTGATCTGTTATTGTTATACCGAAACGTACGGGGTTTAAATAGAAAGCTTACAAATGTTCTTCTACCCAGTTCCGCTTTCGTACATGATGTAACTGCATTTTCGGAAACATGGCTTCGCCCTTATTCCCTTTCATCAGAGATTTTTGCGCCTAATTTGATTGTATATAGGAAAGACAGGACCTCTGTTTCTTCAATGTCTACTCTAGGAGGGGGGGGTTTAATTACAGTGGGTACCGCCATGTTTTCGGAAGAAATAGTATTCTTGGAAGCCGTTAGTATTGAAATGTGTTGTGTTCAAATCAGAGTGGCCAACGAGAATATTTATGTGTCCTGTTCGTATATCCCACCGCGAGCTTCTCCCGAAATATACCAGCTTCACTTAGATGTTGTCTCCGTATTGGCTAAGAAACTAAACCCAAATGATAAAATCCTAATTTTGGGTGATTTTAATTTGTCAACTCTGTGTTGGGAATTTCAAGTGACCCTAAATCATTTTGGAACTTTATAAATCCAAAACGTAAGACCAATTCGCTTCTGTCTTCGATAAAGTATAATGACAATGTCTCCAGTGATGATTTGGGTATCTGCAATCTTTTCGCTGATTATTTTAAGTACAACCACTCTACTGGAGAATACAAAATGGCTGGGTATCCTTTCTTTATACAACCCGCCATAGTGAATCAGCCTATTATTGATGAGGACATTGTGTTCAAACATTTGTCTCAGCTGAAATCATCTTTTTCTCCAGGTCCCGACTTAATCCCTTCTATTATTCTTAAGCAGTGTTGTCTTGAGCTTGTCTCTCCGATTACTTCGCTTTTCAGTGCTTCTCTTATATATGGTCATTTTCCCGACATGTGGAAAAAGTAATTTATTTTACCGATGCATAAATCGGGCAGTAAATCTGCAATATCCAATTACCGGAGGATTGCGAAACTTGGTATTCTTCCTAAGTTGTTGGAGGCAATCGTAACATCCCAAATTTCGTTCTATGCTCGTACGTTTATGAGTTCCCAACAGCATGGTTTCCTGCCTGGAAAGTCAACTGTCACTAATCTGCTGGGATTTGCTGCGTGATAGATGGCTTTGCTAAGGGTATGAAAAAAACCGTTATTTATTCTGACTTTAGTAAGGTCACTGAGCAAACAATACATATAGAGAGCTCAAATCGCGAAAATAGTGGTTCAATAAATTTCTCAGCGCAAGATCCCAATGCACAGCGTGTCCCATAAGCGTAGATCCCATACAACAACAATTACCATTGATTTCAATAAGCCACTATTTTCCCGATTTGAGCTCTCTATATGTATTGTTTGGTCAGTGGTAAGGCATTTGATGTAGTAAAACATAGACTTCTCCTCCTTAAACTCTCTAGGTTTGGTTTCCCACCATTACTTTTAAAATGGGTAACATCATATTTGTCACAGCGTATCAAACAGGTGTTATTTAAAGGACTGTTATCTGATGAGTTTACTGCGTCTTCTGGCGTGCTGCAAGGTAGCCACCTTGGTCCCTTACTATTTTCAATTTTTATAAACGACCTTCCTCGCGGATATTCCATTACAACATTCTTATGTTTGCTGATGACGTAAACATTTGATAACCCTAATGAATCGCAGTTGCTCCAAGAAGATGTGTTTTTCTAGATGATCCCACTCTGCTCATACTTACTTCATTGTTAATCAACCATTATTATCCGTTGATCATATATGCAACTTAGGTGTGACCTTTAACTAAAAACTTACTTTTGGTCAACAAGTTGCAACTATAGTTAACAAAGCTTCTCTGACATTAGGCTTCATAAAACGTTGGCCAAAGGAGTTTAAAGACCCCTTTATTACCAAACATCCGTACACATCCGTGGTACACCCATCATTAGAATACGCAAGTGTTGTTTGGAGTCGTAGATATGCTTGTTCTCTGATGATATTGAATCAGTTCAAAAGCGGATTTTATTGTTTTGCCTTCGTTCCTTTACATGCATCTCCAATTTTCAACTTTCCTCTTATGTGTATTCGTCTCCCCTCTCTTAAAACCCGTAGAACTGTGCTTGTTTGTACCATACATGTCATGAGTGGGGAAATAAAAAGTTATTTTTTGCTTGGCATTCTCCACTTTAATGCTCCTGCTAGAAGAAGAAGGAATTTCACTCCCTTGTATCTCCATCCTTGTAATCGGAACTACGTATTTAGATTTTGCGACGTTTCGTAGTGCGTCTTATGATTTCAATTTAGCTTCGGAGGTGGTTTGTTTGAACGAATCCGAACATATGTTGAAATCGAAAATAACACTTTTTCTTTCAAACCGCGAATAGTTCTCTTTGTATATCTATTTGATATCCTTCCTAAATCGCCCCTCATGTATTTTTGAAGATTTCTTCTCCCCCTGAAACAAAAGAAAATTTCGTTGACCTTAGATAGGATTTAGCATTTAAGGCAAAAGTAGGCGCGTCACTGGAACCTTGAGTGAATTGGCGTGCTACACAGGCACTGAGTATGTGAATTGTGGGCGTGGCTGTAGAAATATGGCTTTATTGTACGCGCAGAGTAGTGAGTCCACTTTCATAGAATACTATTTTTATATTTTCAATTGGAGCATAGCAAGGGCGATTTTAAATAGGGGTCACGAGTGTTCCTTATATGGGAAGTAGGCGTGTCCTTTGTTTGTTCCACCCCATTTCATGCATATTAATGAGTAGTGTCAATATGTTTATTAACAAATTTTGCCTATTATTGTTCAATAGGCTTTAAATTATGAATATGCGATAATTGTGGGCGTGGTAGTAAATATATGCCGCTCACATTTTGCATAGAGTCTAGTAGGATCCACATCCACAGAACTGCCCTGTAGCGTCACTGTTGTATCAATTGGATCGAAGTTACAGTCAGTTTAATAAAAGTACCAGTAATTGCATAAATGGAAAGTAAACATGGTCTTTGTCCAAATGGGTTAATACAGCTATATGGTTCTATCTTAAGGTCTAGACTATACTTTCGACAGAAGCTTTAAAAATGCTTTAAATTATGATAAGCACACAGGTAAAAATAGAACGAAATTCAGTCTGGATCTCTACCAACCGCGAATCGTATTTGAGAGATCTCATTGATTCTGTGAAGGATAACACGGCCATTTTCTCCCAATTTCTGCTGTTGTTGCCGTCATGAAACATGCCGAAACTAAATTGTGGAGTACTGGGGTGATTGCAAAATGTCTCGTAGGCTTTATCTCCTTTCCTTTCATGTTGTGTTTTCCGTAACGTTTGTGTAAATTTATATTCATAGCCTCCACAAATCGAAGTTCTTGGGGAACATTCAAAATCATTGCACGCAGACAAGAAATTATATTATTAATGTGTTCTAGAAGATGGGACAGGGCTGGATTGGCAATTACGAGGATAAACATAAATAATTAAGAGAAAATGCGTGGAGGGCTATTATTGGAAGAGAAACATATCAGAGCTATGGAGAAACCCAGCAAGAGAACTGAACAAACAAATTTTTGACACTTGTTCTTCAACTAATATTCGATTATAGTTTTAGCGAATACAGTTTTATCTAAATTTTCATTTGCTTCAGAATGTTTATTAATGAAACTAAATCAAATTATGTATTTATTTAAAAATGGAGGTCATAAAATATTTTATCTATATTTTTTATATTATTATTGCCTCACATTTTTGATGTCACCACAATGAAAATCTTTCATTTCTTGTGCTAAATTCTACGTGGTAATCAATTATTTCCATTATGATTTCGTCCACGATGAAGTCCTCATTACTTACATTGTGCACCACCAGCAAGTTGGGAAGAAATTGTAGAGCTTATCTATGTCCTTTTTTGTCATTGATCGGTCAGCGAATTGCTACAAACTGGTTAGAAATAAATTGATCCTCTTTATGAAGTTTCTTGC
Source organism: Clusia tigrina (assembly GCA_920105625.2). Classification (NCBI taxonomy): domain Eukaryota; kingdom Metazoa; phylum Arthropoda; class Insecta; order Diptera; family Clusiidae; genus Clusia; species Clusia tigrina. The sequence continues at coordinate 30,501,715 of OV050031.1, read as the reverse complement.
TGTGCTTGAACCTGCATATAAGTTAACGTAACATATGCAAAAACTTCAATATAAATTAATATGCAAGCCACTCAGTGCAATTGCACTTCATATTGCACCAGCGGTCACACGGTCTACCTGTGGTGGCATAATTGCACGCGCGGATCGGATGACACAATTATGCTAACGTAGCGTCTGGAGCAGTTCCGCCGGTGGGAACCGAAGCAACTGGAAGGAAGACACGCAGCGGCAGCATGATCACCCCAAGGCAGCGAGGCTTATATTATTTTCAACTTAAGTTAATTCTAATTTGAAGTTATCTAAATAAAGACGTGCCAAGAGCACAATAAAAAATAAAAAATATTTGTTTATTTTAAATCGACATAAAATAATTTAACTTATATCTCTGAAGGAACAAGCTTCATTCCCAGCCACCCACAGGTCCACAGTAGGTGCCTCTTTTGATCTGACTCATCAAATTTATTTACAGTCCTCTTTAATGTGAAATTGCATTCTGACTTGATTTTCGCTGTATATCGGCAGTGATACTAACGAATACATCAATGCAATGGCGAGCTTGCTTTCAAATCATGTTTACCACTCCCAAAAACTCTCCACCATCACTTGCGGAGGGCAATTGGCGGTCCATGGTCTTCCAATTATCACCTGCAAAGTGAATTAAAATAATATTTTAATTGTGTAATTTAGGTGAAGATTACATTATTTATTTAACCAGCGTGAAGGTGCGAATAAAGCACAAGTTTTAACTCGAAATTAAATTCAAGTCAGCATTTTGTAGAAAAATTCAACATAGTAAAAATATTTTCATCTTTTAAACAACTGATTAGATATTTTTTGCACTTCCCGAGTCCAACTCTCTCTTGCTCCCAATTGCTTTATTGTGCTCTAATATTTTTTTTCCTCATTACAAATCACCAATTCGGGCTTCGAGAGCATCATGGTACCACCGAACAAGTACACAGAGTTTATCACAATGCTAGAAATGCTCTCGAACAGGGTCAGCTTTGTACAGCAGCATTCGTTGACATCACACAACCGTTCGCTAAAGTTTGGCACCCTGGCATACTGTTCAAACTAAAGAAGTCACTGCCTCAAACATATTTTGATATTTTAAAATCATATCCATTTCAGAGTGAAATTTAAGTAAGAAACTACCACAGTGTTGCCAATTACAGCGAAGCGTACCTGTACTTTACAGTCTTTTTACAGCCCCCGACAGAGAATCCTGAAATTGCAACATATGCTGATGACACCGTTATAATGGCTACAATCTCTAATTATCCAACTGCCGCAAACCAACTACAAAAACACCCAAATAAAATTCAAATTATTGTTTGACAAATGGAGAAAGAGGGTCAACGCTACTAAATCAGTACAAGTAACTTTCACTTTGAAAAGGAGTTACTGTCCGCCTGTGATTCTAAATAGTCGCCCATTGCCTCGAGCAGAAGATGTCAAATATCTTGGGTTGCACCTGGATCGGCGTTTGACATAGAAAAAACACATCTTTACAAAACGGAAACAACTGGACATCAAACTTAGCTCATTGTACTGGTTGATGAGTTACAACTCTAAGCTAACATTGAATAATAAACTTATGCTTTATAAAAGTATAATAAAACCTATATGGAATTCAGCTGTAGGACTCAGCAGCGAGTGCTAATATAATATTTAGGAAGGATTCCAAGCCAAACTTTTGCGGACGATGTCAACGCACCGCCCAGCAGGTCCCTTGGCCTGCGTCTAGAAAATGTTTCATATTTTATTTTCTTTTGATAATAATGTGATCATGATAATAATGTAATAATGATGAATAATAATGAAAATGTAATAATGATATTACACTTCTTTAATATGGTTGGTTGGATGGTTGCAGTGGCGATGATCCCTCATCCAATAAGCGCAAGAGCGCCGTTTTTATATCGCTCTTTTGGTTTATATTGCAATTGGAATCACTGCCGGCCGGTCTAACCTAACCTAACCTGTTTTATAGCCAGTTGGAGAGGTCTATGAACGCGAGAATTTCCTCTATCTTGCAGCTCGCGATCTCTTCAATGTTTTGGAAGGCAGGTACGTAGGAAGTGTTCCACGGTTTCCCTTTCTATATGGTTTCCGCAACTCCGACAACTGGTATTGTACATTATTATGTGAGTCTAGCTGCATCACAACGACCTCTGTTTATTAACTCTGTGGATTTGTTGTTGTCCGACCAGAGTGCTCTACTGATCTTGCAGGTTTCCAGCCTCCTCCATCGGCAGTTTGCATTCACCAAGTATTTGTTGCCTGATTTGTTCCTGATTGAACCAATTGGGACACGACCCGGAGTCGCTTCATGTTCGGGCCAGCTCATCTGCCCTCTCGTTTCCATCGATATCCCTGTTACCCGGCACCCATATCAATGTTACGTTGAACCGACGAGCAATGAAGACCTCCGTGCATTCCCATGCTAGTTTCGAGGTTATTATCGCCGAGTCCAGTGCTTTCATAGCAGCCAGACTATCTCATATAATTGCTATTTTTTCTTTGCAGCTTGTATTTTCCCCTGCCAACCTACAGGCCCCCCTTATTGGAAGCATTTCCGCCTGGAATACACTGGATGTGTTCGGGAGTCGGAATGATTTGCTAATCCTTAGCTCTTCTGAGAAGACACCTGCTCCTATCCCACAATCCATCTCTGAGCCATAGGTGTAGATTGTGGTATCTGTCTTATCCGCGATTCCACCTCTCTTACGTTCCTGGCGTGAGGTGGTGCGAATGCTATAATTTTTTACAAAAACTATAGTAGGTACGTTGTAGTCTGTTTCTGCCGCGTATACTACTTGAGTTCGTAATAGTGTGCTTCCGTATCTATCTTTCCAGCAGTCTAATTGTCTTAGCCTAAGAGCGCTTAGGGTTGCGATACTCCTGATGAACAAATCAATTGGGAGCAGATGCACCAATACATTCACAATATCTAATTGCACATGCTGCCTTTTGTGTTCTACATAGTTTGGTGGTGATGTATTCTCTTCCGAGGACTTTCTACCAGACCAAGACTCCGAATAACAAAATTGGACGCACAACCATTTTGTACATCCATAGCATTAACTCTGATCGAAGACCCCACTTCCTATCAATCCTCTTCTTGTGTATCCTTTGCTCCGTGTTTAATTTCCAAACCCTGCTTTGTGTATCCTTTGCTCCATGTTTAATTTCCAGTTCAGTTTCGAGTCCAGGATTACGCTCAGGTACTAAAAGAGAGAGAAAGTGTAGTTTTATTTAAATGAGGTAACTTAAAAGTGCTTTGGTTCCCGTGGTAAAAAGCATCATAGCAATAGCTGGCATTAATACCTAGTCTACGTCCTGTGCACCATGCAAATAATCTGTTCAGCGGCCTCTGGAGGATTCCGCTAATCACATCAGGGCACAACCCTGATGCCATTATTGCCACGCATATTTATTTAGGCGGCTACCACCAAGCTCCGCACTTACCACCCTTGTTTTGAGCATTGCAATAATCAACCTAAGGACATGCCCCTCCACTCGAAGGTTTGTTTGTACCGCTTCCGTTTGGATATTGTTAAAAGCACCTTCTAATTCCACAAGGACTGCTGGTGTATATTGTTTGTATTCGATGGAACTCTCCATCGCCTTCACTACTTGTCTCTTTCGATTTCCCTTTCAGTTAAGCGTGTTGGGCATCGGAAAGCCTATGGTCTACTTCCATCTTTATATGGAGGTAAAGTAGTCTTTCGAGGGTCTTGAGAACAAACGAAGTCAGAGTTGTCAGAGTTATTGACCGAAAATCCTTGACCGATTCATGACTTCTCTTTCCTGCCTTTGGGATAAGCACGACCTTTGCTCATCTCCAGATGGCAGGAATGTAGTTGAGTGCAAGGTAGGTCTTAAAAATGACCTCCACCCAAGGTATTACCCATTCCTTTGTGACCTTCAGCATCATTGGAATAATCCCATCCGGTCCAAGTTATATGTAGGCGGAGAAACTTTTAATGACCCATGCCAACGTCTCCTTTGTGATTATATCGGTATCGGCCTCTGATCCCATCCTTCTGGTGTGCTCAGGGTTAAACTCTTCATCCGTGCACCTCGGAAAGTGCGTGTCTAGGAGCAGTTGCAGTGTCTCTCTCGAACACGTTGTCCAGGGGCCATATTTTAATAAAGGAGGGATTTGTGTGGTCACTGGACAAAATCTTACCTAGTCTTGCTGACTCCTTAGTACTATGGATAGAGGAGCAGAAGTCCCTCCACCTTCTATATTTAGAACTTCTGATTGCTTTTTTATATTCCTTTAAACTATCCTTGCATCATTTCCCGAAGAATAGCTAGAATCTCAGCCCTAAGACGTGAAAGTTCATGCTTCCACCATGGTGGGAAGGACTTTTTAAAATATTTAATCGGACAAGTGGTTTAGAAAGCTGGTACCATCTTGCACCAGCTCCCGATATTTTTAGTATAGAATTTTGTCGAAATCGGTTACTGAATTCATGCACTTATGGACTAGTAACCATGTGGCTCAGACATGTTAATGATTATGTAAAAAACCGGCCGCAAAGTGTTCCGATATCACAAAAAATTGTGTGAATGGAAGAGAAACCAACAGGAATATAATAAAGATCTTTAGATCACTAATGACTTACTGTAGTAATTGGTATTTTCGCCATTCGTCCTTAACAACTAATAACTGCTATTGGAAGAACATTAGTGATAATTCATTAATGAGAGGTCATTAGTGATATATCATCATTAATGATCATCAATATAAATTCTTCTTGGCAAAAAAACAAATTTACTACATTATTCCATTTCTAACTCGCAATATTCCAGACTTTAAGAAATATTTGACTGATTTCGAAAGCTTCACGTCATTATTTATTTTATTGCTTACTCATTTCAGAATCAGTCATCTCTTCGATTAAACCATGGTTTTTTTTGTCATTGTACAGCATTTAGTAATAGTGTAATGCTTAAAATACTGTTACGAAATCGACATGCCATCTGATTGGTTGATGGTTTTAGGGTGAGCGTCGATTTCAACCCTTAAAAATGCACACTCGAGAAGGCAAGCGAAGCTGCATTCGGATGCTGATTGAGGTTCTCGTGTGCAAGAGGTATATAAGCGACTGCGACATCAGGATCAGCAAATAAATGAAAGTGAACATGTAGTTTTTTTTTTACGAGGTGTAAAGCCTAACCTGCTACTACAGGTCTTCCGGCTATCCGCGACCTGCCTTTTTTCTTATTTTACATTCATCATCATCCATTTGTGTGATTTATTTTAAACAAAAAAACGTTTTTCTTCACAAATTCAGAGCACCTGATCGTTTGACAGTTTGTACAAAGTTACACGAAAAAAAGTCCGGGCGAGTTCACGGACCTATTGACGTGAAGTGTCGCGCCCCTTGGACATTTCATTCTGTATTTGTTACGTATCACAACACAAGAATATGTTGTTCCCATGTCACTTTGTTAGTCATATGCATTCCAAGATATTTAAAATGGTTTTCAATATCTATTAGTTTCTTGTTAACTTTTAGTGGTATCGGCGTGTAATTTCTTTTTGTTGGGTATATTACTTCTACTGTTTTGTCTTTATTTATTTGGATACTCAATAGCTGAACCAATCTATTAACTTGTCTAAGACTTTTTGGTGGGTGGGAGTCGCTATTGCAATACAATTATTCGAGTCAAGAATGACAGTATCGTCCGCAAATATTGCAACCAAGCGGCAACTGTTTCTGTGGTGTCACTTCGTAAAGGGTTTTCCAACAAGAGGTGTTATTTTGAATCACCCGGTATTTCGGTAGCTGCCACTTTTGAAGCTTTTATTCTTTGACATTTGACAAGTAGAAACTACGCCATTACTAAAAATGGAACGATACACGCTTCAACAACGCATTGAAATTATTAAAATTCACTACAAAAATAGTGAAAATCTTGCAGTCACAGTTCGCAAAATTAAAGCATTTTTGGGTCGTCGTGAAGCACCTTGTCGGACCGCAATACAGAAATTGGTGGAAAAATTCGAGCTGTTGGAACAAGTTAGTGATGTGAAGAATAAAACCCGCTCAAGAACAACTGAGAATATTACTGCTGTAGCCCAAAGTGTTGAAGAAAACCCAGGTTTGTCCATTCCTCGTCGTTCTTTGGAATTGGGCATTCCACAAACGTCATTACACCGTATTTTGCATAAAGACTTGGGTCTTAAGGCTTATAAAGTTCAGTTAACACAGGAACTCAAGCCGGCCGATCATCAACAACGTCGTGTCTTTGCTGATTGGGTCCTTGAAATGCATGAAAATGATCCGGAATTCCATCGAAAAATCATCTTGACTGATGAGGCCCATTTCCACTTCGGTGGCTACGTCAACAAGCAAAATTGTCGCATCTGGGGCTCGGAAAACCCAAAAGTTATTGTTGAGAAGCCTCTCCATCCTCAACGTGTGACTGTTTGGTGCGGTTTATGGTCCGGCGGGGTCATTGGACCTTACTTTTTCGAAAATGGGGTTGGATCAACAGTTACGGTGAATGGATTGCGCTGTCGAGAGATGATTAATGATTTTTTGTGGTCGGAGTTGGATGGTATTGATCTGGACAACGTTTACTTTCAACAAGACGGCGCTACGTGCCACACAAGCAACGAAACCATTGCTCTTTGACGGGAAAAGTTTCCGGACCGTGTTATCTCTCGAAGAGGTGATCACAATTGGCCACCGAGATCTTGTGATTTAACACCTTGCGACTTCTTCCTTTGGGGCCACGTGAAAGATAAGGTCTACGCCAACAACCCAGCGTCGATTCAAGACCTTAAAGATAGAATTCGTGAGGCTATCGAGGACATAGGGCAGCCACTTTGCGATTTGGTTATGGAAAATTTCATGAAAAGGTTATGGTCCTGTAAGCGTGGTCGTGGTGGCCATTTGGCTTATGTTGTTTTTCATTATTAACGGCATACCTTCCTCTTTATTATGAAGTAAACATCCGATCCTTTATCTCAAAAAATTGCATTTTTCTTTGAATACCAAAATAGCACCTCTTATTGGAAAACCCTTTATAAAGAGCCCATACTTCTTATAATGATATTATCTCAAGAACTGAAATATTCAATTGCAATTGGTTGGAAAATCTCCAGTTTTACATACACACACATGTACTATATCTATTAAACTGATGAAGATATTCTCAAACTCCAGTGGTCCCAAAATATCTACGAAAGGGTCTCTGCACCACTTCTCTTATTACACAGTACATGTCAGAGACTTATCATTCGGCGTGACAGTCTATTAATTACGGTAAGATTCACATTCGTGTAGTGCGTTGAAATAGTCGGTTCGGTCGACTATGACTAATCTCACTAGTTCCTATTTAGAATGTGTTTTGTATCAGGTCTTTATAAGTCGAGATTTTTATCCCAACGAGCGTTCCAGAGCACTGCGTGGGATGTTGTTCATATTCGATAAAAGTTAATCCCCTGCCTTATTAATCAAGCGGTTTTTTACAACTTTTATTCGCGTTTCAATAGAAAAATTTACATTTTACGAAGATATTCTAATTTTGACGTATTCACGTGAAACTACTTTCGCCTTCACTCCAGCGTTAGACTGCTACTCGTGCGTTGTTTGGGCCAATTAGAGAGATGATGATGCAGATATAGCAACAGGAACGCAGTACCGGTGTTCATATGTAAACAGTGCGAATACTTAGCACTCATACGTCCACACTTATCGATATGCTTTTGTTTTGTTTGGCTTTTTATTTCGCATAAAGTTTGTTTATAGCAACCTTTATGCTAGGCTTATCTTATCTCATCTGCTGATAGAGTCAATTCTACAAACACACCGACAAATGTCGTATTAATTGCTGACCTTCCAGTTGGTTGCATTGGAGCTCCAAAAGAGCCGGTTTTGAAATAAACACAACCTGAAGGGAACTCGCATTTCACACCATGACAGAGGAAAACATGCAATGGCAAACTTTTTACTGCAATTGAAAAAGTTCGGAAATTGGAGCTAAATTTAGCAATTTTTATAAATATTTAAACAAAGGTCAGGGCAGTGGTTTATTCACGACAGCGATTATAGAAAAGTGGAGGAACTTAGTGAGGCGCGGTTGGAACAGATTGTACTGAAATTGTGTGCCCAGCAAAAAATATTTGAAATGTGCGCTTCATAATTCCTGAAATAAGCTTTCATTTCTTCTGAGGAACACCAGTAATGCTACATGGACAGTCTGAAAGATGAATTGAATAGATAGACTCTCAGTTACCCCCACCCTGTATCAAGAGTTCTTCCCTATTACCAGGTCCCTGTATAAATTGATGTAACCCTCAATTTATCTCTGTTTTTTGTGATAAGGTGGAAACGATAGGAACCTTAACCAGTACTTGTATGTAGAAACGCTCCATATCAACATGACTGATGCACACGGCAAATTATAAAAATTATACCAGAAATGATGTCACTTGAAACTGTGCTAATCAAAGGAAGGTCTCTTCGAGTCCATAAGAATATTATACAGAATATTAAGTACAAATTGTCACGAAAAGTAGTTTAAATTCCAATAGTTCGGGTCATCGCATTATGTCAAGTAAAATAAACCCTTTCTTTGTTTATTTATCTTTAGGAAAAGTCATTAAGAAATAGTTCGCAGTGTTTTATTTAATACATGAGGGTATTATTAGGGTTGCTCTTATTATCTTTCTCACTTATTACTACTACAGCAACCGAATCACAACTGAACTGCACCACTGGTTATTTCACGTTGTAAACGGTGATGAATTTAGTTCGTTAATGTGAAAGAGATACAAAAATTAGTCAGTCACGAAATAGTGATACGTGAGAGCACGGGACAATAGTATCATTGGGTTATATATTATTAGTATTAGCGAAAGCACAACTGCAACACGTGTCATGAGAGCAAAATCGAACAAAGGACAGGCCCACATCTTAAGACTAGTATAAGTCGTACTTAGGAGTATATCACAGCACTTTAGGCCTTCTACAAAAATATTCTGTTACTTTATTACAACACCCACTATTTTCACACAACTTGAGATCCATATAATTAGACTTGATGGCACAAAGTACCGTAAATATCAGTCAGTGTTATTAATATAACATTCTGAGGAAAATTCAAGAGGAAGCAATGCAAGAGGAATCAAAACTGAGGCAGATTGCGGGTTTTGTTAATTGTGGTGACTGTGGTAGGCGGATAATTATAAATATGTTATGCCCCTTTTTAGCGTATGTGGTGTGGTGACCACGGCTAGCTCAAATGTTAGTGAGCGCGGCTCTCTGCCCTCCCACACCACATCGAGGGACCACAATAAATATCATATGCACTATGATCTTTCGTTCACTGACGTTGATTTCCTTTCGATTAACTTCAATCATAAAAAAATGTTTCAAATTAATTTTTTTCTTAAAATTTCTTTAAAATTTAGCAATAAGAATACCACTGCTTTGACATTTTGGAATAATTGTGTTTGTCTCAATAAGTACCTTTATGCTTTTTGTACGTAGACATTTTCTGCATTGAATTTCGCTCTTTTTGCATTTAAGCTCAGTTATTTTTTGTTTGTTGTTGTTTTTGCAAAAAAAATTTTTTTTCCAATATACAGTAAACCTAAACGACTATGATACTGCATCAGTAAAAATTTTAAAAAATCATACCGAAATTGATTAAATAACTTCAATTTGTTCTTTCCATATGTTGTACGTAGACTTTTTCTGCTAAGTGTACATATATGTATATATATATGTATATTCTTAAACCACTCACCATCAATCGACGATGCTCCAACATCACATCCAGCCCGCAAGTAACCCCTCCCCTACCCAATCTTGTCTTGTTTTTTTCTTACTCAATATTTTTTCTTTGATACTTAACCCTCCATCCAACGGAACACTGCGGTGCCGAAAGTCATACGTAACAACGGGCTTCACCACTCCGCGACTTGCCGGAGAAAATATTCTGTTTACCTCTCTTTGGTCCAAACCCACCGGAGCTCCGAACGACGAACAGAACAGGGTGATCGAGGTCTCGCACACACACAAGAAGACAACCAAACTAGCACAAATAATCCCGCCTTTAACGTGACCTGCCCATCCACCGTATTACAAATCACTTAATTTTAACCTTATAATTAAAACTTTCTAATCAAAACTTATTAAATATTTCAACTTATCTTCTAATCCTTTATTTTCTTAGATTGGGATTGGGCAGCAGCAGGCGGGCTTACGGGCATCAATCCCTGACTCTTCCTGGGTGTTCATTTTCCAGAGGCCATAATGAACCAATGACTTCTACTCCACTCAACTATTTTACCTTACACTTCGGTGGCAAATCTTCCTAGCTTCATTTTTTGTATTTTAGGCGTTTAAATTTACTTTATCTCTCAATGTTATTAATTTTCCTTTTTTTGTTTTTGGTTTTTCTTACTTAGAATTTCCTTCAATTCACAGCTTATGTTAGGTTAGATTAGGTTACCGTGGCAGTCAGTCTACAGACCAACTCACTCAGCCCACTATGGGACCATTGCGATACCACCGCATAACACCGCACCTCTACTTTACTACACTTTACCATTTTGAAGTCCTAATAAAGCGCAGGATTAGTTTGACCTTCGCGCTGGATACTTCTGTAAGAGAGTTGATAGCGTAGTTGCGTAAAGGCCCCGCTCTGTTTCTAGGTACAGCCGGGCACCTACAGAAGAGATGTTCCACAGTCTCCACCGCCTCCTCATCCCCACGGCTTCTGCAGTATTCATGAAAGAATACTCCTATCCTGAGAGCATGCCTGCCGAACAGCCAATGACCTGTTATACAAGCCACGACCTTAGAGATATCTGCTCTCGATAGGCCAAGCAAGTTTTTAGATTTCCTCTTATCAAGCTCCGGCCACATTAGCCTAGTCGTTAAGCAAATGCCTTCGGCTGCCGACCTTATTGGCCTCAGGCACGACGAAATTGGTATTCCAACGTTGCATCTGTCCGTAAACAAAGAAAGGGTGGTACCCCGTCTGGCTATCTCATAAGCCCTACAGTTCTCCTCAATATGTCCCGGAACCCATAGGCGTACCCTTAAAACTGTGCTAATATCATTTAGGACTGCCAGGCAGTCCTGGGCAACCTTTGATTTCAGCGCCACCGAGTCACAGCTTAACTTTTTTTTTTTAAATATAAACTAAATTCAATTTATTGTTATTTTTTTAAACCAAAAAACTTCACTCTCTAGTTTCAGTAGCCATATTCAACTTCCTCGTTCAATAGCCGTATTCAATCTCCCGTTTTTTCTTCTTTCCCTCGCTCAAATGGTTTTTTAAATCTGCTCTTGATCCCGCTCCTAATCCGTCTGATTTTCTATTACAAAAGCAAACTTAACGGCCTCCAGCTGCTAATCTACCTCGGTCCAAAACACTTACTCACCATTATGCAATCACCTACTACCCACACATTCAGTCCAGGTTCTTGCCTCCACTAAATTCAGTTAGCATCCACACATTCCAAAGTCACATTCATTCCATTGACAAATTCGGCTTACGGCGAATTCAGCCTAAACATCAGTGACTTCCAAGGTGAATTTACTTACATGGTGACTGCCAAGGCTGATTTACTTACGTGGTGACTGAAAGAATAAATTTGTTTGAACCACATTTCCCGCATCATCTGTCAAAAGTTAATGTATAGAAAAATGCGGTCAAAACAGATTTGTAAACAATTGCAAATTGAGCTTTGATTTTATTAAGTAAGAGTTTTTCAATTGTTATATATGTAAATTTTGAACATTAAAGAATTAAAACAATAAACAATATGCGAAGCAATTGTGTGCTGTGCAGTAAATACTCGGGGAAAGGAAATGGATGGTTTTTCATTGTTCCCAAAAATGAACAAAAATGGGTGGATGTATGCACTTTTTGTCCATTGATTTCATAAATGGTCCTGGAGATACATATGTGAGCAAAAAAGGAAAATTATAAATTACATAAATTGTTGACCACTTTAAGAAGGGAACACAATGTGACGCTGAAGTTTGCGGCTGAGGCTGACTATGAAGCGCAATAAAAAATGAAGCGCTGCAAACGAAAAATACGAACGGAATGATGGAGCCCATGCAGCTGCAGCAACCGTTGCTTAAATTCGTGTTCGTGTACAATACCACGCGATATTATAATTTAACTTATATAAGATTAATAAAAAGTTTTATTTAATGATAATATAACATTTTCCTTTTTTCTACCTTTTTTACAAAGCATGTTTGGTAGCGCCGGTTTTGTTATCAATTTTTAAATTTGACAATCAGCTGTTTTCTCTTTTGCATCGGGTGCTTTCTGCAGGCTATCGGTTGCCTATGGGATGAGTGAAACAGCGCACTTTTAGAATGGGCCGCTACAAAAATTTCTCACTTAACCCTATGTCTCCACGGGCAATTTTTGATGGTATGCCATTGGCAATTTAAAGCAAATTGCCAATGGAGACTCCAAATTGCTTCAAGTTGGCAATTTATGTTATGAAATATGTTATGCCATAAATTGCCAACGTGCTGTGTTGCAATTAGTTGTCATTTTGTTTGTTTGACAGGCTTTTTTCATTTTTTCGTGACGCTCACAGTGGAAGCATCGTCGGACATTTTCGTTTTACCGCATCTTTTAAATTAATAAAAACGCTAAAATGAATGGAGACTGTGCATTTGCATTTTTTGTAATAAAGGATTCACCCAGAATTTCGGTTTCCTTCTTTTTTCCTCTTCATCGTATAAATAAAAAAAATTTTCAAGCGTGGGTACAGCGAACTAGATTGCTTGACGGCATTTTCAAAATGACAATGGCATAACATCGCAATGCCCACCATTAAAATATTGCCAACCATTGCAATCAAATTTGACAGATGTTATGCCATCAAAAATTGCCCGTGGAGACGTAGGGTTAGACGTAAACATCTGTTCTACAAACAGCTGTGCTAAGTATTGAGTACGGTAGCGAAGAAAAGTTCCGCTCAAAGAGATGGCGTCCGCTTAGTTAACTGGTTGCAAAAAATTCGGAGAATTCTGATCGGTTGGGTATCCGATGAGCTGTAAGATCGCAGCCAAAGTAGGCAATTTTCTAACTTGCGCTTCAGCTTCTCATTGTGTGCGCTTCCATTTAAGAAGCCGTGTTGTATTTTTGACAGTGACTCACGATTCAACCTCAGCCTCACATTGTGTTTTAGTAGTTAAGCAGCTCTATGAATTTCTCCAGTCCTCTGAATTTCGTTTATTTTGAATAAATAGTACCTAATCGCACATTGCTTATGTTTGACAATTCTGGAGGTAAGAAATTCACCTTCCAGTCACCACGTAAGTAAATTCACCTTGATTGCGCTAAACTGCAGAATATTTCGAGCATCGCTTTAAAGAGCTGTGACAAAGTTGAGTGATTTTGTTTACTTACACATTTTAATTGTGAATTCTATTTATATTATAAGAAAGGTATTGAAGTTAATAATGAATGCTATAAATTGAATATTTTGTTATAAATGAAGTTGCGTGTGCAAAATACCAAAGTGAATCTATGGAAAATAACTGAATTAATAACTGCGTAAATGTGCATTTTTTTTTGATAGTTACGCGCTTTTCGTGTTTACACAAAAATACGTTAGTTGTTGATTTATATTTGAAACGCTTCCACTTGTTACTATTTCGAAGATTAAGTGATTAAATTGTGAATTGCTATTTGCAAAAACTTGTGGGCTCATAAAACTTTGCTATAAATATAATTTTAAAATTTTCCTGACCTAAACATTCATTTTCGATTTAAGTTTCTGAATGTTTAATTCTAATTTTGTGAATTTAACGAAAATTGAAAAAAATTTTGTTTATTGGTCAATTAAGGTCAACTCTCATCTTGTCTTACGTCCTTACAAAGAGCTTTTCACAACTAGAGTGTCCAAAGGAAGCCCGCATACTCCTTAAGTAAGTAAGTATACTGGGAGTGCCACCCTAATGTACCACTTTTTGATGAATATTATAGAGGGGACTAATTATGTGCGATTTGTGGGCTTGGCAATAGAAGCAAAAAAGAAGTTTTTTGATAGAATTATGCACGTAGATGATTTATTTATTTATATTAAGTTAACTTATAATTACAAATTATAGGCTAAAGAAGGGGGCAGCGCTGGATTCGATGGCCTTAGGCTGATAACATTAATTTACTTATTCTATAGCTTAAGTTTAGTATGTGTACAGAAATATTAATTGTTAAATCAGGTTGTATAAATTGGTTGTTTTTAACAATTGTATAGTTTTAGTAATATTGTCTCTATTAGGTTTTGACAGTGCAGTTAGCGGTGAAGATGCATTGAAGACAGTTAGTCTAATAATTAGACTCTAATTTGTTGGAATGAAGAACATTCCTCTAGTATATGTTTGACTGATATTGTGTTGTTATTGCAGAATGAACTTGTTGATGTAATATTATTGTTAAGTAGGTGTTCATGGCCGAATCTCATTCGTTCATATTGTATTAAGTTTGATCTTGAAAACAGGTCTTAATGATTAAATTTTAAAAAACCGTTTATGGTATATTTGTCTGTATTTATTTGTTGGTACCAATGCGATGTTTTTAAGTATGGTCCCGATAGTTGCTTATGTGAGTGGTATGCATGCTCTTTGTCTGATCCGCCCCCCTTTCTTGCATATATATAGTGTCAATATGTTTATTAACACCATATTTTATACATAAACTTTGCGTGATTATGAACATGTGTTAATAGTGGGAGGATAGAAAATATTACAGCCCGTATAGCCTAGAGTCTAGTTACTAGACTCTAGTAGGACCCACATAGAGTCTAGTAGGACGGACCCACATAGAGTCTAGCAGGACCCACATAGAGTCTAACATTCAAATTGGATCGAAGTTGTAGTCATTCCAAGGGAACATTTATGTACATAAATGGGAGATATATTCGTCCTTTCTCCGTTTTTTTTTATATATGTGGTACTGTGCTAAGCTGCAGACTATATATAAAAGTTATTATTTTGATTTTTTGTATTTTAATTGCTATTCAGATATTTTCATTTTGCAGTTTACAGCCCTGCACATATTTCTCAACTTCGAATCAGAATAATACTCAATTATGTACCTTCAGTACAAACGAATATATTACAGGACATCATTTAAAAGAAAAGAAGGAATTTTTTAAATCACACACACAATTTTTTTTATAAATATCAAGCAATATTATATATTATTTAAATCTTTTTAAACGTAATTTTATAACGTTATGCTTTATATATATTTTCATTGTTTTAATTTTATTTGTTTTGCATGAATAGCGAGAAACGAGGAACTAACCTTGGCGATGTATATTTTGTTCACCTTGTCCCTACCATAGTGCTATCCGCAACAAATAATTGTCCTAATTCTTATAAATATTTGTGTCAGAAACTGGATCGATATTTTATTTATCTTAGATATAATTTATCAAGAACTGAATGCTCTTTCCCCTCCTTCTCAGTCGGATTGCGGCTTTTGTTTACTGGCGAGACACAGAAATAAAGTTTATTCTGAGCCTTAAATTGAATTTGCTGATTCACGACGGATGAAGGAGAAGCGTAATTTGCAATTGTGTTGAAGGGAAACCTGCAGCCACATTCTATTGCAGGAACAATGAATAAACAAAACATGTTTGAAAGAAAACAAAAGTTTGCCTGAAGCCTCATCGACTTTTAATAATTAAAGCTTTCATTTCCTGATTCTATTTGAGTACTTCCATGGCTACGAATGCACGTATGTATGTATTATTTCTCAATAGGGTGTGTTCATGTTGCTTTCTGAGACATAATGTCTACTTGGGGAAAATTGCCTTTCATTGAAAGATCTCTGATGAGCACAAGTGGCGTGTCGGAAATAGCTATAAGATCTGCCAAAATGCTTTCAATAGTTTTCCCACTGATAATTATGTCCTTATTTGCACCTACAGTGAGCGCTTGTTTGTCAACAAATTCGTTGAGAAATTTTTAAATAATAATAATACATAAGTATAAGTGTCTGGTTGGAGGTTTATTTCATCCCTCAATCCATTGATATTAAGCATATTCGTTAAAATAAACGTAAGGAGGTAAAATTCACAATCTTCATTTTCGTTTCAGGTAATTTGATAATTTGGAATCATGGCGACCAGTCCGAGGCCAATGAAAAAGGTGCCAATCCACATGCAGGTTTGTACCTCGTCTACTTACATACGAGTATCCATCGATTAATGTTACCTTTCTTTGTTTGCAGAGTGCTCAAAACCGAGTTTATATTAAAAATGGACAAGTTGTCAATCATGACAGAACTTTTAAAGCCGATCTTTATATTGAGGATGGCATCATCAAGTAAGTATCCATCAAAGCCCCAAAAGTTTTGTTGAAATAAATATATCATGGCTACATAATTTTTATCTCAAGATATGTGGGTCCCGGCTCCAACATCAACATTCCTCGTGGTGTACATGTAATCGATGCATCCGGCAAATTGATCATACCCGGTGGCATTGATCCACACACACACTTCGAGTTGAAGGTCGGTGGCGCTGTGTCGGTAGACGATTTCTATAAGGGTACCAAGGCGGCCATTGCAGGAGGCACCACCACCATTAGTGAGTATCTCTGACCAAAGTTAATATTGTTCGTCCTTACGAATGATACCATTGCAGTTGACTACGTGCTTCCGAACAAGGGTGAATCGCTCGTTGAGGCCTACAATAAGTGGCGTGGTTGGGCTGATCCCAAAGTCTGCTGTGACTATGGCTTGCACGTGGGGATTACTTGGTGGTCCAAGTCTGTGTCGGATGAAATGCAAATCTTGTGCGAGGAACTAGGCGTCAACTCGTTCAAAATGTTCATGGCCTACAAGGGATTGTACCAATTGAATGATTCTAAGTTGTTGGATGTATTCGACCGTATACGCTCCTTGAATGCTGTTGCGCAGGTATTTACCTTACCGCATTGACTGAGTAGTTGGGAGCGTATTCTGCAATATGTGTCTCCAATGTATAGGTTCACGCTGAGAATGGTGACGTTATTGCCAAGAATATCACAAAATTGCTGGCTGCTGGGGTTACCGGTCCCGAAGGCCATGAACTTTCGCGCCAGGAGGAGGTGGAAGCGGAGGCTGTAAATCGAGCTTGTATTTTGGCACATCAGGTAAATACGAAATGCTTTTTTTAAAATTAGTTCCACATAATTTTAAGTCTGTAAATATGAAAGAATGGCGTATGGCAGCAAGAAATTTTATAGCTAATTTCTCACTTAACTCTTCATCATATACTCGTACACCTTTAAACTCGTAAACTCCCGGAATTTGGGTAATCAATGTTCTATCCATATACTTGCCTAATGTAGTACGAGTATGTCTGATATACAAAATTTCTTTTTTTAACTTTGGAATCATCAAGGAAGTTTAGTTCCATTACATTTTAGAGGCTATCATACTTCCCAAGCATTGATAAAGAATTGATATTCCAAGCAGGACTTCAACACAATGCTTTGTACAAGTGGTTTCAATACAATGCAAGAGAACGCATATTCGCCGGGTCTGAACTCCTTAGAAACAATGTATGCCCTATTTTGGAAGACATTGTCCAAAACTGCAACAATCACAATCAGTATAATTGCGATTTTAGCACATATTCCCAGTAATCCGGCTTAAGGGGGTAGATCTCCACTAGTCATAGTATAAAGCAAGGAGATTAGAGACAAGAATATGAATTAAATTTGGCCCCATGACTCAGCCATCGCGTGATCGAAATGGTGCCGGATAGATCGAAGCCGTTTGTATCACTCAGGACCATTAAATATTGCCAAAAAGGAGGAAACAATAATTTGAGTTTAAGTTTGGGGAAGTATAGGGAAATAATATAATTTCCAGCAATACTGTTGTTGAATAAAAATGGACTTATCCTGGAGACATAATTACCCAACAAGCGACGTCTTCTTTCAGTTCACTGTGGTGTTGTAATATTCCTAGAGACACTATTTATTACATGTATTAGCGTCGAAGAACCTCAAGTTGGTCATACTCGTATTGGCCACATGTGTTGTACCCTGTAAACAATCAGACTTGCATACGGAGATCCTTCCATTCGAACAGAAATTTGGTGACCTCCTATTCTGTGTCCACAACAATTTTCGTAGTTTCATTGGATCTCATTCTGGGATTCCATATTTGGGAGCTTTATGGAAAAAATCGTATATGCAGTCGTTTGTTCTCGACAAATTCCCACCTCACCATCTATTTCGATGCCTGGGACATGACATTGTCCTGTACCCAGATAAGACAAACTTTTTTTTTCGTTACCCCGTTAAGTGTGCTTTTATATTCTCTTGCCATACTCTTTCAAATGAGAGTGCTTTCCAGCGCCCTTAGTCCACCCTGACAAAATATCCATTATCATTTGTTTTCGAGGTAGATTCAAACAGGCAAATCTTGGTTTAAAACTAATCGTCATTTCTCTCGTTTATAATAATTACTTAGTTAAGTTTCATTGTTCGAATACCAATCAAAACCCTTTCCATTTGATATAATTATATATGTGTATATTTGCTGGATAAGTAGATGATTCCACACAAGATTATGTGCCATTAACGAACCTTATGGGTACTTCTCCAATAAGTACTGAGAAATTTGAGGGTTTGTTTTCTGGACACATTCCATTGTGCTGCGTTAGTGTATAATAATATTACTCAGAAATATAATACAATGTGCGAAATGAAAGTGCTGAACATTTTTTAGCTTACTAAAAACTGTGAAAATTGAGCATGCAAGACATGGCTTGGAAGAGATTCTGGTTAATGAACTTCAAATGCCTGCCCCTTTGTTTTATGTATTCCATATTTTCGGTAAATATTTAATTTTAGAATCCATTTTTCTTTTATTAACTCAATTACGCATTCGTTTTTGTATTGAACTCACTTTTTTAACACCATAACTTCTTAACCGTTTCTCTCATTTGTACTCTCTCATGGCTCACTCAACTCTCGCACACGCAGATGAGAGCTCCGCTTTATGTAACGCGCATCACTTGTAAGCCCTCGGCCGAAATAATTGGGCGTGCCAGGCGCAGCGGTTATTGTGTCTTCGGCGAGACTTTAGCCAGCTCAATTGGACTCTCCATGCACGGTGTGCACAGACGGGACCAGTTGTACTACGTAACATGTCCACCGATACGGGAATCGATTGAAACACCAAGGCAATTGATGAAGTCGCTGGGGTAGTAAGTATTCACAATTGGGGAGCTTTTTAATTTCTCGCACATTAAAACAAATTTTCGTACTAAAATATGTAGCTGGACTGAGGTTACCTCGATTCGAAGGCCGAAACGTTATTCAATGAAATCCATTATTTGTACTAATCATAGTTTTACTAATTTGATGGGGATTAAACAACGTATCAAGGGTAGTCGATTTCGAGTTTGGGTTTGATGGTTGCTAAATTGTTCATTTACAAATTTTATCCGTTTAGACATACCTCTACGAATAAGTTAATAGAATACAAACTAGATGATTTCTAGAATTTTACACCAAAGAAACTGACTACCTACCATCCTCCTACCTTATTTCCTCCATTGCCCAATACGAAGTGTCAATGAAAATGGAAGAAAAATAAGCAAACTTGCGTTTTAAGATAATTTATTCAGTGTATTTTGTAATGGGTTCCATTGGATGGTTCAAACAAAGAGTTTATTCTTAAACCCAAAATTATGTCCATAGACATCGTTTTAAGGAGAATAACTTAGAAGAGCCAAGTGAGCATAAAGTAAAATTTTACTTAAATTGGAGATTTATCTTTTTAAACACAAAACGATGTCCTTTTCCTGCGTGTAATGTAAAAACGGACTTCCAGCGACACTATGACAAAAGGGTGTTCGCCGAAATAGAAATTTTTTAGGCGACTTTCATCAGCACTTTTATTTTTCAATGGGCGGAAAATGTTTAACTTTGAATAAACGTGCTGCAACAACTGTCATTTTTATCCTCAACCCAAGAACCGAATCCGAGTAGAATGGTTCGCTCTTCTATTCCTCCATAGGTAATTTAGCTTTATCTAAGGACTGCTTTTCACAGTATTGCATTTTAGGAACAGAATTAATAGCATTGAAGAATATTATTCATCAGCATTCCAAGGTATACTTACAAAAATAGGGAAAGACGCAGATACAACAATTTCGGGTTGAAGACACTAAAATCATAGCAATATTATACAATAATCTGTTGCTGCTTAACTGATATTAACGATATTCTTTTACATTAGGGATGCCCGAGTTTTTACTATATTGGAGAAGGAACTTTTCCAAACATGTTCCAATCGAAGCGTGAACAGGGATATCAGGCATAGCAGAAGTAGTGTTAGCCAAGTGGAGTGACCATACAAGACTCAGGTAGAACGATTACAGCCATTTTGTTCATGAAATGTTGGTGGATGGGAGCTGAATCCTGACACATTAAAATATCTTGGAATAATGGCCGACATTTTGAGTACTTCTCGACCAGTTACTGGGGGAATGAACCAAATATTGCATCTGGTTAGACAGCTAGATAAGAAACTGTTCCAAGATAGAGAGCGTCATTTGTGGAATCGTCTGCTGGTTAAGCTCCGCTCAATTTAACAAAATTTCTGTTTTGCAATTTGTTTTAATTTTGTTTCACAAATTTTGGATCTGGTTTTTGTGTTTGTTTTCTTTGTCACAAATGCTCTATTAACAAGGTTCCCGTAGCTTCACAGCACAATTCTAGATTCGCTTAATTAACACATTTCTGTATTTGTTCTTCTCCACTCTACTCCACTAGTGATGATCTCCAGACCACCGGCAGTGATAACTGCACCTTCAACATGAACCAGAAGGAGTTCGGGAAGGGCGATTTCACCAAAATTCCCAATGGCGTCAACGGCGTTGAGGATCGCATGTCCGTTGTCTGGGAGAAGGGAGTGCATGCAGGTCTTTTGGATCCATGCCGGTTTGTGGCTGTGACCAGCACCAATGCAGCCAAAATTTTCAATCTGTATCCGCAAAAAGGATGCATTGCGGTTGGCTCTGATGCCGACGTCGTCATTTGGAATCCGAATGGCACACACACCATCTCCAAGGATACTCACCATCAGGCGTGCGACTTCAATATATTCGAGGGAATGCAGTGTCACGGTGTGCCCGAGATCGTGCTGGTGCGTGGCCGCATTTGTGTCGAGAACGACATTGTGCATGTAGCGGAGGGTTATGGTCGGTTTTTGCCGACACCCACTCGTCCACCTTTTGTGTACGATTTGCTCGAGGGCAAAGTGAAGCTCAACGAGGAGCGCAATGGCGGAGAGCATGAGGAGCAAATTAACGGCAGTTTGGCTGCTCTACAGATAGAAATTCCGCACCAGGAGTCAGTTACGCATGATATGTTGGCTGGAAACTATTCAAGAGCAGCTGCAGGGTTACCTTCTGGCAGCGCCTCTCCTTCCGGTTTAGGTCACGTTTTTGGCCAACACAATATGCAAGAGTCATATTCCTCAAGCGGTAGTTCTGCGTTCTATATTCAAGCCCAGTCTAATAATAATAATTTTTCATTGCAGAGGAGTCGGACATTATCGGCGATCGCAACTGTATTAATGTAAGTCATCCACGTGCCAAATCCCCGGACTTCTGGTAAACAACAACAATTGGAGTAACCATCGCACAATTCTTCGGCTTCATTGCCGATTCATTGGGGTCTCCAGAGCAACACCCATACACGCATTCGGAATATTAGGATGCAGAGGCAAACCAAATCCTTACATTACTAAAGCATAAACATAATTAACTCGCATATAATCATTAATTAACAAATACCAAAATCGCGTTTTGCGTGCAAATGTAGCTTAACTTATTAATTTTGAATTTGTTTAATTTTAGTTCGAGCAAAAATACAAACACAGTCGTATTTTATGTGGCTTTATAACACACTCTTCTCTGCATTACTCTCTACTCCTGTGTATCTTATTTTCCATGCTCGTGAAACTAGGAAAATTTGAATAAGACCATTGCTGCATCAAGCATGCATATTGATATGAAATCTTTGTTATACGCGGAACGAGTTCTGTTGTTGATAATTTGTAATTTTAAGTTAGTCATCAATTTTGCAACATGCAAGAAGGAAGGCATCCGAAGCGGAACGTTAATGTTACTTTATGTTAATTTTTCTTAAATATTTAACGTTCAATTTTATGCAAGAATTAATAAACTTTCTATACTAAAACATGCTGTTATTCATGCTCCCAATTTGTGGCGCAAGCACTGGTAAAATCTGCTGACATGCGAACATCTTCAATACTCGTGCTCAGTAACCCTGCTGGCCTATTAAGAGGACAGATTCAGATTAGATATCTGGCAAGTGAAATGCCGCATGCAGGCTCGTCACGCCCACCAAACCACGAGCTCCACCTTTACAGCCAATGCAAGATGAAATGCAAACTGTCAGAGCCATTGCTCCTCCAAGACTCCTTTGCGACGATGCGAAATTGCTGGATTGCTCAGAATATTTCCCGCGCAGTTTTTACAGCGGGGAACTTCGGGAACCATCAACCTCGCGTGTGTTGCTAACTTCATACAAGATTCATCAAGTATATTTAACACACCGGGCACACTCTGACTGGGAATGTTACTCGTGTTTCTGATCTGAATGTAGAGCATAAGAAGCGCAACAAAAACAAAGGAACTCAGAGAAACCCCCTTCTATAGGGCCACCAAAAAGGTATCAATTGAGCTATGCGAGCTTGAAACATCCTTCGAATAATATACTATAAATGGTGCCAGGTCTGTATAATGATTGCTCTCTCAATCCAAAGACAATATACTACAAAGATACTACATCGTTGTCTTCACTTAGCGAAATGAGTTAAAATTGCGTGGCTGACTATGCCATTATTATTTCGCTCAACGCCCGAAATCGCTCGGCAATGCAAGGGCAAAACCTGTACATTCTTGTTTTGTTACGAGTTCTATATGTGCATGTGTGTTTACTACTATGTGCGATGTTTCTATGCTTGCTTGCAGGTTTACTGCATGCATATGTGTGTTTTTTTTTTCGAGGTGTAAAGTAGTCAAAAACCCTTGTAGTGTGGGGCCTTAACCCCACACTTGTGTATGTGAATGTGGGTATGTTATATTTCTATTTCTTTATTTCTGAATTTGAAATGAAAACGAATTTCAATCATAGCAATTGAAGACGAGGTATTAGCAAAGTCAAAATTAACAGCGGACCAGTTGTAGTGTGTACTGGTGTGTACATGCATTTTGAATGGCTGTAGGAAAAGAAACAATCAGCCAAGTCGACTTTGTTAACCCCTGCACACATGTTATGCCGATATATATTTATACAAATGTTCTTATTCGGCAGTGTATAATATTAAATGTTTTCAGGAACCGTAGATTTAGATTTTTCATAAGTGCAAATAATATAAATGTATTTATTAATTTTTTAATGTCCTCGTATATTACTAATTATTAATAATTATTATTATTATCTATGAAAATCGTCACACAGTCATTCTTATTGAATACTAACTGCAACGATGACCATGATACTAATCTGGACTGCAACTTCTCCCTGACTATCGTATGACCAAATTATTGATTCCGGACAATTTAGACAATTCTGATATTCACGACGAAATGACATTTATTAACAATAGTACTGAAAATGAAAAACCGAATACAGAAGCTGCCGCTTCGCGTTACTTTGCGGGTTACAGTTTGCAGGCTAGACCTTACAAGTTTAAATGCGTAAACTGCAACCTGACTTGGGGGCTCTTTGCAATTGGATACAGAAAGATTTATTAAGGAAAAAAACTACACACCAAATCTTCTCCTTAAAAATCCCTCTAATATATTTTTCCAGATCTGCCAAATACATTTTAAAGTATTTGGAGACATATTTCCATACATCTATCACACAAGACATTTAAAACAAAGAATTGTTGTCTCTTGTGTAACCCAAACTACTTAAAAATATCCATATTGGTTTTCGCATGGAATATTCGGCACACATAGACTGGAGGTCCTAAAATTTCTGATAGTGGTGCTACTTAGATATATACAATATTTTAAGGTTCATGTATACTTTGAGGATTTTGATTTCTTGGTTTTGTAATCATTTCCGTCATCGATATTCTTTGTATTAAATATTTCAAATCTTTTAACCATTCAATTCCATTGTTCTTGGAGGTGTTTTTTTGACGGCAAAACGGTTATTGATGTTGGTTTATTTAATTATTTCCTGGATTCATGAAACCAAAGTTATTGATCGAGAAATGGGAGATTTCCAAAGTCACATGCTATGGGTAGAGTACAATATGACACGCATGTGGATTAGGCTTATTGGGGAGACCACAAAAAAAAAAATTGCGCCACTTACAAATTTTGGTTATGCAACTATATTTTAAAACAATAATTTGCTTTAAACAATGCATTAATTGCACTATATTAATATATTATCTAAAGGATAATAAAAATATACTATATAGCTGGAGCAAATAGTACACTAGATGTATAAAATATTCAAAAGTAAAATATTTCCTATGCATGCATATTTATTTTATATTGTCAAGTGTTCTAATAAACACACAGCATGCTTTCTCATGACATGGCGAAACTTTTTTATAAGCAAAATCACAAAAGACTTGCTTTAAGCCCCACTTTCTGTATAAAAAAGCTTTGCCATATAGAAAATTCATTCTTGTGTATTTTGCCCAAGCCACACAAATCAGAAAATAAAAATTTGATTTATTATTATTATAATTTATACAAAAATTAATTAGTGGACAATTTGTAAGAGGGGCACTGGCAACTGCGGCTTTCAGCTCTCGTGTAATAAATATGGTGTACCAGTTTTTTTTGATTTAAAATCATTCGCTTCTGTAGTGAGCACACACACACTCTAATATTATTCATCCGAATGTGCAAACTACAACAATAGCCATGTGTGTGGCTGACGATTGATACATATTCACGGCTGCTTCGTTACATTGCCGATGATTTTTCCAATATGGTTGCCATACACTTCAATATCAAGAATGATAGAATATCATTCTTGATTCAATATGTTGATTTTCGAGAGAGCAATGAAAGGTCTTTCAGTATATTGTCTTTGCTCAAACTGGGCAAAAACACAGTGGAAACTGTTCAATGAAGCAGAAGACTTTTTCAGATGCTCTGGGCTGCTCTGCGTTGTGTTCAAGGAGCTGGTCCTATGTTCAACCAGTAAAGAGAATGAAGTGAGGTAGATCGACGTCGGGATACTTTTTACTCTAAGATAATTAAAGAAACCACGCCCATCGAATTAAAGTGGGCGTATGTGTAAAACCATGGTGATATTGCACATACATAAAGTTGATCTTTGAAGGCACGTTTCTTATATTACTGAATTGTGATAGGTGAGTCGGCTGAAATGGTACGCCCACTATAATCACTAAGATTCGTAATATATTATTCATAATTCTTACATGTACGCTTATACACACATGAATTGAGGGCGTGCGATTCAAAATAACCAATGCTTTTCTTTCATTTCACTATGATTCATCAACAAAATTTCGTTCACCTTAGATAGGATTTAGCATTTAAGGCAAAAGTAGGTGCGTCACTGGAACCTTGCGTGAATTGGCGTGCTACACAGGCACTGGGTATGTGAATTGTGGGTGTAGAAATATGGCTTTATTGTATGCGCAGAGTAGTGAGTCCACTTCCATAGAATATTATTTTTAAATATTCAATTGGAGCATAGGTAGGACGATTTTTATATTGGGGCCACGAGAGTTCCTTATATGGGAAATAGGCGTGTTCTTTATTTATTCCACCCCATTTCTTCAATAGGTTTTAAATTATGAATCTGCGGTAATAGTGGGCGTGGTAGTAAATATATGCGCTCACATTTTGCATAGAGTCTAGTAGGAACCACAACCACAGAACTTCCCTATACTGTTGTATCAATTCGATCAAAGTTAGATATAGTTTAATAAAGATACCTGTAGTTGCGTATATGAGAAGTAGACGTGGTCTTTGTACAAATGGGTTGGTATAGCTATCGGATTCTACCTTAAAGTCCAGACTATACTTTTGTAAAGTTTCATTAAGATATCTCTAACGGAGTGGAAAAAAGTTGGCCACAGACGAACAAAAACATTAATGACTCGTACAATGATTGCTGGTATATTTGTTTATAAATATGTATGTATGTTCATACCTGTCGCGCCTCCTTATGGTAGTTGAAAAACGACTCAAAACCAAACATTTTGTATCCTTTTCCCCTTTTTCAATGGCAAACTGCGGTTTTCTAAACGGCGCGTAGACATATCCTAATAATTTTCCATAGACGCGTGCAAAAATGCCACAAATAAATAAAGTAAATAAAAACATTTAAGCGAATTTTACTTCAATATTTAGAAATTGAACCACAGATCCGACACAGTTTTTCTTCACGTATTTAGAAGAGTAATCGGTAGTCACTATGACTTTGTCCTAGTCTTTTGAGGAGTCTACACCATGTTTACATGGACAAACCGAAAGAGAAATTAGGTCCGTCGCGAACAAAAAGTTTGTATAAATTATCATTTTTGCCAGCAAAAAAATTGCAGAGAGAGAAAATGAGAGACTAAGTGACAGGTCGTTGTGAGAGAACTTACAAGTAAATTTTTAATGGTAAGAATTTGCAATCACTGAGAACACCCCCTCCCTCACTGAGAACATCCCCCTCCCTCACTGAGAATACTCTGAAATCTTTTGCATATTTCCTTCAAGGTCGAGATTATCACATCGTTCCTATTAGACTCTCATCGCTATTCCTGCATCCAGGTCCGGCCTTTACCGCAGGAGCACATTTTCCACATATTTCGCAACGGTGTCCCAGTTCTCTTTGCTGCTTAGCATGGCCTCCATAAAGTTTTCCGATTTCCATTTCAAGAGTGGTGCAATCTGTTTGCCACCTTGTGAATTTGATAAGGTGTGCTCTGCATCATCCTCATTGCTATCACCGTATATGCACTCAGATCCTTCGATTTTTCCCATTCAGCGCGTGAGGTAGAAATTCAGGTTGCCGGCTGTTCCTCCTATCCAGCTCGCTTTGTCGGGGATGAGTCTCGCTGTCCATCATCGCGCATTTCGACGGCGTAAATATATATCGTATTTGGCGATAGTCGCATATTAATTATATATCATCTTTGGTTTCACAGCATTGGGGAAAACGAGATGCGCAAATCGAAGGTTCTGGACACAGCAATATTGTAGATCTAGACTTATAATTTGAATATAACGATTCTTCATGTTTGTCTTGAACACTGAACTAGGTTTTTCTTCAAGTGTTTTTGTCTTGAGGAATTAAGTCAGCTTTTATACGCGGATATGAGTATGCAGGGATATAAAGCTCAGATTACACGCCTAGTCCTAAGTCTAGTCGGAATGGAATATTGCTCTATGTATACAATATTAACAGTATCCAAACTCTTCTCATATTTTTTGTATGGCATCAGTCCTCGGTCGCATTTTGTTCCAGATTGGCCTCAAGGAATGGTGAATTTGAAACAAATGTTGTGGGTGGGAAACTACCAAAGTCTTATTAAATTATGTAACCAGAGCTTTTGAAGAACTAACGTATCTAAGTATACAACAAACCAGCGACATGGACGCCCTAGAACTCACGCTCCATTAATTTTCATAACTACGTGAGGCAATAATTTCGAAAAGCATATAAATAGATAGTTACCCGTAGCAAGGGATTATTACACCTAAGCAACTGCTAAGAATGTCGTTCACATGAGCAACCTACCCTATTAGATGTGGTCACCATGGAAACACTTTGCCGTACAAACAGAAAGTTTCATTGCTTAATTCGTCGGTGCATTACCAGAAGCAGTATCTCAAGTCGTGTCGCAGGAACTTAATAATGTTGCATCAAGGCATAATCTTAAGAGAAGGACACATAACGCGAACAATTTATAACTTAGTTGAGTATACGAAAAGTTTAATGGAATTGCTAAATAATGGTTATATTGTTCTACGTGTAGATAAAGGACCAACGCTACGAGGACGTGATCGAATGCATTATAAACTTTGGCGACGCGGCCAACACTAGACCCGGCCTCTCCATCTTGGGCTATTGCTACTATCATGCCCAGAAGTACGAGGAGGCAGCCACGTGCTATGAGCAGCTGTGCAGCCTGGAGCCCAAGGAACCCAAATACAAGTAGGAGAGTGCGTTATTCTCTAACTTTGGATATTTCTATTTCTGTAACTTGGCCAGATTCTACTATGCTCAGTCCCTCTACCAAGCGGGCATCTTCGCCGACGCTTTACGCTTGCTCAAGCAAATCAGTGAGTACGGAGAACTGAAGGAGCAGTGCTTGCAGCTGCAGAGCGCCATCATGTATTCGAGTGAAGACTATGCCGGCGCACAAAGTGTTCTCAACCAGCGCACAGGTGGCAACGCGGACACTCTCAACGATGAGGGTTGTCTGCTGTATCAGGCGGATCAGTACGAAAATGCTGTGCAACGCTTCACGAACGCTCTGCAGGTGGGCGGCTTCAATCCACTGGTGGCCTACAATTTAGCTTTGTCGCACTTCCGCAAAAAGGAGAAGACTCAAGCGATTGACTACACTGGTAGGTGGCAGCGTGATAGTGGTGTTCAAATTCCACCAAGAAAATGAGAAACTCTTCCTTTACCCTTTCCCAGTGGAAATCGTTGAACGCGGTATTCGCAATCATCCGGAATTGGGCATCGGTGCACAGATTGACACCGACGGCAGTGCTCGCAGCGTTGGCAATCCTATTACCATGGCCATGTCCGGCATAACTCAGGCCTTGAATTTGAAGGCAGCCATTGAGTATCAAGATGGAAATGGTGAGTCGAAGACGATGAGTAAGCGTGACTGACTTCTGCTCCCTTTTAAACACAGCTGATGCTAAACTTTGATAATACATTTTCTCTTTTTCGCCTCTCAGTATTGCATTTTCACAAGTGCCGATAACTGACTATAATGGTGAAGTCAGTCTTCAGCTAATTTTCCGATTAAGAAAAGCCACACATTGATTATTTTTCTGATTTTATTCTCCACGCATACGTCCGAGTGAAAAATTTTTTATGTGCGGCTATTCTAAGTCACGATAGGAGTAGAGCCAGTGCTTCTTGGAAGCTAAAATTTGAAGCTGGATTTTCAGTAAACAACCGCCGAGTTGTGGGTATATGGATGTCAATAATATCAATGGGATTGGGCCGGGGCAAAGATTGTCTTGAAGGGGAACACATATGGACTCCTTCCATATTGTCAACATTATTGAAGCATATTTGTGTGGGTACTTTCAGATAAGTAGATACTATTTTGACCACCTTAGCTTAAAATATTGCCTGATTCAGCGAATCTAGGCAGTATACATATATCAAGTGGCAAATGAACTGCGTTCATGGGAATGTTCTCTTAAAAAGCAAGTTCCCCTTTATAAAACAATTCAACTGTTGAAGACAAGAGTTGATTTGAATAAAAAATAGTTAACTGAAATTATTAATAACTATTAAAAAGTAAACTACACAAAATCAAGGAATTGCGTAAGAATAAAACAAAAATGTCGAACCAAGTTCCATTTTCGAAATTGGCAAAAGTAGCACTTGCGGCATTAACAGCTGCTCCGATTCAGGGGAAAATGCTTAAGAAAATCAAATATATCGGTGAAATGGACTAAGAATCGGATGAAGATGGAGTCCTTCCATATTCGGAGAGTAACTAATTTCATTTTGTGCAAACTAACAATAATATATTTCGCATAAAAACCAGGATCGCCTGCATAATACAAAAATGTGCGCATCTTCCGTGAATTATTTAATGCGTCGTCT
Source organism: Clusia tigrina (assembly GCA_920105625.2). Taxonomy (NCBI): domain Eukaryota; kingdom Metazoa; phylum Arthropoda; class Insecta; order Diptera; family Clusiidae; genus Clusia; species Clusia tigrina. The sequence goes on along the minus strand of OV050031.1, from coordinate 30,471,860 downwards.
GTCTCCAGGCAATTTCGCCCCAAGAAATGTTCCACTGACCACTCCACATGTTTTATATAATCTAAAGTCGTAAAACTATATTCTCTTATACAAATTGCTACAGTCGAATTACCCAAAATACGCCCTCTCGATCAAACCGATAAATCGTAATCACCTCTGTTTATATACAGTCGATCTTGAAAATGCACGGACCACAATTTATTTTAAAAATGGTGTTTGTTATAATTTACAGTGGATGCGGCACGAGAGGCGCTCCTCGACTTACCACCACGAGCCGAGAGTGAGTTGGACCCCGTCACCTTGCACAACATGGCTTTGACCGACACGCAAGGTCCGGTGGCAGGTCTCCGCAAATTAGCATTCCTGTTGCAACTGGGGCCACCAGCCTGTCCGAAGGAGACGTTCGCCAACATATTGCTGACATGCTGCAAACATGAAATGTACGAGACGGCAGCGGATATACTGGCGGAACACACCGATTTGACCTACAAATACTTATCGCAAGTACGCTATTCTAATTTATGTCTTCCTGGTGTTCTCTTTAACTGGAGATTATTGCTTTAAAGTACCTCTACGAGCTCTTGGACGCATTGATAACGGCCCAGAGTTCTTCGGAATTGGCTGAGAAGAAGCTGGGCACCTTGGCCTCCAGTTTGGCTGGCAAACTACGTAGTTTGGCTGCTAAAGTGCAGGAAGTGCGTACCACAACCGAACAGAATGCCCTAAGGAATGCGCTCAAGGATTACGAAAGCGTATTGGAACTGTAAGCATCTGTATTTGTGGCCAGGTGCTGGATAACAGAACTGAATTGCTTACGTTTCTCTTCCTCAGCTATCTGCCAGTGGTTATGGCCCGCGCTTGGATTTCGTGGCGTGACGATGACTTCGTCGGCGCTGAGCGGGAGTTTCGTTCAAGTGCTGAATTCTGCTCAGAGAATCCAATTTGGCGCCTAAACGCTGGCCACGTCCTCTTCATGCAAGGCGACAAATACAAGGAGGCAGCTGCATTCTATGAACCCATTGTGAGGCAGCATACCGATGATGTAAGTGCACCAGTATATGAATTTTAACATTCCTACCTATTTGCAATAGGAATTTCGCTAAAGAAATCAGTTTTAATTTTAATTTTTGTTTAAATATTTCTCCGATTATACACGAAGCCAGGACGTGCCGGAAGGTTCGTGACTCGCGATACCTACACTCTTAGCGAAAAATATCACAACAAACACAAGGAAGCTCTCATTTACTCGAATTTTTTGGATTGTTAACGAAGTCATAGCAAAATTGTGCGAAACTATTCCAAGGGTGTTACCTGCTTAGTGTATCCTGATTGAGACTTATGTATGTTCACTGAAAAAGATGTGCACCAAGGAAGCGCAAACCGTTATTTAAGCATAAATTCAATTAGCAGCTTCCAGCGGCAGTTGCTTCATTTTGGTTACGGTTTTAGATCGATTGTGAAAAACAATGTTCTCTCCAAAAGGAGTGGCAGCAGTTATAACTGTCAGGCCAGATATTATTGCTAGAATGAATGAATAGCCAAATCGTAGAGTAACAAACTCATGTGATAGCGACATTTCCAATAGAACAATTCCCTTTGTGCCTTGTGTACTTTCCTCTGAAGTGCTCCCATCCACTTTCATTCCAACTCATTGCATTAAGACAGTATTTGACCAATGTTTTATTTAATACATTCTTAAAAAAGTAAAATCTATTGAAATTAATAATTTAACATACATATTAACAATATTTAAGCTGTTAATGTTTTAATTACACAGGGTTCAAAGGGATCACAAACACATACGAAATGTTACACTAGGTTAGGTTAGGTTAATGTGGCAGCCAGTTCAAGGACCAGCTCACTCAGACCACCATGGGTCCATTGTGATACCACCGCGCCACAACGCACCTCCGATTCACTCGTCGAACCATTTTGAAGCCCTAATAAAGCGCAGGATTTGTTTGATCTTCGCGCTAGACACCTCTGTAAGAGAGCTAAAAGCGTATTTGCCTAAAGAGCCCGCTCTGCTTCTGGCCAGAGCGGGGCAACTACAGAAGAGATCTTCCACAGTCTCCTCCTCCTCCTCCTCATCCCCACAGCTTCTGCAGTATTCATGAGAGAATACTCCCAGCCTGAGAGCATGTCTGCCGAAAAGCCAGTGACCAGTTATACATGCCACGACCTTAGAGATATTCTCTCTCGGCAGGGCAAGCAAGTCTCTAGTTTTCCTACTATTAAGTTCCGGCTACATTAGCCTAGTCGTTAAGCAAGTGCCCTCTTGTGCCCAAGACCCATTGGTCTCACGCACGACCCTATCCTTCAGCATCAGTTTACAGGTGGCAATAGGTATTCCAATTTCACATCTGTCCATGCCTAAAGGAAGGTTGGTACCCCGTCTGGCTAAGTCATCAGCCCTACAGTTTCCCGCAATATATCTATGCCCCGGAACCCATATAAGGCGTACCTTGAAAGCGGTACTGATATCATTTAGGGCTGCTCGGCAGTCCTGAGCAACCTTTGATTTCAGTGCCACCGAATTCATTGACAAGATGGCCGCCTGGCTATCCGAGTAGATATTTATAATATTTCTTGTTACGGCATGTCTATTTAAGTAGACGGCTACCTCCTTTATGGCTAGGACCTCTGCTTGATAAACACTGCAGTGGTCGGGGAGACGGAAAGAAAGTTCCAGTCCCAATTCTTGGGAGAAAACTCCAAAACCGACTCTATCGTCAAGTTTGGATCCGTCAGTGTAGAAATTAAGTTCCCCCCTTCTCCATGGCATTGGTGTTTGCCACTCTCTTCTAGACGGAATATATGTCTGGAAGTGCCTATCGAAGTTGAGATTAGGTATAGAGTGGTCAATGTGTTGGATAGAACTACTCCAGGTATGCACAATAGTCGAGTGACCAATCTGCCGATCATGCCATAACGCCGCACATTTCAGCCTTAGTGCTGATGTGGCGGCCACTTGTTTCCCTACCAGCTCTAATGTAGGGAGGTTGAGTATTACTTCTAAAGCTTTAGTAGGCGTGGTCCTTAAGGCACCAGAGATACATAAAAAAGCCGTTCTTTGGACCTTGCTCAGAAGCTTCAAATAGCTTTGTTTCTGAGTGGCTGGCCACCATACCAGTATTCCATATAGCAATATGGGTCTGACCACCGAAATGTATAGCCAGTGTTCGTGGGGATAGCCCCCACCTGATTCCGACCGCTTTTTTACATGTGTACAAAGCAATATTGGCCTTCCTGACTCTTTCTTCAATATTGGGTTTCCAGGTAAGTTTTCTATCTAGTACTAGTCCCAAATATCTAACTGTCTCCTTCATCGGAATTTCCACACCTTTGTATGTTAGCGGGGAGACCTCAGGAGATCTATTTTTCTTAGAAAAGAGGATTAATTCCATTTTCTCAGGGCTTAACCCTAATCCCCTTCTTCCCGTCCAACCAGTAAGCGTGGCCATGCTAGAGCGCAAAATATCCATAAGTGTTTGGATATTTCCCTCTGATCACAATTGCCAAGTCATCAGCGTAGGCGACGACATGGCAACCCTCCCTCTCTAAGGCTAGCAGTAATGAATTTACGGCCAGAGCAGGGGGGAGAGGACTCCTCCCAGAGGAGTGCCTCTGCAGACCTGTCTGCTTAAGGTGTGGGAACATAAGCTGGCAGTTACCCTTCTACTGACGAGTATCATTTCTACCATCGCTACCATATTAGGATCGAAGCCCAGAGCTTCTAACGCTCCCGTAATGGCGTTCGCATTTATGTTGTTGAAAGCGCCTTCTATGTCAATGAACGCCGCTAGTGCGAAATCTTTCTGCTGGATGGCTTTTTCCACTATACCAATAAGTACGTGTAACGCCGTCTCTGTCGATTTGCCCTTCGTGTATGCATGTTGTGCCGAGGAGATTCTACCAGTTGGTATAGCTTCCCGTAAGTGTGCATCCATCACTCTCTCCAAATGTTACACTAACACATACACACTCCGCTCAGATTGACATTTAAGATTCGTAACTGGTTATAACTGTGATGCTCAGCTTAGTTTACACAGAAATTATATCATTTATGTTTCTGGTTTGTGTCTGTTATCTAAAGACGAACAGTGCTGTGTTAATTAACAGCACTGAATCAATGAACAGAAAACCGCTGTTAAGGTGTTCTTAAATTGACAGTAACAGGTGCTTCAGGTGTCCTCAAATAGCAGTTTCTCCCACCTCCAATTACGATGCTGAAGAACCCACTACGAAAAAGGTGCACAGTTTAATGTGCTACTTTTCCGCAAGCTTTCAAATGTATTTAAAAACCAACAATTCAATCTGGATGAGTAAACTCAATTTCTCTTGGATTTTCATCTCCACAGAGTTATAATTACTTACTTAAATCAGTGAGTTGTCCCTTATCAAGCAATTGTCCGAGATCCGTAGTTATTAAATACAATAAACTTAACATATCTTAAAAGTGATTATTTATACAGTTAATTATTTGCAACCTTTTCGATTTCAGCTTGTCAAGCCTTGTTCTTAACTTTAGCTATTCCTTCCATAGATAATGTCAGTGTCGGCAGCAGTATTGGCGAACTTATGCGTGTCCTACATCATGACCTTCCAGAACGAGGAGGCCGAGGAGCTTATGCGTAAAGTTGAGCGAGCCGAGGAGCTTAAGGGCAACATGGGCAAACAGTACCATCACTTGTGCATTGTAAATCTGGTCGTCGGCACATTGTACTGCGCCAAGTCTAACTACGAGTTCGGTTTGTCGCGCATAGCACACGCACTGGAAAGTGGCTCTGGGGCTCGTTTGTACGCCGACACTTGGCTGCATGTGAAACGTTGTATTTTGGGTCTACTAACCGGCATGGCCAAGCAGAACATTATACTGCCCTATCCAGCTGTGGTTGAAGTGCTGAACTTTCTTAAATCTTGTGAAGGTGCCTAGTCTGTATCATTACATCGAAATATATATTTAATAACATTGTTTCAGTTTACGGACTCTTTACGCCTGCCAACATTTTTACCGCTGCAGATGAAGTGCCCGCGGAGCCACTTACCATTGGACTGGAAGCACGAAAGCTGCGTTTGTTGCTCATTAAGTTGAGCGAATATGATAACCAGTAAAATTGCACATCTGTTGGTAATTCTACATGAACATTTATTGAATATAATTTAGCGCGAACGTTTGAGACAAAAGAACCGTTCGATATATTAAAATAACATTATTAAAAATTGCAATGATTTACAAAAGTGATGATAACTTTTGAACTTAGTTTATAGAGGGAGTAGTTAACATTTGGTTAATGGTTACAATTTGAACTTAAAACGCTAGATGCAATGACGGCTACTAGTAAAGATATGGGTGTGCTTATTGTGACATTTACTAAACTAATTATTGTTTATATCGCTCCGTAAAGGTAACAGAAAAACAAATAAATCTGCTCTGATATCTTAATCGTGGCTAAAAATTTCAATTATCTGCCAAAACGGCGGAAGTGGCCATTTCGCTAATGCCGCAAGTGTTGTCACCGCGGTAGACGCGATAATACCCTTGCTCGCCCCACTTCGGGCCCCAGGAGTTCTTCACAATCCAGTAGGGCAAAGTCTTCTTAAGCATGGGGTAGTCGGAGACGCCAAACCCGACAATGAGCACGCCATGATCCAAATTCTTACGCGAGCAGAGTGGGTGCCATGGATGTGACACACCGCCACGGTAGAATTGCATGGCATTCGCATTTATACCTGCAATAAAAACAATTGCTGTGAACGAGGAAAACAAAATGCTGAAAATACTCCCGCACTCACCAATGGAAATAGGACCGTTGACCAGCAACCATTGAGCCATGGCGGTTTCGTTTTTGGGAAAGTCGATGGCGCCGTTGAGCTGCACATGGGACATACTTTTATTGAAATTACATTGTTCCTTACGTCCATGGTAAGGGTACTCGGTCTCCAATTCCAGTCCACCGATTTTCTCTATAGCTCTGAAAATTAAGAAAATTACTGATTGCTCTCAGAAGTGTATTTAGGAAGCCAGAGGAGCATGCGCATACTCATAAGCGTTGTCCGGTAAACCACCATTGCAGCCCGAATCAATGGTGTCGCAATCGATTAACTCCTGCTCAGAGTATTCGTCTAATTTTCCCGTCTTTACCGCGTGTAGGCCCTCAATATTGCCAGTCACACTGAAAGCCCAGCACGAACCGCAACTACCTTGGTTCTTCACCTAACGAAAAAAAATTCATTTCAGATCCTGCTTTGTAGAATGCTCAAAAATCGTAAAACAATTATAAACTACCTTCGAGATTGCACCTTTCTCCCTCCAGTCGAACTCTTTGGGCAATTCCACTTCTGGTATAATGGCAGCTGCATTCTTGCTGGGTTTATCGGCCTCGCGTTGCCACAATCCAGTGCGCTGTTTATACTCGCCGCTGGTCATATCGGCGAATTCTGTGAGGCCGTATTTAGCACTTCCTGCAATTCAGGAAGTCAGCCATAATTTGTGCCACACCCACTAAACACTACCCACTTACCCATTTCGTTGTGATTCAGTTCCTCGATTGTCTTCAGATTTTGCTTGAAAATTCTCAAACGCATTTGGCGTTCCATTGAGTTGTGGTAGATTCGCTTGTACTTCGTCTGGAACTTATGGAACAAATGCTCGGTCTTGTCCAAATTGTGATGATTGCGCTTCTTATGTGTCTTCTTCTCAGCATACTCAACGGAGCGACTGTGGCGTCTCTTCACAACTTCCTTCTGCGGGCACTTGAAGGTGACCTCTGTGCCTTTGTTCAACCAGGGCTGTGACCAGATTTCAACATCGCAACGTTCTGTCACGTTTTCGGGATTCACGAGATCGGCGTCTAATTTGGTAATGGTGCCAGAAACCAATTGAGAAGTAGCCGAATAAACTTTTCCAATTCTTAAGAATACAACAGAAAACTGTGAATAGGAGTACAAATTGTGACAGCTATTTGAAGCCGCTTACGTGTACACGGGACCATCACCGCTGGCTAATTGCTTCAAGGACTCTTGCAAGCGTTTTTCGGCTTCCACGATCTCGATTTGATTGGGAGCGCCAACAAGACCGTTTTCGTCACGCTTAGCGCGTATGTGGATGTCTTCAAACTGCATTTAAAAAAACGGATACACAATATTACGGATTGCATTCATAAATAAATTGTAATTCAAATCTGAAATAATTTTGAAATTTCTTTCTGTATACGAAGACTCGCTGTAATTCAAACTCGAGTATTGTTGGGAGGACAGTCCATGAAAAGAGCAACTTATACATTGGTCTCCCTTAAATAACAATTCGAAGCTAGCAGTTTTGGACGTAACTATACCAAACTTACAAATAAATTTTAGGTTCTCAGATTTTATGCGTAACTAGAAGATAGTATAAAGAATTGGGTGTAGCAGTTAATGGATTGCGGCCCCATTTCGAACGAATGGTAGGTATATAACAATTAGAAACAGTGCCGTTTTGTTGCCATGTCCTCGCTAGCCTAAAGGAAATGGAAACATGCTTTTCTACATTTACAACCATCCGGAGTTGCTGACAAATTTGGATAGCTCTGAAAGTTCTAAGCTAGAGCTATTTTATAGAGATATTTGAGTCGCAAGGGAGCGAGGGCTGGGCAATCACAAAGAAAGTGTACGTACGACTGTTTCTTTCCCCTGTGGGTGTTTAGAGCTCCTGCAATGAGCATTGAACGAATGGTATTATAAGGTCATTTAATTATAATACAAACGTACTTACCCATAAAGTTCATATACAATTGATTTATTCAGTACAGTAAAGCAGCCTAAAAGTATGTTAACTAATTTCCATATGCTACAGAACTGGTTATATATGAGTGACATACAAGGTTAGTCGACGTTTCATACAAGGAGTAATATTGTGTGAGAAGTTTCCATAATTCTTAAGAAATGTTCACACCAATTATACGAGAAAACGCAAACATAAATAAAATTATATTTGTATTTTTCTAAATGCATAAGATAAAAAAATATTTGTACAAGAAAACAGCTTCAAATGAGAATGCTTCTAAAAATTCTAAAAATTCTAAAAATGACATCCGTCACATCTAAAAAATCTATTAAAATTACATCCGTCACATCTCTACTAAATGAAATAATAGGATTAGATATTAAGCTAACGATTATATATGAGTATTCTCTAATGATGTATGTTGGTGCACAAGGGCAAGCCAAAGTATAAGCTGCTCACCATCCGGGACACTCGGCGTTTAAGATCCCAAGTTACAGCGGACAACTATACTTTTGAAGTTGTCAAGGAATTTATATACCTAGGGCTCTGCCATTAACACCGAAAACGACGTTAGCATGGGGATTAAACGAAGAGTCACGCTTGCTAATAAGTGTTACTAGAGCCCTCTCTCGACCGACTAAACAGACACTCTACAAGACGATAATCCTGCCCGTGTTACTCTATCGCACAGAAGCGCTGCTCGTGTCGCAGACTGATGCAGCTGCGCTTGGGGTGTTCGAGAGGAAAATTCTTCTTGAAATCTTCGGTTCTGTTCGTGTCGGCGATGACTACCGTATTCGGATGAACCATGAACTGGACGAGCTCTACGCTGATATTGACGTAGTCAAACGCATCACTATATAATGCTGGCTTGGACACGACGTGCATATGGATGAGGAAGCTCCAGCGAAAACGGTGTTCGAAGCGGAAGCCGCTGGACGACCATGCCTCCGATGGAAAGACCAAGTCGAGAAAACCCTAACCACGCTTGGTATAACGGATTGGAGAAGACGCGCGCACAGCAGAGGCGCCTGGCGACCGCTGTAAATTTCGACCGTAACCCGATAGCGGGTTATTTCGCAGATTCTGTGATTAAGCCACGAAAGTAAGTAAAGTATTCTTGAAAATATATATACATACGAGTATATTATGAATAATGTACTTTTTTAAAAAAGCCGTGTATGTAAAATCATCGCAAATTTTCATTTTGAACTCTGCTGCGGTATGGAGTTGGAAGAAAAGATAATTATATTTGAGTGTACAAAAATTCATCTTCAAAAAATTTGTGCACTAAATTCGATTTTGTTTAATTTTTACACACACAATTTTATAACTTCAGATCTCAAGGCAAGCTTTTATAAGATATTTCATCTTTAGAAACTTTTTTACAGGCTTCACGAAGCAATTTTAAAAACAATTCCTCAGCCAAGAAAACAGGTTTAAAAGCATTACATTCCAAAAAAAATTATAATTTATTGCAATGTGCGGTCATGGTTTCTTCGAATTTGATATATATGTAAATGGCACACGGGAGTAATGGATGTTTAAACATATGCCTAGAAGTATGCAATAGTTCTCGAATATAAGGAAATGTCAATTTTTGCTTGACAATCCGCACACGAATTTTTATAGTAATTACTTGGGACCTTTTTTTATATCCCTATCAAAGTTTTCAATCTAATTTGCTGACTTCATTATGGTTAAAATTTTATTTTTAATAAACACAAACAATTTCATCACTTTCTTAATAATGCTCAGATAAACCACGCTTTGAATTATTATGGTTAAACATTAATTTCGGAATATTTTGTTTTCTCAACACCATAAAATGAAATTTTGCAGTAAATTTGTTTTTTATTTGCATAACGGGATGTGAAGATTTGTGCCTCGTTAACTACGAATTATTAAGACATAATTACATTGAATATTTCAGTAAACATGAATAAACTTTAAATTAAATTATGGACCTCAAATTTGAATCACATCTAAAACATCTGCTGTTGTTGCTAGGCCTTTCTCTCTAATGATATAAGTCAGTTGGGAAGTTTTCTCATGTAATGATTTTACACAATCCAGTGATGGATCATTCAGCATTACGGTAATTTTCGTACAATATTGAAACATATATGATTGCATACTTTTAAGATCTTATCTGGAGTTTGAGAATGAGTGCACCACCCTATGTATTTAAGCCAAGACACAATCCATGCAGATAAAAACTCCCTTCGATACTTTTAGAATACCTCTATCAATAAAAGCTTACTCAAGAACCCTCTTTCGAGGTGTAGAGAATGCTCCGGAATGTTCTCGAAAATAAAAGCTTACGCAAGAACCCTCTTTCGAGGTGTAAATAAAATTCGAGAATGTTTTCGAATTTATACCGAAGTTTAGGGAATAGTCTAGAACTCTCTACTTGTACCATTTGAAAGGTATATAAGCTGCTAGCAATTCAAAGTCGAGACGCAGTTGAAAAGCAACCTTAACAGTGTGTACATCACGCATTTTAATCGAAGCAGCCATATTTGTAATTGTGATTGAAAAGTAATAAAGTGATTAAATGAATTATTAAATAAAGTGTAAGTTGTAATAAACTAAACTTTAAGCCTAATACTAAGTGTGTAAATTGCAATAATTAAATAAAGTTAATTATTATAATTTTACTACACAATCCAGTGGTACGAATCCGAGTATTGAGAGTTCGAGTAAATTGTCAGGAGGGCAATTTCGTAAGAATATCTATGTACTCCCAGTAATGAAACATTTCCTTTATACTGTTATTTCATTGTTAATAACAAATACAATTCTATTTCTGAAATCCATAAAATCCAATATATCGTGAATCTGCGCGAATTTCTTATTTTTCCAATAAGAAGTCATAAACAATAAAAATCAATATAAATTCATATTTTCAGAGACCACGCCACTCATAAACACGAAAGACAATAGCAAAGGGGGGCCAGTTTTCAACATCAACGAATACAGAATCCTAATTTTATGGTGCTATATAAAAATGACGCGCCCCAAATGGAAAATAAAAACTGCTTATGTAACTAACTCAATATATAATTTTAGGCACAATAAAATGCGGCCTGAACAGAGCGGAAAGCATTGGAATTTGTGACAATTTCCATGACAACTCAAGTAAAAAAAGAAATCAATATTTATCAATGATATAATTCATCGGATAATGCATTAGATATATAACTTCGATAGAATACGGAAAATCAAAACACACACCATCACTTGCAAATCGCAATATACAACTAGTGAGATACCAGAACACACGCTTCAGTCGCACAAAGAACTCCTGTTTTTCTGTAATTTCTCTAATCCAGTTAATGCATCATTTGTATAATGAATTTATCATATGTGGTTAGGAGCATCACAAACAAAATCAATCATGCAATCCGCACGCCTGTTGGTTAGTCCGAAGGTACCCCAGTTTGCTGCAATATCTGTTTGTAAGCTCGTATATTTAAATTAAAATGAATTCGAGGAATTCCAGTGGAACACAAACTGTTCACTATTCAGGCTGATAATGGTCACAAGGTCGTTTAAACGAGAACTGGTTCTCTAGCGAAAATCACATCGTCGTAATAGGTTGGGAGAAAATTCAATAAAACAACTTTGTTCACACAAAGTCACTGCTTACTAAGGGTGGACTGGCTGACCGAATATGCCACGCGTAGCCCTGTCAGGACCTTAGGATAGTTTGCACACAAATTTTCAGTACAACTAATAAACTTATCTGAGCTTAACAAAATGTTTTGTTTGCGTTGGGAACTAAAAATAGACACACTTATCAGAAATTTGCCCACAATCGTTTTATAACAAACACAGCTTTCAGCATTCAAAGGGCGATCGAATCAAACATCATCCCTGGGAAAATTGCAGTAAGCTGCAGATTTAGTATGTTCGGCGGTTCGGTATAGAGATATTGCCAAGTATTGATCTAACATTACAATATAAAGCAGTTGCGATGTGACATTTAAAGGGATTCTAACTGAAACTTTGACTGAGTTGAATTTGGTTATCAGAAATAATGTTTATTACGAGCTAATCCGCTGCCTATAAGACGAGTCAAAATTCAGAGGAGAAAGTTAATCAGAGATCAATTTTGATTCAAATAAAATGCAATTTCGGTTGTTTTTAAAAATTAATTTTTTTATTTATTCGAAGAAATGCAGAAAGTGTGGACGCCAATTGCAATTATGGACCTCTGGAGAGGCTCTCTCTACTTGCAACACTTTGTCCTTGTGCTATGGTGCACACACCCAATTGCTCACGTCTAGTTTAAATCTCTCAAATTATAAAATTAATCATCATTCTGATGAGGACAAATTCCAGAGTTTCATGCTAAGCCGCAGGGAAAAGGATCTGAAATATAATGAAAGGTAAATGAGACTAAATTTTGCTTGAAACGAGAAATGTTCGTCCCAAAAGTGGAGGAATAAATATTTTGCCAGTTCATTTCTGACCAATATCTTTTAAAGCGCCAACAAATTGAAATGGTTTTTTTCACTTCATTAAGCAACATTGAGCGACAAGAACCTGATCAACCAACAACTTTTACGGGATCTCAATATCAGATACGATTTCTTAGATATAATATGTTTCTTATTTTCTAAGACTTGATTATCTGGAATCAGCTACTTTGGCGGATTCCGATCGAATCACTTTTTTTAATAACGACTTGAAATGTGATGCCTAGTCGAAGTTTTGATGGACATAGAATAAAAAGTTCGTCATATATAAATATCGGGTTTTTCAATAAGAGCGCTACAAAAGTTTTGTTTAAATAAAACAAAACCAGTTTTAGATATCAATGAAATTCTTTATTCCTGTGAAAGTACGTTTGATGCCATTATGTATGGAACTCGATTTCTTTTGCATGGCCACCACGGGAACGCTTGCAGAAGTCCAGAGGCTGAACCAAATTTTCAACGGTCGATAGTGCTGCAATTTCACGTTCGATATTCGTACGAAGTTCATCAATCGTCGCTGGCTTGTTGGCATAGACCATAGACTTGACGTAGCCCCACAGGAAATAATCTAACGGCGTCAAATCGCACGACCGAGGCGGCCAATCGACTGGGCCATTTCGTGAGATAACACGTTCACCAAACTTGGTTTGCAGTAAATTGATTGTGGCATTCGCTATGTGGCTTGTGGCGCCGTCCTGTTAGAACCACATGTCCTCCAAGTCCATATTATCCAATTGGGGCCAAAAATATTCGGTTATCATTGATCGGTAGCGATTCGCATTCACAGTAATGTGCCGGTCTTGATCATCACGGAAGAAGTACGGCCCAATGACGCCGCCGGCCCATAAACCGCACCAAACCATAATTTTTTCGGGATGCAATGATGACTCATGGAGTACGTGTGGATTGCTGTCTAACCAATAACGCATATTTTGCTTATTGTCGAAGCCATTCAGCCAGAAATGAGCCTCATCATAAATTGGACGTAGCGCTCTTAGAGTTGAGGCGACTTACTCCGAATTTCGGTAGTAAATTTTAATAATTTCGACTCGTTGTTGGCTCGTATATCTTTGCATGATGAAATGGCAAACCTTACTGAAGAGAAATGTCAAAAGAGCGGGAAAAAATATGGCGTTGTTTGCTGTCACTATCGATTTACTTTTGTAGCGTTTCTTTTGAAAAACCCTTTATAATGAACAAAATTTATTCGGATGCAAAAATATGGAGTAAGCGACTTTTTCGTTATTTTCACAAACAAAGGAAAAAGTTGAGTGGCGAATCGAGTGGCGAGTCGAGTACCGCCTTATGTCAACGCTCAGACAGTTTGGGAACTACTGGCTGCTATATAATCAGTTGATATCCACATTGATGCACACGCTGCAGAAAATACATTTCAATATTTAAACAAATTGAGTTACAACTTCTGCAAAAGCAATTATGTGCACTACGTACATTACCAATAGACTCCCACAGACAGACAGACAGACAGACGCACACAGACGCATGTACGCACACACATGCATAAACCACAATTCGAAATATCTTTCATCGTTTAAATCAAATTAGAATAATCACATTAAGGACGTTTCGCCATGTTCCAACACGAGCAGATACTCGCATCACAAACAAAGGGAGGAGAGTTGCGAATAAAATTGAGATAAATGAATGCAAGCAAGACAGCATTGAATTTACGAGTACGTTTCCTTGAATTTGTGTGGGTGCGCAAAGAACAGAACACGAGGAACAGATAATGTGTTATTCAAATATCACAAATCACATTAAGGACAATTACAGCTAACACATGTGTGGGAGACACAGATACAAAATCCACACGCAGTTCTACGGAATTACGTGCAAATGGATCTCTGTGCGTGCATATGCTTGAGTGCGCGTGTGTGTGTGTGTGTGTAAAATCAGAATGTGAAAACAATCTCCATGGGAATGTGGAGCAAACTTTTAAAGATTGTAATTAAAAACACAGAAAAGCATTGGCGGAAATGATGGTTTCATTAAATAAAGTGCATAAATCCGAGTTCGGTGGTACAGCGACCCAATAGTCTTGTTTCGAGTTTGGAAGTGTGTAAAGAAGGGTGCCTAAGGTGGCATCTACATAACGAGCGCGATAGCTAAACATAAGGAGAAGGAGGTAGTAAGAGGAGAATGGTACAAAATATGCATGCAAGACGAGATGGCACTGACAATGGTGTGACTCAGCTCATGTCGATGGAGATGGAGAGTTTCATTCAAATCTACAATATATTTGCCGACATCATTCCATCTCTATGTATCAGAAGTATCAGTATCAGCCGAGACACAGAATTATCAGTGACATTTGGCCATGCGTCCATAGTTTGTGTAAACTCTGACGAGACGTGCAAGCAATATGAACCATGACTAGAAATTGTAATAATCAATTGTGGAGCTCTAAGAAAAACTTCCGAAGATTTTCAGGATCAACTTTCACTCAACTAATATGAAGACGAGTTGGATATCGTTCGCCAAAGTAAGAAGTGAATCATCCATTCTATGAAATGCATAGCTTTTCATTTAAAACCGTTGGGACCAATAGCGCCTAAGATACCAATTGTATGGGGATATAGTATTTGGTTCTTGAAATAAGTTCTATATAACAAATTGATTTATGTAACTATTATTACGGAATTTCATTTCCTTTTCACTGCTTTTCACCAAATATATTTTGGGTCATGGATCGATGGACGTGTCTAAATCGACTCCAGAAAATCTTATACACCTCATTTTGGTCGCTAAATATAAACCGGGAACTGCAGGGCCCTTGTAATAATATACAGGTTTTTGTTGTACACATTTTACTACTGTTTTGCTGTTCCTATCATAACTTTGCCGGTATATTCTTTCAGACATACCACCAATACTTCCAATTATATGACGAAATGCTTTTGCTTTCAAGATAATATCCATATCCTATGATGTCCTCAGACATTTTAGAGTGTTTTATTTTCTTGCTATCTACGTTGAGAAGCTATGGTGAAGTTGAATCCTCAATAGTTCACCTCTTTTCAATTGTTCAAATCGCCTACGTAGAAAGCTACGGATGTCTGCTCTCGCTGCTTGGAGGAGTATTACCCAAACACCAAAACTTACTCTGGTAATATTTTAAACTTTTTCTAACTATTTCAAACTTCCGGATGGGTGACTGGTTTTTCCTAAAGATGAATCACAAATACGATCGACGATTTTCTATGCACCCATTTTCTTATAAAGCCCAACACTCAAAACCCAAAACACTATAAATTATTAAATTTCGAACGTATGTACTTGTAGATACCTGGAAGATCTGGATTGATTTATATAGGTATAAAAGACACGATCATATACAATTTTATTGAGTTTCTTTGAGAAATGTTGGAAAGCAAACTTTTGATTTGTGAATTCGACCTTTCGAGCAATTTTCAAACGATTTTCTAGCAGAAGAAATCAATACATCCAGAAACCTTAATCATTTCTTTAGACTTTGGACACTTTAATGCTCATGTGCGTCTGGAATAAGACAAATGTCCTTAAACCGTACTATTTGCGCACTTGATATGTTTGCCTGTAGTGGACAATTTTTGCTTTACGTCTTTCCACACATAGGAGGGCATCCCCTAAATCATTGAAAATGTTAATCTAAGCATGAGGGAGAAGGGAGTAGGGGTGTTGCTTTTCTACTAAAACCACATACATACACACAGTAAGTAAATACAACATAATTGAATTATTCAAATCTAAGCGGAATTGGTTGAGGTTTCATTGTTGCTGGAGACGATTTTACCTGCTCCGACTCCGGCTCCTGCTGCTGTTGTTGTTGTAGTCGCTGTTCTTCATTTGAATTCTGGTTCTGTGTTTGTTGTTGCGTTGTTTCCTCGTTAGCTTGGAATTGCTCTGTATGTGCGGTGTGCTGCAGATTATTACTTTGTCCATCATCCTCTTTTTGGTTTTTCGCATCTCGAAGTGTACTTTCAAAATTGACGGCACCTACCGAAAGGTATTCATCTAACCACTTCACCTCGTCCTCAGTAAATTTAGGTGGCAGGGTACTTGCATCGCTGTCGTCGGCATTATCGGACGATGTAGGCGTTGCAATAGTGGCATCTTCATTAATTTGCGTTTGACTCTCGGTTGCAGATGCGGAGGTGGTAGTGATGATGGTGTCAGTAGGGGTCGTTACTTGCCGTTTCGTGTCACTGGGGTATTCCATAATCTGCGATTCCAATTTAGCCATTTCATCGTCTGAGAGCGCATTACGTGAGCCTGCATTGAAAATCGCATTTCTTTGGTACTTGTCGTTGAGTACTTTACTGCGCCCCACCGGGTCAGTGAGATTGTCCTCATCTCTGGTGCAGTTCGAGTGCTGCAGCTCACGCAACTTGTCGCCCCACTCGGTGCGTATCCACGGCTTCTCGAGTATTACCAGTCGGCAAACGAGCTCAGCGTCGTTTCCATTGACTTTGCCGTCAACAGCATTCAAGATTATCTCGTAGCGTACACCATCGACAATCTCCCGGAATGCATCGATGATGTTCACAAAGTTTATACTCAGCGGCAGGAAAGTCATCGCAATGTTCTGCACGCCAATTAGATTCGGTGACAAGTACTCGCGTTCGCCCGGGTTAAGGACGTGCACAAGCTTCACTGGCTCCTCTGACACCGGCTGCATTTGCGAGTAGTCGTGCTCTTCCTGTTATTGAGGTGTTGGTGATGATTGTGTGCGGAAGTTTGCAGGTGCGGTCGAATGTCATGTACGTGTATTATGGGGAGAAATAAACGAAGGAATTGGTTGTGAACACAAATTTTTAACAAACAGAGAGATTTAAGCGTGTTTATATTTGTTGTGGATTAGGCGTGCGTGAGAAGGTTGGGGTAAGTTTCTGTATTATGGCGCCTATAATAACCCCACACCCGGTTAAAAATTGCGAAGTGTTCCAATTAGAAGTTAGTTACATTGCCTAGGAAATACTATAAAAGTTAAACAAATGTGAGCGAAATAAATGAGAGCCGGTTAATAGTGAATCGAGTCATTGGAAGATGATGATGAAGGCAGCGATAATTACCAAGTGGATTGGAATAGTGGGTGAATGCATAACTGGCATGAATAATGTAACTGAGGGATGAGCTTTCAATGCTAGTGAGGTCCTTTAGATTGTTTACAACCTGTGTGCAAGAGTTTTTCTATAGATATCAGAAATGCCAGTATTAAACTATCTGATCTGTTCGTCCAATCCGAGTGACTCTTTTCGGAAGCACTCATTGAAAACAGTCACTTGTGGTTGGATGCGAATCACCTCCTCCTGTTTAAGGGTTTGTTTTATGACTGAAATCACAATCTTGAAATTGTTCTTTTAACTACTAAAATCTCTCTTTTGCATGATGATGGTACGTGAAAAAACTTACGAAAAATATAAAATTACTATAAATAACTGTAAATTTTTTGCCACCTTGATAGCTACTTAGCTGGATCCGTACTAACACTGTGCGCACCTGGGTAAGCACTGTGGTTATTAATATAATTTTAAAAGTTCTAGTTTGTAAAATCAGACACTCTCGTTACTCATAAATCCTCATTAAGCCTCAGCTGTATATGCGCATCGGCACGATTAAAGATTAACTTAAGCTGGTCCGTCAACTTTAATGGGAGGTACATTTGTAGACACTATTTTCATAGATTATTTATTACTAACAAAAGCATTCGCATTTTCGATTAAGAAAAAATATATATATACATATAATCCAACTCGTTCATTATTAAAATCTTCTCCTCCAAAATGTTCAACATATTCAAAGACACAAAAGTGATACAAGTGTCAAGGGAAGGCTCGAATCTTCAATATCTAGAGCTAGTATTATAAAGAACACAACAAAAAACGTAACGGAACTACATAACATCGGCAGGGAATCCATAGAAGATTGCATGCTGACGAAAGTAATTCTCGAAGGCTACTAAATATAACATGACACGATGACTAAATTCACTAATTAGTGTCATCATAGGACCTTGCCCTTTAAACTAGCGATGCTTAAAAGCATCCACAAGTTCGTGAGCTCAATAAAAACAATTATCACAACTTCACACCCAAGATCAGTCATCAATCAATCCATGCCAAATCAAACACAGGTAGGCAACAGAACAGCCATAAATATCACGGTTCTGTGTTTCGACACTTTCACATCCCGCGTGCGGCGTGTCGATATGCTGTGCCATACGTTTCGATTATTATGTTTGCAGACTTCGATGGCGGCTTTCGAGAATTGTCAAATTGTTGTATTGGGTTCCCACACAGGCACGGTTTGAAAGGGGGGACATAAATTATGAGTTTTGGGACTGTCAGGCTTGAATACGATTTAATGGGTGAACCGTCAAAGGGAACGTGTTTTGAAATTAAATTTCAACGAATTGTTTGATGTTTGTTGCAAAAATAACGGAAAGAAATCAAGAGGTGTTCAGAACTTTTTGTCAATTAGTGTCACTATTATGCAGAAGCAAACTAATCTCGAATTGTCTCACATACTATAAAAATATGGTATATATTCTGACATATCGTTAGGTGCGTACTTCAGTATTTTAAGAGGTTTACTCACTTTTTGTGATGCAGTGCTCAAATTTTGTTATTTAAAGGGGTTGTCATCACTTTTTTGTGGATAACTTCTGACCTATTTCAGATATAGAAGTTAAAAGTTGACACAAAACATAGTTTAATATGCCCATTAAAAGTTTTGGAACACAGTTCTATGGAATCAACGATATACTTACTACTACAACTATTAAAGTTGTTTAAAGAAATAAAATTCGAACTTTGGCTTCTTTTCACAGAATTTCACAGAACCGACAAGCAGTTCGGGTATTAATAACAAACAAATTTAATCCTGCCCCTGACACTTTAGCCCAGTACAGATTCACATAAACTGGCCGCCACTCGAGGTTGGCATGTCACTAGCCGAAAAAAGTTCAATGGCAATTTAAAGTTGTTGGCTTTTGCACGCTTCGGCTCAGAGTGTCGGCCGCAGTCAGCCTCACATCTCGCAGCGTGCGGCATTGCTGCACAACTTTTTGTATAACCGGTTTTTCCGGGCGCCGCAACACACTGCACTTGCGCCTCTATGCCACTCGTGCGCTTTTGTGTTCCCATTATTGACCATAAGCTGCAGGTGCATTTATAACATGGGCTGTTGTGTTTTTGCGTGATGTGTGACTCGGTGTCTGTGTGGGTGTGGGTGTGGGTGTGTGCGTGTGCGTTGTGTATGGATGGGGCGACACTGTGCGAAGCAAACAGATTATTATTGCGTATACTACAATTGCCGGTTGGATATATTTTAAAGTCTGATGCCAACAACAACGATAAGGCGATGATAATGGAGGGCACCAACGCGGAATGCTGTGCGAGTGAACATTGCGTACGCGAGTGGTATTTGTGCGTTGTCGCTTGTGTTGTGTCACATGCAATTTCAATTTATTGCGCAAAGCCAACATCAACACCAACACCAACGCCAATACCAATGAAAAATAATGAATTAATGAATGAATGAGCATAATCAAAAATAATACACAATTTAAAAGCCAAATAGTCAAGTCTTCAATAGGAGCCAGCATTCACGCACAAACCTACTGAATATGGGCCAATTTGCGTAAAATGTGCGAATGCAGTTTTTTGTCAACCACAGCAGCAACAGCAGCAACAACAGCAACAGCAACAACAAATTGACAATTTGACACACCACAGGGGCATAATAAAAACAAAATGTTTAAAACTTCTGCTGGCTGCGTAAACTCAGTAAAATTAAAATTAAAATTAAAACTCAAACTCAACTGTGTTAACATTCATAACCAAGCGTGAACTCATTTGCATTTAATTGCGGTAGCAACAACAACAACAACAACATTATTAAATGAAACCGGAATAGAAATAAATAAATAGATATAAAATAAATTCATTTTTGCTCGGCTGCCAAGCAAAATTATCGAGTTAGAAATAGCAAAAAAGCTGAATAAAAACGATAGAATATTTATGCAAATTTATTGTCAATATTTATTTGCGGCTTATTTGCATATTCTCTGATTACACAAACGGACTTTGGCTTTTTGCCTGCCATTCCCCAGTATTTTTCTCCTCTCATACGTAACCGATTTTCAAATTAATATCGTTTCATCTGCCAAATTAGATTCCAACACTGCCGAAATTTGTGTGCGACTGGACACTCAAAAGTGCACAATTAGATGAAAGGCATCGTGTATCAATGTATCGACAACTAGAAAGATGGCTGTGGTGGTTTCTATTTAAAGGAGTCAATGGACTTTGTACAGAATTCAGATTTCTTTTATATTCAGAAGTAAGTTCAAGAGTTGTTGAAATGTCGGAGACGAATACTAACAAGTAACGAACATCACGTACAAACTATTGAACAGATTTTGATGAATCGTTCACAATCAGACAATCGGGTTGTCTTGGCAAACGACCACTCCTACCCATTAGAATTGTATTTCGATCATTACACATTAACTAAAATACCGAATGTGGCAATGAAAGTTATAATGATGGAGTCTTATGTCTTTGGTGAATCGAAAACCATTGGGTGTGGTACTCTCATCCTGTGCATTGCTCTGTACAGAAAAAGGTTCTCCACTCTTGGATTTGCATTTCTTGACAGCATTGAGGAGATTCCCCCGATAAAGCTAACGAAAGTGGCTACTTTTATCAAATCCACTGGATGGTTTAAGGCGTATCCGGAGGTGTAGGGAAAAAGTTCTTGTGGCCACATTAGGACAGCCATATAACCTACCTACCTCCCTACTCTCATCCAAATAGATATTACTCGATATATTGGGAATATTATAACGTGCAATAAAGAAACTTTATACGCGAAGGCAATCAGTGAAACTGAGCAAGGCATGAATATGTGCTTAAATTTGCTGTCTACATAAGCCTATAAAAGGAAAAATCTGTATTTGGTTTATATCTTAATTATGATTCACACTCATGTTACACCAAGAGACGCAGTGATGTCGGGCATCTTTCTAGAAGATGCCAAGAGCACGGAGAGTTATATATGCGTGAAGAGACGAAAGGAGATTCTAACTTCTGTGAAATTTAGAAGGCAGTTTTGGTAGGAAAGAAGATTCTTATGAACCAAAGACTGCAAGAAGAACACCTCTGGACCACAAAATGGGACACGTATTTGTAAGCTCTCTAACAAGACCTTACAATAAGTTATAAACCGAGGAAGAGGTGTGAAACCACTTTCTCACTTGTAGATATTTGCTACCGAGATCTACATTGCCTCCATCAAACCCTAATTTTAGAACATTTTCGCAACAAATTGCATTCACAGACGAGTGGTGCAGATAGTATGGCAATGTAGAAATGCCACAATGAATGGATTTCAATTTTTTAAACCAAATGAGACATCGCAGCCACAGTCTAACTTGGAGCAATAATCTTCAACAACAGAGTGTAGCTTCTGTTTCTGACGCATGCCTGTATGCAATTTATTTTCACAAATGGGCAATAATTTTTGGGGTACTGTTGGATCTCACAGTTAAGCAATCGCGAGCTCACATTTTCATAGCTTTCCTTGTGTGCCATCGAATTCCAACTAAAACGATGATTGTGGAAAATTTGTGCAGGCCTTCGAATACCATTTTTCATTTGAGGAACTACATTTGGAACCTATCTGTGACTTAGGTGAATATGTATATAAAATATTGCAGCAGATTTCGGCACATTCGAAAGGACTTTGCATAAATAACTCGTTTACACAAATCCGGCACGTAGGTAATAAGCGCTTCTCAATGGGTATGTAAATGAGCGAAGGGTTACCAAAGGCACGAGCGATATAAAAAGAAGGGCAATCGATTTTTGTCAGACAATCGAAAAGGAGAGAACTGTTCAAAATAGAACAATAATGACTGCAACTTGGAGTTCATGAAACTTTAACAAAGCTGTGGGAGTGGAGGGGGGAGTATAAAAAATACTCAGCCAACGTAAGTGGTGTTGCGGTGCGGTAGGCAGGTAGTGCCAGTGTCATTGTTACTAAGAGTTAAAACGAGTATTTCACATATAAAAGGCAAAGGGAGGGAACTGGTGGACGAGTGCTGCTGTTCAGGTTTCTGGCAACAAAAAAGGGTAAAGCATGATTGGAGTGTTTATTTCTATAGGGAAAATATTGGAAAAAGTTGAAAGAGGACTTAACTCGTTATTAGAGAGATTATTATTCAAAAGTGAACCACACGTAGTCATAAAATAAAAAATGTTCAGTTTGAAATAATTTTACATTCGTAATCTGGTTTCTTGTGGTCACTCTAATTGGACCTGCAAATATCTCAGATTACTGATGGAAAAGAGTGGCTTCTTTCGAAATCGCCCCACGATCTCAGACTTATAGTTTTGTTGTTGTTTGACTCTAGCCAGTTGTTGTTTGACTAACCAGATGCAGTTGTACAATGAAAATTTCATTACGAAATAAACTCATCACTCGATCATGTTATACTGGAATAGTTTCTTTAAAGTACTTAAAACATATTTCCATTTATAAACCTACGTTTCAGTTCCATATCTTTTTAAATATTAATTTGTTCCAAAATTTAATGTCTCAATCTTCTGATGGTATTTAATCCAACGGTCATGCCCCGACATATTTCACTTGCATGTGTTTGTGATATTGTTAACAAACGTTAATGGGACCTACGAATGTGTTTTATAACCGAGTCCGAACGAGTTGAGATGCTTTACCCAGGCAAGGAATAAAGCCAATTTAACGCGGGAGATGGTGCCACATTTAAGCAAATATCTATATTGATATTCCGCCCAGCGCTTGAACCTGAGATCCTTGGGATTACATACCGAGCACATATCCATTAAGCCATGCGACGCCAGAAATCATCAGTCAGATATATATTTACTACATGAGGAATAGCTTGACCGCTGCTTTTCGGACAGAAACACTAGTTTTGCCCCGCCCTAATTTTTCTAAAAGATTTCTGTTGCCAAAATACATTTTTGAGAATTTCTTCCCCACCTCTTGTTCACGTCTATCAGGTTTTGAAGTGAAGAATGTAATCCGTTTTTCCTGACCGGAAGCTTTTCAAGAATATTGGAATTCCCACAAGCAGTGTTGGACCAATTCATGACTGATCTCAACAAAATTGCAGTGTATGGTCGAGTTTGTTTACCAATAATGTCAAAAGGGAGTAAGTACGGTCTTGTATTCAGAGACTCGATTGCCGTGGTTATCATCACCCCAGAGTACACAATGAAGAAAATCTTTAATTGCAGACTTACGTGTAATTCTTGTTACTTGAGCAACAGAGTTTAGCTTCTGCTTCTGACGCATGCCTGTATGCAATTTATTCTCTCAAATGCGACTTAATTTCCCATTGATGTGCTACATATACTTTGCAGGAGAACGGAGCTACTGAAGGTTTTACCTTTAACCTTACTTGTTTGCACTAGAAACGATGCAAGATGACGCCCAGACAACCTTTTTCGGAAGTATATTCCCTTATATAATAGTTGGGTTATGGTGCTGGATTTGTATCTTCTAGTAGGCAACGATCTCATATTTGGTGGCGTTAATCCCCAAAGCACACCCCTCAGTCAGCCTTCTGCACAATATCTCTTTGTGCTTTCCTCGGACCGCGACAAACGAAAATCGTGCTGTATTATATTCTCTTTGGAATGATTTCAAGGTATATAAAACCATACTCGTAGTAAGAACCACACTCGTATAAAGAGCATTAACTATGCAAAGTGCTTTGGAACACATCTTCATTCGTTTGAACGTGCCATACGCTAAAATTATCAAAGTTCTTTAATGGTCATGAATTTAGCCACAGAGGCGTTGGTTATATTGACACAAAAGGAAGGCTTTGTACAAATATCAGAATGGTCCAACGAATTTATTTACATTTATAATTATAAATATTCATATATATTCCGCCTTGGTGGTCACTCTTTAGAGTCGAAACAACAACAACACGTTCGCAGGCTGACAGATCGGCCATCTAGAAATTGTTTATATTTTATAATTTTCGGAATGTGCCAAATATTGCAGTGCAATAAAAATAAAGTTAATTGCGTTGACTGTGGAGGTGGCCAAACGATGTGAGTCAATCCTATTTTAGACCTTGCAGTGATTCACTCCTAAAAGTCGAACGTATAAAATTCGGTTATGTTTGTAGTAAAAATGTTTGCAATATTATTTAACTAAAGTCCGATGAAAATAACTGCACACAAATGTTAAAATCATTTGTATGGGTGTGCGTAGATGGAGTGAGAAGTGTTTTCAACCAACGGTGCCCAGTCAATGGAACATTCAGCACTTCCCCCACTTTACAACAAATCAACCAATCTTTCAATACAATTAACAATTCATAGTAACGTTAATTCTCGCACTATGAATGTTGGCCTTATGGGAAGTTATGGTCCCACAAATTTTGAAGGGGCAAATGAATACATCGTGGCTTTTATAGCCGCTCTTTCTTAGTCACCGGTACGGTTCCAAACAACTTCAGATTCTAACTGGTGACCTTCGTTAGTGGTGACATAAGATAACGAGTTGCTTCAACTTCCAATGACATAGAGATCTGTTAATGGATCGATCCCTGTAAAAGTGAATTGGTGACTTATTTGTGTGTAGTAAATGGCGGCTCTTGAACTGATAGTAGACTAAGGTCGGGCAAATACTTTCGAACAATACAAGGACTCTGCCAACGACTGAAGTTAACTGCCTGTAACCACCGACAACTTATCTGCTTGCTAAGCGGGATCCTAATAGACTATAGTAGCTATTTAAAACAGCGAGTTTGAAGTCACCAGTGGCTTCGCTCGTTGTTCAAATTACTAGCTTCTTGAAAACCAGTGTCGACAAAACCCCTGTTACCACAAACTCACTGCTAAACTCAAGAGTACCATGATTATATCTTCGTTGTTACATTAAACATGAAACTTAAACCTTAGCTCTACTATAGAATTGCTGTAACACACAAGAAGTAAGCAGAACTAAATTTAGAAAGCGAAAAAGCGAGGATATTCTCAGGATTACAAGCTCTCACTTCGATTTGGAAGCTGTTCTGATGCCATTGAATGTATAATCTACTTAAATTAAACATTAAATATTATAAGTAATGGAAAATATCAGTAGCAGGCGTGAAGAATGTCACAGAAGGTCACTGCTTCTGTATGAAAAGATTTACGCCATCATCCCACCCACGGGCCGTAGGATATTCATTTGTTTTGCACAAATATATTGTGACAATTCTGATTGCCTCATATTTATAAACGTGGGATTTGGTATGAGCTTTGCTCACAATTTGAGCAGTGCAAACATCAAACGGCACAAAAAAAGCAGTCAATTGTTTATTTAAGTCGATATAGGGAGAGCGCAGCATACTAAACGCAATCGTCACAGCCAGCTAAACCTGTGCGTGACAAGCGAAGTGACAAAATGAATATCGAATGAATGACCATCATCATAACAAAGCGCTGAATAAATGCATAAATGTTAATTGGTTGGGCGTAGCGTGCAGGAGGAAGTCGGCAGCGGCAGCGGCAGGAAGGAATGACTGAAGCCAATGTCACGCTTAGATAGTGTGATTCATTGAAGAGGAAGAAAAGTTTTACATAGAAAATAAACAAAAATGCGTTTAAATTCAGTTGAATGTCAACAACGATTTGCGCAATTTGCCAAACATTGCAGAAAAAAATTCTCACACGAGCAAAATTGAACGACTACTAAAATCAGATAAAATACAATTTTGGAATTGGACAAAAAAGAGAAACGAATAAAAAATAATAAAAACTGTGTTTAATATGCAAACACAACAGCATAAAATTGTATAATATTTTAATGGTCATAAGCAAAGCTGCTGCGAGCTTGTTCAGTCCAAATTAACAGACAAAAAGTAAACAATTCGCAATTCACCTCCCATTAAAAGGCATTAGAACCACTGAATGTAAATTTAGCACATAATTTTACAAGACGTGATTGCAATTCTGCTTATCAGGATTTAAAAGTCAACCCACCTAACCCGGCGGCTCGGCCCTTCAACCATTGTGAGCCGGACATATTCGTAATCAGGAAACGAGTTTCGTTTCGCTTTATGTAAATTTATTTAAAATGTTATTTGTCAATTGTTATCTGTTTAGTAGAAATTGTTTAATTTTATATATACACACACACACACACACACGGCGAGGCACAGATCACAAAACAAACAAAGTGTACCGCATCGCAGCGTTCCAGCAATGCCAATGACGGCATCTCGGCGCTACGTAAGAGTAGAAGCAAAAAATTCAACCGTATTCAACGTATTTGAAAAAAATATGGGAAAAACAGAGAAAAATGTGCAGTGTTGTGAAAATTAGCGAATCATTTTCAATAAATAACTTTAAAAAATTAAATGAATCCGTCCGCCATGCCATTGTTTTTTGTGCTCGCCAAATGCAGAGGAAGCTTTATAAATACGTTTTTAAATGAAATTCGCAATTTTTATTAATTACTCGCACCACGGAAAATGCAATTTTCATTGGGATTTATTGCTTTTCGCATTGGAAATTGATTATGCAGGCAGTGCGGACGAAGTTGACCGAAGTTGAACAGCAGACTCACACACCTCATGCACAAAAAGGCAGGAGTCGACAATTGCCGGCGAAATCCCCAAATAATGACTTTGATTGGCGTTTAAAAAACCTAAAAAAAATACATATTTATCTTTGGAAACTTATTTAATTTGCTCAAACTCTCGAAATGTTTAAAAGTTGCAAAACTGAAAAATTGGTTGGGAGGAAAAACGCAGCATGCAATGCTCACACTCACTGGGGCTCCGCTTGGCAATGAACAGAACTTCCGTAGGCAATGAAACCACTCTTATTACAGTTACTTGGAGTGGCGATGTACGTAGTCGAGTGCAGCCGCGTGACCAGATGCTCCACCCTGAACCCAACGGTAATGTCTGTGCTATTGTTTTAAGCGTGATATTGTTTCACTTGAATAATTGGTGAAGTGGAGATGTGAGAGAAGGCATTGAAACTAAGTGAAAGAAAACTTTCTTAGCAGGGAGATGCTGGATGCGCAACGAAAAAAACCAATTCTAGCTGACTGGCCATCCGTAGTTATAGTTTCATGAGTATCACACAAAGATTTCTGGAGCTGTGGAAAATTTGTGCGCACAACTACAGAAAGAAGTTTGCGGAACTTAATAAAAAGAAAACCTCACAACGGACTCAAACACAGAGTATGTTAATTGTTGCGTTGTTTGTGATTGCCAGCGAAGCTGCACTAATGGGACAATCCCCACTTCCCCACTTTGAAACAAAAACTTGCTCTGGCGTACAACAAAGACAAGCGTTACCATTATTTTGTTTGTGCGATGCATATTCCTTCAATGCCTTACGTCCCGCAATAACGATTTTTTTCCTTAGGCACTTCGCGTGCACAAGAAGTGAACTATCCTGATTGATTATTTTGAGAAGCTGCCAAACTCGATGGGATACTGGTAAATTGAGGCGAGCTCGAAGTTATTTGTTGTGGAATCTAAGTAACCTATTGTAGCCCCAAAGCACAAGAGACGTAGACTGTTTAAGAAGTTTTAAAGTCTTCACAGAATAAGGGATTCTCGGGGACTGCACTAAAAAGGCATACCACTAATCAAATCCAGAATGCTTAAAGCGAAATGGGGATTTTATAAATTTAAATATTTACTATTTACTAATGTATTATAGGGAATTTCTGATTTGTTATATGTGGGACATGCGCGAGTTAAGTATTTCCAAATAAATCGACCTATATCAGAATGCAAACGAAGGGTCCACATTTTTTAACAATTAGAATTAAGATTTACGACTATGAAACCGTCTGCCAATTCAGTGCCTCAATCGCATTGACGGGCCAGGCGAATGAATTTATGTTCACGGTTGGTAACTGGACCAAATTCATTCTACTGAAATCTGAAATTTTATTAGGGCGAATTTCATTCCTCAAATAAGTTTAATAAAACGGATCTAAAATGCGAAACTCAAAAAATTTAAAATATTAAGAAGTCAGTCAAGAGAAGACTCACGGGTATGTTCGCTTCAAATTCGACTGCCCTTTTTAGTTAATAAACAGATCGGATGCAACTAGCTCTTGACATCACGCAAAACTGGTGTCAGGAGAAAGGACTATCGATAAATCCGAATAAGACAAATGGGTACCCTTCACCCTGAATCTGGGTACCTTAAGTTTAGGGACCACGAACTTAACAATGTCCAACGAAATGAAATATCTGGGAGTAATCCAAGACAAAACTCTAACTTGGAAAAACCACTTATCACACATAACTAGTAAAGCCTTAAGAGCAACCTACGCCTGCCAGAGGCTGTACGGTAAAACATGGGGACTATGGCCAAAAATGATGGCGTGGTCATATAAAACAATAATAGTGCCAATGATCACATATGCTTCTTTGGTATGGTGGCCAAAAGTAGATCAAACAAAGGCTCAGATGACCCTTAACCAGATTCACCTGTTTGAGTGTGACGGGAGCAATGAGATCGTGAGCCACACTAGCGTTGGGAATGATAACTGGACTGACTCGTCTACACCTTGTAGTTAAGAGGATGGCTCGCCAGCGCGGCCCTAAGGCTACCTAATCTAGCCCATCTTAAAGATGGCAACCTATCGGGGCACGCAAAGATTCTGGACACTGTCTGGAACTCTCCGTGCCTCATGGTCTTCGACAAGATGGACAGAAAATTAGACTTCTCCAAGCACTTCAAAGTGGTCATCAGTGACCGTTCAGCTTGGAGAAACAATGAAATAATAATAAAACAGGACTCACAGCTGTGGTATACAGATGGGTCCAAAATGGAAGATGGCAGTGCTGGAGCTGGAATTGTAGTGCTAAATTTCCAAAAAGCAATTGCAATGGGGAAAACAGCTTCCATTTTTCAGGCGGAGGTTAGAGTTATGTGCTAGAGAATGTCTACGCAGGGGTACACGCAACTCCAAAATAAACATACTCTCAGATAGCCAGGCAGCTCCGAAAGCATTAATAAACTTCTCATTCCAATCAAAGCTGGTCTGGGAATGCTCTAAACTCCTCAATACTGTAGCAGCGAGAAACTCTGTTACGCTAATGTGGGTACCGGGACATGAGGGCAACGAAATAGCGGACTCTTTGGCAAAAAGGGGCGCAGGTGTGGGGTAAACAGTAGCTTCACCAATAACTTGTTGTGCGAACAGGAAAAACGAAAACTGCTAAACTACTGGAGAGCCCAAAAAGGGATGCGGCAGTCGAGACTACTCATTCATCTTGAACACATCAGGGTAGATGCTTCTTTAAACCTCAGCAGAAATAACATCAAACTCTATACTGAACTTTTAACAGGACATTGTAGACTAAATTACCATCTGAAAAAAATAGGCGTGGTAGAAGACGATTCTTGTCGACTCTGTCAAGAGGAGCAGGAAACGGCAGAACACATTCTGTGCACTTGCCCAGCGGTGGCAAGACGCAGACATAACTACCTAGGCAGTGGGTTCTTATCTCCAAATCACCTAGTTAAAATTAAGCCCACAGCAGTTACGAGATCTATAAATAGTCTAGGATTGTTTTAGTTGGGTGCGAGGGTGCACAATAGATCTCTTAGGTCGCGATGTTCTTTTAGCCTGCATATGTCCATCAGTTACTCCCTAAACAAAATCAAAAAGTGTACACCATATTCAATAATAATATATTAAGTTCAATTCACTGCAAATGTTGTCTAAGAAAGGACAGTAAAATAACCTACTACACGATAACAAGTCATTCGCATTTAAGAGACGCTGACAAAAGAAGCAACACATAAAAGTAACGCATTTCATTCAGCACTTTTATAAATATGAATTCTTGTAAAGTACGCCTGTTTAGACATTAACAATCATTTATATTTGAATTTTGTCACAGATTTATAATATTGAACTATGAATTCATCTTCGCAACTCCTTCGGTAGGAATTATATTCCACATTTTTGTGGGTCGACTAGAATATATGGTTGGAAATTTGCTGAGTAGCCGCGCTATTCTGGCCTCTACCTCGCAACAGTTTTCACAGTCTTCCTCTACTGGGGAGTATAGTAACAAGTAAATTGACCCATTAGCGCCCCAATACGAATCCGAGTAGCATTATGCGGAACCTCTGAAGTTATTAATTGAATGTGACAACAGGTTCTTCCAGTAGCTGCATGTGTGCTGCCAATTAATATTCCATTAGCGAAAAGTTATCGTAATGGAGATTAGCGAGATGCTGTGAAGTAAGAATTGATCTGATCGGAAAGAGACACGCGTGAGAGGGAAATAGATATGCAACGATGGGTGATGATCCAAGTTCACCAATTGAATCTCTACTGTAGAAAACTGCAGAAATTAAACTGGCTACCAAGTAACGGCAATGGACAAAGTTATCCCATTAATAAAAATCAAAATAATACCATAGATTTCAAGTATTTTTATGACAAAATTTGGTGTTACGTATGAAAGAGGACGGACTGTGAAGGTTTCAAGCTATTGACCCCAGATTGATATAGTATAGAATAAAATGTGATAATTGTTTAATCACCTGAATAGTAACAGGTATTTTATGGCCAATAGTGATTTAAACTTTATTTTTGAATTTTGTATTTGCAACCTTAAATCAAAAATCTACAAATTTAGACAGAAGTCTCATCAGACCTCATTCCGCGACTGTCCCGAAGCAATCTATTTGCACACAAATCTACGTATTTAGAACTACATACATACATACATGCATTTAAATAATGTATGCAAGCTTATTTACTTCGTTTATATGCGAGACTTTTGAAACTTGCCAATTTGCACAAATTCAATTGCGCTGATTAAGAAACGGAATAGTTACAGTTTCACAATGAAATCATAGAAATACTTGCAACACTGGCAGGAAATTGAGCGAAAAGTGGAACAAATATTTAAAAAGTGCTCGTCCGTCCATGCAGGGAATAGAGAATAGAAACGAAGTAACAAAAATAACGCGATTCCACCTGATACTGGAAATTAATCACGGCTTCAGCAACAATAACAACAATAACAACAATGGCGATATTGGAAGCCGTAGTACATAGGTTAATGTGCTCTCCTACTGCCTGCCTGACTAAGTCAACAATCGCTCAAAATCTTCTTCACAAGTGTCTGCGGACAAAGACCCACATTTGTGTTGATAAGAATTCCAGGCTGTGTGCGACTTTGTTTTCTATTTGGATATGAAATTGGCTAAATTAATTAGTTTATGTACATTGTGTGTGTGTGTGTGTGTGTGTGTGTGTAAAGGCTTTGTTAGAGGGCAACGATGCATAGACTTTAGATACAGTGTTAATTTCATAGACCCATTAATAGCTGAACTTATAGCAAATCTCAAGCAAATTTTGTAATTTTGCAATCACTTCGAATCGAAACTCTGTGCAAAAAATTAGTATTACGAATAAAATTATGGAAAATAAAAAAAGCAATTTATGAGATAAGACGTAAAAGCAACGCTCAATAATATGTGTACCTATTGTTCAAATGCACTTACCTCGGCCGCATCTTGTCCAGCTGCCACGGCGAACACAGCCAGCAGCGCAACAATTGTTGCACCACTTGCAATGAGACGCAGTTTCATCATAATGGTTGCGTTTACGGAAATTAACGGCGAAAATCTATCACCTTCGTATTTATGTGCTTTCACAAATCTTTTGATTTATATTTTTCGCTGATTTTTTCAATTCCACCAACCAATAGCAACTAAATCGAACTAGGCCTGACCAAACTTACTAAATAAAATAACACTGCAGAAGACGAAAAACGACTGATTGAAAGATTCAAGACTGCGCACAAACAAAGCAGAAGCAAAAAGGGCAGACTTTCACCCAGCGGAACGAGTGGAGCTGGAACGAATACACAAATCAGCTGTGATTTTCTAAATACCGTTAGATGGCGTTCAAATCACTAGACAATTTGTATGTCTTTGATTTGTTTTCTAACTGGAAGAGGAATTGATTGAGGAAGGATTGTTCAAGATTCGCGTTGTAACAATTAACATTTGTTGTTTATATCATGTGAATTTAATAACGGCCACGTTTGCAAAGAGAGAATTTCCAATTTCCACCCTTTTGTTGTGAATTCAAATTAACCTGCTCAGTATAATGCTAAATTTAAGGAAAATGGACTATAGTCTTGTTATTCCTTATATGAAATTTGTGGGATATGACTGATGTTGCTTAATTAATATTGGCTCTCCAATTGTTATCTTCCATAGTTATTATTATACCTTACACCATAATTTGTTATGCCTGCAAGCATTTCCAGGCCATGCTCTGGACAGGATTCGAACCAGGGGCTGTGAGGCCAAAATTTAAACATTGATAAAAAATTCAGCGAAAATACAAATTAGCAAATTCCACTTCTGATTCACCATTAAGTCATGTTCTTCGACTAAGTACACACATGTAGAGCTATGCTGCTACAACGAAAGAAGGCATAATATAAATTTACAACAACAATTTCGTTGCGTTGGTAGCAGAGGTCAACAATTGGTAAATATTGATAAATCGAAGCCAGAAATTGAGTGCGTCGATTGCAAATAGCACAATAACACTGCATAGCTGAAGAATAAATATTAAACTGTTGAAGAATAAATATTAAACTGTTGAAGAATAAATATTAAACTGTAATCAAGATGACCACGCATACAGGACGCACATTTCTAACTTCGTGTTTAAAGGTTCCTATTGACCCGTGTAATAATTGTCCTGCGCCTATATACAACAGGCCAAAAATGTACTTGGGGCGACTAACCACAACGCCCTTGAGCACTAGAATGAAATTAGCCAGTACTATGTCGGTAAAAACTTCTGAAGCTGAAGCGGAAACGGATGCAATGTGGGCCAGCACTGGAATACGTTCATTGGCACAATTCTATGACAGCATTCCAGGTAAAAACGGGGCATATTGGGGAATTCAGAATGAAAGTCATATAAATAAATAAGTGTATTATTACAGAATATTGTGATATTAATCATTTGCCAGGCGAGGAATTTTACTCCACTCTTGATACATTGCGTTCAAGATGCCGTCAGTTGAAAACAAAGTCCAGTAATTCATATGTACAGGAAGACAGCAGTAACACTTCGTCTTTATCAACACCGTGTGTTTCTGGATTTGCGGGAAAATCTAAGAAGACATCAAAAAAGAAATCGGGTTCAGCAAAGAGCAGCAGCAAAAAGAAGCCCTGCCACAAGGCCAGATTGAACAGGCTGGAGTCCCGGTGTATGACAGAAACGCCTTATACT
This sequence comes from Clusia tigrina, assembly GCA_920105625.2. Classification (NCBI taxonomy): domain Eukaryota; kingdom Metazoa; phylum Arthropoda; class Insecta; order Diptera; family Clusiidae; genus Clusia; species Clusia tigrina. The sequence goes on along the minus strand of OV050031.1, from coordinate 30,438,299 downwards.
ACAGAATCTAAGCAGAATATAATGGAAAAAGACAGGCTCAAGTGGTAGAGATGTGATTGAAATTTGTCGGAAACAAACATATTTAAACTAACATATTTCAGCTTCAAAGAAGAGCTCAACAATGAAGTGGAAGACTTTAGGAAAACACTACAAGAATTTAAAGAAGAGTTCAAGCGACCAGTATCATCTACCATATACAAACCGAAGTCGATGATCCTGACTTCAGCAGACAACACCATTCTGAAGTCTCCAACTGATCGCAATAACAAAGAAAGATCCGCCAAGTTAGTAACATTCGATTCAAGTGACATCAGATTTAGCAAAAAATTTGATCTAAATTATGACGAGAAATATTTGTACTAAGACTGTTTATCTGATTATCATATTCAGAGACCCAGTGAAAGGCGCCTTCCGTGAAAATCTCAGAAAATCCTTCTCCTTCAATGACATTCACTGCATAAAAGACCACCAGACCTCTACGAACACCACAGCAAGGGATAAATGCTTGGCAAAAGCGAACAATTTGGCATTCAAGGATAACTCAAAACTAAGCAATTACTTCATGCAACAGCAGATCAGAACCAACACCACTACGTACGTTTACATATATACTCCTACCCTAACTATATCCATTTATTGAACACTGCTGAATTCTATTCGATAGAAACCACGCCAGTAATGAAGTACCAAAAATAGTTGTGGAATCCCCTAGTTCTGAAGCCTCATCTTCCAAAGTGTGCAGTTCCGCAACAAATCGATCTAGTGGGGGTCGTAAGAAGAAATCCAAAAGTAAAAAATGTCATGACCAAGTCCAGATACCATTTTCTTTATTTGGTCTGGGCAGCGCAAAGAAAGAGAGTTTTGAGGTAGTCCAGGTATTTCTTAGTTTACTCAAATGCTTTATAACCCACACATTTTCTGTTGATGCTTCATGGAAGCAGTGCAGTGCTTCCCCGATCCATCCAGCAGCCCGCCCTAATCTCGCCGCTACATTGCGAGTAGAAGTTTCAAAGAAAAGAGTAAAGGAGCTGGAAAATAATTGTACCTTCACCGATACAACGCCCTATTTTGACTGGGAGGTGCGCAAAACGCCTGCTTGGAAATCACTGGGACTGAAGTAATTACAGAAGAGCGAATATTATTATTTAGTATATTAAATTAAATATATACTTTATATTTCAGCGAATCATTTAAACAGGCACTCGCTCTGCGCGTCGCTACCCGCAAAGCTGAGCAAGCGTTGCAACGACGTGAGTATGAACTGAATATGGAATTGATGCGACAAAGAGTTAAAACGGCGCCACTTCTGCTGGAAGGCACTACTTACTGGGGCCCAAATGTCGGCAAAGTAACGCACACTTGTCAAAGGGAAGGCAGGAAGCACGCCTGCCACAGCAGCCAACGCAGGCAGAAGAGAGGTGATGCAAACAGGGACAGAGCCTGCTTCGACTCTGATGTTGCTATAACCAGTCACATGAGCAACAGAATCGACGAACTGCGTAAGATCTATTCCAGCAGCGCAAAATCTTGCCCCCAAACCTCACATTATCAACGAACCGCGAAATCAGTACAGCACGAGTCCAATCCGATCGAAAAGCAGCCCGTGGACGATAGCGGTGACGAGTTGTCTAGTGTGGACAGGGCTTATTTGTAGCACAGAGGAAAGAAGACCATTACATTTAAATTATAAATATAAAATTTTACGTTCAAGTTGATTGTAATTCATGCAAAATATACAAAAAAAAAAGAAAGTAGTTTCTCAGTATTTGTATTATTATTCTAAGTGGAAATCATATAAAGCACTTAGTGCTAGGTACAGTTTTTATGGAAACGCAAAAGGGCGAATATATTTAATATTCATTTTTATACAGTCAGCTCGTTTCAATACTAACATAATTACTATCTTTATTTGGTGGTTACATTCAGACAATTGAAGTCAGTTATAATTGTATAAGTGGATTTTTCGTCGTCAGTCAAAGAATAGTTTCCAGGACGACTGACGAGAATTGCCTGCATACCTGCTGAAATAGCCGCTTTGGCTTCTACAAAGCATATAAATAGTTAAATTTTAAATTCCCTATCAAGCTTGAATATTTTTTTAATTACCTGCAACTATATCAGTTAAAAATAAAATGTCTCCAGTATCCAATTGCAATTTTTTCGCAATTTTAATGTATGACTGCTCCTCATTTTTCTGTCCAGCATGCGTATCGAAATACTCAAGGATAAAAGGCGTCAGGCTCCCCCCTTCCGTGTTGGCAAAAAGCATTTGCTGCGATTTTATGCTACCACTGGAGTAGATAGCAATATCGATGCCGAGTTTCTTCCACCGGCTGAATGCTGCAGGTACGTCATTGAAAACACTTGCAAAATAATGAATTTTTTAACTGGTGCAAATTCTGGATACTCAATTTTTTTTTACTTACACTCCCTTTAAACTTTTATCCTTATAGCCTTTTTCCCACACAAGTCCTTGTATTTCCTTCAGCGGGCCCATTTTCACATTTTGGTTGATGAGATGAATTACAAATTCTGAAAACTTTTCAATAAACGGTTCCCTATGATCAGTTTCGGTCTGGTGCGCTTCTTGGTATTCTTCATACTGTGTCGAAGCACACAGTTCCTCCGCAAGTTCTTGTGTCTCAGGTTCATACCAATGTTCCTTTAAGAATCCTAATATATTTTCCTTCGAATATGGGAAAAGCACATCCTGAAATCCAAAAGAACCAACAACTTAAATCTAATTATCTTTCTATATGAAGAGTAAGATGTTACTTTCACGAAACTTATAGGTGTGGTAGTGCCTTCGATATCCAGCAGCACTGCCTTTGCTTTAACATCTATCATTTCTTCAAATTAGATTTGCTTGAAATGTGAGAAATTTGTAAACCCAAAATAGCGCGGAAAACGAAGGGTACTAAACAAAATTACCACAACTAGTGATGTAAAAAAGCAAACAAATTCAACAATCGAACAAACTGTAAACGGGGTATTTTAACAATCGAGTACCTGGCGTAAATATTCGAATAGTTTTTCTACCGCATAAGTACAATTAGAATATATAAAATTTTATAATTTTGTTTCTGAAATCTGAAAATTAACAAATTACTATTAAATTTTTGTCAGGAAATTATTTTAAGAATATACTGTTTTGTTGGTAGTTGAGAAGGGGATCTGGTGTTATGTACCCGATATTTGAATGAAATTTTAAAAAATATAATTAATTATATATATATATATGAGTATATATATACATATATATATATATATATACGAGTATATATATATATATATATATATATATATATATATATCTATATATATTTCATAGTATCAAATTAAATCAAAATATTATTTTAGATAATTGCATCTATATACTAGATTATCTATCTCCATTAATCTTCTATTTAATATTTTTTTAACCTTTAAATTGAATATTTTAAAATGTAATAAATTCATAGAACTTTTATTATATTAATTTTGTTCATATTTCTGACTAAGTTGGAAAGTTAGTTAAGAAAAAGAACACATAGTAAGCTATATAGAAAGTAACTCCTCAATTATATTATAAGACACTCAACTATTTTTTTATTTTCTCGATTTAATTCCTTTTTTGTAAATTTGTATTGATTTATGGATTGTGCTAAAGTAATTTTATAGTTATTAAATGATTAGAAAACGGACTTTATTCCAGTACATTCAAATTAATAATAAGATTTCCTTTAGAATTGTGATAATTGTTTTTTCATTCATATTTTAACAATGTTATATATGATTACTTTATTATTATTTTCTTTATGTTAAAAACACCAAATTGATGGTGCTAAAAGTTGATATTTCTGAAACAAAGAACGAAATTTTTAAATTCACTCCTGAGAAGGTGGATTTATCTTAAATGTGGGTGCAACGTAAATTTCTACCATTGTGGAAAGTCAGACATAAACAAAGGGTAATAAGACAGCTATTCAAAATAAAAGAATTCAGAGGAATACAGAAATTCATTATATAAAAATAGCAGCACCATAATTCTCATTTAGCAAAAATCTTAAATGGCAATAGTCCTCATGGACTGCATTCTTCTACAAATTCTATTTTGACAGTTCACTAGGGAAAATTATTCTTAAATAATTTATTCTGGTATTCACTTTTAGGAAAAATTGGTCCCTGAAAACTCAATTAATAAAATTATAGTTGAGTATCTTACAGTTTTAATATTATCATAACATAAGTTTGTATTAGGTAGGTAGGAGTGGCCGCCCAGTTTGCCAAAAGCACACTTGAGCACACATATAAGTTTGTATTGGTATGATTATATTTTTTAATATATTTATAATTTTATTGACTTGACAAATTTTTAAAAGTGATAATTAACGCTTGTACAAAGTCTCACGTCTCGGGTTTGATGCTATCTTTCATTAAATTGTCAGTCCGACTAAAGCAATTTCTTTAAGATGTGGATAAGAAAATACAAACTAGTAACAATAGAACATATTCCAATTCAACTCCTGGATGCGACTGAACATCAAAGAATGCTTTGTAACTAACAATAAGCACGAGAGAAATTGGTGTTTTGTTAAATGGAGTATTTACTGTGTTGATACAGATTAAATACCAAAACTCTATTTATATCTAAATATTATTATCATTATTATTATTATATTATTCCTTGCACCATAATTAATTATGAGTGCAAGGTTTTGGGGGATTGAGTACTAGCTACAGAGGCTTTCGACTCGAAGAGAAAAAGATTTTATAGAAAGAAGCATTTTGGAGACCAAGCCCAAGGCAGGATTTGAACCTGCGACCCTCGGGGTCTGAGTCTAGCATGCTTACCACTAGACCACAGAGGGTAGCTATCTAAATATTGATGAATAGTATATTCCAATATACACAAATTTGAATGAATAGTATATTCCAATATACACAAATTTGACAACATTTTTCACAGCTGGCAGTGCCTCACACAAACGAGACAAGTGCAAACTTCAAAATCTTTTTGACTTTTCTTATTACACCATTCGCAGATGTCAAACATTGTTAAGCAAGTTTGTGCGAGTTAATATTCCGTGAAAGTTTTTCAAATATTGCTAATTTTATATTGTTCGAGAGGAATTGATTTTTTTACTCTATCGAATAAATTGGTAATGTAGAAAGTGGATTAATTGTGTAATAATTAGCAAAGCACTAATACACATATCTCGAATAAAAGCAATCTGTAGAAAAATATGCAAAACTCGTGAAAGAATTCCAAAAAAAAAATCAAAGCAAAAAGAGCGTTCAACAAAAATAGAACAACAAATGTTAACGAAATTTCTATTTGTTATTGTTATTTACACAGCGTAGTGGGAAATCAAAATGAGCAGCGCCACAGCGGCGGCCCCACCACCAAGCAGCAGCCTACGTGATTAAAACGCGAAAAAGAGCTTGCAGCGGAAGCGAAAAAGGCAAAGCGCAAAGCAGTGAAGTTCGTGAAGAGCGCAAACAATCACCCCCTCCTACTGAAAATAATTGTATCAAGCGTGAAAACAGCTGCAACAAACAACCCAATAAATAGCGTGGAAAGAGCAAATCTCCTCGTCAAGGTTAAAGTTAAAGATAATGATGGATTTTGCTTAAAAGGGCAAGCACAAGGGCAACGGGGGTTATACGAACAAAAGGGGATTAACAAAGAAAATATCCAGTAAAACTAGACGGTCACAATGGAAAGGCAGTTGCCTCCTCGATGCGCCATTTGTGGCACCACAGAGCAACTGTTGCGCTGTGCTAAATGCAAAACGATTTATTACTGCTCGACTGAGCATCAGCACATGGATTGGCCGGCCCACAGACAGGAGTGCAGATTGCTGGCCAAACAGAAGAATTATAAAATGCAACAGCTGCAACAGGCTGTCGCTGCAGCCACGCTAAATAATTCGCTACCGCCGCCCTCCGATCCCGGTCGTCTAATAAATGGGTACGCCGACAGTGTAGCAAGAGGCAGCAGCAGTACCACAGTAGTAGAATCTGACATTCTTACCGCTGTGCAACCCATGTCTGTGATACTCGGCACCAACGAGAACGAAATCATGAACAGCAAGGCGGAGACCGTCTCGCAGAACAGCAATAACGGCTATCACGCCAATGTGGAGGCTAACTCTACCACCACAGAGCAGATGCAATTTCATGGTGGCAGTAATATACCGGAGCACACGAGTAGTGCTACCGAAAGCAAACATGATCAACAGCAGCAACAGGTGCCGTTCCTTTTTAATTATCATAATAGCCAACATGAAAAGAGCTCAAGCTATCAAATAGGACTTGGTGATGAGAACGTCACCGGGAATGTTAAGTAAGTTGTTTTTCTTCACCATTTATCTTACTTGAAATAAATGGATAGCTATCAGAATAAGTAATGACAATATTATATAAATTTTTAATGGATGGGAGACCTTGGTTTAGTTGCCTTGCTCTCGTACAATGCGCAGTATTTACGTATTACTAGTGAAAATGTTTTCATCTTGCAACATTTGAATTAACGCAAAACTTAATTCAATGACTTGCAGACAGACGTAATTTCTCTGAGTCATTACAGAAGGCAAAATCTGCGATGATGTGATGTGATGGAGATTCTACTGAATTGTTTCTTCAAGAGATTGTGTTCATTTTAACATGAATTGGTTGAGCTTTGTTGTACTTATAACAGAGGCAGTCGTTGAAAATTATTGAATCACTTTCGTTGTGCTCCACGAATGTATTTATATCTATGTTTTTCAATAACTTATTTCTCAGCATATACTCAAACGTTTATTTTAAACGCGAAAAAGTTCATTGACTGCTCCATGACTGCCTTTAAACGAATTTATAAAGCAAATAACGGTTTGTTTACATTTGACAACGAAAACAAAAGGACTTAACTTTTCACGCCAACCAGAACTAGAAGCGTCAGTGGCACACGCAGACATGTGTGTATGTATTCTTCTTTGGGCCCTGTTGAATTCCGAAAATAAATACAGTGTTTTAATTTCGCTCATAATTAAGTGGAATATACGGTCTACGTGTGCTTGGGACCTATTCACAAATACGAGCCAAATAGTGAATTTATTTGTATATTTTTGTTTTTTCTGTGTTGGCATTTTATGTTCGATATGCCTCAGCGTGCTCACACAAGTCTGCGATCAAGAGAGTCAGGACTTACACCCACACACAGAGAGGGAGAGAGCCATAGAAAATAGGCCCTCTCTACACTTGAAAGCCCTTCGTTTGGCGGTCGGTACTTTCTTCGTATCGAAAGTAAAATTTGATAAACTTTACGTGAGTGGCGACCGCCTCCAGTGTGAACGCTTTGTCTTCTTTTTTATTTGCTGCCTCGGCTATGGTTGTAGTCAGTTTTCTCCAGTATGCCTGATAATTATATCATTAATAAAATATATGCACGATTGTGTATGGGGTAAATATATTAGCATTGCGATTAGATTACATTCTTGATTACCAGAGGCGAGTCAATCAGTGCTTACAGTTTGAATGCATTCGGTGAAAACAACTGTTAAAGCTGATCACTGCATTTTCAGGTTTGTGGGGGTTGTGTGCGGAGGCTCTGAGCACAGTATTTGTGTTTGAAAGTGTTTTTGCGAGGCGCAGTTGTCACATCTGTGCAAATGATTTCATTTACGTTGCACTTGCATTGTAAAATTCGCTTTCCAAAAACATTATTTTTTAATCAAATTTCATGGCTGAGTCTATTTTTTCAGTTTGTTGTAGTTGCATATCAATTTGCATGGTTTGGGCGAAATACTTAAAGCAGCTTGTTCATTAATAAATGGAATCCTAGGACAAATCCTTACTTTGCTATTATCCTTTATTGTGCGCTGTTTGGCAGTATGTGCGTAACTGATACCAGTCATTATCTAATCCACTCTCTCAGAACGCAATCAAATAACTCCCCAAAAATCTAAGTGATTACCAGGTAAGCCCTTTATTGGCATGCTTTTTTCTGAGAATATGCTTTATTCATATGCACTTCTCTTGCCAGTCAGTGAAAATATTGCTAGTACATTTTCCCTTCCCTCCCTTCTTACTCTTGCTAACCACAACATTCCAATCGGTTCCCTTTTTAGAATAAATTTATTTTGTGCGCAGGTGTTTTGAAACATATGTAAGTGTTTTTGTATTTCCATCATATTGCCAATGTTCAGTAAAATTCAAAGATAGCATATAGTCGAGTATAGTAGAATAGTCCACGTAGGGCATAATTTGAACGACGAATTCCTGGGTAAGGCGATTGAGCAAGGTGATACTCAAACAATGCAATTAACCATAAGAGTTGGATACTGAAATCCAATGAAAAAAGCTTCATTATTGATAGAATTATATTGCATCAAATATTTGTTGAAGCTTAACCGTGTGCTGAGAATAATTTATAAACATTCCGACAACATAAAATTGACCTATATATACAAATATATGCACTTGACAAGTTCAAACCAATCAGGTTTTGGAAGACTTGATGGCGTCGACGAAGCGCTGAAACACTGACTGACAGTATCAAAAGGAAAAATCCATTCGATGCAAATTTTCCAGCTGGCGGAGACTTAAACCAGGACGACTCAGATGATGATGATTTCCCTACTTACTTAATGGTCATGTCTTTCAAGAAATCGTACATTTGTTATTTTTGGTGTCTTTTTCTTTTGATGTTTATACAAAACCATCTCCACTATGTCTCATTTTAATTTTAGTTTCCTTTCCTTTCGCTAGTAAAATTATTGTGAAGACTGAACTGAGGATTTGTAAAATATTTATATATGTTATTACATATATCGCCTTCAAAAATTAAATGCTTGTAAGGAACCTTCCTGCCTACGCTTATGCTGAAGTGACGCTCGCCGTTGTCCAGGGTCCATACATTATTTATTGATTTGCAGGATTGATTATAATTATTATTTATTATTGGAAAAAACTTAACCTATCTAACATCGATATATACTTAATTTTAATACAAAGTGTTTTCTTGAAGTACGGCCGTGGTTTACAATATATTACCAGACCGTAGCTTTTACAATTATATAATATTTCAATATACTTACGTGCGGTGGAGAGGAATCCCACGTTGGGGCGAAATATTCCGTGGTGTTGACCTATTTCCTGTACATTAGGTCACAAGCGTATGGGTTAGCACCGAGAAAGGCAGACGTATCCCGGAATTCTCGGTGTAACGAAAGCGTCAGTGTTCAGTGAATACTCGCTATGTGCTGCTTTGGACAAGTGCTGAGAAAGGCAGACGAATCCCGAAGTTCTCAGTCTTGCAAAAGTCAGGATCTCAAGCGAGTATCCTATGTCTAGGTTAGCACTGAGAAAAGCAGACGAATCCCGAATTTCTCAGTGTAACTATGCGTCAGTGTCCTAGGATAGTTACCTGTGTATTGTCACTCTGCTGGCTCGACGAAGAAGAAGGGCTGAATTACGCTCTGTACGCGTTTTTATAACCCCTTCTCAGCTGTTTTGTGGTGTGAGGTGTTCGGGCGCGTTTCCATATGGCCACCAAGTGTGCTACGTTCGATGTTCCAATTGTATAGCCCTAGTGGCCGCTAGATGGCGGTGATAGTTTTTAGGTGTGGGCAACTCACATGCGCGCGTGCGTGCCCACGTTGTGAGACCAAAATACGAGGATGTTCAGCATTTTGGTTCTTCACATGCTTTCATGCATTCTCATACTCGACGTATACAAATTCTTCAGTATTTCCTAAAAGTTAAGCTATCCAACATAGTATATCCTTCAATTTGTCTCAATGTCACTCTAAAACTGATATATTTATCTTGTGGACGGCTTCATTTACTCTAGTATGGCGGGATACACCTTTGCTAACAAATGTAATACAATATTTCTTTTTTGTCATATATAATATGTGTATATCTCTTTTTTACGTGTATATCCCCGATATTCCGTTGTATATTCTTAGTCATATATAATATGTGTATATATCTTTTTTTACATGTATATCCCCGATATTCCGTTGTATATTCTGATGATTTGTTGCTATTATTGTCGACTAACAGTCTCTCACTGATTCATCCACATGAAGTTGACTTTAGAACCTTAATTTCTACTATGTACCTTGTTATACTGTTGATATTCTATTCGATCATAAAAAACAATATTTATTAGAGCCATAAACAACGTAAGCAAGCACGTAAAGTGGCGATTAATTGCCAGTTTTCTGGACTCTCAAGCATTTTGTCCCCTATGGTATCGGCATTAAGACGTCCTAGCCTGTCTTCGAGGACTTTGCTATCTTCTTTCAGGCTTTCGCACACGAAGAAAGTGTGGTTGCCGTCATCGATGGGTGTGTCGCCATAGATCCATTCTTGGCTTTCTGCTTTTTTCATGTTGTAGAGGTATTTGCGGAAATACCCATGTCCGGAAGGCAACTGCGTTTATAGTAGCTCACTTCTCCAAAGGGTCTACTACATAATTTTTCCACGTGTGGGATTAGTTTCGCTGTCCATCTGCCTTTCGTCTCTGCCGCCCATCGCTCCTGCCATAGCTTGATTGTGTAGGCTCTAATCCGCCGCCGCGTGTCGTTTGCATCTCTGTGGGCTGCACCTCCCCTCGAATTGTTTGTGTCGCCATCGGTATAACTATTGTAATGCAATAGGCTACAATTTGCGTCGCCGCCGTGGTTTGCGGCAACTCTTGTGTTGGAAGTGGCTTCGCATGCAGTGTTCCTGTGTGATGCGTGTTCTTGTGGACAGCCTCATTCGTAGCTCTCTCAAGTTCATATTCTTTTTTCTGCATCCAAAGCTCTCTTCTCTCTCGCGCTAGCAGATCTACTGGTATCGTTCCGCTAATCACTAGCACTGCGGCTTCTGACACTGTGCGGTACGCCGAAGCTACGCGAAGGGCAGCAGTTCTTTGTACCATAGCGGATATTTTTCGTCTGTGCTCGGTTTTCAGTGTGTCGGCACCTCGCTCCCATACAAAAGTATCGCATGCGTCGTGTCCATCAGGAGCTTCCTTCTCCTTGTGCGGGGTCCTCCGATATTGGCCATTAGTCTAGCCAGCGCCGAGGTTATTTTGGCTGGTTTCCGCCGCATGTTGTATTTGCGCCCAATAGGTCAGTTTGTTGTCGATTCTGATTCCTAGGTATATCAGGGTCTTCGAGGTCTTTTAAGTTTTCCGAATGGATCCGCATACCTACTTCCAAGGGTACTTCCTTGTGAGTAGGATAGGCTCCGTTTTCTCAGTAGCCAGACTGAGGCCGTGTGAGTCGAGCCATGTTTTCGTTCAAATCATCACTTGCGTCAATTTTCGTCTAGCCGCATCGAGATCGCGTGCGGTTATGATAGCTGCGATGTCGTCTGCGTATCCCACGAGGTAGCAGTCGTCAGGCATATCCTTTTTAAGCATTTCATCGTAGCTGACGTTCCAGAGGTCTGGGCCGAGGTTGAGCCTTGTGCCGCACCTGAGGTTATCTCCTTCGTTCGCTGCCCCTTGCTTATGTCATAAATAAGCACACGATCTTTTAGATAGCTACGTACTATTTTCATCAGATTAGCGGGTGTCCTGAAACGCTTCTCAAGGGCGTCAATGATTATATATTAGATATGATATAAATGAACATTTTTGAATCTCGGTTGTAACTAACTTGAATGATCGTGGAAGTAATAGTCCTATCTGAGACTGTAAGTACTACTTTGGTCCCTATGAAATAATCTGGCAAAGGTTGAATTTGGGCATATGCGAAAGAATGGACTGTTGGTAAAATTCCAACAAATAAAGAAGTTTAGGACACTAAATCTTCTACAAGGTATGTAATGAGGATTAATGAGATAACTTTACATCTGATCGCAAAAGAAATACATTAGTCTAGGCACATATATCACGATAGAGTTGACTCCAGGAAGCTTCCATTGAAACGCCAAGATATAAAGTAAAATACCTTTGACCAAACTCAATTGTAGTGTGATGAAGAGCAATTAATACATTCAATGAAATTATTATAATTTCGTTTAAAGGATCCAACAGTGATTTATACCTACGAATAATGAAATCCCCATGGTTTGCTGAAGCAAAGGCACCTGTCGAGCAATATAATCATATGTCGCTTACAAGAAATTCTCTGCCCAATGAGAGATTTAGTTAATAGTGTAGGAGAAATTATTCGGAAAATAAATTGGGGAAGCACCAGTACTGAACCAAGTGAATATGTGTTTGAAGAGTGAAAATCAGAAATGCACTAAATTGAGGAAATTCATTCAAGGAATAAGAGGTATTGGGAATGTTGAATCACTAATGGAAGGCAGGAAGAAAAAATAATGGATCCTTGTGACGCACCAAAATACCTAAGACCAGGCTAATGAGACTGATTTATCCTAACATATTGAACACAACACATCGAATAGGATACGAACCAGCACAGCACATTGGAATGAATACCAAGGAAGGAAAGTAATAAGAGTAAACAGGAATGACTAAAAGCAGGATGCAGCGCTTTTTAATATATGAACATGGTAACGTATTATAACAGAGATGTTCATTTCCTGACTACAAAACTATGTTGATAATAATACATTACGAATGAGAAGTTGTAATTTTACTACCACCACCTTTTAGATAAGATTTATTGGGAACCTACTTATTATTACATATATTTCTACTAAACAATAAATCTAAATTTAGTTTTTCTGTGGACCTGATGGGTTGTTAATAAGGCATTATAATCGTGAAAAACATAGAATATTCAACAATAAAATGTCAGTTTACTTGCAGCAGAAATTCTAGTATAGCGATGGCACCCTACACCATACCGACTATTTTGTTTGTATATCGCCCTTTTAACATTTTGAATTTCTTTGTTAAAACTTTTGTTATGTTGTTGGTGTTTTGATGACAGGGACAGGGTTTGTGTGCGGTGGTGTGTTTTTGTTTCGAATGTGACTGGATATCTCACTGCACCCATATCAAATTTAATACAATATCACCCTTGCATTAGTCGAAATTGCATGGAAAGAACCGCATATAGAAATTATGTCCCCTCACTACGATGTTATGGAGGAGTTTGCTATCTTCGAATGCCATCATTGAATCATTCGTTTCTTTGAACTGTTGTTTTAATCTGCCCCCAATGAATTCTGCTTTACCGACACCAACTTTTATGTATAGTCTCACCTTATCGCGCTTGTTTGTGAAACAATTAAAAAATTGACAAATATGCTAATTAAAAATATAAACCATCGAACTAAACCTAAGCAAACGGAGCCAAGACAAGACAAAACATTTGTGTTAATTCAATTTAACAAAAACACCAGAGCCACTGCAAGTAGCTCGAGTGTTTGCTTTTAATTTATTTCCGTCCAAATAGTGTGCTGGCGCTGAGTTCCATTTAATTTGTTGGTATCAGACACTCTCGAAACCCTTAAAATATTTGATTACCTGCGCACGCGCACATGGTCAACATTAGGCCATTGAGGCAGAATAAGATATCTCAAGGTCGTTGCGTTTTTTCCATTTTTCTCTGTTTTCTTCTGCTTCTTAGCAAGGGTGTCTGTCTACACGCATGTAGTCGCATCCACAGTTTGAAGTTCCCAATGCACCGCAAATTCCATTCCGCACGGCACGGCACGGCGCGGCACGACTGACTTTAGCTCATTACGGAATTGGCTTTGAATTGGGCTAATGACCCATTTCACCGCCGTTTCCTTGGATTTAATGTTGCGATTTTTTCCCTCAAATTTTTCTCTTTTCCGACCGTGCAGAGGGCAACGACGAGCGGTCGGAGTGCTTTCAAATGTCGAGACCGTGCGCTACGTGCTCGATTGCATGACTGTGACCGGCGTTAGATCGACAACGGTACAAAGTAATAGCGGTGGTGAATACACAACTCACAACAACAATTCCATAAGGCAAAGCAGCGGTGTTGCCACCGTTTTTGAACGGGTCATAATTAACTTCAAACTTAAGTTCACCTGTTAATTGATGTCAAATTCCAGAGCATCCAGATTTAAATGATTCGGTACAATGTTCTTTATTTTTCCTCCGAAATGGTTTGTGAATTGCGTCAAGTAAGGTTAATGACATTAGTATCAGGTAAGTCAGCTGTTGTTGTTGTTTATATCCTATTAACTTTCTTAGTTTAGTGCGTTTTTTTAAATAGGTAAATAGCTCAGTTTACGAACATGAAACGTCCATAATAACAGACACAGTATATTTACAACTCCACACCATAAAAAGGAATCATTACAGTTATTTACCTTACCATTTTTAGAAATAGTGGCCTTTTTGCTTTGCTATCTGAGACGAAGTGAGGGGAACACTATAAACCATAATACCTGAATCTCTGTTTCGCACACCGTCATAAACTAGACATATATTAAACAATGGTTTATGTCTTTTCACGTTTACGCGAGGTTATTAAATGATTTATATTTTATGATTAGAGAAACATTGGAGATTTAAATGCTCGCAGGCTGTTTAGCGTTAGCAGAATATAATGTAAGTTTGATCTGGACATTATTGTTCGAAATACTTGAATAACATGTGTGTGGAACGTATATCGTAGAAAAATTAATGTTTAAAAACTTGTGTAAGAATTATATATCCATAGCTTCTGGATATTAATATTGATTTCCGCTTTATCCTTTTAGAAACAAAGCATTTTAACTCTTTCGAGAGCGGCGAAGGCAAAATATTTATTATGTAATTAAAGAAAGTCTATCAATGTATCAAACCACGATATTTAAATAATACATTGATATAAACGGCATACAAAAGCACGAAAGTGCCAAGATCATCAGTATCTTCCTTTTAAAGATTCTTTTAATTGAGTAGTTTACATTTTCGCACTATATATACATATACGATTTTTACAGTTAAATTTTTCTGCCAATTTCTATTACTTTGTCTTTTTTCTTTGTTTTTAATTTATTGCTTGCATTTACACGAATGAAATAAAGAATTAATACATATGAATGTATGATTTTGTGATGAAAAATTAGACCAATTTTTAACTCTGGGACAGAGCGTTAAGTGTGTATCTAGTTATGGTTACATATGTTGCCTTTATTTTTAGTATAGTCGCTCAGATCTTATTTTGTGGCATTTTTGCTTTCATAAAACATATTTTTTACTACTTTTGCTTATGCTCAGAGTGCTCATGCAAATTTAATCGCCTAAGTACTTAAAAGCATATTCGGAATTTGAAGATTTCTGGTTTGAACTTAAATAGTAATAAAAAGTTGTGCATGGAACATTGCCGGGCTGCTATTCGGCCGAAATAACAAAGAATTATGTTACAAGACTCAGCCTTTTTTAATGGTTATGCAATAATAATTTTTTTACAAAATTAAATAAATAAAATTATATTACAACATAATTGGCATATTATCTTCCATATATTAAGACGGTTCTATCTTTGCACCTGTACAACAAAAAATGTATAATTGCAAAAAATTTCGAGAAGCAACTTGCGGCATGCTGCACTTTGCCCATATTGAACTTATAAAAAATATTCCATTACTGGGTTATTATAGTGTTGCTAAGACGTAGAGGTCTAAACCTATAGAAGATATTTTGTGGCATTGCCACTTAAGGTACACTTTTTGCTATACAAAAATAATGTTTTCTGATATGTTTAAAAACTTTGCCACATGTGGCAACACAAACATTCTTTGTTGCTGCTGTTGTTAGAACCGATTATTTACATTTTTCGGCTGTTTATCGCTATCGCTGCGTACGCTTCCGTGTATACCCCACAGACGCAGTGTAGTGTCTCACCAGCTCCACTCTCGACATTCGATTTGAAGCGCTCGCGGTGTGCGGTCTACGTCTGTTGTGAGTTAGATACTTAGGAAAGCATTTTGTGTTGTACACGGCCGTTTTGCGTACGTGCGGATAGCGAAATGCTCCATTAAACGGAAAACTGACATCACTGCCAACTCATTGCAGGCGGTGGGAACACCTTAACAAATCTTTTGCAAGTGTTAATTTCTTTTTTCGAAGTTAATTACAAAACAGCGTTTGTGTACACACGTATGACTGAGTGTTTGTTGTGTGTATATGTGTGTCTGTGAGCATTTGTAAATGACAGTTGCAACTTCGGTTTAAAAGTTGCTGTTCGGCTGGAAGGGTCTGTGATCAGTTGCGCGTACGATCTCTTCGCGGTAACATGAAATAAGCTTAACTGAATTGAAGTGGAGTGAACTATTCAAATTAGAAAATTTGAAATCAATTTGTAATACCTCTTGAACTGTGATTAACCTTTGCAATTTGCAACAATGATTACCTCCGCGAATACGGATTACAACACATTCTTCAAGCGTTCGGCCCATCCTTCGAATGCGGAGCAGTTTTTCCAGGAAAATTTAGAGAACTGGTAATTGTGAAATAAATATCAAAATAAATGCAAAATGTTAACAACAGTGACTCAAATCAGATTTCAAGGATTCGATTTTAATGTTTTTACCCATTTATATCTTCAAAATGGCACGAGTATTGCTTTTGGCGAACTAGAACCGGATTTCCGTCATGGTTAGGAGTGGAGGACATTTGTTTCTTGTGTTTACACATGTTGTTATAATCTTACACTCATGGAAGGTAAACATATGCATGAAATACAGAAAGCAGTGTTGTTGCTGCAATAATCTATCAGATCTTTGACAGAAATCCAAATACGAAGGCTTATCTAGCTATGTTTGTTTATCGTGCAAATTTTTATTATCAATAATAATATCATTTTGCAGATTAAAGGGGTTTCCTTGTATTTTTCCTTATATTCTTTCCGATGGACTTTCATTTGTGCATACTTTTTCCTTCTATTATTACATTTTCTAAAAAAAATCCCCGTGATTCATTTGGGAATATGTGATATTATTGCGTTTATTGTGTTCTATGAGTTAATATTAATATTGCTGGTCTTGGAAGTGTGATTCCCATCGGCCATTTAAATATTTCTCATGATTTTTCTTGACGTGTATTTGCCAAGTGCTCAAAAGTATTTTTGTTGCATATGCAAGCTTTGTAAATACAATACCCAGACCTCATTCTACTGTAAAATCTACATTAAATATTCGTATTTTATTTTCATTCCGGGTGTACCTAAAGATTTATTAATATTAAATAAGTAAAAGTAAAGATGACATGGTGGATCTGGTCTAAATTCTAGAAAAATATCATCTGTCACACAAATGCAGTATAAAATACCCTTCTATGCATATAGGCGTATTGAGTTTTTTCCACATGGTCCTTGCCCTATTTCCTAACTTGAACATTTTCGCATGTTATTTCGTTGAAATGTTGTGGAAACTCCTTTTTTTCCACCTACCTTAGTATTTCCCTTTGTTTCCCCTAGTACCAGGTTATCAATCAATTAATATTCATTAATTAATATTATTCATTAAAGGAAGTGGAGATCAATGTGGTGCGCTCAAAATGTGAATCATCTTCTATGTTTATGCCATCTATTTTACATCCTTTCCTAATAGAGATCTTGATTAAATATTTATTAGTGTTCTTCCCACTAATGGAATAAGTTACTTCCAGTAGCAAAATGATTTTATGATCAACTTGTTTGAATTTTTATAGCATACTTTGAGGAGCCAGAATAGAAAAGAAAATAAATTATTCCCCAATTGAACTGATAAGAATCCTTCTCTCTACAAGTGGATATTCCTGGCAAATTTGTATATATAATATAAAATTGTTATGCCTACCGGAATTCACTTGCAGAATTATTTATTTTTTGTGAGTCCTATATTATTGATTGAATGATTAGTCCTATATTATTTGCGGAGTAAATGACTCGCTAGAATCAAATTGGCCGTTTTTAGGAACACCATTCGGGAGTTTGCCTATACACTTCGGAAGCCAGGATGACAATTTGAACCGGAAATTTAAATATCAGGTGCAACTAAATTAAACAAGATTCTATGAGACATTTTGTTTAAACACATTGAATGTTTTTAAAATTTTTGTATGTGCTTTCGACAGAAATTCTTTGAACTTGCTGCAAAAAAAATTCGACATTTCAGAAGTAACTGGAAGTTTGGACAATATTAAAATGTGACAATTAAAATATGAAACAATATTAAAATATTAAAATATGAAAAATATAACAGATAAACAAAGTTTTTAGTTGTTCCCGTATTGCAATATTATGAACCTGCGGTCCTTACAGAAACTAAAACAGAATAAATGTACTCGTATATACAAGCATCCGCTTTCAAATTATGATGTTTTTATTGTTTTAAATTCTGAGATGCTTACTTTTTCTTTTTCCCCAATGTTCAAATGGGCTGTCTCAAACCTTTTTCGATTCACCTGACTTACTCATTTGAGTCGGGGGAACTTTTGTCAGGAAGGAATTCCCTCCTTTCTCATACATTGACCTTTCCGTCGAATGGTCGTAGCCAAATTTGTAATTGAGAATATGCAGGCCTGAATTTATTTATCTCCATGGACCTTCCAGCTCTGCACGCAAGAAGATTATCGCAAGAGTTGTGCCGAGCATTTTTGCATGATTTCATTGCATCGCAAAAATGACTTCCATATTATTTGTCAATTTTAGAGAGCATGGCCTACAGTAAGTCACAGAAAACGTCGTATTTAAGTGGCCTATGCC
Source organism: Clusia tigrina (assembly GCA_920105625.2). Classification (NCBI taxonomy): domain Eukaryota; kingdom Metazoa; phylum Arthropoda; class Insecta; order Diptera; family Clusiidae; genus Clusia; species Clusia tigrina. The sequence goes on along the minus strand of OV050031.1, from coordinate 30,419,709 downwards.
GAGGGAAATGTGCTAAATTAACACTAGACACTGTCATGCCATTTTTTGAGGCTTTAGTAATATAAAATGTCCTGCCAAATGTTGTGTACTCTTTTATATACGTATTTCTAATAATTTTTGTGGCACAATTTTGCTCTGATAATACAGAAAATATTGTATTTTTATAATATTGTTATTCTGATTTGTGTCTTTGCAGTGAACGCCGCTACGAGGATTTGTGCCGCAACATTATAAACGACATGAATCAGTACGGCCTGTCTGTAGTAGATGACTTCCTGGGGATGGAGAAGGGGCTGCAAATACTGCACGAAGTGCACCGGATGTATGCGGCGGGAGTGTTTCAAGTAAGTCCTGCCTTCTGTCACTTTTCTTCAGGTGTCCTAACATGTAATTTGCTTCTCCTTAACCAGGATGGCCAATTAGTGAACAAATTAATAGCAGAACAAGATTCGCGTACAATACGTGGTGATAAAATTACATGGGTAAAAGGTGTGGAAGCGGGCTGTGCTAATGTAGGATACCTAATAAATCAGGTTTGTTTTTTTGGGTGTTCCATTATCATCGATTATTGATTCATCTCTTTGTCGTACTTGATTGACTTGCAGGTAGATGCGGTTATTTGCAGAGCGAATACGATGAAAAACAATGGCAAATTAGGCAATTATAATATTAAGGAGAGAACTAAGGTGCGTGGATGCGTCGATTTAAATAAATATGCGTTCTTAATTTGAACTTAAATTTTTAAAATAGGCTATGGTGGCGTGCTACCCCGGTTCTGGCTCACATTACGTAATGCATGTGGACAATCCAAACAAGGATGGTCGTGTCATAACAGCAATTTACTATTTAAATGTCAATTGGGACACCAGACGCAGTGGGGGCGTTTTAAGGTAAAATTGGAGTCTATTGATAAGGTTTGCTAAGAATGAGCTATACAGATATTTTTATAGTTTTTACAAGTCCACATAACTCGCTGGCTCCTTCAATTTTTCGAATAAAGACTGATCAAATATTTGTATGCCTACTCATTTGCTTAGTTCCGAGAATTTAGTTCTTGTTCAATGATCTTTGAAAGAAAAAACATTTCATGTCTATCTATTTGCAGAATTTTTCCTGAGCACGGAAATTCAGTTGCGGATATCGAGCCTAAATTCGATAGGCTGATATTCTTCTGGTCCGACAAGCGGAATCCACACGAAGTCCAGCCCGCCCATCGCACGCGGTACGCCATAACGGTGTGGTACTTCGATGCGAACGAACGCGAAGCCGCGTTAAATCGCTGCAAATACAAGAATAGTGTGAAAAACAACACAACAGCCACCCCCACAAACACAAACACAAATACAAATACAAATACCAATACAAATACAAATACAAATACCAATACCAATACCAATACTACTACCAATTTCAATACAAACTCGAATTTGAAGTCGAATTCGAATGCAAGTGAAATTTGCACGTAATACCAGCGTCCGCCGGTGTTGCTGTTGTTATTGTGATTGTTATTGTCCTAACAAGGCGCCGCTGTTCAGTTGGAAACTATTTAAACGCCATTGTGTACCTATTTAATAAAATAACCTTGGGTTTACCACAATTTACCCAACTAAAATGCTTAGATATGTGTAAGTTTAAGAGAAGTGTAAAATTATAATCAATTATTAATTGAATCTAGTTAGAAATATTAAATTTAATTATTTATTAAGCAACGAGTGAATAACACGCAAATTGGTCATCTCAATTGAGTTTTTAAAAATATTTTTATGATCACACTCACACAAATTAGTAGCTACTTTTTACCATGCCCATAATCAAATGTTCATTTATCTTCCAATTGCCCATCATATCCATTAACCATTGCATTTCCTGTTGCAATTCTTACACAATTTGTACATACACCTGCGCCACCCATCCCCGCGTACACCAGTACGAGTATATAGCAATTTATATTTGTATATTGTATACCTATTATTTATTTAATATTAATACCAAGTTGTAAACTGTTGAAACGAAATTACTTAAAAATTTCGCATAGCGTGCATCAGAGAGTGGCGGCAAAGTGCTCATATTTGCCATTCGCCTGTTTAGTTTTATTTTATTTTGCTATATACGTTAAGCATTTTGTATTATATTGTATTAAGAAGTCATTGGAAAAAACCACTAATCTTGTAAATTCATGGTTTAAATAAATTACAAATAATTTATTACCCATTGCGAAATTATTTGTGTTGATTTCTTTATAGGGTGCTCAAATAGAATCTAAGAATCAACGGTGATAGTGTCTGACAAAATAGTTCACACAAGGATACTTCGGTCCATAACATTTGATGGAATGTTGGTATGAATTTGGATCTCAAAAGTGGTCCAAACTCATACCAATGTAATAATATGATACTATTTTGTTGCCGATTACTTAAAGCGAGGCGGATCGTATTTGGGGGCGAACATTATTTTTATATTACGCAATCCTCAGCTGCCTCGTTTTCGCATTGCTCCCAAAATTGATACAAATGAATAAATAGTCCCATATCGTTTTCAAGCCATTCGATAGGTATGTTTATATGCTGGATCGGCGGAGCTGGCGAATCGGTAACGGATTGGATTATACGATAAGTGAAAAAGAGAATTACACATTTTTATATAAAATAGTATTCAAAATAATTAATAACAAACAAAATCTTTGCTATTTTTATCTAGGAATAATTCGGTCAAATTAGAGGAATTGGCAAAGGAAGTCTCAATGCCAATTTCCAGCTTCACCGAATATCACCCGAAAAATTGCTTAAGAGAACCCTTCAAAATTTTGTTAAAAAAAGAAAATCTGTCTTCAAATAGAAATCACAAATTTGTCAGATGTTTATTTCTTCCTGTTACGAGCAACTCAAATTGGATTTTGAAGATTTCCTGCCAAAGCAGAATTATTGGAAGGGAAAATACCGTTCGCTTTGCATAATGTCTAATAAGACAATCAAGAAGGCTCGTATTTGAACAAAAAACAGATTCCATACGATCAGCAGCTACTTACCTGAAAGACCTACTGGATTTCATCAGGTACAGCCACACAATTTTCTTTTATGGGTTGTTTTTGTATGCTAATGAAAACATATTCACATGTTCATAATCAGTCAGTCCAGTCTTTAGAACAACACCCATTCATGGAAGACAAAATTGCAAACTTGGCAGTTGTATCCAACAATGTCGAATCTGATTAACACATATCAAGTAGATTTCTAGCGGCGATTCGTCGCCACGGATGAGACAGAAGTTCACCACAAACCAAGCTTCAATCTAAAAGAGGGATCAAACTTGGGTAACCGGCTCCAAAGCAGGCGAAGAGGGTCCAATCCAACGAAAATGCGATGGCTTTAGTCTTGGGATGCTTGGGGAATTCGGTTGATTGATGCCGAGTAATATGCATCACTTCTATACCATCCAAAAGAAACGAATACTCATTGTAGTACATGAAAAGTGTGCACTACGAGTATTTCACAGTATTTCAATATGTGATAATCTAATATTTGAAATATAATCTGTGATATTTGAAACTAATTGTAAATTTCAGTAAAACTTTTATTGATAGAAAAATGATTACATAAAAGAAGGATTTGGCGCGGATGTGACCCTCTTTGCGCGCGTAATCAACTTTATGAAAAAATAAATTTAAACTGCGAAACTTTTATTGCGAAAATGCTTCATGCATTTAAGGCTGCCCTAATTCGCCAAGCTACATGGGTAAAATTTGGACAGGAGTCGGAGTCGGAGGCGGTATAATTTGAACGATCCCAACTCCTCAAAAGACATCTTCACATGTGCCTAAAAACATGCAATAAAAAGATGATTGTAAAATTTGTAAATAATTAATAGATATAAAATTCAGCCACAAAATCACACTGAATCCGAAACAGTCTTCATTTGTGTTTCAAATCCAGAGGAGGAAACCGCAGATGTGGAATTTACCTTTGATAAAATGAGTGGGAGTCCATAAAACCTTGCCGCTTGGATTTAGGAGGTGAAGAAATAATATCCTTTGAAGATACGTTTTTCGATGCTTTGAAAGAGGTTTGCAGGAGAGATAGAAGTTCAAAAGAAGCGATATTGAAGTTATCTTGGATTACTCAAATTGTAGACATCATCGGTGGAGTATTACTTCCGAGTCAGGCCCCACTGGAACCCTTGGTTGCATTGCATCAGACTTAGATAATCGCAACTTTTAGAAGTTAATATTTTTATATATGTATATTATTCACATATTACATTCTTATGCATGCCCAGCAACTGGAACCTAAGTGTGCTCTGCCAAATGGATAAGAAAGGTGACCCGATTATTTTGCTGATGCAAAAAGTTAGTTTAGTATCTAATTTGAAGAGCAACAAACTGCTGTATTGACCTTAAAGACTATTGCAAAACTTCTTCTTCATAGTCTCGATCTGATTCATTCTGAATTTCTTAACAACAGCCTTTTTGTTGCCCTTCAATTTGATCACTCACTCAACTTTTTGCATCAGCAAACTAAGTTCCTTTCTCCAAATGAGAACTGTTATTGTGTGTAATTTCTTGTTTTTTATTTTGTCACTATTTTGTAGGAGACCTGAATGTGATTAATATGAGCTGAACCATTCTACCAAGTCAAATACAGCACGTTTATTTGTACTTGGAAGCGGCCTATATATTCAAGGGAATCTTCCGTCTCCCATTGCGAGGTCAGCATTATCAATAACAAGACTCTGGACTTACCCCTATGTAAGTTTATAATTAGTTTCAGTTAGAGGCTCCTTGGGAATGGCTATTTTCGGTATTAACAACAAGCAAAAAAGCAAAATGAAAGAAGAGAAGCTTCCAGCAGCGGCATCAACAACCTATTTCCAGAATACGGATCTTTGATAAGAGTCGGAGTCGTAAACCTTATAAATTAAATAAGTCGGAGTCGTAAGATGGACTCCAGTCGGAGCCTCGTTTCCAGAGCCTTAGCAAAATTGATCAACCTTGTAAATAGTAAAACTGTGGTACAAGGAATTCTCTAGTGTACGCATAATTTTCTCTGAACGGGGCACTGCAATAAAGGTGCACGCTGTGGCTTTGCTAGGACTATAATATAAGCATCCTTGGGTGAAGCTTATCCAGCACATGGATTCCTGAAATGGATAATACTAACCCAAACACAAGGACATGTATACTGATGGCACAAAAAGAAAACACCAACCATTTGCAACATCGGTATGCGTAACACAACATGGATAAACACCAAAATGATCGTTTCTCTGTTTCAAGGATCAACACACAATAAATTCTGTTTCGTATATCAATATTTGTTGCCAAAAGATTGAGTCAACTCTTTCGTAGTCAAATTTTCTTCAATGTTCATCACTCGAAAACAAAATACTCTTAGTAAACTGATATCATTGCGTATTAAAAGATACCCTCACTCTATAGGATGGATCTTATTTGCACTTAGACCTATTTTCCACCAAATGACAACTATTTTCAATAAGCATTGAGGAATTCCCTAAACTAGAAGTCCTTCAAATAGATAATTGATATTGCCAGGTCGGTAGTTCAACGCGTACCCCGACCTCTTGATTAGTTGTATGGACCCATCATCTATTTCCATGGACAACAACTGTCCGTTGCACTCTTCCTTGCAGCTTCATATTATCCAGAAATTGGTGTTTAGCCCAATATTCTGAATGGAGAGAAACTCAAGTGACACAGCCACCTCTTATCCACTACTACGAGGGAGGAGGAGGAAGACTGTGTGTGATCGTGGGATGTTGCCTTCCAGTCGGGCGACCTCTCTTACTGAAAGCTGCCTCCTGCCCCCTTTCAGTCATTCCACCGAGTCAGTCGAACAGCAGTCAATGCTTAGGAAGCTAGGCTTGAAGTGGATACCATCGAAGGAGAATTCTTTGGTCCACTCCCCAACCACCCTTTCAAGCAACATCTTCTCAACACTTGTCAGCTCTTTGCTAGTCAGGATGGTGTTCGAATAGCAACAACAGCCACCTTGACAACGGATGCCACCTTAGCTTAACTACTTGCTGTCTTGGACCCTCCACGAATAAGTGGTCCTGACGGTGTTCCCGTCTTCCTCTTCTTGGCTGGGCCAGTATTAGGAGAAAGGGTATGTCGTACCTTCTTCTGCACGTTCGGTTGTGATGTTGTGCCAGCCGAATCCTTTACAACCCTGTGCTCTTTTGCCTTGGCAAGAGCATCATCTGGTTGCAAACCCTGACTTAGATACCATCTGACTCCAGCCCCACTTACCTTCTTTCTACTCGGGTCATCGATCAGGAAGAGGAATTCCTTACTTGGCCACCCTGGAGGTCTCCTCCGAGCTGGTAGGTCGGGATCGATTACTCTCTTAGCCTCCCTGTTTTACTCCCAGTGTCAACAATCTCTCCTTAGTGGAGATGGGAGTTTGTTGAGTTAGTCCCATTTTTGCCCTGGCAGCAGCAGAAGTGGATGCCACATCATCGGAAGAAAGTTTCCGAATTCCTGCATCACCCACCCTGACTACTGCCATTGGGGGCCCATAGATCCACCCACTGCTTTGGTCACGGATGAAGGTCTCCGTTCATTGAACGCAGCAGCACTTGATTTGGGCTTAGCGGGTGATTTTGCCCCACTAAGCATTGGCTCATCAAGGATTCTTAGCTCCATCTGATTTGCCAATTGAATTGCGGTGATGTCCAGCGGAATTTTTTGTTCTAATTTATTTTTCTTCATAAAAATTCTTTTTTGCGGAGAATATAAAGACCACCCGGACAGAGATCCGCAAGATCCGAGCTAGGCTATTACCACCGTTCACGACTTGACTATTTAACAGGGCCTCTAGCCTGGCAGATCATCAGCACGGGTCGCGTGACACCTTGATCCAGTCCTTACTTTCGAACCATAGTCAAGGTGTATTTCTCAATGCTGTACTAATAAGGATTATTAAACACTGAGCGCTACATCCTGACCTTAGCTAGATCCAACGCCATCAGACAAGAGATGCCATTGTAGTCCTATTAGCAGCCGGTACCCACGGGGAGGGTTCAGTCGAAGAATTTTCTACCGGCCATGGTAACGATATAAGGATACTATTTTTATCCCGATTATTCCCTTAATCTAATCCAATGCGATATTAGAAAAATTATGCGGGAAGCCTTAAAAAATAAAGGCGAACTTCACAGTCTTTTTGCAAATTCCATTAACGATATAAAAAACCTCAACTTTTTCTTGGAACTCTATTTATCGATTAGAACAGTCATTAAATAAAATGGAAAAATATACTATTGGATCATATGGAAAGTTCAAGCACGACCACGAAGACTGTTTATGGCGTAGAAACAGCGTCTCAAATTTTTTTTCGTTTTCCTATGATCCAAATTTTGGAATAATTATAATAATTTAGTGTTAGTAGTTTGCCCCATGGCCGACACTGCAACCTAAAAGATCTTTTGTGTCATACTACATTTGTCATTAATCATCCCTGTGATCACAACTGTCCGTTCTACTATGCCCTATAGGATTAGTACCGGAATTTCTTCCGTAATGCCATAGCATTTCGTCCGTTTGGTGATGTGAAAGCGTCACAATTAAAGTCATCGGGTCTTTTTCTACCTAGATGTTCCTTGCTAAAGAGAGGAAGTAGTTGAAAGTAATGTTCTTTCATTATCTTTTCCGCTTTATGGATGAATTTGAGAATGTCCATAACAGGAGCATTCTTTATTCCTTCCAGAGCCAGCTAGTCGCGTTGGAATATGTTCATTCTAGTTCTTGCACACGCAAAGCAGTTACACAGTATGTGCTCTGTGGTGTCTTCTTCTTCTAGACAGAGCCAGCACTCCGTATAATCAAGAATGTGAGTTTTAGTCAGGTGATATTTCAGGTAGTAATGTCCTGATAGAAAACCGACTATTTTCCCTATGTCTGCTTTGCACATATTGCGGAGTTCTTTATTGTAGGTGAATAGCCTTACCAGTCTTTTGGCTGGGAAGTCCCTCTATCCCTTCCCAGTGTAACATTCGGAGACTATGTTCCCAGTTATCTACCCTGGATTTAGCCTCCGCCCAGTTGATACCACAGTATGGCTCCGGACCTATGAGGCTTGCTGTTGAACCGGCCCTAGCCAGTTCGTAAGCAATTTCGTTGCCTTCGATCTCCGAGTGACCCGGGACCCAGCAAATTGCAACCTTATTTGTTGAACCTAAAGTTTGTAGGTTGTTGAAGCATTCTTCCACCAGTTTCGATTCCGAAGAATATGAAGCTAATGCGTGTAATGCAGCTTGACTATCTGAATAGATAGCTATGTGTGCGCGTTATGGAAATAATGAACAAGATAATTGACAAAAACCACAAAGTGGCAAAGAAGATTCGAAAATAGAGATAGCCATGTAAAGAAATATAATTATAATTTCGGACTTAAACAATATTCTTATATAACAATTCACACTTAAAAATTTAACCACTGTTAAACTAATTTTCAACCTCTTAGAAATAAATGAAACACTCCAGTTTGAGGAACCACAATATTCGTATAATAATTCTTACTATTATCATTGTATTGTCGAAAATTTTTCCTTTAGTTCGAATCACTGGATTGTGGCAAGTAAAACAAAACCCTTTGTTGGACTATTTATCTTTAATAAAAGTAGTTTAAATTAACAATAATCCACGCAAGACGTTTAATTGTATACAAGAGTTCACAGGCTTTACTTTTATAAGTGGGGATATTATTTCTTATCACTGCTGAGTTCAACTCCTGACTGACTGGCTGTCTGTTGTTCTGCACTACTATCCAGAAACTAGATAGCCTCATGATAGCACTATCAAAGAAGGAGGTAACATGACTGATAACTTATTTCTTATTGAAATGCCATTGCGAAGGGTGCATATCGAAACTTGTGGATAAAATTTCATTATAGCCTCAATAACTAAAATTTTTGATAATTATTTTTTATATTGAACGTTTTTCATGCTTATTCATGAGATGGTGATTTCGTCCCAGCATTGCTCGGTTAACGCACTTAAGTACTTTTCGAAGCTACCAATAATTAATAAAACATACAATTTAATAAAATATTACCGGTAATTGATGTAAAATCATAGATGTAGAAACTAATGACATGGCAAAATGTGCTGAAATGGTTAGACGCTGAGGCAACTCTCAGCAGACGTCATCAATCGCAATCAATAAACTTCGGATGCTCCCGGTACTAACAACCACTCAGCCAAATGCAGCACAACAACAACCATCAAAACAAACAAAATTTACGAGGCCAATGAAGGATAAATGATGCACCATCAACTGTCAAGGATGATAGCTAATTAAGGATCTCAGTAAAAAAATTAATAACCACATAATCATCCACAAAAATGGTATTAACCATCAAACCATCCAGATTGGAAACGCCCAAAATACATATTTTTGAGAAAATTATCCCTAAGCTTATTTTTATCAACATTTCCAACCAAGCTGACGCATTAACGAAGGAATATTATCAAAATCTGCATTTGCGAATAGGACATACAAATACTGAGTCTTTCAACGCTATCTGGGGATCATCCTTAGCAGTAATATTCAATCGCAATATGGTCCACCTGACGCTTTCTTTCCTTAAACTAAAGTCAAACACCACAATCACGCTTAATATACTAAGGAATACGCAAACAACACTCCCAAGTATATTGAATAGGGAGTGTTGGCAACACTGAATACCTTGCTCGAGCCAGGGACGTCACGGGTAAACAGGGGGAGTGCGCGTAGTTATCTCACAATTCGGCAAAAACAAATATTTATTTTTATAAAAACCAAAATTGATGGTTGATATTTTGCTGACCAAGCGGAGTCCCAAGAGCGGGGAGTGTGCCTGCTGTCTGCTCACAATCTCTGAATCAGCGATTTATTGTTAATATTTCAGAGTCGGTGTAATTAGAAATGAAAAATTGTGTTCAATTTTCGTTGGATTTCGAAAATAAAAACTCGTCCTCATTGAGGAGTTTATGATCTTATCAGATCAATAATCAAACTCATCCAACATTTTTTCAAAGCCTCCCGGAGTTATTATCTGCTTTCTACGTGCGATACCTGGCTACGCTCTCCGCTCGTAGTAGAAGTAGTACAGGGGGCTGGGAACATGGTTTGTCCATCACTGTAGTCGGTGGCTAGTTTCCAATTGTGAATTAGCAAGTGCAAGAATCTGATTTTAGCTGTGGAAAGTAATTTTATTTGTGGGTAAGCGTGAATCTGTGGGGTAATATATATACTCGTATGGGTGAAAGAAGCAGGGATGGTAGACAGCAAATTGTGGCCTTGGCGCTTTTGCTGGTCGCGATCGAACTGAAAGAAGAATTTTGGTTTTTTCATGTTGATCTTGCTGGAGTTGTTTGAAGTGTCAATAAAAATGAAAATTAAAACTTATTGGAATGTTGGAGAATTGTGGTGAAAAATGTCAAATAAAGATAATTCCTCGGAAGTGTTTAATATTCTTCAATAATACAATGAGTATTTAGTTTGACAATTACTCTCAAAATAAATTAATATCACCAGCAGCGAGACCGGCCGCCAACTCAAACTACATAATTATTGATAGAAAAGATAGGTATAAATTGAATATACTAGTTTAGAATTAAGAGTAGAACACTGTAAGTAATTTAAGCAGTTTGTAATAAGTATGAAGGGATAGGTAGAGAGAGTTTCCGTCTGGTAAGAGGTCTCATCATGGCTGGATGGAGTCGCTTCCAAACGGAGTCAGAAAGTAAGTTGTTTTGATCACTAATGTGGGGATTGCAAATGATTCTCCACCCTCGATGCAGTATGGCGGGTTCAGAGCGGTGACCGTGTGGGAGCTAACCGTGGCCACCACACTACATACAGTACATACAGTAACAATTGTTTCCTCTGCCAAACGTAAGATCATGAATCTTCGTATTGCTTCATATTTTTTTAAATGTGTCCATTTATTTCATTCGTAGCGGGAAAAGAGAAGTGCACCTCCATTATACACCTTTTTTCAATCATTGTTTTGGGTTGATTGTGTACTCATACATTCAGCTTCTCATTGATATTTTGTTGATTATTTGAAAATATGGAACAATTCAAAACTTTCCTCCCTAATTGCACATAATCCTGTGCACTTCTCATGATCCCACAAACAAAAGTTTCTAAAATACTGATATTACATTCTTTTGGCCTGTCCGAATCGTTTCCCTGTGTTTTAACCACATCTTATTTAGTATCGTACCAGACAATCGTCTTACATTCTTAATGCTTAATTTAATATTTTTTCAATAAAGACGTATCATTAATTAGTATCATTAGTAAAAGGGAGATCAGGATCGCAGCAGCCAGGTCTGTCGACCGCTCTAAACGTAAATCAATGCCACATTTTACAATAATTCTTTCAAATCGGGGTTCATGTAACTTTGTTGAGATGATTGGATTTATAAATACATTTGGAAAATTCAGTTAAAAAACATTGCTCAGGAAATCATTATTTCTGGACACCAATGGACAGCTCATTAGTATCGATTCGAATTAATGTCTAATAATATCATGCGCCAGTAAAGAGAGCGATTTACCCGAATGTGAATGCATACTTAATTTTTGAAGAAGTAATGTCTTACTTTATATGGAACAATTTGACTTGCACGAACATCCATACGTGTCAAGCCTGCTTATGAGTGTTACCAGAGGACTCCATAACACATCCTTTTCTCATTTTTATAGTAAAATATATAAAAATAGACCGAAATGCGGTTGGTCTGCGTATCTATGATATATATATGTATATATATATTTTTTTATTTTTATATCGTGCTTATTGGTATAATTAATTATACAATCAACTTAATGTTAAGCTTAAAGCTAAGGCACTAAAGGCTAGGGTTTTCGGCCTATATTTTATTTTGTTGTAGCTGATGCGTTAAATTTCAAAAAATATTTCGGAGGATCTTAGTATTTTTATGAATATGGAGATGTTTTCGCTTGTTATGTTGGTTATTATTTCTTTTATTGTTTTATTATATTTGAGGCATATCTGGTCTGTTATGTTGCATTCTGAAATGATGTGCTGGAAGGAGACGGTGGTTTGGTTGCAGATTGGGCATGGTGGCGGGGAATACGGTGTAAATAGGTGGGAGTGGGTTAATCTCGTATGCCCTGTTCTGAAGCGGATGTACTTTTGAAGTTATTTTTTTGGAATATTTGAAGGATATGTTGGTGCTTTTCCGGATGGGTTTATTAATTTATAGTTGTGTTGGTAGTTTTGCCACTCTTGTTGTTTCTTAGAGATATAGAAATTCGATATTGCTTGCTTGATGTCCAGTTTGTGTTGGGTTGATTTTTTTATATTTGGAGCTGTTGCGCTAAATTTTGCTAGTTCATCTGCTTTACTATTACCTTGAATTCCAGCATGTCCGGGAATCCACATTAGTTTTATTTTGTTTGCGTGTTGTGAGAGAATATCACGGATTTCGCAAATAGTATCGTTTTGGTGGGAAGTGTTTATAGTGGCTTTGATGTAGGACTGTGAGTCGGAGCAAATGATGTGCTTGCCTTTCTGATTTTTGAGGAGTTTCACAGCATCAAGCACCGCTTCTGCTTCGGCAGTAAAAATTGAGCAATTATTATTGAGTTGTGTTAATTGTTTATTATCATTCAAGCCCTGTTGTGGGCGCTACTTGCACACTTCTCTGAATATATTTATTGCTTCTCTTAACTATTCTGATTATCACTGCAATTAGCATTCACCAAAAAGTCAAAAATGTCTGTCAAAAGTATCATGAGTCTTTAAATGATTAATCAAATTATAAATAGCATGATATATAGGGTGTTTTTCTGCTTGCATCTTCGACAGCTTCTATATTGTGAAATTATATTTCCATTTACATTCTGTGTACTTTTGCTATTCATTATGGATCGGTTTACGTTTCGAAGACATTACCCAATGGTGGAGATTTACATTAAAAAATAAGGAACCTATTTGTGATTTTATCACAGAATTCTGTTTAGAGGGAACCCCAATTAAAATTACCACAGCTCTACTCCTATTGATTATTGCTTCGATACAACATGGTGGATTACAGTGGCTGTGTGGAAGACTAAAGCAGATGGCCACGTCCTCATTGATATATATCCAACATTATACAAGACTTACCAATAAACATTGCTTTAATGGTACATTGCACGAAACTTAAGGATCAATGTGGGAGTCATACTTTACCTGCTACGCCCACCTTCATGTAAACTTCAATAAAATGCAAAAAGTTTCTACAAACAGTAATATTCAGTGTTCCGTTATATTGACCCAATAACACATTATTTTCAATCGCACCCCCACTTTGTGTCTCTGGGCGTGGTTTCATGAATGATGTTAGGTGAAGGGTACCTCGAAGTCGATTAATTTATTATTCGTACATTTCTAAAGAGTTACCACAACGTCTGCGAAGTTAACGCAACATTAAATATAAATAATAATTTAAAAATCAGTCTCACGATGCAGAGAATACTTATTTAAAATTAACGAAACATTTTCATATATAACAAGGAGCAACCGGATTACGCCCTGTCGCACAGCCTCTCTCCAGGCGTCTGCCATTTTCCAATTAGTCACACTAAGAAATGATGGATCTTTCTCTACTTGATCCTTACGCGTTATTCCTCTTCCCTGCTGACCTCCAACTACCGCATCGAACACCTTCGTCGTTCAACCGGATCGTTCATCCGTATTTGGTAACGTCGCCTACACGAACATAGCCGAAAATCTTGAAGATTCACTTTCCTCCTCTCGAACACTCTTAGGGCCGCTGTGTCGCTCCGTGACAGTACATATCTATGTTTGAGGGCCGTAAAATAGTGTGGTTAGCATGACCGTCCTATAGAGGGTCATTTTTGTCGGTGAAGAGAGGTCTCTACTACTCAATTGCCTACTGAGTTCAATGTAGCAAATATTGGGAAGAAAAATCCTACGCTTAATCTGGGTGACATAACTTTTGGTTTTAATATGTTTCTTAAGTACGAATATATAATCTAAATACTTCGAAGGTATATCTGTCAATTTGGTAATTGGCCGGGCACCTCTGGTAGAGGTCGTCGAGATTTCGCTTAGAAGGAAAATCTGACTACATCGTGTTTATCTTTCGTTGGGACTGTTGCATCCCCCAGTGGTGGTTATAAATCAAGTGCCTCCTCTCTCGCAGGCACTTGCCACGTTTCTCAGTTTTTCGGCTTGGCCTTAAACTAGAGACATAGCAAAACTTTCGATGCACGGACTGCTGTGCAACTCTATATGGGGCCATATCATGTCGTACTTATGAGATACACACCAATCGAAATGATATCAAAGTTAATTTTATTCGTGACTTAGCCAAGTCCCTTAGAAGAATCAACTTAAATCTAGAAAAGCGCTAATATTTATCTGCTTTTTATTGCAATTTTTCCATGGCAGGCCCATGATGTGAATAGAATATTTCGTTTCTTACAATTTTATTACTTAAAAGCCCTGATGACAAGTTACAAATTTATTCATCCTATTGCAGGGCAAAACATAGTTTGCAATTTGCTGCCACTTGGAGGCTCGGTGACGATTTTATCTAACTGTAAATATTTAGCTTATAATTGAAATATTACGATTTATTTGTTTATATTAGCGTCTTAATGGAATGCGATGTAGAGTGCTTTCAAGTGGTCACTTACACATACATATCTGGCCAGTGAGCAAAAAGAAAAATACTCCTATGTTAGTGTAGAGTGCTGAAACTTATGCACACGGTGGAGGCAATAGTAGAACCGAAGTACACTGTCTAATAAAGGGTTTTCCAACAAGAGGTGAAAAAATGGCATTTTTCTTTGAATACCAAAATAACACCTCTTATTGGAAAACCCTATACAATGTCACTGGCAATTCAGGCATGGCGAACCGCGGATGCAGCGTGCCACATGTGCAATTTTATATATGTATGTACATAGTGAAATTAAAAGTCGGCACAGTGCCTGCAAATTACGATTAAGAGTATGCTAAAATTGTTGACCCTCCGTTCACTGGGGTGACATGTGAGTCGTGGTATCGGAGTCTCTTGCTAACCACAAAACCGCTACCAAATTCGCGCCTCCAAAGAAGAAAGAAAAAAATGCTTCTTAATTTTCTTGATCTTAAAGCTCAGAAAAGGATGCAATTTGTATTATTTTATTTTAAAGCATTCAAAGAAATCCTTTTTGAGGGCACAAATTAAAGTTGCTGTAGATATATTTAAGGGTGTTATACACTGCGACCTGAAAGATCTATTGTGATGCCCCTATTTATTTGAAAGATGAGGATAGTCTCATCTATAAATCTTCTGTCAGGCTGCTAAAAGATACTGTAAGTTAAATGATAAAATTCCTTGATCCTTGATCCTTTGTCCACATACGGAAGCAATTTTCAAATATTGAACGAAACTCTTCGGTGGCACTGCATGCTTCTGTGTGCAAGGTCTTAAAGTGTGAATTAATCTTCACGGCAAATAATTATTGTAAATTTATAATTGTTGTTTTCGCTTTGCAGTTCTTCCAAAATTTCACAACGCTACAAACCTCATTTTCCATTTCTTGGTAGAAAACATTTCTTACTCGTTTGAACCAGGGCCGCCGATAAAAGCACAGATATGCACCGACGCCTTCGCTACTCTTGGTGCATTTGAATGATGAAATTGGCTCCGATTTCATGCTTCTTTATATAAAATATTATATTGCAAACATTAAACACTGAACTTCGTATTACAAAACGATGTACTTGCCTATCCCATATAAAGTACTTGTTCCACTGCTAGTTTTCTTCTGATCTTTTACATATTCATTTGTTGTTTATCCAACGAGCACGGACAGAAAAGTGACGCCGCAAAAATTACGTTTTCAGTGTATCGGCAGAGCATTTGATAACAATTTGTTGATTGGTTTAGAACAACACAATTGTGTTAGGTTAATAACAGATTAGCGATTTGGAAGAAACGGTTATCGAAATCAATAATTCAATATTTTATCAAATTGAAATACAATTTTAAATTTCACAATAAAATAGCCCCAATTGACCAACTTCATTCATTTCGAACAGTTACCTTCCAACTGGGATTGATTGCTTAATTGGTTAGTATCATTTTTGTGGTTCATATTTTATCGGTCAGAAGCAAATAATATTAATTTTCTATAATTATGAATTATTAAAAGAAGAGTTAACAAATAAACACCTGTTAATAGCAAAGAAACGGCAAAAAATTGAAATAAAACCAGTACAGAAATCTGAAGATAAGTTAGACTGACGAGATACCCTTTACTCTAAGAAAATGTATCAAAACACGCTTACACAAACACAGTGGGGGTGCGAGTTAAACCATTGCGATATTGCTTCCATATAAGACAATAACACGCCTTACCTTTGTAAGCCAGTTTTTCATATTGATGATGAATCTAATATTGTGTCATTATATCAAACATCTTAAAAAAATCTTGTATAGATCCCGAGATATATGTACATACATTAAAAACTGGGCTAACTTCAAGTACAATTCTTGTTTGACGCTTTATACTGGTACTGTGATCCATCTTGTGTAATTTTGCCGATGATTCTTGTATAGCCATCCTGCAATTAGTAGGGGTTAATCCTGCGCTTGGCATTTGCAGTATGTTCAATCACAGCAAAAAAAAAAAAATAAATAATAAATTCGTTCAAAAATATTGTAAGGGTCTTAAGTTATGAATATGTGTCAATAGTGGGAGTGGTAGTAAATATATATCGCCTACATCTTGTATAGAGTCCAGTAGGAACCATATATAACTATCACTTTTGTCACAATTCCCACAATTGGGCCTAAGTTGCAACATAGAGTAAAGAAATGAGAGTCTCATTCTCGAACAACAAACTCTTTGTATGGTGGCGCTGCTCATAGCGCCAATTGCTCAATTGCTCTCATTTTCATATCGCAGCGCCCCTCTGGTTACTACCCCCGCCCTGACTCTATGGTTGCAATAATTTCAAAAATGTTGTATGCAGTGGTAGGTACGAATAGGTAGGCCCACTCTTTCCCCATGCCGGCTTCAACATTTCTTTACTAGAAATGTAGGTTTCCCAATTCTCCGTTGTAAGAATGCCGACAGATGCTCAATGGGGTTGAGATCTGGTGACTGTGGGATATTTTTAGTAGCTTCGCTACATTGTAAAGCAGCCATAGATTCCCAAATTGGCCATGTATTTTCGGTCATTGTCTTGTTGGAAGTGAATCTAACTTGGCAATCTAAGTCTTTCAGAACTTTGTTTCCCATTTTCATTCAAAATGTTTAAATAACCGTTAAATAATCTATCCATAATCGACCGACGCCGTAAGCTACCCCCAAATCATCACACTTCTAACACCATGTTTTACATTTAGCAAGAAGTTATCTCTATTGAGCGCTGTACCCGATTTTATCCGCATAACATGCCATCCTTTGATTCCGAAAATGTAGAACTTACTCTCATCTGAAGCAATGATTCTTCTCCAGAGCTCTGCCGGTTTGTTTACATACAGACCTTCGTAGGCAGCACACTTCGGTCGGTTTGCCAGTGATATGTACGGTTTCTCGCGAGCAAGTCTTCCATGATATCCTTCCTTTCTCAAAATTCGTCTGGCATTAGAAACATTTGGTAGTAAAAGGCACTTACGAGTATAGTATTTTGAAACTTTTGTTTGATATCAAATCCTATTTGAGAATCTGTAATTTTAGAATTTTTCTTCACCATTTGATATTATATTGCGAGATTCCGAGATCCGGTAACTTTGTTAGGCAGTCTGGTATTATTCGCGTACAATGAAAGTTTTTACCGACTGTTTGGTCTAAGGTACAAAACCAACTGGTTTTCCAATTTGTCGATTATTTTGGCTCCCTTCCCAGAGCTTTATAATGACTTTTCTTTCGCCGAACGTAATTTCTATTCTTGTAGCTGCCATTATGCTTATTTACTATAATATAAGTTAACACATCATTCTCAGTGGCATTCTTCGGAGGATGCATGAGTAATGGGAAACAGCTATTTCATCATTGGATAAAGAATTGCATCAGCAAGAAGCTGCTGATGTCTTCACTTTTGGCGTAAGAACGAATTAAGATAAAGACTTGCTTGAATCTTCAGGATGCAACTTGTTTATCCCATCATGAAATGAGATACAGCATCAACCAAGAACTCGCCGATGCTCAACTTCTTATATTTATCTTTAAGATGCAATTTGTTTCCGTAAGCCATTGGCTTGGCATTTGATAATTTGCCGGCTGCATAGAACAACAGGCAGCACCAACAACAACATCAACAGCCAAACCTAAGCTGAGACACATATAAGTTAGGTTAGGTTTAGTTTTAGTAAGTTAGTTCTAATCCGCGTTTAATAGCTATAAGTTCGAAGCTCACATAGTGAGTATAATAAATTTTAAGTTCCAAACTCACATAGTGAGTAAATAAATTTATTTAAAAAATTAAAACCATTGTGTTTAATTAACTTATACATACATATGTATGTACATATGTATTTACTGTCGTTCAAACACTTTATCGGACAAAGATTGTATTAAACTTTAAATGCCTGATTTTCTATCAAATCAATGTCTATTCAATTTAAAAATTGAAGAGCGACCAAACCCGATTCAACACAAATAAGGGCATGAGACGAACAATAATTTGCAATGAGCGGCAACTTTGACGCTTGTATTTCTCGGCTGACGCGACAGCAGACCGTTATTTTCACAGTGTCTGAGGGAATTGAAAGAAATGTGTCGCCAGCATATTTATTGAAGTGCACGACAAGTTACCTGAATAATAAGTTTAAACAGATTTGTGTACCCTTCTAGATTTTCTAGTTTAGAGAAAGTTTTTATACGGTACGAGCGTAGACATATGACACTCAGTATGCATATACTACTATGTACATGTATGTATGTATGTATGTATGTATATTTGAATATTCATTGACGTTAGTAAACCGAGGTGCTCGGAATTCAAGTAAAATTCAAGATAATATAATAGAAAATTTTAAAAACTCGGTAAATTTTATTGTTTATAAAATAGAAGACCCTTCAAAATGGTGTTCTGGGTGCGCCCCTGCCTCTACTTGTAATACTAAATATGAGGACACATTTTTCATGTTTCATCAAATCAAAAGTAATTCGGTACCGTGTACTAAGGTTAGGATATCAAATATCGCAGAAGTGTCAAATATTAAGACGTTACTACGAGACGTTCGTAGCCATAAATCGTCAGGAATGAAGTAATTCTGTACTAGAATATTTAAGCCTGGGTTGGGGAGTCGGAGTCGCGAAGGCGGTGGTTTTTGAGTAGAATCATAGTGGGGCTATTTTTAGTAGCTCTGACTCCATAAAAATATGTGTACATAATTTGTAGATTAAAAATGGACTGCAGAAATAGCATCTGAATACGCATATTTGTGTGCATGCAAAGATAATTATTTAATTTGTTACGACACGAATTAAATACACCACTCAAAGAAGGGAGAATTATTTCTACAGCCACGCCCAATATTGAAACATGTTTATAAAGTACGACCCATTTTTGGGCGAAGTTTTATATTAGTAGGTATATTGGCGCTACAAACCAATTCAGAAGAAATGCGTTCAATCAGATAAAGGACACGCCTCCCTCCCATATAATGAACTTTGGGGACCCCACTTAAAATTACCCTATCTATTCTTCTAATGATAATATATGAATACTAACATCAGGTCCAGACTACCGTGCATGCAAAAAGTGGGCAGATTATTACTACTGACACACCCACAATTAACCAATATTCATTTCTGGGGCCCTATACAAGATACATCAACGAAACTACATACGAAGGTTCAGAGTGCTAGTATAAAACACAAAACAAACAATGGCCGGTATATGTTGAGAGCTACGCCCTCTGTTGATACATGTTTTAAACTAAGGACCTATGACAAATTCTTTGACCAAATATTATATGAATAAGTATAAAGCCATTAACAAGAAATGGGAATTATCCGATAAAGGCCACGCTTCCCTCCATTAAAATCAACTCGAGTACCCTACCGAAAATGACCCTAAATATGCTCCTAATGATGATATATGAATAAAAAATCGCCCGCACATGGAAATTTAAAGGGTATTTCGAAGTCGGTCTAAGCCGACTTCAGACTTCTCTACTCGATATTTAAGTCGGCGTCACCGTCGAAGTTGTGCTAGAATAATTTTAGTGGTGGATTTCGGAATTGGAAATATTATTTGACGACTCCACACCCGTGAAAGAACATTTTCATATCTCTCATTGTTCCTATTGGACATTAAAATTTCTTTATCTATAATAAACCCCGCAAAATGGGTACAAAATATCCACAACGATATCCGCCAACAAATTCACAGCACTAACAGTTTGTGATAAACACACAACCAGACTGACGTGGTTTCCAGAACCGCGGTTACAGCCGAAGCTACGCCACGTCATGCTCACCGAAGTTGTATTGGGAGTGGCCGAAGAACGTAAACTGAGGTAAGCTCTCTGAATGGTTGGAAACTTTTCCAGTTTGTTTGCTTAAGTTTGTCGACTTTGAAATGCATACATATGTATGTATATATGTACAAACATACTTATATACATCTTATTAGTGCTCCCTTCATACAATGTTTTGAAAAAGCTAAGGCAATAATTTCACCATATCCCGTTCACTTCTGAGAACACAGCTGTGTTTTCAAAACATTGTATGAAGGGAACACTAATAAGGTGGTCGCAAGTCTATAGCAATTCCATTAAATTAGATTGTCGGTTGAATTGTCAATTAGGCGAAAACAGCCTAAATTAACGAACATTAAAAACGATCAGGAAGAAGAGTGACTGCGACCATTTAACAAGTGCGCCCTGAGTACAGCAGTCCATATTTCAATTATATGAATCATACTGGTGGACACGCTTAGACTACCAGCCCTATTATTGCCTTACTTCCATGGTAGCAAGTAAGTATCGATATGTGATAGTGTGCATGTATGTATGTACATTACCTCATAATGGTAAATATTGCATTGTTTGTTGGTTTTCCTAAATAAAAAAATTTCATAAACACTCTGCACCACAAAAATCTGCGCCTACACTTGCAATAACAGAGTCGTAGACCAGTTCGACAACATAATAGCCTACGCTGGTTGTGAGAAATGATTCTGAATCATATTTCTTGCGATTTTATGACCGGCCATCAGATGATTCGAAGTGCTGCAAGCATTAAAGAATACTCACAGTGCACAGGAGGTTGAATGCTACGGAAACAGGCGTCTAATTTAGGGCTCGTGAGAGCAACCGAATTTATGATTTCTTTAGTTAATTATTGATAAACATTTAAGAAAAAATATTTAAGATTATACATGAAAATAACTTTAATTTTTTCATATATAATAACGAGAGCGTAACAATAATATATACATATAAGGTTGTAAAGATTTGGTTCCTCTATTATGTACCCAATCAGTTGAGCACGCTCGCTCAATCACACGACTTAAATTCGAGTCAGCATTTTGGGATTTACTAAATCGGTGCATTCGAATTCACCATATTTCCTCGAAGGCTATGCTCAAGGACGTAGGTTAGATTGGCCGGCCGTTAAGGCCACACATAGACCTATAAGGTCCTTTGCGGTGAAGCTCAAGGACGTAATTCGGGGTGAAGTAGGCACACATTAGTACCACAGAGACCGAAAAATTAGTACAATAACTGCCGAAACGTTCAGCAGAGGTGGTTCAGAGAAAGGGTCACACAATCAGTTACTAAATATAATTTTTTTATATTAATTATTTCGTTTTGAAATTTGCCTCCATTTTCTGCATTGAAATTTGCTTTCTGATGGATTAAGTTCAGTTATTTTTTTTCTTATTGTTTTAGCCAAACACTGTTTTTTTGCAATTGTATAGTAAACCTAAAAGACTATGATACTTCACTTTGTTGTTTTCAGATGTTGTACGTAGCCTTTTTCTATATATATGTATATATATATATATATATATATATATATATATATATATATATATATATATATAATATATATATATATATAATATATATATATATATATATATATATATATATATATATAATATATATATATATAATATATATATATATATATATATATATATATATATATATATATATATATATTTAAAAAAAATTTGGTGACTCTGCTTCATTGCGGTCATCCCCATAAACACCATCATCTAACGCTTCTATATCGTCACGATCTCAATCATCTTCATCGTGATCATCACTCGTTGGTATTGGACATGTTCAAGGGGCATCCAGAAAAAGGTTCGGAGGCAGTTTTCGATGTCTTTAGTGCATTTATTTTCAGAAACATGTTTATTTCGTTTCAAACACAAAATTTACGTATTTTTATTCTTGGTTATGGGGGTCGTATTGCAACCTCCAGAACAACATCTCAGAGCGCCCTGGACATATACAGCTCAAAACCTTCTTTCGTCAAATCTGCATTTTCTCTCTTGACAGCTTCCTTTCTGCAGATATTATGGGATTAGAACTGACGAAACCTTTTGGAAGTCTCAGCTGCTGACTGTATTTGTTGGAAAAATCATCTCTCTTATCTTGACTTGTACCGTAATGAAGTTATCGGGAGTTTATATTCATTTTAAAAGACGAAATATTGCAATATGCTTTTGTGTTTTCATATTTGTTTCTTGATTCTACGTAATCGGAGAAACATACTTGGACACACACCCTTAAATAAATATATTTCTCTATGAACTTTTATCAACACAAATAATCTCACTCTCAAAATTTATTTGTTTATTTCAATTAGTATGCCAAGAATTATGAATTCGTGCGGTGTCTTTTTTGGAACAGGGTGTATGTGCATATCTGTAGAGCTGAATTGGTTTCCATATCGCAAACGAGAAGTCTCTGTGTTAGAAGTAATCTGAGCGCTGAAGAGTGTGAACGTTGTTCGGCGGGTTGTTTTGGTCGTAGTCGTTGATTATCAGCGCGGAGATCAGTGAATTTTGTTGTTTTTGTGCTACAGTAGCAACGTCGTCAGTTTTGTACGCGACAATATGATTAGTAGTCGATTTTCCATTCAATCTGAAGCCAGTTAATCTACCGTTGTTGTATTCTTGCATGCATGCAATTGCAGGGTCATAAGAAGTTTTAATTTCACCACGATAAGTCTGGAAGAGCGTAGCAAGAACACGCAATGGCGGGGAAAACACCAGTTTCGGCTATTCAGGAGCTGTGCGCGAAGTATAAGCGTGATCTGCCCAAATATTCTATAACTAACGCAGCAGAAGGCGGGTTTAATTGTGAAATTCAGGCTATGGGCATCTCGGAGCATGGGCATGGCCATTCGAAGCAAGATGCGAAGCACACGGCAGCGACAAATGCCTTGAACGCGTTGCGGGCCACATATTGTGACATCGCTCGCATCCAGATAGTATCGCACAAGGCGAACCCTTTGACATACATGGTTGGTGCATCACGTAAACATAGCATCGAAAGTCGTCAGTCGCACCTGCTTCTCAATTTGTTCCACTCAAGTGGCCAGAGGAGCGGGGGATCCGACACCAAGGTTGTTGCAAATAAAATACCCATATTCCTGAGACCTGTTGCAGCTATTAAACCCGTAAGATCACGTTTGTGCGAGGAAGCGCATTGATTTGAATTAAATTGAATTGATTTTTAATTTTGTAGAAAGCCGCCACAATTAACACACATAAACAATCGACCTACTTAGTGGACACCCACAACGCTGGTAAAGAAGAACTGAAGACACAGGAGCATGGGAAGATCGATGATTTAGATAAAAGGATCGAGGTACTATCACTGGATGACTGCATAACCAAGCATTTGGATTTCAAAACTGAATCAAAAAAAAATCCTGGAAACCTGGCAGTCCAAATGGTCGAAACACCTGATACAAATCTGAAGAATCGTCATAATTACTTCACGAAATATCCGGAAGAGTTCAAGGCAAGTGCACGCAAAGTTTTGGATACCCCATATCTATCCAAAGAGACTCAGGCTTTTGAGGTGTTGCAAGCGTTGAAACTTACTCCCAAATGCAGTGAAATCTCATCGCTTACAGAACAGCCGCTCATATTCATTGAGCTCAATTGCAGTTATGACGTTGTGTTCTGCAATTGGAAGGACAAAGTGTACAATGACATAGTCAATTACTTCCAGGACATGCTGAAGGAGAAATAATCTCACTGCGGTGATTTTACATTTATCCTTTATTTACAATCCTTGTCGTATTTCCGGAACTCGGACGAAGTGATCGGCCACTTCTATATGCAAATGTCCAGACGTGACTTTAAACAGACGTGATTTGACTGATTTTGATATCATTATAAATATATTTTTGAGTGTCATCGAACACTAATATAGGTTAGGTTTAGTTCGCAGTTTAGTGTAGTGAAAGAGTGGGAACGGTGGCAGTTCTTTGTATGCAGATGCATGTATGGATGCATATATGTATGTCCTGAGTCGATGTTTGAGTATCTAAAAGTCTTGTAAAGAACACTAAAATAGGTATCTGAAAAGTTGAAGAGGAGTAGTTATGGGAATAAGTCAGATCATATTAATTTCTCCCACTTTCGTACTTTCGTGCACTCCTTTTTTTGTTAAATGAATATCTCCAGAACTAAAAAAGGTCCACTATGAAATTGTAAAATCACGTTCCTAGGGCCACATCGGAGCATTGTTTTAATGTTGACATTAATCGAAGAGAAAACACGCTGATATTGATTGATATATTCATATACCAAATAAAAATGATCGGTTCAAACTTTAATGCTTTCTTTCAATGTGACAAAATGTGTCTACATCTACAGTTGCATTGATTAGCCACCCTATTATAGATAATATTTTAATGCGGTTTGTCCAAATTGGATTGGAATAATATTGTGGTAGCTCCTAGGAGGCATAGTTATATATAGTTACGTGATATCCAATCATTCCCTTCTTCTTTCCTTTTAAGAGTGGTTTATAAGTAGTTTGACTCGAAGTAGGAATATTTCTCAAAGAAGCTCAGCATGAA
Source organism: Clusia tigrina (assembly GCA_920105625.2). NCBI lineage: Eukaryota > Metazoa > Arthropoda > Insecta > Diptera > Clusiidae > Clusia > Clusia tigrina. The sequence continues at coordinate 30,394,663 of OV050031.1, read as the reverse complement.
GTATTACGATTGTAGGGTAGTCTCGACTCTCGCTAGCCCGATTCTTGGTAATGCTTCCGCTACACATTCGTAGACATTCTGAGATCCCAAATATGCCTCGAACATTACTCTTATATAGGTACTAATTTCAGTATCAATCCTTCCAATTTGTGTGTGATTACTAGTCCAGGAAACTTAAATTATTGATGTACGTCAGTCAAGCAGTCATGTTTCGAAAAGACGGAAGCGATGTACCACGATAATTAAAAATCTCACATTTGAAGAGGGTATTCTTCTCTTTCAGTTGTATTGGCACTATATATGAATTTATTTGATAATATTAATTCAGGGAAATAGAGCAATTGTCATACTCACTATGGAGATATCGAAATCGACTTTCATGGAAAAAATGTTGGAGAACCCATACTCTACACACATCAATATTTTTACCTAAAATGACAATTTAACATAAATTTCCATGCCCATCTTCACATATGAATCTGTAATATACTCACTATGTTCCAATTAATGATGATTTATTGCAGTTCATTAAATATGCTGTGACCTTGAATCGCCAGTGATAATGGTTTGGCATAGTATCGGTACGAAGGGGTCAATTCCCAGTAATTCCGCGAATATTGGCATTGTTTGTATGAGCATACTTCCTTGTACTTCTGTGGACTTGAAGACTTGGAGTAACGTAGTCTGTGGATTTCAATCTGCTTTCCAAGATCTTTTTAACCGAATTATCTTCGAGATTCATCAGATGAGTTTGGATTCGTTGCACCGGAGAAGAAAACATATCTTTTACTGCATCTGAAAGATATTTTCTGTAATTGTGTCCAACACAGAATTCATGGTCGCTTTTTGTTGTGATCTGTAGTAATTTTGCAGGCACCAGACAATTTGTGAAGCATACCAAATTTTGGGAAAAGGCTGGAACTGATTATAGAAGTATTCTTGAGTAGTTTCCGTTCTTGTTTCCATTTCGGCCTTTCCTCAGTTTTCTAGCGAGCACATTCTGTGAAAGAAATATCTCCCAGTTCAAGTATTTCAGTAAAAATAGAACCACATTCGCCCAACTTTCTATAAGTATATCATATCTTAGGAATCGGATATATATACAATATATATATATATAAATATATATATATATATATATATATATATATATATATATATATATATATATATATATATATATATATATATATATATATATATATATATATATATATAGCGCTGAATCTATAATTAGTCAAGATTGATGTGTAATTGCGATGAAACTCAGGAATCCTTGGGACTCAATTTTATAAGATAATTCTTTGAACAACTAAAATGTAAATGTTTTGGCAATCTAACACGCCCACTTTCTCTGCCGTTCTTCCAGAAAAAAATCTATCAACCTATATTCATGAAATTTGCATCCTTGATACGAGTCTCTCTCTAGGCAATATATCAACCGAATCTATGCAATAACTCAAATAATTCTTCACATTTCGTGGATATCCAGGTTTAAATTACGAGTAAATATTTGGAGTGGAACAAAGAAATGGAATACAATATCGGTGAAATGGACACCACGGGAGTCGTATTCTATGTGTACGCATTTTCGGTTGATTTTACGTACAATTTGTTCAGCGTTGACCCTCACTCTCATTGGATTCGTAAATAAACAAAATTGCCGAATTTAGAACGTGGAGAATCCTGTGATTCAAGCAGTGACGTAGCATGCATTAAAAGTACTTGTACGGAACGCAATCTTTAAACTGAAGAAGATACCACCGTTACGGCCAAAGGTGGTTCCATAAGCGCATTATGGCAAACTTTCTGTGACTGGAGTAACAATTTTAATGTGGAACATAAACATGTCGCATAACAGAGTTTCTAATACGCTCAGGTCGTCAGAGCAAAATCAGGTAGCAATCAATCATAACATAATCCACCAGTTGGGAATTTCAAAAATTGACCTAAATTCTGGAGGTTGTTGGTGAGGGGAATACGCACAAATTATAATTTTGTGACCGCCAACAGTGAAAGTGGTTTTCTGGGCAGTTCTTAGTGAAGAGCACACAGAACCGGGGAAGGGAAAATGTGATGATTTGTTTACTGTTTTATGGGTTTAGGGAAATGGTTCATGATATGGAAAATGCCACTGCCTGGGTGGTTGGATCATCTCTTTGTAGGTTCAGCCATCCTACGAGAACAGTTGGTATTCTTTTACAGGCACTGGTATACTAATATAATAATAGTACATATCCACCAAATACAGACACCACTCTTTTGCACATTTATTCATAAGGACTCATATCTAAAATTATTGTAATAAATTATAATTATATTTAATAAAGAAACATGTTTATATTTGAGTAATATGCTTTTTATTTTCAGAAAAAAAATTTAGATGACTCACTTATATACGAGTATATGCAATATTTATGTTTTGTATATAATGTACTTAAGTTGGTAAATTAACATTTACATATTTTCTTTAAATAATTTCAACTATTTTCTCTTTCTTTATATATCTGTATATATGTGTGTGTGGCTGTGTGTGTATATACTTGAAATATGTATGTGTAGGTGTATATAGGAATATAACTGTACCTGTGTAACATCGGTTACCGTCAACAAAAACAAAATGCAATACATTTTAACGAAGTACATTTCATGTGTGTGTGTGTGTGTGTGTGTGTGTGTGTGAATGCGTGTTTTTTGGTTGCTCATTTTAATAATTGGCACTCTACATAACAATATTACTTTGTAACTTTTTGTACAGGACATAAGAAGCACGCACACACGTGCATGTGTTCCACTTCGTATGCAAATTAAATTCTCATTTTCGATTTTTGTTTTTCTTTATAATTCAAACACTTCGCTCAACCTAAACAAAATTTCAAAACAATTCATTTGATAATAATACAATTTATACAATTTTGTGTAGGTGGTAATTGCTCTTAGTTCTCCTGCCAATTTCTGCTAATTTTAGCCTGAGTGTAGGGTCTCTTCCGAAAAGGACAAAAGTTAGGCAAACGAGACTTCCCTGAACATCCTCCCACAAGGCAAAGAAAGAGCGCTGAATCGCTCTCAACGAACATAAGAGGCCCTTCAGAACAACATTCTTCGATATTAGCGAAATATTCCCTCATTGATCAGCACTGTCCCAAGGTGCTACAGGTCGAAACTGCAGAGAAAAGCCTCACTCGACTACTCTGCACACAAATTTAACTTTCTTCCTCGCTTGGAACAACAGAGTTGTAAAAGTAGTAATCAGTGATCAGGGCATGAGAAACAATAATCAGGCCAGCTGCGTGGGGCAGAAGAAGCCACAATTGCAATCTTGGTCCAACCCCATATTAAGAAGTAAACCGCTTAGCAACGGAATGTTCATTTTAACGGTTTACCCAGTATTCAGTGGGATTCTTTATCACGTGACAATCTCAGTCATGAAACATTTACTCTGGTCTCATAAACGCATTTTCGGCAGCGCAGTGCCAGAGGTGTACATTAGCTCCACCGTGCTCTGTGCTGGGCTTAGCAGCGTGCCGAATATTCATCATATTGAAACACATAATTAGCACGCCTTGCAGCATAAGTTGTCCATCATTCATTGGGTTTCTTAAATATTTCAAATCCTGGCGGCAGTTTAACCAATGTCAGTCCTCAACAATTACTTATTAGGAAAATTGTCTATGTCGACTGGGATACTATCTCGGAGTATGCACAGCTTCGTTAAACAAAATAAGCGCGAAACCCGAGTCTGGATAAATAACATTCGTAAATGTCTGAGTCAAATCCAGTGAATCATGGGTCTCAATTCGGTCTATAACAGTTTTAAATGAAGAGGAATTGATCCCAAGAATATTTGTCTTCCAATGGACATTGGTGTGCTTTTCCCTTCTGCCCGACACGGTTATGGGGGCTACGTGCATCGGATGAAAATTCAATATTTAACACTATCCCTGTCATTTGATTGAGCTCCTACATGGTCCAAGTATGTAGCATCCAAAGTTACTGGTTGCTGGAATACACTCAATGAATTTTGATCGGTTGTGTTCTTTAGGCTGACTGTATATATACATAAGTTAGTTGAAAACTCACTTGTGTCAATTAGGGCCGTTGTGATTACAGGGTCAGATGGATATGCGACAGTAGACCAGCTACGGAGTCAACTGGTGTTTTTAAGGCGCACAACGACACTTTCCAAGTTGCATTGTCCAGCATATATAGACCCAGATGCAGTTTGCTACCTGAGGACACAGCTAGACAACTACTGAAGTGAGTTCCCTGAAGCAATCAACTGTTTCGAGTTGAAATGCAGCCAACCCGATCGGACAGAGGCCAGTAATCGTGCCCACAACTCGTGTGAAGTAACTTTTCTATTCAGTTAAAGCGGGTTCGTGGAACTCTTCTTGACCAACCTGGCCAGATTTCTTCACCTATATTACAACTAATTGGTACCTCTCTGAATAAGCTCTTCATTTCCTATCTCTGGTTATACTACAAAAGGATCAGTTTCTAAACTTGGATTTGGCATGTTTAAATACAGATGAGGAATTTCATGGACTCTTCTCTATGCCTATTTCACGATTCTGTAGAATGTATTTGCAAATAAGTTGGAGACTCAGTTTCCCCTCCTTCAGACCTGTTTTAGGAGTAGTACGGCCAGGCCACAATGCCCCCGTTTGTCGATTTTCGGAAGCGCCCACATATACCGGAGTCTTATGTACACATGCCTTGATGGCGAAGCTCCGTTCATATCTCCTTCCACTTCTCATTCATCTTTCTGAGTACTAATTTATATTTATTTACATTGATACGAGTACATCAAAGTACAATAAGGATTAATTTGGTTTGTTCTATTTTTAATTTTGTGTTTTTGTGTTGCTCTATTTCTTGACTTACATACAGGGTGGTACGCTAAACATTTACACTTTGGATTGGCGTCAGTCCTTGGACAGACCGCCCTTTGTTTAAAATTACTTTTGCATGGACACAATATTCATGGTCAGTAAAAAAATAAATATATATTTTCTTCTCCGTTTGCTATTCTTTGCTTTTCCACTGCTTTACTTCTATTTATTTATTAAGTTTTTGTTTTTGCTATTTTTATTTCGTTCATAACTTGGCCGATCAAAATGTTCAACAGTTCTCAAATAAAGATAGTTCTCAAATAAAGAGATACATCGAAATATTTTCTTTTCAAAATCAATAAAAAAAACAGAAAAATAATACATAATCGTATAATTAATATTTACCATTTGTGTGTGCTTTCGTTTGTGTGTATGTGTGTGTATGTGTGGATGTGTGGGTGTTGTGTATTTTGTAAATCCATGTTTGGTTAATTTGAATTCCATTCTTAATAAGATTTTTATTTAAACTTCTTCAATGCAATTGCATTTCAACATTTCTATTGACAAGGGTGCGCACAACTACTCAACTCTTCAATATTCTGCAATATATCAAACAATCAATCTAACTGTGTGACTTATCTAAGCAAAACAATCCGAGATTCGCTACTTTTATATCGAAGTGATCGCTTTATTATGGACTAACAACAAAATTAGGGTTTTAATTGTGGATTGCTAAGGTCACTATTACACCATTGACTGACATTAAACGTATTTCTTCATACTGCATTACACTGCTCCTAGTTGTGCACTGTTCTCAGTTCCGCTATAAACTTCATGAGACTCCTTATACGTCTCATTATACTAAGACCGTGCTTTGGTGGCTTCAAAATCCACATTTGTAGCAACCCCCGTATCCAAGATACAATCGTATTCACACATGGTCGCATGTCCAGTTGCAAGATACCGACCTAAGCAGTCGAGGTATTTCACCTCAGGAACTTATTCGAAGCTCGTTATGGTGGAAAGGTCCAGTAGGTTATGTCCAGATTGATCAGTGTCCCAAATAGACGAGTATCCCAGATTTTAGAACCACACCAATGTGTTTTAGAACCACAAAAAGTCATAAATAAGTCAAATGTCAATAGTGTAATAGTGGCCTAGGGGATTGAGGAAAGTGCGCTGGATTCTATATATACGAGTATAATGCATATTGTTACATGCTTTCCATGGACGTCGTGTGTGTCTTCGGGAATTTAAAATGGCACTTGCAACATGCCTTACTAAGAATGACATTGGTTGCACAGCAGTTGCATGGATGTTTCAGATGAAATATTCAGTTGTCCAGAGCATTCATAGTCTGAGCAAAATAGTGTTCACGTCCACAGAACTTGAGGGGAAATTGCTACTTGCAAAGAAGCTATAAAAAGGTAAGTAAGAAAACACCTTTCTTGCACAACAAAGCTTTGAAACATGATCTTTAGATTCTCCGACGATGGAGAACGAATATTCTGCTGTTTCCGCATAACTATTCATTCAACCAAAATAGCGGAAAAAGTGTTAGTTAAGTTAATCGAGTATGTAATTGATGTTGCAGGATCTTTTCTGCATCATATTTATAGTTTGGGAGCCCAGAATGGGAACTCTTACACACGACGCATTCCTTTTAGTTCTGCCGCTTTTTATCTCCCAAATTTAAAAGCGCATTTTTCAATTTTGCTCTGGAGTAACAATATTGATCAAATGAGTCATCATGGGGAGTAGGTAAAGTAGGTAAAGTATGGGAAAGTACTCTGCATTAAAATGGACTGCTTTGAAGCCTGGCCCAATGCGTTAATTGGGACGCAGTATTAGACTGGCACTCAGTAAACCATCATCTTCAATTCCAATTGCATGGCATTAATTGGTTTCTTTTCAGTGTAAAGTTAAATGTCTTATGATCATGTTCAAATGTGACTGCTTCGATTACTGTGTGCACGACTATTTATCCGCACGATCCAAGTCCTTTCTGTGAGCATTGTGGCACAATATTTCCTCAATCCCTTCTCTAGAGATAGTTTCATTTCACGTGTGTTTCCTTATTAATTGATTAATTATGCTTATCTTCGTAATAGTTATGCCATTAAAGTTAAATGTTCGTCTATTCTGGAACGTGAGTACACAAAGCCTTTATTCGATAAATACATATAAATTTTCGCTAATAAATGTTCATAAATATTCATATTCGCATGGCGCGTTGGATTCTGTTTATTCTGAGGCATTTTTGTAAATGTTCAATTACAATTTGCATTAAGCTTATTTTTAATTAAGTATAATTCATTATATAGTTTTTTTCTTAATTTTGTTTTTGTTGTAAACAATTTCTACAAATTTAACGCGGGCATTTCAAGTAAAACATTCGAACAAAATTAAATTACAAGCACAGTTTAACAAACATCTGCAAAGAGCGCTGCTGTTTAATTTTTTCCAATTTAATTTAATTTAAATTTGCGTTGGACACGCAATTTTTTTGTTTCAATTCAAAATTTTTACCAAATTTATTTCATCATCCAGTCTACAATTTAATTGACAGAAGTTACCACATAATTTCTTTACTTAATTTTCTTTGCATTTGCACAATAAACAATTTCGAAACAATTTTGTCAACAACAGCGAATGTTTTATTTTTGTATTATTATTAACTTAAAGCAATTTATAAACATGCAAGTATACTTTAAGTAAATATTTTGCAATCATCTTTTTATTTAACTAGCATTTAACCACATTTTCGCACGTTCAAGCGTAGGGGAGGGAATGGGGAAGTGTCCACAGCTGTTGGTAATTGACGCAGAGTGGCAGGGCGTGGCGCGAGCGCTGCCTTGTCGCGCAGAAAATGCAGTTAATAACAAAGTGCACCTACAAGTGGCAAGTTTGTGGGATGTGGGCGTAAATGGCTATGAGCAGTAACAGCAGAGCCGAGCAAAGTACAGTAAAGACTGTCCAAAAGGACCACCTCTGCTAAGGTATTTGATAAGGACCCCTTCAAGAATTGATAGGACCTTTGCGAAACTAACGTGTGTGAACCCAGGAATACATTCGATAACTCCCATAAGACAATTTTTAACGGTGTTTGATTGGGGATGAGCTCGGCGCAGTGAGTCTTTCAAAATATCTCAAAATGCCTCGACATTAGCAAAATATTACCGGGTACGCCAAGGACGCCTTGTGCCACCTTTGTTTCTCCATTATGTGTGCCATCAGAGTTTGATAAAAGTTTCGCCACAAGAGAATAGCCCGAGTGAGTGACATGATTGCAGACTGCGGACCTCAGCAAACTGTTTACCAGGTAAATGCCTGCGACAATACCAGGCAAAGAAATAGCAACGCTAGATCTAGCCGACATCCTCGAATTTCTGAGAACAATGGGCTGAATGAGAATCTATAGAGATACCCTTAGTAGTAGAATAGATCTTTCTGGTCGCAGTACCTCCAAAGTACATATAATAGTAAATTACAAATGCCTGCGACAGCGCAGCTCAAAGAGGGAACACTTTGTCTTTACAATGTGCAAAAATGACATAAAATGAATAATTAGTCATACGTTGAATCTGATTGGAAATCTCATTCCCTTTGCAACACACAACTCTTCCTGCGGCTTTTACCAGGTTATAATTATGCAATGGCATAAGGCAGGACAAAATTTCTTAGATATAAGTAACAAATCAAATCAGACTCAAAAGATGTCCAACTGTTAATTTGTTCCAATCGGTTGCTCTGTTGCATGCGTCTGCTGCAATTTTGACTCTAAGCAATCTCAACACTATTTTCTCTTTGTGCGATTTCGCAGGCAAGGTTTACCTGGTAATACTAGTACAACATGACCTCGACATGTGGTTGGGGATGCATGCTCACATTGTTTTTCGTAACTGAATACCAGTGCGCCTATTATTATTACAAGGGTTTGGGGCAATCCATACTAGCAACTAAGGCTCTCAACTGGAAACTGGAGGAACTGATTCTTCTGATGGTATTTACGATATCGACCGATTGGCATATCCACATATTTTCATTATTATTAGACTTGCATTTATTAGCAAACGGGAAACTCGCTCTATTCGTCGGATCACTAGGTGTGAGAACATATGCTTTGCGACCTGTCTGGGGTTTCAGCAACCTATTAACTAAGGTGCCGATCAATAACTGATCTTTTCAATAATTAATTGAATACGAGAATTTACCTCACCTTTTTATGATGATTGTTTTACACAGACTGCGTCTGGGTTCGAGTCATGACACTCATTAAACAGCATTTATTAAACAACTGCTTTTGCTGGACAAAACAGAAATTTTATTAAAAACAGCTTTTTAGCTGACTGTTGCTTGGCTACAAGTCTGTCTGGTTTTCGCAGTTGGACACAAAATTCCGAATTTTTTATTACAAATACTTATAATGAAATCCCCCACAAACTAGTTTCGTACTCCTATTTGGGAATTACCGGGTACGATGACGAAAAAATTCAAAGACAGTCCAATCAGATGCAATTGTTATTTTTCACATTTTCCTGTCTTTGTTCAGTGTGCTTTTTGTGATTCTAAAACACAGCACAACAAAAATTCTATCTTTGAGCTGTCCAATTATAACCTGATAATTAATCTTATTATGAGCTACCGTGCCTAATATGGGGATAGTATCTCTGAGAACAGTGAAAAAAGTAAAGTGACCTGTTCAGAAAAAAGTTTTGGAGGGAGCTCGATATCTTAGGTACACTTATTTTGAAATCCCCGTTTATATCTCCCAATGCACAAAGTAGGTTCTCCATTTCGCTGACTGGAAAGGTTTTCCTCTCAGGTACTCACATGACTATTTTGCTCGTAGAATAACATAAACGGTGATTGATGATGGCATCAGGTAAACTCACACCTGGATGAGGCTAGGGTATCGTCTATTGAATTAATCGTGAATAATCGACATGGTCGAACCATAAAGTATGATATAACTAGATCTCATCGGATGTCCTTTATATGAAGAAAAAAGATCAGGAAGAATGCGATCTTTTGGGGTTTCGAATAAACTAACCAACAATTTAATCAGGTTCGGTTAAACACACAAACAACTAAAACGGGGGAATTTTTCCTCTTATTTCTTTTCTATGAATAAGAATGCTTCTCATACTTGACTGGATGCTGGATGCAAGGTAGCAATGACACCGTAAAGGTTGCCCTCGCAGCAAACTGTGTATTGAAAGGGAAATTGTTATTACGACTAAGAATGAGAAACAAGAAATACTGAATTCCTGCATGACCATAGAAGTCGTTTTTCAGGGATCAAATCGTGACACCAAATTTTTTTTTCAAGTTTCCCAAACTGTTCTAATATACAATTTTGTAACTATTCCAAGTTATCGCGAAGGCGACTCAAAATATGTGAAATCATTTTGGCAACATATGACTTCAATCAGAGAGTATAGAAATAAGAGTCACAATCTGAAATGTCACTCATTTTTCGACATAGAATAGAGAAGAGGACCAGAGTGGCGCAAATGAGAGCTATTCTTGTTCGATAAGGTGACTCTTATTTCTTTACTCTATGCTTCAATAAAATGTACAAATTATTGTGAGAGCATAATTAACTCCATATTATATATAAGGTTACAAGCTGTGTCATCAATAATGATATCTCCCTCCTAATAGACGACTCTGTCGATTGTGCTACTACAGTCTCGAAAGCAAAGATCTACCATACAGAGATCACTTGGAATTAAAGAAGAGATCAGCTTGAAAGCAGCAGTTATGAAACTGATTTAGAAGTAAAATTATTACTTGTTAAAGTCTTGTGGTAAATTAGACTTAGTTTCCTACTTCATAACTAAACTGGCAATAAATTAAAACTACTTTCATTGGGAAAAATTACTTCTACGAAGAAGTCCTTGCAGTCGTCCCTTCACACTTCCTTTTCTGTAGAACAAACTGAAAACTTTAAAGTACGGGTTTATTCTTGCCTCGTGGAAGCCTCTTTTTGCAGATCTTGATTCACACCGGGGATTAGGGGATTTTCTCAGCAGAACAGAAGCAATTTTGTCAGTAACGGTCGTTTTGGACAGCTTCAACTGTACTTGCTTACGCGATGCTGCATTCTCACTTTGTCATATCAGTGGCATTTTCGAGGGAGTTTTCTTCCCATCAATAAATAAGAGATACACGAATATGCCACTTAATTGACATAGTGAAAACGCCGCTCAAAACAAAGTGCAACAGAGAGCTGCAGTGATTACATTCAGGTGTCTGTCTGGTGGTTTTTGGAGGCACTTGAAAGTATGCTGAATTCACACTCCCATTACGTTAGCCAGACTTATGTGAAGCATATTTTGAGGCACCTCGCACCAGGCAATTACACTACAAATGCTCGTGAGTGTCTTCACCGCAGCCCCCTGCTACGAAGCCATCTACGTGTGCAGTGAGCCTTAACCTAAGCTAATATAACAAACAGTGAGTTTTCTGCCTCTTTTACAGGTTTCCTCTTTCGCTTATTATTATTCTATAATTAATTAGTTTTTATTTTTTGAAGATTTTGTATCAAAGTTTAAGTTTAGGTTTACAATAATACATAAATACATATTTGAATTGTGTAATTCACCTCAAAAGACGCTTTCACTAATATAATACCATAAAAGTGTATGTGTGCATATGTATAGGTTTGGTACAGTATCTACAGAATCGACCCTTCGGCGATACTTGCAAGTGCGAAATGCAATTAAAATAGTCGTCAATACATTTTACAAAGATTTCAATGTTTGTGTAGTGTTTAGTTGGTCTCTTGTTTGGGCTGCACGACGCGTCTAAAAAGAAGCAGGACGCCGTCGGTGCTCGATACGTGCGTGGCACTCCACTCGAAAGGACGATGCCTGCGTAATCTGTGATTTTCACAATATTCAACGTACAAATTTGGTTTCTCTTGTTTGTAAAATGCGATTAGGTCGTGTTGTATGCTGCAAGCAAGTGTGAGGGTCTCCTTTCATTTAATTACTATTAATAATATTCCTTTTTTATATTTATATAATTTAGTCAAATGCTAGACAGATAGTGGACTAAAGCTCAAATTATTTCAATTTCACTCAAATTCTTAAGAACGCCAGTGCGAGTCTGTTTGCTTAGTCAATAAAAGGTGGCCATTTCTTCCCGATTTCCGAGCACATTTCGCGATGAGATGATTTTTGCTGTGTCCTTCCTGGGGTTATTGAAATTAGCACCATTTCCATCACGCTCGGGTGATAATAGTGCACCCTAAAAACAGACTACGTAAATGAGTAAAAATTAAACTTTTTCAGATCCATATCAAACATATAATGAATGAATTTCTCTGCCCACTTTTAGGGGGTACCGCTTTCATCTGTGAGACGAGATGTACGTGTCTTTCTTTTTCCTCCATCAACTACTTGCATTCAAATTTGTCCATTCTAGTCACTCTATAAAAGCAGTGGTATTCAGGCATCAGGCAGAATGATGAAAGATGTGAAAGGTACGACCTCCCAAGAAGGACAGAAATGTTCTTATTGCCTAAAAAGTGTGTTTTCTTTTCTTATATGCTTTCATTATTTAGTAGTAGTAAGAAACCAAAAATCTAGTAGCCTGCCTGTTGGGGATATGATATAATGAAGGCCTTACAATGCCAAAGTCTGGATGTGATGTATCCTTTCCAAATTCTACCTCTAGTGCAAGTCTTACTCATAGGCGTATTTCACTGCGAACTTCCAGAAGAGTGATGTATTGAACCCATATAAGGACTAAACATGATCCCATGGAGTATAATTACTTTGTAAGAATCCAAGAGTTTCCAGCACAATTTCAGATCTAATAGTATGAGAGTTTGCAATTTTAAGGGCATCTGCGTATATAATTCATGGATAATTTTGTCTTGAACTATGTTACACAGATTCCGCAGCAAACTTTGATTGAAAATTCCTGTTTTGAAAACAGACTCCATACTTAAACGAATACGATTCCAGAATATTTATTTGTGCACTGCTTACATAGTAGTCACAGTAGCCTTTCTAAACACCTGAAAATATGCTGTATATAAAAGACCAAAACGCGTTTTGTAATTCACACACATAAAATGATACCAAATATATGTGGAATATGTACCAAATCTGTGAATGTACTCACAAGTGGTGGATAAAAATACCAACAAGGCTCATGAATGTAGTAATTATCATTGCAGATTCGCGTGGTATTGCATACTTTTAGGAAAATATTCCCTTTCACCGTGTCACAATCGAATGCGTTAGAGAGCTCAGTGTTGGATTTACTCATGGGGAAATGGCAGGAAGCTAGAAAGCAATAAATCCGGGATCCCCTCGGAAGCTCGTTGATATTTTTTTGATAGGATTGAAAGCAAGGACATGTTTTTAAAAATCAATCAACTCTTATGTAAAGTTGAATATAAGAGTTGGCCGCTCATATAATTTTATTTTTAATGGCAGCGGAGTCTACTATAAGATGCGAATTTTACTACAAACGATGGAGAGCTATTGGTTTATGCCTCCATAAATTTGATTTGCTTCTTTGGAAACACTCTAATCTCTCAACCAAAAGAGTTACAAAGTGTCACTTGAGGGCAGGTTAAAACTGCATGCTATGATTAATTTCACAAGCAATCACTCCACAATACATTCAATATTTCTATGATTTCAGCAATACTCACAGGGCACTGGTGAATTAGGAGAATTACTAACACAGCCTTAGACCTCCGAACCCCTTATAATAAATACGAAATGAGAGTCAGTAACACACTTGCTCTGTGACTACTCCGACCATGGAACAAATCGACGTCAATAGCAGGGAAGCTGCATCCATTCTATAAGCAACCTCACTGATTCAATGAGGGTAGCACTATGAGACAGTGGTATGAAGTAACCCCTCATAATTTATATGTGCCCGGAAACCCTTAGGGAAGTGTGGTCACGTTAGTCTAAATGAGGGAGGGGGGTCGCAAAATCTAATTCTCTACAAAAAATGGTTATTTATATAAAAGTTGAATGCATATTCCTTATTTACAAGACCGCCCGGCATTTACGGGGGGTAAAGAGGGAATTGTTTTAATTTTGTTTAAAATTTTGCGTTTGCATGAAAAATTTTTCAAACATTTTCTTTTCACTCCTTAATTTGATTATAGTTTTTTACTTTGTTGCTTTGACTATTCGTGTGCGTTTGTTACTTGTTTCTTTTTGCAATTCAAACATAAGATTTATAAATAAAGCTTTGGGTTCACAAATACACAACTCAACAGAATTTAGGCTATAATAATGTTCGTTGTAAGGAGTAAACAAAACGAACAAACAAAAACCGAGAAGTTCATTTCTGCTACGGACTAAGGCATAAACTCATTTAAGACCGAAACACATAAAAAGCCTCGGGTCGAAAAGTGTCCCCAGGAATCGATTGCATTTTTGAAAGAAACTTTCACACACAAAATAAATTTCTATGTGAGGAGTTATTCAATCAGGGAATAGACGAATCGATCTCTGCATGCTTCAAGTTCTGATTTCTCAAGTTGGCTGCGTTTGAAAGCACTGTGGCATATAGGTGACGCCTTTCCATTGTGTATCATATACTATAGCTTCTTTTTTATATGATATATGCTGGGGAGCAATTACGTAGAACCTGTTGTTAGGGAATATATCTTAAATACAGCAAGTCTGGGCGTATTGAATGTTTCTCATTCACATAGCATGTGAGCTCACGTCTCCTAATTTTCTATATACATCTGGCATTCTCCTTCATATCTTGATTTAAGAAACCCTTCCCAAGCATTAAAGTCAGCCTGGAAATATGCAATGAAATTTTCATTGATATTCATTTTTAACAAATCAATTGAAGTTGGCTTTGAACAATTTTTTTTAGAAAATCGAGTGATAACACTATTTTCCATTGAAAATATGGCTCTAAAAAGAAAAGCAAATGTCTGCTAAGTGGCAGCCATGAAGTAAATGGCGAATTTCGGAGTGCAAATTAACAAACGGCGGCAAAAAATGGGTTCCGACTTCGTCATCATTATCAAATCTCACAGACTCGTGGACCACATGGCAGGTTGCGACCAGGTCATCTGATCCCATGAGGATTCTTCTCATTATAAATAAATTGCTGGCGTAAGACTTTTCTTTTTGAAGACAATGCATCATTGCTAGAAAACAGCAGTCCCTCCCTAGGCTATCCACTTTAGAATTTTGTGTTTTCATTTGAAATTTTGTGGATAAAACGATTGGTAGATAGTGGATAGTTTTTCTTTATTTCTACCATTAGTAAATCCCTCATGGCTTCTTTATTTCTACCATTAGTAACTTCCTCAGGGTTTACTGATGGTATTGAAAAATGTTTGTGTGGTTAATGGAATGTTTCACGCATAATCTTTAGGCTTCGTTTACACGCTATTTTTCCTTGCCTGATAATGTATGGTGTGTGCCTCCCAAGATGTACGAGTGTAGACTATTTTGTTGTACTCTTTCGCTTGGACCGATATTGGTCTTGGAATAGTGAAAGCAGGTACCTAACTAGGGTACATTTATTGCAAAAAATCTCACCAAGTTTCGTTACATGCTTTTTATGTGTTTCAACTTTTAAGTTCCCGCTCGAGAGCCACAGAATTTCAAAAACTGTTGCAATATTTCAACAGTTATTGAGTGATTATTTCGTCCAAGCTTTTCAATGATTTCAATACATATTCTCCATAGCTGTCAATATATCGCTTCTTCGGTACTCTACGATCCAGGACTACTTCTCTTGCCTGCGATTATGTAATTTTGTGAACCCAATACGTACCATTATCAGACTACAAAAGGTCCTACTACTAGAATATCCGCGACTACCTGTCGCCTGATATACAGGGCGGGAGGAGGGAGGGATTGAGGGATGAGCGCGGCACCAAACAGTGAACAGCCGCTAGTTGCTCATATGCTAGAAAATCAATTTCTTCATACTTTTTACAAAAATGATTACAAATACAAATTTTTGTCTTCAAACAAGCGATTTTTCTTGCCAAATCTCGTTCGATTTCGCCGAATCCGCAAGTTTGTGTGTCTGTGTTGGTTTCTGCTAAAATGTTTTCGTTTTCAAACTGATTTTGTGGTGTTTTTAAGTAAATTTTCCCACGAGTTTGTTAAAATACCTGTCTTTTTGGTGATTCATTTGCATTGTATTGTAAATTTACACAATCATTACAATAGATACATTTATTTAAGAGTATACTATATTCTATGTATATATACGAGTAGATAGGTTTAGTTTTTGTTTTAATTGTTGCGATATTCTGCGTGGCCGACTATAGGGCGACAATTTTCTTGTTGTCTTAAAAAGTATATAAAGCCATTTAACAATTCTATATATGTGTATAAATAATTAATTATGTAAGTGTCTAGAAAAGTGTTGGTGCTGCAGTTAATGATATCAGCTGTCTTCACGCTGCGGGCGCATGTACAAAAGCTAAAAACACGCTCTCCGCCCCGGAGCTGCTGTTCGACGGACTGGGCTACAGCGCTACTGGTACTGGCTGGCTGGGCATGCTAATGCAATGCACCGGACCAGAGCCGTGGCCGGGGTGACGCTCGGAGCTGCCATTTATTCAGCACTTTCCATTAAGCGGTGGGTGTGGTAAATGAGCAACGCGTTGGTGAAGCACGGGAAGGATGGGGCTAGAGTTGTGAAATCTTCGACCACACGAAGAGAACGCAATATTGATTGGTCACGTAGAGATGTCAAGTAGCCTGCTCTTACTTTCATGTCATATACGGATTTTTAATCCATCGCATAGATATGCAATAACTGAACACTGAATTCCTCGGTTATATACGAATATAGGTAAGTTCGCTGTGTGAGGATATTTCTTTTTTGGGTCTTATAAAGAGATACACTAGAATCTAGTGACTAGATCGATAATTTATGTTTCGACCAAATGTAAATAAGTGGCATTCAGAGGTCATTTTGTTGAGGGAACGTGCACAGTTGTTGAAACTTCATTTTCAATGTCCTTTGTATGTAGGATAGAACATGTAGAAAAGAACGAATTTGATACTTTTGAGATTTCCCCTCCATCACATTCGGATATGGCAATCAAAAATATCCTTGAGAGTCCATATTGAGAATAGCACTGATTGAAATCAGCGATTTGAGAATAGGTGGAATTTTATTGTGGGCACTTTTGAGAGGCCGTTGCAATTGCTGAGCACAAAGGAAACTTAGCTCCTGACTTTTTGAATGAGGAAGATGTGAAGTATATAAATTTTAACAATTCGCTGGGGACAAATCTTCCACTTTGATCCATTGAAATCTGACTTTGTTGTGTATATGAAAATGTTTAGAAAATAGAACCTCAATACTGACGAAACAGACGACACATGAACACGTACATTCGGGTGGGTATATTGGAGGCCATGGAGTCTACAAGCGTCATTTTTATGTTCACACTTAAGTCAAGGTAGGTGGAGAGGTGTGGTTACCATTCATTGTCTCTTTAAGAGTACGTATATAGGCCATAATTAGAGATGCACCTAAGCTGTCTACAAGCGACATTTTATGCCCACAACTTGCTTTCAGCCATAAGCCAAGGGATGTGGAACCGTCTGGTAACCATTCATGGTGTGTTTATGGATATCCCTAAGCACACAGTCTACCAGCGACATTATGTTCACACTTGCATTCAGCCTTAAGCTAAGGTAGGTCGACAGGTGTGGTCACCACTCATTGTCTGTTTAGAGTAGAGATCGTAAAAAGTGCGCCACTCTCTTAGCTCTTAATCGAAATCGCTGCTCCTCCCAACGTGCTCATTGTACCACAGACACCCTGCGTAAAATATTTGCTAACTTAGGAGTACATTTGCACATTGACACATCTACTGGCGAACACGGACTAACTCTACAGCAACTACGGCAAACGCATTTACACAGCGCACAAAGGTTTCAACATATTTGTTGTTGTTTTTGGTTTCTTTCTTAGTTTTCTTCTAATTATGTTTTTGTTTTTTTTTTATAAATTGTGGGATTTTTTCTTGATATATTTGAAATGTTTCATTTATGAAATTTGCAATTGCATTTTAATTTTCAAACAATTGGAAAAAGGAAAAGAAACAATAACTTTAACTAAATAAAAATGGTGTCGTTTGTTTGTTTGTTTGTTTTTGCATATATTATGAATTTCATGTTTTCTTTTTCATTCACTTTAATCTAAAATTATTTTATGTTAAGTATGTTTGTATAAGTAAAAATATAAAATACACAAAAATAATAAGCATAACATTTAAAACAATTAAATAATAGTTAAATGTTAATAATAGTATTAGAAATTGTTTATTAATTAAAATTAGAATAAACAATTCTTGCTAATTTTTTTCACATTTTTTAGGGTTAATTTTTTTTGTTTCTGTTTTTCTCACATTAAACACAATACATTTAAATATTAATTTTATTTAATAACGTGATTTCATTTCGTAGTTAGCAATGATAAAAAATCAAATAAAATCATTTTCCAAACAATTTAACTTTCCACTTATAAAGAGAACAAAACAATAATTCTCACGTTTTACTTTTAACTTAATTTGTCACATTGTTTATTATTTTAGTTTCATTTATATATATATATAATGTATACACTTTCAATATCTTCTTTTTAACACAGGTTACTAACATTAATTTTTGTGGTTCAAGGTTTCAACACATTTTTTTATTACGCTACTAATTAGAATGAATCATGTTGTAAATCATAAAATGAACTGTTCCTTTCTTGCCGTTGCAATTAATGTTAAATAAAAATGAATTCAGTTTTCAATGTGGGTGTGTCAAATGTGAGAGTGTGGCGATTGGGTGTATATGTATGTATGTATATGTATGTGTGTGTTTGTGAGTGAGTTGGGTGTTTGTGTGGCATGAATTTAACACTAAAGCGCTCTAACGTAATCCATCGTCGCATTTTGTGTTTGGTAATAATAAAATTAATAATAATAATATGTAGTAATAATAGACGTTTACTTTTTTTGCATGTAGGTATAATTAATATTTAGTTTGGTGATTTTTAACGAAAATTCTTAAACAAATGCCCAGCATTCGAGAGTTTTTATAACAAAGTCTTCTTGTGGCGCCAATGGCTCATTGCCGTACGTGCTGCAGGATTGTGAGCGTCCTTGATTGAGGTCACCATCTAGCCAAAGTCCAAAGCGGCCACTAAAAAGAGGTAAACGAAGATAGTTAGAAACTTGTTTTGTTTTTCAATTCAATCATTTTCAATTAATGATCTAAGTTATATGAAAATTAAAAAATATATGAATAAGTTCAACAGAAGACAATTTTCAGATGCTTTAAAAATTGTTCAAATAGTTTCGTTAAATGTAATCAAGTCGTCACGAAATATCTATACATGGCCCCAAGTTGCTGAAAAAGTTGTGAGCTGTCTCGAAAGTGAGAGCTGCCATAAATACGACAACAGTTTCGCGTTTTATGGTCAGTTGTGATTTGGCTTTTGTAGTGATAAGTATGAATTTTAAGTGACTGTTTTATTGCGAGAATATTGTCTAAAATGCACTTCCGAAATATTGTAGTCTGCTTTTAATAAATTGTACAGGCTGATAGAATAATTCATATACATACAGTTTTTTAACTGAAAATTTCAAATTTATCTTAAAGCGAAGCAAGACAATTTCAATAATAATGGAAAATAAATGTATTAAGTGTGATATTCGACGGTCGTCGCTTGTTAAATTTGTAAGGAGAAATCAGCACAGCCAAGTGACAAGCATCCTTAATGTCCGTACCCTAACTACAATTGTGCTCCCTAAAAGTATGCTTTAATTTGATGTGTGGGCACTCATAAATAATGCATTCGTGCGTGCGGTGGAGACAAAATCAAGTTAATAATAATAATTATTATTATGTTTATTATATCTTACACCATATTTAATTATGATTGGAAGGGGTTGGGGAGTGAGTACTAGCTACTGAGGCCTTCGAGTCGAAGAGAAAACGATTTTTTAGAAAGAACTTTTTTTGAGACCAAGCCCGTGGCAGGATTTGAACCAGGACCACAGAAGGCACAATTTGGAAATACAATTTGCCGGAACAAATTCTGAATAGTACTTTATGAAAGGTTTCATTCAAATTGTTGTGAAATTATTAATTTTTTAATTGAAGTTTCGTTAATGTCAAATTTCTTTTTTTCCTATTTATTTGGTTGTCAAGAGGTTTGTTTACTCAACCTGGAACTCCACCGTACAAGTACAGGAATTAATGCGCATGACCGCCAGCTGCCGTGTTTTTTACATTTGGAGATTCTTTTCTGCTATTTTTAGTATGATGAAATTTTTTCTGTGTAATGGGGAACAGGATCCCAAACTGCAAAAAGCTATTGATGACTGAAAATATAGTTTTCAAGGAGCCTGTCCCAATTTGATGCATGCATGTGAGCCAGCTACACATGTTTCTGGAATTCCTGAGCGGACTACTACGTTCTTAGTTTAGAGCACGATTTTATTTTTTTGATTAATATCCTCATCACTTTAATAAAAAATAACAGGAAACAAACGTTTATTGATCACATGTTCATTCATACTTCCTTTTCTGTTATCTGGACAATCTTCAAAACAAGAGAACAATCAAGAAACAAATGTAAAATGCCATAAAAGCACAGTCAATGAATCAAACAAACAACGTTTGCGTTCTACTGACAAGTCACAGATTGTTTGTAATAAATGCAGCAAACTTTTCAATATTCAACGCCAGTGGAGGCTTACGCAAAGCTCACAATAATCCGCACAATAGTGCTAAGAATTTGTAAATTGAGCAATCATCACCTGCTTAAATTACGGCTGAGGTGATGATTAACTTAATTATCAATTTAGCAACTTTGTTGTAATTTACAGCATGATATCATTCAGTTGCCATAATAAACAGCCTCTCGAATTGAGGAATGCAACTGCCATATTAATCTTAATCATGGGGTAATTTGCCCTAAGGGCTAGAAGGCAGTCTTATAATATAAGCGGATTTGTATTTCAAGTTCATGGCTTTTGGAATATAAATGTAATGAGAGAAATCGACGAGTCTCTGCAAGAATGTGGTAAGTCAAATTCAAACGGTTTTAAGCTTAATTTAAATTGGGGTTTAAATAGCTTTGAATTTTCCTATTGGGTCAGTTTGCAAATGTTTGTTATTTTGTACAACTCCTTCTTTGATACGCTACAAATATTCCGGTGCGGACGGTGGCGTTTTACCTTACAAAACGAAACAGTTTTGTAGCCTTCTTTTAGCCTCTCAAATTACAAATTTTTGAGAGAAAATGTATAACATTTGTTTGGAGTATTTTGTTAACTGCCGCTCCTTTTCTCTTTGTGCCATCTTTCAATAAGTTTGAGTATGCATTGGTGTCATTTGCCGACAAAAGATTTGATATACTAGTTTAGCCAAACTTGTCTATGACTCTAACAGTGCCCGGTAAACAAAATACAATCATACAGGATTGGGAGTGCATACTCCCTTATGATGGTTTAAAAGTCCCCTTCCAACTGCTTC
Source organism: Clusia tigrina (assembly GCA_920105625.2). Classification (NCBI taxonomy): domain Eukaryota; kingdom Metazoa; phylum Arthropoda; class Insecta; order Diptera; family Clusiidae; genus Clusia; species Clusia tigrina. The sequence goes on along the minus strand of OV050031.1, from coordinate 30,373,311 downwards.
AATTTGTTTGCATTTTATGATTTATATCTATTGCAGTATACTTACTCTCCAGCACCAATGGACAAGCTCTCCACGTTGCCTTTAATAAAGTACAAATTTTCACCCGTCCAATGGAACACTTTGAAGCTGGGGTTGAATTTGTACAACAGTGATTCGCCGGTGCCGTAGAAATGATCCGAAACATGCAGGGAACATGAAGTTAGAGCGCCAAAAACCTGAAAGCAACGAAGTATGTAAATTAGTTATTTTAGGTCACACAATAAAGGATCTAATATACGTACATTGTTGTCTGTATCCTCGATGACAATAAGCACGGGGCTTTCGAGCCTTTGCATTTTTCTGTAGAGGGAATTCAATGAGAATCCATGCTGCGAGGTGCTGAAAATCAATGACCATGAATAGCCTTCAGCGCGAGCGGGTAAGTGGCCACAGAGTTTTTCACTAAAAGAGTTAAATGTGAAACAAGGTGAGTACAAGTAAAACAAAATAATATAATTTCAAAAATTAAACTCCACAATGTTTTGATCAACAGTGACAATGCTTGAAAAATATACCTTCTCAGATGCTTTGTATACATTTTCAAAAGAAAAACATTTATGCAAGTTTTTGTTTAAGAAAGTTCAGTGCAGTGTTTGCGCAGGCGCATCTTGTTATTTATTAGAACATTAAAGTACACTTACCGATGCTCTTCTGTCAGGATTTCTGTGGTGCCAATCAAGTCAGGTATGGGGAAGTCCAAATCAAATGAACCCGTTGCAAACAATGACGCCTTTCGGTATTCATCTGTGCTCATAGACAGAACCTGATAACGTCGATTCGAGACAAACATGAAAATGAAGAAAATCAGTAAATAAATAAGGCCAAAATATGGGGAATGTATTAGCAAATTGTCGACAACATTTTTAGAAAATAAAAATATACGAAAGTGAAACATAACCTAGCAAATAAATACATATCAAGTGAGTTGTTCATAGTAAAAGTGTGTAGACGTTTGAGGTGGGGTGGTGGAATAAAATACAGCACAATCATTATCAAAAGAATAGCTAATAATGTAACAAACATCTTCAGTGAGTGTGGACACTACAACCGAAAAGATTCACTCCAAAGCTTCAAATGAAAAAATCAAATTAATTAATTAAAATAAACAAAAATATTGTTTTTATTTATCTTTTGTAAACTAAACAACAATTTTTGGAAAAACATTTAACAAGTAAAAAGTACTGCGATTAAATGAGTCATGATTGAGCTGAGCTGATGTGATGGCGTGATAAAACTCGGGTTGTACTCCACTCCGATACAACTCCCACTATGAAAAATGTTCTGTGATATCTCACTTTCTTATTTCATTACGCTGATGATGATGGTATTTACAAATGAATCGATTGTGTTTGTACAGCACAATGTAGAAGTCGCACACGTAGTGAGCCCCTCTAATAAATCCCGTCCTAGTCGGTAAGTTGACAGTTTTATTTGTGACAAGTTGTGCAACCATCCATCCACAGATAGTCAATATTTTAATCCACTTGTTTATTGCTGAGCACAATAAACGGAAAAATAGTCATAATTGCTTTTATTTATTTAGTGCATGGATTTACGCTATCGGCAGAAGCGTTTCAAGAGACTTTCAAAATAGCGGCGTAGAAGAGTTGATAACAAAAATATACTCTGATGCAATTGATTCCCTATCGGCAACACTCATACATTCACCTGTACATCTATACACACTCTCTATTTGCTAACTGACAAACCTTCAAAACTAGCGTGTATATCAGGAGAGTCAGGATAACATAACAAAAGTCTAGGTCAAAGTACAGAAAAAGCATGCATGCTTCTACCATCTGACGAGCCAATCTGAACAAGCTCTTTTTTTGATATTCCACACGTGTAAATAAGCGTCCAAGTTTGTTTCCTCACCTTGAATGTCTCATCGGGCCTCAGATGGTCGAAACATTATCATAGGCCATTCCAAACATTTGCACACCGAATGACTTTCCAAACACGCGCTACAGCTTCACAAGTTGTGTAAAACAGAGTGGAGCTACAAAATCACATGGAGGCGTCTCAGAAAAACCTACGGGTTAGATCAGTACCCGCTCACCTAGTATACCGACGGGTCTCTCACAGAAGAGGGTTATTCAAACGCATTTGCCTTTAACTTAAATTCCTTTTTCTTTTTACCACACTGGAATGTATGAACGTGTTATGGGAGTGATATGTAGATACCGATGAGTAACGGTAGCAGGGATTCTTAGCCCCGGCCACAAACGAGTTCTGTATCTCACTGGCCACTTACCAATATTTCTATTAGCAATCAGCACCATAAGGAACTGGTTAAACTATCAGTAACGTTGAGTGCTGTTAAGGAACTGATACTTTCATGGAGAGCAATTGATCTCTCGACAAATGTTGCGAACAAAGTCCCAGACAGCGACCAAAAGCAATTTATCTAATTAAAATGAGGTTTTTTTATTGACTGCACTCGCTATTTTTGGCTTTAATGAAGCCCCGAAAAGATTTTTAATTTTTCTCCCACCAAAATATCATTTATAGCAAAATCAGACCAATGAAGGACTTTCTTGTACATCACATCGTGAGACATTGAAAAACGACTTCCATATAAACGGGTTAATTTAATTTGCACAGTGAGTGCTGGACTTAAAGTACCCTCTAAGTAAGTGTAGAAACAAAAAGAACACTGGTTACGTGTGGGCGCTATAAAGTCATACAAATGCAATTATCTACCAGCATGTTTCACGCATTCATGTTCCCCATTTGCGCTGACGTTGGTAACCAGCGTTCTTACGGCTCCTACCTTACGACCTTAAACTATACCACAAATAAAAATGACCACCGCAGAAGTGAGCAACTAAAGAGCAATTTGACAAACAAAGAACAACTAAATTCCATTGAAACGGCACCACGTCAGAGAATCGATAAATGGCACAATTATAGCAATCGTCGCAAGGTCGCCACAAAGCATCGAACAATTATAATTATAGCGTACGAGTAGGGTATGCATGCCCACATTACTTATTTTGTATTATTATATGAATTTGTAGTCACATGTGGAAGGTAAAATTGTTCACATGAGGAAGGGGAAGTTGGGTTAGTAGAAAGGGAAGAATAAAAATCGTTGGTTTGCGTTTTAGACGGTTACGGAATGGAATATCGATCCGAAATCGACTCGACTATCCAGAATAAGGGGTGAGTTCTGACATTTATTCCGCATGTGTCATCAAATGTATTTCAGGATCTATGTATGTAAAAAAAAATAGGGGGCTATGCTGAAATATAGTTTCAATCGTATTTATAAGCTAAGGAAACTATCGTACGCCCTCTGAAACTCAATTACTCGTATTTTATTATCTTTTAACGGAGGAGGAGCATAAATTTAATTTTTTGTACGAGTATTTGGAGTCAAGGTTGTTTAATTTCAAAGGCATCCATTTCAAGTTCTTTGAACTGAACCATTCCACAATCCTGGAAGTGGACACCATACAATTTTTTGTTGTAGAATGAATGACTGTGAGATGTGTTTGTCATTGGAATATGCATATTCCTGCTGAAGTGTTATTTGAAACCAGTTCAAATGCGAAAATATTCTAAGTAAACCTGAGTAGAAGGAGAGTTTTCTTTCTGGGATGATATTCTTAGTAAACCTGAGAAGGAGAGTTTTCTTTCTGGATGAAACTTGAGTAGAAGAAGAGTCTTATTTCGGGATAATGGTAAAACTGTGTAGATGAATATATTTTTTATTATTAGGAGTTGGTGATTATTTTGCGGTCACATGATTGGTTTCTAAAGGTGTGCATCTGGCGTTTACTATGGTAGGTTAGGTAGGTAAGGCGGCCACCCGAAGGTCGCACTTAGGCCAACATTGACCCTTTGTGATACCGCATGAGACAACAGGTCCCATCCCTTTCAAAGGTCCAGCTATTAGGAGCTTTTAATGAATCAGTTGATGGAGCTAATCTTTTTTTTTGAGATATCTCCCAAGGAGTCCAGAAAGTAGTCTCCTAGAAAGTGCGCCTCCTTCTGGCGATTGTTATTCAAGAACGTGCGAAGATATATCAGCATTTCTACACTACAAAGTTTTTATTCCCATTAAAAATCGAATATCACTCTGTGACATGGCGGGCTCCACAGATGGTGATGATGATGAGTTTAACACACACCGATTTCGAGAGGATGACAATGAAATCCTCTCTAAATTTTTATTTGTTGAACTTATCATCATTACCATCAGTGAAGCCGGCATGTCACCGTGAGAGATTCGATTTTTATTCTAAATAAAAACCTTGTAATGTGGAAATGCTGCTAATGACAATGACATATCCATAGAAACGTGCTGCACTGCTGCTACGTGCCGTTTGCTTGCCGTTATAAATACTCGACCTGTTTGGAGTAGGGGGTAGGTGGTGGCAGGGGGCATGATCACCTCGAATGTGAGACCAATGATGGCATACATCGCTTGAGAACTAATTACAATGTCATTTGTCAGCATATTTAAAAAGCAAAATGAAATTGAATTGAGAATAATGTATAAGCAGGTCTACAAAAATATACCCGCCATTTTTATAAGACGGGACGGACCGGACCGTGTTGCAGCAATTGTTCTGCTGACAGCACCAGCAACAATAACAGCAGTAACAACAACAACAACAATAGCAGCAAAAGCAGCAGCTGAATTTAATTATACTCGTATGCAAAATACGAACAACATTTGAAATACTTTTTAGAATAAAATAATATGGAAATGTGTGTTTATGTTTTGAAGCGCTCAGTTCCGCTCTGCGAAATTTGCTCAAATTTTAATTGCGTCTTTTTTGTTTATCGTGTTATTTGCAAAATTCCTGCTGCGTCACATTCCAACACAAAAGCAAGACGAGTAGAACACGAATTTTGAGCTGACCACTCACCCACCTTGCGTGTTGTCCAGCGTCTGCCGCACCGCAACCGTGTTTTTAGATATAAATTGGGCCCAAGTTGTTTACTTCGGGAATGAGTGATTTTATGTGAAACAGTCTGGAACTCTATTCAATACACCAAACCGGATCCTACTCGATCAGAAAAATGAAAGACCACTTAGTTTTGACCAATGTGATGAAAGCGGTTTGCGGTGGGGGTCAAGGTCGGGGTCGGGCCTACAGTTGGTGCTCTTGAATCTTTCATCAAGTGTCGTCTTCTTCTCCACTTCTTGTATCTGCAAGCACCACGCATTCACCGATAAGCTGTGATTCTCTTCATATCGGCACGTACTACCTTATTAGTTTATGAGTGACTGGGGTGAACTCTGGCAAGCTGTTTATTTACGCGCCAGTGGCATTGAATGGCTTCAATCTGTTTACCAATTGCTGTGCGCTGACTAAGATTATTTTGTTATTTAATTGTTAGCGGGTGAATATCTTTGTGCCTGATTGTGCCAGTCACGTTTTCAACTTCAACTTGTATTGTTTGAGCAAATAGACTCACTAAGGCAAGGGAGAATGCAATTAAGTAGGCGTGACAGCGATGCACAATGACCGATAGTTGTCTTTTCTCCTTGGTCACATGTTGAGATGTGCAATGACCCGAGATTTTTCCCATCACATGATCGTAATCTGTACAGCATCTTAAATGCAAAATCGCATACAAATTATTAGACATGTAAAGCATGATCATGAGTTAGGGGCAGTTTTTTTTGGAGGTGTGGTGGATATACTTATATATTCTCGACAGAAACATGTAATTTTATTCATTATGGCTATCGAATAAGACCAAAACACGGTTTCCATATAAATCATTCTAAGAGTCTTCGATACTTTGTGTAAAAAGTCCAACAGAAACAATTTGAATCAGTTACGTGTATTTTCTTATACTCATATTTTGTACAATGCAGCGTTCTCACGCAATGCCTTTGGTTAATAATCCTTGAAAACACTACATTCTTCCACATTTATCTATAAATCCCCAATGCCACTTCTTAACTCTTCATCAACTTACTGCACGGTCCGGTCCTAGCATGGAAAGTTATTCGTCGCCAACAAAACTGGCTCTGAATAATTCGATGACTTTTTCTGTTTACTCACGACTTCCACGATTTCAGCGAACTACACACACAAATGCAGTATTCTACCTTATCAAATTCGAGACTAGCACCGCTCAGCGCCAATATTAGCATTAATTAAAAATAGTTTAGTGAGCGGATAATGGATGAATAATGAGGAACCCTAATATTTGTGGCCCGAGGAATAATAAACCAATTCTAATTGAATTATTTTCAACGATTTCATTTATTTCTGTTTTGTCATATTTAAACTTTTATGACTCACACGCCTCACGTGAATGGTACGCAATGAGTTCAGGCCGAAAATAAAAGGTGGCTAAAAATAGAAATAAAATACTAATATTCCGGTACTTGATACAAGTAGAACCATGGAGGGGCATTCAGGCCTAACATGATTATTCAGAATAAAATTCCATAATTAAATAACATGATCATTGGAATTGGAATATTCTAATACATTATATGAATCATAAGGACATGCGAGGATATATTCACGATAGAGAACTATCGAAAGTCGATTTCCGAATTGTTACTGGAACCAAGGATTTATTTATAAATTTGCAATCTCAGGTCCCGGAGGATGCTAAGTAGGATTCGCTAGAGAGAGTTTTTCTATCACTTCGGTTTGACTGGGTTTATTTGGGAGTTCGATTGATGCTTAGCTGCAGAAAATGTAAAGAAATCGATGTAGTCTGGTTTGATACTCGAATGTCCATATATGTGTGGAACACTCGGTGACATGTTTTAAATCAGGTCTATCGAAATTAGTTTATTTGCTGTGGCTATTAAATCTCTTTATTATACCTTTTGTCAAGCTTGCAAATAGTTAATATCAGTATTGGTGGATTATGATTAATATTACGACCGATTTCTCTCAGTGTTATTCATTTTTATTGCTCCTCTTGATCCACATATTCTCGTAACTTAATAAAATTAGCACAACAGTTAAAAAAAAACTCGTTCAGCCATTATATTTGTGAAATTATATTTGATTTGAACAAATTATGTCACAAACCCGTTTCGCTACTTCATTGCTAAAAATATCGTTAAATATTTTGAGGTTTATTTTTACTTATTTAGAGTTTAATTGGAAACGCATTTCAGAATAGTTAAACATCCCCCTTGCTCTGATTATGATTTTATAGACTTCCTGTATATTTTTATTTTATATTATAGTTATATATTACTCTTAATCTTCAGCTGAGAAATTAAATATTCTCGGCTTCGTAAACACAGAATGGAATGCGTTGCGATAAGCCGCCTTAATCCCTCATAGTAACCCAGCATGAAAAAGCCATGTTTAGGATATGAAATCGTAACGAAGAGTCCACGTTCCTAGAGTACTCGAGCTTCATATATGAAAAGAGAGGTCTTACTTAAAAATAATTTGCAAAAATAGTATAAATTTGGGACCTACTTTGTGATATGGGTTCACTTGCCTCTTCAGTCGTTCAGAAATAAGGGATCGTATTGTCTAAGAAGACGTTATGAAATCTCATCTCTACTCTAATAGAAGAGCTCATGATACTTTTCATCTCTATACATATAACCACCTACTCTCTCTATTCACTTGTTAATTCTCATTCCGAAAGCAATACATTCATTACACTTCTACCATCAGGGAATGAAGGGGTGTGGTTATATATGAGCAAGTGTGAATTTTGTAATGGTAATTTATTTATTATCTGTCAATTGCGAAGTTGTGGAATTACGAGTATAAACAAATTAGCTATAATTTAATTGCGTGGGAACTTTGACGGCTATTTAAGGAGTTCGCGTCACTCACATCACTCACATCAATTCGGCGTTCATTGCCTTTTGCGGCGACGAGACAGCAGTGTCAATAATCAGATGATGGATTGATATTTGGAATCAGTCATCCACACCTACATGATTACAAATACACTTAATTTTCATTCATATTTTACGTTTAACGCACTTCTTCTAACTGCATGTCAACGAACTCTTGTTTCATTCTGTTCTTGTAAATCGAAAGAAATTATTGACAAATTAGACAGAATCTACCGAATAGGATACTATCCTCGTTCAATACTAAATCACCCATGGATTGGATATAATATTGCAATGAAGGTATTTGACAGGAATGCTTCAGGCCGAAATTAAACATGAACATAAATCATTTCGAGTAAAAAGGTATCCAAACCCCGAAACAGGATGAACATTGGTTTGTAATGGAAGCTGCAATAAGCTTCCAGAACAGTTGCTATCGTTCGGAAGGTCACTGGTGAATACAAGAGAGAGAGAGAGAGAGAGAGAGAGAGAGAGAGAGAGAGAGAGAAAGAAAGAGAGAGACGCCAAATGTTTCCAAATTATACTATGATTGGTAAAAAAGTATTCTAAGCAAATCTCAGAAAACAGTTGTGGGTAGAGCGGCCCTGAGTCGTGTTCAACCATTTTACCATGGGTGTAACCTATATTTACAATGACCCGGAGAATATAAAAATAAATATAAGCTAAACATAATAATTATGCAAAGGAAAGGAACATTCTTTTAGAAATATACCCAAAAACAAAATTATCTCGAGATCATCTGATAAAGCAAATAAAACGGTGGTGATAAACAGAAAGAAGATTGCGAAAGATGACACATTTATTGGATGACACAAAAGCAAAATAATAACACTTTTTCTCGTAAATAACGATCTTTATGACAAAAACAAAATATATATTAAGCCGAGAAAAAACATTCTCTAACATGCGCCAAGGCTTTACGGCTTTATCAACACCATTTACAAAAACAATTTAACTTTGAAAGAAAGGATGCAAGGATATACAACCATGTTTTCATATTATCCAGATAATAAAATCAAAACCAACTCATCGATGAGGACAGGGAAAATACCGGGGAAATTGAAGCTGCCTCCGCACAGAAATATTGACCCAGAAGTTGAAGCGGGTTCGTTCAATCAATCTCAATAATGCAGACTGCGTATTGAAACAATTCTGCTACCAAAAATTAAGTGAATAGAGCTCATTCAATTACTTTGGATCACAATCAAATAAAGATGTTTTAAGAAATAATTTCTAAGATGACGACTGATTTGGCTGTGGATACTGACATAAGTCACGATCAGATAACGAGCTTTTAAGAAGTAATTTAACTCAACTATTATGTATAGATCATTAGGAAAATAGTTGCTGCTTCTTTCGATATACCCGAATCCCTTCTAGAGCATGAAATTTTCAACTCTCTTTGTGATTTGTTCCAATGCCATGAACTTGTGTTGCAGATCTCCGTTTACCTAAAAATGTTTCTTCGTCATGACACGAATCACCAGTTTTGCGTATCTCTAATTAATTAACTACACTTCTTGTCCAAAGTGCCTCCTTAATTTGATAACTCAGAATTAGAATTTAACGGAAAATGTATGCATTATTGCTATGAATGGTCTCTGTCCTATCAGCTCCAGATAGCGAAGCAAGATCGGATCCTTTATAGATAGATTTAGATAATGGTGTGATTAGCTAAAGATTTATTTATATCTGTACTATAATGCTCAACCATTCCCTGAATTTCCTTCATGTGATCGACCCCCCTCAGGATATTTTTGCAAGGATTTAACAACCGATTTTTCACAGTCAAAGCCATGTAAACGTATCTTTACTTTCCCAGGGTTTCGCGTTTTTTCTATAATGTAGCAAGTGCAAATCGGGCGAATCTGTTGCTGTTTTAGCATATGTTGTAAATTTTGTCTGGCATTTCCTCGTTTCAAAAACATTGTGCAACATATTATGGACACGCCCCCGACTTTCAAGTCCAATAAAGCTATGACGTTATTGTAATAGCAGAGCCCTGGGGGCAAATCTAAACGAATAAACGGTGTAAAACGGTTCCAAAGTGAAAAATGTCGGAGCAACAAAATGCCCAGACACTTCAACCTTTACACATTAATTAAATATATAAATATTTATAAACAATATGTTAGAATATGTAATTACTGAGTGTAAAATATGTGTAGACAGTTTTCTGTTTGTTAAATGTTTTATTCAAAGACGTCAAACAAAGCGTGCTGAGGTGCATCGACAGCAGCCGCCAATAAATTGGCTCACAGTGTGGGATAAACGACCTTTGAAACTGAAGCGAAGGTGTTGTACTCATTCTGTCGGCATTGTTAGACATGAGTGAATTTGCGCACAAGTATTCAAATCAGCACATAAATCACAACAAAGCGATTATTATTGCCATTAGAAAACAAAACGATTGTAAATTGTTAGTAATAATAGAACAACAGAGTTGACAACTGCTCCACAATGTCGCATGGAAACGGTTTCAAATGTTGGCGCCAGGAAAACCTGAGCATACACAAAATGCACACGAAAATAAATGGAAACAAACATGCTCATTGTGGGTCTACCCAGTCCGACTGAGCTTGTATCGAGACTTGTTAAAAACGTTTATTTTTTCTAAATTGCCTTAATTGTTGTTGATAAATATGGAATGTGGAATTAGTTTAACCTTGCAACAATTAAAAACAATAACACCATCCCAACAAAAGTTTTACTTTAACAAATTTGTAGCATCTGATTGGCGTAGATACGCACTCGACGATACTCGATTCGCTAGAGCTGTACCCAGCTGATTCGTTACTTTCGCGACGAATTCAAGTTTCCAACACTCGTTACTGAAATGCACATCGAACGAACAAGGCAATTCATTACTGAATTCGCCCTAGAGACGCACTACAAGTGAGTGAGAATCCTTTCTGGGTGGCATACTGAATTATGTCTGCAAGGGCTTGGGCGAATGAGTACTCCCTACTGAGGCCTGAGTGTAGAAAAAAGCATTTTTGAAGCCACGCCAGGTGCAGGATTTGAACCCGCGGTCCCCGAGTTTGAGCCTGTCATGCTTATCACGTCGGGTGGCAAATATATTGGCATTTCTGAAATTAGTTCAGCTTATTATAGACTGCCACCCCGCAGAGGAGGAGTACTCGCTACTGACGCCTGAGTATAGAAGGAAGCATTTTTGAGGCCATGCCAGGTGCAGGATTCGATCCCGTAGTTACCGAGTTTGAGCCTGTCATGCTTACCACAGAGGCCGACGGGTGGCAAATATATTGGCATTTCTGAAATTAGTTCAGCTTATTATAGAGTTCCACCCCGCAGACGAGTACAAAAATTATGTCGGAGTAACGAATAATTAGTGCGAACCAGTTACACTACGAACTCGCTATTAAGTTTGCAACACCACTACACCACAGCTCGCATGCACGCACTGCCTTGACATAAATTAGGTTCGTCAGTGGACTAGTTGCGGCAAAAGTTGAAAGTGCTCGTAATAGCAACAACAAAGGCAGTTGTAAAATGAGACTGGCCGACTACAATAAGTCAACTGACATGCACGCGCAGCAGAGCAAATCGAGTATAGCCACCAGCCACCAGTTGTCCTCCATTACTTTACATACGACTTACTTTGCATTTAGAGGCATGTGAAGTATTTGACAATTCCGCAAATAGAAAAGTTCATGGTGAAAGCACAGGTGGGTTTGCAACAATTGCACAACAACATGGAATACAATAAATAGCCCGAAATGCTGGAGCAAAGGACATTTCGGTCACGCAATTTCCGCAGACTACTCTTCAGAAAAATTTAGTTATCTTATTGTTTTTATTCACTTCGATGAAGTTTTCTCTGAACTGTTGTCCGAAGCATGCATTTCTGTGTCGCACATGTGCGAAGTTTCCATAGACCACAAATGTGTGAAAATCTTCATCACACAATCTACGTCAGTGCCCAGGTTCACGACGCCAACTACGATGTGAATTGAGTGAATACCCATATGGAGATGTGAGGCTAATAAGATTCGATAAAAATAGAGATAGCGGCATTAATGAAAAGGGATTTTTTTTTAAATAGATAATTGGTAGTTACCTATGACGAAATATTTTGAATTGATTCATGCGAAATCGTAGGGAGTTTACCAGAGAATGCTTACGTAGGTAGGTTAGACCCCGCTGGCAAAAGCGAAAGTGTTACTCGTGCTGTACTAATAATAAATAGGTGCAATTCCAATCAATTAAAAGCAATCAATTAAAAGTAATCAATCTATTTGTAGAAATCTCGTAGCATAAACTAAAACCAGTTGTCTCATCTGTTTTGCACTTCTGGCTCCTTTCTATACAAGCGCCTGATCCCCTCTTCACATTCCTTTTAGCGAAAGGGAAAGTGGGAGTTCAGGTTACTGCGTTCGGTGTACCAACCCTACCTCAAAACTATACAAGGACTTGACTACTCCCAGTCACGCCTTTCGAAAGCCTGAAGGAAACTACAATAATCAGAAGCAGAAGTCTACTATTTTGTGTTCGCACAATGCCAAAGTGACCTTAGTATACGACAGTAGCGGGCATCAACTGCGAGTTTTTAGGCAATTAAAACTCTTCCGCAACTTTGTGTGTGATTCATCCCAGCACGCAAACACAGATTACGCCGAGCAACTGCGAAAATGGGGAGCATTGGAGGCAGCTCCAAATTGACAATTGCTTGATTAGCACCTCGCTCTTTTTTAGAGCGGCAGACTAAACTGCGAACGCTGCGCGCTGAGCGTCGTCATATTGAGGGGAACGCGTAGACGCGAAATTCAATTGAACATTTAAATCGTTTCACTATTTTTTATGCAATTCAATTTTTCTTAGCTAAAAGTATTTGGGTTCGTACCTCGCGGTCCAATGCTGGATTGAAAATTAATTCACACATGTCGGCGTTTGAAGGCTTCAGCACTTGTACGCGCATCAATATCGCTCATGCGACTGGTACGTCCGATGCTTTTATAGGTCTTCACTCCGCGTACGTGACGACGTGCTGCTCTATGCAAATATTTAAACAATTCAATCAACTCTTCTGTGTTGGGTTCTATTCACAGACGCGGATTTATTGGGAAATTCAGCAATCAAAGCGAAAATCACAACTTGGTAGTTAGAGAATTGAGCAAACAAAGTTATCTCAATAGTTTTGTTTATACTCTACTCTTGTAACGTATTTTAAAAGTCTCAGGCTTCAATATTTTAGTAAACTGTCTTCCACAACCAATCGGAACGAAATTAATTCACAAACTGATGCAGAACAAATCGCGTTGGTTGCTTTGGTATCACACAAAATTCAGAGCGCACGCAGCTAGCTGAGAAACGCTGGTCAGGTGTCAGAAGTGAGAGTCAGCAAGAGAAAACCGTCTAAACCGCACTACGGTTAAAATCACACTGGACTGAACTGAACCGAACTTGCACATTTGTTCAGCGAGTATTATTAAAAATAATAATAACAACAACAATGAAGCGTTTATTCGGCTGGGGTTGGGGGCATTATTGGCGTTAATTGTGAGCGACTGCAAACAATTCTTGGTAGTGGTAGCGGCGCCCGCTAACTCAGTAGAGGCAACGGCGGCAGCTCGGGAGTAGAGCAATTTTGTTTGTTTACGTTTATATAAGGAGGAGGCGGCGGCGGCGACAGCAGCAGCTGTGGCTGACAGCACTTTGTTGGCTTAGTTGATGTTGTTGCTGTTCATGTTGACGTTGATGCTTGATGCAGTTAATTCATATTTAATGTTTTTACTGTTGTTGTTGTAAAACAGTTTATTGTTGCATTATAATTTCTAATATATTCTACAAAACGTTCTTCAATTATTGATTTACTGAAATGGCGTCAGATTTTTAATATAGTCATTAAAATGTGCCCTAGAGAGCTGCTCCGGTTTGTAGAAATACATCTTTAAGGAACTTTGAACCGAGAGAACTTTGTACAAATTAAGCTAAAAACAATTCCCGGGGCTGATATAGTGAAGAAACGCATTTATTTCTTACATACTTCGCAAAATTATCTCCACATGAATAACAATGTCGAATACTTTGCAATATCTGACTATATTTTTAAATAACATTTTATTCCTTTAATTTATATGTTCTCAGGCAGCTGTATTCAGAATAAGAATTCTCAAAGATGTGTTCTCTTCTTTCCATATGCATCAGGTTGGAATAGGAACAAAACTCCATGGAGGTTTAGTCTTCATAAATGCGCTCATTCTAATATTTTATGGGGATATTCTTTCCGAAAATATAATGTCAAGAATCTAAATATATAACAAAGTGAATATAACTTGTCATTGTATACAAATCCACAACAGTGGATCGATACACCACTCTTTGCTCTTTTACTGAGTAAAATACTTCCGTCCAAGTGTTGATGACAAAAATTCCTGTGTGTCAATATCAGCTCACACAATAACATTGTTGAAACTACACACCAGGCTAGCTCTCAGGCAATTTTAGAGTGAATAGGATTACAATTATGCTAGTATGATTACAATGGGGGGTCCGCGCTGATCAATTACAGAGCAACTATTTACAGCATGGGCAAAAGCCAAGAATCGAAATTGTGTGGTAAAGATTGTAAAATGTCAACAATGCTTATTAAACAAGAAAAATTATAGTTATCTGGGAATGGTGAATGACAAGAGCAGCATCCCATACAAATTGTGCCATCGTACAATGTGTGGTCAATATGGATATCATTGTGAAATTATTATGAAACCTGCAGAACCTCACTGCGGGCATTGAAGTATCATTACTGGACAATCGGGATACTTCCTAAACGATCTGAATTGTGGCTAGACCCATGAATGTACCAAACGTACAAAATGAAAACGTAGTCTGGGAATGAGTGGTGGTTGCCAAGGTAGCTACACACCCATACTAACCTAATTCGTCTTTTTTTGCACTTCAAAATAATAAAAAGAAAGTTTAAATTGGAATTATTTTTTATTGAAATTATTATTAAAATATTTTAAATTATAAAGCAAGGAATGCCGCACCCACGTTGGTGCTAAGGATTGATCCCTTTGTTATGTGTTTATGTGATATGAGGTGAACGTATTCCCAGTGACAACAAATTTTGACCAGTTAATGTATTTTTATATTCTTATACATATATTTTCACACCTACATATGACGTTTCCTTATTACCAAAGTTTATGATAATATGACTAACTGTAAATGACGTAGAAGGGCTTCGAACTTGGGATCGACGCATGGAACACTGCGGATTATTGAAGTGTTTACGACGGCTTAAAAACATTTCGACAACGAGAAACCAGGTGTCCTAACACAAATATCTAACACAAATATTTACAAATACAATTCATTATAGAATCGAACACATCGGAGCAATGTATGTAAATATGTAAGTAAATGATTTGATGGATTGTTCTTCTAGGAAGTTCATACGGAAATTTGTAAAATTTGTGACAAAAACAAAATTAAAAGTTAACTTTAAACAATGTATTTATTTTGATTGTTTTTATTGTTTCCTTATTAATATTTTTCCTATAATTAAAATAGCAAAAATTCACTTATCGCGATTCGCAATTCCAACAACATGACCAATTGGTGACGCACTTGCGCCAACAGCGGGTTGGAAGCACATTGAAAATAGTATCATCGCGATACATTTTTTTTACTTTGCACCACAGGAGATAAAGTACGAGTGAAATTTATTATTTCATAATATTATTCAACTTCTTCGCCAGAAAAAACCAACAATACAAAAGCTGATTACAGGGATATTGAATTATGATGCTGCATCTGGAATTTATTATCGCGTTTATTTATAGATGCACTCTAAATGAGTCAGGCACACATGACAACAAACAAGATGGGTACAAGTTAGGATGCAAGGAAGGGAGTGTTCGGCAAATTTACTTCGATCAATTGTAACCCTTTTTTGGGGTCTAGTAGTGCCTCGGCATTTTCAAGAACTGAACCTTCCTTATTAATTGGAAACAGCCTCTACTTATAAATAATACTGATAAAAGGAAAATGCGATGGCTTCCAAGGGCCACGCTTATTATGGCGTTCTTAACTATTCCAAATATTAAACGGATATCTTCTTGGCGGAGATAAACATACTGATGGATGTGGTTAGATAGGCAATATTTGACAATATTAAAAAATTTGATTATAAAACTTAGAAAAAAGCGATTATTTATAGTTTGGTTTCTTCAAACGTGGATTTGATTCAGAAACAAAGTATGTGTAAACCGCGCGTGAATCGTATCCTCACTGAATGGTAATGTTTTTTCTAAACACTACAACTGCCTGATACCCAACTTCATTTAATCTATACATAACTTGCATTTATAAAATAAGGCATCCTTTATTTACAATTTCTTTCCACACAATATTCTAATACGTTTTATTGTGGTTTGTATATTAATTCTGATGGAAGCGATTTAATACAATTTTGAATTACACAGCAGAAATGTTTAAAATTGAATTTTTAAATAGTTTGCTAAATAAATATTCGAAGAACTATCGATTCTGCGAATAATCGGATGATATAATAGAAATAACCAAGTGCGAATTATCGACTTTAATAGACCATCTCTAGCCTGTTAAAAATATCTACATTAGTTTTCGTAGAAAAATCCCAAAACAATTGCCGCGAACTTTGTTTATTTTCGCAACTTTCTTAGGCAATTCGCTCAAAAGCAGTTTATAGTAGTAACAAATTTGTTAGCACTTCAATAAACTACAATAAACACGGTTTCTTTCAAAATTTGCTGTTTTATCACTCGTTTTACCTTGCCATCAATTCTCATGTCAAACATTTCACAGAAAAGCCAGTTAGCAGTGCGTTCGCACGAATCTGCAAGTACACTAACAACACACATGCAACGGGAAGCAGAGAGTGCCAACGCAACGCAACGCAACGTTGCAACCGTTCAACCGGCGCAGCTCTTTCACAAGTGCTCCCTCTGCAAGAATAGCGTAAATCGATATGCAAAAGCATTCAAACACATAGAACCGGCATGCAACACAACGCAACAAACACACACGCAACCGCGGAGTTGGATTTTCTAACTGCTGGGGAGGAAATGCGTGGGGGTCGAACTAGAAAAGCTGGATAAAGTTACTTGGTTGGTTGGTTGGTCGCCTGGTTGTTTGCGTTTGGCTTTATTGATTGGTAATTTTGATTGAGTCACGGCTTCTCTGCTGTTACATTTCATGGCGCAATTCTTGTTGCAAACAAAAACATGAAAATGTCAATTTGATGCTTGTAACAATATTTGCTGGGGTACTGGAGAAGAAGTAATGGCATTCGCTAATACTTATATTATATTAGAGAGTTGTGAAATGAAAAATTAACGCACTAGACAACCACCGGAAATTCGTTTTTATGCATCCCTGTATAAAGCAATAATCCAGTCTTAATAATAAATAATTACACGGGTTTAAACAGGATTCATATAGTATTTCAAGAGAAATATTGGATTGCTTTCCTTGATCCTTTTTAGAAAAGGAATTAATAGGTCACAAAATATGAAATGAATAATGATTCGATGGTTAGACACACTCTTTTGTGTTTGTACCCAAACAAAAATAGATCAGGTAAGCATAAAAACAACTATTTTCGAAGACTCTGAAGAAGCGAACAATTTTTATTTACATTTAAAATTGTCACCCTAATGAATCCTACATTTAATATGTATGACCATATGCACAGGTGTGTCTGTCGACTTTACAATTATGAGAATACAACTCGTATTTAAGTGAAGTACCGCACTCGTTTAGTGTATTTTTAGACAGTGCATAACAAAAAACTATGAGGAAAAAACCACCGTTAATTGCAGGTTAAACTCCTATTAACACAGTAAGAGCCTGGACTGGCGCGCACACAGTCAATTATGGCTGAAGCGAAAAACTTGTAAATTGAATAAATATTTGTGGCGGCGGCATTCGAGCGCACTTAACTGCCCACAAACTGGGTACGAGGTGTGCGCATGCGTTCGGGCCACTCCAATGAACATAAACAAGGGGGAACAAGTTTGTGCCAACAACGGTGAAGCTGCTAAACTTAGCGTTAAAACAAGCAAAAAACTCAAATAAAAAAAATAATAAAAAAACGCAAATGCCTTTAAAGTAATTCAAATAGTTTTGAAATTCGCAAATGCATCAAACAATAAAAAAAAAAGTAATAAATTCATCGTTGGAGTCAGCTGACAGCCACGCCACTCCCTCCGCCACTCATGTGGGCATTTAAAGGGGATTTGGATTTGTATGAAAATAAATGCATTCAATCGAAACAATGCAACACAGTTCGTTGCCATTGCGGCTGCCCGTCATATTATGCCACACCCACTGGCAGAGCCCCCTCAGTTTAATAAATGAGCACACAATTTTACTTGAATTTACTTTCAACTTCATTTATAAGCACCTCGGCATGTTGAGAACTATTTTGGGATGAATCTCGAATATGAATCGTAAATCATCATTCCCTAGTTATTTGAACATTTTAATAGGTAAAATGTTGATAATTGTGTCTACAGAGCCCCATCTCTCGAAGAGCTTCTCATACCCGAGTGTGTGAAATAATGGTCCCAGGCATTTTAATTAACCCTCATCGACTCACTCCAACAAAATGGAAAATTCTTAAAACCTGGGTTTACTCGCAGTTTTATCACGAATAATTTTTCAGCACATTACCATGTTCAAATACCAGACAAGAGGCAGGGTTTAGAGAAATTATCTATCAATTTAGCATCTGAACAACTTAAGTCACCAGAAGGGTTGATTAAATAAATACCCTTGAGTGTTGATGTTCACTTGAATTCGATTGCGTTGAATAAAAATGGTGCAACAATTATTGCAGTGAGAGCCACGTCGCGCCTGTGGCGGCCTATGGCAGACGCTTAAATATTGGGTAAATAGAGTCCACACCTGTTTTTATTACTCGTACATACTACTGCAATATGATGTACATACGTGACACGGGGGTTACTTACCGTGCTGTGCAT
The DNA here is from genome assembly GCA_920105625.2 of Clusia tigrina. NCBI lineage: Eukaryota > Metazoa > Arthropoda > Insecta > Diptera > Clusiidae > Clusia > Clusia tigrina. The sequence continues at coordinate 30,354,462 of OV050031.1, read as the reverse complement.
TTCACCACTTTCATCCAGCAGCGCCTCGATGTTTTGATCATCTTTAACTGGAGACAGTGGCGGTGTGGGCGCACGGTTTTTGCCAGCCAGCAAGGAGCGCGGCAGAATGTGACGTCCATAGCGCAAATAGAACCAATGCCCCCATCTGCGACCGGCAAGAGTCAGGGTCACAGCACAGGCCAGCAAGGAAACAATAAACCACATCTTTGCAAGGGCTGGCTGGGAATTCAGCAGAAGAGGTGGTCCGGGCGTACAACAGGTTCTGTTGTGCGGTGAGTGTGACTTGCAATTTGTTTGTAAATAAATACGAAGGGACTCAAAGAAGAAGGCGCGAACAAAATTAACTGTTATCTTTTTGCTTTTGTATTCCCAGCGATTACGTTTACGTGTACCTGTAGGAGAATCGAGAGAGGCAGAGAGCGCGCATGTGCACATTTAGTTTTTACGTTAATACTGAGAGCTTTTACAGTGCACACGTGCTCAGCGGTGCTGTCAACTTTTCGGCAAAAACTTTAAAACTTAATACTGACGAGCAATTGTGTAGCCGTGTATCCCTCTTAATTCGGAACAAAATTTAATGTTTGATTAAACCCTCTACATTTTTCGTTTACAAAGTGGTCAATAGTAGATCCAGCAGACATGCGTTTCGTTTCAAAAAAGTGGGTGGTGATCAGTTGAATATCCAACAATGCTTCCAACATTTTTCAGTATCTCATTTTGAGAAATTACCCAATTATATTGTCTCTTTCAAAAAAGTCATGCATTGTCTGATCATCAAAGTTATATCAAAACATATTTGCATATTTTGTTTCATGTTTTTTTTTGGTTGGAACTTTTATAGTTTTTTCTAGACATCTATCGAATTGTATCTGATACTTTCAGACAATTTCATTTAATAAAATAATTCGACTTTATTCATATTTGCATTAGTTATTGTGAGTACTTGTTGGTTTTCAAAGTCGAGCGTCGTTTCCATTTTTGTCATGTTTTATGCAACAAATTGATCATGTTTGGAATTAATTTGAATCTTTGTGTTGTAAGAGAAATTATTAAAAAGGGAAACTCGTGAATATTAAAAATATCGCGAAATGTTTAAAAACTAATTTGAATGGCTTTCGGGTCGTAAAATCGTACATCGAGCTTTTTTACAAGTAAAAAGCTGCCTAGTTCGTAGAAAAGCTGATCTTGTATGTGCCTTCTCGGTGAGTTTCGTATTACATTGGGACAATTGATCTAATACAAATTTAAATTTTATATATACTTCGTTCCCTGATTATAATGTTTATAACTACAATACGCTATACTTCCCTATACGTACTGCCTATACATATAGGCAGTAAAACTATCTTGATACCAAATCGTTAATATATTCTGGGGACCAATCAGTTGTATGTGCTGCAAATTAATATCTCTTGAGTGTGCTTCAGTAGTTTTGGGTTTGTGTGCTTGTACGTCAAATGAAATGACTTTGCCTGTTTGCATTATTTCTTCCCATGAAGTAGTAATTGGTACTTGTCCATTTAAAACTATACATATATAATTTTTTAATGAGCCAAGACTAAATACATTTTCTCGCGCCCATTGGACTCATTTCTTTTAACTCGGATTCATCTCTACTTGCCACCGATACTTGTAAAACATGTAATATGCCGGGTTAAATTTATTCCCGCCAAATAAAAATAAACACCGCCAAATACAGCGAGAGAAGCCCGCAAATTGACAACACTGGCGCTCACATTGCTTTGTGTAAGTAAGCTTTCGATAGTTTGTGCACTTTTGTTCGCAATAGATAGCGCGCTCTCTCTAAATGTTGAGCTTTCAAAGAAAACTTCTCGGAGCGCAAATTTTCTACGGTCTCTCCTCTTTACCCAACTAATTAGTTTCCGGTTTTTTTCATTCGCTTCGTTTTGTGGTCTTGTGACTTTTGTGTCACTCGAATAGAATTTGTTAAATATGATTTTTGACGAAACTTTAACAAAAATGTTGGTCGTTTTTAAACATTTGTTTTTGAAACACACACATTTAAGTACAACAACACACCAACAAGTTTTGGAAATGAAATAACAAAATCGTATTGATTAATACAAGTAGAGGCACTACCACTGACACTGACAGCCGCCGCAGCTGTCGCTGTTATGTTATTCGTATTTAGATTGCCGAAGTGTACTGAAGTGGCCAAAGCCAGCGCCGGAGCCGTAACATTTTATGAAGGCAGAACTTTCTGCTCTGCGCTCGCTTGTTCGTGCGCTCTTATGGGGTATTGTGAAACCAACTCAACTGACTCCAAAATGGTGCGAAGTCGACGGACAAAGTGAAAGGCTGAGAGCCGTTCTGCTGTGCCCACGGCCCACACAGCCAGCTCACAGTTGACTTCAAACAGAACACAAGCGAAGCTTTTGAAACAGCAAAGGAGTGGGAATTTTTAACCAATTTATTTTTTTCAATTTTTTTACTGATAATTCTAAATATAAATGGCGAAATGTTCATTTTTAGTAAACTTGTTAAGATAATGATGAAATTTTTTGGCACACATAAAGTGGACTGAACAGTAAATTCGATTTTACAAGAGAACTGGTTGGGCCGGCGGGGCGACAGGTTGGAGCCGCTTGGAATCAGCGTCACAAACTCTTTCACACCTCGTTTGGATTTGGGACCACAGAATCACGTATTCTTAATTTTTATTAAATATATCAATTAAAATATCATTAATTATTATATAACGTGATGCTCCTCCTTTTAGAAAGTAAGAAGTTTCAAGTATAAACACTATAAACTATTTCTAATTTTATCAATATCAAATTTAATTTATTAGGCCAACAAAACCAAATTAAATGAATTTCTAGAGTGTAGAGATGCCTCCGCCCAAACTAGTTTTCACAGAAAGTATGTCCAAATATTTCATTGTTTGAATTGGATGGACAAATTATACAAATTTAGACACATTTATTAATTTAAAAAAATGTGTTTAGAATAAAAACCCGGAATCAAACAAGCAAATAAATTGTGTGCTTATTTGCTATCGGTCCGGTTGAAATTGGTACGCACGGAAATTCAAAATTATCAGCAGCTTTGAGCAGAGCCTATATAATAAATGTCTATTCCAAGGATTTATGTGGAGCCGGTCCAAATCTATTTAAAACGAATTCGAATTTTGATCATTTAATCTTGTTCTACGTTTAGAGTTCAAATCTAATCACCAAATAATTATGCTTAAAATATGCCCTATTTTAAAAATTTATTTTTTTATTTATTAAAAAAAGTTTGTTGAATGATTAGAATTGATAATGAGAATGAATGAACAAATACCCAATGACCGATCCAATGTTATAAAAATCCTTTTGGTTTTATAACAATAAATTGATTGTATAGAGTTAGAAGGACTTTTGTTTCTAAAGTTCAGTTTAGGGTCACAGAAGGTTGTTACTTTCGTATTCTTATGCATCCTTTCGCAAATGTATCAAAGCCCCCCGTGGCCTTATTCAATCATTGAAGAAATTCAAATTTTGATTTCTTTTTTATGTAAATTACTTATACATTATAAAAGTGTATGTGGGAAAGGATATTTTACTTATGGTTTGAACTTTAAAGTACGGTACACTCAGTCATGCACAATGCTTTTATGTTCTTTCGCTGAATAACCTGCACAGACATCGTGGTGTAAGAGAACCGAAATTTGTGTGAGTAGTCCCTCACGAGTGGGCGATCCTTTGTCGAACCATTATACTCATATAAACACATACGAACATTGTGTGTATGTTGTAACAAAGCTAATAGAATTCGTGTACGTGAGTAACTGGTCGCAGCAGACATGTTGCACTCTGTTGCGAAATGGCATCCATGAATGTTTGCTTAAAACAAGGAAAAACGGAGGAAAACTGGTTAGGTCGATGCAACTGCAAAGTTCGAGTAATGGTTTGGCAATTGCAATGTTAACAAATTAGTCATGGGAATAATGCATTCCTTAAAGAATGGCGTACAATCATTTTCTCAGCAGGCTGATGCTTTACAAGAATAACAGTACATGGGACTGAAGAATGTAGGCAAACGATATGAAGAAATTCTCGCATATTATTGCATTATTCTGCAAGTAGAAGAATAAAGATCGATCATACTACAGATTAGAAAATTTCAACAGTGAAAACACCGAAAGAAATAAATTATTTAAAAAATTATCCAATGTAACAAAAATCCTCATACTACTAAAAAATAAAATAATAGATTTAATTTAAAAAAAATAATAATCCTCATAATTTAATAAACGTGAAATAATTGTATCGATTTGGAAGGATTTTTGTTTCCAAAGTCTTCACTATCGGTTCAGTTTGGGATCAGAAGGTACACTTTCAATCGATAATTTGAGTATGAAATTCGTATTTCTGTGTTTTTTTTTTTTTGAAATATTTGTTTGCCACACAAAAACGCTCAAGAACTGTTCTTATAATTAAATTCACTATGAACTTTCTTCCTAAGAATCAAATTCAATGAAGTAGTCTACAGTTATGGTTCACGTAGTAAAGCCTCTAAAAATCTGAAGACTCTCAATTCCTTATGACTTCGATAATGGGATATATTATTTATTTTACTGCCTTTCGGTAGTGGGATATATTATTAATATTACTGCCTAGCATACTAAGGACTTTTTATTGGGTATATTATAAACTGGCATGGTAATTAATTTATTTCTTTGTTTGTTGGCTTGTTTTTTATTCTGCTTCTCTTAACAATTTGAATAACTTATACAAAATAGGAAACATTTCTTTTTTTGTTTTTTAAATTTCCAAGTGCTTTTTGGACAATAAACTAACACGTACTTCATAGGAACGTCTTTGTGGAACCAGTGGAAAATTCTCAGAAGATAAGTGGACATGTCTTCTGCTGACTATATTCACTAGAACTAGAATTAGTGAGTCGATATATAAGGTTACAATATGGTTATTGTGTCATCCGTGACAAAATCCTCCAAAGAATTTTATTTTTTAAATGACACGTTGGTATATTTTTTAAATTTTGTATGCCAACGTATTCAATATTTTGCAAATGTTTTTTGTCTTTGTTAGCGTCTCTGACGTACTTATCCATTGTTTCCCCTCGAACTACAAACTCAACACCCACCACATGTTTATAGAGTTTAACTCCGTCTGAATAGCAATACTATAAATTATTGCTTGTAGCGTTCTGAATACTAATTATTCATCGCAAATTAAATTGGGGTTCTTCAAATATAGCCAATGACGTATGTAACTGCTGTTTCCAAGTGGTGAGTACTTAGCTAACAGGGCTGGATTTCAGTTCTAATCAAACACAAGAAAAAATTCAAGTTTCTTAACAAACCGACAGACATGGTATTCCCCACGGTCATATACTGTTCAGGGATATCGCACAACCAATCATAATAATTTGATAGTGTTTTGTAGCAATACATTTATATGGAGACCTCCTTCTTCGGCGGAAATCCGGCATACCCCACTTCCATATATCTAATAAAATTATATAAATATACTTATACTTAGGTATGTAGGTAGATTGAACAGGCCCCAAAAAGGCGAACTTAAGTCAGGATTGCCCATTTGTGATACCCCATGAGACACCAATTTCATTTCCTATCAAAAGTCGAGCCAGTTATAGTTATATATAATTACAACAAATACACTCAGTCCGTTGGTGCCATTTCTGTTGATGTTTCTATATTATAGTTTCGACACCTTATTTTATGGGCTTGGTTAATATAATAAGAGTATAACTTGAGTTCGGTTTAAGCGGATGTGGTAATGTATTGTTACGAAATCGATACGCCATCTGATTGGTTGATGGTTTTATAGTGAGCGTCGATTTCAACTCCTAAACATCCACACGCGAGAAGGCATGCGAAGCTGCGTTCGGAGGCTGGTTGAGGATCTCGTGTGCAAGAGGTATATAAGCGACTGCACAAGTGACAATAGAGGAGTGATCAGTGAACAAGGGAAAGTGACCAGTGAAACAGTGAGCGTAGCCGAAAGTGAACATCGTAGTAGCAGATCAGTTAACCAGTGACAGTGGCAAAAGGATCATAGCCGAATCCTGAGAGTGACAGCAAGCAGCGCGAGCGCCATGTTAGCAACGAGAGCTAACAAGTGATCGTCGCAGAGCGGACGTCAGTGAGTTGGACGAATACCAAAAGCCAATTGTACTAACTGAAGGAGGAATTGGTTGCTTATTATAGAATCCAGCGATATGAATTGAGCTTGGTAAAAATTGTCTGAAAGGCAATTACGTAACAGTATAGAAACCTTACAATTTCTTATAAGATTGTTGATTACCTAACTTGAGAACATATATAAAGAGGCAAGTACATGACATATATAAGGAGGCGAATCTTGACAAGTTGGGTGTGGAATTTCTCAGACGTAGGTGTATATTATATATTTCTCACAGCTATATAAAATTTAACATGATAATTATGTGTTTAAGATCCTAAATCGCTATCAGGCCTTTGTGGCTTAGCGTAACTGTTAGGTTAGGGAGGTGGTTTTCGTGAGTAAAAATCTCACACTCTTGGGTGGTGCGTATCCCCTCGTGTCTTTTTAAAGATTTCCCCTCCCTTCGGAAAAAAGGTCAGTTGACTCCTTTGTGCTGGTATGCTAGGGGCCTAAGAAGTGCCTAGCTTACAACGCCACGTAAACAACACTTCCCAACTCCCCTCCTCATAGTTTAAATTACCTTCATCTGTCGCTGTCTTGGTGAGGTTGGCACAAATAAAAGATAAGTAATTCAAACACTTCAAAACCCAGGAGGCTGTTGATAATAGATACGCGTACATTCCGGCATTCAGGTGGTATTGCGACACAGGCCACAGCTATAACCACAGTGAGCGCGGTGGCAAAGTGCAACGCGCCCCTTAAAGGCGTTAATAGGAATGGTAAATAGCAAATACAGCAAATACAATTACCTGTATTTGCCCTATAACGCAATTACATTTTAGCACGTTTTATATTGCATTGTACTGAAACGTATTGTCATGGAGCCAGCCGTCGTGTTCAAATAGATTTGGTTATTTCCCTGCCCCTGGTCGGTTGATTTTCTATACTCGTACAGTGCGAAACGATGGTCAGTTTTCTTATTATAAGCCTAAGTGGCTTGAATCCAGCTCCAAAGAGCAAGACGAGCGTTTAAAGAATCGAACCATTTCGGACCTCAGTAATGAGGCTGTTGTTCCGTTAATTAGCACTTCAGTCTTTCGCATGAAATATTCTCAAATTGAGTTGTGTGTTTATGGAATCATTTAGATATATCCACGCCTGGCAAGTGACTATTCTGGCTACTAATAAAATGTTTCTTTACAGCCGACATCATAGAAGGAGGCCAAAGATACTGGTCAAAGTGAACGTTACCACTGCTGTGTCCGTCCAACTAAGGTCAAAGTGTTTATTTTGGAAGTAAGTTTGTAATTAAAACGGATGTGATTAAATGAACGTGGCAGATAAAAAACACAGTGAAAAAGATAAAAATAATTGCAAGACGCGAAAACCAAAATAATTTAATGAATGTATGCGATCGCATTGCGTTAATCAGGAGGGCAATCAAATTAAAGACCCTAGTTCGAAACTATTTCCTTCACAAATAATGTTTGGCATTGAACTACGCTCGTGGTTAAATTAAAACACAGCCACAAGGCCCATCAAATCTAAAACGTCCCTGCACTCAAACTCATTACGCGGTCGCTGAGTGACGTCTGAGGGAAGTATTACTCATAGGCGTATTGGAACAGGCATACAGAAATGCATGAAAACAGCTGTATTTACATTTGGAATAAAAGCTAATAACAACAGAACGAAGTGAAACATAAAGGCACATTTGGAAACGTGTCTCTTTTAAAAACAAATACAGTTCTAGCAAACTAAAAATTGCCTCAAACTAAAATGAATACAAAATTTTACCATTTTTCTAATGTGATAATAGAACGAATAATTTTAAGCTATCGTGGCTAAGGCATGAGTAGTAAGTTAATGGGTTGATTTGCAGTTGGGGTGAAAGAGCCGACCTCAGTATAGACTATGCATCCGTATTCAAAAGCAATAATTGCCTAGTTGTGCTACTTATAGAGATAATAAGACCGTGCATAGGCCTAGAGACACGATTCTGTGGACTCTATTATCTCTATTTCTCTGTGAAGCATCTGAGTATTTGAAGTTCCCTACACATAAGAACACTTTGTTAAACTCAAACACTATATGCTTAAAATAACTTGGAGCACGGTCTGCTAATGTTTCTTCTGCTTCCAGTCAAAGGTATTTTTGTGGTAGAGCTTCCAGTCCAAAATAGGCACATATAATTCGTTATGGTGTCAGGTCTTCGTGCAACTAAATTCAATTGCTATGGTTCAGTGAGCGATGTTCTGTGTAGGTTTAGGGATATCCTTATCTGGAACTTTTCAAATATTGGCGAATCATGATTTAACAATTGGTACATAAAAACGTAAATAAAAATATTACCAAAATTTTGGAGAATTGTGATATTCTTAGGAGGCAGACAGACAAGAAGTCATTTTGCAGCTTAATATACGAGTACATAAGCATAAGAATCTGGGAGAAATCACCATACTTACGAGTTTGTTTTATCTTCTATTATATATTCTACTAACGCGACATTTCGCCACTTCAACCACCAAAAACGATTCGTTAAACAATTCAATATATTTCATTTATTCCAAACCTTATCACCACCGCCTCAAACAAATAAACTAGAATTCTGATCAGGAAATCTCCCTCGACCAATTGTGATTGTGTTGCATTTTAAGGCTTTCCACATTAGTGACCCGAATATCTCTGGTAAAAATATAACAACTTTTAATTTCTAAATCAATAGACTATGTTTAGAATAGCAACCTATTTCCTGTTGCACAAAACCGAATACAATAATTACAGGAAAAAAAAACAAATAATTAAAAGCATTGTTTTCTTTTTCATTTCGGTTTAAAAAGGCATTTTATGGTTTGCTTGGTGTAAATAAAACAATTTGTCAAAAATAGTAAACAGACTGCCACCGCGTACAATGAGCATGTGTGCCGTTTAAATAGAACGTAATATTGTATTTCCAGAACTAACCAAATCTGAACAAAGACTGAGCATTTTACAATCGACTGCCCCCGCATTGTGTTACGATTTGTCGAAACCATTCAATTCGAGTGCGGTTTGAGAAAAGGAACAACAACATCAACATCAACAACAACAATAACAAAAACTGAAACAACAACAGAAAACAACGTCGTTACTGAGTGAGCGAGCAGACGACACTAAGTAAGGTAAGTATTCAATTTGAGGTCAAAAAGGTCGTTGAAGTCACACTCCAACTTTGAGAACTTGCAGAGGAATACTTGATTGGAGAAATAAAGTGAAGATGTACAAGAATATTCCAATTGCCAGCAGATAGATAATATATGATTTTTCTTCTGGATTAAGAAGCAAAGAACGCAAGTGTGGGGTGATACCCTCAATGGTTCACACTCCAGAATGTTTGTAAACAACATTATTCTATAAGGACTTTCGCCTGAATTTTTTTCAATTGAAGTGGGTTCTGCTTTCAATGGTTCACCTTTGGGTCCCCCATCTACGATGCTGTTCTGATCCCGTTCATCGTTGAAGCCCTGCTGCAAACGCTTAAAGATGGTTCATTCGGTTACTAAAAATTCAAATTTGATTTGTGAGTTTCTTCTATATCACCTCGGAGTAAATTAAGAATCATCACAGGCAATTCAAGCGGACACTGTAGAATCAACTACCATATGAATGAATAAGTTGGGTATATCTTCAGATACCATATGTCAATTCTGTGGATAAAGTGACGAAACCTCACTGCACCTGATCACAGACGACGGACCAGTGGGACACAAAAGACTCAGGTGTTTTGGAGAATATATCTTAGATATGAACAAATTCCCTCAGTTTGATTCCTCCAAAATATATGAATTCCTGTCGGAAATCAACCTGACAGAAGAATTGTAGATGAGACTATCCTCATCTTCATCACAATAGATCTTTCAGGTCGCGCCTTTCAATAAATCCAATCTAATCTACTTCTATATCTTTCAGAAAAAACATACTTTGTTTTTATAAAAAAAAAACAATGGTTTCACACATCTAAGGTGAAGATGGTGAATGTCATTACTTTTTGATGAATATTGGTGTTAAATATATAAAGGAAAGGTGATAAACAAGTAGTAACTAAGAAGAAAGCTGGGAGGAAATTGGAATGGAGAGGTCAGTAAACATACAGGTTGCAAAATTTTGGATTTCTACATGAATCGGTGAGGAAAGTGACAGTTTTTATTAATTAATTCATAGTATTATAATTATTAATTATTTTTCTACAGCTTCTTAACTTGCTAATTTCGTAATAGTCTCCACAGACAACCCCCAATGAGATGTAGAATCGTGACTTCAGCATAAAAATCCCAATGTTAAGTGGAGGAAACTTCGCAGAACAAGAAGCAAAATGCGCATTATTTCGAATTAGAACTTATTTTGAAGCAACAAAAGATACTCCAGAAGAAGTGTCTAGAAATGGTACCATGCTGTAGAACCATTGAAGGCGCTTCAAACAAACGAATAAACCCATAAAGTTAACCGATTTCTTTTATTTTTAAAATTAACAGCTCTGGTCAAATTTATTTACAATTATACTAAAACTTTATATGGGAAGGAGGTGAGTGGGCCCCGACCTGTTCAACCGTGCAACTTCCACACGCCGAAGATAGGATGCTGTAAGGCGTTTAATTGCACCCATACAGAAACGATCATTGGCGCATGAGCATTTAATCATTTTGAATATTTACCTTCATATAAGACAATAAAGTTCGCGCAAGTTTATATCAAGAAAATTAGAGGCTTGCACCGAAATTAGCAATGTTTGTGTGTAAAACTTTTATGGATATAACTAGAAATTTGTGGTTCTTTTCCAGTTTGCCTTACAGGCACCGAACGAATGTGTGTGCAATTTGGTGCTTTCTGGAAAATAAATGCGCATAAATACAGAACAATAAAAACACATGTTTTGAAATTCTTGGCTTGTTTAAAAGTTAAAACAGAAAAAACAAAAATTCGCCTATTTCTGCTTTCAAGATAGCAAACAAGAGGCACGAAAACAACTCAGTAGACAAAACATTCAAGAAATAAATAAATTTAAACGAACTGAAATCACGAATAAATACATTTAAAAGAAACATCAAAAGTCTGCCAGCATTTCTGTATAATATATACGCCAAATTATACTATACAGAGCCGGTTGAAGACTGTTCTGAGCAAACTAAATATATACGAGCAGGACGTGGTCTCTGAGGAGGACAAGCAGATTTTCGGTGTGTTGGAAAAAACAAAAGATTCTAATGAAATCTCCCACCCAGTGGTGAAACTACTTCTTCGCAGCTCAACTGGCAGTTGAGAACAAAAGGGTCGAAGGATAATGTTAACTGAAAAAGTTTTTTGAGGTACTCGTCATTTGGAGAATAGTTTTTCACTTCAATTATTTATATTATCGGATTTTTTTTTTGAATTCAAAATTTTGAATACGTTTCGAATAAAGTTGTTCGTATAATATGTTTGTATATATCAATCCAAGCATATAAGAACATAAAAATGTTCTAAAGAAACAGTTGTTTGAAAAACTCTGAGCAAAGCTGCAGGAATGAAGTTGCCCATGCCCATCAAATTATGATATAAACTAAATCTGTTTAAAGAGAGAGTTATAGTAAAATATGTGGATGCATTCAAAGACTTTAAATTGCTTAAATGCCGTACCTATTCATGATACTTATTTACGGTCGTAGTTGAAACCCCGATTTCTAGGACTTCTGGTGGCCACTTCCAATCGAACCTAAGCAATCCTTCTGAAAATTCTCCTATATGTAGATTGTATATTTATGATCAATCATCAATCAAGGATAAACCCAGTCCATGAGGTAAAGGGGTCAGTTCGTATATTCACAGCCCCAAAACATGTGACAACTGAAGTGAGTGAGTTTCTGCAGGCGCCCCAAATTCTCGCGGCCTTGTCACCCTTTCGTTACCACGACAATTTTTCACACAGCTATGAAAAGGAAAAATAATGTCATGTCTGGTTTTTCTGTTTACCAATTGTTGTTGCCGTTGCTGTATATGTTTTTTTCAATAGCCAAAATGACTAAATATCTCTAATGAAATCACTTGAAAATTGCTTTGGCAAAACAATGTAATTTCTTCCAATTGTCCACTTTTAACAATTTAATGAGCCGAGAAAAAAAATCAATCAGCAAATTTTTTTTAAAAGGTGTATTTAAAAAGTTTAAATTGTTTTTGTTTAGAGCGCATCTTATAAATAACAAAGAGGAAAAAATTTAAATAATTACTTGCTTATTAGGAGCCATTTGCCATATACGGGAGCGATTGATTGCTACTTGTAGATCGCTTGGCACTGGTAAATGAAATTTTGAAATTTTATGCAATTCGCATGCACGCTAGCGGGTCTCTTGGTACTCTTCTCATGCCCCTCGGCGACTCTTTTTTTTTTATATATTTTGCAACACCAAATTTTAAAAAGCAAAAGTGCCAGCCCAGCCGGGCGTGGGTATGGTGGGGTGTGGAAAAACAACTTTCACCTACAGCAAATTTAACTGATATAATTTTTCGCTTCAACTTTTGAGCAAATTTTTAATTTAAGTAAAAAATTTCAATTTCTAAAACAAAGCAGCCTCTGGCAGAAATACGCTTTTATAGTTTAGATACATGACACAGACTGCCAGGCATATTAGAAATGGCCTAAAACTGCCCAGAGAGAAGAAAATGCGTGCTCGCGGATTTCGTCTGTTCGATCCTCCCGCTGTCCATCTTTGTCCCTGTCTCTGTGAATTTCTTATTGCTAGCATCGAGCTGAATTACCTTCTTTTTGATATATTTGGCGATTTTTGACAATTTCATCGCTTTGGCGCTCATTTTCGATGCGGTTGTTGTATCTGGGGAAGGCATTGAAATAGCTCGCGCGCCGTATTTTATGTTTACGTATAACCGAGTAAATATTTGGTTTTTGTTGTATTTTAATTTTGTATTTTCACAACAAAATTTTAAAAATAAAAATTTCGCTTTTTGTTCACCGAAAACAAGTGTAAATGTAAAAATCATAGACGCAGACGCGTGAATTCGTCAACTTTCGCAATTGCTGGTGAGTAAATAAACCCAAAGCACATCCAACAGTTGTATTTAAAGTCTTACAGATGCTTCGCCGAGTTGGGAAATTATTGAATTTTTTATATTTTTTTAATTTTTATATATATACTCAACTTATTTTCCACTTTTTTATAATTGTTTATATTTTTATAAGTCACATTTTGCTAAAATACGTTTGTCGCTTTTTCTTCAGTAATTCACTCCAACAAAGGTCATACAAGCATGCAACTCTTGTGCAAACTGATCGGACACTTTCCACACTGACACTTTTTCCTCAAGAGCAGAGACTGAACCATACAACCAACCAGTTGTCGACACAAGCACAGCACAGCACAACAAATCAAACGCAACGAAGCTACCCAACTCAAACACCAAAGCCGTCGATCGTGTAAGAAGCACAAATTGTGACTGTGTGAAAAATTTCAAAACTCGAGCTCGGTTCAGGCCGCTTCGTCGGCGGCTCTGTCGTGGTGTTGGTGGGCTCGTTCCGAACTCTTTGATTGTAGCTATGGGGCTCTTGGCTGCAAGGGGGTTTGCGTGCACCACTGGAACCCCAACTTGTTCAAGGTATGCTCACTCTCTCTTCGAAGAGTTTTGTGGTAATAGAGAGTATTTGGTATCACCAGCAGAAAAGGGCTTTAACAAGTTGTATACACAACTGAGTGAGCAAACCCACGATGGTTGGTTGGTTGGTACTGGCCGCACACTACTGCCGATCTGTTGTTATTGATGATCGTAATCGTAGGAAAAATATATGGAAAAAGCAACGCGCAAACTCAACCAAACACACGTACACCTCCGTTTGTGTTTTGTCGTTTGTTGTGCTTTTTGTTTGAGTTTGTTTTGATTTGTATCAGCAGCGGCGCATCACTTTACTTGCACAATAGCTGCGGCGCTGGTGTTAGCTGGGTGGGGGAGGCAGAGTACAACATGGCACTCCCACATTGAAGAGTTTGGGCATTTAGCCAAATTGTGCTTATATTATGCGGGAAAATTGGACTCAATTCAATTGATTCGCTGTGACGCACTTCGTTTGTTATTTTTATGCACTCAACTTTTACTTAATTTAATTAATTGTATCCCACTTTTTCAATTTATGTCATTTGGATGGTGTTGTTGGGAAGATGGACGGTATTTGTTTTAGGAAAAATTACTATGAAGCAATCCTCCTGCATATAAATGAACTGAGTTAGTTCTCTTTCAAGGTTAGAAGGCCAATTCGAACATAATCGTGGTTTTGATACAAGTATAGGTGAAATAAGAACGAGCGGAAAGTACTTACCCGCTACAGTGGTGAACTTTCTCCCGTTCAACACCTGTTCAAAGAAGCTCATAGCTCCCCATCCGAAGTCTCATTTCACAGATTAAAATATATCTGTGTTCGTAAGATATTTATATATATATACACCATTAAGCCGACATACAAACATGCACCGCTTAACCTTTTCATCTCTGTATTGTATTGTTGTGATTCATTTCACTTTTGTATTGACGCAAAAAAAAAAGAAGTGGAAAACTGGAATATAGAGTCATTCCTATGAAACAGCCATCAACAGATAATAAGACACGTGGGAGATCCAGTTGGTAATATGGACAGAACGTTGACTATCTGGGGTAGTATACATATGTGATGCGTGAAAACACGATAAGAAAAATATATTTACAAACAAATTTATGTTTCTAGTCGAAAGATATGTTTCAAAGCTGGGTTGCTATTTTACTTCAATTGTAATTATAATATATATATATATATATATATATATATATATATATATATATATATATATATATATATATATATATATATATATATATATATATATTTATTTATATATATACGAGGGCGGATTGATATTGAAGCTACCTAGCGCTAGATGGCAGCACACACACAAAAACTTTTTTTTTAGAAATTGCGATCTGTCAAACGTCAGCTGTTAAAATTTCACCCAAATTCATCGATTAGTTTATTTGTTGTAGTCGTTTAAAGTAAGCAACTTTTGTGTTTCTTGAAAAATGGAAAAAAGCGAATTTCGTGCAGTGATTAAACACTATTATTTGAAAGGGAAAAACGGCGAAAGAGACAAAAGAAAAGCTCGATAAACATTACGGTGAGTCTGCTCCGTCAGATTACATGGCAAAATATTGGATTGCTGAATTTAAACGCGGCCGAACAAGCACTGCAACAATACCATCAACAGGAAGGCCAAAAGAGGTGGTTTCTGAAGAAAATATCGAGAAAATCCTCAATATCGTTATGAATGATCGCCGAGGCAAGGTGCGTGAGATTATTGAAATGGTAAACATATCATATGAACGTGTGTTCAACATTTTGCATGAACATTTGCATATGAAAAAGCTATCGGCAAGATGGGTGCCGCGTTTGCTCAGTGTCGAACAAAAACGAGTTCGACAGACCACTTCACAGCGGTGTTTGGACATGATAAAGCGTAATCCTGTTGATTTTTGGCATCGATTAATAACTGTTGATGAAACGTGGGTCCACCACTATACACCTGAAACCAAAAATCAATCGAAACTATAGGTGGAAACTGGTGGAAGTGCTCCGAAGAAGGCGAAGGCAGTGAAAGCGGCTGGCAAGGTTATGGTCACTGTATTTTGGGATGCACACGGAATATTGCTCATCGATTATCTTGAAAAGGAAAGTATTATCGTGCATTATTGGATCAATTGATTGATGCAATCAAGGAAAAACGACCACATTTAAAGAATTGATCAGCTTCAACGCCAGCTTCAGCTGCTATACAAACAACAGCAACCAGTTGCCTCTCCCCAAGTCACAGTAAGTGTACCCTCCCACGACGAGGACTGGAAAACGGTTCTAAACAAGAAAAGGCAGAAAGAGAGCCCAGGTAAGACAAAGACCACTCAAAAACAAGCTAAACTTGAAAAATACTGGCTAGGAGATCCGAAAGGAACCGAAAATCGATTTTCGTCCCTAGAAGAAGTTGAAGAATGTGACCAAAAAAACACAGAACATAAAGAAAAAGCCCCCACCAATATTTGTTGACAGAGTTACCAATATAGCTCCTCTAATGAAACTATTGTCTGAAGCTGCTCCAAATTCATACGAATTAAAGCTCATAAACAATGAGCAAGTTAAAATCTAAGCATTTTCTCCAGAAGCCTACAAGACAATAGTCAACCAGCTTGAGCTAAAAAACACCGAATTTTTCACCTATAAGCCAAAACAAGAAAGAGGCTTCAAAGTAGTACTGAAAAATATGCACCCATCTATAGGCACAGATGAAATAACCCAAGCCCTGCAAAACCTCGGTCACTCTGTCACGAATATTTGGAACATAAAGCGAAGAAACACAAAAAAGCCTCTGCCAATGTTTATCATTGAACTTCAAACAAACTCAAAGAATAAAGAAATTTATGAAGTCAAATACCTGCTTCATACAAAAATTGTTTTTGAGCCCCCCCGACCGACTCGCGATATTCCCCAATGCGCTAACTGTCAGCAGTATGGGCATACAAAAACGTACTGTCGCAGGAAACCAATGTGCATTAAATGCGCCGGAAGCCACACGTCTTCAGATTGTGTACGTAAAAGCAGATCAGATGAAGTCAAATGCGCCTTGTGTGAAGGTAATCACCCAGCAAATTACAAAGGTTGTGTAGTCTATAAAAATCTTCAGAAAATGAAATACCCACAATTAAGGAAAAACGACAATTTACCCATGAATCCTACTCAACAACAGGAAGTTCTGGTAAATCCCAGTACATCAAAACAAACTCGAAATGTACTTTCATACGCTCAGGCACTGAAACACTCAACACAAGCAACTAATGAAAACACAACGACCCTACCAATTAATACTGTTCCTGCAGAAACCCAAGCTCCGAACGAAATGCGAGACATGATAATGCTACTCCGGCAAGTCATGCAACAAATCACAACAATGATGAACTTATTAGTGACCCTCACGACTAAGAATTGCTCATCCTCAATCCCATAAAAATCATTCTATGGAACGCTAATGGGCTGTCAAAACATTTATTAGAAATTAAAAAATTCCTTAAAACATACGAAATAGATATACTCCTAATATCTGAAACCCATTTCACCAACAAAAGCCATTTTCAGATTCCGAACTTTAAGTTTTATCACACCCTGCACCCAGATAATAAGGCTCATGCAGGTTCAGCAATATTAATACGCAATAACATAAAACACTGTGAGAGCACATCTTATCGCACAGAAGCTATACAAGCCACGAATATAATTGTTGATGACTGGAAAGGGCCAATTACAATTTCCGCTGTCTACAGCCCACCTAAACACACAATAAAAATGGAGGAGTATGAGAAATTCTTTAAGACCCTTGGCAATAGATTCCTAGCTGGAGGAGACTATAACGCAAAGCACACATACTGGGGGGGGTTTCCGTCTCACTACACCAAAAGGTCGACAGCTTTATGCGGCCATTGGAAAATTAAATTTACTCCCTGTCTCTTCAGGTACACCAACATACTGGCCAACAGATGTAAGAAAAATTCCCGACTTGATTGACTTCTGTGTGACGAAAGGTATCATGCTTAGTGATCTTAAATGTAGCCCATGTTTTGAGCTGTCTTCTGACCACTCTCCAGTTCTCGTCGAGCTTAACAACAATCTTGCCCTTCTTCCCAGTCAATGTAGCTTACATAATCACAAAACTGATTGGAATCGCTTCCGATATATGGTATCTTCCACAATTGATTTAAAACTATCACTGAAATCTGAAGAAGACATCATTGCGGCTGTTGAACACTTCAACAACTGCCTGCAACAAGCTGCGTGGGACTCCACCCCCCCCACTAAATGAACCAAAATCAACGAACATCTCCAAACCTATAAAAGAAAAACTGAGAGAAAAGCGGTATGCAAGAAAAAAGTGGCAACAAACTAGACATCCTGAGGACAAGAAAAAATTAAATGCGCTTACAAAAGAACTTAAAGAGATCCTTAATAACGAACGAAACACCCAACTCCATCATTACCTCAGTAATCTCGATGCAACAGCTGCTACAGAATACTCTCTCTGGAAAGCAACTAGGAATCTAAAGAGACCCACAATGTTCCAATCCGCTTTACGAATGGAAAATAACGAATGGGCTAAAAGTGACCTTGAAAGAGCAGTCACATTTGCCCGACACTTAAAAAAAGTATTTACCCCACATGAAATCGAGCCCCCAGCATGTGTAACAGAAGAAGTGAAAAGTGTTCTGAGTAATACCCATCAGATGGACCTACCCATACGTAAATTTTCCAAATCTGAAGTGAAAGCAGCTATTGATAAGCTAAATATTAAGAAAGCCCCTGGGTACGACCTTATCACTGGAAAAATAGTAAAACAACTTCCAGAAGAAGGAGTGACATATCTTACCTACTTATTTAACGCGGTACTAACATCTGGCTTTATACCTCCCCAATGGAAAGTGTCACAATTAAAAATGATTCTCAAACCCGGAAAAAGCGCTGATAAAGTTGAATCGTATCGCCCAATTAGCTTGTTACCGATTGCTTCTAAACTCATGGAAACCCTTTTCCTGAAAAGACTACTCCCAATTATAGAAGAGCGAAAGCTAATTCCAAATCATCAATTTGGATTCAGGAAAAAACACAGCACAATCGAACAGGTTCATAGGATTGTTGAGTATAGACACACTACATTCGAACATAAAAAATATTGTACAGCAGCGTTTCTTGACATCTCGCAAGCATTTGATCGCGTTTGGCACGATGACTTGCTTTACAAAATAAAAACTACACTCCCCATTAACTACTATGTGTTAATCAAGTCCTATCTTACAAATAGATATTTTTTCGTAAAGCAAGGTGAGGAACAATCTGAGCTCCATGAAAGCTCAGCAGGCGTACCCCAAGGAAGTGTCATGGGCCCAATACTTTATCTACTTCACACGTACGACTTACCATCAGCTGAAGGAGTCACCATAGGTACCTTTGCAGATGACACTGCTGTCTTAGCTGTTGACACTCTCCCACACTTAGCTTCCTCTAAAATCCAGAGTGGGCTAAACAAAATTGCTGACTGGCTAAAAAAATGGAAAATCAAGTTGAACGAAACAAAATCAGTCCAGGTTACATTCACTCTCAAATGAAACACCTGCCCACCCGTTAAACTCAACGGCATAAATATACCCCAATGTAATGAGGCTAGATACCTTGGGATGCACCTCAACAGAAGATTAACTTGGAAAACACATATATTTACAAAACGAAAATCACTCGGTATAAAGCTCAGAAATCTACACTGGCTCTTGAATCGAAACTCCAAAGTCTCAATCGATAGCAAATTGCTCTTGTACTCAGCAATTTTAAAACCAGTTTGGACATACGGTATTCAGCTGTGGGGCACTGCGGCAACTTCCAATGTTGAAATACTTCAAAGATTCCAATCAAAGACCCTAAGAATGATTGTAAACGCGCCCTATTATGTCACAAACAACCAAATCCATCGTGACCTCAAAGTTCCTACAGTCGCTCAAGAAATAAAAAAGCTCTCTACTTCGCACAATCTGAGACTCCTAGTCCACCCAAATCCACTGATATCGGAACTCACTTCCAACCCCTTCACTTTCATCCGACTGAAGAGAAAATCCACAACAGATCTCCTGTGCTAATAGGCAATGGCTGCACCACTGGGTGTAGTCCATAAAAGACAGTAAATACAAAAATTAGTCTTAAGTTATTAAATATTGCTGAATGTGATTGAATGAAACAGATTGCAATAAAATATTTAGATATTAAAAAAAAAAAAAAAAAAAAATATTTCAAGAAGAAAAAAATGCTCTTTCTTCAAGACAATGCACCGGTTCACACAGCATTAGATACGATGCTAAAATTACGTGAAATACACTTCGAATTGGTTAATCATCCACCTTATAGTCCAGATTTAACTCCTAGTGACTTTTTCCTGTTTCCAAACTTGAAAAAATGGCTCGCAAGAAAAAGATTCATCTCAAACGAAGAAGTGAATACCGAAACTAACGCGTATTTTGAGGGGTTCCCGAAATCGTATTATTCAGATGGTATAAAAAAGTTGGAATATCGTCTTACTAAGTGTGTCGAAGTAAAAGGAGACTATGTTGAGAAATAAATGGTTTTTGAAAAAAAAAAAATGTTTTTTTCCTACTTAGGTAGCTCAATCCGCCCTCGTATATATACATATATATTTTATAATATTATAGGTATATATAATATAAAATAGAAAATTATATATATAATATAAACAAATTTTTTTAAAGTTGTTTTAATTATTAAATGATAGGCTTACTATTTGAGTATTGTTGGTGCGAATAAGGTTGGATTAGAGCCTGGAAGTTCGTCTGAACTCTCATTACAGATCTTGCGAAGAAAATAAATTTAGGGAGCATCTTCATGTACTGTGATCTCCATTAAGGAGCGACACAACAATTGAAATGAATAAAAATCGAGATACATAAGATGCGATATTTTCATTCGGTCAAGCTTTACGGTCCCGAAAAGGAGTTGGTTTATCCCCAACATTTGCATCATACAAACATGGGAATGTTCTGATTTCTCATCACAAACACATCCTGCTAATGGCCAGACCTGACTCTGAATTTTATATCCAACAGAAACAAAAGCAATTAAAAACCAATCTTGTGTTAAATTTTTGAGAAATGATTATTTCCTCTTTATAACTGCACAGTCTTCCTTTCACTGCGGTCATTAACTATCTTCCCAGTTATAATATTCAAATATGCCAGCAAAAGAAACCCAAAATACCAAATATCGCTAAGAGAACCGCTTACCGCAAAATTAAATGTCTTGGTTTTTCTAGTAGGTTGAGAGGTAGTTAGGCAAACAAATATTTCACAGGTCTATCACGAGATCTGCATTAAAAATCTTGTTTGTTTTATATTTCTCATTAAAGTAATTAATAATCGTATACCACGTCATTGCCGTTAGGTGTGGTTGGTTGAAGAGGAGAGGGAGATCCACTAATGAAAGCCAACATATTTTAAGATGTTCAAATAGACTACTGTGTGCTAGATCAGTGCCACTTCCAGAGTCGAGAATTCTATATGCGGTGGATATGTTGAAAAGCCAGATGAGCATTGAAAATAATGATAAACTCTTCTTGGCAATTTCACGAACCGATATCACTTTGCAGTTTGAAGAATACGTGCCACAATAGATTAGTTTATTTCTAATACTTCCAAGCAAACATGGGACCGGTACTACTATATGGCGTTACCCGATGCTTACCCTATATCGCAACGAGTAAAGTTTCTATAAAATAAATGCAGAGTCGGGAAGCAATTGCAACATTCCCTGAATTATGTGTATTTTATGTCAAATGCTGTCCATGGTTTCCCTGTGTTCAAGTCAATTTAAGAGTTTATTCATTGGAGTAGTGAGTTTACGTCGCGGATACGAAAGCTGGGTCATTATGTTCATTGCTTGTATTTTCACTCTTGCCTCAAACAACTTCATAGTCGTTGTCAAGTTGCCATTACAACTTGCCAGATCTGCAATTCTGAAATATTATTAATATTATTATTATATCTTACACGATAATTAATTATGAGTGCAGGGGGAATGAGTACTAGCTACAGAGGCTTTCGACTCGAAGAGAAAAGGATTTTATAGAAAGAAGAACCATTTTGGAGCTAAAGCCCGTGGCAGGATTTTAACCTGCGACCCTCGGGTCTGAAATAGAATTTCCTTGTGTATTTGGAAACTCAACCGGAATAGAATCTAGATGGAGGTAAGTGTTCAAACCTCATTGAAAAGGATGTGGTTATATGAAGAAAATTGAGAAGGAAGAGTTAAATATCATTCAAAACAGAGCTCATATAGCACAGAGAAGAAATAATGTGGCGGAGCAGACGGGAACTATTCTTCAATTTCGCTCACTGTTTATATCGAAATTACAAGAGTTTATTATTGTATCTTTCTACCCTGAATAAGGTTTTCAATTGAATTCAGCACAAGTGATCGAATGACTTCGACATATAAAAATCGTCTTTTCCTTACTGGCATGATTCCCAACTGACATGAGCGCTCTAGGATTCTTTGAACAATATATTTTCAATCCACATTATTGGTACTCGTAGAAGTGGAATGCGGATTAATATGGAAAAGCGACTAAAGGCAATGGTGCTAGATTTAGTTCTTGCTTTGTACTGAAGATTGAACCGCTGTAGTAGCTCAATCGCCACAGGAACTCAGCTAACTAGTCTTTAAAGGTGTGTTATAAAATATGCTATGACTATGAAAAGAGTCCAACTAACTTGTTTACCATTTTAGTGGGTGCACATAAATCAGAGTTTATTTACAAAACTATTTGAATAGTTCAGAAACAGGTTCGGTGGAATGTTACGAGAGTAAATATCCACAATAACAGGGTTAAGAGGCCAACCGAGTACCCGCACGTATACTTGAACCAGGCGCATGACACTTTAATGCGTTTTTTACGACGTGGCTAATTGTTGGCTGTAAAACTGCTTTGCACTTTGCCTTTCTAAAGTGGACAAATGTGAACGGCGACCTACGCGCACGCTCAGACTAAGCAAATAAATGAATGCACTTAAATGAAGTTATTATTAGAAAAATATGATGCAATTGAGAGCCCCCAGCATGGGTGTATTACGAGTGGCAATATTCATTTTTGCATAATTTATACAAGCATATACAAAGGCTGCGACGAGCTGATACGTCAGACGAAGGCAGAGTTCGTTTTCACTAAATTTGTATCCCGTAACATTCAGCAAATATAAATATTAAAAACAAAAAACGCATAAAATTCGAAAATACAGCAACAGTAAAAATGACAGTTATAAGTTAATACAATTTCATCAGCGGATCTCAGCCAGCACACGTAGGGTCGTCCGCATTTGCACAACCCAAGACAGACGCACAACCCAACACAGCAGTCTCTTTAACTTCACTTGCACTGGAAACCCAAATTAAACACATCTTTGTGCAAGTCATTTCACCAACCGAAACCGTGAACTTCTGACAACAAAAGCCTTGCCCAGCCCCGCCTCATTTGAACAGTCAACATTAAAACCCGCCGCTTCAAGATACACCAACAAAACGTAAATAAATAAATGTTGACAATTAAAAACAAACTCTTCAAGAATTTTATGTGCGTAAATAATTCATTGTTTACTCAAAAAGGCAATTTAAATAATTAAGAGAATTAAATTGGGTTTTGGAGACACTAATGTATCCAGTTTCCCAGTTGCAAGTTCCGAATTGGAATGTGGTAGATGCAAATCGGATGTTTTCTAAATTATATCAAAAATAAATATTTGTTTATAGAAGATAACTTAATTTAGTTAAGAAACGACTATTGATTTAACAATTCCTCCAGCAATAGAAATAACAACAAAATAACACAACAACCAAATTAGTACATCTTTATAAAACAATAACAAATGCTGCGATGTAAACTATATTTTACCCCACTAATTAATTGGAAGTTAGAGCGAACATTTTTTCAGCCAGAAAATTAAATGGCAGGTTAATTTTTTTGACAGCAAGGTTCATTGTTCCATATCATTATTATCATTATTATTATTAAACCTTACACTATAATTAATTATGTGCAAGGGTTTAGGGGAATGAGTAGGAGCAACTATTTCGATATTTCGAAGCATTTCGACAAGTTGGTTTCGGCTCAACGACCCCACGACTGTGAGACAGACTAACACTAAACCCGAAAATTCAGGAAAGTGCCAGGGAACAAATTGTGAGGATGGAGATGTTAAGTTTCAAGTGGCTCCCAAACGATTTGTAAATTTGTGCCTATAACACATATTTGTTCCAGAACACGACTGTGAGACTAGCATGCTTACCACGAAACTAGGAAAATCCAAGTAAGCAAAGAACGTATTTTGAGTTATGAAATTTCACTTTTAAAGTGGACCCATCGATTTTTACCTTTGTGTCTAAAGAACTTTTATATCAAAATTTTGTAAGTTCCTTTAGAAACCATCGAAAAAAGGTCGTTTCCCGGAAATGAGTTAGTTTTACCATCTCTTTAGGAAATGTATATTTTGGCCATCACTTATCAAAATTGAGTTGTCATATAAACCTAAAAGAGGTGGCGGAGACCCAATTTTGGCCACACTGCCATTGAAGAAGCGGATTAAGCACAAAAGTGCACCCAATCGAGCAACTGTTTATTTACAGCTCGACCGCTCCAAATCGGAGATGTTTGGAAGAGTTTTTTAACCTTAATAAAGTAAATTTGTGCATAAATTTCAATGACAGCCCAATCGAGGCTCAATTGTTATGTCAATGAAAGCCCGAAAACAACAACAAAAAAGTTTTATGTGTTTCGCTCCGACACAGTAACAGAAAAATGCCAAAACAATCAAAGTTCCGTGAAATTATGAAAATTAGTTAAAAATTTAAATCTAAATGACAAACCTCCATGGAAGAAGCATGCAACTATTTTTAAACAAATATTTTATAATTTAATATTTATGAATGAAAAAACCACACAAATTCCATAACTGGTTTCGTTTTAATGGAGATTGGGCTGCGTTTTAGACGAGAGCAGTTCTGCCGCAGCCTTTTTAAACAAGAACAAAGTAAAAATAAATTTCAATTAAATTGAAAAAATTTGGGTGTGATGGGATTGGCTTTTGCATTAGATTCGTTTTGACAGTTTTTTGCTCGTTTCGTAAGATTGAGTATAATTATTTTATTTTTATTTACTCGCTTATCCGCAAATAATTAATGAAATAAATAAAGTGTACCGGAGGCAAAAAGTTGGCATTTAAATTGTGATTCTCTGTCATTGGACGCTGACGCCGAATATACTCGTAATCAAATGTAAACAGGCCGTGAACTTGAATGTGGGGCGGGGTTGGGGAGGGATCGTCAATTCGATTAGAAGAAGCGCCGTCGCAGCAGGTTGTGCAACAAAGTCGCTTTAGTAGCACCAGCAGAGGCAACAACACGCTTTGTCGCAGTTGCTGATTGTGGGCTTAGCAGCAACACGGCAGCCAACCAAAGAGAGGGCACGTCGATCTTTGCTATGCAGTGATAACCTCTCTGCCGGCGCCACAGAACTGGCAAGTGGCTCCGTACTATAAATAAGCAATTTTTTATAGATTTTTACAAAAATTCACTGTTTTTAAGGTATATTTGCCATTTAAATATTTTGTTGTTGTTATTGTTGTTATTTTTGTTGTTGCTGTGTTTACAAATTGCGGCTGCTGATCATTAAGATTAATTTAATTATTAGTTACATAAATTATAATTAAAATTTGCAAGTTTTGTCTAAAAGATCGTTTAGTTTTTTACTATTTATTATTCGCTTCGCGCCGTTTGTGGTGAAAGCTGTTTAAATTGCAATTATTGGCACTAATTAAACGGACATGCATGGCGGCTCGGCATCATTTCACAGCCCAATGCCGATTACGATGTCCCTCTGATAGACACACCACACTCACACAGGTTGAGGGGTAGTGGGATGAAAAGTGCCCACAACTGGATACTCGGGTATGAGGATATGCCAGGACTGCGACGGAAGGGAATGAAATCATCTCGCAGTAGGAAGAAATATCTGGGGCATTACTGGCCCGAGGGCAGAGCCATTCGAGCAATGAACCCCAATTCAGTACTAAGCTTCTTTAGAACTGTTGGACTAATAGAAGACCTTTAATAGGTACATGCAGGAGGAGTACAACAGACCAAATTGGTCGAGGTACATTTTCCCTCTTTATTTCATTCATCTTCATCATCAATCAAATTATTTTCAAAAGTAATTGTTGAAGGTCGCCTTTTTATGTCGCAACAATTTACCAGACCACATCCATTATTTGTTATTCTTTAAATCTCCCTGCTCTGGAAACAAATCTCAGTATATCCAACTTAATCAAATCATCATAATTTCAAAACCAATTATTCAAGGCCTTTTTTTTGGTCGTAACCATTTGCCTGATATAGCACTCAGACCATAAGACAACCATTTGTTGTTATTTTTTAAATCTCAGCTGATCTGGGAACAAATCTCGGTAGATCCTGTGTCCCGAAGGAGCCACAGTTTACTAACGGTCTAATGCTGAGTTCAGAAATTCGCTTATCAAGCCAGCAAAACATTTGATATTCCACTCTGGAGATTGTTTTCTTTAGAAGTCGATGGGATCAGTTCGCCAGTGTCTGCAAACACACTTTAGCGAAAAGAGAGGGACAACTTAGATCGATCGACAGCGTGGCTGTAATCGAATATTTTAAGCAATATATATACAAGTTCAACACAAGTTGAGGGATTGGGCTTTCTTGAACAGCAAAGTGTGGAACGATCTTATGAGAGTTGATAGATTCAAAGCAAAGAAGTCACAATAGGGTAAGTAAAAGAAATAGAAAACTCATATGTTGTTAAAATGAAATTCAACGAATTGTTTGTTCTCAATATAATGGCAGGAGTGCAAAGGACGGAAAGTGAATTTTACTTCGGGCTTAGGGGTTTGTTATTATGGTTTGGTCTCAGTATAATGGACCTAAAGGACGGAAAGTGAATTTTACTTCGGGTTTAGGGGTTTGTTATTATGGTCTCAGTATAATGGACCAAAAAGACGGAAAGTCTATTTTACTTAGGGCTTAGGGGTTCCTTATTACACACTGGCCCTCTTCTCTTAGATGCTCTCATTGTTTATTTTCAAGTTTGAGTTGTAACCGAACACTACAAACAACTGATGACTGAATATGTAAGCTCCAGATTACTCTAGCCAAACTTTATATAGCCATAATTATTTGAATTATGTCAGTCTTCCAGATATATGCTAGTAACCGTATTTCTGCTAATTCAAATATGACAAGAACTTTTACAGCTTGATGAAAAAACTGAGGCCTTATTTTCGCCGACTCCTCAATCCAACAAGAATTGAACTGCTTTTGCTTGAAGAACAATAATGATGGGAGATATAAAACGCCTCAAAACCGGAAATCTGCACGAGAAGATTACTAGTAAGAATGCCATTTCCTTCATTTTTATTAAAATACAGAATTAATATCTGCAAAAAGACAATTTTGTAAAAGTAATAAGAGAGGTTCCGCGGTATTCAAGATGATGAAATTTCTATACACGATTGCAAGTAAAACGTTCCTTAGTTGCTCATATGTTCATCAGATGAGTAAGATGTATACAGAATACATAATGAAACTAAACACATGTCAATTGGAAAATTCTAGTCCTATACCCTTAGTACAAAATTACACACAATTTCAAAGTTTAAAATTAATTATAGCCGAAAAATAAAATTTTTACACAAGAAATAGACTAGAAAAAAGAAGTTGACTTTCTGAACATTAATAAAAACCACAATTTCATAAATTCAGTCAGTCTTCCTCTGCGGTTTTTTTAGTGGGGTCGAAACCAGAGATAACAGAGAAAATGAAGTCTTTTTCGCTGCCACCGTCCGTAGCGGATACACCACAATTTTAAGTGGATTCACCACGATTTTGAGTGGATTCACCACGATTTTGAGTGGATTCATGCACAACGTCCGTCTGCTTTATTTCGCTTCTTTGTCGTTTGATGTTTAAGTTTCTTTTCTCTATATTCTCAGGTCGAAACACTGAGCAGTGTGGGGAAATACCAATTCTACCACCGAGAGAGCACCTGTAAAAAGGCCTTTAACAAGTTCTAAATGTGTGCTCTTTGATTGACATCATGTTAAAACTAGAAATTCAAATGGAGAGTGGGAACTGTTCGTAGGTCGTCTCTCACTTTACACAATTCAATACTCATTTGAATTTGGTGTTATGTCGAATATAGTGAAATAGATGTCTGACTTATTATAAGTCACAAAAGCACGCAAAACCGGCCTTAGAAAGGAAGTAGAGTTGACGCCTAGTTTTGGCTCCCCATTCACTTCGCATCTTATAGGCGAGAAGATTCAAAGAAAGATTCTTCACTCAAGCACTCAGAAGAGTTTCGTGCTCACTATTAATTTATATTGAGGTACAATTCTCGTTGGAATCGCAATGATATCAATATTTAAACAGAGTTTTATAGTCTGCGGCCACTGAGGAGGGAGAATCATTTTCATCAACGTAGAAATATAAAAAAGCCATAAAGCAATCGTTTTAGCATTGTGTATAAACAAAACCGACCATGACCGACCAATTAAAAATTTGTTGTTTTTAAATATTTCAATGCGATTTGCATACGAAATGCGCTTTTGCGCATCCATCACGTGACGTCATGCGAAACGTGATGGCATTTCTGCACTGGCAGTTGATTGAGCAATATCAGCAATCAAAAATATCGGCGACCGCAGCAACAGAGTAGGGTGCGAGTGACAGCGCTACGCTAATTAATGTAAAAATGTTGTTAAGTATTGAAAAAAAGAAATTTTGAAAAATCGCGGACGACAGCGACGCTAATTGCTCCATAATTAACAAGCGGAAAAAGAGTGTGAAAAGGTGCTGCTCAAACTAATTGAAACAAGGAAATTATCACTGAAAACGATGTCATTAAAAGAACACCCGCTCTGTTGCGCCTCCCAGCGAACCGCTTATCAGTGTCACAGCCCACAATAATAGCACAGCTCGCCGTGGAAGCGCTCTGTGTGCAGCGCGTTTGCTGGCAACGCTTCCAATTAGCACATTTTTAAATTAATTGAAACGCCTTTGACACATTTTGCTGCACACTTTTTGCGCTCATCATAGAAAGAAAAAGGGGAAAATTAACATTTAATTAAGTTAATAATGCACAACCATCGCGAATGCCCGCGTAATGGTTCATTTTGAGTGGGCCAAACGACGCTTGGCGTGTGGCATTGTACACGCATGCGCAGCCGCGCACACCTTGCATACAAATTGCAAAATTTAAGCCTCTTTATCCCAAAAACGGCGTTGTCGATTTTCTTGGGACCACTAAAGTGAGCAATTTGCAGTCAACGCTGGCAAAAATGTGCAAAATTGCACTTTGCTCGTCAGAAAGGTGCGAAAACGCAATCAGAGTTCAGCAAGTCCGAGACAAGAGTTACAAATCGCGAGCGGTAAAAACACTTCACTCACTAACTTAAAACAGCTTTTTCAGCACAACATTTCTACTGCTCACACATGAGATCATAACTAGCTGGTGTCACAGAATGGGTGCACTCTGATGCCTGTTCCAATGACAATAGTACACAAAATTGCATCAATCGATTGAGCAGAACTCATGCTGAAGAATTGTTTGCGACTATCTTGGTATTTATTAGTTGATAGCTGGTATAATACTGACAAAACACTGACAAAATCATCACTAGCTGTGAAAAGTGTGACGACTTCACTCTAAACGTATTTTTTGAATGCTGAACTAAAACTAATAAATGCGTTTGTGACTTGTCATCACTGACAGTTTTAGAATATGGCTATAAACGAATATCAACACACAGATCGTAGATCGTTTAGGTCATTACTACCTGAAATATCACCTGACTAAAATCCACATTCTTGATGATAAGGAGTGCCGGCTCTGTCTAGAAGAAGAAGATACTACAGAGCACATACTGTGCAACTGCTTTGCGTGGGCAAGAACTAGAATGAACATATTCCAACGCGACTAGCTGGCTCTGGAAGGAATAAAGAATGCTCCTGTTATGGACATTCTCAAATTCATCCATAAAGCGGAAAAGATAATGAAAGAACATTACTTTCAACTACTTCCTCTCTTTAGCAAGGAACATCTTCTAGGTAGAAAAGGACCTGATGACTTTAACTGTGACACTTTGACATCACCAAACGGACGAAATGCTATGGCATTGTGGAAGAATGGCGGCACTAAACTAATAAGGCATAGTAGATCGGACAGTTGTAATCACAGGGATGATTAATGACAAATGTGGTATGACACAAACGATCTTTTAGGTCGCAGTGTCGGCCATGGGGCAAACTATTACAACTAAATTATTATTTTTTTTTTATTAAAGCTTACATAGTAAAAACAATTATTAAATAAGCTATACTAAGCAGCGCTAGCGCCAGGGGCTTTCGGCTGGCTGGTGAATGAGGGCTGGTTTAGATGTGGCGGAGTACGTCAGTATCCTTAAGAAAATTGTGAATGTTGGTGATGTTGGATTCAGTAGAAGTAGAAGGGGGTCAATATTATTAAAATATTGATGTCTGTGGTTTTCCAGTTCAGGACAAAAAGTTAGTAGGTGTATCACGCTGACAGTTGACTCGCAAAATGGGCACAGGCTGCAACGACCACCATCCAATTATTTGTAAAATGTACATGGGAGTATACAATTACCAACAAAATTGTATGGAGTCATTGAAAAAATGTCGGAATGCTTCGGTTCTGAAGTAAGCGACTGAAAATTTGTATCCAGTCTCCTTCTCTAATAGTGGTATTGAAAAATAAAACAAATACTAATCTAAGCATAACGATTATTGTGAATTACTGCCAGCTTTTTAACAAACACCAGCTTAGCGCCGTAATGGCGTCAATATTTCATCGTTCTCTGTTCCACCTTCAATTGCTGAACTATGTTTCTCCTTCATACAATGAAAGCATTTGATACCAAATAACTTCACAGAACGGTGGCGAAATTTTAAACTGTTGATAGATAGTTTCACAGTGACGAAATAGTATTTTCGCCATTCATGACTTGATACGAATAAAATGCTATAAGTCATTAGTGAAATGTTGTTAGTGATGTTATAAATAATGCCTATAATATATGCCTCTCTTGTGCTAATGGTCCACCAAGTTCTGGGAAACCTCTAAAACAAACGAAATAAATAGAAATTACTTGTGCCTGACGATGGTGGTACAATTTTGGTTTGAAACAGAAGTAATAAGAATAAAGTAAATGTAAAGTGAAAGTTGTCAAAATATTGTTAAAATGTGTAGTAAATAAATTTTGTTAAATATTGTTTAAATTCGACTATTTAAAATTTAATATTCAAAGAAGTGCTTTTAAATGACGCATGGCACAAGTCCAGTGGAGGAATGATTAGCAAAATTTATTTATTAATGAATAGGTTTGTGTGCCTTTACTCGTAAGTGCAGTTTAACAAATGTCCAAAGGTAGTTTTTCTGGTTTACTTAATCCTAACAATATAGTAAGAGGTCCTATGTTTGTTGTTAAGTGGTAATGAATCAAATAATGACATTATTACGTATAATTAGGTTCATTTTTTATTTTATCCTAATTATTAAAAATAATTAAAATTGAAGTTATTACTAGTAAGTGCATTTATAATAGGAAGGCTGCCTAATAATGACTGGTATTACTTTATAATTATTAAAACTAGTGATATGGGTCAAGAACATGCTCGGCAGAATTTTATACAACACTTTAATTGATTATTGAAACAATCTCGGAGGAAATTGTGGAGTTTATTACAGAGAACACAGAGAAGCGACACTTAAACGTTAAATTTTCTGTCGTTTAAAAAAAATGTCTTTGTTTATCATTAGTTGGCTACTTGGATAGGTTTTTTTTGTCATTGATTCTGAATAAAATCACCCACACTAATACAGTTTAGCGCATGTGTAAGTGTGCGCAAAACGAGAGACGTTTAAGTGTCGTGTCTCTGTGATCTCTGGTTTATTATGTATGTAGATGGTGGAGTAAAAATGTGTTTAGAGTATGAAAAGGTTTTCTACCATTAAGTCAGAGAATTCAGAGAAAAGAAACTTAAACGTCAATCGGCAAAGCAGCGAAATAAAGCAGACGGACGCTGTGCATGAATCCACTCAAAATCGTGGTGTGTCCACTCAGAATCGTGGTGAATCCACTCAGAATCGTGGGGAATCCACTCAAAATCGTGGTGAATCCACTCAGAATCGTGGTGAATCCACTCAGAATCGGGGGGAATCCACTCAAAATCGTGATGTGCCCGCTACGGACGCTGGCAGCGACAAATACTTTCTTTTCTCTGTGTTCTCTGATTAAGTTACGGTATGAGGAATGGTTCTTTTTTGCTACTTTAAATTACAGTTTCATTTGTACAAATACGATTTTTGCACTACTTTTAACCCGAGAGTTGCAAATAGAGTAGTACGGCAAACTGGACCGATTCACCGATTAAAACATTGACGAAAAACAAAAATGGTGAACTTGCCCGAACAATCTTAAAATAGTCATGACTAAAGTATAAAAAATTAAGGCTTGTGTTTCGTACATATTTTAATCAGCTCACTTTAAAAGTATTCTTCAGTTTGACATAACGCAACTTTTGCTGCCAGGCCATCATAACTCAATTGGGGTAGCAAAATTCTTCGGAGTAAATCTGGCAGCAAACGAAACGATCGCTTAGTTGGGAAGTCATTTTGTTCGAAGACCGATTTCGCTGGTATTTTTATTGATGTGAAAGAAACCCTTATCAAATGTTTAATAAAATGTATGAGCGAATATGATACAAAATGGAAATGTTGATAACTAAACACAACAACAAATGAACAACGAAAAAGGACACTGCTCGAAAGTACATTTACCAATTTAAAACAACAACAAAAAATAAACATAAAATTCCATTTGTGCATTTCAAATTAAACACTCTTTCAATTGAAAATGCAATTAAATATAATTGGTGCTTCACTAACATACAGCAAATACAGGGTGAGTTTACAGTTGGTATCTTTTCCTTTTGTAAATAAATCAAATCCGAAATCAAAATTGTAAGTTTGACCAATTGTAAAGAAATAACGTAAGAACGAAATGTTTACGTTTGGTCGCAGTCAGCACTGGTAAATCTATTTGAATCTCTCTGCCTTTCTCTGTGTTAGCTTAGGAGGCTCTGAACCAATTGTCTGAACACATTTACCACTGCTGCTGCCAACACATTTAAACGGAAATAAACAAAAGTCTCACTACAACTCAAAATCATATTCGGTTGCGAGCTACAATTACAAAATTTCAACATTTTCATTTGAATCTTAATTTAGTTGTTGTTTTGTAGAATTTTGATTGTTATAATTAGTAATCATCCTAACCTCGCCGCCCAACAAATCCAAATCATGCGATGCGGCATGGGATGCCGTTTTAATAATGTTGTAGGTCTTGGCGAACGGCGCCTTTATAAGCTGATTGGGTTTACGAATTTCGTTCGTTCGTTCGTTTCATGGATTTTTGATTTTTGGTACATTTCATTGTTTGTTTGGTTTTTTTGATTGTTTTAATGGGACGACAAAAAATGTTGCGGAGTAAAAAATAGAAATTTAAAATGAACAAATTTGGAAAATTTAATTGGTTCAATATTTTTGCTATTGGCTAAAAAAGAATTTTAACCTAAATTTAGAAATAAGTAGAAAAATAGACTTAAATAATTATATTCATATTATTATGTAAACCTTGAATATTCCAAATTAAATTTAACTTTGTTGAAAAAAATTGAAATTCTCTTTGAGTGCATTTGAGCGAATAAACAGCAAAACTAACCTCCCACGACTCGCGCGTCAAGTCGCCGATCTCCTCGCCGTCCTGGCTGCCGCTGTTCTGGCCGGTTTTGGTGGTGCCGCTCTTCGTCCATTCAGTGTCGTCTTGTATCAATTCAAAGCCGCGCGCCGTAATGTGCTCCTCGTCCAGCTCACCGTACAGGTGCTGGACCCAAGTGTTGATGAAGCGGTACAATTCATCAACGCTGTGCGTAAAAATAAATTTATTATAAAAATTAAACCAGAGATGATTGATAAAGAGCCCACACACGTACCGATTCTTAGGTACACTAAACCAATATTCAGGTCTCAGTTTGTTCTTGCCATACGACATTACAGAGGTCGGTAGAGGAATGGCTTTGCCAACGGGTTTGCCCATGCGCAAGCGCAAATACAGCGGTGGGTCGGGACAGGCTCGCGCTGGTCGCGGTATCAATTCTACAAGTTCAGAAAAGGAATACAGTATTAGTCATGAATTTAAATAAATGCATTTTTTCGGGGTATTTATCATGTACATTTCTTTAAACAACGCATGCGTTTAGTTAAGTTGTTACTATACAGAGGCAGGCATATCACACATAATATTACTAGGTATGTAACTCTAGAATGCCAACTAAACTAAGGTATTTTATACAAGTTAAACTATAATTACAATGATGGGGGATGTACGACATTATTTATTTGAGTTTAAACGAAACATTTTGCTGTGTGGTATAGTACAGGTTGGAGAGAAAGACCAACAAAAACTGTGGCCTGGATGATGGAGATGGACATGAACATAAAAATTACAAATATACATGAACGGTGCTTGCAGGAGTTGAAACGGGGGCTTTTTCATAATTATATATACATGAATCAGAATAAACTCTGTGTGTTGGAAAAACTAATAAAATCTCGTATAAAAAACTATACAAAATAAATACATATAACATGTGATCAAAAAATAACCGTTATTTTCATCTTTTCGTGAGTTACGTATGTTCGATGTTCGCATTTTTTTTCTGTTATGTTGGTACACATGTCTGTTATATATGTTGGCAATACCAACCATTTTGGATTGTCAGTTTGTTTTTGACAGATAAAAAGGTTAGTCGTGTTTTGGTGTGCTTTTCGATTTTGTACTATTCGAAAAAATGGATCAAAGAAACTGTATTCAGTTTTGTGTAAAAAATGAAATTAAATGCGCAAGGACATTTGAAATGTTGACTGTGGCATTTGGCGAGTCTACTATGAGCAGAACACAAGTTCAATTGTGGTATAACCGGTTTAAGGAAGGCCGAGAAGATGTCAATGACGATGCTCGTCCTGGTCGCCCGACCACGTCAACAACCGATGAAAACATTGACGCAGTGAAGAAAATGATTTTGGATAATCGTCGAATCACTATCAGAGAGGTTGCTGATGATGTTGGCATATCGTTCGGCTCATGCCAAGCAATTTTTACGGATGTTTTAGGCATGAAACGTGCGGCAGCGAAGATTGTTTCAAAATTGCTAAATTTTGAGCAAAAACAACGTCGCATGGACATCGCTCAGGAGCTGTTTTTGGCCAAAAACAAAACCGTTATCATGCCTCAACCACCGTATTCACCGGACTTGGCCCCCGCTGACTTTTTCCTCTTTCAAAAACTGAAGACACCGATGAAAGGAAAGCGTTTTGCTACGATTGAGGAGATAAAAGAAAAATCGAAACAGGAGCTGTAGGCGATACCAAAAAAAGCGTTTCGAGGATTGGAAAAAACGCTGGCATAAGTGTATTATATCTGAGGGGAATTACTTTAAAGGGGACAAGATAGTTGTTGATGAATAAATAAATACTTTATTTTTTGATCACACAATAACGGTTATTTTTTGATCACACCTCGTATATATAATTATATATTCCTGTAGAACTCTTACAAACAATCTAAAAAATAAATAAAAATGTAAACAAGGAAGAACAAAATATAATCAATTAAGAAGAAAATGCAAATATAAAATAAATAAAAATCAGCATATAAATAAACAATCCGGCAAAATATATAAAAATCTATATATTATAATCTAATGCATAAAAATTATTATAAAAATATTGAATACTAGAGATCGGTTAAATAATCACTGTTTGTTTTTAATTTAAAGCAAACCACTAAGAAGAAAAATCATTTAAAGAAATAAATGAAAAATATAATAATTAATTATAATAATAATGCAACATATAAAATTTACAGAATCGCTTTTTACTAAAGTTCTGTCTAGAAATTATTGTGGAGGTGTCTATGATTAATTTAATTTTTTAAAAATATACATAAAATAAAAATATAATATTAAAATATATAATAAAATAAAAATATAATAAACTAAATATATAAAAAATTAGTAATAAAATACTATCCATGTTTAAAGTTTGTTTATTAATTTTCTTCATAGTCTCATAATTTGGAATGCATTTGTTCCAGTAAATTTCATGCTTTATATTTCTTCACACTACGACCAAGTTAGAATCGTATCTGGAATCAATTTCGGAAATATCTATCTCAGTTCTTTATCTTTCCTCTCTTCCTATTTAAGTGGTCCCACATAAAGGGTTCTATTCAAGGATGCATTGTCTGAAAAATTTTTGTTATTTCTGGCGTTCTCCAGGGAAGTCCTATAGGTCCAGTTCTCTGCTTACTTTTTATAAATAAACTTCCATCTGCCATTGAATTTTCCAACATTTTAATGTTCGCTGACGACGTCAGGATGATACTTCTTCGTCGGCTTGGTGCTCACCAAATTAGTGGAATAAGTTGAAAAAAAAAATGGTCATGACTCATTTGGAGATCTGTTGAATATTGGCAAATTTTGCGAAACGAGTCATTTCCACAGTGACCTGTGGCGAAACTTGGATCCACCATTATAATCGGTACTTTGGGTACTACACTTATTCCATATTCGCCGGAATCTTCACCTTTTTCGGCCGCTAACAGAATCCCTGGCAGACTAACAATTCTATGACGGACGACAATGTAGAAAAGTAATGACTTCCGGAATGACTGATAACAGAATGAAGAGACTGCTAATTTGCTGGAACAAACGCTTTGCTAAATCAGGGACTATGTAAAAGTGTGAAAGATTTATTATAAAAATTATTAGTTAATTCTAAAGTAAGGTTATTATATTTGTAAACAAATATTTGTAACGTTCGATTCGCGAACTAGGTAAATGCCGCTTATGTGGAAAAAACTGCGTGAAGTCGCTACTTTTAACGAGTTTGCGTATAAAACAACATTTTTTAAATATTTACTGCCCTATTCACATAATTTATCGTAGGTTCGACTTTCGTGGAAGCCACGAAAGGACTATTATCGAACTCAGATGTTAACGAACGTAAACTCGGAACGTCAATTGGTATGTTTTGTCTACGATGAGTTTCGGTTCAAGGAGATCAAATTTCAAATCGAATAAAAAATAAAAGTAAATTGAAAAATCCTTTAAAACAGCAAAACCCAAGTGAATGAATAATAATGCTATGAATAATTAATTTAAAATAAAACTTTTTCAAATTAGTTGTATGCTGCATTCTTTCTATTCTTTCAAATAGCGTTAAAATTGTGACAATGGCCAACAGTTCATTCGGCTGCCGGGCCTTTTCCAATAAAGGCCAGAAATGGCACAAGGGTTCACAAACCGTAACAGAGAAGAGAAGATGTCCTTTAGGAGAATGTTAGGATGAGCTTAACAGTCTTGGGTCCTTTACTAAAGATGCGTCAAGAAAAGGGTGTGTATGTGATATATGTTATTGTCAATTTCTTGAGGTTTATTGGCGTCCCGTAACATTTTCCGCTGCATTTTAATAGTTTGCTAATTTCTCTCAGTTTCTCCTGCCAACAGCATAACCGCACCACATCCTACAGAATCCATTTAAATAAATCATACTAATTCGAAAGATCAAACGCACTTTTTTCAAGTTCACGTGAATTCAGTGGCTAATTTTCCATTCTTCGTATTCGTAGGGATGGGATTTTCTACGATGAATTCAGTGATAATCGAGCTGATTAAACATTTTCAGAACATTCGTTTCAAGTGTTGCCAACTTTCGAGCAAGCGTGAAGGCGTGACTTCGTTTCTTTCTTTGGTAGCGGAATCGAATACAATAAATCGAATATAAATAAATTAAAAAATTGTCTTTCCTACTTAGATTTACATCCTCATACATATAATATGATATGATGTCCTTTCTAAAGAAGTGCCTCAATTAATAGTTTACAAATTCATTGACTGGCAAAAATAATAAAGGAATTATTATATTTACCAGTCAATATATTTGTATACCACAACTTTTAAATGGAAGGGGTCAAGCTTCAAGGTGTTAACTATTAATTGAAAAACACAAAAGCTCAGGAGGAACAGAAGGATAAGTTTTATACATAAACAAATAATTATAATTAAATGCACAAGTCGGGGGAAATACAGTTTAAAAAATAAAATACGTGCCAGATTTTAGATTTATAAACAGTATTTTAATAGTTTTAATACTTATTTGGTTACTTTTGTTTCATTTTGAGGTCACTTTAAAATAAAATATTGGCTATAAATAAAATACATAACTATTAAGAGTATGTGATTAAAACTAAATGTAGTTGTAATAGTTCCATCCAAAACAAAAGCACGGCAATGGCCATGAAAACGAAGATCCTGTTATAAAAAGAGAGCTTTGCTATATAAAAAGAGAGCTATACGGATCGAGGAACGGTTGAATTGTGAGTTATCTTCAGTTGTAATACGAGTGTATTAGCAATTACTTATGTTGGACAATTTGTTTCTTTCTTTTTGAACTACAACTATTAGAAACTAAATAGTTCAGTGATTATTGGTTTAGAACACGTCCTCCGTTTGTGTTTGGAACATAATTTCTTCAAATAGCTCCTAGGACTGGTATTGTTGCAGTAAATTCTCTCTACCCTCAATGGTCAAGTCACTCTGTGAGAGAGTATTGATTTCTCTGAGACCATGAGTATAGTTTAGAAAATCCAAATCCTGCTGTTTTGCTTGTGAACGGGGCCCCTCTGGAGTTGCACACATATTTTTTTCGACCACAATCGGGGTTAGTTTCCCAATCATTTACAGCATGCATAGGAACAGCGATACTCAAGTGGATGATATTTTTACCTCAACACTTAGTAAGTTGGGAGGTTATTTATGTGAAAATTTTCTTATAGAAGAGCGACTGATGTTCAGTTGTTGAGCTCCATGACAAGCTGTGGTTGTAATTTTTTCGCCTGTGTGTACTGGACGAGCACGAGCTTTGTTATACACAATCAGGCCAGTTCCATAAATACTATTCATGATTTTTGCTACTCCAGCCGATAAATATGTCAATCAATTCGACTAGCGAAGATCTGATACTACACTATCAGTTAATTATTCCAAAGTGAAGTTCAAAAAGAAACCAACATTCTTCCATTAAAAGGAATCTACAGATTATTTCTATTCTAAATATGTAATACTACTGCCATTAAAGCTGGACACAATCCATTGATCCGAACTATAAGCATCATCTTATTTTCGGAACATCATAGTAAATAAATATTGATGTTTGGACCAGCTGTTCTTTTGCTTTGGATGGGATAATGCGGATCAGTACATACTTAGAACCTACAACAACACAACAATGATGTTGCGGGATTTATTTATACACACAAGGGAAATTTACATTTTATGGAGGG
This sequence comes from Clusia tigrina, assembly GCA_920105625.2. Lineage (NCBI taxonomy): Eukaryota > Metazoa > Arthropoda > Insecta > Diptera > Clusiidae > Clusia > Clusia tigrina. The sequence goes on along the minus strand of OV050031.1, from coordinate 30,315,214 downwards.
TGATACACACAACACAGAGTACGGGGGAGTACATACATTTATGGAATGGGGAAAATATGTTGCTGGTTATTGTATAAAAATTGTTTTTGCTTAACATACCAAGTATATCAATGTATGGAAAAAATGGTGCCCGTACTACAGAATACAGGGTGAGTATAACGTGACATGGTGGTGCAATGGTGTTACATAACAGTTTTGTTTAGTAGGTTTTTTTTAGTGAAATTAAATAAATGAAATGAATTGAAAGTTAATTTAATTGAAATGTGAATTAGGAAACTATGGAACAATATCTTAATAATAATTGCTCTAAAAAATCCAAAAATTATACTTTTATGTATGAAAGTTATTTTCGCTGGTGCAGTCGTCTATAAACGAGGTCAGTAGAAACAGTTGAAAACAGTCTGTTTTACAAGCAATGTATTACAAAAGATCACTAATGTATGATGACGGTACACCGACAGACCTGATTAAGCAAACTTAACTCATAATATACGATTAAAGATTGAGATGATTTCCTCAATCATCACCAAGAAATAATAATTACTTTTACTGCTAATGAAGTCTCAAATCAAAGCCAAACAGAATTTACTGCCTTTGCAACGGTGCTTTTGTTAGGTTACTTAATATATTAAGCAAATATCAAGTTAAGTTACGTCATGTCTTATGTAATGTTGTGTTATGTTGTTTTGTGTTTTATTGTGTTTTGTTTTTTTGTATTTTGTTATGCTATGTTATATTATGTAATATATTAAGTTGATATGTTATGTTATACTATGTTAAGTTATGTTATGTTATGCTATGTTATGTTATGTTATGTTAATTAGGTTAGGTTATGTTGTTTTGTTTTGTAATGTTATGTAATGCTATGTAATGTTATTTAATGTTCTGTTATGGTATGCTATATTGTGTTATGTTACGATATGTTAAGTTATGGCACGCTAGTTATGTTATGTTATATTATGTTCCGTTATATTATGTTATGCTGCTATGTTGTTGTTAATTATGTTATGTTATGTTATGTTATACTATGTTATGTTATGATGTAAAGTTATGATGTTAAGGCATGTGCATCTTACGTTGTGTTAGTTATGATATGTTATGATATGTTATGTTATGTTCAATTATTTAATTTTGTGCAAGTCTTCACTAACGAGATAAATACGTTGTTTATTGAACACACCATTAAGTGACGACTAACCCTACTGGGTTATGTTAAGAGTAAGTTTGCATAATCATACATTTACACTGAGAAAACACACTCGGCACGTTTTTAAAACCGTCGATCGTCCGTAAAATATGATCATTAAATTTAGCTTGGTTTACGCAATAACTCTAAAATAAAATTTTATATACTTTCAAGTCTGTCAACGCTAACTTAGAACACACAAAAAAACTATGCTATAATTCTCCTGAATATATCGAAATATTCAATAAAAGTAACACTAATGCCATCAATCTGTAAAATGAAACGAACGTTTGCATAGAGCTTAACCCTGGATGTATGCAACTTATTAGTCATGAGAGAGATTTGCAGCGACTTCCATAACGACCATTTTGAAACCCCTTTTCATACCAAATACACATATTTAATTACAAGATTCGAAAGCCTCCAATTGCGAATTGCACCTAATTTTGAAATTTTATTTGGGATTGCAACAACAATCTTAGCGAAGTCGCTATTTTTAACGAGTTGCTATCGAGTTAGCTTAATTGACTTAGAGCTGTGCTGCCACATCTAATTTTTTTGATGGTTTGTGCCATAGAAGAAATTTTTCATACACAACTTTCAATAATATCCATTATATATGACTATATTATGTCATCATGAGGAAATTTTTTTTGAAAAAATGAATTTAACATTTTGTTAATCTTTGGAAAGCGATCGCTGGTTATAACCAATAATTGTTGATGTGTAATTTGGCATGATGTGCCATTTTTCGGGCAGAGCAAAATGGCTCAGAATGTATTCATCGCATATTTCTATTCTGAAATATCAAATAGGAGCACATATATAAAGAAGCCTTCAGCATAAATTGAGTACAGATTTTGTGTTTCACACATTTCAATATAAATAAGCAAATGGTCACGTGGAGCACAGGGAGCCAGAAACGTGCTTGAGTGACGACACATGGAGTACATCGACTTGAGAGCAGTGCCATTTAGTGGTGTGCACGTTTTGTGTGCTCCTCACACACAAAGAAATGAACAAACTTTAAACTTTAATACAAAATACCATCTTTATTTACTGTTACTAGTGCCTCAATTTAGGGCTTTATCCTAGACGATTTTGTCATTTTTCAAAATGATGGCATTCATAAAAGGGTCTACCAAAAGCAAGTTCCAAAAATTTTAAATTCTACCTACGCAAAACTACGGTTAAAGTCGAAAACTATTTGAAATTTAGTAATGTGATAAAAAGTTAAATAAAATTCAAATCAAATTTATATAAATTGTTAAAAAATATTTGCTTTCAATACTTACTATCAACGCTGATGAATAATTCTGGCTTATCATCAACCGACACCATCGAGCGATAGTCCAGTTTTGGTTGCTGCTTGACATCCTTCAATTTCGTTGTCGAAGCCGTGCCCTCCGAGGAGTGTGGTCGCATAAATGTACCAATTGAGGAACGTCTGTTCGGAGGATTGAAATAGAAACAACATTTAATTTAATGCATGTGTATTCAAAGGAGGAATAAAGAATTACTACGTAAAGAAGGACGACAAAGACGTACATTTTCTTTTAAAGAGTTATATACAAATTTGTACTTGTATAGAAAGGTTTGGAAAGCCGTAAAATAGATAACAACAATTAGCGTGTGATACAAGACCAAAGTTGAAAAGTCACAGCGAAGATAGTTCAAGAGTGCTTTACACAAATATAATTTTACACAAATTAAATATGAAAAGTACAGAATGGCCCGAAATATGCTGGGAAACTTATTTTATTACTTTTATTTGAATTTTGTTTCGAAACAAAAGCATCACCTTGGCTGTGTACGTTCCCAAAATACCAGTTAGTAGAGGAAAGAAGCGTGATCGGGATGACAAAAGTATTGCAAACAAGTCTAACATGGATCCGACCAAAAATCAGCATTAATATTCAAGTTATGATTTCTCCCACCCTGCAGTGAGCTTTTAAATTATATCCTATAGAAAATTAGTTCCTGAACAAGTATAATTCGATCACTGGTGCATAAAGAGCTGGGTACTCGTTGGAAACTAATGCTCAGTTTGAAAGATACCTCAGAGATTCGTACTTATTGGAAGCATTAGCGTCCAGTTAGTTAATCGTATCGTATCCTAATTTTAAATTATATTTCCTACATACAACGAGCATTTTGCTTATTACCGGTGTAACAGATATATACGTGACAGTTGGATAACAATACGATATGATTAAGAAACTGAACGTTGATATTTCTTATGGAAACATCACAAAATCGCAGCTGAAGAAGGAAATCTTCTGTCCGTTTTTGAAGTTTTTTAGAGGTCATAGATCAAAACAGTAGTTCCTCCTTTCCTCTGTAAAAAAATAGCAAATTGTTGAATAGTTAACATTCAACGCAAAAAACATTTGACTACAGAAGTCCCACATAATTTCAATACATGATCGTGATTCATAATAGTTATTTAACTCTTGAACACTCGAACTTTAAATCATTCCCAGCAATCTCACAGCTTCTTTATCAGTTCTTTTCTATATACTTTTCATTTAATCCCGAACCCAGTAATCAAGAATAGGAATCACTTCATAGTACATTCTCAGTGAAATTCGACAGTTCACATCAACCACGATGAGATTGTTGCCGCTTTTTGGAGAAGTCTACTCTACTTGCACAATTCGTAACTTTCACTGCAGGGATGTTTCTGTGAACACAATTCTAGCAATTTTGGGCCACTCTGCATTAACACGAAACAATACACTTAAATCAAGATTACCTCTTACTAAAATAATTTCATTAAAAACATCAAAATTAAATCATATTGGATGAGGATTTTTTTCTAACAGGGTTCACTTCAAGAAATCAATTCTCAAGTCGTAGTGTTACTATAAAATAATTATTTAAACAGGAAACGAGCTCACATTGTAAATCAATCGTAAACGAGAAATGTAACTCAACTAAAAATGTGCGTTAAATATTCTTTTATATACAAAATTTAAAACAAATATGGTAATTATTTTTTTAAATAAATATTTACAAACGCATAAGGATACACACACATTCTTATACACTACAAAGGAGGTGAAAACCCGTGGCGCAATAAGTAAGGTAGCAGCATGCCGAAAGGATTCTTATATTTCTCTTGCTATAATAACCCAGCCCGAAACGTATCTGTGGGCGGAGTAAAACCGTATGCAGGTCCACTTTCCGAAAGTTTTCTCTCGCTTATAGAACTGAGCAACAGTTAAAAAAGACTGCAAACTTTTAAATCAACTGAGAAATAATCATTAAAGAGCCCGCGGCGGTCACAGTGGGTATTCTTTCAGTAACCAGAGCCAGGCTATCAAATTTTAATTAAAGATCCTTAGAGAGCGTCGTTCTCCCTTGGATATCTCATTAGCTTTTAATTATTGACAGCTATCCTGGCGACAACAAAACACACTGTAGAGCACTTTTCGTAGACATAATATCCTGATGGGATCCTCTCTTTACCCGTCAGTTATGTCATCCGGGAAGCTGCCATCTTCTTATTCTGCCACGTTGGAAATTTATTAAAAAATCTGCAAAGCAGGCTCAATTGTAAATCGAAAAGAACGAAAAAGTACACACACAAGTAGCGCATATTTTTTTGTTGTCTACTTTTAATTATTTATTTATTTTTGTTTGTTTGTCAACCCTTCTTACCCGGTGGAAAAGTGACCCTCGGAATGAGTTGAATGCGGAGTCAAGGGTGGCACTGGTGATCCACCAGAGTCTTCGGACGGTGTTTTCGAAAATAAATTGCCACCCAACTCCGAGACCAGAGTTATGGGCGAGCTGTGTGTGTGTGTATGTGTGAGCATTTTCGCAAAGTCAACACGGTGGGAGAGTGTGCCATAAACCGAACACGATTGTGGCAGTGGGGGTGGGTGGAGGTGGGTGTGTGTGTGATTGGGTGGGTGCAAAGTGCAAGGAGTTGTGTTTGGTTGTTTTAGGAGCAAGTGTGCATTGGGGGAGTGAGTGTGGGGTCAAGTGTGCCAAAAGTTTAAGTGTAAATAATTTTGTAATTGTTTTCAATTTTTGCCAAATCCCAGAAAGTAAGCATTTCGTTAAATATTTTTGGAAAAAAGAAAAAAATTTAAAAGAAATTTTTATACCAATTATTTTTGCACTTTTTTCAATTATAAAAATTATAAAAAAAAAAAAAATTAAATTAAATAAAATAAATGTCAATTGAATTCGTTACTGAACGTGTTCATGCCTCACCTTGAAAATACTTTCGAAAATACGCTCTGATTCGAGTCGCCCGTATTCGGAGCCGAGTCAGTGTCCGCCGATTTGCCAATGTTACCAGTGCCGGATGAGCCCGCAGTTGTGTCGCCCGTCAGACCCTCCACCCAGGTGAGTGGATACGACAAGCGTTTCAGCATCTATATCAGGGATAAAAGAGTTCGTTAACCTGGCACCTCAGTTCACACTCGCTCACAACAACTTACCTTGTTCTTTTTGTCAGCGCCTTTATCAGCAGGCGCGGCGACAGGAGCCTGTTCGCCGCCATTGTTCTCGTCCACACTGAAGCTGACGCTGGAGGTCTTTTTGCGTGCGCCAACACCGCCCACGTCGAGACTTTGTCCCGTAATGGAGCTACGCGGCGGCGACTCGCTCACGGGTGTGGGCGAAATGGTTTTCGGTGGTACCCAATCAGAGCTGAGCACAATGTCAGCATCGCTGTACACGGTTTTCTTTGGTATCGGGTGCACATTTGGTATGGGCTCGCGTATATCGATGCCCGAATCGTAGCACGATTGCTTCGATAGTTGCTCCAAATGTTCCAGGTCAATGGCAGCAATGCCGCTAGGCAAGTTGCCGGCGACGCCGCTAAGCGAGGATGTGGCTGAGTGGGGATCGTGACCACGCGCGCCACTGTCGACCGTCGTATTGGATTCGTTGTCGCCCTCGTCTTCCGATGATCTTCGGGAATTAGATAAACATATTCTAAATATTTGCAAAGCGAGTTTTGATTGTTTTGTGTTTTTGGTGGGCGTAAAGCGGATGGGTGTGCGAGCAAATAGAAGAAGTGCAAGCCAATTGGTGAATTGGAATATGGTGGGCATAAATTTTGGAACATTTTATACATTTTTTTTTATTGTAATTGTAATTAAGAACGTCGTTTGGTTTTTCGTTTGGAATATGAAAATAAAAAATTGTAAAATTAAACGCATTAAAATATTTTCATGTTTGAGAAAAATTTACAAATATCGTTAATTACCGCTCATGCAGACGACAGATTAGTAATTACTTCTGTGGCAATTACAAAAGACACACATAAAAGAAAGAAATCACGTGCAGTTGTTAAGATACCCCAATACGCGTGTATAGCATTTGTCAGAATCAGTACACGATGATGTAAGGTAGGCCCTGCCCTGACTCTTGTATTTATAACAGTGACGCACTTATATCAATAAACTACATAATCTAATTGAGAACTTGTTTCAGGTAATACCATGTTCATGCAGCACCCGTTGAAGTGGTAAAATTGGCTATTGAGCGCTTCACGGTTTAGATGAACAACTCGCTTAAAGTTAAACTAGAACCCAGTGTGGGTAGGGTTTGGACAGGATTGTTGTTGTTGACAAACGTACAAAATTCTTGGTTGAATTTTTCGAGTCTCGCTATGGTTATAATTCACAACCCGGTACTACTAAGATAAAATTTGGAATCAAAAATAATACGCCACACACTAATGTGTCCAGCTCCTACAATGTGTTAGGAACTGGTTATTGGACAAAAATCCCTTTGCTTTGCTTTTGCAATGGAGTTGCGAAATCCACGAAGTTTTGTTATTCCGTAAATTCCATAAAGTAACATGTTTGTATTCTTTGGGAAACATGTCCTTCTGAGAAACTGCCAAAATTTAATAATGTTTCAATGCTGGTTAAGATAACACTCAAATATCTTAAAAACTTAATTTATAATAATAACTTGTTTGCTCTACTGACGTGCCTACGTGATCGATCAAAGAGATTGAGTTATGTCGAAACAAATAAATGGTAAATAGAGCGATAAGAAAGTACAGAAGGATGATATAAAATATTTATGATGGGGTTCACATTGAATTGTAGCCGAGAAAGTTTGAATTGTAGCCGAGAAAGTTTGAATTGTAGCCGAGAAAGTTTGGCCCCTCAACCTGAAGTAGGATATACTCGTATACATATGTATATTGCTTCAATCAAAATCCCATTGGATAAAGCTTTTCATGAGGTTGCGCTTAAACATGAGCTGTGAATAAAATATTTTACAATCAAATTGGGATTCTTTTCTTAAGAGCGACGGTCATATTCGTATTTCCGTGTAGAGAGCATATGGAAGAATAAGTAACCTACATATTTCTAGATATTAAATTTACATATATAGTTCGGATTTGGTTCCCATCATTATAAAATTAATAAAAAAAAAATTAAAACTGATGGCGCCACTATATGTGGTGTAGTCGGAAAGGTCATCTTTAAGAGTTGTTCTCTATCTATCTTAATTTTGTTAGTCCCAGCTAAGAAATTTAATTTAATCTATTTTCGTCTAAAATGTTATCATTTCATTCACTGTAGGAATCAAATTTCGCGGAATATTGCAATCCTATATAGTTCCGTCAATGGAACTAGTTAGTTCCCCAGAGTTTTACGCGAATTGATTCTATTTAATAGAGGAAACTTTGGAACGCTTTTGTTATTTCTGTATGACGTTAGTGATGATGGTGATCATTATTTTATGAAGATAAGAAATAAGCAATAACTTTTAAACCGTCACTAACCATATTCATGTGATGGAAAATTTATAAATTTATTTTTATTATTTATTTCCTTTTATTTCTCCGAGTTTACTTATTACTTATTTCCTTTTATTTCTCTAAGAGATACACACTTTTATGGAGCCCTTAACCGACAACTTACGGTAAGCAACATTGCACTCCCAGGCAGAATCATTATTATTTTCGTTATGGAATAACTCGTACCTTCAAAAGTTCTTTTTGCTATATACTTACGTGACAAGTTATTCAAGCACGACTACCATGATTCGAGCTCTACGTACTGAATTGTTTTATTTGCCTACACTAATTTGCTTATAAAAATCTGTAGCAAGAGAACAATTGAATTTTCATTCTCAAATTGTCATGCCAATCTCATAAAGCTTTTTTCATTAGTCGCAATGCATTATAACGCAGTATTATATACATTAATAATGCAGTTTTTACATTATGAACTGATCATGAAAAATATGTTTAGTGAAAATACTTTGGGTACATGAAATGAAAAAACGATACAAGAAACGTTTGGTTAGTAAGCAACTTAATACTACCAGACATGGATATGATTCTTTACATTCCTCCTACTATGTTTAATAGAGAATATTATAGAAATGGGGTAGGCCGGAGAGCCCTCAGGCATTGATGCCCATTGTACTAAGCCTGGAAAAATATTTAGAGAAGAGGGGATATAGAGGATTTTGGAAAGGAAGTTACATCCTTTCAAACTTCTTTGACTCTTTTATGAACCTCAGAAGTCTGTCTAGGGATAAGGAATGTACATTATCCATTCCCTATATTAAGCTAAGAAGTATATTTTATCTCATTAATCCTTTCAGATAGGGTCGTTTTTAATTAGGTGGAAATATGTGAAACATGTCAGCCATGAATGGCATACACACATAACCACTCAAATTTATTTCAAATACGAAATGAGACGATTATGAGTAGTTGCTTATGGGCGTAACAGCACCTCCCTCGGCTCAGTAGTGTGCCATTCACGAAACTGAGTTTCACAACATTTTGCAGACTTTTCAAAATTTGACAGATAATTTGTTTGCGCTTGTTTCGGACAAATATTCCAGATTATCGAAGATGCGTTTGCCCAGAGTGTTCATCCTTGCCCTCAATAGCTCTGTGCATTTTCAGAGAAAGTGTATGACGGTTTATTTTCCCAATGATTGATTGAAGCTACCACAATAGTAGCTGTTTCAGCTGATTCCAGTCCGCTAGACCGGAGGCCGGTGGTGACTGCTGTCAGTCTGGATTCATCAGAAATTCCGAATATTATATAAATGAAACTCTAATAATTCAACTCCTTGAGGCAGATGAGAGATGACAAAAAAGACACTCTAATCCCATTGATTTGGCACTTGTGTATTGTACAGTTTCAACTTTACTGATTCAGAGATGAATAAAAAGACTATCTGATCACATTGCTTTGGTGCCTATAATTAGATGGAACTTTACGAAGGAGAAGGTAATTAGTAGATATCATCTTCACATGTTGTTAGTGCAGCAGGAAGGAAACTTGAATAGATTTGTATTTAATTCTGTTATTGGCATTTGTGGTATATGCGAGTATTCACACTCCTAATTGTCCTTTTCAAATCCAGAATGTTTTAGGAATATAGTTAATAATGTAAATTATACTCCAGGCACATTTGCGAGATAGCAAGTTAAATGCAGGTGTGAAATTTTCTGATACAAATATTCAGGAAATACAATTTTAAGACGATTTCCCAGGCTGCGTTGGAGTCGTTTTTATGGGATTTATGAGCTCGAAAGAGTTGCCCCTGGAGTGTTGTATACAAACATTACTTTTTCTAGGGATTTTGGGCTTAAAGTTAAAGTGAATGTTGATTGTGCCGCGAGTTGAGCATGACACATTTTGATTACAAAATTGAATTTTCCCTAAGCAGGAACTGCAGATGCCCATGTCTGAAGTATTTCAACTAATATAAAAAATAAAGCATTCGATTTTTATAAATGCAAGCAATGCAAAATTAGTAAACTTATCGGTAAATGAAGTCCCTACCTATCTTTACTCGGTATAGCCCAATGGTGGTCCAAAAGGCTCTTGCGCCGCTCTTCTAAGGTAGTGCGTGTATCAGATAAGTTTAGATTCTTCTTCTCATTATCGTCGGTAGCGGCAGCGGCCGCGGCACCAACATTTCCTTCAGTCTTTACGCTTTCTTTGGCTTCACCCGTAGGCTTTTCTTCGTCCTTCTAAAATAAGAGGAATGTGATGATTTAATTGTTATTTAATTATGTGGACGCACTCACCTCTACACGCTCACGATCAAATGCCTTAGGAAATGCATCGCCGTCGCGGCCGGAGCCGGAGCAAAGCGATTCCTGGTCTTCGGACGCCTCCAATGAACCTACTTCACCTGCTATGAACAATTCGGGGAATGTTTCATCTTTATGCAACAACATGGAATCAATTGATTCTTCGGTACCTTCCAAACGGTTCTTAGCGGTGGCACCCGCCTCATCTGTAACTGTCTCATCAGCCCCAGCGGTACCCTCTTTTTTGGCCTGCTGTGCTTCTAATACTGCTTTAGGATAATAGATTTCGGCTTTTTCAATCTGATTTGCGTGTACGCCGCCAGAAACGCGCATATGTGCGATATCATGGAATATGGCAGCATTAACCACAAGTTCCATGGGTGCAATAACTCCATAGCTTTCAGGGCCATGTTCTATTACCAGTGGATCGGAGACATTTGGGTCGAACATGACCGCATTCGGTGTAACGAGCAGTACACCGCCGACCACGCCTTGTCCATCGGTGATATGGCGTACATTGATTTTAAGAAAACGTTGAGTAATGACGGGATCATCACTTTTATTGGGATCGAAAGTGCCACCCTTCGTGGCATCCACTCGTTCAATATGGCCGGGTTTCGGAGAGCCAGGCCGAAGTCCCTCGAGTATATCTGTGGAAATTAATCCTTAATTAGTGAAACCTTCAAAGGCAGATTATAAAATTGGTTAAGCTACGAGTGTTGAATCTAATGGAACTTGAATCGAGTGCATATGGGACATCTGTGGCACCTGATGGGGGCGTTAATTAGCATTAGTCTGATAATTTTCAATCACTAATTCCCCCACGAGGCTATAATATCAGGTGGCAGTGATTTAACAAATATGGTAAAATTTGTTGACTTTGGAACTGAACCCACCTTGCAATATATAAAATATTGCTTCTAGTTTTATCGACTTTTTACGCTATCAGTTAGAAATGGCTTTGCAATTTTTATTTATTAACTATTTAAACAGTCAAACTGATAAAAATAAATTTACGCATTTGTTATGGTAGCAAAAATTATTGTTAAAAAACAAGGAATTCGCCGAAACCATCAACAGAATATATAATTATGAGTATTCTTCAAACTAGTCTCGTTTGTTACTTATTGAAGCTGGAAATGTTGGTTTATGGTCTACATAAATCTATGTTTGAGTTGTTTGTTTCTGTAGGAATAAGTTAGAAACACATTGCCATTAAAAACACTTGGTAAAAAGTCAACAAAAAGGGGGAGAAACTCGTCAAATTACTACGAGTCGCACACAAACTCAAATTCCTATCAATCCAACATACATATTCTTAGTATAAATAATAGAAAAATCTAAAAAAATCATATTCTGGCGGCTCAAATTGAGACAATTCACTGATGTGTAGGCTAACTATCCAATGCTTCAATGGTAGTTAGGATAATCATTCAACAGGAATCTCCTGACTGCACAGAAGATTTCTTGGTGGCAGATTTGAAGCCGTTGGTATGTATGACGGAAATCATTGTCAATGCAATGAATGAATACAAACAGTGTGACGGTAAGACTAGCAAACTTATAGGAAGAATCTTGTTTAGGTATAGGCTATTTACTATGAGACTATCTATCTATATCCCAAAGGTTACATCTCAAATGGTTGAGGGAGATTTTAGGAAGAAATACAAGTTGCGGTTACACCAGAGTTTCTATAAGCGGATTTAACTTTGTATAAGATTTAGTTTTGTATAAGCGGATTTAACTGAGTTTTGCTACAAGTAATTTATATATAAATGGCAATTGACTGGTTATCTTGTCCGACTGGGATGCATTTCCATTATCATCATATACACGATGGGCTGTTATCCAGCGGAGTACAACTTCTTATAGAGTTTTCGAGTCTCAATGATTAATTTAATATAATAAAATTATGTAAAAAAATCAAAATCTTTGAATACTGTTAACTGCCTGAATAAATCACGATGGTTCGAACCCATATACATGGTTTCATTGCAAGCGAAATTAATTCTTTCTACATAGTTAATCGAAGCTGGTCCGACAACACTAGCAAACACAGTTATTTTAGATATTTCAGTTCTATCTTCTATTCCATTTAGTTCTATTCAAAACGAAAATACAATATTTCGTTGTCAGTAGCGCCTGAACACTTTTCAATTAAGCGACGTTTCTTCAAACCGACTTTAATTAAAGTAGAGGGCTTGGCGTGATGATGGTGCACCGAACTAATTGGAAATGATGGAGAAAATGACACAGCTCTCAATTGCGTCTTAACAAAAATTTAACTTTTAATTGTTTTTATTGAGAACACAAAACAAAATTTTCATCGTGGCATGATAGCATGAAATTTGAAACACCTTGAAGAGGGGGAATATTAATAAATATAAATATTATGATGTGATTCGTCTTACCAGTATGATTTGTACAAAAAACTACAATCACTAATTCACTGATCTTAAAAGAGTCCTTTTAAAGTGAGAAATTCTTTCAACATAACACTCTTTCAACTTTTAAAGAGGTTGTTGCAAAGCAATTCTGGAATTATATGTGGAACAGAGGAACAGATCATTTAGATGCTTGTTTGGTAATCGACATTAAATCATCCAGATTGAAAAAATCCCAAAAATAAGTCTTTAAAAGTTAGAAAGGTTAAATATCGCTCCATTTTGTGAACTTCTGTTTTCACTTCCTTTACTGTACTTACGTGACATACTTGCTAGGATACTGCAATTTTAGTACCTGCCCCTTCACAAAATTTTGTTTATGTTCGCTGTTGCTGTCAAAATCAGCAACGCCTTGTAAAAGGTTCATACGCCTATGCATCGGTTGTACCAGCTGTCGTACGATTTCAGTCTGAGCGACCAATTGGAAGTTTGTTAAATGTCTGGCGTTGTACTGATAATACCTGGAGTTCGTCGTGATTGTATGGAATGCCGGCATGAGCCTTTCATATAATATGTCGTATTGAGTTTAAACGACCAGAAATTGTATTGAGACATGTTTAAACGATTATGAGCCGCAAGTAAATATTTTCTATAAAATTCAGTTGAACAATCAGCATACTACTTCTTAATCAGGTATTTGCACTCATAAGAAAAGAAGGGATGAACAGCTCTACGATTTTGTAACCAACATTTTGTTGATGAAGTGCTGTACAATCGATATATATGTACGTCTGTGGGCCGTTTTATAATTTACTAAACTATCGTACCTATGTTCTGCTCTTCTGGTAAACCCAATATGGATGAGCCCGACCTAAGCTTTTTCTGTATATTGTTCCAATACACTCCCAAACAGATTCTAAAAATCTATAAACATCCGCAGTTGTTGCAGGGACTGACAAGCTGGTTAAATCGCACAATCATACATATTATATCAATTTCCAGAGATAAACAACTCTAAAAATTGAGAATCCTTTGTCCATGGTGGAATCGATACCTTTAATAGCCGATTACTTTTTCTATGCTTACATAGTGGAATGGCAACAATATTATTCAGATGACGAATCAAAATCTGCTCAATTTAAGCTCTGCTTCCAAACTTATTAGATTAGCTCGTATAAACGAGCGCCTACTGTACGTGTTATGTGAGTACATACATGGGCACCCCCGCGCTCGCTATCGAGGAGAAGTTCTACCGCACCTACTGGATATAATTAACTTAGTTTCACCGTCAATCTCCCCAATACTGTAATTTTTGTTGCTTTATACAACTTTAAATAAAATATTTGAACTGTTGCCACCGTAGACAATTGACATACAAATGCAGCGGTGTTTGTTTATGTATGGGTGGTCATAAAGATATAGGGCAGCAGATATCAAAACAAATGGTTGGCTTATCTCTATTACTTAACTTATTGGCAATGGAATAATTAAAAGCAATTGAGTTAGAAGTATTTAGAAGGAAAAAAACTGAAGGTAGACAGAGGAAAAGCTGACATCAGCCAAATAAACATTGCCAGCTCCGTGTAACACCGACTCAGCCAAATAAGAGGTTGAATTGAAAAAAGGCACGCTGGAAACCAGAAAATCTGGCTTCTCACCAGCTGACCCTGTGATTGGGTGCTTGAACTCTTGCGCTTCATGTTAGCCCGGAGCGTGTGCTGTCGCAATAATCGTTTGCAAAATGGGTGTTAAAATTCTAATAAGATTCGTAACTGCCGCATATAGGCAGTGGGATTGAGTGTCAGAAAATGCTGCTTGAGTCTGAGCACCCAAGGCGTCTTAGCACTGTCCATTGCGGCGTTATTTGAGTCACTTGTGATTGGATTTTTATTAAACCATAATTAATCTGGCCCTGGTTTTAATGATTGCACTAATTCACACTACTCGCTTAGATGTAAACCATGAAAATTGATCATTTCTAAAAAGTGTTCACCTCCGTTCCGCCAAAATACAGCCGTATGCATTGTGTTTGTTACACTATTCACTTCCAAGATTCTTTTTAAAATATTTTTTTTAGGTTCACAAAAACATTTATTTACGTTTACAATTTTAAAAAGAATTGTAGTAGTTTTAAAATTATTAGCAATTGCACAAAACACGAACAATCTTTTTAGAATTCTTCAGCCAGAATTTCTCATTGGAACTGAACTATACACGACAAACGAAACGATACACAGCCAACGGAGGGCAAAAACACATGACGCTGACAGCTGAAATGCCACGAATATGGTGTAATGAGAGAATTTAGCAGCTCACAAGTTTGTTATTGTTGCTCACTCGCTCGAACGCGCGCCACCTGCGTATAAGCGAAAGAGACGCTTGTATACAACCAAAAGTGGATTTTATTTCGTTTCAGGTAAGAATAATCGTGTTCCTACAACGGAGCACAGAGTTGGTAAAATATTAACGGTTCGTTGAAAATCAAATTGCACTTAACACAGAAAATCGCTGATTTATTTTCAATTTTAAGCAGTTCATGGTTAATTGCATGCTTGTGTTAGTAGCGTTCATAGCAAATACCAATTGCAGCGTTATGCGAGCGACTCACCTTTTTCGTCGTTTTGGTTCTGCTCATCGGCAGACAATTTGCGTTCCACGGGACTGGACTTGCCCGAAATGCTGCTGCCCTTTTCATCGGTGGTAGTGGTGGAGGAGTCGTCCTTGGCACTTTTGTCTGGGACCAACAGCTGTTGCCCAGGATATATAAATGAACTGTTCAAACGATTCAAATGCGTCAACTCCGAAGGGGTTGTATCGAAGCGTGCAGCGACCGAGGTGAGCGTGTCGCGATTGCCCACAGTGTAGGAAATTGTGGGTATGGTGGGCAAGGACGACTTCTTGCGCTCATCTGTAATAGAAATATTTATATTAACGCCAATGCTTGTAATTCAATATTAACAAATTCTGCTAAGTAGTTTTTTATGACACCTTCTTTCGATGATGCCGGTGCTTGTTGAAAGAGAACATAATCACTGTCGGGTAGTAATAAACCAAATTCACTTGATTCTTTATTGGTTGCTTGTTCGTATTTTCTGCTTATATAAATAACAACAAAATCGCACAAATCTCTTTCACAATTGCGCCGATATATTTCAACAATATCCATTATGTTTACACTCTTGTACGCAATTTTTCATTGAGTTCACGTCTTGCCCCGCTACTAGTAAGATTTAAATTTCCACTTAAATTGACGCCGCCATTTGAATTCCTTGGAAACCGCGATATACACCGACTTCGAAACAATCAATTTTGCTGAGTCGCACACTGTTGCTCAAACCAATTGAAAAAGGAATGTAAACAACTGAAAACTAAAAATATAAGCGCACCAAACAATTTCTCAACCGGCCAACGCAGCGGTCTTTTCCGTTCGTCCGCTGCAAGTTTTGGATTCAGAAATGGAATTAATACTAAGAGGCAAGCGCATTGAGTGAAGTGCAAGAGAGTGAGTGGCGCACGAAGCTTTTCGCTTCGCAATCAATTATTGAGATAAGTTTTGTTTTGTCGTTTTAAGTTCAATATTTTTGTTGTTATTGTAGTCATTATAAACATTATTTGTTAGGCCTTTAAGTTAATCTCTACGCCGTTTTTATTGTTTTGCTTATGTTTAACAGTAATAGAACCCTTTCACAACGCACTGCATCTCTTTATAAATTGGATAGCAAGTTCCGTCGAAACGTGTGTTTTGTAAATGGTACAATAACTATTCTGCAGTATTTATGCTTATGAAATGAAAGGTTAGTTGATGTTACTAAAGCAGTTGGCATCCCTGGCTTGGGCAGCAACTGTCTCAATAAATTTATATCAAAGACAATTTTGCTATGAATAAGTTCAAAAAGAAGAGAAAGCATTGCGTAAACGTCACAGGAGTTACGAAAAACTTCTGGGAATTTTATTAAAATTTAGAAACAATTGAAAAGTAGAAAGTTGCTAATAAATAAAACAAGAAAAACCCAAACTACGGCTTGGTTGTTATTAGCGTTTAATATGTTGAAAATCAACCATACGTGAAAACCCACAACTACGTCAATAACTCAAACTTTTCACTACTGGCACAATAAGGAAACCCCGCTGAATATCGCTGATGAATTGGAAAACCCTTGTTTTCTTCTTAAATAATATTTAAATTTGCATTTCTTCATCGTTTCATACCTGAACTCAAACATTTCCGTTAACGATGGAAATAATGAACTAATGTGGAACATCATTTGTTTTGAACGTCAGAATGAAGTTCGTTAATTGATGGAAACAGTTTAAGAAAAAGCTTTTAGAGAAAGCTCTTTCATAATAATAAAGTCCTAATAAAAGTTCGAGAGTTTGAGCCAGGGAGCACTAATAAGGTGTCTGCAAAGCTATGACAAAAACAATTCATTTTCATTAAGTAAATTAGGCGAAAACAGTTGATCGCTGTTGACATCCTAAAAAAATGATTCATTTTAGATCAGATTTGCCTTTTAGAATTCTAGAAAGTGTGATATAAATAAAATCAATGAAATGCAGAAATATGAGATTTTGCAGCCAGCTCTCTTCTGGAACCATTTCTAAAAAATTAAATAATTCATTAGTGAAGTGTGGAAATGTTTGAAAAGTCTCAAGAAATACTGAAATGGGTGATGGAGTATTAAGTTCAACCAAAGACAATATACTTTGGTTCAACTGTGCAACTGCAAAGTGAGATTTATTGTAAATATTGGTTATGGTCCAAGTGGGGTGGCAATGAAACAGGTGTACCAACTATTCCCGCTGTACACGCAGTTGTGGTGTGGGGTTTTAGGAAGTGCGCAGGCATTAAGAGGCAGCCATACTATCCCACAGTGTTGCAGCATTTGGAGCTGGCGCATTCTATGATATGAATTCAATTATTATTAGCTCATACGGTTCCGACTCTGGAACAGTCAGTAAATGTGCGACACAGGGTCCATAGGGGAATTTTGGCCGGTCGAATGTTTGTGTATGATGCATGTTTTATATTGGGCGGCGCCTGCGGCAGTGAGTGGCATCCCTACCATATGCATGTGCAATTCATTATACAAGATACTTCGGCAAAATTCCGAAAGGAGTACAGACACTTGATTTGTGTAGCACGAACATATGTCTATTTTAAATTTTTTTTGTTATCAAAACTAGAATAAACAAACAGAAGCTACAATTAACAATATGAAGAAACATCAAAAACGATGGAGAAGAAGAGTGACTTGCTCTTGCGTCCACCTAGTAAGTAGACCATGGATTCAGAAGCTACATATGCGGTAGTAGCGTTAATTATGGAAGCCTAGAATAATTTTTTTTCCCGGTGCACACATTTTTCACGTTAAGAAACTTCAATGATAAAAATATTGCCAAAAGTACAAGACGAAATTTATATAAAAAATATCTCACCTTTTTTCTATTTTATAATTTTTTATATATGTATCGTGTTTTTTTTAACAATATTTAATTTTAACTTCAACATAAATGATCAAAACGTAGCAATACAAAGTATTCACCCTTTTAAAACGCAGCTTCACGTTATCTAGCATGTTAATTTTCCCACCTGGCAAATTTTCCCGTATTTAATGATGTGGCATCTCTGTTGCTTTTGCTTTGCATGAGAAACAGAGATAACGCTAGCTACAAAATTTGCCACGCTGTTGATTACTGTAAACTGGCATCTCTGATCAACTGTTTTTGTTTGTGTTACAAGAATGAATTGTGGAAGACAAAGCGAAAGTGTAAATAAATTTTTAATAATTTATTAAAACAAATTAGGTAATAAAAAAGTGCAAAACATTTCTTTCAGATGAAACCCAAGCCTGTGCGTAAGAGACCTTACAGAAAGTGGAGCGAGCACGAGCAGCAGCAGTTGGTGAATTTCTTGCGCGGCAATCGGCCTATAGAAAAGCCGACTGCGCAGGCTTATTACAAGCGCTTCTTGGAGGCAGAAACCATAAAACTAGAGTGGTCACTTGTTCGCCTGAAAGTGAGGCACTGGCGCCAATGCTATAATAAAGCGCAATCTTGGCTAAACTCAACGGGAGCTGGCGCTGTGCAGGATGAAGAAACAACAAAAGGTAATTTACAAATGCATTTAATTTTCAATTTTACAGCATTTGATGTTTTTCAGGTGTACTTTCAAAGATGTGCCCTTTCTTCGATGAGCTGGAATACGTCTTCGGCTACAAGAAGTTTACATCCAATGACTCTGTTTTGGATACCGAAGACAACAGCACGTTCGATAGCTCAACAGTCGATGCAGTTGTTTTGGATGCTCTGAGCTGATTGTAGACTCAGTTGACGAAGGAAGTGTCACATCGTCAGAAGCCACGTGCAGTTCAACAAGGTCTGATCGAAAAGGCGTTTTTTCGAGAACACTTCTTGCACAGGCACTGGAATTTAATTCAGGTTTGGTTAGGTTCAAAAAACAAAAACTTGGAATTGTTACCAAAATGAAAGAACAGGAGCTGCTTATGAGGGAGAAAGAACATAAGCTGAAATACGAAACGTTTCAGTTCGAAAGGGAGAAATATTTAAAAGAGCTGAATAATGCAGAAGATGAAATCAGTAGTCAAAGAATAAAAATTTTGGAAATAGAAATGAAAGAGAGAATAGCTTTGAAAGACCTTGAAATGAAAGAGAGAATATCTTTGAAAGAGCTTGAAATGAAAGAGAGAATATCTTTGAAAGAGCTTGAAATGAAAGAGAGACTAGAAATGCAAAAAATGAAAATGCGTAAATAAAAATTTCATACAAAATGTTAATTTTTATTGTTTACGAAATGTACTGGTGGGTGCAGTTTTTAGATCATTGTTGTTATAAATTTCTTGTGGATAGTCGGTTTCAACTTCTTTTTCCGAGCTAGCGTCTTCGACAGGCTTGAAGTCTTGTAAAATACTATCAAAGAATATCAACGTAATAAGAAGTCCTATAAAGAAGAACAAAATATTTGATTTTCTCTTCACGTTACGAGTTAAGTGGGCGACACTACAAATCTTGATAACTACAGAATCATGAAAACTACAGAATTTTTAATTGTACACACACGGACTTACATACATATGTATGTATGTTTGCATTGCAAAATAAAAATAAAGAAAAAAGATGCACGTGTGTATGTACATTATTATTATTATTATATATACATATATAATTCTGCAGGTAGTGACTTCTAAAGGGTGCGAAACGTGAAATAAGAGCAAAGTAGACTTTTTTCAAATTTACATATCAATTTGAAATTAAAGCATAATTTCAATTTTCATTTGATAATGCTGTTCGCGATTTCTGTTCGCCTGTCGAAGTTTTAGTGCAAAAGTCACACACCGCTTGCATTTTGATGGCATATTGCTTTTTGCGAGGGAAGTAGAATTCGTGTTCTTTGATAGGAGATTCAGCTAATCTGATCTCGGTACCATCGACATAACCTTGCATATTGGAAGTTCATCCATGGTTTTTGTGACAATTTCTCTCTAGATGGCCAAAACAAAAAAGTGGGTTTTAAATTTATCAGAGTGGCGATGACTCGTTCTATTACTTGGATCACTGTTCCTCAGGCGCCACATCAACGGTGAAAGCCATCAATATATATTCGTCCTCATCGTCACTGCCTACAAGTAAAGCACTCAAGAAAGGCTCTTAGAGTACTGATAAGATGTACATACTCGAATCATGGACCGCTATATGTCCAGTATATTTTTTTAACAAAGTGCGTTTAATAACTCTTGCCATTGAAGCGAGGCATTTTTCTTTCAAAATTTTTCCCACAATACTTTTCAAAATATTCAATGGGGCGCTCATAGTATAACTGTTTTTTTATGGAAAGTTGTCACATGAAATTTTCCCACAAACTGAGTACTTTATATGTATGTATGTGTGCAAGGTCATGTTCGACAGGAGAGAATACAAATTTGTTGCTCTTCGAAGTTCCATCACCGTACGAAAGTATTCCACTACGGTGGGATGCCGTCCGTCCGGCAACGGGACTGTTAATATGCCAACCGCGAATGAGAGATCAAAGCGAATGCGGAATTGAAATTTCAATTTTTAAGCTTGGCTCTAATTTTGACACCCCGGCAAAACAAGCAAATCAGATAAGTACACGGAATAATAGTATCGCTACACTGGAGCTTTAATTGACTGTAGGTGTCTACTGCCCAAAATTGATTAATCGGCTGGTTAAAACGGAAATAGTTAAGTAATTTCTTTCTTGAGCAGTTTTACATATATTTTTTTTTATACATATTTATCCATTATTTTCATTAGTGCTTGGTCTACTTCCGACCAAAGTAGCGTAATAATTCCTTCGATAATAAAGTTTTTTTTTTTTTTACAAATTATGTGCGTTCCATCCATAAATATTTCAGTGATATCGTTTAATTTTTTCTCATTAAAAAATAACCCAAATTGATTGATAACAAGACACCGACCCACCGTCGGTAAGAAAATTATGTGTTAATGTAGAGTAAGTAAACGAAGTCCGTCGAAATACATAAGTTCAAATAAAAGATAACCTACATTTCCTAAAATAACCAGCATTGCAACTACGGAATCTTATCACTCCCTTGATATGCTAACTCAGGATAAAAGAACGAGGAAGAGTTTTAATTATTCTATTTCCCTCAGTAAATTTACGGAAAATAGTGTAATTATTATGTTGGCCCAAGTAATTTTTTTAACAATCTGCATGATAAAAATCTATAATTCATGGAGATCGGAGAATTCTTGCATTGAAATTAGATTAAAGATAATCTATGTATATAAAATAAAGTGGCAAAACTTCCTGTTCGCATACTCCTCCTAGACGGCTTGCCCGATTTCAATGAAATTTTCAGGGGTGATTGGGGTCTGTGTGGAGGGTGCACATAAGAAATTTCATGTGTGTATCTTTGCACGAAGGGGACTAGTACCTCCCATACAAATCACAAATTAAAAAGCCATTATTTCTGCTCCGGTTAACAGTATGTGAACAAAATTTGGTACGTCGATTAATTATACATATTCTAACTGCTGTTGCAAATATGGGCGGGATTGGACAAAGGGGCGTAGTACCTCCCATACAAATCACAAATTAAAAAGCCATTATTTCTGCTCCGGTTAACAGTATTTGAACAATATTTGGTATATAGGTTTAGTGTACATATTCTAAGTGCTGCTGCAAATATGGGCGGGATTGGACGAAGGGGAGTGGTACCTCCCATACAAATCACAAATTAAATATTGTTTATGCCTGCTCTATGTGGCTTGCTCACGCGTCGGAAAACCTTCTTTTTAATCGTTTACGCACCAGCTGGAAAAACAAGAAAAATTATGTATCCCACAGCACTTCAATAAATATAAAATTGTAACGAAACGCTGCAATGTCACAATTTTTTCGAAATGAACAAAATCAATAAAATGTATCAAAATGAATTGAATATTTGTATAATATCCTTCCTTCAAATTTATTTATTTAAACTACTCATCCGATTTCAAAAATTCTTTGACCAGCTGAATGCTACACCCCCCTACAATTCAGGGGTAGCGAAGCGCACCGGGTACAGCTAGTGTATGTATATAAATGTTCATTAACTCTTCAAAAACTCATGTCAACAAAATAATTCCCAAAGCAACTATTTTAGAATTAAACTTATTTCCAATTAAGAAAAGTATAAATGGATTTAACTAAATTCTTTGAAAATTTTTTTTTTACTTTACTGTGCATTAACGTTTCCCATGCTCAACTCCGGCGAAAAAAATTTGCAATTTTCCCGCGCTTATCTTAATGACGCTTCTTTTCCACTCAATTTCACGTGCCGCGACGCTTTAGTATTGAGTCAACTTGTGCAAATTCACTCACACATAAAAGCACACACCGCGCCGACAATATGAACACGCCACGTAAAACAAAAGCCTAATTTTATGCTTCAATAATTGTTAAAAAAAAGCAGCTGCCACCCTACCCGCCCCAGACGAGAGCGCAACGAGCTCGCACAAGAATGAAATGTAAACACAAAAGGAAAAAATGCACAACGAGATCGAGCTCGCTCGTCAAATTTTAAGCAAAAGTTCCGCAGTCAGTGGCGTGGCTATATTTGAATAATGTTAATCTTTTCTCCATTAATTTATTATTTTTAATTAATCATTCAATTATTTTATATGTTCTAAGGTAGTAATAAAAAGAAGAAGAATCGCTTTTATAGAAATTAATTTCACATATTTTTGGGCTATTTTCATACTAGTTTGAGGAAACTGCTTGCATATGAGTTTCAGTATTCGTCGTGTAAACTATGAACCCCAACACGAATTGCCAATTAAGATTTTAGTGAATATTTAATTTGTTTATTTGGTGACATCTAACATTTTGATCTAAACACCCTGCCCGACTCAATGTCCTACATATATAGGGATGGGCGATTATTAAAATTAATCGACTAATTGCGAATAAACGAAGACGCGTACTACAACGAAATGGCATCAGGAGATCGCGAATCTAATATTAGTTAATTGGATGAATCTATCAGGATTTATGATTAGTTAGAAGTTAGTTATTGGTAGGAATATCCGAAGTAATGGATAAATTACACTGAGAGAAATACCTATCATTGGAACATTTTATTGATGACAAAGCCTCGACTTTTCTTGAGATGGGTTCGGAGATGGCGGATCAGTTAAATCAAAGGTTAGACTTATAAACTTGCCAAGGTAAGCAGAATTGCTGCAAGGAAACTTCAGATATAAGAATGTGAAATGCAAATGTACAATATATGGGTGCTTCAAGAGAGATACTCGAAAAGGATGTTATAAAGCAATAATTTACAACAATGGTTGGGAGGCTATAAATGGAAGGTACCAGCCTCGCGATATGTTCTGTTTCTTGTCAAAAGAATCACAAAAAACATGAACGGTCATTTGAAAATTACTGTTGGATTTTGATTTTAGGCCAAAAGAATAGCAAAATTATTCCAGAGTTTGTTACCTAATAAGTGTATACTGGGTGGAACCTATAAGTGACTGATATCTGAATATATGTATACTTGCTGGCATGTAGGATTTGTTATTCAAATCCTTACACGCGATCGTTTCAGTTGATTTCAGCGTTTCAGGGACGCACGGACAATCAAACCATTTTCCAGCTCCTTTGTATTTGCCTCGGACACAGTAGGAAAAGGAAGATTAATATGGAAATATGTTTGATTTGGAAAAAGAAGAGTGATAAGTAAAGCTGAAATATTAGCAAATTCTTCAGCATTATCTTAAGCACAGGACGGTTTGGTAATTGTATGAAAAGGACGAGGTCGGATAGTGTCACAAGGGACCCTACTAGTCCAGGAAACAACACGGAAACGAGTACGAAAATAATTGGGTTTGCTTAATAATCATTGAATTGGTTTAACATACAAATGGGGGTTGGTCAAATAATCGATTGATCGATTGAATCACCTCATCCTTGGCCCATAGAATATTTCTCTAGCACTATCAATTTCCTTATATTGATCGATTGAATCACCTCATCCTTGGCCTATAGAATATTTCTCCAGTACTATCAACTTCCTTATACTATTATATAGCGATACATGAGGAGATTAATTGCCAGGACATAAGACAAATATATTTCTATAAACGTTCGTTTCCGAGATTTGATTGGTATTTACAGGAGTGTCATCTCAAATTGGGAGTGGGAAGTTTATTAATTAATCCCCTTCCCGAGAAGAAAGTGTGTGTGTATTGTCAAAGGCTTTAATCTCGTTTTAATCTCCTAAAGTGAACATAATCTGCCTTACTTCTAACTTACTTACATGCCAACTGTATTTGGTTAGCATACTTCCATATACTAAGGTACTTACTTGACAATCTGTCGACGCTCTCGAAACGCCCCTCCACCTTCGAGCGCAACGAATCCAGGTCGAATGGTGCCGCAAGGCCATGATCAACGCTCCGTGATTTGCTCCTGTAAATCGACGCAGGAAAAGAGAAGAGAAGAAAACAAATACGTTAAAATGGTTTGGAGGCAGTTGCTAGCCGCCGGTGGCAGCACATGATCTCTGCTTGGCAGTGTGTGGAAATAACCGCAAGTAAATAGACACAGGCGCTGAAATAGAGAAGCGTTCTTATCTTTTGTTCAGTTTTTGCTGTTGTTGTTGTTGTTGCTGCTAAATCCGTAAGATTGATTTATTGCACGGCCCAGCCCAGGCCGCGCCTGCCTTAAATGGCGAGCGAGCAACCGCTACGAACGCAATCAGAGATGCACAATTCACAATTTTAATCGTTTTTTAATTGATTTGATTTTTTCACTTGGAATATTTTTCCATTGTTTTGTTGTTTTTTTTTTATTTTATGAAATATTTGTAATTTTTATAGCCTTAAAATGTATTGAAAATAAAATATCCGAACGAGACACAAACGTCGCATGCGTGTCGTCGCGAGTGCGTTTACACACCGCATCAAAAGAACGCATTGGATTTGGTCGGAGCCGGTTCAGGAGTGGGCGCTTCGGGGCCTTACTTTATCAGCAATAATCGCTTTATTATGGTAGTGTTTAAGGTAGTCTGTCCCGATCAATCGCAAAGAATACGAGAATGTATTATGAAGTGTTTCCAGTTTACTCTGGATGTTCCCAAGTTACATTTTGACGTGGCGGCAGGATAACAAAAATTTTGATTGTAGAACACGAACGAAAAAACGAAGCCCGTTTCTATGATAATATCTGATTATACGAGGAAATGCTTACTTTGTTCGATTGAGAATATGGTGGGGGCATATACACAAATCGGGTGTTTTACTTGACGATTTGTTGTTTGAGGTTTAAGTCCGAATTTTCTGGTTCGTAAGCTAAATAGACTAAAATGCTACCTTCCAGAGGGAACGGCGAAGCTAACGGTGCATCGGCCACGAGTTCCAATTTGGTGTAGTTTGTGGCCGCCATGATACGCACTATTCAGTACTCGTAGGCTTGCGGATCCCGCTTTCCCAATTCCGAAGCTAAGTTTCCTAGCTACCCAATTGACGTTAGCGATCCACAGAAAACCAGAGAAGGAATCGTGTATTAAAATACTGTTAGGGGCCCCAATTCGCGTTTGCCCGAGGATCGCACCTTGGCTAAACAGCCCCGTCGTTTAGTGCGAGTCTACGCAATTTCGTTATACTCGTATTTGTTGTTGGCGTTTCGTTTACTGGCAGTTGTTCAATGACAGAATTGCTTCGTTAAACGCTCTGCCGCTCGCTCGCTGTCCTTTGCATACTTTCCTTGAGCGCTAATTGCTGTTTTACTATAATTTTCAAGCGGTTGAGGTGTCAAAAATATGTTTGAGTTTCTTTCCTTTTTTGTGTTTTTGCTCTTAAATGTTTCGTTCCATTTTGCGTCGCAATTTACTCGATATAAAGTCGCATATATATATTCCCTTTGTAGAATAAATATTTTGTGTCTTTCGCCGTCGCTTTTTGACTGGCAGTCATTTTCGACAGTTCAAAATAGAATTTGCTGCAGCGCGTTTCAATTTCCTTTAAAATTTCCGGTGTAGAGACTTTCTTTGTGTGCAGGTGATGGGGGAAAATATCGGAGAATATTTGAGAAGGAGCCCGATGGGGAAGCAAGAAATGTGTGCTCGAATGCATTTAATAAGTTTCTAAATAATGGACTCTTAAATACTGGAAATTGATTGAATGTTGAGTTTTTTTAGTGCTGCCAGTGGCGGATCCAGAACTTCACCAAGAAGTCAGGTTTAGCGATTTTGTTTGCAACATTTATAAGAAAGGAAAATTCAATACTCAAAGTTGTTTTATTAATTGATTGCGTAGCCAAGTGACGATGAGAGTATAGCATTGGAACTTCCTTTCCATAGGACTCTTTCTTCTGTTGTGTTACATACATTGTGCCAAAGCTGCATGATTGCCTTCGCAATCTGCCACCTGCAATTGATACACTAACGATGTAATTTCGAACAAGAAAGCGGATCAGTGGCTCTAGAACACTGTCTTCAGACTGTTAGAATTTTCTCTGTTCATGTCTCCGCGGGCTTAGCACTCTCCGGATATGAAATACTGAGGGAACTTTCTAGGGAACTTCAGAAACTCCTTGTGAAATCTTGGTACACAGTTACGTTTTGTCTCTGTGACTGTTCTTTCAAGCATCACTACGATGACAATTGTTCGAGCACGTAACGGAACTAAGTTCTGAACAGCTCTGTTGGCATGTTTTACATACCATCGTCATTTACTCAGGAAATAAAGGGAAAGAGTTATGTAAACCAATAAATCTGCCATTGACTTTTTTTGACCGAAAATATCTTCGTTCTGAGCATTGATCACTGTGTTAGTTACGTTCATATGTTGCATAACACCGTACAATATATGTATTTATCAATTGAAAGTAATACAGACTGTTTTTTCAAATCTCAACGACGTTAGTTCCACAGATTTCTGTTTATGCGGCTGAACTCTCCATATGGTTCCTGTTATATTTCATAGATATGGCTGCAACAGTTTCCTATTTATAGAGGAACATTTTCAGTGGTTCTTGTGTAGAATAACTTATATAGACATTGTTTCAATAGTTGGAGAACTTTCTATTTGGTTCCTGTCCATCAAATCCTGTTTCAAATCATGTTTTAGCGAAGTTGCTCCAATAGTCTTCGTTATTAGGACAACATGTTTCAATGGTTCTTGAATATTTCATCTCATACTTATATCACTGATGTGGTTCCACAGTTGTTCGTTAATCTTGGGAGAACTTTTTATTGCTGCCATTTGTATTCCAAGTTTCACTTAAGCTGCTTTCAACAGATTTTTATTGCATTCGGACGAACTTTTTCATTGACTGGTTTCTGACGCGGC
This sequence comes from Clusia tigrina, assembly GCA_920105625.2. Taxonomy (NCBI): domain Eukaryota; kingdom Metazoa; phylum Arthropoda; class Insecta; order Diptera; family Clusiidae; genus Clusia; species Clusia tigrina. Next base: position 30,287,757 of record OV050031.1, on the reverse strand, counting down.
AACTATTTTTTTTTCATTTGTCCAGCTTTTGTTCTTTCCTGGATTGAACAGTTTTCGGTCAATGGGATGAACTTTTCAGAGGTTCTTCGTAAATTTAACATTCCTTTCACATACCTTCAACTTACTTTTGGATGAACTTTTCCTACTCGTATGATTCTGCCAGTATTATCTCCTATTCACCCCACAATTGTTTATTCGATTTCCCTCAAATTTGAAACGGTGTTTGTCTATGTTGTTCCATCTCGCCGACACTTTCCTCCTCCAGTTTTCTTTCAATCTCTGCCTATCTTCTTATCTCATATCTTTTGGACTTGTAAGCTCCCTCCTCCCTGATTACTGAGTAAATTTGTTAATGGACGCATAAGAGCACGCCAGGAAACAGTATAATTTGAAAGTAATTCTCGTCCGGCTAAGACAAAATAATCAGCCAATGATGTTGCCTATTGACGTCATTTTTGTGGCTTTCGTAGTCTGTTTTTAGTTTTTGATTTTTGCCATTTCCGTTGCATTTTTGTGCAGCTCCAATGATAATATTTCCTTTTGTTTGTGCTTGTTTTTCGTTTCTATGCAAATCCACTCAAACCGACTGAACTTGAATTTAAAATTAGCCAGCGAAGCTTTTATGCAAATAAATATTTATAATTATATTTCTTTTATTTATTTAAATTGTGTTTTTCCCATTCTGCGGATTCGCAAATTTGCATAACGCACACTTCTGCGCTCGCAGAGTGCATGTAAATGTGTGAATTAGTCGCCCACCGTAAATTTGATGGAGTTAATTTGTTTTTTGTTTATTAAAATTTTATAGAGATATTTGCTACTGTGTTGTTATTTGGCGCTGATGACGCTTATGGCGGCAGCGCTTAGTGGCAGCGGCAAACGCCACCAATTTTAAGTTCGTGATTGACTTTATTGGTGATCTAAATATTGATTAGAATTCCGCGAGCGTTGTGCGTGAAATTTGGTTTTATTTATTTATTTTGTTTCTGTTTTTGTTTTGTTGCTCTTTTGACGCATGTGTGTGGCACAGTGGGCAAAATGCGTCAAAGTTGATCGTACACATTTTTGTTTATTATTATTATTATTATAATTTGTTTGTTTTGTTTATATTTTTGATTTTATTTATTACTGATTAAAATGTTTATACTTTCAGTCTGAATCAACGGTTTATGAGAAGTGCTGCTACTACAGAGGTACGAGAGAGGGATAGCGAGAGAGAGAGTAATGTGTCACCTAAAATTTGTTGATACTTTTTTGGTTAGTTCACTCCATTCATCATTTCCCCATACATTTTAACACTGTGAACTGAAATATGTTGAATTCATCATAAAAAAATGTGATTTATTTGAACTTTACTTTCGGTTCAAACTGGAGATTCTTTCATATTCCTCTTACGCGATTTTCCTTTCAATTTTCTGGAATCTATCTAATTTTGGGCGGGATTATTTCAACACGTTTATTGAAGTATTTAAAGATTATATTTTGATCTGAAATATTTTTGATCATGTGTTATAAATTCCTCTTTCGGCACTATTTCACGTCTCACCTTTGAGTTTTATTTCGTTTTTGTGTGCACCATTTCAAATTTGTGTTCATTTGTGGGTAGTTTCTGAGTCCGCTATCAATTTGGGGGAAGAGGGCATTTCAGCAGGGGTTTATTTGTATGTTTCATTATATATAATAATCGAAACTTTTCCAACCACTAACTAAGAATTTCGCCAAGGACTTATTCAATTCTCATCGAGATGTCTTCAAACTTATTGGGGATTCTTTCTTGAGATTGAGCTTCAAGGAAGAGTTTCCAAACAATTCTGCTGTTTTATTTTATAATAAAATAAAGCATCATTCTTCTTCATCTGTTTATTTTGTTCATTTATCTATCTATATATTTTTTATTTTGTTATTTATTTATATATTGTTAATCGATTGTCGACCTCCGGCTGGAATTTAGTTATTATATAATATTCGCTTTATTAATTATTTACTATTTCAGTACTTTATTTTTGTTTTTTAACATTTATTTTAGTTATGAATTTGACAATTTCTTTTCTTCTGATGTCAATTGATTTATTTGTGTTTTGTATTTTTTATTGGTTACTTGGAATAATTTCATTCTTCATTTGAGGTTTATTTCCTTATGAAACAAGGCATAACGCTGATGTGTTTCTCGATAAATTTTATTTGTAATTTTTTATACCACTTCATCGCTCTTTATTGGAGTTGCTCAATTTTTTTTATATTACTTTATTTTATTAATTACTTTCTTTATTAATTCATTTAAACTACTTTTTATTTATTATGTGGTATATTTAAATTGTATTTAATTGTTTTATGATTTATTTAATTGGATCTGTTTTAATTTTGTGGGTTTTTTGCATTGTGGATAATTTTATTTATTTATTCTTTATTGTGAAATAAGTTTTAAATTTATTACAAAATTTAAATTTTCAACTATTGGGTTTATTCGATTTTTAGGTATTTTTCAATCGTTCTCGGTTGAGTTCCTTGAGATTGTCATTTCTCAGCAGTGTTAGTTTTTCTAATTTACCAGCAAGCGTAAACAATTTCCAATACGAGGCTGCTAATTTGGTGGCTGCTGAACTGGCGATTTTAAACACCGTAGGTGCGCATTTGACTTCTATTAGAACAGGCCAAGTTTAAGTCTATAAATATGTTTATCAATAATTCTGAAGTTGATTTATTGTGTGTACGAGCATTCGCATCGGGCTACCATATAAGCAACGGAACTTCGTCATTATATGCGTTTATTGCTTCTCTTCTGCTTCACGCGACGAGGCGTATGAGTAACTTGCAATTCCAGGTCTCGTTTAGAATCATGAATTATAGCAATGCGTTTAACATTTTTAGAGTGTATCATAAAAATGTCAAAACGTTTTAGATACACTCACCGTGCGGCAATTTGGAGAACATTCTCGCTGACATTAATATTAATAATTTAAATTTGAACGGTTGTGTGTCTCGTCTGTTTGTGTGTTTTTTTGTGTGTTGGTGTGAGTGATTCTGTGTATGACTTTGGGCGTTTGTCAATGTGTGTGTACGCGGTCGATATTGTTGTGAAGGTACTTTCAATTTTTCTGATTGACAAAATTAATTTCCGCAAGTCTCATGTCATGTGCCGCTTTCAGCATTCAGCGATACGACACAAGCGAACTGGAGATATGCATTGATGGCTCGTTTTTAATTTTCTTGCGGGAATTGCAGCTCACGTGTGTGGAGGAAATTGCAATAGAGGAAATAAAAATAATAATTTAAAAAGTATCTTCGCTTAATTAATACAAATTCGGAGATAGACTGTGAAAAACAAAAATTAATTTTGATTGTCGAGGTCTACGATTTCTGACAGGCAAACGCGCATATACTAAGGCACAGAATAGAATAGTCGAATAGAGATTTCTTAGAATCAAAGACTGGGACCCTACTAAGAAAATTGTAAATAGCTCATTGATGTACTCGAATAGCAAAATGCCTCCCAAGGCTACCACACAAGTCCTTCAACATTTGAGTAATACCCAGTAAGAAATGCGTCAGAAGCAAAAGTGTTGTTCTTTTACTTTGTTGAAAAAATTATTCAAAACTTGTCCACAAACTGAGATATGATCTGCTAACACACCAATAAGGCCAAAGTCTTCATAGATATGCTGGAGGAATTAAATAAGTTTTGAGACTCATTCATACATATATTAATAAGTGAGTCTGTGCACATTAATTCTCCAACTTTATTCCAGATAAGTTCAATGAACTTGGCTCACCATTGCTACTACTATTCCAGCCAACATAGGTGTTCTCCAATGCCCTTAATAAAGGTGGCTAAGTTACGAAAAAAACTCCAATGAAAACCCACGGAAATAATATGATATAATGCGCAATACGCACAAGCAAATTTGTTTCGTCATACTTGTCAGGTATTTTCCTCTCTATCTGCTGGTATTGCTATATAGATATGCAAGTTTTGTAGGTACATTTACATCGAAGAAACAAGGAAGTATATATGCGGATCAGACATATGCGTCGCCAACAAAACAATTGACTACTTTTAACTTAAACAAGTCGTGAATCGAAATCAATAGCGTTAATCTAATCTAATCTAGTAAACTAATACCCCATAAATCCCGTAATCAGAGATTTTTATTGTATTATCGAAATAAATTGTGGTTTATGAGCTAATATTGGATCAACTGGAGTTCTGGTATAGTAAGCTATTGAGTAAACTAAAAAACAGATACAATAATATTTAACTATAATAAGGTAACTGATGACCATTTTCTATATCTCCACCGGTCGCGACTGGAACGAGGGACAGGAGTAGCAATAATGAAACTTATGAAACTATGCCTCAACTTTTCTGTTTTCTTGCTTTGAGCTGAGTACTTTCTGCATAGTCTTTGGTTGTGTCCGTCAGTGTAATGCACAAAGAGCATGTGTAGCTTTACAACTGTCGTATTTGCATATAAGGGGTGCATCGCCGTGAAAGCTTCATTCATGGGCAGTTATACAATTGTGGTATCCGTCATTTGTATACTAGCTGCATCACTGTGAAAGCTCAGCCATGAACAGTAATACAACTGTGGTATCTGTACACGAAGTGCATCACTGTGAAAGCTTCATCCAATGGACAAAGACGTGCAACAAAAGCTTCACACAAATACGTATGGTCACTCGATTTGTGTGTTGGGCACTGTTCTGATGTGGATTTGCTAAGTTCACAGTAATAAAAGCTTTCAGGTTTTTAATAGTGATAATAATCGTCAGTGAATGCCAAGTAAACTGAGGTCGTATCGTCTGCCAGTGACGTGTTACGTAAAAAGCTCTTTTTACTACATAAAAAGCTTTCATCTATGTGAACATTTTTAATAAGCTTTTTTCACATACAAAAGTAACTTTTTACTAGAGAAAGTAATTGATCGTGGAGCACATAATTCGACCCCCACATTTGCTTGAATTCTCGTATTCCCAGAAAGCTATTCCTATCTCTTTTACCCCGCTACTAACAGAGGGTGGGTTTCAAGCGTATCGCGAATTGCCCAACTAAGATATATATTATATATATTATTTGGAATTCCTGTAATGATACCAACTAATGACATCATCAACTGTGCTCTGAACCACCTGTCAACAAACTCTTTTATTTGGACGAGAAAGACAGATACAGGTATGAAGGAGACGACATTACTCATATGTTATGTTCATTCAATGCTGCTACAAATTTTAAATTGCGGAAAACTGTAATTGTGTGAAATATTCGCATTAAAATCAGATACGGGTGTTCACCACGAACTTTACTAGCAGGGCAAGGCTGGGCACACCTCAGATAGTTTGTCCACATCTGTTGTCTCTGCTACCGTGGCTGCCACTTGAGCATGTTATAGATAAATCTTTCAATGTTGAACTGAAGCACTTAAGTTGTTAAATGAAAATAGAAACAATAATTTATTATCAGTAACATGCTCGTACAAGTTGACATCGTGAATTAAGATTATCAGAAATGATATAAATAACGGCACACTCAAATCGAGGTGGCAATTCATAATAACCTAAACCTAGTTGGGTAAGAGGTGCAGCAGCACAGCTAGGAGGGGAGCTGGGACTGTCTTCAGACCTAAGCTTAAGATAAAAGCGTATAATTGATCTGATACGAGTATAACCCATAGGCACGTCTTGAAGGGCAGTGTCAGGGTATTGAAGAAAATGGGTCGTCTTCGGTAGCAGTAGAAGGAGAAAGAATTATACACTTGATTTCCACAGTTGGACATTTTTAGGGAAACTACTCTGTGGAGGGTTTAACTCAGTCAAATACTGTTAATTTATATGCACTTATAGTGGGGGTCGGAGGTAATGTTATGAATGAATATTTCACAAAATTTTCACAACCGAAATATCTCTCTAAAATGTGAATCCAAAAGATCTCATATATCAAGAATATTGTAGTGTACCTCACTAGCGTACGCTGACGACCACACAGTAACACAAGCATACTGTGTATTCTTATATGCCGGGCATAATATTGTTAGCGCAACTATGCTCAATGCTTATTGCTGAATATGCTTTGTACCACAAAACGACTCAGGCAGGCTCTGTTCAATTCCGCTCAATGCAGAATGCTGAATTTGCTATTTTGGCAGTGCAAAGACAGGGGTCGCGATCACTAGTGCAATGTAAACAAAGCGTGCTTGACCATGACGCTCGTTAATTCGACATTTGAGTGATATTTTGAAGATATGTTTAATAGGAATAATTTATGTTCAATAGAGTAAAACAAAATATGTATCAAAATGATATAAAAGGCCCGTCGAGCCGGATAAAGTTCAGAATGAATCTGAACGTTTAAGTTAGCATAACTGCTCTAAACTTCATTTCTTTCTCCGTGCTCTCAGTTAGGCTTAGCTTAAAGAACTGCACCAACAATATTTTGACCAAGGGCAAACCCTGCCGGTCATAAACTTTGCTGAGGTCGCATATTCGCTTCGCTAGGAACTTTTACTTTACAGAAATATACCACATGGTGATCCTGCGTACCGAAGCATACTACATATAAATCCTGCCTACATAACCTAACCAATGGCATGGCATTCCTGTCTATCTAGCGCATAGTACTACTTGACGATCCTACCAAGCTCACATTATAATATCACATGGCGATCCTATCCCACCCTATAAATCATAGCATAATCCATTACAAGGTGATCCTATCCCACCCTATAAAACATAGCATAATCCATTACAAGGCGATCCTGTCCGACTCTATACAACACAACATAGCCCATTAAATGGCGATCCTACAAGCCTAACATAATCCATTACAATATACTCAAGCATTCCTTTTACGTAGTGTCGGTACATGAAACTTCGGGAGATAGTAAGAGATCTAAGTCGATTTATTATGCATGTGATGGAATAGGTCGTCATATAAAAATGTCTGCTTGCTCAGTTGAATGTGTATGTATATTAATCTCCCAACTTTACTGGGTTACTGTGGTCCATTTCGGGACCTGGTTGGACGTTGTGAACTTGATAGTTGAAATCTTTTGGTGTTACAATGGATCTTTTTGGGACTTTAGTTGCATCTAATTCTCACCTTTGCGGGCTGTCTACGAGTGTTTTCAATCGTGACTGCCAAGAGAATTGTGTTTTAGACAACTCTTTCCAGGCATTTCGTTGTTGTCGAGGACTTGTTTATTATATTTTATTTATAAATTTGAAATGATTTTTTTTTAATGGAAAAGTTGATGGTGTTATTTTCATTAAAATTTGTTGTAATTGCAGATTTGTTGTATTTTATTTTGTAATTTTTGAGGATATTTTTTAATTATTATTATCATTATTTAGTTTCTGTCTTTTTTTCTTTTTCTTTCACTTTTTTATATATCATAGTTTTTTTTATAAATTTTCTTCTTTTAATTTTGAGATATTTGAATTGTGAAATAGCTGAACCGATTTTGCACTGAAACTGAGTCAGTTTCTCCAAATATAAAACCCAAAAAAATGCTTCGGCGTTTATCTCTGTTTTAACTGCGGTTATTTCCACTGAAATTTGATAATGGTAGCAAATGTTCATTAATAGCGAATAATTTATGGTTTAAACTTATAATAGCATTATTGGTAAGTATAAATAATTATTGTGTTTATTGATAAACAAACAAAAAGTCAATTGATTGCATTTACAAAGGCTGCACATGCTTACTGGGCATGCTTACATAAATAATTATAGAGTACAATTTACACGGAGAAACATTGAAATACAATAATGAAACACATGCAAATTTCAAGCAACTTTTTAAAAGTATTTACATTTTTACTTAAATTTAAATTGTACTTAGTGTAAAAATGAAAGGAATTGGGTACTTACCTACGCACGGGCACGGACAAATTGTCAACACTGCGCGACATAAGAGACACATCTTGACTAGCCCTACGAGACCTATTCACACGCGAGTGTCAAATTGAGTCATGAAAAAAATAAAATTAGAAACAAAAATAAAAACAAAAGCAAAAATAAAAAATTAAATCAAATTAAGAGGAAGAAACAAGTAAATAGAAGACAAAACTGAGAAAGACTGAGTCTAAGCAACAAAATGCTAACTACGGAATGCGAAGAGATACTCCAAGAGATACTACGAGATCAGCTACAAAGCTTAAATTAATATAAAGGCGAGTATAGCAGCATTTTAGCAGCATTTTAACAGTTTTTAGGATAGTTGTTGTTGTTGTTATTGTACCTTGCACCATAATCAATTATATGTGGGGGAATGAATACTAGCAACTAAGGCCTTCGACTCGCGAAGAGAAAGAGATCTCGAAAGAAGCATTTTTCAGACCATGCCCGGGGCCTTTCAGGACAGTAGAGATACATTTGTAATAAAAGAGATACATTTGTGATACATGATGATTAATTTAAAACCACAATCCTTAAAGCGGCAATTTTATGGAAACTGTGAGTGTATCAAGAAAAATAGTTTTTCTTTGCTGAAAATATTTCTTAAGGATTTTTGCCAGCTCCTGGTTTCAAGTGACACGAAAGGAAGCTGCAATGAACTTGCCAAGAACATGGTTTTATTCAAAGCATGCTTCAGCAGCAGGTGCAGAAATAAGAGAAATACTTTTTTTTTTACTTCCATTGCAATTCGTGATGCCTCACAAATTTAGCCAGTTTGCTGGGAATGCTCCACTTACACAGTGAAAAAACATTTGCGGAGGTGGCGCGATTTACGCGGAGATAAGGTAACGAACTGCGACATGAATTGTGTAAAGCACCTGAAAATAAATCTTATCTCGAAATTCCTCAAATTGATGTCTTTTACAGGTAATTTTGTTAATACATAACAAGACGCTAATGCGTCACTTCAACAAGGACTGGAATCTGTTGTAATAAAGTGTTTGATTGTGTAACAAATGAGCACCTCAGGGACCTTTCACATTTTCAATGTTTTTCTAAGTTACTTTTGAAATTAGTTTTTGAAATGAAATGATTCCAAATCCGTGTCGAAATTGTTAAAAGTCAACGCAAAACTGGATTTAGGAATAAAGAAAGCCCAAAAATGGTTAGTTTAATAGGGACCAGACCAAATCCTTTTACAGATTTAAGAGAAGCACAATTATGGAGCTCATCGGAGCATGAGACTTTAATTCCTTTAGTTGAATGTAAAGTGGGTTATTTGTTATAGATACGATTCAAGACAGCACACTGATTTCCTGACTCTTACATTGCAAAGTTAGGAAACATATTCCTGCGATATATCCTCAGAATTAAGGGGGATGTAACTGTATTTATTATGTTTATTGTAAATGTAAAAATCATGTTTATTGTAAATGTAAAATCAATCGAAAATAATGTCCAGCTGTATATATGGAAATTAGTTGGAAACATGTGCTTGAAAAATCCAACGACAATCGCTACAATGCCACACACGGGACACAGGCTGACCAAAATAATGTGGTAACTTGCAGGACGAAATAGACAATTTTTGGAATGAATTGAAGCTCGCGCAAGAAACCGTACTAAATGAAAAAGTTTCGTTGTGGTCCTATGCTGCATGAGTATAAACAGGATTTAATGAAGATCTGTCGGTAATAAATATTTCCTGAAAGCCACACATGATGATACTTTTCATTTACTCCGTTTATACAAGTATATAGAGTTTTATTTTAATTTCCATGATTAGAAGGGAGACAAAATACAGCCATCGGGGATGCAAAATGTCCTTCAAGGGCTACAGTTCACTGCGAGATACCCAAATTGTCTATAATATCCTTGAATATAATTGGAAAACAGGATGGGGAATTGGGTTGATATGGCAGAAAAAATCATGAAGTAATCATCGACGTCTTAATGAGGAAATAGTTCACCCTCTACTTGGAATACTCTCTCCTTTATATTTTTGGATTTGCAGAATAATTGAAGCATTTTTTATATAAAGTAAATATTGAAGAAGCCGTTCCAGTTATTAAGGCATTCGTATCTGCTGTAATAACCCGTCTCGCCCCCTGCTCCGTGCCCCTTTTGAAATCAAAATAATTATATAAAAAAACATGTTTTCATTTCATTAACACATTTTTATGGCCAATTAACACCGAATCAAATGAACTGTGAAAATGTGCCAAAAAGCATGCGAAAAGGTTCTGCTGCCTCCCTGCCTGCCTGCTAGGCTGGTTGGATGCTCGGTTGTTGGTCTGTTGGGCTGTTCTCGGGCCCTTGCCGGCATAATTCGTTAATAAAAATGTTTTAATTAAATTTTGATTTATGTTATTAATTAGCAGAATACAAAGTAGCGCAATGTTGGAGCGCACATCAGTCCAAAGGGGGTTGGGGGATAAACAGAAATTTATCACTATTTACACAATAAATTCGAGTTTATTGAAAAAAAATCAATGAAATAAAGAACGCTTTTCATTTATGGAAATTATCATTTTGACTTTAATTGTAAGTAAACAAAGAATGCGTGGAATGTAAATGAAGCGAGACGACGCGTAGCACTGATTACGGCCATGGTGAAATCACTCAAGGTGACGAAAGTTCAGCGAGTGAACTCGTGTCAGTGAAACGAGAAACCAAATTAGAGAGTGTGGATTTTATGACCAAATTTTAGTCAACAGGAAAAGTAGTGTCAAAAAAGAAACAGAGCATTAAATTGCGAGTTCATTGCTGTCAAGAAATTTGGCATCAGAAAGTAGAGTGAATTGATAAATTCATGGTAGAATAAAAGTAGGTAAAATTACTTCGGAGCGTTAGAAACATTAACTTCGAATTCTTCATAAAGTTTAGATAACTAAAGAGAGTGCCTTAAGTATAGAAATGGATAAAGGTACATCACAAGTGATCTAAGCTTGCATCAATTTGATGATTATTTAGACGCTTCTGCACAATTTACATTATAAAGAGAAATACTATAGATGTCTACCGTCTAAATTTTCGGTCTGTTCGCATTTCTCAGTCTGAAGTGAAATTTGATTGAATATCAAGGTCAAAGTCAAAAGATTTGAAAAATGACGAAGTGAGAATTTACGACTCTGGTTTACGAATCATACTAGCTGTACAATCTACGGAAATCGACCGTGAAGGAACGACAAGGAGAGTGAAGTACTTATTTTCTTAATTTTTCCAACTAAATGTAATTAGTACCACCATGGTGGAAAAGTCAAAAAGTAGAGTTTCGGACTGCACCGTTCGCCAACACAACAGCACCATTGATTGTTGATTTTGAAGAGCGAAAAAGGCACTGAACGATGCTTTGCAGTAAACTGTGTGACGACATGAGCTCACATCACCATGTTCGCGTAGCCTTGGTACCGGCGATCTCTGCTGTTGCATACGTGACGCTGAGCATGTGCAGGGCAGCCGCTATGAAAGTGACCCTAATCTGTTATGATTTAGTACGGGTGCCTTGCATTGCGTAAAGAGCAAATGAACCAAGCAATTGAGACACAGATAAATCTACCCACCATTTCCAGTAACAACGCAAACATTGTAGGTAGTGAGGAGATCGACATTCACTCCAGGTCACTTATTTAAGTGTACATACAAGAAATTCAAATTGATCATTTCTTTTATTTTTTATTTGTTATTCTGTGATCTGCAGTTCTGCCGAAATAAATTGATCGAGAAATCAATTAAGGGGGTTACACTATGCGCCCATGGTGGCAGAGTACCTACGACAACATATCTACCCAGTGAGAAAAAGGTTGATCATATGCACTTACACTGCGGGTCACTTGTTCAAGAGCATATCAACTTAAATTGTAATTGATTGATTAAGAGTAGGGCGTTGGAATGCTGAGAAGAGCTATGATAAACTAACGCAGCTTTACACAACTTATGGCTGAAGACTTGAGAATGTCTGCTCCGATAACTGAACTGACCTTTGCTATAAGAAACAAGTATCTCTGTGCTATAAATTGGCATATAAAAGAAATGGTTGACTACAGTTCCCACTACAATTGTTTGAAGTGATATAATATTCGCTTACCAATACGATTGTGATACACTGAAAAAATTTTGCATTTTGCGTATATGATTAATTATGTTTTCCGTGTTACCCGTCACTATAAAACCGAGTATTTATATTTCACCACTTGCTATAATTCGTTTTTTGCACTGCGTACGGCCACACACTCCTCTGATTGTGATCGGCGGTATTTATAGCCAAATTAAGTGTTTGTTATTTTCGACACTTACATTTCCCGAGCACCACAACTTCAGAATTCAAAAACACATTTAATTGGTGTTAGTTTTGTTCAATTTTATGGCAAATAAATAAGTGTATAAATGATTAATTAAAAATGAAACATGCCTCCATCGATGATATGAATGATATACGGGTACGAGCACAGCGATCGCCTCCGGTGGCGTCTGCCGTTCGCCGGCTCTGATGAATGGGAGCGATCAATCACAGATCAGCTTGGCAGTTTTATAGCAAATGTAAATGGCCACTTTGACAATTATAGCAAAAGCTAATAAGAGCAGCTTATGTCAACAGCGGACATCAAGTTTCACTTGATGGCGTTCATGGTGACAGGTGATGAAGTATCGGATCGATTCAAGAGAATTCAAGTACCCTCTGACAAGTGAACAGGCGAAGTGCTGAAAGGTACTTCGATTGAAATGGGAGGTTATGCTTTGGTATTGCAATTATGCCTTGACAAGTGCACTTTGCATAACAGAACAGATATAGACTGATTGTACTCGTACTTGGCGTTCTCATTTAAATATAATTTCTCACTTTCAATTACGCGTAATGGAAACTTTGCTGTCACGAGTACACACTTCTCAGGGTCAGTTTTCGAAAACCCGTTATCAAGAGCATCACGTGAAGGAATAATTTACTTCGAGATAACAGCGGAGTAAGTTTAATTTAATTACATGCTTTTCGTGTGCGATTAAAAATTGCTTCTGTTTCTTTGTTGCTTGTCTCGTTCAGCTGCAATAACTCGTACACTCCTCAATGGCATCTACTTAAATCCATCGCTTCAGCAGCTGATTAAGAGCTCCGATTTTCATTTTATTAAATTTTTATCAATATCTGCCTAGTATATAATTCAAAAGGGAGTGCAGGGGACATATCAAACAAGAAGCAGTTGCAGCTGATAACAACGTTGCTGAATGCTTCAGTGGCCTGTGAAACCGACGAAGTAGAGTAGCAAAAAAGACTCAATAATTGCGGAAAAAATACAAGAAGACTTCGGCTACTTCTGGAGATTATAGTTGTATTCAAGATACGGAATTGAAGCACATCCAAAAGAGCCCTTCGTTGTGGGGTCTAGAAATCTGTGAGGAACTGGTAGTAAACAATATCAATGTAGTAAGGAAATTGAGCCAAACTAATCGAAAGTACAAGAAATAAACGGGCTCATCGACCACCCTTTAAATTACTCTTTGGTTCTGTTGCGAAACTGATTCCTGACCTGATGTTGCACTTCATCATATTGCATGAAGCCTTATAAAAAATTCAGTCTCTTTACCTTGGAATAGTCTCCAATCTGTTACTATATGGAAGATAACGAATCCATTTCCCTATTAGTCACTTTATTTATCCTGATATATGGAGTACATAGAATTTGCGGGTTGATAAACTGTTGGTTATGTTCCTGGAAAGACTCCTTCAGAATATATTCAACGGTAGAAAGTAAAACATTTGTTAGTTTGGTATGATCGGATACACCGTAAAATTGTATGAACAGATGAGAACCCAACATTTTTAGTGGAAACACTGACCGACGGTGATGATGATCTGACTGCCAATCGCAAACGAAGCTGATCCCTTGCCCAAAGAGATGGCCAAGAAACTCATGCTTCTTTCAATAGACCCAGCGAGACTGCCTTGGTCCGAGCTCATTCGTCCTTTTAACTATGATTTTTAGACTCTTGAAGAACCAATTCGATCGACATGGACATATTTCATAATAGAATATTGCAGTATTCTCAAGGAGTTAATGAGGTCTGACAATATAGTTGAGAACAATCTTTGATGCACCAACTTCTTTGATTTCAATATGAACAGAAATGAGAGCAAAGATCAAATTCTAAAATAGTTGCTTTGCTGTTATTTAGTTTAATCTTTTGCTCAACTTATTCGTAAAAGTTTAAAATAAATGAATCATAAAAATTTTATGAAAATTGATAACTCGAAAATAAACGAAAAATAAAAACAATTAAACAATTTTGGGGATTTACTTAATGGAACTCACAGCACTGCAGAAACCCTATCAGAGCATTGATTAACATAATCAGAGAAACCGATAAAGTCCTCCACTCAGTGGTCAAGTGGTGTGTTTAGAAACTATGTTTGCACCCGAATGCCGAAGTAGCCATAACACATTTTTTCTGATTTTATTGTTGTTATGCAGTCACGTCTGTCTGGGCGCAAGACTTCTCTGTCCACAGTTAGATTACTTTTAGAAGGGAAGTGTAGAGTTTCAGTATTCAGTCGATATTACACCTCTGACAGCTGTCCCCACATTTCATATTCATCTATTAATTCGATATTATTAACATTATATATCTTTTCTTTCTGTTCTTTTCATATCTTTTTCACTACTATGGGATCTGTTTAGTGCACTGATATCTATAGAATCTAATATCCTAATATCTGACCACTTCACTGATATCTATACACTTCTTCGACACTTTTCCGATGTCAACCCTCATATTTATGTTATATATATTACTCTTATGTCCATTCATTCCTCTGATATCGATTCACTGCTCCGATACCTATATACAGTTCTGATATTTCTCTCTCTCCTGACGACTGTCTTCATTCCTCCCCTAAGCGTCATAAATTGCTGCTTCCTGATTATGTGGCCACATATTCGTTCTCCCTCCAATATTATTATAATATCAATTCCCTTGATATCCACCGACTCCTCCAATAACTATCTACTATTCCGATATTTATTCTCTCTACTGAGGACTGCCCTCCCCTCAGCGTCATCTATTGCTGGTTCCTGGTTAGGTGGGCACATTTTTCGTTCCGCCAATATTACCCTACCCGTTCCATGCACTAAAGGCTGATCTCTCGAAGTCACTCGCGGTCCAAAGTCATTTTACTGCAATTGCGTCACATTTGCGGCAAAAACGCATTATTTGCGCCCAGTTCCCATGGATTCACCACTAATGGAATACGCGTTCCCACTTGTGGGCATTTGCGATTCAGCTGAGGAGGCGGATGCTTATTCATGTGCGCGTGGGCGCTGTCTGCCAATTGCTTCAATGAAAATATTCGCTGATTTCCAGCAATTCCACATTTGCATACAAGTAAATACGAGTATGAGTCTTTCGCATGGTTTCCGCGCATCGCCAACCCACGCCAATGTTTGCCAAGCATTTAACGTGAGTGCACGTATTGCAATTACGCCACAGACGCTAAAAATTTGCGCAAATTGTGGTCATGTCGCATTATCAGCGGTACAGTCCACTCGTGTACCGCTCTGAATCAATGCGCTTCAATTCAATTCGATTCAATTCAATCAATCAGGGAAGCCGCCAGAACTCAATTGGCGCCTGGAGCGAGCATGTTGCGATTGCGGTTCTGGTTGTTTCCGTTCTTTCGTTTTCGAATATCTTTTTGTTTCGTGTTTATTTCTGTTCTTTGCGCCTTTCGCGCTTCTCTCGACACGCCGAAATCATGAACCAACCGATGCCCCTCCCCCTGCGCCTAAAACAAATTCTAATTTATTTTTGTTTCCTTTTTATTGAGCGGGATTTAAATTTAAATTTATTCCAATTGAAGAAGTTGACTTTGTTTAGTTATGTATGCAAGTGACGCCAGGCTGGCAGAGGCGTCGGGGCGCATTGGGCGAATTCCGCCGCTACGCCCGCGAAATGTTTCGCATCGGCACGTTTCTCAGCGCTGGAGGTGTTTGTGCAGCATGCTCGTAAAGCGTAAAATTGCAGGCAAATATTTGACAAGAGTGTTTAAGAATAAATTCAACAGAAAGTCCGAAAGAAGCGCATTACCTAAAACTGCTGAGAGATCGTGTAGCTTTGTAGAGACCCAAGAATTATAGAAAATGGCAGAAACCGAAAAACTATAGGAGAAAACTATAGGACCACCGAAACCCCTCCAAACAGTTGCTTAAGCAGAAACAGCTCTAAAATTTAACAGCAGGACTGATAGAAATTCCTTTGACGGGAATATTGAACTATATTATAACTGTGACCTTTAGAAATGAGAAATCAGCAATGAACAATCTGCAGGGAGCACGATGTTGTGACGCAATGCCAAACGACACAATCCTAAAAATGACATATGGAATTTGGTTTTGCAACAGGTAAGACCAAGCAATGTCTGCAAAGCCATATACAAAAAGGCCGAACAAGTATGGGACAAATATCTATTTATAACGAAAAGAATTTCAGGAAGGCATAATTCCGACTAAAGAGATAATTTTATGCTGCAATCCTCACTCAAGACTCTACACTGAATATATGCAGGTAATAAACATATTCAAGCTCTAGTTCAGGTGGTTCACAACACTCCTCATTTCCATCGTATCGAATTTCAAAGAGGTAATATTCTAAAACAGAGTGAAGAAAATGATGTTACTGAGGGTGATAATGTATATGTCAGTAATATATCTCGATATATGAAAATCGGATAGAAAGTAAGAAATATGAGTTTGGTTCTTTTATATATGCGAGAGTCGGTTGAAAAGTTTCTTGCATTGGAAGTTTCTTGAGGAAAAAATAGATAAATATTGTTACGAAATCAAAACGCCATCTGACTGGTTGGTGGGTGAGCGTCGATGTCAACCCCTAATGATTGCACACGCGAGAAGGCATGCGAAGCTGCGTTCGGAGGCTGGTTAAGGTTCTCGTGTGCAAGAGGTATATAAGCGACTGCACAAGTGACAATAGAGGATTGATAAGTGAACAAGTGAAAGTGACCAAGTGAACATCGTAGTAGCAGCAACAGTGGAACAGTGAGCTTAGCCGAAAGTGAACATCGTAGTAGCAGATCAGTTTACCAGTGACAGTGAAACAGTGATCAAAGCCGAGTCCCGGAGGAGCCCCCAGTGACAAAGTGATCATAGCCGAATGCTGAGAGTGGCAGCAAGCAGCGTGAGCGTCGTATTAGCAACGGAGAGTGATGTAAATAGAAAAGTGTGGTGCAATAACTGACTAACTGAAGCACACTATAAGCGACGACGAAGTGAGAGAAACGAGCAGTTTTAAAGCGAACAGTAAGTTGGACGAGTACTAATAAAACCCATTGTTCTAACTGAAGAAGGAATTGTTTGCTTATTACACAGTCCAGTGATACGAATCCAAGTATTGAGCTTGGTATAAATTGTCTGAAAGGCAATTACGTAACAATATGTATATCATAGAAAAAGTTTCATACTCCAGTGGTAAATTACTTATGAAGACATTTGAGGCGGAGGTCTTTTGTATAAGTAAATAAATATATCAATCAAAATATAGAATTGGGAATGTTGAACTTGCCCACGAAACTAATTAAGATTTTTATGGTTATGTTCCACAAAATGAGAGATCAATTTGTAATATATAAGTAGAGAGGACAAACTTTAGTATCAAGAAAGGTTAGAAAGGTTATATTGGATATATGAGTAAAATAATATCGATAGGTTGGTGGACTTCAATATGAAAGAAGCAAAGATACTTTCTGTATAAACCAAATAGAATAGATCAATTTAAAACATGAAGGGGAAGAATAACTGTCAGAAGAAGGATTATATTTTAAAACGGAGATCAATTCAATACATATTGAATGAATGTTGAAGGAAAACTTGAAGATAGTTATGTTTCTATGGTATATGAAAGCTATAACGATTTATATTATCAGATGAAATTTCGAAACGGTATCAAATATTATTTATCCATTCATAATGATAAGAACTGAAAAAAAAACAACGAACAGAAGCAAATTTCATCACTGACACAAACAAAAAGAATAAAAAACCGCAACAGCTTTCAGTTAAATTTACACATTTAGAATAAAACGCTTTGAATGAGTACAGAAAAGAACACAAAAAATGAGAAACAAACAAAAACAACAAAAAAATTAAACTCACATGTTTTTAACTACGTTTGTGATAGAAAATGAGATAATAATATAAAACAAATATTATGCGCTAAACGCAAAAATAAACAGAGAAACGAAATAAAAAACAAAAAAAAAAAACTAAAAAAAAACCAAAAAAAAAAAAATAAAATACAAAAAAACAATAAAATACAAAATAAGAGTAAATTCTTATGCATAAATTCTTACATAAAACTATCTCAGAACTGGTTACAGAACGAAATTGTGGATCAAGGCCATTCTCTGAATACAAATTAGAAATAATATTTATAAATATTCTGTCAGAGTTAATGTTTTCAGAAAATTTGTTTCGTTGGATAAGTGGGGAACTATATTTGATCACTGAAACAATTGAACTATAAAGAGTGAGTTGAATATCCGATGTATCGGAGGAAATATTTTGGTGGGATGAATCCACGCAAGCAATTCGACAATTCTGTAACAATTTTCTATGCTATAAAATTTAATGAGGAACGTTCGTTGCAACACAATATCGAGATACCGAACAATAATCAGTTAAAAGCAAGGACGATAGGGAACCTTATCATCGAAGGAAATTCGAGTAACGTTTACAGATATGAAAGACAACAAGTAATGCTATAAATGTTAAAAATGAAGTAAGATTATAAAAATGTATGTTGACCGGATCAGTTGTAGGATACTTAGAAACCCGAAGCAACCACTCTGATAGATACGACTGCATATGTAAAGCCACAATCTGTAACACAATGCAATATAGTCAGGTACAAAGCAAAACATTTAATTGGACTGTGATATGCAACAAATCAATATTGTAATCCCGACATCCTCTACCAAGTCTGAAACAATGGAATTTATAAAGACGCGTATTTTTTTGGAATTAGCTCGGTTCATTCTTAGCAGCCTACGAATCTTCTATAAATATCCTAAGCAACGACAACGCTATGAATTCGTACTTTGTACTCGAACACCACAAAGCAATTTATCAATTTATCAGAGCCAAAATATTTGCTGAAGCGCGGTAATTTAAGTTGACAGACACGAGGAACGCGAGATGGCAAAAAGGCAGGCAGGCAGTCAGGTGCTATCTTAAATTACAACTTAATGCGCTTCAGTTAAAAGATAAGGAATGCTTATTTATCAACTGAGGATCAGCGTGGACTGCTGAAAATTCTAAAATCTCGTCACGAGACAAAATGTCTCTACGAAATTCCAAGAGAAAAACTGTTTTTAATGAGAAGTGTTCATAATTTCCAGAAATAGACACAGTTTTAATAACATAACAAACCAAGTGAAGAATCACCCACGACAAGATTGGAATGAATATTTTTCGACGGTTGAGTCAAAGTACTCGTAGTTCATCTACAAACTGACTGAAGACCACAGAGCAGAAATACGAAAGCAGAGTGGTGATGGGTGCAACGGGAGATTAGTTGCCCAAACTACTTACACGAATCAAGCTGGAAAGGAAATGGAACTTGCGGTTTAATGGAACTTTGTATATTGCAGGAGGTGATGATGCAAATTGCCATAAAATTGGACAAAATTTTTATACTTAACACACAGTTCGGGATGTTCGATGTTTTCTTCAGCAATTAGCAATCCATACCAAATTTTCATCACTTCATTTTCATTGTTTATTTCAATATTTTTTCTTTTAGTATTTTATATTTTTTCTTATTTTTTAAATTTTCTTCCGTATGTTTTAACTATTTAATGCTCTAAAAAAATTGTTCTTCTCTTTTTTTAAATTAATTGACTGAGTTTTTCCAAATTTCTCTCCTTTTTTTATCGAGCGCTTTTCTCTGCTTCCCTCGTTTGCAAATTTTTCTGCAGAGGTTGGTTTTTAGCGATCCCAACGCTGTTCTGTTCCGCGATAAACTAAATTATTTTTTAAATTAAAGCACATTTGTTCGTTCGCCAGCTGCTCATATAGTTGGCTTTTGTTATTGTCGCCGTTTTTTGTTCTCTTCACTTTTTATTATTGTTCGTGTGTTTGTTGTGGCTGTTTTGTATTTTCCTCCGCCTTTTTATAATTGTTGTTGTGATGTGTCCCTTCCATTGCGCGTTTATCAAGGTTTTGTATCTCAGTTCCCGCAAAGATTCTTTTCAGTGTGCGTGCGTCTAGTGCAGTGCGGGGAGCTGAAATTGCAATCAAATTAAATAGAAGGTGCGGGGGGGGGACGACTACACGAACACTGCCACAACCAAGTACCGTATGCTGCAATAAGTGTGACAATTGTAAATTGGTTCGTTGTAAAATGGTGTTTGGAAGCGGTTTGTAGAACAATTCTGAAAAAAGAACAAAAGTGTCGCAACTCCAGAGCAAGAATAAAGGTGCAGGGAAGACAACTTAAATTTCAGAATACTGCAGTTTACGAGAGGAGAAATTTAAGGAAACAGCAGCAGGATTGTGGAAAATTCTTCGTTAGGAGCGGTGGGTAAGGAACAAAGACAATAGATAGAATATAGGAAAAGCATTCTATTCCATAGGAATTAAGTACCAAGTAAATTGTCTGTGGGATGAAGATGAAATATTGGAAACATACTTGGAAAGGAAATTTGTATGATATGTAATGTTAGATATTCTTAACATATGCAGCCTCTAACTCTTTTGTATCGTTACTCATACTCTCATCTCTATATAAGAATTATCTCTATATAAGTATCATCTCCATTGTAGCTCTCATTTTTATACTTTGACTTTCAATAAAACAGTTGACATACAAACATCAACGCGTACGGTTTACACTCGGTACACGACATGTAATAACCGAAGTTCCCTCTAATGGTGCCTTATAATGCACTCCTATCTGCTCTTTTATTCCTAGACTATACTTTCTCGAAGCGTATCTTTTAACTGTCCTTCAGACCAGCTTTCAGTGAGGAATTTAGGTTCACGAAACCCTCACTTTGATTATACAAAATTCATCTGGAAAAGTCTTAGATAATTATAGTTTAATGGGGGATATGTTTCTAATGAGACTGAAAAATAGATCTCCCGGTAAATTTTGTTCTACTATCTTATAAAATACCTATTTATAGAGAAAAAGGACCATTCCTGGAAACTTTTATTCAGCATTGGATTTCATTTCATTTTAAGAACATGTTAGACGTATTCGATTCGTAACTTGTATCGAGCTCGTATCGAGTTTGCGAATGAAGCAGCAAACGAGTAAGTGGTATGCTTGGCAGCTCTGTTTCAAAAAAAGCACTGAAATATAAATAAATAAATTTTAAAAAAATTCCAAGAAAATTTTCAAGGGTAATTTTGAATCTCGTTGGTTTTCAAGCAATATTCAATTTGGAAGCACTTTCTATCGTGGATGGAAAAACTCGCTCGTTTCATCCGAGTATAATTTACTCGATAACTTTTCCCATACAAAAGTCTGCCGTAGCCTCGATAGAGTGGCGAATCGAATCAGTCTATTGTAAATTGCCATGTGCAACAGCATCCTGGAGCTACGCGTTGTCAGATTAAGATGGTTTTTATGAAGTGTCTGAGCAAAATTCTTAGAAGCGTTTGAGCTTTCGTCATGCTTGGAGTCAGAAAGTAAAACTTTCTGATAAAATTCTAATGAAAATGATGACAACTTCTAATCTAGGGAGTAACTGCTTTAGACATGTTACATAGACATGGGAGGTTAGATTTCAATAATTCTATCGTTGAGACTTTCACATAACTATGAAATGGAGTATAAGACAGTTGAAGAGGAGTGTGATTGCTTCCGGTATGATACAGAAGATTCATTGAAATGGATGATAAATAAAGATGAGAAGAAACGACACAGAATAGACGTAGAAAAATGGTTCAGAATTTCAGATAATGCATGGATCAAGTACTAGATTAGTAGGGATATAGTGTGATATTAGTATAGTACAAAAGATTGGTTGAAAGTAATTCCAGATATAACCAAAGACACCCTACAAATCACAGCTGGGATTTATAAAAAGAGCAGAGGGATTCCGATAGGAGACTTCAATGAAGCAAAAGTATGGTTTATTAAAATGAAATATTTTGAAAATTCATAAAAAATTCTGTGCCCAGAATAAATTTCAAAAAATATTTTTTATGAGAATACCGTTAATTTTTATGATTTAAATTGTTTTTTTTTATTAATTGCAATTAAAGAAAAAATACGACGTAAATGCCAATAATAAACGCAATTTTAATTATGATAAAAAAGTTGTTTTTTGAATGTGTTTATTTCATAAACGATTCACAAAAAAACAGAAAATAAACAAAATATTTTTGATAAATTTCGCTATTAAAATAAAAAATGGAACTACTCCCGAGAGTGCAGCCGATGCCATATTTGGCACACAATTAATCACGGCATTGTGAAATGAAGTTATTATCGCACATACAAAAATAACCACAGCAAATCACAACAAACAAAAGGGAGGAGGAGCACTGGTTTATAGAAGCTGTGCTGCAATTTATCTTCTTATTTAAAATGAAAACAAACAACGAATTGATAAAATAATTAAAAATATTATTATAAATATATCAAAAAAATATTTAAAAATTAACATACGAGACATGAAAGGAAGTATTGTATAACACTGAAAGGTTTGGGGAACTGATCACAGGTTTAATAATTATTATTAATTCTCGTATCTGACGCATGATGGAATATAGTTGTCCAACGTCATGGAAATGAGTGCTAATAAATGAGGCCTTCGAGTTGAAGAAAAAAGGAAATGGATACCAGCATTAGAAGATCAGAGGTGATGTTGTTGTGATACTAGCAGAGGGCGTTGAGGAATATCTCAAATTATGTATCGTTTTTCGGTACATATTTTCCAACCGGAGTGCTTAGGAGTACATTCTCTGAGGTCCGCTTCTGTTCTTTTGAAGAAGCAGACAATAATATCCTTCCATAGAGAGTCTGGTTGGATTCGATGTCAGTTCAGCTCAAAATCATCATAAAAAGTAATTCCAGTTGGTGGGGTGAAGCTAATTTTACAGTATCGATATTGTTTGTTTATATTATATTGCTTTTTTTGTGGATCCCATAAAAAGTTAAAATTATTATCTACAAAATTTGCAAATTTTAATTGCCTTTTTTTCCGCTTGAGAATTTTCGTTCAAAATTTGCACAAAACTAGAAAAAATATACTCGTAAAAATTCCCACCACGTCATGCTGGCCTGGCGTTTGCTTTATAATTAGCAATAATTTAATTAGCTAAATAACTAAAGCTTTATAATTAATTAATTTATAATAAGTTGCGCCAACTTTTATGTTGTTCTTGCCGGGTAATTTCTTGCCCATTATCACTGATATCTTAACTGCCAAGTAGCTGCTGCTTCAGCGTTATCTCCTCTGCTTTCATTAAATATTTAATATTTAAATTCTTCAGAATAGTTAAGAAATGCTCGTAAATTTGTTTGCGTGTTTATTTTGCGAACTCGTGTTTATTTTTAGTAGTTTACACAATAAACAAACATATATTAAATTTAATTAAAAGAAGTTATTTATAGGTGGGCATTTAGTGGAGTGCTTAGATACAGGAACTTGTGGGCAGGATTTTGTGAGTGAAACAAGCGCCCCAATATCCTCAGAAGCGCCAGAAGAATACATTTTTTACTATTCTTATACTTTCAAGCATATAAATTGTTGAATGCTGTAAAGGAAAGGACTCTTCAAGATTCATGCTTGAGCGTCATCTTATCATATACAGATAAGGTGTGTGGCTTGATCTCGCTAATAATACGAGTCAATTGTGATGCTATAACTTCCTCATAGTATTAATAGCGCACTTCTTACGCTTTTGAATACCCGCCATTGCAAAAGTGACCAGCAGATTAGGTATATAAAAGACGGTAACTGGCCGAGGAGTTGGGTTGTGAATAAGCCACCGTAAGGAACGGTGAAAGTGAATAGTGAAAATGTTGTCTACAACCACTTCTAAACTACATATATGGCAAATAATTGGTCTTTCATTAAATTTGAATAATGAATCAATCGAATTTTTAGCCCAAACACTACGGACTTGACGCACAGAGTGTGTAATAAAGGTCTGCACAAATAGTATTGGAACATGTTTCAACACATTTCTCAACGACCACTTACTTACTTCAGTGCACCCGCTTCTTCCAAAATGAATGAATGAGAATGGAGAGGAACTTGAATAGAATGAGCGTAGAAACAAATAAGTATCGAAACATTCCAAAAAAACGTGCTTGTTAAAATTGGTAATATATCGGTGTGTACAAATGAATACGTTGTTTGCAAGTTGCTGTTCTCTTTGTTCAGAGAGAGACATAGAGAGAGAGAGAGAGAGAGAGAGACAGAGAGAGAGAGGGAGAGATATAATTGTGAATAAAATTGGTTTCGTTGGGGCTAAAATGCTTCTGTCTCTAAATAGATTATAATGTATTTTCTCAGTTTCTGCATTTCTTAAGTGAATTGGCTCAAAAAAAAACAAAACCTGGGTAACGTTTTTCGTTGATTGTGTCGTTTTTATAATATTTATGGAGAGTATCCAAACGAACTGCTTTCCAAAATCCTCTAATCCCCCCCTTCTCTAAATACTTTTCCAGGCTTAGTACAATGGGCATCAATGCCTGAGTGCTTGGAGACCTCCTTCTTCGGCGGCCTTCCGACTTACTCCACTTCTACCTTTCTATCTATCAACACGAACACCAACGTTGCTAATACAAGAGCTATAAAAAAGGAATACAAAATTTCCCCCACTCAGAAAAAACCTTTTCGTCCTTAACGTCTCCCAATCTAAGTTGGGTTCTTCTCTCTTTCGACTTCTACAAAGTCAAGAATACGAACACAACATAAACAAAAATGTAATGACCAAAATGAACACACACTCAAAACCAAAAAGCAAATAAGTTAACACGCATCGGATTTAAATGAACCGACATGATTACGCCTTAAGAGACTTTCGGGAAATTTCTTGACGGTAGATTTATGGATTAATTACTTTAAGAATGCAAATACCGTGCCAATAACATGAGTTATGACCGAAATTAAGCCTGTCCTAGGCCCGTATATCAATGCAAATTTATGGGCTTGTAGCTTATCGACAAAGACAACAGCACAAAACCAAGCAAACAAACAAACAAACAAACCCAGGGAAGGGGTGACTTAGTACAAATGCTCATAAAAAATAATTGAATTATTTTACTTAAGTGGCAGTAAACAACAACACAGAAAAAGAAAAAGAGCATCGGCTCAGTTAGTCGAAAAACTTGTACACAAAATGGCAAAACCATTCGAGTACTCGGTCGTATTTGTGCAGCTATTTAGCGCAATACTCGGGCGCTCAGCTCAGTAAGAACGCCAAAACATTAGCACAAGCATCGCCACTCTGTACTGGAAGCACACTTTTTGACAAATTGCGAAATATAAATTGCAAATGTCAACGGAGCGGCACACGGAGCCCTCATCCCCACATCGCCACATCCACACAGCCATGTCGCTCATACGCCCTGCGCGCTCGGGCGACGGGCCGCCGTGGTCGAGTAGTTTTGGCCTGACCGCACACACCTCCACACACCCGTCCACATAAGAAATATTGGTCAATTTATTTATATGGAGTGCAATAATACAATACGCTTGTGAAATTTCGATACTATCGCCAAGCAAATGCGAGCCGGAATGACTGGCAGGGGCGAGTGGCGTGGGGAGCTAGCATATCGCCATCAGTGCCCTCACAGAATTGTTGTTGTGGGTTTCTTAAGCTACTCGTACCTTTGGCTTAAAAAAACGAACATTTATAATTTTGCTGCAATTAACAGCGCCCGATTATAAACAAATAATAAACAACAACAGTAATAAAAGTAATGAGCGCGCAGGGCGGCCGAATGGCAGTGCGAAGTGGTGAGTGAGCGGCTGCTGTGGCAGTGGTGGCATGACTGCTGTTGAAATCGAAACGCTTGGACAAGTTTCGAGTGCTTCAATGAGTGCCATAAAAATGTGAAATGTGAAATTAGCGAATTGACCGCCGCCGTAAATTAAACACACAAAAGTCGGGCGGAATTTCGGCAAATGCACTGGACAGAGCCCTATTTCACAAGCCTCAGATTTTGCAACTTCACCAATTAGCACATGAAAGAGGCTTAGTAATCCACTATTCATATTCACGTGTTGGCATTGAAAAACTTTTTGGAATTGCAGAGCAGATGGAAACTGGTTGGTGAATTTGGGGCCCCGTTTGGCGCATCCAACTGCGGCCAATTTTGGCAACAAGGCGTATACGCAATTTTACAATGTTTACGATTGCTTTATTTGCACGCGGGTAACATAAATAAATACGAGTGTGTGGAACTACACACACACACAGATACACACACTCCCATGTAAACCAAATATTGGCGCAAATATGAGGTAGTCCCCTAGTTTACTTGTCGGCTTGTTTACTCGCGAGTGTCACAACAGTTTGCAAAGCAGCAGCATCAGAACTGAAGCGGGCCAATACACACTCAGGTGCTGCCAATGCAAACAGCGCAATTTTCAACACCAAAGCCAATAAAGAAAGGCGCTCGTCTGCTGCACGTGTGCAGCTGCGCCGATGGAGAATTCTTATCAGCTGCAGTGGGCGAATGGAAGCGGGGCGGTACACTGAAGCAGTGATAACATATTTTTCCTAAAATATCTTTAAAATGAAAACAAATTGTACCAGAAATCCGCAAATTAAAGAATATATAACTCTGGTATGCAATAAGCAAATTAACCAGCTATCTCTGGAATGGTTTATGAAATTACTGCTGAATAAAATCGATAAATTTCAGAATCATGAATAAATAAATTCCATTACCGGAGGAAGTGAGATGAGAATTCTGAAAAATATGGTACCGCTAAAGGCAGCGAAGAGTAGAGTGGAATCAGTACTAATCAGAACGCGATAAAGCGGAGTAAGTGAAGAAAATGCGAGTAAAATGTTGACTAAAAAGAGACATAAAATATTTTAAATATCAAAAAAACTATAATAAAACAAAATATTAAAGAAAACTATAATATCTTTTGTACTAATGGCCGTACTTTTCGTAATTCGAGAAGTATAGTAAAACAGAGTACAACTAGAAAAATCATGATATTTCAGTTGTGACTTGAAAGCAGCACTGATAATAAGTAACTGAATACAGAACTAACAGATAAGCTTGTAAAAAAGATGTAGACAAATAAATACAGGACAATACCAGGAATGTTTCAAATCGGGGTTTTCAGATTTTTACTACATTATCCGATTTTTACTACCTGTAACTCTGGGATTATATATTGACACACATATAGTACGAGCATTCATAAACCAACCTTTCTTTGTGTAGGGACAGATGCGAGGTTGGAATACCATTTGCCATCTGTAAACTAATGTTGAAGGATAGCGTTGTGTGTGAGGTCAATAGGTCTTGCGAAGACAAAGGCACTTGCTTAACGACTTGGTTAATGTGGCCTAGAGACTTGCTTGGCTCGAGAGAAAATATCTCTAAGGTGGTGGCTTGTAAAACCGGTCATTGGCTGTTCGGCAGGCATTCTCTCATGAATACTGCAGCAGCTGTGGGGATGAGGAGGAGGACGAGACTGTGGAACATCTCTTCTGGATGTAACCGGCTCTAGCCAGAAGGAGAGGGTGCTCTTTAGGCAAATACTCTCAGCCCTCTTACGGAAGTATCCGGCGCGAAGTTCAAACAAATCCGGAGCTTTATTGTGGCTTCAAAATGGTTTGACGAGTAAAGTAGCGGTGCGGTGTTACGCGGTGGTATCGCAATGGACCCATCATTGTCTGAGTGAGTTGGTCTGTAGCCCGGCTGCCACGTTAATCTAACCTAATCTATTCATAAACATCAAACAAGTATATAGTACCGGACAGAATCTTATTTCCCGTACGATTCAACCTCATCTCTCAATAAATATGGAATAGTGGATATACGGAAAGCTTTAAATCGGGTATATGGGATACAGTAGCATAACCGCTGTTCAAAATATCTTTAGAATATGAAGTTGGAAACAGTATTACAGATATAAGATGACATTGCATATAAAATGTACAACTGCTCCATATATAGAATATATAGATATCAAGGCCCGACCCATTCAAATTGTAAAGAAAAAGTTTGATGTCATAGAAACTGAGGCAAAAGAACGTATATTGCCAATAATTTAGAAGAAAATCTATTCCATGATTCCAGCCTGGAAGTCCACGCAACACAAAGAAACAATGAATATTGACAAATGTGACATGACCGACTTTGAATGCCGAGGAAATTAACATTGCCGAAAAGCATATTAATAGATATAGCCGATAAATGAACACAACAAAATATAAAGAAAACCTATTATAATATACCGATCATTGTGGGGTCAATGAAATGTTTTGAGTGGCGAGTGGCGCACCGTGTAAGGAATTATCTTTCCTTTCAAAACAGATGCGGAGGATAATAATTATATAGGGACTGTGAGAGAAGTTATAAAAGAGCGGATATGAAGAACATATTGAAGTTCACAAAATATCGAAGCGATTGCTGGTATTTCAAGGAGGGTTGTCATTGTAATCATATGATCATATTATATATCATAAACAACACACAGCGAGTCACAAAAACCAGTAATAAAGTTGGTTCTGGAGTGTGTAGGAAGAACTCGAAAGCAGATGAAAAGTATGATTGCTGTGTTCGTCTGCGAATGGTTTAATTTATTTCAATTTTGAGCAATAACTCACTTAAGTGATCTACAAATTACATGTCTGATGCGCAGATTCTTAGAGTGGGTCTCTGGATGACACTTCCCCCACCTAAGCTTAATCAGGCACCAGGCAACAACCAATTCACGCTTGTTTCTCTTATGTATGATCGCTATTAGCGGAGCTCGAAAAGGTGCTCGACATGACGGCATCAAGCAATACGCCATAAAAGTGCACGCTTCTAACTTATGCCGTCTAGAGATAGGGCATGGATATAATGATTGTTCTGTGTGGTTGCTATTGTTGTTATTGAAACAGTGTGTGGTGGAATGAATGGTGTTGCTACCAAGAACACACCGTACGTACACATTCCCGATAAAACAATTCAACTTGTTGTTACTCTTATTGTTGTGTTGTTGTTGTGTGTGCAATTGTTGTTGCGTCTGTTGTTGTTATCGATTTGTAATGAATTTTTTTTTGTTCTTGCTTTTTATGATTCCAAACTACACAATTCATTTGAGGCTCGCTTACCTAGCGTACAATTTTTAACTATTTCTATTTGCCCTCAATAAATATTAGTTCAAATTTGTTGGCTCTGTTGTTGTTGTTGCTGGTGTGGTTGTTGCCTCTGATATTGTTGTTATTGTATTTTCCCATATATTCAATTTCTTTCAAGAGTAGCGCACTCACAGCGGCATCGCGTGCCTCCGAAACGTGCCTCAACGCTGTGTTGACTTTGGTGTTTAGGGTTTTCTTCAAGTTTTTTCATAAATTTTTTTATTACTTTTTACGAGCTTATGAGTTCAATTGACTTTGTGGACTGTTGTCGTTATTATACAATGATACGAATAACGAATGCAAATATTTGCGGTACGTTACAAGTTTATTAATTAAGTCAAAGATGCTTTGTTTGGATTGTGGCGGGCTGGGCTTGTGGGCTTCAATTATAATTGAAGTTGACTCACTTTGGAAAGAAGAACAATTTCCTTAATTAAAATTTGTTTTCTTGAGTCGGCGCCTCAGTGATCGAGGCGTAGAAAGAATTAAAACATTACAGCGTTCTCATTATGTCATATCGGTGGGATGTTGGTACGTTTTTCTATTTGCTGTGCAGCTAAACAATGAGATTTTCGAAGAAAATAACACCGATATATGAGAGGATGAAAAGGGAGCATTAAGCCGGATGCGCCATTTTTTTAAAGTTTTAAGGTCAGTTTTGGTGAGATGAAAAGAGAAACATGTAAGAGAATTGCGCTTAAGTCACTTCCAGTGAAGATGGCATACTGCATCATAATTGCACATACAGGGTACATCGATAATACGGGAGTGCCAGTGGAGTGGACATTAATTTATGGCTCCAACGCATACAATAAATCAGTTCCGACAACAATACGAAAAGAAAACTAGAAAAGGCAGTGGGATAGAGTGCTTCCTTAAATAATGAGAATGAGCCTTGTGCAAGGAACTCTGCATTCCACAATATAAAGATTCCATTCCATGAACTTTGACGAAAGAGGAAACTTTAAAAATGCTCATCTTTTGTATTTCTGTTCAATGCCTTCGAAAACAGAACACTCATGATATACCTTAAAAAATTTTTCTATAGTCGACACTAGTAGTTGGAGTTAGCTCGAAGCGGCTTTCATTTCACTGAATGCCTTTCAGGCCATTCTACCAAATTGACAAACAACCACAACAAAAAGTGACAGAGATGTGCTCCGAAACTTTCGCCATGTGCGTCATAATTAACTCCTTTCCTTACACCATGGCACAAAGTAGAAAATACAATAAAGTTGCTTAGCTGTCTCCGTGACAAGGGCTGTGAAATTGTTGGAGTGACCTTTCTAGAGAAATGAGAGATATGAAGATGAAGTGAAGGAAATTAGACTCCACATCATGTGCAGAATGGAGGCGATTGATTGATTGCCGAAAAACCTCAGAATGAAGCAACCGAAAACACGAATGTGAACTCATGAATACTCAACTAATGGCATGACAGGTCAATATAATATACGGGTACATTTCACAGGGTGGTTAAATACATAGGAATATAGTAGAATTCAAGTCATGGTTGTGCCGTATGAAGTTCCGTGACAGTTCAATGAAATAAACAATTACAAATGAACAATTGCAAATGCAGTAAAATGGGTTTTTATGAGAAGAGTGAGGGTGGTTTAAGCATGTGTGTCATGATCCGTTCCCAGAGCTCTGGCTTCAGATACAAGCATCTCAAAATAAATGTTGGTATCAGCGCTCACCCGCATTTATGTGTTTATGATCATAAGGAGAGTTCTGATGTGGATACAAAATGTTGGCTTTAGATATGGAGGAGGAACATAAAAACACTCGGAACTTTTCCACAATTATAATAAGTATATATAATAAAATAATTCTTCTTTTTACTCTGTAATTTGTTCAAGTGATTCATTTGAGCATGAACGTAATCTGAAATATATAAAACAAACTATTTACCGCGGAAAATTTATATGCAGGGTGTCAGGAAAGAAACGAGAAATATTTATTCTTTACACAATCTTTTTTGAGGGGCTATTATGTTAGGTTCCATTAATATTCTGAGCGATAACAATGAAGAGCGAGTACAAAGTTTTGTTTCGAGGAGGGGTTCAGTTTGAAACCCAGTTCAGGGAATCAGCCAGTTTAGAATTTGCCGAGTCTAACTGTGTTGGCCAAATAATTCAGTTGTACCGCCTATTAAGGTTGTACCGTCATAAGATTATTTAAGACTCCAAATCCACTAATGGAAACTGCTCTTCTGATTAGAGATATCACCGATGCGGTTCATTAAAGTCTACATGTAGGGATCAGATTTGCTGGCACTACAATTAGATGGGTTTCCGAAGATTGACTTTAAAAATCTGCTTATCCGAAGAGACTCATTTATCTGGACAAAAAAAAATTACGTACATTAAATTTGTGGTAATTCACAAAATTCTCGTTTCTTTTCTGACACAGCTCGTACAACGAGCAACATAAATGTAAAAAACAAACGGTGTTGATGATAACAAAAAGTTTATGAATGCAAAACAGCAAAGAACGCCATGAAATAAAACTAAAAAACAAACATAAATAAACTAAAAAATAACAACCCAACAAAACATGAACGCATGCAATCGTGCCGTGCACAAACGAGGAGCCACCACCAGCTGCGCTATCAGCGCCATCATCTCCGGTGGTGGATGGGTTAACACAACCGTAAACGCAAACACAAACCACGAAATCTCGACGAACAATTCCTGCGTGTTTCTGGTAATTCGAGATACTTAAAAAGAGGTTAATTAATTTTTCTCCCCTTTGACTGCTCCTGTTGCGGGAAAGCTGAGGAAATGAATATCGGAACTCTAAGGTAAATATTTATGTTTATGTTCGGGGAGCGGGAGCGAGCGCAGAGTTAAGTGTATTTGAGATAACTGATGCAATAAGGGCTTGACGCAGGTATCATCCAAGTTTTTGGCACTTAATTACTTTGTTAGTCAGGTGGAGAAGAATAAAGTCAAGATACATTCCGGTTAACACAAAACATTCCGCATTTAGCATTATTTCACAGGTCTTTTGTTAGTGCTTAGAAGACAAATACAACACACAGATTAGAGCGGGAGCCGCACAAGCAGTCATTATTCACCTGTTCTTCAGATTTTCTGGCAGGAGTATGTTCCACCAGGAGTGCCGCTTCTGTCGCGGAAAGTAGGCCGAGTGGTTGGGATCTACTTCAATGTACGAGATATCGCCCGACGAAGAGCCCACTTCCACGCTACCATTGGTCAAATCGCTTTGCGAGCCAACCTGCAGATTGTGGTCCACACTCAATTGGCTGACCTCGAAGTTCTTACGACGACGACGATCGAGTTTCGTTTGCAATGAGCTGCGACGGCGTCGATTGCGCTCTTTTTCGTTGGGCGTCTCATAGGGATTCATGCCCTTCACAATAGTACGTATGTTGGAGCCATCATCGAAGTAGGTGACCTTGCCGGGTTCGTTAGGTGAGGAGGCTCGTATATTCTCATCTGAACTGAAAACGATTTCCGGGCTGTTGTGTACTGTGGAACCATCGCTTTTCTCATGTTTCACGGCAGACTCGTACGAATCTTTGGGAGTGTTCTGCAAAGAGTTGAAAGAAGAGAAAAATATTTATTAAAAACTATTATCTAGATAGTCTGATATGGGAACACATCTTTCATTCTCTACGATTTTTATGAACTTTTAGTAGGCTAACGAGGACGTCGAATGGATCAAGAAAATATATGCGAAGGTTGCTTCTAGGTTTGGCGGTTCGATTATTTGGTAGTCCGCTTTCTTAACAATTCGTATCTGATATTTGAAGATTTCTTTAACGATGTGATCCATCTTCGGTGGGAATTTAGTTTCAAAACAATTAATGTTGGTCAATCAATTTTGAGACATATCAGAAGAATAATGAAGGACTCATCTGCCGTATGGTGAGTACTTGGGTCCTCACGTCTTCTTGTTGTTCCCTTCCAGTAAAGATAAAACACTCGGATTGATAGTTAACAGCGCAGAAGAAGCGTTGGCATCCGAAGAAAGTTAACTTTTCAGGTGCCTGCATCTTGAGTTGTCACATTAAATTTCAAAATGTGTATGCTCATATCTCGGCCAGGATTAGGTTATTAAAATTATATATATTCTTGATCACCACAACATCCTGTTAGAAACTTCACAATTTAAAAAAAATCGGTGAGAGAAAATGGAAAAAGAGTCGAATGATTTAATTTGTTACTTTCGATCATTTCTTACCTTATTATTGTCGCGCCTCAGGAAGGACACAGCTATGGAGCTGCGTCGCTTTTGATTTTTGTCGGATTTGCCGGTGAAGAAACTCAACGCCAGGGAACTGCGTCTAGGGGGCTTTTGCGGCGGTACTGGCTCGGTCACATTCATTGCGTTTGATGCCTCATTGTCGTCGCCATGCTCATCGATGTCGACCAATGATGGTATGGAAGCGCTGGCCCAGTCTTTGCGCAGGCGATATCTGCCGCTGTCTATAATACTCATTTTAAATACGCTTCGCACGAGAGGCGGCTGCTCTAGTTAACTAAGCACTGGTAGCAGATTCAGCCAGGGATTCGCTGGCACTTGTGTTGTTCTTATGTGGAAAATAATGTCACGTCTTTGACGTGATCGTGTTTGACGTTCTGTTCAAATTAATATTCTGCGGTTCACTGGTAAATCTGTTATGAGAAAATTGCAATTAGTTTAAAGGTTGGCAGGAAGCACATTCTTCATGCAAAAGAAATTCGAAAGTTTCGCTTTTACTCAGAATTTTCATTTTCACACACTCGTACATAGTTTCACTTTCACTTTCTCTGCGAACTGCGGTGACTTCACCCGTTCTCGGTGTTGAAAGTTCAGAGTCAGTCGGTTTACAAGCACTTCGATAAAAGTGAAAATGGGGAACGTGAGCAAACATTATCAAGTCAATTATAAACTTATGATACAATGCAGGGAAAAATTTAGCGTAAGTACGTTCCGAGCGGTGCCAAATATTCGTGTGTCAGTGTGTCAGTGTGTCAGTGAGTAGCTACAGTAACAAATGTGTGCGTTGTTATCTTGACGCTTGTATCAGCGTTGTTGCATCATGTAACTCATTAATATTACAATAATTGCCACTCTGACAATCAGCCTCCGGGCGTTCAAGCACCCTCCCCCTTCCTGTCGGGCACTTGACGTGTACTGCACACAATTTTCGTTTATTGGCAAATGTGTTAAGCGCTGATTTACGAGCGTGTATTAACTTTGCGAGTGGGCGCAGAGCGTCTCTACTGAAATCGAAAGTGAAAGCTTCACATATGCTTCTATCGGTCATCGGAGCGCCCCTCCCCGATCTAACGTAATATTTTTTCAAGCGATTATACAAAATTGCTGATTACACGATAATACATGATTTTCCTCAATCTATTTACGTTCCAGCATCTTTAGCGGCTCAGCACGCTATATTCAGCCGCTAATCTGGAAATAGTTCACACGCTTTTTCTTACTTAGTAGATAGTTAAGGGGCACTTTGTCGTAATTACTGTAATAATAAATGTTGAAGCTACAAATACCGCACAGAAGTTGTAGTCAGCCGCTAAGTTGGTAATTACTAATTGAGTATAATGACCCCTTTGAATAAATTGATATTCAAAAGATAAGTATGTGGAGAGGGGGATAATGGGACGCAGAAGGTTAAAAACAAAATAATAAAGTTCAAAGAACTTAAAAATGGGGAAAAAATAAAAAAATTAAAAGAAGGTTGCAGAAGAAACATTCCCTCCATCCAGATTAGGGGAGCAGGTTCACTACAGATTCCCAGTATGATTTGTTCAGAAGAACGATGAAATATTTGAGCAATCCTTTGAATTTAACTCTTCATACACCTCATCTTTAATGACTTTCTTCTCATAGCCACAACAAGAAGAGAAAAGTAATTGTTCAAAAATGGCCACATTCAAATGGGAGAAAAACTAACTAAATCAAGCATAATGAGGGTTAGTTTTGTAATGATGATTACTGCTCAGATAACCATAAGAGTCTGAGGACATCTTTAATCAGATTAGCGTCATTAATTTTAGACAACAACACCTACTTCAATCACAATTCCAAGTGAAGAAGTCTGAAATAACATTTTTAAAGTAAAAATAATTTTAGAAATGTTCTTATGGACGGGTCGTAAAGTTAATGATGCACTGTGCGATCTTCACTTCATCAATTTATTATATATAATTGAGTTCATTGAGTCCTATTAGCAGCGCCACCATACAAAGAGTTTCTTGTTCGAGAATGTGGTTCTTATTTCTTTACTCTATGATTTTAGACTATTTTCAAAGTATTGGAAAATGAGACAACAATTTATGTTCACCTAGGGTACCTTAGAGAAAAGAAATGGTTTTCTGGATTAGGTTATTTAATTCATTTTCTATTCATTCCGTACAACTGGAATGATCTTTCGATGAACTTCACACTACGCGTGATTCATGAATTGCTAATTTCCATGTCTAATTTTTAATGTATTCAACTTTGACACTATTTCAGTGAGGATGAGATGCGCCAACATACGAGTACAGCAGCAGCAGCAGCAGCAACAACAACAACAACAACAATGTTCGTGTGTGAAATTATGCAACAAATTGTACGAAGTCGTGATAAGAAAACAACCAAAAAGAGTGTTGAAAAAAGTGCTTCTATTCTAAAATTATTTGCTGTGTTTAAGTTTATTTTTATATTTAAATTCAATTTTTGTTCTGTGTTATTAATAATTCGATATTTATGCAAATGCATAAAAAACATAAGTGTTTAAAAATAAAAACAACGACAGTGAATTAAATTAAAAAATAAATAAAAGGAGAAAAAATCGAATTTATTAAAGTTTAGGCTTGATTGATTTCACATGATGAAGTCGTTTCGGTTTCGTGTTCGTGTTCGTGTTGGTATTCAGTCCGTTGTTGTTGTTGTTGATGTCTTTTGATTGCTTTATTTTCGCTCTCTCTCTGTCTCTCTGAGTGGCTCTTTGCCATTATTTTATTCACACACATTCGAGTGCATGTGCATGCACGTGTGTTGGTGGGTATGCGAGCATGTGTAAAAATTTATTAAAATGAGTGTTGTGCAATGGAGTGCACATGTTGCTCGTAATTTACGAATTTTTGTTGTTTTCTATGTCAATGTCATGGCAATGCCCCGGCAGCCAACCAGCCAACCAGCCAACCGGCCCAGAGCGCTCAGTTGCGGATGCTAATGAAGCGGAGCTTTCCGTGTGCATGTGCAGCGGCACGCTGGGTAAACATACAAATAAAAGTTTGAGCAATTGAATTGTGCAAGCCTGGTCCAAAGGTGACTCCAGGCATTTAATTAATTACAAACCTTAAGTGGCTGGTTGTCTTCTTTGAGCCGATCGGAGGAGAACGCTGGTTGGCAGGCAAAGGGTCTACGAAATTGAAGGGGTTGTTAAATTCAATGAAAAAACATTATTTTAAAGGATTACAAAGAGTTCAATTGATATTGGACAAATGTTTATTATGCTCAAAAGTGGGCGGGGCAAGTAGATATGTGCGCTTACACACACAGTTTCTTCATCAGGGTAAATTCCTCGTTCGCTTTAGACGTTTCTTCGTATGTACTTTGCCGTCTTTATTGGAAAGTACTTAATTTAAGAACAGAACGAGATATTAGGCTGAAAAATTCATATGTCGTTGACATTAAATACACAGTTAAGGGTAATGTTTTCTTTTAAATTCACACATCAAGCACTCTCAGTATCTAGGCCTCCTTCTTCAAGCAAGTAAATTACTCTATTACCCTATTAAGAGCTAAAGGATATGTTGCGCTTAAATTTTAAGTGTTATTGATTCTAGCACCTAGATAAATTTTATAGTTCCCGGGTGCAATCATTTCTGTACAGACCATTTCCTGAGATCTTATATTCATAATTTGAGAATCATGCAATATTTAGAATATTTCCATTTCTTCCAGATACAGACAACTGAACTACTTCATTTTCAGAGCTAGACTTTTTTAGAGAACTAGACTTTTTGACATTATGGAACAGTGGACAACATGGTTTTCCGAATTCTACAGTAGTTGATTTGCGCGTATATAGCAACATCCGAAACAATGTAGGAAATGCATCATCACAGATATATGTGCTTCGTTAATGAGGAGAAGGGACTGAGGCCAATTGTCAACCAATTGAAATAATTAACAAGACACTGTGTCAACTATAAAGGTGACTGTACAACATGCCAGTCTTATAAAATGGGCAAGTTAGGCCAGTGCAGGCAATTCGTCTCATGTACTTGGGACTGAACGTGCTGTCGTTGCGCACTGACCTACCAGAACTAAGCCCTTTGCTTCTCGCAACCACATACGAGTATGTATTAGAGTATATATGAGTATGTTGCGCATTAAATTTTCTTAATCGAATGATTTTATTTGTTTTTATGTAAAAAAATGTATTTTTATTATTCTGTTTTCAACTTCTGCGAAGCAGTTCAAAGCCGCATCGGAACAGTCAACTGAGAAATGTTGTTATGACAATTATGTGTACGATATATATCCATTGCTTTTCCCCATAAAAGGTCTATAAATAAACCTTATATCAAGCATTTGTAATTTTGGTTTATTTTGGGGGGATTTGAAGCTTATAAAGTACCAAGAGTTATGTCTCTCGCTTGCCGAAACGAAATGAAACAACGAAGTCACCAAGTCCATGGTTGCTATAAAGGTGGCAGCATTGTTACAAATCTTCTGCCAATATTAATGTACATATTTATACGAAAAGTTTATTCTATGCACAAACCACTCAAATCTGACTTGGCAGCACAGTTCCAAGTGGCCAGATCGCTTAAGCGAACTAATCCCAGCTCGTTAATAATAGCGACGTTTAGGTCGTTATTCTAATCCCATACAAATCTCATAGTAACCGACATTTAGATAGAATAATAAATAATTAAAGTAATTACGAGTATTTAAAATTTTGATTTGGCAGTCTTTATGAGTAGGGGTTTAAATTGTCGGCATCACTATTAGGAATGTTGCACGTCACTTGTTTTTCGAACACAAATTTCTTGACAATATCATCAATCAACAATTTATTTTGTATTTTTGTAAACAGCCCAAAACCTAATTGACCCCATGACTTTTTTTTTATTTTTGTCAAATATGGCGCTCAGACCACATTGCTTCCAATTGACGATCCATTTCTTTTTTATCTACCTAAACTGTGAACAAATCTCAGTAGATATTGTTCCTGGGAAGCCCATGGCATACTTAATGAGGAGTCTCATCTCATAGTGAGAGGCATCGGCAATTTCAGATCCCCGTAATTTCTTCTAGACCTTCTCTTCACGGACTTATGTGCTTCTTCCGTGCGGAAGCTGTTTAATTACCAGTCTCTTTGTGGATCCACCGTAGTCCAACGCATCGCTTGCGTTTCAATTTTACTTAATTTGACACTTGCCTTTTTTCCAATTGATTTATGTGTGCGGGATTAATAAAGACATAGTCAGCCATAAGCAAAGCTGACAACGTGTACATACGCAGCAGGCAGACATCTTACTTTGTTGTTGATACCACCGGTGGAACGGGTTCGGCTGGTAAACACCATCGTGTAGGTATGCGATTATAATATAATGTGGGCAACCACGAGCATAAATTGATGTTGTTGAAGCGAGCATTATTAAAGTCATGAATTGCTGTGCGGATGCCGTGCATATTTGAAATCTGTTAAGTCAATTATTTTCATGCAGATCCCCTTAAGGAGAAGCAACCGAAATAGTAGAGGAGTGTCCATTTTTATTTTATGTGGAAAATGCGTAAATCCAAGCCGCCATGTTGGCGTGAAATTGTGAAGAAAAAACATTTGCGAGGTGTGGCTCACCAGCTCGTGGGTATCGTAACTGGTAACTGGATATAATAAATCCAAAACAACACAGCTAAGTGAATAGCTGGGAAAGTCAGGCAAGCAATCAATGAAGATTACTTGAACATCGCCTTCAAAACTTGTCGAAGTCTGGTTAAATCACCATCAATGAAGAAGGACTGGAATAGTACATCACCCAAACAGAAATACAATGGACTTAATCAGGGCCGTAGGGATAAAATCTGATATCAGAAGTAATAACTTACGGTCACGATATTTTTGACTGAAATTTTGAATTGCGGAACCCCAGAACAGTAGATCCCCTCAGAGCAGAACACTCACCCATTCTCAGAAAAACGGGCTAATACTTCAAGCCAAACCTGAGGAAATGGGAAATAGAACTATTTTCAATGCTGATATCAAAGATTTGATCATCCTTTAACAATATAGTTCTTGGTAACATTTGAAGCAAAGTGTTACAATCTTGATTCGGTGTCTTTAGCGGAATGGTTAGAAAACGAAGTCGCACAAATTGTTAAGCTTAAATAGAAGTAGAGGACTATTGGAATACCATGTGGAGAAAATAAGAGAATTTTTTAGATTGCTTTGCATGTGTTGTTGTCGAACCCAAAACTCGAGTACTGTTCAATTTTTACACACATCAATATATCATATAAACACATGAGTTTGTCTAAGACGGACAACTATGGAAAGATTGGTTGAGACTAAGGTCTTAAGAGAGCCAATAAAAATAAGATATCCACTCGGGGGATGGTGTGCAATTCAAGAATATTTGACAGACCTCTTATTTTGCGTTCTATTGTTCTTAGCTTGATCTAGAATAGGTACAATTATGGTAGCAATCTACCTCCAACCCAAGGCAATCTTTGGGTTTTTTAAATCCGTTTTAACTCGGTTTTAATTCATATCTTTAGAATGTATTTCTACCCATGTAGATTTGCTTAAACCCTAATCTAATCGGGGTCCAACTATTCGCTTTATTCTGAAATGTCATTCAGTGAAGTTTTATGGCCGTCCAGAAAATAAAAACCAATTGTTGAAATAAATAATAATTTTAAATGTTTTCCATTGTTTTTATCTTTTTGTTTTAATTTCCATGTTTTTAAAATACGCAAAAAATTCACCCTCAACTGCTCAAATAAATAACCATTTCAGTGCGTATTTGATAACAAAAATGTCTGCTATTATTGTAATTATTGTTATTTATTGTTGTTGTTGTTGTTGTTGGGATTATTATTGTTAAAAAGCAATATCGTTTCACGCCGGACATTATGGAAAATTTTCCTGAAAAACAATTTTTTTCTCTTTGCGCGCATGTCAAAGTTTATCGCCAATTCCAACTTGCGAATTTCAACTTCAACGATGAGGAGGTCTGCGCGCTAAGCTCGGCGATCACTCAGTCAATCAATCGGGCCAGACTGTTCCCCAGTCAGGCCACAGAGTAAACGAATCGAATGCAACAACATGAGTCCGCCTCGTGGGCTGTGGTAAAAAGAGTTTAATTATTGCTTTTTCATTTAAAAATTTATAGAAAAACACAATGAAGCAACAGAGATGTTGTTGTGGCTATTGTTGTTGCTGTTGTTGCTGTTGTTGTTTTTGTTGCTATTTTTATATACCCACACTCCATACACACTTCATAATTCGTTCAGTCCAAATAGTGCACTGCACTCACTGTGCGTGCATACGAAGCCACACAACAACAGCGAAGCTCACACACACACTCTCACACACGGACGATACCTCATCAGGTCCTTATCACGTGCTCAATGCCGACTACGAGCGAACGAAAGATTGGCAAATGTTTAACGACCTTTGTTCCATGGTCTTAAGTAGCCATGAGGGAGAAGGACTTTTGCGGAGAGAAAAACAGTTTTATTGCATTGGAAAATATTTTATTCTGGGTTAAAATGTCGCAGACTTTGATAAAGGCAACCACTGCAAACTATGAAGGATTTCTTCATAGTAGGAATGACACCCAAAGAGGTCATTGTGAGCATAAACAATTGTTCATTTAAGATTCAAAGTCAGCGGTTCAGCGAACTTTTGCTCCCAATGTTTTTTTGTGGTTTCTGCTGAAAGCATGAAATGAAAGTCTTAGACTATTATCATCATCATCAGACTATTATCATCATCAGACTATTATCATCATAATTAGACTATTATCATCATCATTAGACTATTATCATCATTATCAGACTATTATCATCATCATCAGAATATTATCATCATCTAGAACTATAGAACTATAGCAGAAACCACAAAAAAGCATTGGGAGCAAAAGTTCGCTGAACCGCTGACTTTGAATCTTAAATGAACAATTGTTTATGCTCACAATGACCTCTTTGGGTGTCATTCCTACTAAGAAGAAATCCTTCATAGTTTGCAGTGGTTGCCTTTATCAAAGTCTGCGACATTTTAACCCAGAATAAAATATTTTCCAATGCAATAAAACTGTTTTTCTCTCCGCAAAAGTTCTTAACAGTTTGTGTGTTATTTTTATTTTATCTTTATTAGAGGAAACGGGATATTCTTTTATAACGAATAATGTCCGAATAGTCTGCGATGCCATGACTCAAATGTTGAGAAAATTGATAAGAGAATCTAAAGATACTATTATTCTGCACAACAAAACCGAATTATCAAGATTCTTGCACAATAAATTACTAAAGTTGGAGTGTGATCAACTGAGCGACTTATATAGACCGATTGTACTTCCTTTGAATCTTAGGGGTTAATCCATTTTATTTCTTTATTGACTAACTCCGCCAATGAAAGTATTCACTTGCTTGGAAGTTCTTACAGTGCTGTTCAACTGAACGCTCTTCTGTATTACGAGTGGTCTCAATCCACAATGGAATTGGCTGGGATATTTGTAGAAACTGAGTATGGTTCAATATGCGTAAAATAAAAGGAGTACATGACTTTTCCTTTAAGTATTCCTTTTGGCATACTGATATAGAATCACAGTGATATATGCTGCACACAGGAATCAATTCTTCCATGAAGAGTAGATTT
Organism: Clusia tigrina; assembly: GCA_920105625.2. NCBI lineage: Eukaryota > Metazoa > Arthropoda > Insecta > Diptera > Clusiidae > Clusia > Clusia tigrina. Next base: position 30,245,675 of record OV050031.1, on the reverse strand, counting down.
GAACTACAGTTAATATTCTCTATGACTGATAATTTCTTAAGATATGTTTCATTAAATTGCATTATTTAAATTTAAAATGATCCCTCATACTCGTAACATTCAGAAACGATGTTCAAATTGCAGAAACCAATAAAAATACCATTGACCGTTTAGCACAGAGTTCATTGTAATTACTCAGGCAGGGCAGTATTGCCGCATCCTGAGCTAATTGAGTACTTTCCTATACAAAAAGGTTCATAAATATTTCACTATTCAGGAATTTGAAAATTTATGCGCATTTTCTTACAATAAATTTAGACATTACACATTTTTATTACACAATTAACACAATTACAGGTGCAAATTCAAGCTTTATTTTGAAAAATTTCAACAATTAAAAATGCACACGAGTCAAACAACGAATGCACAAACACGCAAAGGCTGCAGTAGCAGCACAGCCAAAATGCATACAACTGCAGCGGTTCCACTTTCGCTTTCAAACCAGACCTGCGAGCGGAGCTAGTGCAGCCAGCCCAGCGACGGAGGCAGACACCAAAAATACATAAATAAACCATTTTAGCCGACAATCAAAAAATTTTGCAACACAATCTGCAAAAATACTCGCAGCCATAACCACAACAGCTCTGAAATATAAACAATGCAACTGCAACACACACACACACACACACATACACACCAACACACATATACACAGCCATACATCTGGGCACTCTTCCAAATTCCGACACTACGACGCCCAAGAAGAAAATTTGTGTACGCTTTCCGTGCAGTTTACGGTGGGAAAAATAAACGAGAGCAAAAGTGTTAAAAACCAACAACAAACACAGCCAATGCAGCAGCAACACCAGCAGCAACAACAACAACAACTACAATTGTTGCGAAGTGAAGAAAATCGCGCTAATTAAAGTTCAAAGCACTGCGGTAGTGGAATTACACCTGCTTGGAATGATGAAGCAATTTCGTTTGGTGAACACCGAAGCGGGGGCGGTTCAATAATTAAGTTAAGCAGAAAGGTTAAGCAGAGGGGGCACTGAACTGGTGCTAATATTTATGAGAGTATTTCTGTAACCGGCGGTGTTTACTTCAAGGCCCTGCCCCACAAATATTCGCTGGAGATTCAACACTTTGGTAGTCCTACGGAGAGTATGTAATGCCAAACTTTTGTGAGGAAGAGGGCTGCTCAACCTTCACAATGCAGCTGAAATAAACTTCCAGAGGACCATGCGTTATCCATATGCATTCTGATCTAGCTAAGGCCATTTGTTCAGTAACTTGCTCAGGCCTTAATGAAGCAATTCTATTGTGCGAATTTAAATTATTACCAAAACTGGCGAAAATATCACACAAAAATATAAGGCGAGAGTTAGTTGTGAATAAGCTGCTGCAGTGAGAGGAAACAGTGCCATATCGTAATAAATGCAGAAGTGAACTACTTTTTAACAATTTTTCATTCATTTTGATTAATTCTGTGTTCATAAGAGATAAAAAATTCATTTCTTTTCGATTACTAGACACAGTCCATTGACCTGAACTATTTTTCGGAAGAATATACACAAAGCGATATTCGTGCCTTATATCTACTCATATCCTATTTCAGTTCAATCAATATTCCCAGGATGAAAGACAATTTTAAATCCATTCATTGAAAATAATATTATTTTAATTGTAGACTTGTAGCGATGCTAGAAGAATTTCTTTATATCGTGTGTATGTGGAATAATTTTGGGAGAATTTCAGCCTGTTCCAGAGTCATCAGATTTCAATTTACTTCTAATAATACGCTTCCTAATTGAACATCCGCTCTACAAAATCACAAAAGCTTCGAACATTTCTTATAGTCCATTTCCTGAAGACTTACAAGAACGCTAGAACTTCGATGTTCTATTTTCAATATTGTTCGTTCTTAAATTAAAATTGGTAGGTTGCCTTCTCTGGAGAACAATATTGGTGGTTTTAGATGAAGTTGTGAAATTAACAGATATCCCCGACATAAATTTCACAGAAAGTTATCGGTTTTAATATTGGAAAATTCAGAAAACAAATTCCAGTTCAAAGAAGTTCTTAACATCGAGTCTAAGAGTGTTTATCAACTTTCAAACTGTCTACCATAATAGCATAATCAGTTAATAAGAGAGACGACTATGCTGTGCTGTGAATATATCCGACTGGGTTAGACAATGACTGAGCCAAGTATTCAATAGCATACTCTATAAATTCCGTAATAATATATGAGTATATAAATTCCGTTCAGTTGACATTTCATTTCTGTAATTTGCTTGAATTTTTTTTTTATAATGCCAGCAGGTCTCCGGAACAATACCCATCTCCAAGAGCCCGGCAGAACAAAGACAGTATTTATTTGTGGGCTCATAGGATGATAAATTTAAAGTTTATTTCCGTTGGTTCTGCTTTTCCAAGAATTTGGTTTAATTTTAGGTCTCAGGATAACCATATTTTCTTTTACAGATTTATATAACTTTTTTCCATTTCTGTTTTCTGTATTTCATTATTCTAGATTTTCTATCTCTACATTCCCTTCTTTAACATCTGTTGCATTTACATATCTAACTCTTTTTATTCTGGATTCCTTTTTTATATGTTGTGCTTTTACTTTGGTTTCTTTTATGTCCTACTCTTTCTTCTATATTTCATTCTTCTGTACTTTTATTCCAAAATTTTTTCTGATTTCGTAATTTCCTTTTACATTCCTATTTTTTCTTCTACATTTCGATTTTCTATACTTTTCCCACATTTTTTGTTGTGTATCACTTTTTTGGTGCAAGTATTTATATCTTCCACATTTCTCCATTCATTTTCTGCTTCACCGCCTTCTTCTTTTACATATCATTTTCCTATTACTCTTTTATCTTAAACTTTTCTTTCTTTTTTTCTGCATTTGTTTCTATCTCATTCCCTACATTTCTTTCTTATTCACTTATTTTAACTGTATTACATTTTTTTTCCCCCTTCTGTCTTTATTTTCTTCTTCCATCCTTTTCAGTAATCTTTTTCGGCATCCCTCTATCGCTTACTTTATTTGTTTCTTCTATACTCCTTCACCCCACATTTATGTTCAGTGTATTGTTGTTTTCTCTGCCATTTTTATATATCTCATTTCTTTTCTTTCTCCCATACTTTTTTCTTCTACATATCTTCTTTCCACATCTTTTTATTCTTTAAATTTCCTCTATGCTTACGCATATTTCCTCCACATTCCCCTTTTCTGTGTACTTTTAAGTTCATTCTTTGTTAATAATCTTTCTCTTTTTGTACACTTCTCTTCGCATATTTAATTCTTCCATGTCGCTTCTTTTGTATTGAATATGTTCTCTTATTTTAATAGGTCAACAAGGTAGCACGTGTTCTCTTGAAGCCCGTTTCCTTGACATCTGCGTTGTCGTTCTTTTCAAGGCTTATGCCAGTACTTCCGTTCTTCTTACCGCCATCGCCACTTTACGTCACTACTTACTAAGTAAAATTGCTAAAATGAGCGTTACGCATCGTCTGAGCAGTTGTCTTTGATGCGAGGCTGAAAACCCGTTCAAACCGTGAAGGCTGCTTAAGGCGGCTTTTGTTTGTCTCTAATTATCACATAATCGAGACTTGCTGTACTCTAAGAAGGTATCAGATAATGGCCACTCGTAGTGGGTTGAGAAACGCTTCGGCAAGATTGTTTCTTCTGCAAATTGCCACTGTTCACACCTCACCAAACCCACCAACCTCAAAGACGCCCACGCATTCGATGGGAAGGTGCTCGGCCAGCACGGATCCGGCAGTTCGAAGAACCGGTCGGCGACGTGATGAGCAAATTCCACAGTAGTACTTGGAAGTGTCACGCGGCAAAAACCACTTGAATGAATCAATATACGCGTATTTTATTGTCGTTCGTTAAGAAACAAATTTATATGTGTTTCGTGTTAACCAAACGATTTATTCTTTAAAAGCCATTTAGCTCTGCGGCTTCAAACTGGAGGGCGCTCCGCTGAAGTTGTTGTTATGTAACTGAAGTGGAAAATGGCGCATGTCGTTGAACCTGCAACTGCAGCGTTCGGCATTTTTTCGTTATGCCGTCAGTCAGGCGCACCTCAGTTTCTATTGTCGCTCCTCGGGTGTCAGTATCGAGTGTCAATAATTCACAGGGCGCGGACAAGCAACTCGAGACAGGAATTCATGTTTGCGTTTTGTATTAATTTGCTGAAAACCCGCGCTCGAGTGTGTGCGAAAGCGATGCCAGTTTCGTGTTCATTTGCATTTTATTTGAGATTTGGAATTTCGGTTATTTTATTGCTAAATGTGACTAAGAGCAAGCACACGCAAAGAGTAATGAAATATTTCTGACTTGTCTAACATGAAACAGAAGCCACAGATTATCGACGAAGGGGGTGCAACAAATACATTCAGGTATAAGTGGATTTGAACTTGTCCCAATCATGGCGGAACGTATTGTAAGAGAGTCGTGGTTAGATAGCTCAACAGCTGTTGCCGGGTATAGTGAAGATGGAGTCACTTATGACAGCTGTGCTCAGCATGATGATGATTTCCATCTTATAGCGTGATATAATGTCATTTTTCCTTGGTCACTAGTAGAAAGAAAAAGGAAGCCTTTGTGCCAAAAATGTCCGATTTGCCCAAAACTAGCTGAGCAATTGCAGAATGGTGACATGGCCGAATGCCTACTTTTCCGAACGATTCTTAAATAATTTACTTTTTATACAAAACACAGTGAGAGTGTAAATATGAAGAGTGTGCAAATTACTCTTGAGGTCAGCCGGAGTCTCTTTGAATGGCGACGCTGCTGGAACCGTATTCGAAGTCAGGCCAAACTTTGTAGCTGAGCTGCTTTGAGAGGCGACGCTGTTGGAACCGTATTCGAAGCAGAGAAGTCAAGCCAAACTTTGTAGCTGAGCTGCTTTTATCGACCAAAGTAAAGGTGGCAGCGAACACCATTGTATGGTGATGGGTTTGATAGGTTTATGATCTTGATAGAATATGGTGTGTATAATAAGTATAATAAGAGGTACAATTCCGACGATTTCCTACCATTCAGAGATATGTGTGATATGCATGACTGCTGTTCTTGCTTAGAATTCGCCTGCCTTCAAGTATGCTTGAGAACTTATTTCTAGCATGAAGACTGTTGTGGCAGCCCATATTCAAATGACCAATTACCATTAATAGCAATTGACTTATTTATGCACCGCCTGGCATAATATTCCCATGTGAGTATGAGTAATTGTACCATATCATCTACAAACAATTAACAGTACTGACTGCCCTGCAGAGACCATTAGCAGTGGCACTAATCGACGGCAATTTGTGACCAGTTCGACAGCATTATTAGCGACAATTTTCTCACGCTACAGTACACTGACAGCCTCCAGTCCAGCCCAGCTCAGCTCAGCCCAGCCCAACCCAGCCCTGTCCAACGTAGCCCAACCTAGACTCAGATCGGTGCAGCTAAGGAGCTGGAGAATTGTGGGTGCTGCAATTAATTAAGAGCGAGTGCATTGAGCTGAACTGTAGCGGAATTAATCAAATCGAACTGGAATCGCTTGAGCTGCGCTGAGTTGAGCTAGGCTGAAGTGAACTGTAACGGCGGCGTTTAGAAATGGTGCGACAACACTTGCCGCTAAGCCCATAAAGCAGTGGCGTATCGTATAATTCACATTGACTTACGTAGTACAACAACAAGCGCGGTCCACTTTCTTGACATTCAGATTTGTTGTTGTATTGTTAATAATAAACATAATTGTAAACTGATCATTGAACCACTCCAATGGTTCCACGCCGCTTATTGATTGAAGTGTGAAATGAATAACTCACCAACAACAACACGCACAACAACCAGAGCAAAAACTACGCGCACAACTACAACAAAACACTTTCAAGTTGATTGATTCAATGTGTCTCAATTGCGAGTGAATGAGCCGCTTCAGCGGTTCAGCGTGGTGGTGGAAACTGGTTTCTCTCCCGTTGACTTCCGTCATGATAATTTTTACTACAATAATGTAAATTATTAAAGCCATAAACTACTTAAACTATGATTTAATTGTGGTGCAAAGGAATTTCTGTTATACAACAACAACAACGACGACGACAATGCTAATTATGACAACAACCTCAACAAGTTGAATAATGCTGTAACGCTTCCTTAGTAGCCCATGCATTACCGGATAATGTGGGATCATTGCCGTGCCTCAGTTTACTCGCTTCATGTCGCTTGATGTGATTGAAAAAACTTTGGTTCCTTTTTCGTTTCTCCTCTGCCGGTTCAGCTTAATTTGCACCTTCACTTCTTGTTTATTGTATTTGTTGTTGGTGTTGTTATTTGAAGCGGATTTGAGATTTGCACATAAATTTTATCCTAAAGACTTCTAAAATGCGAAACGAATTCCTAATGCGATTAAGATATTAAAGAATTCACGGTAGTTGGTTTTTTGAGTGTGCTGTTTTTTGCTATGTTGCCAAAAATAGAACGCTCTCGGAATACAAAGTAATGACAACGAGTACCCAAATAGAGAAGCGGAACTGAGAAATACACCACAATTGTTCTTGCAATTCATTGGGCTTTATTTCAGTGGCCACAACTCGTTTTATAGAAGTCTAAGTGTGGAATTCCTTATTTTTGTTTCTTTACTTGCTTCTCCAGAGAATTAAATCTTCTTATAACACCATCCAAAATATACCATTCATAAGAATGCACTGGAATTAGGTCTCCAACACAAGCTCCATAATTGTTCCTCAGATTTATGGATTCGGGAACTGAACACCAGAAAAAATATTGAATCTTTGGTTTGGTGATAAAGGACTACTCGGAAATAGGCTTCATATATAATTGTTTGCATAGTTGCAGCCAGATGGAGTCCATTTCGATAGCAAAGCCGAGTCGAGTCCATCTCCAGACACCTCATATAGATAGTTTTGTTACAATAGTAAATCCGAGTCGAGTCCATCTCCACACACCTCATGTAGATAGTTCTGTTACAATAGCAATACCGAGTCGAGTCCACCTCCACATACCTCATATAGATAGTTGTGTTAGAAGTGTTCCCAAAGAAAACAAAAGTGATGTTTTATGCAACTTAAGCCGAGACTCATTTTTGACTGAGTATTGGTAGCAGGAATATCTTTCTGAAGTTCTGAGGCTCCTGGTGTATTGAAAGTTTCATAATTTGTTCCTTAGGCTGGCATTACTGCTTCCAGAAGGTATTCCAGAGACTTAAATATAATGGATAATTGCTTTGAGCAGCAGTCAAGATTATTACAACCCTTCTTCCAGAAACTTTCTTTGTGACCCTCCCATAAATGTATGTGAACTTCTTCTATGACCAAAAATTCAAATAATCCAAGCCTTAGAATTCAGAGTTATGGAATATGGTAAACGGGTGCTGAGGTGCATTGAACCCTAGAGTAAAGAAATAAGAGTCACATTCTCCAACAACAAATTTTTTATATGGTGGCGCTGCTAATCAAGAAATATAATCTATTTTATCATTCTTGGCTGCTAATAGCGCCAATCAGCTCAGCACCACTCTGGTTCTTTTCTCTCTTCTATGTCGAAAAATGAGTGACATTTCAGATTGTGACTCTTATTTCTTTACTCTATGATTGAACACTGGTATCAAAGAGTATCCATCCATAGAGATTGAATCACTCAAAATTTTGTGAAATGGAAGTGAAGGCGTTTTCACAATAATCGGTGAGCGGCAAGGGGAAGCGAGATGCAATGCGTTTATTTTTGTAGCTTTTGCAATAACTCTATTTATGTATACTCTTTGCTGGTATCTTTACTTTCTTACTCCTTGATCACATTTGTACTGTCAACATCTTATGTTATTCCTCAACTACCGGAGATACACCCGAAAATTTAAAAGACTGATCGAATGGGAATATCTTGACAATAAAATGAAGCTTTCAAATAAATGTGTGCACCCATAATGAGAGACTGCAATAAACATGAGTAACATTTCTGTTGCAAGTTGGGGCACTGCTTATTTGGTAATCTTCAATGAAAAATTATTGTTCAACTGCATTATTTGCGGAGTAACTTCCACGAGATCGACTCGAATTGATTGCAAACTTTTACAGTTCTGCAATTTACCTGCCACCTCAATGAACTCATAACTGTCAATCAGACAATGTGTGTGGGAGTCTGACAACGCACTGATCAGCTTACGAATATTAAACTGAGGTACGATTGCATCCTCAAATGAGGCACATGCCAGAGATGATACGGCCCACGCACATGCAATTATAAGTATCGAAACAATGTTTGCTGCCTCTATCTGCGGGCCTCATTTATGAGATTGGTAAAGCGTACTCCACTAAATTGTTTAATCATTCAATCTGTATATAAAATATAGGGTTTACCCTGGGTGCTCTTCCCATATCAACAATACCGGATGGTTGATTTTATACCTGCAAAAGACAACTTGCAGCGGTGGTTATAGGCTAAGAAAAGCCGTCTCGGTCCCCTGAAAGGTGCTCCCACCTCGCAGCCGGGCAAGATTAGCTTAATCAAGTTTTGTAGAGCAACGATTTATTAATAATAATGTTAACATTTTCATTCTACTCATGGCACTCACATCGAAGTGAGTATTTTTTATGGCATTCGTCGAAACTGGCCCCAAATGTACTTTGCCACTACTTTGTCAATTTTTTTATTTTCCATTTCTATTTTTTACATTTAATAGTTTCATAAAAATACTAATGTCGATTTGCGTAGCTGAGCGAGTATCCAACTCGCATGTGCTGCGTGCCTGAGCTGGAATTTTTATTGCGCTGAGAGCGATACGTTGAGAATTTGAATTATCTGTCCACAAAAACACAATTCCATAAAATTGTTGATGTATGCTCCTGCTTCCACCAGTCTCAGAGTAAGCACATTTCCTACGCGAATTCTTGTTGGAATTTTAACGACACACACTTGGTAGGTGGCTCGTGGAGCACACACACCCAATCGAACGTAAAAGTGCGCTCAGTTGCTCGCCTGGAAGAGGCAAATCGTGTAAATCCACTCGTCATGGGGTGCATATAATTTTTGTAATTTTTTTAGTACCCTTAAAAGTTTATTTATGACGTCATGGATAGTGCGATAGTTTTAGTCACAATAATGTTTAAATAGTCAGAACGATTAGTTAAGTATCAAACTGTATGGAAAGAGGGGTCAGCTACGAGTAATGACCCAAACTTGGGTCAGACAAGATGTTAATGCCACCTGAAGGACAATGGAAGGAATCCGTGGTGTTTACAGATTACTTGCAGGTTGTAAGGGAAGACGTTTAGGGAGAAAATTTGGTGAATGTGTTGCAAGGAATTAGGTGCAATGCATGAAAAACGTGTGGAAAATACTGGATGCAATCGTTAGTACTACCCATTAACAATGAAATTTCCTCCAAATTGCCCGAATTACGAGTTGAATAAAACATCATGGACATTTTCGGAACTGCGAACTTACTGAACTGGTCGAGAGAGGTTCACTCATATATTAATATGGTAATACATGAACTAATAAGGTTTGGTACTAATCGACTGGAGCTACTCATACACTCGCCTAACTAAATAACGCTAGAGTTGAGAAGTCGGTATATGTAGATCTCAGTTAAATTTATGATAATATAATATTATAAATTTGAAGCATAAAGAAACACGAAGCCAAGAACAGAACCACCAAAAACTTGATAGTTCAAAAAAATCTGTGGGCATTTTCTTCCTTCTTGCCCCTTTCCACTACAACCAAACAAAGTCACTGGTCACCATCGAATCGGAGCCTCCATTTCGTTAATATTTCTTCCTTACATTCCTCTTCCAATAGTTGAGACGTATCGATGTCAAGACTGAATACAATTTTACTCTCCCATCTCGTTACCAATGTGTTAAAATATTTGGTTACCAACTCATTTCAAGCCATTCACACAAATCTACTCACAAATAAGCCACGAAATCGTAAACAAATCGGAACCTTTGGTTAGGGAGGTGAGGGAATATCGAAAGAATGCAAAATTGGCAACCTCAGCATTTGTCCACGTGTGTTATTTTCCATGTCTTTAAATCGCTTGACAAATATCGAATGTATTCAATATAAAAGACAACATCTTCCGTCAGAATCTCGCCACGCCAAGGGGTGTGTCCGGGCAATATTTTCGCATATACGAGTATATTTATTGGGTCAAGAAAGTTTATTGTCAAATAAAGCGTAAACAAAATCTGCTAATTTCTTCATCTCTCTTCTTCCACATTACGTAAACGCTTTACACATTTCGTGTAGGAGATTTCCAACCGGTGGCAATGTGACTGACTACCCCAATTTAATGAAGTAACCGCTGCTCGTCAAGATGCCCAACTGACGTCAACTGCTGTGCAAATATTTCTTAGCATGTTGATTCAAAAAATTATTATATTTATAAAAACAACAAATTTGCCGCCTTCAACAGCAACAGCTCGTTCCGAATAAAGAGTGTGGCGAAAATGCTGCCAAAAACAAAAAGACCAACCGAAAAAACATATGCCAGAATATTCAAATTTACTGCGCAAAACCAAAATGGTCTGCATAGACCTTTTCTCATTTCAAATTGCATGTTTAAAAATAATATTTTTATACCTAACCAAAATATTTAAACAAAAAAAATAATAATAATTTTGTCGTTATCTGTTCAACCAATCAAATGGAATGGCTTGTGAAAATATAAATCAGCAGAAGTGACCGTAAATAAAATATTGAAAGTATAAATGCAGAGACTTTTGACACACCAAATACAGATATGAATTAAATATTGCCAGATTGAGCAAATGGGAACCAAGCATAGGAGATTTTGTGTTTTAAAGATTGTTTCTGCACAAAGTCAACGCGCGCACCTCAGGTAAATACCATATTGGTCCCTCCATCTCCCTCTCTCTCTCTCACTATATCTGTATACCTCTCTCTATCTTTATGTCTCTTTATCTCTATATCTCTATATCTCTATATCTCTCTATCTCTCTTTTATTTTTCTTTGGTTGTAGTATACGAGTTCTTTCCCTACCTCCTTCTTTCTTAAAATATTTCTGGTGCTAATTATTCTCCTATATTATCAAACACTAAATAACACTCCACGCTTCTGTTTCCCTGCGTTACCATATTTTCGAAAGTTTCCTCCATAAATTCTAGAATATGCAGGTATTAACTTATCTATATTGCCAATTACTCTCCTCGTTCTACCTCTATTTATCCCCTTATTTTACGAGTATCTATCCGAATACTCATCAGGAGATGTCATCACTCCAATTTTATCTCTCTTCTACCTCTATTTTTATCTCTCCTCTACCTCTATTTGTATATCTCCTCTACCTCTATTTTATCTCCCTCTACGTCAATTTTTATTTCTCCTCTACCTCTATTTTTATCTTTCCTTCCACCTCAATTTTTATCTCCCCTCTACCTCAATTTTTTGCCTCCTCTACCTCTATTTTTATCTTTCCGCTACCTCTATTTTTATCTCTCCGCTACCTCAATTTTTATCTCTCCTCTACCTCTATTTTTATCTCTTCTCTACCTCTAATTTTATCTCTCCTCTACCTCTATTTTCATCACTCTTTGTACCTCTATTTTTATCTCTCCTACTTCAATCTTAATATCAGTCTCTCTTCTGTTTGTTTTTGTGTGATACAATTTCTGTTTTGATATTATAATTTATTTTATTTTTCAATACCTCATTCAGTCCCCAACAATATTAACTCACACTCTACAACACGCTTTACGTAATGTTTTCCACGGTTATGTTTTGGTTCTCTTTTAAAATATTATCCGTTATGAATAACCCTCCTTCCTAACTATCTAACTATCCCTTTTTCTTTATTTAATTCTATATTACCTATTGATATTCACCAATATCGCCTTTTTCTTCTTCGCATCTCTATTCCCCATTTCTTCCATTTTTTAATGATCAACTTTTATGTTGTTTATATCTTTTTAATATATTTAAAATTAGTGTCGTTTACAAAGTCCTTCCTTATCCCCAGCCGTATTGGTGATAGAACGTCTCTTTCTCAGAGTCTTTACTTGTCTCTGTTTCTCCATCCATGCATATATTACATTGCTATCTTTACCACACTATAATCTTCCTATATCTTCCATCGTTTCTGTGTAATGTCACTCCTTGTGATTTGCTGTTATTAATTTCTTTAAGCTATCGACTTCTCCACTATCTTTACCAGTCTATCGAAATAATTTTCATCCACTTTATCCCTTTACTTTAACGTCTCTTCCTAGACTCCCTCGTTCTGACAATTCAAAAAACTTCTTTCTCTACAGGAAGTTTCCAATGCTGGAGAGACATTTAAATTTGAATATTCAGGAACATGTTTCTTGTTGTTGGTCTTAGCTTTTGGCAGCCTTCCTCTACGATCGAGTGGTGAGTCCAACATTGGGGGTTCATATACCGCCCGGACAAGGTCTCTTAATGGCGTTTTCGATTGGAATAGAAGCTCTTATTTTCTGCTACTCATCCAGCAACATCATCATCTGAATACAAATTTCAAACCTATTAAATTCATGTTAGGACTGACAATCCGTCAAAAGACTGGCAATATATAATTAAATATGGTGATGTGCAAAAATACGGAAAAGGTTCGGCTCACTTCTGGCTTTGGTATCTAAATACTGGAAATAACTTCATCACTTTTATTACCAAGTTCCAAAAAAGCCAATTTTTTAGTCTTTCCCTCTAGGTAGAAAAGTTCTTCAAGAGAGTTATGCGCAGTGTTTCTATAATTGTCGAAACGAGCTGCCGTGCGAATTAAGCTGACAACGTAGAAACAAGGAAACCAGAGAAAATCTCGGATGACCGTGATGCTTGGATTTCATCTTCAATACAGAAATTGAGAACAATGAACCAAGAGCTCGAACGGAAAGATACCGCGACAATTAAGTCTACGCTTTCTTAGGCGGGTTTTCCAAGCCGGAGATGGAGTGGCGTCACGGCGTCATGGCGTCAGAGCGTCATGTGCTGATGCCAAAGATTGGCTGTGCGTAGAGTGTAGTCAATTGGCCTCGCTAGAAGCACACATGCCTACGTGCCACGAAGCATGAGTAATGCTTACTGACATCTTCAATGTACACTTTTTGTTCCTTATCAATAAATAAATTTACACTGACAGAGCACGAGATGCTTCGCACCACAATGGAAAAGTCCGCGTCAACATATGGGCACACGCATCGCCCACATAGGCGGGTAAACGCTATTGCAATGTAAACAAAAGCGGCGCTGGAAAATATACATACACACGCTTAAACGTGATACACTTCCGTAATTATTGTATTTAAACAGTATGAATTAAATAAATACGAGAGGAAAAACACAGGCAAAGAAATCACTTCTTATTGATATGCACAGACGGGTGCGCACCGAACTCAGTGACGTAGGATGAGGGGGTTTCTCAAACCACTCAGTGAGCTGTCTTGCTTGGCTAATGTCTGTCTGTGTCTGCTGCCGCACATAGTCCCGTGCAGACAGACACTCAGTTGCTTTGGAAATATTTTGCATAAATGGGGGTGGGGTCTAATGTAAGCCAAGGATGGAAGGAAAAACTTCTTTCATTGTGAGACACTACATTAAACTTCATACAATTGGCGTATACGAAATAAGGAAATTTTAGTTTAGTAAACAAACTCGTACAAAAGATTGAGTTGGGTTTTTATGCTATGGGAAATTGGGTCATAAAATAAAAAATCGAATAGTAGAATAGGAGAAACCAGCTTGAAGACGTAATAAGACCCATATGATATCTACATACAATCACAAAGCTATTTACAAATAGAAGAAAACTTAACTATCGAAGTTAGTGGATCACAATGTGAAAAGTGAGTAAATGTAAAGAACATCAAATAAGTGATTGTAGAAACTTGAAAAACCCTTCATACAGAAGCACACACAATTTACTGAGTAAACTCGTTTGTGTTCACAGGATGCGGAATTATTACTGGTACAAGTGGTGGCATCCAATAGATCCAAAAATCAATCAAATATATAGAATAAAAATAAATCTAATCTAATCTCAGACTGAAGAACTGGCACAAAATAAATAGCAAGAAGAGGTTTGTATAAAATCCACTTTACTCTATAGTTTCAAAACATGGAGAGAAAACAAACCAAAACTAAAACTCGGTTGCCTTGATAGAAATGTATGTGCGCTTGGTGGATTCAGTGTTCCACTGGAAAAGAGCAATAAAACGAACTAGAGCTCCTCTGGAAAAGAGTGATAAAAGGAATGAACTACAGTAGAAAATGATACCTTAAACAGAATATTAAGTAACAGTGAAGCTCAGGTATAAAGCCTTCAATTAAAAAGCGAAGAGAACCAAAATAACCACATTGAAATCAGCAAAAAACATAAACTGGATCCTGGGTAAAAATTGTTGGCAGGTGATTGGATTCGTGGGCAATCTGTTGCCCTTTGTTCCTCTTAGGAATATGATAATCGTCAAAAAAACCTTACATTAAACCATTACAAGGTGCGTTCAATTCAGTGGGTTCCAAATTTTCGCATTTAGGTGTACGAGCGTTTTGAAAATAAGTAGGCTAGGTAAGGATTCTTTGAAAGAATCTATCCTACTATCTGTATATATAAGACCATCTGTCTATATATAAGACCATCTGTCTATATACGAGGTGTGATCAAAAGATAACCGTTATTTTCATCTTTTCGTGAGTTACGTATGTTCGATGTTCGCATTTTTTTTTCTGTTATGTTGGTACACATGTCTGTTATATATGTTGGCAATACCAACCATTTTGTCAGTTTGTTTTTGACAGATAAAAAGGTTAGTCGTGTTTTGGTGTGCTCTTCGATTTTGTACTATTCGAAAAAAATGGATCAAAGAAACTGTATTCAGTTTTGTGTAAAAAATGAAATTAAATGCGCAAGGACATTTGAAATGTTGACTATGGCCTTTGGCGAGTCTACTATGAGCAGAACACAAGTTCAATTGTGGTATAACCGGTTTAAGGAAGGCCGAGAAGATGTCAATGACGATGCTCGTCCTGGTCGCCCGAGCACGTCAACAACCGATGAAAACATTGACGTAGTGAAGAAAATGATTTTGGATAATCGTCGAATCACTATCAGAGAGGTTGCTGATGATGTTGGCATATCGTTCGGCTCATGCCAAGCAATTTTTACGGATGTTTTAGGCATGAAACGTACGGCAGCGAAGATTGTTCCAAAATTGCTAAATTTTGAGCAAAAACAACGTCGCATGGACATCGCTCAGGAGCTGTTTTTGGCCAAAAACAAAACCGTTATCATGCCTCAACCACCGTATTCACCGGACTTGGCCCCCGCTGACTTTTTCCTCTTTCCAAAACTGAAGACACCGATGAAAGGAAAGCGTTTTGCTACGATTGAGGAGATAAAAGAAAAATCGAAACAGGAGCTGTAGGCGATACCAAAAAAGCGTTTCAGAAGCGTTTCGAGGATTGGAAAAAACGCTGGCATAAGTGTATTATATCTGAGGGGAATTACTTTAAAGGGGACAAGATAGTTGTTGATGAATAAAAAAATACTTTATTTTTTAATCACACAATAACGGTTCTTTTTTGATCACACCTCGTATAAGACCATCTGTCTATATATAAGATTATCTGTCTATATATAAAACCATCTGCCTATATATAAGACCATCTGTCTATATACAGGCTCTTGAAACATCGCGGGAAAGGGTATTTTGGATTTTAAACTGTAACTAAATTTTGATATTTTATTTCTATGGGTTGATATAAAAAAATGTCAGGTTGCCTGGTCAAAAATGTATTAAAAATAAGGAAAACTTGAAGATGATAAAGTCACGAATATTTTCCAAAATTTCCTTTAGCAGCTCTTGAAAAATAAACCCACTGAACACCACTTTTTCTTAACAAAAATTTGTGATAAATTTAATACGTGACCAATTGGAACTATCGGCGTATGGTCAAATACACACTCGTAAGTTTATACTACGATTGTGTTACAGGGTCCTCAAGTATACATGAAAACTTTTGGATCCCCCTAATAAAACTACTTCACTACGTCTCTGGCAAAATTGAGCTGAACTGAAAGTAAATACAAATACTAATGACGATAAAAGTAATAACAATCGTAACACTCGGTAGACGGTTAAAGACCTTTGGGAGTCGATCTCGAGTTACGTTTTACTACGCTATGGCACAGCCTCATCAGCGGTAAATGCGCCCATTGTATGCATGCAGCGGATTTACGCCAGTTTTAGAGCTGTTAAACAAACTAAAATAAAATGTGAGAACGGCGTCGAAGCGGCTTTTAACTGAAACTAAAATGCACGGTGATAAATTTGCACCGCAAAGTGCAAGATTTTATTTTTATGCATGATTTTATTTAGTTTTGACATTTGGCTCTAGAATACGAGTATTTCACACCTCTTTAAATTCGAACCGGATAATAAAACAATTCTCTGCTTATTTTGCCCGGTTTGTTAAACATATTCATGGAGGCGCACTAGTTGAAAATTAGTTTTGTTGTTGTTCTCTTCAATTCGATGTAGTTCCATTCAAGAAACAATTAAGTCATACGTTTACAGCTCGTGGCATGCCTAAACTCAAACATAGACTTTCTATTTCAGAATTAACTGCACTTGTGTGCCGGAATTGAACGATTTGGTTCATTTGGTGGCCCGGAAGCAACCATTCGCTTGTGATTGTTGCCAAAAATTTTAAAATATGCTTTCATTGCTTTGTTTTCTTTGCTTATTAATGTGCTTCCATAATTCAACCGTTTGTCTATAAAGTCTGGCGACGGCCGAAACAAAAGAGAGGCAGAAACAGAAACATCTGGAATAAAAATTAGCAACACAATTAAAAAAAAAACCAGAAGTGAAAGCAGTTTATAGTATTCTAATAAAGATTTACGTGCGTACTGCAGTAGTCTGGGGAGGAAAGAAAGAACATTTAAGAAGCATTCCGTCAGAGCAACACTGGAATCACATGAGATGTTTGAATTGGTTGAAACCCGTATTAGCAAAACAAGACTGCGATCGAAAATGTAATACCAATTAACCGTAGAAGATCCCTGAACAACATGGGAACCAAAGTCAAATTACGAGTACAAAACAATTAAAAAATGTAAGAAAAGAATGCATACTGGAAGTTGTGAAAAAGATTATTGGAACAAAGTCAGCCAGCTATGGATACTTAAGTAAAATTCATTCGGTGAATTTCTTTACCACAGGAAGTTACTTGTGGAGTGTCCCTCTGATACAAGATTCAGACTATAGAGTACAGAAAAAGAGAGAACAACATAAATATTCACCCATGGAAAGAAAAATAGAGAAATAGGGAGATAGAGAGAGAGACAGAAAGTGAGAGATGGAATGATTTGAAAGTATGTTGTGCTTATATGCCGCAGCCAAGTTCATACGATTGTTTTCATTTGTGTTGTACGTCAAGGTTCCTTGCGACACATGTGATAAACGACTTTTTGTTCAGCTGCCTTCCGATTTAATGAATTTATTTGTCAGCACAATCAATTAAGTTCCAAAATACTCACTCACACACGACGCTGATCACATAGCTGCATCGAGAACGGTTCTCCAGATGAAGGAACAGGTCATTACAGTTAACATATTTACTTTAATGATGACAAAAATATGCAACTCTTTAAAAGGGCAGAACAAATTAATGAACGGAGAGAAAGAACAAAAAAAAAAAAAACATTGAGACAAGAAAAACAAAACAATCAAAATTTTATGGCTTTTTTATTGGAAATGCAGAAAAAGACAAAACAAAAGAAAAACTGCGTGGAAATGAAACAAATAAAAAAATTATATTTATTTAAAAATGAGACTGTCTGGCGCGACGTCTTCTATTTTGAGCATCTTCTTTCTTTCTTGTTTACTTTGTCGCCGCATTGTTTTGGCGTTCGGTTTTTGTTTTCATCTTGTTTAATAATAATTCATTCAATTAACATAATGCTAAATTTTTATAAGTGGACGAAAGAGTGTTGATAAGTAAACAAATGGGTCTTTATTTTGTTTATTATGTAATCCGCCACTGATAAGCAGGTATTTAAATAAGTTCACGAAATAAACAGATAAAGGGGGAGAGAAAGGTGAAGGCAAACTTTGTTGCAAAGAAAAAAAAAACTCTGTCTCTGAAGAGTTTCTTTGTCAATTTTCAAACAGTAGTCAAAAACGTCATGCAGATGATCGAAGCCACAGATGTGTGGGAAAGAAGAGTAAATAAGAGAGTGGACAATTTTAATTATCACCTGCAAGTATATATGCAAAAAACTTCTGGATAGTGGAAGGGAGTCTATGTAAAAAACTTCTGGATAGTTGAAGAGAACTTTGTAGAGGTATGCACTGAAATAGTCTCTAATATATTTCATGTTTGCTCCAGAATAACAATAGATCACAGATCAGAAAGACTCAAGTGAATGAAGTTCCCTATAAAATCGTTCGAAATTTTTACTTTCTGAACAAATAGTGATCCCACAGGATGCTGATTTCGGTGACCTGAACAATTAGAATTAGAATACTGAAAAGTCTCTTTGTTTCTTCCTTAAAAATATATGAAAAGGAATCTCTTTAAGATCGATAACAATATAAACAAAAATACAGCATAAGCAGGAAGCACGTTTTGCTGGAGAATCACGGCGGAAAAAGAGAGGCCTGACAATATCCAAGAAGTCCTTAATCTCGTGCTTAAAAATATTTCATACTTGTAATCATAGTACATAGGTAGGTAGGTAGGTAGGAGTGGCTGCCTAGTTTGCCAAAAGCATTCATAGTACATAAAAACAGTGAAAACCCGATCGCATATACCGTTGAATACTAACCTGAAACTACGCAAAAACGTTGGAACCAGTAAAAAGAAGTTTCAGTCCGGCATAGTTACTTGTTTTCATTACAATGAATTTATATTCATCACTACTAAGGGTCTTGACATCTCCAGATATGTCTCAATATTCTCACTCTTTCTTCATGCGCACTTAAAAACAGTGTTGGCATGAGTTCGCACCTCACCATACACACATCTCTCAATGATTGTGCATGATGTGTCATTTGTCAGTTTCCAGATAGGCTTAGGCCACCCAACAACCCCCTCTCTACATATGTGACATGAGAAGCGAACGCAACTCGTTAGGCTGCGAGTAATTTGTGAGTCATTAAAGCAGCATCACGTTTAAAGTGTTTCCATGTTATTGAGTAGTGAAAAAGTTTTCAAAACATTATCTCTTGGGAATATCACGCATGGACGGACAATTCGAACACAAATTATACAGAAAATAGCCCACCAACTATGAACTGTTTATTATGTTGTTGACCTTTAAAAGCGCAACTCAACGCAGAGTGACCGAGCGAAAATTGTTGCCAATACGAAGCAATTTGTTTGTGTGGTTTTGTTGCTTTTATGTTTATTATTATTATTATTATTATTAATATAATTGCGGCTGTTGGTGTGTGTTGTTATTATTATGGTTGGAAATGGCCCAAAGTAGTTGTATGGAAATGTGTGTGCGAGTATTAAAATTAATTTCAGAATTACACTCGCGATCACTCGATAATACCCGATAATGATTGGAGAGAGGGAGCGTGTGATCAGGTGACTACAGTTTAGTTGCAAATGAAGCTCATGAGCCTGCAAAAGACGGCTTCTTTACTAACCACACAACCGCAACAACAACGTAACACGCAAGAAACAAGTCAACGAAACAGCGCGGTTAACGAAGTGAACCGAACAAAAAGGGAAAGTGAATGTGTATGGGTAGTCACAAATACGCATACCAACGCAAGGCGCATAGAAGAAAAAAGAAACTGAAAAAGTCAGTCGCTTCCATAAAATAAGTAGGAATGTAGACCAAGTGCTTTTTAGGCAGGTAATGCCAGTTGAGTGCTCATTTTCGGAACAAAACCACCGTTCGTTCGTTCGTTCGATCGTTCGTACGCTCCAAGCGATTGTTCGGTCCGTTCAGTTGGAGTGTGTTCACCAGTTGCACCAAGGAAACTGAGGGAAGGGTCTTTACGAACATGTGTGGGAAATACAGCAACACAGCCCAAACAAAAATCTTACCAGGTATTTACAAAAAGAGCACAAAGCAAAAGGTCAGCATTATTGAAAGGGCACAAGAAGGTCAAATTTATTAGGTGAGCTCAAATTATTACCCTTCATTAGTTGGGTTTACAGCATACCATGTAAGCCATGACAGATGTTCACACAAAACTCAGTTAGTAAAATGAAAAAGAAATATAAAAAATTAATTAGAAAATCCAAATGACCGTAGATCGAATTAAAGAATACAAAGAAAACGCCAGTTGAATGGAAGAAAGCCTAAACTCATTTGGAGTTTACAGTTGGAAGACAATAAAAACTATTGCCAGCCCAAGGCGAAAGAAAGGAAGGTGAGCAACCTCAGACAATGGAAAATTCGGAGCTCGTTTCACTAAACAAAGTTTTTGTTGCCCATTTCGGCTCAGAATTTAATGGAATGAAGGAAAAGGCGGAAGACTTTTTAAAGAGCATTTCCTCTCTTCTTTCACTATAATTCAGGTCTACACTAGTGGCAAATGAACTCCATAAGAACTTCGAATTAGGTTTTATACTGAAATTTAATGATATTACAAACATTCCACTAGTACATAAGCTAATAAAACCTTAGCGGAGTTTGCGGGATTCTAGATAGTCTTTATAAAGCCATCAATTAGACACTGTAGTGATTTCATAAAGCAGTCTTATTCAAGCCTAAGCATGTGCCATATGAAAACTGCATATGTACGGAGTTTCACAGCACACTGAGAGAAAATATGACGTTTGACAAGTTGAGTACGTATAGGAAACACTTTAAAAAGCTTTTGAACAAAGGCGGAGCTTTGTGTATCGCTGTTATAGAGCTATAAGAATGCTTCCCAGCTATTTAAATGTTTGTACACATCTTTTTTTTAAAAGAATTTAGAAAAGGATTCATAAGTTTGCTTTTGGTTGTATTGTATCTTCCCCATTTCATCCAGTTTGAATATTAATTATAAATCTTTCCACGCAATTTTTGTTGGTTCAAACTATTTGTGGAATTTTCGGGTAGTTGCGATCTATTCAACCTGCAAGTTTTGAGTCGTCGCTAGTGCAATATTTATAATTTCTGAGCTATTATATATAAAATGGTTTATAAAGAACATTCATTGCCTGACTGAAGATTTATAAAGTTCCATTGTTAAAGCAAACACTTCAATAGTTAGATTAAATCGTAGATCCAAAATCAGTGCTGCTGATCCCCAGTGCGATCGATCCATTAAATTTTATTCACAAGACATGAAATGAGGGAAATTCATCACTTTATAAGACGTCAACTATGGTTCCTCAGTCTTTTGGGCTTCTGAGTTGCGATTGAAAGATTATGTTCTTCGGAAGGAAATAAGCGGACATTGCAATGGACTTCAGAATGCTCTAACAATCTTAGCAAAACCCTGGAGAATTTCGCTAAATGGGTTGACAATGCGAGCTGACTTCAGAACATACCCACTAAGATGGCAAACTCCAGGGGATAAATGTGAGAACCACACCCGTACTGAGAAAGAATCCTGGCTGGAAAAGGTGTTAATCCACTTTACTCAGAGTAACTAAAGTCCACTTCTGAATGTTTGCTCAGCTTTACTGTATGCAGCAAAAATTAAGTGGCGCTAGGGTAGCCTCCTACCCGTCAACACTTTGGCCATGCTTCCATCAGAAAAACCTCACACAGTTGCAGAGTTTCAGCAAGAAAATTTGCATAATTAGCACGTTTGTTGTAGAATTATTTTGATGGATGTAGAGAGTTGATTTATTTTTTCCGGCGACATGTGTTTAGAAACTTTTCGAATTTCTTTAAGCATGTATAAACAAAAGTAACAATAAATAAAGGAAAAACACGTATACGCACCTTATCAGTAATGCTGCAATTTTGATTTTAGCATAAATTTCGTTTTTTTGTTTGGTTTTTGTTAATATAATTAATTTCAATAGTCACATTTCAAAATTAGTTTCATTTGTATAATTATGCACTAATTTAAAATGGCTTAAATTGTTAACCTCTTTTAAATTTATTACTTTTTTATAGTTATAAATTGTAAGATTTTATTTTATTTTCCTCTCTTTAGCAATTATTTTTGCAATTTCTTCAGTCGAGTTTTGTGGGCTTGGATTTCAATTATTATGCACGTTTCTCATAAAACGCCTAACATTGAAAAACACTGATAAATACGTTATCATTTTCATTTTTTTTAATAATTAATTAAATAAACACAAATATTACTTGAAGAAATTAGGGTAAATGCACAAAGAAAACATATAAAAAAACAGACAAGTATCGAAGAGCCTGATACAATATTGTTTAAGTACCTAACATTATGAAATGATTACATTTTAATTAAGAAATAATAAAAAAATGAAAGAAATGGCACTTCACTTGCTATGAGATAATTGTAGAATATGTTAAACATTGTTCAGCATTACCGTGAACATTTTGTTCTCCATATAAGACAAATAGGGTTGTGGATATTGCTACTCAAACGCTATGGAAGTACTAGTCAATTTTAAGAGTAGGGCTGCTATTATGAGAAATGAAAGCCCCCACTTTAAGTAAATAAGATAACTCTAGAATATATCCAAAGTTATTCAACCCTATTTTAAACAACATGTCCCTAGGATGTTTATTCCTGTGGTCGTATCCCATGGAAGCATTTTAAGAGAGTTTTCATTCAGAATAAGGCTGATTATGTTTGGCATGAAATTTTTTCTTGAGTTGTTCCATGGGTGGAGTTTCGTACTTCCTCACAGAATACTCAATTAGGTCATTAGAACCGATTTAACAGCAAAAGAGTTCCAAATGTGAAAGGTGAAATGTGCTTTGGACTTTCAGCAATGCCATTCACTTGTGGATAATTTCATCACCATTTATTTATATTATGTGTTAATTTTTTTATTCATAAACTGCGAAAAAGTCAGCAAGACAATTTTTAATGTCCCTTGATGGCTGCTGAAGTGACCCACTTCATGGAAACTCCCTACTTCTGGACATCAAATACATTGATTTCAAGAATATACAGACAATTCCCTGCATTTGCATATTTATGCTGTGCATCGAATAATTGGAGGAATGTCTCTTTCCCCATACAAACAGTAGAAGAAAACGGATACCATCCACAGAGTAGCAATATTCAATCAAAAGGCAAAAAGGAATGTCTCAATTCACTTTGGAGGACTCAAAATTGTGTTTGGCAGTTAATTAGAAGGAATCGACAACATTAAAAATCAAAGCGTAGAAGATCCGCTCAAAATGGCTGCGTTGCTACAATTTCGAAACCCTCTGCGTACTGAAACACTACGACAAAGGTTCCACAAACTACTTGCCAGGACTTGATTGTAAATGACTCTGTGCATTTACCCCACATAATACTTCTTCTTAGCATATTCTTCAAAAGTATTTTTCTTATTGAATTTTTTTTTAATATTTTATGCACTTAAGAAAACAATTTGTTTTTTTGGCGAATTAATTGAAAATTTTAATTAATTATTTTAATTTAAGGAAAGAAAATTTTGGTTTTTATTTTTATATTATTGAAAAAATCACACACCAAAATTAAATTGAAAAATTTGCCTCTCTTTATTTTTATTATTACAATTTTCTTTCTTTATTTTTTGTAACGGCTTTCGTAACACCAACAACACTTGAAATTTGTATGCTCGCTCGTGTATTTTCTTTGCTTTACTTCGCTGTATTCCTCGGCTCTATGCTTACTGCTTACTTGCATGCGAAAACTTAAACTGATCGAAAATTTCTCCGTTAACGTCTCAGAAGTCAAAAAAGTAAAGCCAGCCCAGCTAACCAGCCAACAACAGCAACAACAGCAACAACAACACCAGCGACACTAAAGCGCAGGCAACAACAAAACGAAAATAATAAACGACACGATGATACGAACGAACCAGCAGCAGCACAGCCGATCGTGGCTGGCTGTGCGCGGAGTTGATCGGCTTTTGCTTAAACGCTGCTGGCGACCAGGGAAGAGAGGTTTATTGCCAAAATACGGCACGATTAAGCGATTGAGCCTAGCTAAGCGTTTAGTACTTTTGCATAAATTATGATATTTATGCGCTCATTCCTTGCACAGTTCTCACTCTCGCTCTCGTTCACACTGTGCCATATTTTGCTAATTTTTAGCATACAAACACATAAAAACAGGCTAAGAGAGTTTTTCTTTTCTATTTTCAATTGAATACAAATAGTTTTCAGAGGCAAGCACACATTGGCTACATTGGAGGCAGTGCTGCCAGATGGACGGGGTCCTACTCGTGAATGGCATACACCCAAAGTAATTCGAATTTTACATAGTATATCTCTCAAGTCGTTTATATCAATTTCACCGATAAAACCTGTGCACCAAAATGAGGTCAAATTGATATCTTTTTGTTTCATCTGCTTTTTTCGCCACGGAGCGTGTCAACTAATTGGACCCAGACTTTTGAAAATTATTTTATTGCATGCCAAGTTTACTGCGAAAGCATGACAAAAATTGTAACCAGGTGGAAGAGGAAGTGAGATGCGTGTGTCTTAAAAATGCACACATTAAGAGGATGAATAAGTTTGTGGTTGAAAGGAAATTTGGTAGGTAATTATGCCACATATTTACATCTATAAGTGTGATTCTATGAGTGTGGTAATTTCCAGCCATTGTTTTTGTATTTAAGATTTTCGTACATTTTCTAAAGTTTATTTTCTTTTGCTATAATAACTTTGACCAACATTTAGAACACAATTTAGAGTATCCAAAGTCTTTTAATTATATTCCCTAAGAAACATTTTTTTTAAATACTTGATTAACAACTCGATAATGGAATAAACTAGAAGAATGTTGGGCGATCTGCATACTTTATTTTTCTTTAAAGCTAGAGCTTCCCAAAAAGAAAATTGGGAATATTTTCCTTATCATGCACTTGTAAATATATCCCACTGGATTGGTTTTTCTGTTCAGTAGATATTGACAACCCTTTTAGAAAGGAAGAGAAATTTGTTATCAAAGATTTTTCTAATTAAAATGTTAGCGTACATGTAACAATTTTGGAACTATTTGCGTTACTCATACGCATTATTGACTAAATTAGTACTGATTTTTTGTGTCTCTTCTAAAAAATATTAATTCTCAAACTTAAACTTTTCACAAATTTCTGTTATGTTCGGAAATATAAAATGTTCATGGGGAGTGGGATAAGAGAAGAATATATAATTTGTTTGTACGAGTAGCCAAAGGCAGTCTTGTTTTTAGTCTGTGTCCCACGTAAGGCAACTAGCTGATGTTTTTCAACAGGTTATTTTAAATACAACATTTTGAGAGGAACAATATCCTTCTTTCCAATCAGCAGTCGCTAAATCTAAACCACACACATCACTATTGCAAGCAGTGTAGAACAGTGTGGAGCAGTGTAGTTCAGTGTGGAGCTGTCGTCTGGCAACACTGAGGCGTCGTTTTCATTGAGAGTGCGTTAGCGCCATTGTGGAAATTCATAATGGACGAGTTTTACACCACTCGCTCACGCACAGGTGAGCGCTCTGGAGCAAAAGCTTGACTGGACCTGCACAGAATATGCAATTAAGCTTAATTATGTGCGAATGCAAACTGGTTTTCTGGTTTACAGCCGGCAGCAGCGCTGGTGATAAACGCATATGCGCATATGTGCTATTTTTAAATCAGTATGCATCCAGTAATTTGCTCAATAGCGAAGAGCGGCTTAAGGTAAAGAGAGGGAGAAGCAAAGCTCTTTTTTCAGAACGTGCTCAAAATTGGTTTGAGTATTTTTCAAGATAAGCTTAGAAAAATTTTCCTAAAAATATCTATTGTTTTTAAAGGAAATTGCTTAACCCCATTATGCAGCAAGTGAATAGGGTATAAGGTGTTTATATGCTCTTGATAAGGTTATTTTTCCAACTCTTTCATACTCATATATGCCTAGTAGGAATTTCACTGAGGATCCTCAAATGACTAAGGAAGTCATCTCTGTCGTATTGCTGACCAATACAAGACGTGCAGTGGGTACCAGGGATGAGGAATATTAAGGATTAATTTAGTGTTATCTTTAACCTCCTTGTGGGTCAAGGCAGTGCTATCATGTCTGACAGCCAAGCAGCTATAAAAGCACTCAATTCATACGAGATTCATTCCAAATTCTTATAGAAATGCGTGGAGCTTTTAAGTAAGTTAGTGAGCTTCAATAAACTTTCCATAATATGGGTCCCAGGACACACTGGGATCCTTGGAAATGAAAGAGCGGATAGTCTTGGGATGGGGCAGCCACACCTTTTATTGTACCTGAACCATTCTTTTGCATAGGGGCAAATAGCATAACAGATAAATTAAGACAGGAGGAAAAATCCAGAAGATCACGCTATTGGGCCTCACTACCAAATCTTAGACAATCCAAGCTCATGATTGGGGACTACAACTCAAAACGTGCAGCTCTATGTCTACAGTTACGCAAAAACAATTTAAGGACTCCAACAGGTCACCTCACAGGCCAGTGTCGTTTAAGAAATCAACTCATGAAACTGTGACTCTCACCAGTAAACACGAGTAGGTTCTGCACAGAGGCAGAAGAAACACCAGAGCAACTTCTAATGAACTGCGAAGCCTTAGATCGTAGTAGGAAGAAATATCTGGGGCATTAGTCGCCCGAGGGCGAAGACATCAGAGCAATGAACCCCAACTCAGTGCTAAGTTTCCATAGAACTGTTGGACTAATAGAAGAACTTTAATAGGCAGGAGGAGTACAATAGCTCAAATAGACCAATTTCATTCATACATTTCCCCTCTTTATTTCATTCATTCATTAATTCACTCTAGTGTTCACATTTAAAGTTTTAAAGCAAATCAAAATAGGATTTTTGTTTGCTTCAATCGATAACTCAAATATGGAAATACAATTCAACGGAAATCTGGAATTTCCTACATGAAATAAAAAAATGATGAAGATGGATTATATTATGGATTATTACAGAAACAAAATATATTGTCAATAAATAGACTCTGGAAGTGTCCTCAGTACTCTGTTCAGATGACTTTTAAAAAAGAATAATTGTACACATTTTGGTTAAATGGCGAATTTTGGAGGTATCTGTGATATATGAGTTACATCATACATACTATTCTTTCTAATCTTCTGACTTTGGTAAACCCAACCAAGTGGGTATTCGAAAGTGTTTTCACCTAAAATGAAACAAACTATTTATTTATTATCATTATTTCTGCAAGGTTTTGGGGAATGGTAATATAAGATGGCAACAGAGGCCTGACTTGAAGAGAAAAATATTGCAAGACCACGGCCTACCGAGATTCTTAACCACGACTACCAGACTAACGTGCTTACCACTAAAACACGGAGGCCAAGTAAAACAGAACTAAATATGTTCCACACTGAAGCGCTGAGCTCCAGTGTAAGTATTCTTCGAGTTTATGGACACCTGAAATAATTCCGTACAAATGTTCTTTCAACAAGTCACTGAATAGTCACTGAGAGATGAAGCACTGCAGCATTTTTAGAACTTACTCTGTGGATATTCATAATAACCATGTGGAGTTTATTATGGGATCGCACTTTTGATGGCCTGTGGAGATTTCCCACTTTTTTATTCGTTTATACCCCCTGAAAACCGGGAGGCATAAAAACGTTAAGATCTCTAAACAAATTACACATATGAAAACCCTGCCGGATACTATTTTGGAGACCAACTGATGTTAACATATCCACTCTTGATGCTTCATTCAGTCTTTGTGTGGTTTCCGACTGGGTGCATTTGGAGTAATTTATTAGTAGGTGGTTTGTTAACGGGTTTGATTGTTTTAGAAAAAATACTGAGTGCATTTTTCTCGGCTATTTTAAAGGTTATTCAGCTGCCGCTATGGACGCGAACGAACGCCGCTGCAATTTTATTCAAATTGGAGCGTGCACGCATGTTTCTTTCTTTAAAAGTGGTTTTCTAGAGCTGCTGCGAGCGGAGCAGTGTCGCAGTGACGCAGTGCCGCATAAATCAGGAAATTCTTTGTCGAGTTATTTAATTATTTCTGGTAGTCGCGTTAATTTATGTGGGTCAATTTAGGGGTAATTGCGTGGTGCTAACGTATAATTAGGAACTAGTCTTGTGCGCATTTATTTACATACGTTAATTATATTTGTAGCTGCGCCAGTTGGCATTAATGCTGCTTAACTGTAACCTAGAAATAAATCTCCAGTTCGCAGCAAGGTCGCGCACTCAAGGAAACGGCCGTGGGATAACTTTGAGGCTGTCAGAAGGCGCGGGAAGAATTATTGCGTTTACATTAGCGCGCTTGGCTACGAAATGCAGGTCTTTTGTGCCGAACAACCGGCGTTGGAGAACAATCTTAGTTGATGTTGGACAGTTTTCGAAACCGCTCATTAATATTACAGTTGGAATGTTTGTTTTTGTCTTTACGAATAATAAACCATTTTGAAGATATGCAGACAAATATTTCAAATTCATAAATACTAATTTTTATTTCCTTTCATTTGTTTATAACGGGTTTCATTGTTATTTTCGAAAATTACTGTAAATAAATAATATTTTGTTTTTATTTATTTATCAGAATAATTTACAATATTATTTAATACGCTATCAGAGCACCGCGACCTGAGAGATCTATTGTGCAGCCTCGCACCCTACTAAAACAATTCTAGACTATTTATAAATTCGGAGCTGTTGTGGGTGATTTGGCGCTAAGATGCCGCTGCTGAGGTATTCAAGTCTGAGTCTTGCCACCACTGGGCAAGTGCATGGAATATGTTCTGCTGTTTACTGTTCCTCTGGACAGAATCGCCAGGACTCATTTTCTACCACACCTATTGTTTTATATGGTAATTGAGTCCACAGTGTCCTGTTAATAGTTCAGTGTAGAGTTCAATACCATTTCTGCTGATGGTTAGAATAGCATCTATCTTGATGTGTTCAGGGTCAATGAGTCTTCTCGACTGCCGCATGCCTGTTTGGGCTCTCCTGTACTCGAATAGACCTCGTTTTCCCGTTCACATATTAAGTTATTTATGAAGCTACTGTTTACCCCACAGAAGGGTTCTGGACCTGTGAAAGGAATGGCTGTGCATTTTTTTGCCAGGGAATCTGCCATTTCATTGCCTTCATGCCCCTTATGTCCCAGTACCCACATCAGAGTCACAGAATTCCTCGCTGCTAGGGTATTGAGAAGTTTAAAACATTCTCAGACCAGCTTTCAATGGAATGAGAAGAATTTACAGTTTTTCAAAGTAATTTATTTGAAATAAGAATAAATTTATATATAACTTTTTTTTTTTTTTTTTTTTTAATTCAACATGGATTTATTTATTGCATCTTTTCAATCGAAACCAACAATAATTTTACAAAGCTTACAACTAATAAATAAATTGATGCTCCGCGCCAGTGCTTAGAGCAATTTTAGTTCAAGTACATATTATATAAATTATGTTATGTAGAAAAAAAAAAAATAAATATAAAAATATTAATATAGTCTATTTTTTTAAAAAAGAGGCCTTTTAAGTCGAGATGTATTCATCCTATGAAGCAGATTCCTTGCTAGTTCGTTAGGATGACACTGAAGTTTGAATTGGTATTTTGTTTTTAAAACTGTTAGTTCTTCTTCAACGGGTGCTATATTAAGGTCGCGGTGAATATTTTCGTTTCTGACGAACCATGGAGCGCCGCTGATCGTTCTCAGAATTTTCGATTGAGCCCTTTGAATTATTTGCAAGTTTGATGCACTAGTAGTGCCCCATATCTGAATACCATAAGTCCAAATCGGTTTAATTACAGCCTTGTAGATAAGTACTTTATACTCTAAACGCAGTTTTGATTTTCGGTTGGTAAGCCAATACAAGGAACTTGCCTTGAGTTTCATTTGCATTTTCTTGGCTTCTATATGTTTTTTCCAGGTGAGCCGTCGGTCAAAATGCACTCCTAAGTATTTAAGGAGACTGCCGGACAAGAACTGGGCTTAAGAGTAAATGTCACATGTACACTTTTTTGCTCATTTACTTTGATGCGCCAATCTGCTAGCCAACTTTCTATTGTTTTAAGGTGTTCCTCTAAATCCCGGGAGGCTATCCGTGGATTTAGGTGAGAGCTCAGGATAGCAGTGTCGTCAGCGAAAGTCGAGGTAACGAGATTTTTATCCGTTGGTAGATCGGAAGTGTACAGAGTGTAAAGCATAGGTCCAAGCACACTACCTTGTGGTACTCCAGCCATAATTTCAAAGTCTGGCGTTACAAATTCTTTATGTTTAACCCTAAATTTGCGATTTGTTAAATATGACTCCAGAATCTTATGCGAACTATTTGGCAGAAGTTTTTTAATTTTATATATGAGTCCTTCGTGCCAGACTTTGTCAAAGGCTTGTGCAACGTCTAGGAATATTCCGGAGCAGTACATCCTCTGTTCAAATGCTCGCCTTATTTCAGAGGCAATACGGTGCACCTGCTCAATAGTTCCATGATGTTTGCGGAAACCAAATTGGTGGTGAGGAATGATTAAATCGAGCTTTGGTGCTAATTTTTCCAGCAATAAGCGTTCGAGCGTTTTAGAGAGCGTTGGCAGGAGACTTATGGGCCGATAAGAAGATACCTGAGTAGGGTCTTTTCCGGGTTTTGGAATCATTATTATTTCCGATGTTTTCTATGTTGTAGGGAAGTAGCCCAGACGGAGTATTGCGTTAAAAATGTGTGTGAGATGTATTAGAGCTATTTGCGGCAATTCACTTACCATTTTATAGGTAATTAGGTCACAACCAGGTGCCTTTTTTGGGGTTAGACTCGTTGTACATAGGCGTATAACTTCCTTTGGTTTGAAATGAATTGGTACTGCTGACTTCGTAATTGAAAAGTTCTGTATGCTAGTGTTGTTGCAGGTCGGCGGGTTAGGTTGAAATACTGACCTCAGATGGGCTGCAAAGAAGTTGCCTTTTTCTTCTTCTGTTTTTGCCCAAGTTCCATCGCTTTGTCTTAGAGGCGATTCACTATCCTTTGGTGTTTTAACCATTCTTGTCGCTCTCCAGAGTGAGTAATTGGTGACTTTGAGAGGAGCCAAATCTTCAAGGTACTTATTAAGGTTTTCTTCCTTTTCCTCCCGTAGAGTGTTTTTCAGCTGATTTTGTAATGACTTTAATTTTACTCTTAGTGCTGGAGATCTGTATTTTTGCCATTCACGCCTTAATCTCCTCTTTTCTCTAACGAGGCATTCCACATAGTGTGATGTAGTGTGTCTCGCGTTAGTTTTGGTTAAGTTTTGTGCGGGCGTGGCACTAATAGCAGCTGCGTTTATTATTGAACCAAGAGCCTGCGTCGCTGATTCAATGTCCTCTCCACTCTTAAGTTTTGTTTTAACGCACACGTGGGTACTAATATATTTGCGATATTTGAGCCAGTTTGTGTTCTTGGAGGTCAGTTTTATTGTTTTTTCAATGAACTCTGGTCTTTTTTTTAAATATATTATCACCGGTGAGTGATCGGATGATAAGTCGAAACAGGGCTCGGTTTCCAAGAAACACCTTTCAATATTTTTAGTTATGCCAAAGTCAATAAGATCGGGAATTTTTCTTTGATCAGTTGGCCAGTATGTAGGTTTTCCAGATGATACAAAGTCTAGACCATTCCGAGAGTCTATCAGCGCATTAAACAATTGCTTCCCTTTAGGGTTGATTAACCGTGAGCCCCAGTAGGTATGTTTAGAATTGAAGTCTCCGGCAGAGAGAAATTTGTTACCGAGCGATTTAAAGAAAGAAACAAAATCGGTTGTGGAAATAGGAAACCTAGGAGGACAATAGACTGATGAAATTACTATTGGCTCACCCCAACACTGTAAAGAGATGGAAGTAGAATGGATGTTTTTTTTTGCATAGGATTCCAGAAAGTAATGCTTTAATCGAGACTTAATTAGAATTCCCGTACCACCATAACCTTTTCCTTGTGGGTGGTTTGTTGAGTAAAAATTATAGCCTGCTAGTTTAAAGTTATATTTTACAGTTAAATGTGTTTCTGAGATAAGCATGATGTCTATGCTGTTACTGTCTAGAAAATTTTTTAATTCAATTTTGTGTTGGTTAATACCGTTAGCATTCCAGTGACATATTTTTAGAACATTCATTTTTGTGAAAGTAGAGTTTTCATAAGTAAGTTTTGGTTATGTACAAGCTCTTGAATCATAGATTGCATCGAGGACATGAAGTTAGTAATACACTGAGACAAGTTAAATATTAACGTTTCTAAATTTTGAGGTTGCATAGGGTGACTCGGTTTATCAGAAAGGCCAGTTTTCAGTACATTCGCATAGCTAGTGGATGAAGAGATGTTTTCGGTGGTGCTTCCAATATGGTTTGTGTTGGTAGGTATAGCACTATATTTTTGGGTTCGAACTGTCTTAGCAGTTTGGTTCATACTGATTTTTAGTTGTGTATATATCGGGCAGCCTCTGTAGTTAGCAGTATGATTGCCCCCACAATTGCTGCATTTTTTTGTATCCTTCTCACTTGTGTTCAGCTTGCATTCCTTTGATGGATGGAAGTCGCCACACGCAA
The DNA here is from genome assembly GCA_920105625.2 of Clusia tigrina. Classification (NCBI taxonomy): domain Eukaryota; kingdom Metazoa; phylum Arthropoda; class Insecta; order Diptera; family Clusiidae; genus Clusia; species Clusia tigrina. The sequence continues at coordinate 30,213,094 of OV050031.1, read as the reverse complement.
CGCATACAGTACGTAAGGTGCAGTACGATTGCAGTTTGTGCATTGTATTGGGCCTTTTCGTTTGTGAGGCTCCTCGACTGTTATTCTACGATGCATTAAATATTTTAAGTTGTAAATGGGGTGGGTTTCGTTTTGTTTTAATTTAATATTCCCTGGTTCTAGTTCTATTCTAAAGAGTGGTTGCGGAATTTTTTCCCTATTCTAAAATCAGTTTATTTATATATATATATATATATATAAATAAATAGATAGATAGATATATTTAAGGGTGTTATACACTGCGACCTGAAAGATCTATTGTGATGCCCCTATTTATTTGAAAGATTAAAAAGGAAGGTTAATTTTCGATTTATATATAATTAAATAAACTAAATTCTTGGACTCTTAGTTCAGTTTTCATTACAAGAAATTCGTATAATTAAATATAGTAAGTACAGTAAGGAATATTATTTATTTATTTATTAATAAAATTAATGAATTAACTGAATTAATTAAAAATGTAGCAACAGTGGCCTCCGCTGCTTATGGATAAAAGGAGTAAATCAACGAGGGAGGATTAAATTAGGTAATATAGTTTGGATGTTTTCAAAAATTTCAAGATTTTATCAATATCTGTCGGGGAGGGATTAGAGAGAAGGGATACGGGATCATATATTGTACGGGATATAATATCTTAAGCGGTTCAGTTCTGGACACTCTCGGAGGTAATGTGATAGGATACTGTTAGGAGTTTGGATAACGCAGTTGCATATGGACTTGGGTGCAATATTCATCAGGTGTCCGTGAGAAATATTTGAATGATCTGATCTGAGTCTTGGTAGTTTTATGCTGTCCAGTCTGCTGATTGTGTCTGTGGTACGAGGTAAATAATCGACAAGAGAAATTCGGTTTGGGTTTATGTGTTTATACCAGGTCGAGATAACGTTCCAAATCTGCTTATTTTTATCGGTCAGTGTTTGATGTCGGACAAGTTGTAGTTCGGAGTAGAAGTCACAGGAGCCGCGTAAGCGTATTTTGCAGCGTGATCCGCGAATTCATTACCTTGTATTTGAATATGGCCTGAAACCCAAATTAGCGTAATTTTTGGGTGTTTTGCGATCATAATGGATCTAATGTGTGTAGCATAGAATTCATTGTTCTGTGAGTTAGATATGGCTTGATGGGAGGAAAGGGAATCGGTACATATGGCAAAGTCGCCCTATCTGCATTTGGCATATTTTATGGCTTCGTAAATTGCATAATTTCGGCGGAAAATACAGAACTATAGGTAGGGAGCACACCCAATTTAATAACTTTAGTTTCGTCAGTGACGCTTTAGCTTGTAATTTCTTCTGATTTTGAACCGTCTGTATAAATAAAGAAGTGATCTGTGAGTTGCTCCTTTAGCTCAAAGAATAGGGATCGAAAGGATGTTTATTTTATTTTATGAATTCATTTCATAAAGAATTGATTGCTGATGGTTTTAGATGACAGGGCGGGAGTAGTTGGATCTTGTGAATGAGAGGGGAGTTTGGAAAATCGGTTTTTGAAGCACTTTTTAAAATTCTTGTTAATGTTGAAGAAATTTTTGGTACTTTAACGTTTTTCTTGAGTCTTTTTACTAGACTTAGTAGAGGAGTATCGATCCTGTGAAGAATTGATTTCGTTAGTTTGTTAAGTTGTAGTTTCCTATGATTCTTGAGGGTGAGTAAGTTAGCCTCGAAAAACAGATTGTGTGTCAGTGTAGAACGAAAAGCGCCAAGTGTGATTCTAATCGCCGAGTTGTAGGGACTTTTTAGTTTGTTGAGAAGTGAATAACTACAAGAATATTATTAATTTCTTTCAATTTATTAAAATGATTTCTTTCAACAGGTTCAAAGCAAATAATTTTACTCATAATTTATTAAATCACACACAACTCTCCTATAAAAATTATGTTTTTTTAATACAAATTTCCATACAAAAATTGCTTAAACAAACCTAAACAGAAGTTTAGTTGAGAATTGAAGTGCTTCTAGAAACGTCCACTTCAGATCTCCATCATATATGAAACATGAAGTACTGAAAATTGTACGTGCCTTGTATAAATTTAGTAATAAAGTGTTTATATAGTGTTGGGTGTTATACCAAAGCTATTTGAGCAAATTTCATATATTAGTATTTTCACTGAATTCGTGGGATTTGGAGAACTAATCAGTTGACTTTCGGCCCAGAAATACTAGGAAATTATTCTATCTCAATCCAGTTTTGAAGACGCTAAAAGTAGCTATGAGAACAATGAAGACCATATGAGCAAATAATTTGTCTGACTCCTGTAGAAAGAATAGATCCAAAATGAATGTACCTGATCACATTTTATTGGGCAATATTGTTGCTAAATTACTCTATGCTAATAGTTCGGAAAACTGGATTGTGTTAAGTAATACAAAAGCGTTTCTTTGGGTCAAGTAATACAAAATCAGTTGTAAGAGATCGTTAGCAAATTTCATTTATTACATCAGTTTAGAAACTTTCCATTTTATTTTCCCAGTCCCATTTAGAACAACTACAGATATTGTAAATGAGCTGAACCGAACAATTATGCTTTATCCCCCTGATATCAAAATTCATTTGCGTTTACGACAAAACAATATAGGAATACAAATAAAGAGTCTGTTCGGGGGTTGTTCCTTATAAATACAGATAAATACAGAGGTAGGATGGAAAGTTCCGCCTGCAATGACACCATTCTCTTTAGTCGCTTCGCAACCGATTCTAAGTTCTTTGTACAGTATCAACTTTTAATAATGTAATCATAAACAGCATTCTCAGTCCCAACAAAGATTGGAAGCATTTTGCTTTATCACAACTTTCAATCGCGGAATATAAAATAATGCATATCATATTTGGACAATTATTTAATCAATTTAAAATAACCATATTACAACTTTATAATTACACAAATTTGTATTAAATTTTACCACATTTCGTTTAACTTAAAAAATATATTTAAATATGAATACTTTCGAAATGTAAAAAGGAAACATAACTCTATTACAACTCTATAAGAAACCAAAATTATTTATGCTTATTTTCATTTGTTTTCATTCAAGAGATGAATATTTTTCTTTTTGTTTTGTTGGTTAATTGTTTATACTTTAATTTGCATATTTTAAAACTTGATTCGAGATTTTCTGTTGAATGCATTTGGTGTTGCGTTCGTTTCTGTGTCTGTGTGGAAATTTTTTAAACATTTTAATATTTTCTTTTTGGTATGAGCTTTCGTAGCTGGCAGTGAAAAAGTGCCAGTCATGTTACTGTTGTTGTTGTTATTGTTGTAGTTTGGATTTTGTTTTGTTTTGCTTTGTTGTGTAGTTGTTTTAACCTTGCGCATATTACCCAACATTTCAAATAACAAATGAAAAGAAGCCAACACAAAAGACACAAATGCAGTAGCAACGACAACAACAACAATAGCAACAACAACACTAATAACAATAGCAACAATTAAAGAATTAAGGTTTGACTGCACTGCACCTTCACAGCAAACAAACACAAAACAACAACAACAAAACAGACTCGTATATGAAAAGAGCTGAGCGAGCTTCAGTTTTTCCTCGCCTCAAGCAATATCAGATTTATTGCATGCTAGCAGCGAAAAAGTGTCATGCGATAGAAAATGTGAACGCTCAATATTTCAGAAAAAACTTTTGTTTTTAAATCGAAATTATTACAATTTGCCTGGAAAAATGTGTGTGGAAAAAATGTGTTATGAGAAGAAAGAAGCCTGTACAGCATTTGAGTGCGATGCAAATTTAGAAATTGTAGCCGATAAGCACACGAAGAAGAGATAGAGAGAGGGAGAAGATGAAAATCGAATAAAACAGCCACGCTCACACCATGGCAACTATGTAATTCCCCGCTGGCGTAAGGAAATTAAACACTTTTCCTATTTTCCAATTTTCTTGTCCAACCAGTTTATTGCGGCAACCATTGTCAACTATCGGCAGAAACATTTTTACTGCTGCTGCCTGCCATCGATTGAGTTGGCTATTTTTAGATGCTGCTACCCAGAAGCGGCCAAAACAGAAAAATCTTTTAAGGCCTGCCTGGCACGGCAACAATCCAGTCGGCGCACATGGACAGTGTGGACGGGCAGACAAACGGATAGACTGATGGACGGATGGCTGGTTGGTTGGTTGGTTGGTTGGTTGGTTGGACGGTGGCTTCAGCAGAACGGACTGACTGTGAAAAACCAACTTTTTCCTGACTCAATTGCATTTATGAATTTCAAATTTTCCTAACTCGTTTTGTTGCTGCGGCTGCTGCTGCTGCTGTTGTTGCCTTTGTTGCCGTTGTTTAAACTAGTTTGAAGCATTGTTCGAACCACCACGAAGTGTTGCTGCTGGTTTCGTTTGTGGAAATTGTCGGACAGGTGAAAAGCAGATGCGGGAAGCATATCGAGCATTCAATCTTTCATTAAAGTTTAAATGCAAGAATTTTTGTTTCCTCTGAGCAAGCTGGAAACTTCCTCTTGCGAACAATGAAATGCGCCAATGGAATTATTCTCATATAAAATGTATGTACACAGCAGAATGTAATGAATTTTGCAGTACTTACGAACTGAGGTATCTGCTTTTTTGAGTGTGGGCTTCCATAAAACCCTTTGAAAAGTTTTGAGGGCCGACTATTTTGATAGTAAAGAAAGGAGGTTCATCGATAGTAACGATATGATTATTCTCGTCCACTGTTCTACCATTAAGCGAGACTGTCACTCTGCTTTCGCATACAAAATTTCATTCTTATATTTTAGATTATTCTAAAGTTGTTCCTATAAGAGTTCTTTGTTGGTTCACAGTTGTCAGGCTTGGTTGTACCAGCCCACCCAGTGTTTTGTAAGGTTTTGTCAAACCAAACTATCTAATTTTGTACCTATCAGTTACATTGTTACTATGCTATGTTACTTTGTTTTTGTATGTAAAACGGTTACGCCCACTCGCCAAATTTCATTGACTATATAAAAAAAATATGTCTGTATTAAGTGTAAAACTACAGTGAGGGAATGTGGCTATAATCTCAATTGGGACTTTAAATCCTATGGAGACTAAATATGTTATAAAACCTTTAATGGAGTTAACTTTATTCAAATTGTGGGTTTTTATATAGTTGGAACTACTGTGAATCTACACTCTAAGGCCTTTTAAAGTTCTATTTATGATGTTTGCAACATTTTAAGGTGATTTGTACACTGCTTGGAAAGTGTAAATGAATTTTCTCTATTGGAACTTTCTGTTAATAACTCCACTGATAATATTCTAAAGCGTTATTACTGCTCTAAATCAGTCAGACAACAGAATTACTTTGTACCCCCTCGTCAACATAAGAGAGATTATATTTTATGCAAATATTTCTGATGGAATTACAGTTTCGAAGAATCACTCATCAAATCGCACCCCAGCAAAAAGTGTGAGAGGAGCCACAATCCAGTCGAAAATAATAACTTAAAAGAAACAAATAAAAGTGGCTGTGATACGACCAAAAAGAGTACACACAAAGAAGTATCAAATGGTTCTTCAGAGATAGTTTTGTGTTAAATTTGACACTATGGCTGCGTTCTGAATTCATTCAATATATAACTCCAATCTTTCAATCTACAGCAATTTGATACTTCATTGTGTCTATTCTTTTTGGATTAAAGGACGACACGAAAGAGAACTAAAAGAGTAAAAGGAAAAACGACTCGCAATTTTCCCGAGTCCTTCAACAAGGTTTATACGAGTATTTTGAAGTTTTATAATAATGTTTCATAGCATTGTATATACTCATATATTATATATTTTACGATATAAATATACTTAATTCTCAGACCTATCGAAATTGGTTAACAACTCCGGCTGGTTGAAAGTGTTACTATAGTATATTACCATTTTTGAGGCTCGCGTGGACATGGCAACAAAATGGCAATATTGCTAATTGACGCGACCAGAGGTTGCTACCCATTTTACCTACCTCCCTACACCCACTTCTCTCCCATTATTGACCCAAAGCTTTTACGTAAAAATACTTCAATCTAACAATGGGCTTTACAAAACCCCTCCCCAAGTTTTATAAGGCTTAATAATGTTTCTCGGTAATTATGTCAGATTTATACAGGAATGTTTTGAGGTCTCGCTCCCTATATTGGGTTCACTTTTGCCACTCGTAGAACCATGTCTATTTCTCTAATGCAAGCAGTGTATGAGGGGACTACTGACGCCCTTATACCAAACCCTATTCTCATATGAGTAGATCAGAGGGCAAGTCCGACTATCAAATATTGTGAGTTTGTCCCACCTGATTATATTGTACTGACAAATTACAGTCCTTTTATTGCAGTGCTTAAGAAAGTCTCCAAGGCATCCAGTCATTCTAGGCATTCAGTTTGAGTCAAGTATCTGCCACGACCACTTGATAAGCATTCAATTTATAGGATCTAATTTATTAGGAGTAACAATACGAATATTAGTGTGCCTCTGTTACCAAATTGAGGGCAATAGCTTAGAATGAATGAATGAATAAAATAAAGAGGGAAAATGTACCTCGACCAATTTAATCTATTGCATTCCTCCTGCAAGTACTTATTAAAAGTATTCTCTTAGTTCAACAGTTCTAAGGAAACTTAGCACTGAGCTTGGGGTTTATTACTCTAATGTCTCTGCCCTCGGATCAGTAATGCCTCAGGTATTTCTTCCTATTGCGAGCTAAGGCAGTTCATTAGAAGGTGCTCTGGTGTTTCTTCTGCCTCCGTGCAGAACCTACTCGTGTTTACTGGAGAGAGTCCCAGTTTCATGACGTGGTTTCTTAAACGACAGTTGTCTGTAAGGTGACCTGTCAGAGTTCTTAAATTGTTTTTGCTTAACTGTGGACATAGAGGTGCACGTTTTGAGTTGTAGTCCCAAATCAGGAGCTTGGATTGTCAAAGTTTTGATAGTGAGGCCCAATAGCGTGATCTTCTGGATTTTTCCTAGTTTAGAAAGGGCTTTTTACAACATATTCGCAAGCAAATCTCTGTATATGTATATATTCCTATTATTATATATCCTATTATTATTATAAGGCCTATTATTATTATTATATTTATAAGGCCGCTGGCACACCTTAAGCTATTAATCCGAGTCTCGTCTTTTTATGGATTTTATCAATTTTATATTTAAAATTATTTGTGGATATCCTTTCCATATCGATGACTCTCATTTCACCACCGGCCATTTACATAAAATCTATTCTATCTATATATGTATGTATATATAATCTGCACACATTAAAGGCCACAGCCTTCTTGAACATAACCCGTGAAACCGTGAAGGTCCTCCTTATTCAGCTTAAGGAGTTTTTGTTAAATAGCTCTCGTATAGCTCTCCCACTAGCAAGTGAATTTTGTTTCCTTCCATTTCCTGAACACTTCAAATGTAATGCCTTTGAGCATTCCAGAGAAGGTTTGCTCATAAGCGTTTTATTCAAAACACAGTTCTTGTTATCATTCCCTCTAGAATCCTGCAACTCATCCTATTTTTAAGTTGATGCTTCGCTCCAGTTCTACTAGAAACCGAAGAAAATTAACGATTAGTCTGGAAACAATGATAATCGATTTCAGGGCTTTGTGAGCTGTTTCGGGGATACTATATATGCGGGCACCATTTGTCATTATACACACCCACGATATATATTCGTATAGATGGAAATGTGAAATTTTGTTTTTACATAATTTTTTTAAGGCCACCTATTTAAGTAGGGTAGTGGGGGGTGCAGGAGAACATAAAAGACTCGTACAAATTTATTTTCGATTCTAAATAATTCTGTCTATTTCACACTCCTACAGACTATACTAACCCAAGTAAATCGTAATTCCACAGTTTTCAGCCTTGCACTTATTGGCGCTACAGCACATCAGTCGGTATATTCACTACTCACACATATTATTTTTAGCACACACAGTGATGAGAGTGATCTCAGGAAGTCAATGCTGTGAAGTATTTTGCCATCGTTCAGGAGCTTTACAGGAACCTTCTGTATTCCTTCTATTATTTGCTGAGTCCATTACATCTGTGTCTCCCCAGACTTCAATGAGATTGATCCAAGCATCAGTTGGAATACTCACTCGTGGTAATAAGACAGTCAAGGAAAACTTAAGTAAATATTGGTGTCAGGGCAGATGGAAAGAAGAGTATAGGATTATTCGGATTATTCGGCTTCTTAGTCGAAATAATAAAACAATACCTTGTTGTTCCAAAGCGTCAGATGAACAACGACAACAAAAACAACAAAAAAATGTTGATTTCTTTGGATAAAAGTGAACGGAGCTGATATAGTCGCTAACTGCTCAATCCTTGTAAGCCGGAAAATAAATTGAGCAACAAAGGAGTCAGGCACCGAGTTGGAGGACCCCCAGCCTTTATATGTATAGATATTGCTAGGGACTTGTTAGCAATGCACTGTTTAGTGATTTACCATTAATTAAAGTAATTTAATTTAAAAGAAATTTACTGATGAAAGTTCACCAAGTTGATTACAACATTTTATCAAGTTTCACTTTTGTTTCTATGCGAGTATCAGTTGAATCGCTGCGCTTTCAATTTACAACTGAACAGCTTTCTTGTCCATTATGACCTTAATACTCGCATAGAGGTCTTCTTTAGAGAAAATTCCAGTCCATTCAAGAAGGTTGTCTGCCCATTGCTACAAACAAGTCAGCATCTTGTATGTCTCTTAGAATGAGACAAGGTTGCTAATGCTTCATCGTTCATGTCTTATTAGTCAAAAAGGCGGGGCCGAGATATCAACAGCAACAAAATCGGATGTTCCAGTTGCATTTTGATTGTAACTTTTCTTCATGAGTGTTCGAGACTACTGCATTATACACATCCGATACTTGAATCTGGCACTGCCCTTGCGCCCTTGACCATGCACACTCTGACCAGTTGAAGGATGTTCGCTCCCATCCACACAGAAAACGGTCACGCTACGCAATTCATTAGGCGAATGTTTAGTAATGTACACAATTGAGAATGCCCAGGAAAAAGCGTGTAGCGCCCACTTGCCGCACTAAAGTTGACAGGTCGCCTGACAATGCAAACAAATTTTAATGCGGATAAATAATTTTTATCTGAGCTCACATGTGTCCATTGGAAGCGTTGAGTCTAAATAAACAATTCGTAGGAAAACAGACAACAGAACTATGTGCGACTGAATAGAGCAGCACCAACAACGGCGACGACCACGACAACAACCGAAAATACTGCTACCGCTGCACAACAACAACTGTGCGAATCGTAGTTCGGTTTGTGTGGAAACATTGTTTCTAAGATATACAACAACAATTCTATTTTTTCTGTCATTGGTTTTCTTAATTTTTTTTTCTATATTTTTTGTTGTTAGTTGTTTTTTGGCGTTGACATTGTTGTTGTTGTTGTTGTTGTTGCAAGTGTTGTTAGTTTGTTGGTTCCTTTGCAGCACGGGCGGCGCAATAAATAACCCAAGCACGACAACAACAACAAAAACAAGCAACATTGTCATTTTCGTAAATTGTTTTAAGTGTATCGCCGGCAACTAACTTAGTCAGTGCACTGTTTGTATATTAAGTTTTATTTTATTTCATTTGTTTTTAATTCTTTGTATTTGTTTTTGTTTTGTTTTTGTTTCAGATTTTCTTTTTTTGCACATTTTTCTTCGCTGTTCATAAATATTCGGAATAGAGCAGGCACCCGAGCGTTGTACTTGCCACAGTAGTCATCGTTATTCTTGTTATTGTTGTCGTTGTTGTTGTTGTCAGAAAATAGCATTAGCATTTATCACATGTTCTGCCATATTGTTATCACACGCAATGCCGCGCTCGCGTCTGCACTGATATTTTAATCAATTCATTTCAAATTTTTCTATTTTCAGCATTACTTAATTTAATTTTTTATTATTTTTAAGTTTAGTTTTTATCTGAAAACGTTTAAAATTCAAGGATGGAGAGCGCGCATTTGTGTGTATCGATACGAGCCACCCAGTAGGAAAAGCCAAGCAGCGATAGAACTTAACTTCTTATCTATTCATATAAAGTTATATTATTTTTGCCATTATTCCATATTTAATTATATATTTTAGTTTATTTTTTATCTAACAAAGTTTAGAATTGAAGGATGGAATTTTGCGGGCCTTGGAAAATTTCTTCACTCATCGTTCTCTTTGCATGGAATGGGTTAAAAGAAGGTCTTCTTCGCTAACTTCTTCAGTGAGAACAGGTGGTGTACAATGGTGTTGCTAAGTGTATATTGTAAATGTGTTTTGGTTTCGCTAATCACATAAGTCATTAGTGATAAGACATCAGTGATAAATTATTAGTGATTACTCATTAGTGTTTTTGTCTCTTTCTCTCCTAGTATGAGGTAGAAACGCTGATTCATAAATCATCTACAACTAGTTCACGCCACTAGACAAAGTCTCCGATGTGTTGGAATGCGGTTGAAAACAACAAAATTTGATAATAATGTGAACCACAGGCAGTTCAGTTGAAAAGTGTAAGCAGCAGCTATACGAGTGCTATTGTAGATCTAAAAACTTGTAAAACTGTTGTAGTGAATTAGACATTGTTAACTGATTTTTAAGTAGTTTGCTATTACACTTGTTCATTCATTTTCAAGCAAATGTTTTATTACCTGGAACAATTCAGTGATTGAACTGTTAGCAACAGCATCATTTTCATAGCAATATTATAATATGGGTGAAGTTCGCTTAGGTTAGTTTACTGGCAACAAAAAGAAGCTCATCTAGACCAAGAACTGATCCGTTGTGATACCACAAGGGTGAAGTTCGTTCTCTACAAATTTAGCTCGATAGTTTCGAAGTAATAGTTGGGATATAGCAAGCATTTTCTACTCTTAGAACTCATTATGACTGCCAATGGGATTTGATTAAAAATATTGATCTTATTACCTCAGATTTTTTAACCTAAAGTATTGAATTCACAGTTGGCTGACAAATTTTTGTTACGTTTCCAATAAAAATGCTTGGCTTTAAAAACAAATAAATGTTATTTACAAATAAAATAAATGTTCTGCAATGCAAGGCAGCACTGGGTAGACTGGCCACCAATCGGAAGCTACATATCGACTGGGTGCCAGGGCATAAGAACATGGAAGGAAACGAGAGTGCAGATGCCATTGCAAAAAGCGGAATCTTACTATCAACCGAGCAAATAAGTAACGTAGTGATGCATGAAAGAGTTATCAATAGACGTATGGAAGATGACATGATGAGAAAGGTGAAAGAACGGTGGAGTACTGTCACAAGTAAGATCGCAAAGCTTCTGTACAAACCGTACGGCACTCAGACCAAATCGATACTGGCACCTCCGAGAAAGGATTGTCGAACGGTAGAAGGAATACGGACGTCACATTCTTAACGGCGGTACACTCTAAAAGGATGGGACTCACAAACAACAATGAATGCAGAAAATGTGGGGAGCAAGGCACAAGAGAAACTTTGGATCATCTACTATGCCTATGCCTCGCAATATCGAAAACTCGCTTATCACATCTAGGAGCCCCCTAGATTGAAGGACTAGAAGCGGTTGCAGAACTAGGGATAATTTCGCTCTTAAGATTTGCTGGGAGCGTCTCCCTGTTCAACGATTCATACTACAGCTCTTAAATGGATATCTGGCACCGCAAAGGACCATGGAGGTCTATGTGTGGCCTTCACGGCCGACCAGTCCAACTTACCTAACCTACATACTTATATGTCCCATTGATGTTTCCCCTCAAGGAAATTAATTGCGAAAACATTTGGTTTCGAATTGTGTCATCAAAAGAGGATTGATCATATCGGAGGGCGCCGTAATCAGAACACATCCGTCAGAACTTAGCGAGTACACATTCCAGGTTTCAATAGTACACAGAGTCCCACTCGTTACTTTAGCACTACAGACACATCGATACTCGTTACTTAAATACCAGTATCTCAGCCGCTGCGTGTACTAAACTAGCAAAATGTTTTTTAATCACAGTCAACGTTGACATTTTGGGTCAATGTCGCTTGTAAACGTATTAAAATAATAAAATAATAAATTTTGCTTAACACAAATATTTTACTATTTCTTGTTAATAAATCATTTTTCTATTTTTAATTTGGATTAAATTTGATCAAGTATTGACAACGAACAAAATTGCGTGTGTAATATAAACATTTATTTTATCACTGCTACTACCAAACCGGGAGAACACCCAGCAGTGAAATTTTGCAAATAACTTCGATGCAAAAGAAAATAGTTGGATACCAGTTGCCTGATTATGTGAAAGAGTTAATACTGAAGTTCCGGCTGCAGTGGTTGGCGGCGCAATATTTCCATTTGCGTAAGCAATTCAAAGTTGCTCATGTGCGCGACAGACGTTGAGTTCGACGCTATGCGACGAATGCGACGAGTCTTTAACACGGAAGACGACTCATTCGCCGCAGGCAGACCACGGAAGCTGAGGAGAATAATCCTCAACCGGTGTTCAGCTTATCACCGACATGCGAGCCATGCTGGGTGAGCGAGATTCAGCGGATTAGTGAGTTGAACGAGCGACTCCAACTCTAATCCATGCAAAAGCGAGAGCCACAACGTTTATATCTCTGCAGTTAAAAAATTGCAGCGACTTTCAAACTTACAAAAGAATTGTGTGTGCGATTTATGTATAACAAACCCCTGAGTTGGATAGCAATGAGACAGAAAAACATAATATATTGGGGTCTGTTACCGATGAGTCACAATTTTGTGCAGTGCTCCTACTAAGATCCATAATACCTGCTCGCTTCAGGTGCAGCAAGTCTACGAGAATAGTTGTGGAATATGACGGGATAAATGACCTTGTCAAAGAATGAACAACCCTAAAATAGCGACTTAAATTATATTGTCCGGAAATTAAATGATTGTAAATTGTGTTTTTATACAAAGTTAACTTTCGCCAGGTCCATCTAAGAAGCCTGTCGCCATGTGGAGTTAGTTAACTTTGACAAATTGATTTTTAAAAGTCAATGATCTGTGATCCGCTAAACTTATAGAATTGTTTTATGGGAAAATTGTGTCAAGGGATGAGGCTGAATTCTGCCTTAACGGGTACGTTATTATGAAAAATCTCAGCATATGAAGTGGACTTCCAAAATGATTTCTATAAGTACAATCGTGGTGGCCTTATGAGTTATTTTGTCATGAAAACTAGTTGTTTGTTAATGGTTCTATCACTGGTTTGTGTAACACAAAATCATTTGTTTGCTTATTTGCATTTAAGAAAAGAGATTTCATTTAAAATCACTTCACTTAAGGAATAGTTGACAATCTTAAATTTACTACAACATTTTAACAAGCTTCCTGTTGCCTTCAATTCTGTGGTACCAGTCTAGGTCATCTGAAATATGCTTTTGAACGTGGAACGCTGCTTTCCAGAATGTTCTCCAATTTACAAGAAGGTTGCAGGATAACGAAAATGAGAAAGCATTGTCGTATATGCCACAGAAAGAAATAACACCACAATTGGCTTATACTAGTAGAGATAACAAGATATCAACAGTAACGCAAGCACATTATCATTTAAAACATTTCCGAATCAGATCTTATAAATAAACTTATACTTAAGTCTTACTTATAATATCTGATTATACTTACTTATAAGTCACCTGCGAAACACTCGAGCAATCGAGAGGGATTGGGGCTAACAACAAAGTGCCCGTGTGCGAGCTTCTTGATATGCACGCCTCTTTTAAGTCAGTTGAAGTACTCTCTACCAGCAGTCGTAGACACTACATGAAGAGCAAAGTAAGCATTGCTTATTGGAGCACTGGCAAAGCAGTTAAATCTTGAATATTACTCAAGTAAACAGTGCCGATAGAAGCGAAGGTGCTGTGGTACCCAACACCGGGAGCAGCAGTCGTGCCACACAACTTAGCACAGCTGGCAACAATTTAGATATTCATTCGTGGACCTATCAATGTGAGCGCCACTTACTTCGAGACAAATGATTCCTCACTTAATTAAGGCTTTTAGCTAATATTTCATCACGATTATTTATTTCCCTTTACAGATCTCCATAATTATATGTGATTATTATTACATTATGGCCACACAAGAAGACATTGATTTTCAAAACAGCCCTACAATCGGCATTGTTTTGTGGGTTTGTAGATCATTTTATTTTAGATGTGTGGAAAGCCTCCGCATGTTTTCTTCAGCGATCTGTCAGCGTGCTTTCCTTTATTATTATTATTATTATTATTATTATATCTTACATAATTAATTATGAGTGCAAGGTGTTGAGGGAATGAGTACTAGCTACAGAGGCTTTCGACTTAGAAGAGAAAAGGATTTTATAGAAAGAAGCATTTTGGAGACCAATCCCGTGGCTGGATTAGAACCTGCGACCCTCGGGATGTCAGTCTAGCATCCTTACCACTAGACCACAGATGGCGGCTTTCTTTTGTTTTTAATGGAAATAGGGATACGGAACAAGTCGCAACAAAGCGTGCCCAATTATGGTATTCCCCAAAAATTCTTTACTGCACCACTCTCCGTTTATTGGTTTTACTGAGGGGAATATAATTTTCCGCACTTGGAGTTTGGGACTGGAAATGACCTACTATATATAATATCCATGAGTGCTACTTATATCACTATATACTCGTATAGAAAGATCATGGTAGGACTTGAAGAGAACTGAAAGCATTCGGAAATGTGTGTTCAAAGTAATTCTTCGTGGTGGATCTTTGCAAAAGCCAATTGCATGATCTTGTTAAATGCGTTCCAGAACTTAAGTTGGCGTATTACGATGAACGGGGTTATCCGAAAACAGAACGTTTGACTTAAGAAAACATCATTATTTATATTTATTATATTTTGAACGATTTACGGAAGTATTCAAGGCAACCCTGTTCAAAGTAAACTTTTTAGCAATTTTGATTTGTATTTATACCAAATGGAAATACGCAATTAAAAATAACTCAAAACAAGAGAGAGAACAGATTCCAAATTGAAATTGCCTACCATTAAAATGCATTATTTACTTTTTCGCTCACATGACCATAATTATGGATATCCTTGAAGTGGCGCAGAGCAAAAGAGGCGATCAGTGATCTCTGCTGACCTTCTTTGAAAGTGTGCACTAATCAAAGTGATACCACTGGCAGCAGAATGCCGAAGAGCTCTCGAAAGCAGTCCAACAGTGATTTGCCTCATTTCTAAGCCCATTACACTCTCCGCACAATTATTTTAATTTTTAAGTGTAAACAAAATTTTACTTTGAACTGGTTCAAAGCATGTGGGCAGCTGCGATTAAGCTAATCTCTAACAGTTCATTTAAACGTGCGAGTGTGTATTTTTTATAGCTCACAGCGTTCATATCAAAAACAGTTTTTTAGTCGAATGGAAATAAAAGAAGAGAGCTCTTAAAACCACACGGTAGAAGTGAAACTCTTACGCATAGTTGTATGGGTCCAAACAAGAGTGGCGAATACCATAAATAACATGGGTATGCTCTCAGGAAAGAGTTAATAGTTAAGCATATATAGTGACAAATGTTTGTCAGAGCCTTACATAATGGCAGATCTGTCCACAAATCTTTTAAACAACTGCTCACAAGTTGGCAGTCGAAGCGATTGTAGGACCTTCCGTAGCTAAAATACCCAACTTAGATCTTCAGGATACACTAAATTTGCATGACTCTACTCCGAATGAGCCTGTACTCAATTCATCTTTTAGCCTTTATTCACTCTTTGATAGAGATATATTGCAATGTCAGTCCAATTGGTTCTTGGCGCTTTCCCCTACATTTAATTCCTATCTGAGTACCTGACAGATCCATAGGTCTCACTATAACTATTTACTGGTAAGCTGCTTCATTTTTTTATAATTATTTTTGTATATTTCTCGTGAAGGTAACAAGCATTTCGTTCTTTTATAGTCCTTCAGAACACATGAGATTGCAGAATTTAAACAGTGAAATGCCACTGAAGTCAATGGCTTCCCTTTTGCTTTCCGCAGAAGTTGGTTTGGTGTGCTCTCCACAAATTCCTCCGTGCATTACTCAGTTAATCTATAAACTATTCCAATGAAGGTCTGTCGGATCTATGTAAGGTGTGAAAGAATTATATGCCAAACTAAGCAGCACCGAAACGCAAGTATAGTCCCACCAGTCTCAACTAGCTAAATATCTCTTACTTAGAAATGTCCATACAACTCTTCTCTTATCTCTTATCTCTTATTTAGAAATGTGGACAACACAACAAGGATCTAATTCGCTACATCTGACGAGTTGGGAGAGGATCGTTTGTACGACTTAGCGACTCAGAACAGAGCTGCCAAGTCAGATGTTGTGTGGTTTCTGCATATAACACGATATTTTCATAGACAAATATCACCACTGGCAGAACATTTGTTGCCAGTGCTGCCAAATACACGTTTGGTACTTCATTGTTGTTTATGTTTTTGACAAGAGATTATCGAAGGTGGGAAAACGATTATTAACTGGAGATAAAAAAATATTAGAAGTAAGCAGAAAATTGTATAAGAGCACTTCAGCCTTTTACCACATAATTTTACCGCTCAATGCACACAAAGAAGTTCACACTTCAAAAGTTTCGCTTCCCGAAACCACGCGCACTTGTATGCAAAATTAGAAACAGAGTTAAATCTGTTAATAATAAAAACGTAGTTTTTTATATGAATTTTTTATGTTGTACACAAATTAATCATAAAATCAACACTTGTGATTTATGTGTTTTTAATAGATTATGAGGCTGGCTCGCTGGTGGTGCAATAAACAACAAAAAAGTAAATTTTTTAAAATATATTTATATATTTTGTTTGGCTTTGGGTTTTATTACGGGCGAACGGATTTAAACTGTCTTAAGTGTGTGCCCGAAACTTTTGTTGTTTGCTAATGGATCCCGCAAAGTGCTGATATGAGTAATTCAATTGTTTTGCAATAATGTATACTCTAAGTTGAACGCTCGGGTGAGAGGGATCAGTGAAGGGCGAGATCGTAAAGCAGGTCAATTTGTGCTCCGGTGTTTAGTTAAGAATTTACAGCGGTGACTTTAACCTAGTTCCCTCCATTGCAGTACCCACTGCCACAGAAATATTCAACCTTGCCACATATGAGAGCTACTGCTTGGATGCTGAAATATGTACATGAGAATAGGTGTGTGGGGACTGCCATTATACAGGGTTATCTATTTGCTGTATCAACACGGTGTACTCGTAGTAGCGCGTTTCAAAGGGATTACATGGTGCTCCTGATTACAAAAAGTACTGGTGGAAAATTTTGCATGTAAATGAAGAAAGAGCTGTAAGATGATTTATTAATAGTGAAGAACTTAGACTGGGTTATTCAGAGCTATAAAGAAGATGACTTATATCAGAAAGTAAAAATAAACTCTTGGTATATAAGATTAATTTATGTAGTATTTGAAACTTTATTTGCCTTGCTGGTAGAATCTTATAAATTCTTCTTTTCATTAATATGCTTGTAGAACCAGGTTTGCTCTGACATGGTATTCCAAGAGTACTACGAGTATCACGATTTAGAGAGATCTTATTCAGGCCGAAAGACGCTATTGCGGAATTACTTCGCGTTTTCATAGTTTTTCAGACTGTTTCAACCCCATCAGACCCTTATTTCATAGGTGTGCGATGTATCGCTGGCCCAAAATTTACTACTGACATAAATTCAACACAGTATTGTCTTCTGGAAACAGAAGTGTATGTCCCAGCCAGAATATTTGACCTCCTTTAAAAATGTTAATATTGTGAGAAATATCAACAATGTTCTTATTAAATTTGATTTTCCATTTTCACTCTGTATTTCCGACTGGTTCGGATGTCTTTCTTCTCTTCTCATCTGGTTCCATCTAATTCTGATTAAATGATCCCAAATTATTATCAGTATTTCTTTATAGGATTGAAGTCTAAGTTTGGCTATGATCGGTGCTTATTTCTTACAATTATTTCTACAAAGAGGACAGGAGCCTTACTTCCAGTGTTCTTGTGTTTACTTTTAACGCAAATAGCACGAATGAAAGAGTTTTGATTTTAATCATTCTGCACAATTTAGGAGATGTGGCGTTATGAAAAAATCGTTTCACTATAGCTAAATGTGTAAAGACTACTGCAGGTGACCTTAAAAGTTGAAGAAAGAACTCCAAAATCATCAACTGATTGCATGTAATTGGTCTCGCCAGAAATCTTACTTACTTACTTTTGTGGCCTAATCGCAGAATCTGCGAAACAATCCGCTATCGGGTTACTCGCCGGAAATCCTGAAGTTAAATTAAGCAAGGTTTATATGCACCTGCCAGGCAAATAAGAGTTTTATTACCGTTACATACCGTAATAAAAGAAGCCTTCTTAATGGATTTCGTGAATTAAGATTTACGGCCGAATTAATTTCAATTCGGTAAGTGTGATTGTAAGGACGAATTTTCGAGCAAAACAAAATAACGGATATTGGGGATTGACTGAAAACACGCACCATAATGACGCATGACGAGTGATGAATGCACTTGACTGAGAGATTTTGTGTATGGAATTGGTTAAGACACTTTGATTTATGTGTGTTCCTTATTAGAGATTTACACATTGTTAATGGGATATATATTGCATTGCATATCCCATTAATTTTGGATTATTGATTATATTGGTAATAGCAACAGCTTCTTTTTTATAAGTGAGAAGAAAACCTGTGTCAGTATCCAAAGGCCGACTCAGTACTTTTACGTAGTTCCTCTCATATGCTACATTAACTAATTGGGTTATATGGAAGGTGCCACAGCTACTTCTTTAACTTAGCTAACTTTTGTTGTACTCATGAGACTCTCAACCTACATTTCCATCCCAATTAATAATAAATAATTATTAGTTGTGTGGGACACTCATTTGTCCAATTTCGCCCACTCTTTTCCGATGATAGTACCACGGCACTTACAACTAACATTTCCACACCAAACTTCATTATGATATCTTAAACTCCCTCCAAGATAACTCATATTTATTACATGAGTTCTATTGGAGGTACTAATGGCATTTGTCCAACTCTTCAAATTCCTATATTGATATCGTATATTAACTCCAGTTTGCAAAGTTGCTTACCAATGTCAATAAATCATACTATACTGGAACGATAACCAAATTCAGTATTTTTACTCAGTCTCCATGAGATTCTGCGAGTTAGACATTAATATAGTGGTGGCTCAGTCACTGAAATATCTATGAATATATACAATGAAAGGTCTTCTGATCTTGTTAACCGACTCTACAACTAGTTCCAAGCTCATGATGGTCGATTAAGGTAAGAAATGGTGCGATTATCTAAGAAATGGAAGCGCTTTCTCATCACAAAAGTAAAAATAAATCTGACCCACCTCAAAATATCTCTTCTGCTTACGGTGGGTCTTCCACACCCGACCAATCACACTAAAATTTACAATAGCAGTAATAAACAACTATTGACCCTTCACTGATTTTATTATACCAAGCATACCGCCTCTGAAGGGGCGCTCGAAGCCGTTTTTGATCTTCGAATTCCCTGTGCCGACGATGGTCGGATTGTTTTCACCCGTTTTGTCAAAAGGCCTGTTTCCACATCATTGTATACGCCTGCGATGTAAGGGTCCAATAATAATATATATATCAATAGCTAAGATATATATTAATAAGCACAAGAGTGTTTCTTAGGCAGAAACTAGTTCCAACTGACATATTATTAAGGAGATTTGTATCACAAAACCCGGAAATCACCATTAAATTCTTTGATCAGGGCTGTATTTGACTTCCACTTTCTCGAGTTTCCAATATAAGGAGATGGGGAATTAAATATTCTCAATTGAAGGTTAGAGAAATGTAGTGCCATAAGAGGTCATAATATTAAACTTACATAAAGACATGAAGAACCCTCTGGAGGATCTTTTCGAGGATTCATTCTACTCGGCTGATTCTAGTACAACCAAACTTAGAGCGCTATGGAGATATTGGCCGACATTCCAGAATAGGTAAATCGCATATATTAGTGAATATAGTCACTTCTAAGCGAGTTCATTTCAAAATGTCTCGTCTGCGACTGTGTTACTCTAATTCACACGAGTTGAATGCTAATCGATACTCTGAATAGAATACCTACAAAGCTTAGGTTGCACACATCCAGACACACGGACAGATGGTGAATGGATTCGTCCACCACTACTTCCTGGACACCTTACATGGTTCGAGTGTGAGAAAGAGACGTAAGGACTTCTCGCTCAGATCGTTGATACTGGCACTTTCGCGTAAACAAAGCACTGAAACGCTTGTTGTGCCATGCAAATAGGCATTTATTAGGTACTCATACTTCCATATGCAGCATCTGGAAGGTCATTAAACGCTACTAAGCGAATAAATTTATTTCTCATTTTATACGCATTGTCTTTCGTAATTACGCGATATGAGTGTTGTGGGTACGTGACCGAATTATAAACAAAATAATAGCGATATTAAAAAAAAAAAAAAAAAACTGAACTTAAAGTGACCACATTAACACGTTTCCACACACAACGACTTATTCTAATGATGAGTTGAAAATAGGCGGTAGTTGGTTCGCTTGCAGAAGTCTTACACGATAGTACCCCAGTGCAAAGGCTGACATATTTTATTCGGATATCCCCGGCAAACCCACATGTCAAACTGGGCATGAAGCGCTCTCAAATTCGGCGAACAGAATTGTTTTTTAAAGTAATTTCCGTTTCCTCTACGAAATTCATACCCTACTCAGCGACTCGGTGCGTGCCATGTCAGAGTGACAATAAAATCGTACGTCGGCGTCTCCTCTCCCCGCGTTCTCATTTTATGCGTGCCAGCGAGTGGATTGGATTGTACACGGCGTCGTAAAAGGCGCACGTGATTTATGCCATGCATACATAATTTACTATAGAATCGTTTATGTCAACGCACATCAGCTGTTCACCCACACACACACACACACACACACACACGTAGGCACGCACTGACTCACACATGCACATACTCGCATTTTTATGATAATGGTTTTCTTTTTGTTTTCCTTTTTCTTTCAACCTCTTTGTTTACAATATTTCATGGAATTAAAATATTTCAATCTGCGCTTGTGCGTCTGCCCGCTTATCATCGCTCGCTCGTTCCCATGTTACCCAGCCATCCCGTCGGACGTTTCCGTACCAAACCAAACACAAACTGTGTATTAATAACGTTTCACAATAATTCATTTTCGGAATATATGCACGGGTATAATTATAAATTATGCGGCTTATCAGTCACGCATGTCAGCACAGTGGGAGTTGGGCGAAATTTGGCCAACAATTGTGTTAGGAACTTTCCACGGCATCTGGCGGACGCGATTTTGCGTTGGCCATGCAAGCGGTGGAAAAGTACGGCACCGTCGAGTCGGTGCTTGTTTACTCGGCACTTGCATATTCACAATTCCACATTGAATTGATTAAATGATAAATATTTAACACGATTACAAATATTTGTGGCATCAAATGTGGTGATATCAATCGATGTGGAAATGTTCCAAAACAACCGCCGTTTAGAGCAGGAGCTGTGGAAAAATCTGCTAACGTTGTTTGCATTCTCCAACAAAATAAGTCTGGTGTGTGCCAGCAATATTTGACCAGTGGCTGAGTTCCATGCCTGGCATGACGAATTCTAAGTACGAGTAACAAACCGAAGATTAGATTCCTGCTGCTACAGAGAATATACAACTCGAGCTTAGCCGTTTGTGAGGACCCTATAGAGGCAAACTTAGGTGGTTTAGTCGTCGGCACTAACAACATGATTTTCATATGAGATGTTATCATACTTTCTTATAGGGCTCTTAAGACATACGGAAATAAGACTCTACTTCTGGGAATAGAGCCCCACACAACTCTCCAGTGCCGTCCAGTGCCGTTCAGACCAATTTTCATTACTGTGCATTTTTTGAGGTTACCGAGATATGTAAATACCAATAACTCAGTGGTGTATTGGTAAACATACTAGTGCCACTGTCCTATGGTCAGGGGTTCCAATCCTGCCCAGGACATCGTCTCTAAATCATTTTTTATGAATGTAAATCCTTGGTTTCTCTTCATGATTTCCCCAAACCCTTCTGGAAAAAAGCAGTTATGGTGTAAGTTATAATAATATAATTCGTATGGGAAGTTATTTCAATTTGCGAGTATATTTAACAGTACCTTATAACCTGGCTAGCAAATGTAGCCACTTCTGAAGGAATAACCCAGTTAAGCGATTCTTAGCATGGGAAGTTCTTGCAATTTATATTTAATAGTACCTTAGTCTATAAACTGACTAGCAAATTTAGCGACTTCTAGGAGAAATTCCCCGGTTAAGCTATTCTGGTATGACAACTAAAACAACATTTCATTTATAGAAACACAGTATAGAGAATACGAAGTTCATTCAGTACCATCTAGCAACAGATTCCCCGCCATCGAATCACTGATCTCTTCGATTCCAATATCCTCCGTTATCTACAATTGTCTAATAAAGTGCACTGCTAATCACTGCCACCCATTGACCCCCAATATGCCTTCAAGCCCGTAATTTTATATAAATAGACTGGTGGCGTGGTGGAGCGGCTTGATAAGACACAGAAGAACGGTCGACTTATCAGGAATCATTTCAGTATGGAATTTGTTTCGCACAATAGAGAGAAAGCATAGCAAAAATTACCAGCTATCAACTTTGAGTACTGCAAAGCAATGCTCCACAGACCAATACAAAGGAACAGAGCAAGAATTCAAAACCTCTTCCAAAGCAAGACAAAGTAATGCGAATAATGTTAAGGAAGCGGGAACATTTTTTCCTTGTTTCTATCAAAATAGTAAAAACATATAAAGAAAAATGTACTTATATCACTAATTGGAGATGGAAGAAACTAGGTTCTTAGAACAATCTGAGTAAGGTTGGATTCTCCACAAATAACTCTCCTGATAAATGAGTTCGTCGACGCCTCTTCAACACTATCTACCCTAATCTAAGAGTATAACCGAAACAAGCCTCAAACTAATCTAGTTCGTACAGCTCTGCAGACAAATCAATTAACTTTGAAGTTGATGAGTCGGCTGAAATATTGGTTGCTCAAGTGTCATTAAATCCGTCCCAAAAAAACCACATAGAAATATTTTTTGTTTACTTTCCATTTGTAATTTTACGAAAATGTGAAATATCCATAAATTAACTGTACGCTTCGTTGAGAAATCTGCCAATGGGATCCATCCCACATTGCAGCATGGAAACCGCCTGCGGCATTCCAATACTAATTGTGTGTGTTGTTCCAGCAAATGGTGTGCGAAATTAGCCCAGAATCACAGAAGCATGCCTCTCGGCACAGTGCACGCATTTGGAATATGTCCAAACATAAACATGAGCAATAAACCACACCAAACCAAATTGGAGCGCTCGTGAATAATGTAATTCCGGATGCAGGAAACTGTTCACGCACAGCCTCTGGGCTCGCAGTGCGTTTCGAGTGGGTTTTGCTGATACGCTGTGCATTATTAAATATTTTGCTACGACTTTAAATGGGAATACACTGGAGGGAAATTCTGTTAAAACGCCGCCCGATGCATGATTTAGTGCTGCAATGCTAATTGATATGAGCTACAATGGGCTGGTATACACATAGCTCATGGCAACACGCAGTGAAGCGCCATTTGAGAGGGAAGCGATGGAAACTGGTGGAAAGAAGGTTAACGATGGGAGAATTGCATTGTTGATACAGTCACTTACGTCCGCTTTCGACTTGGGGAAGTACCTGCAAAATTTCTCTGGTTCCACTCACTTATTCTCCGACCTGTAATACCACATTCAGCACTATTGAAATGGTCTGACAATACTAACATGACACAAGAAATCTGAAGCACGTCGTCGTTTCCATCACTTGCTTATATAAGGATCACGCCAAATTCTGTTTCTAATTTAGCAGTAAATCCGACACAGCTGCTTGTCCAGAAGGAAGCCTTTCTTAGTCTGTTCGGACTGTTTCTCCTTTAACTTGTTAAGTCTGAAGTGGAGAATGATTTCCAATGTCTGCAATCAATCTTTTTGCTTAGGAATATATCTGCCTATAGCGATTCGAGACAGAATCAGCCTCATTTATTCAGACCACCATTCAGATTATCACATCGTTGGTCTTATAACCCTTCTAAAGTGTTCTGAAGAACTTCCGTTGAAGTCGAAATTAGACCTTAGGCTAAATTAGGCTTTAGGGACTCTCGACAATCCATTTGAATAACAACAGCAATCCAAAATTAATATGGGGACCTATTAGCTAAAAACGGCGTGTAAGACACAAATCTCTCATTATTAAGTTGCGAATATATGAGAGAAGCTGCAACTATTCAGCCATTAACAATATCTTCTTGAACTGAGCCAATAACTTATCCTAATGCGACTCAAAAATAGAAGAATATTTCGTTTAGATTTTGTGAACAACAATACAGCAGGAATACAAGTAGTCCCTACTTCAAGGATTTTGAAACCTCTACGACTCAGCGCATTGTAGCTTTCTAGTATATAAATAGAGTTCTTATTCTCATCATTGCGAATTCTCCAGATTGAGTTTTGACGAATAATTCTCCTATTTATATATCTAAGGACATAATTATCAGACAACGCGATGACAAGTTTTGGCTAAATTAATTTTGCATACATTTTAGGTGTAATTAGATTGTGTCCATTGGAATACTTATTAATCAACTATCCCAAATGCAGATCCTGATAAAAGACAATCCAAGGATCCACTGCTAGTCTATCCATAGAACAGCTCAAATTTTGTAACCCATTTAAGAACCAAATTTCTTCTAAAATCATATTTATGACTTAATTGATATAATATGAATTTCCTTGAGAAGTGTTGCTGATCCATACACCGCTAGTTCCGCTAAGGCGGAAATCTCAATCTGACAGCCCGCTTATGTTCTCCTCCACCGAAACAATGCAAATAGATTCCAACCATTGTTATGATTGAAGCTGTAAACAAAACAATAGAGAGTAGAACTGTTTGTGGCCTCAGGTCACTCCAAACACAGTCGAGAATAGAGGAAGTACAACCGCCTCCGTGCTGCAATGGAAATTAATATAAATTGAGTAAAACACTTTTTTAAATATTAACTTTACTTTCCACTGACACAGCTGTGAATGCAAAGAGCAAAAACAGAATTTCCAAACCAATTGAAATACGTAAATAAATTGCTTATTAAAATCCTTCAACGCAGGCCAGTTATTAATAATAATTTGCTCGTACTCGCACTCGCTATGACGCTTTCCTCCACTTCCTTTAAATAATGACTCCAATAAAAACATTTGACATGTTGAGCGAAAGCAATCAATTAATCAAAAAAATCGCTCCAGGCATACACTGCAAAAAACCAATCCAAACAACTCTGCTCTGCAGTGGCTGTTGGGAGCATATTTGAAATGAATTTGTCAGTGTTCGCACCAATGCCATTCTATAAATCAATTTACTCAATTAAAAAACCATAACTAAAAATATTTCCGCCAATTGGAACATTCTAGTTTAGAAGAATGGAAGCACTTGAGCTCAAAAAATTTGATTATATAGTAACTAAGAGAAATGTCGTTGGCCCAATGGAAGATTGCATTAACATTGGGGTACAAATTACGAGAATGGTCTAACTGTAGGGTCCACTGAGGTTGGAACTGTTGCAAAAAGTAGGAAGTATTGTTTTGAGACTTTTCCATTGAATAATTTATAGTGTATAACACTAATCATATATACACTAACATCGGTTTTTGATCTAACGGGGAGAAGTCTCACTTAGTCTACTAAAGAGGAACACATACGAGTATATCCAGATCTATAACAGCGACATTCCATGCAAGAAAGTGGTGTAATTTAAAGAAATAATTTGATGAACGGGCGATTATTTTTGGCGACTATAAAGCGGGACTCCCATAATTCAGTAACGTTTGTTTAGACTCTGTGTATCAGTGATACAACATACTACAACCAAAGAGTGTTCCGTTCCAGGACGAGTCAAGAGACAAGAGACAAGAAAGTTCGAAAACTTGGATCTAGGCAGGAACAAACTTGGCCACAGGAAAACTAAACATGCCTTTACTGGTGATACTCGTATACTGAAACATCTCTGGGCAAACCTTACAATTTGCATATAAATATGTAGTATAAACGTAGAAAGCAGCGGTCCGTACCTACAAAGAAGCTTTGAACTCCGTGAATATCACGTAATTTGTCCGAAGAACGAAACAAAACACGAGTTAATGGAAGTGAACAGATTTTTAACGATTCAATCCAGGTACTCTAAAAACAGTACTCAACAGAAGCTGCTTCCGACACGTCAGCCGAGCTATTCGCTTGCCAAAAGACAATGAATTCGATAAGTCACTTTATAGAACGTTGGCAGCACTGGCTACAAATGTTCCGTCAATATTGATGTTTTTATATATAAAAAATTACGTACACAACCCATAAAAAATCTGACTTGGCAGCACAGTTTTAAATCACCAAATTTGCCAATACCAAGCGATTCCTCAAAAATTTGTTTTTGTGACCCCATTAAAATTTCAAGAATAAGAGATCCTTAGCTCCGCTCGCTAATTCACAATCGGATGCAATTATGGTAGCACGTGATGAAACCTCCGTTTACTACTATGAGATAAGTGGAAATCGGTAGAATTCGTATTCCCAGGTCATAACCATCCAACTAAAGTGAATCATGAAGAAAACGCTGGACAAATTGTGGAAGTTCTTAGATCATGTGGACAATATTCCAATAGAAGATGATCATATATTCAATGTCTCCAATTTGTTCTAAGGGTGGGTTTAACAAAGTTGCTAAAAATGAGCAAGAGGCAAAATCGTCTTTCGTCAGGACTTTTCAATATTTCAGGAGTTTTTCATTTAGTTGTTTTATTCCTAAAGAACAAAATGTCTTAGATTCAGAACATCTGGGAAGGTGCTTCACAAAATAATACCACAAAACCTAAGTATCCACCCTCGTATTCCAGTAGTTAAGTGAAAATTTCATTAGAAGTCTTTAGAAGGATTCTACAGTAAATTAATTGTGAACTCGAATTCTCTCTGTGTTCGTCATCAATTATAGTTTATTTTCGAAACTTCGTCTCCCATTTTCAGTCCTCATAAGCTTTTAGCTTCCTGACAATCAGTATATTGATTATACTTTAATAATTCCATAATATTTTGCTTCCAGTTTATGTTTTGTTGATTCGTTATCAACTTTCTATACATCAATTTCTAGTTTCTGTCGACAGATCATTTCAAAACTTCTCCTTTCCTCCGAAGAAAGATGAGAATGTAAAGAAAAAACAGATCTCAATGATATTCAGGTTAAAGTAGGTTAGAAGTGAGTCCACATCTTTAAGGACAATTGTTCTGATAAATTATGCTTACCTATTCGTAGAACGAGAGAGACTTTTATGGCCCTATTATAACAATAATTATACTACAATTTGAAATAGTTATATTGTAATTTGAAATTCATATTTTATATCTTCGTAGTATCAAAATCACTCGATTGGTCGATCGTAACTGTGAATTGTCATCTTCCTAATTTCTGGATAATTTTAAACTCATATCCGACAAGACACTCACTGAGACCACAGTGACGAAGACAATAAGTTCTGCTACCATATATTAATCACATCCATCAGTGAAAATCAAATTGATGATATTGGAATCCAACTTCACCCATGCCAGAACTGTATTCTCCTTGGGAGAAGCAGCAGTGGTCTGAGCAAAATGTTGAATTTGCACAGAATCTCTCACTGAAAGCATCTCTGCTGATTTTGAGATGGACGACTGAGTAGGGAGAGCCTCACCAAATTGTAGAGTTTGTTTCTGCAGGTATCTTTGGATAGGATCGAGTCCTGGTTGGTGTATTTGAAGGAGAATGTCGATTTAGTGTGATATCGGGACACAAAGACCCGAGACGTAAATTTCACTTGAGAGCCAAGATTGCTTTTGAATAATTAAGATGCAATTGTGTTCGCTTTATAATCACACTTATGAGCAATTTGGCCAACCCCGCAAGTAGGATTCAAGAGTTAATGAGTATATTATTACTGAACCTAACTACAAGTACAACAACAATAACAACAACAACAACTTTCTAACTAATTACAAACAAAATGCAATTAACACAGTGTTTGTATCGCACTCCACTGCCAACGAAATGTCTGGCAATTGTCACAACACATGCCACGGAGCAACAGAGTGAGTAATCCGGAATGCCTATATACACTTTGCTGGCGACAACAAACAATTTGCACGGCTTCATGCAGGGGACACTAATAAGGCGGAAGCTTCCTGGGGGTTATTTGCGTTGCCTTAAAAACAAATTTCAAAAGCAAAACGTAAGTATTCCAGTGTCCTAATTTGCAACAGGAGAGAAGTAGGAACTCTATCATGAGCGGTACATGAATGTCTTAAAACCACATGAAAAAAGTGGTGAGGGAGTTTATATGGTAAGGCAGAGCAAATTGATATATTCTGGCATGGACGTAGGGAACTTTGTTTTCCTGGTAGAGGCACGTGCAATTCAACATTGTCTCAGAGAATGGCTGAACAGTTTGAAGGCAAGTGAGAATATTTGCATACACTCTGATATAATCCAAGCTAGTCTGATGTAGTAGTAGCCTGCAGCTACTGATAAGGGTACTTGCGAGTATACATAACATAATATATAGGACGATTTCATTTGAACTAACTTATTCCGGTAACTCCAAATGCTCACATATGTTTCCCATTGCCAGAAATAAACCGAAAACAAATCCAAATCGCCACCGGTTTCCTAACTGAACGTTGCTTTTTTGGTTAGCAAAGGCCTTTCGACAATTGTCATACTCTATAGCGATATAAAGAGATATGCAGTGAAAACGAGGACACAAAAGAACAATTACTGTGTCATTGGCTCCGCCCTTGCAATTTTGACTGACTTGTACCTACAACTACGTATTTCCAATTACGTAGTACGAGTAATATGAAATTTATGACAAGGCAGAGCTTGTTACAATAGACCCCAAGAGTCCTCAGTGACCACGGCATTTCTTCTTCCATTCTGTATGTATGTAATCGGAACAATTATTTCCGAAGGATCATTGTTTAATGTTGTCTATGACAAATAGGTATCGATTTGTTCAGCAAATAGTTATGCCCAAAATAGGTGCTGTGCGGGAAAAAGGCATAGCGACAAATTCGATAAAAGCAACAACAGCGTATATCCTGTGAATAAATCCAATAATGTGGACAATTTTATAAAATAGCACAGAGAGTAAGCATATTAGTTATGCCGAAATAGCTTTGATTGTAATTTAAGTCGATGTCGCCATTTGATAACGTCGTTGTTGTCGATTAGTCTTTACTTTACCATTACCATGAATAATATTGTTGTATTTCATAGAAATTTGAGAGAGGCTTTGTATCTTCCATATAGACATGATTGTCCACATATAGATGTTTCGAAGCCAAAGCCATTTTTTCAGATAGCACTTAGTTACTTACTTCTACTGATACTTACCTTATGTAGGATCCAGCGTTACCACAAGGAACAAGTTCCTTTTTTGAATAAATAATTTGAGAGGAATTAATTCAAGCAAGCAACTCGAACGAAGGCTACAGCCAAGATGGGCGGAAAATAAATCACCGGTGACACAGACAAATTAATGCTAATACACATATCACCTATTGTACCACCAAGGCTTTGTCAAAGAAAGGGCTCTAATTATTGGACGCTGAGTTCATAGACCTTGCGACTGCGTATTCCCACCTCTGTTCATGTTTCCCATAGGAATATAGCACTCATGAGTGTGGCTGAGAGCAGTGTGTATAGCGACCCTCTTAGTGTTGTTGTTCAACTGTATGTAAATGCGCGTTAATTGAAGGTGATTGGGGCAGCCATGCAGGTTGTGCACTTTTGTCTTGTTGTTGTTTGTGTTGTTGTTGTTGTTGTTGTTGTTGTACAGTTGCGCTTATGTTGCACGCGTCTTTCACGGGAAAACAATTTATATTTAACTTTCAATTTTCAATTAGACGCTCTTGTTATTGTTAGTGATGTTGTTGTTGGTTGTGTTGGATGCCTGTTACACTGACACTTTTGGCGCTGTGCGAGTCGTCGCTGCCAACGCGCCATAAACGCATGAATTCGAGAATACGCGTTCTCGGCGCGTTTTTGTAGAACACACGCGAAAAATTAAATAATGAACAACATTTCCCCAATGACTTAATTAAAATTACAGCGAAATTCGTGATTGTGCTTCGGCCAAGTTAATAGCAACAACTGCCAAGCGCCGCAAGCGGACTCCAATTGGGCAGTTTTAACATATTCAATTTTAATTAAATTATTTGGAGCAACAACAGAAATTGCAATCACATTAAATTGGCTTAATTAAATTAAATTAACAAGCAAAAAACAAAAGGTGTAAAAAATGTAAATTAAATTGACAATTGATCAAAATTTGAGGACCGCGCTGCGTTCAATTTAATTTCATCATTAAAAAATGTTTAATTAATTGTTATTAAAAGTTTGGCATCAGTTAAAATGTACTTTAAAACATATTTAATTCGATTTAATAATTTTGTTTATAAAGCTTTTTTATGATTATTATTTTTATAAAATCACAATTCGCAGCATCGATCTGGAGGCCACCAGTGATGACAAATATCGTTTGGTTACGCGCTGCTGGTCTCGTTCGTTACTTTCACTTGTATTCGGTACTAAGTAACGATCTCATGGTCTTAGGAAATAACAGGTACAGAAAAGGGAGGCAAGGTCGCATCTTATGCAAATTTGATATTAAATATGCACGTATTCCAACAAAAGTAATAAACAGAACTTCAGGAGCGGGCCTACATTTGAAGCGGTTATTTTAAGTACTCGTAAGGAGGTCGCTTGAATATATGATAAGCGATGGATTGTGACTCAAACCCATTTCGTTGATTCTGCCTTGCATCTGCAGCTTTAGCAGCAGTCATTGATTAGGAGTCCTAATATAAATCGTTTAGCCAGTGGCCGGTGATAAGCCCGCCTATAATCCTTACAATACCTCTATCTCAATTGATAAGACTTGTACTGGGAGTTCAGTGCACCTAGGGGAGACATGTTTCTCTGTGTCGTTTGTGCAATGCAAATGATCGCAGTAGTAACGACTTCCTCTTTAACTTGCTGGCTTTCAGTGGAAAATCCAAGCCTTAAAACTCGTGACAAAGGTCCTGGTTACTGAAAGTTTGGCAAGTCAGCCGCTCGGTATTTCTATACTTAGTTTTATATACTTGGCATATCGATCGTAGTTTTATATACTTGGCATATCGATATGATCGGGCAACTTTAGCAGATGCAGATTGTACCGCTCAACCAAATCTTAAAAGGATTGACGCAAATTAATCAAGATCTTTGATATTTTTTGATGAGAATTGTAGATAGTGGTCACTCTGACCCTAGACAGAGCAGCTTCGATTGCCTAAACTTATGACGAGGATGCAATACACTGATCTGCTAGTCTATAAGAATGGTGTATGTCGATTGAGTTTGATTATTGTCAACAATTGGCCCTCTCAGTTTAGAGCTTTCCATGCAGACCGAATTTCGGATTTTAAGATTAGTTTCTTCATTGTAGGTAAGTGGAATGTGGAGAGTAGAATTTGCAAGATTATTTACAATTTCGTTAGAATGCCACCATTATCGGATTCCATGAAGCATTATTCGGCAACTTCCTATACAAAATATTGTTGACAGACCATCGTTTCCTTTCATCCACTCTATTGGCATGGCGATAACAGTCCCAGGCGAATGATCAACAATTGTGGTACCTGTGAACAAGTTGGATCATTTTTGTACTTCCTTTCCTCTTTTCCAAAGAGTTTTCAATCCTCAAACAATGTGTCATGAGTAAAAAAAATTCTTTAGGATTTTTCAAATGCCATGATCAAAATTTATTTTTTAGTCAAACGCTCTGGTTCGATGAGCTACGGGTATTGTCAAAAGTTCGATAAGGAATTGAGAATCGCCCAGTTTGAGTTCGATGGCAACCCCTTTCGAACTGCATCAAACCACTGATCGTCAACAATAAGAATCACGACGAGTGTCAAACATGCTGCATAGAAAATTCGATGCTACATTGCTTGTTGCTCGTATCGTACTCGTTACTTAGTGGCACACGTACTACCTACATAGTTCGATATAAACCGAAACGTTACTTTTGCGATGCCTCCAGAGGTCACTAGTGCGGGCTGCTTGTGGTATGCACTGGCAGCTCGGTGCTTGGGCAGTCATACTTGTATATGACGGTGATTGACTTACTCGGATTTTAATTGAGCTGTCATTTATTATCGCGTCGACATCAAATTGCACACATCAATAGGCCGCACAATTGCCTAATAAGTTTTTAGCACAGATACGCATCTCGCATCCTTGTTCATAATAAATTGGAAATGTTCAAACTACTTTTAAAAGCAATAAATTAGTTAATCTCAGCAATGTTCTTGTAATTGAACTATCGGAGATTTACAATCGCACAATCATTTGTAAAAGCGCATGTACGCACAATTGCAAAGGTCATCGCGGTGATGAGGCTGAGTGAGCTGGTGAACTGAGCGAAGTTGCAGCTACATTCCAAGCACACAAAGGGCACATATTATGGAGGTGAAAAGGGAGTGTGCAAGTGCACAGAAGATTGCACAAAAATAAAAGAATATCGAACAATTTGGTGGTGATGAAATCACAGCTGCAACCTCCCACCTCAATTCCGAAAATGGAATAAAATCACACGCCAAATCCGCCAATTACAAATGAAATCAGACTTGCTCAGTGAATTACTTCGGTAGGGATGGGTCGCCGTATGCTAGAGTTATTGAAAGAGCTCACTGGCTTCAACACAGCTTTATCAGTGGGCATTATTTGCAATGACATCACTTCAGACCAGCAAAGCTATTAAGTCAGGTGAACACGTAATAAACGGAACGCGATTGACTTCTCTGGAACAAAAGTCATCGTATCAGATTCATGCTACCTAATATTAGTGACCTAAAGGCACGATAATTGAATCTAACTGACTAATGGATGCAAATACTCGTAAAAGAGTCAGAAGGTAAAAGGGAGAGCACTACTACCAAGGAACTCTAAGAGGTAAAAAGAAGTAATTCAATCTTCTTCCACTATGGATCCAACCACAATTACTTTGAAATCAACGAGCAGCTTCTTCCGAATTATGAAATTCTACTATAATTGAGAGCAATCGGAAACTATGGAAAGAATTGAGAAACCAGCTAATTTCTTTGCAAGGCTCTCCGATTTCTGTCCATGAAAAACCGATAGGTTTTAACAACCAAAGCTAAGTACTGTCACTCCCAACACTTCTAAGATTAATTAGAGCAATGCAGCAACAGCAAATTTTATACCAAAAATGTTCCTTAAATATGTATAACTTTCTTATACGCCCCGAGAGGCATAAAATAGCAATGGTGAAAAGAATAATGAGTGAGCACTGTCAAGGGAAATATCGGTAATCAGCAAAAAGTACTGAAAATATTTCCGAAAGATGTTTGCCAGACGTCTAATTAAGTCTATCTTCCAACATAAAATTTGCCTATGTCATCGCTTCGCTATAGACGTGAAGACGAACTGATCCCTCACTATTAATTTACGTCTCACATAAGGTCTTCCAAACTGCTGTTTATAATTTTATAATGCTTTCTTAACAAACTGTGTGGGAGATTGAACTGGACCCGCCTAATCCGCAAAAAAATGGAATGATTAAATTGCTGAAATCGTCAAGCAGGAAGCCTACAAAACTGTTCACAAAGAAAATTGGCTGAGACTTCGAACCCGAGAACAATAAACAATTCCCACAGACATTAACCAAACAGATTAAAATAATGACTTCGACTAATTGTATCGCATTTAAATAATAAAAACTATTATTCTATCACAACACTCCTCACAAAACTGGCCAATTGATTTAATGTGCTGTTGCCGACGTCGGACGGGACATTTTCTAAGAATCAAGCAGACAATTTGCCGCACTGTTACGCAAAGACTACCGCCGGCGCGTACAAATTGCACCCCTTTTAAGGGTAACACGCAAAACGATCAACTGAAAAGTCACGTCGAAATGTATTATTTATGAAATTAATACAAATGTGTGAACATTGCGAGCATTGTCAACATTTCTATTGGCCGAATGCGAGCGGGTATTCCGAACAGAAATTCGAGGCACGTACAACGGACGCCGCACCGCACATTTGCGCACCGGAGTCGTCGGGCAGATTGCTGAATAAGCGCACAAACGATTCGAATGGGTTGGCATTTATGGCTAGTTAAATGTGACAAAAGAAACACGAAGCCACTCAGGTGGCAGATAGAAACATGGCGTCCCCCCCACAACAAAATACAATTCGAATTTTCCAACAGTCTGACGTTTGAGAGAGCAAGTTAGAGATGCCATTTGCATAAAAAGCCAAAAAGCCGAGATACTTTTGCGCCGACAGTGGAAATCAAACCGCAGCGCTGAACACCTGCAGATGATCATGAGTGGACAGAAGAACAAATGCATGAAAGTCTCAAAAGCGATAAAGGTCGCAATCTGGTGCAAACGTTATGTTGTATGTACCTGGAGAATACCATTGACACCAGATACATGAGTACTCTGTGTCTTTTTAAAGGCTAATTTAGCTTTGCTGGTTCGATCACTGAATAGTGTCCAGCAAATACCGAAGAAATGAACTCAATGCCAAAGCCAATTAAACAGCATGGTAAAGAGTGGTCGAAGCTTTAAGGTAAACAGAGAGATAGTCTGTAAATACGAATCCTCTATATAAGGGAAAGGGATTATAAGTTCATTTAAGCTCAATTTACCACCAAAATTAGTCCTCTGAGGCACACTCTAGGCACATAAATTCCTTGTAGTAGATACAAACAAAAATCCATAAGAGATTCAAGAGCGTTGTATGAGTCCAAAACAAGTCACTTTTTGGTCCGAGGGAGTCATCGGCAAGTATTTTTCCAAAATAATAGAGACGCGCCACTTACTGTCGACTGGAGCATTCGAGGATAACTGTTTATTTTCACCTCACTCCAAATCGATCATTTGGAGTGAACTGAAGGCTTTAGACAACTTTTTCGGGACTATCTTTTGCTCGGTGCGAATGAACCAAAATATCACTCAAGTTATTGGTGATATCAAACACAAGAAATGGGTTGAAAACTTTTCCAAATTTGGACCATCAGTATGTATGTATCAAAATAGAGACTGTAGTGACAGTCAGGCTGCACTGAAGGCCCTAGAAAGCACGTTAACCACTTCAAAAATTGTCCAAGAATGTAATTGAAGACTTAACTCCATCGTAAGGTGGAATTTGCTTGAACTTATTAGGGTTCCGGGACACTGTGGTGTGCAGGGGAATGAATTAGCTGATGAATTGGCAAACTGTGGATCTGCAGGCACGCCAATGGGACCAGAGCCATTTATCGGTTTAAGTTTAGAAGTGGGTATGGATTGGATCAGGAGCCATGTGAATAATATTCACAAGGACCGATGGTGCAGTTTAGTTGCTTGCAAAAGAACCAAGTGCTTCCTAGAAAGTCCAAACAGGAGAATTGCAAACGAAGGAAAGATATTCGATCATTGGTTGGGATAATCACGGGGCATACTCCATGGGGTCATCATATGGCGACCATGGGCATCATCGAAAATCCGAACTGCATCTCCTGCCTGGAAGAAGAACAGCATGGCACAGAGCATATTCTCAGCGCTTGTCCAGCCTTTGGCAGAATGAGGAGGCGCATATTAGTGTCAGATGTTTTGGGAATGGATAATGTACATTCCTTATCCCTGGATAGACTTCTGAGGTTCATAAAAGAGTCAAAGAAGTTTGAAAAGGTGTAACTTTCTTTCCAAAATCCTCTATATCCCCCATTCCCTAAATATTTTTTCAGGCTTAGTATCTCTAGCATCAATGCCTGAGTGCTTGGAGGCCTCCTTCTTCGGCGGTTCTCCGGCTAACCCCACTTCTATCTATCTATCTATCTATGTATGTCACCCATCGGTAAGGGGGCGGTAATTTGGCCAACTTAATGTCATAGAATCAAAGAAAACGTTCAAAATGAAAGAAAAGCCTTCAAAAACCTTCCGGCCACACAGTGGTCAGGCATCATCAAATTAACTTAGTCACAGAAAATGATACCCTATTCTATAAGTGTATGGTATCTCGGAGTATGTATGGCACAAAACGTTTACTCATTGAGAAGTTTGAGAAAAACAAACAATTGCATGCAATGGATTCAAATATAAGCCCCTCCTCCGTCTCTCTGAGCGGATGGGAAGCGATTCTCTTTTCTATATTATTTCAACATTTCTAGCAAGAGTTTTTGACAACCCTGGAAATGCTGTGACAGAAAGTGTCCAATCACTTCAGTAAGGCAAACGCAGCTCTGGACATCTACTCGTAACTTCAGGTCAGGTTAATTACGGTGGTAAATATCAATCATATTTCTTTGCCCAGCTGCGAGTATTTTCCATGACATGAACTGCGGAAGCTTCATCCAATTCCTTGCTTTCCTTTTGAACCTCACTTGGCGTTAGCCCCGTTTCATTATGTAATCGATACAAAACTTCTACGCACAACTGCGCTCTTCAAGTAACCCTGAACTCATGCTTATCCTTATAAGCAGCTCATGCCTCCTGCCCCCTTTCCATCCTATATACAATATGCGGCAGCATGCATTTGTCTTTCACTTGCAGCTGCGTTCGTGTTTTTGCGCCTGTCAACGTCAGGCATATCTACGCCACCACAACAACAACAACAAAAGCCACAACAAAGGCGTCGAATGTGCTACGTACACTTTGCCGCCAGCAACACGCATCACCGCTGCATTGGAATCTAAAACAGATGCCGGCAACACCGACAACGAAGCCGAAGAGTGTGTGGGCTGCGTAGCAACTATTGTGTTGCCGTCAGTTATGTGTCTATGGGCTCAGTACACAGAAGCTGCAACATCGCACACAATGTTGCTGTCTGTCACTGCCATTTACTGCTGCCGTACTGCCATGTCGCGTCATATCAACGCTCCTCTGTCGCTCCCCCTCCCCAATGGCAGCAGCTACAATAGATACGCTTGATGCGCTTGCTGGCAAGGATAAATGGCAGAGTCAGCTGCCGAGCCATGTTAGAGAATGTTTTGTGTCTCCGTGTGGGTGGGCAGCCTTGTGTGCGTAGGTGCTGGCGCTGATGTTGTTGGAACATGCTATTGTGCTGATAATGGATATTAATTATTGGTTGCGGTGGTGGCTCAGTTGGAAAAAGCTCAAAAACATTTTAAATATCTTGCAAGGCTTCAACTAAAAATTAAAAAAGACAGGTGATTCTTTGCATTGGGGTTTTGCTGGAATTTGAAGAGGAAAATTCCTGGCGTCATTGAATTTGAAGTTGACCCAAAGGCGTGTTCTCAAAGAAATTCACTTAATCAATTTTTCACGCAGCTGCTGCTATTCCCATTTATATTTATATGCGCTACAAAGAATGCGGTCATATAAAAATCCATTAAAAATAGTAATAAAGCTCTGCAGTAACACTACACCGACATCGGGATCATGTACCCACCAAGGCTGAGGTTATATATTCAGTCATCAGTCATAATTGATCGCTGTTTTCCCTCAAACATCAACGAAAAAGTATCAATGCTCTTGAGAATCCTTGAGAGAGTATCAGAATTTCGGTTCATTTATCTTCGATGACTCTGCTTTCAGATTGAGTCTACCTCAGTATGCACTGAAGTGTAATATCCTGAATGGGAGGAAGTGGGCAAATATAGGAGAAGAATAGGAGCAAAGTGGAACCTTCAAATAGCAACCCAAACACGTTCAAAATGAAAGTGAACTTCAATCACATTCAATTTAAAATCCCGTTCGATTGGTGAGCCTCTACTCCCTAAATGTATGCTACATAGTAACGATAAAAACAGTTCTCGCTATTCTCAACTAGTTGAACTGTTCTGCCAAGTTCAGTTTTGAATGGTTTCTGCATAGAATATACCGAACCATTCTCATCAGCTTTCTAGAAAGCCTGGACTTGCGACGTCGTTGAACTTTATATTGAACATTATGCTTTCTCCGAACGTCTTTCATATTCCTGCATTTTACCTGACGGTGGGAGTGGCATTTTTCCCACAGTAATCAAAAAGCTCACAGTAATCAATAAGCCCACAGTAATCAATAAGTTGCATGCACTAATTTTTTACTATTAAGGATACTTTTCGAGATATTTTTTAATCTCGAGCTATGCAATGGTGGGGATGATACTGGAGTTAATTCACCCATGTTTTCTTTAGTGGTTAAAGTTTCCTTTTTAAACTTTCCTTAAAAACCAATGAAGAGAGACGTAGATAAACCGACTCAGGATGTCACTTTGTTCATAGAATATATATATATGAGTATAGTGACTTTAAGTCAGTGTAAATCACTTGTACCGGACTATTTTCCTAAGGGAATTGTTGTTCTTTCATTAATCCAAGGTTTTTGTGTTACTTGATATAATTTAGTGATGAAATTATTAGCGCAAACCAATTTTCATAGCAAGAGAAAAGTTTGCTT
Organism: Clusia tigrina; assembly: GCA_920105625.2. Lineage (NCBI taxonomy): Eukaryota > Metazoa > Arthropoda > Insecta > Diptera > Clusiidae > Clusia > Clusia tigrina. The sequence continues at coordinate 30,174,495 of OV050031.1, read as the reverse complement.
TAAGCCTAGTATACTCCATGGAAAACATGTGTATACCCCTAAGAATGACACATCCTTAATATACTTATTAATAACTTAAGACCTATATAAGATTTGTGTACTAAATCAAAAAGCTATGAAATCCCAATAAGAATATAGCAGATAGAACTCCCATGCCTCAACCACAAATCTGAAATATTCATTATTTCAGGTCTATAGAAGACTGTTTCATGAAATTCTACACGAAAGGTCACTTTATCTGTACTACTATTATATAATTCGACTACTCACTTTATCTGTACTTCTATTATATAGTACTATATAGTTGAGTAGGTCCACTGCGACGCCCAATACTCAGGTATATCTACAACTTGATATCCACAAAACATATTTCAACATGTCTAATACATAGTGACGCTTTTTGGACTATTCCACCTTACGGCAAATATGGACATTTTGTACCAACTGCCACGCCCATTTATATATAGAAGACTACAAATGGCCTCACAGAGTGGTTCCAAATTGTACAATTGTAGCATTAATGATCACATGTCCTGTTCAACACCGCAATTTTCTCACTCTCAAGCCCACAATATTCCGATTGGCATAGTTTGCTGCTTATTCTTAGAGTGTAGGGTATGTCGCACTCGGCCGAATTTCAGGCTTCTTTTCTGGCTTTTAGTTGACGTAATTCATTTATCAGAGAGTCCGCATGGCCCTGCCCTGTATGTATACGCAGGAATTTAAACAAAGAACCCGAACAGGAGAAGAACTCATGTGCGCACTTACCTCAGAAACAACACTCGACTTTCGTGCAGACAGACCGCTGCGGAGAGCCGTATTGACTGACGGAATTCTTGTCTGTGGAAGTGCAAATATGCTTTTTGCATAAAGGCGAGCCAACAAAAAGGAACAAAACCCGCAAGCGCACGATCAAGGTTGCGAAAAGGCTTCAAGGCCAAAAACAATGCGCACACACAAACACACGTCGCCAACTAGGGACAGGCGAGCGAACGAGCGGGTAGTGTCGATATGAAGATGCTTGCACAAATGCCTGGATATCCACATGAATCAGTATGGGTGTGAATGTGTGTGCAGGTGGCTGTGTGTGCGTGTGCCTGGGCTGGATGCAACAAGCCCGAATGAGTGTGTAAACATGAAATATTGCAAATCTTTTACGCCTTGAAAGTTTTTATGTGTTCGAGCACGGGGTATGTATGTGTGTGTGTGTGAATGAGTATGTTTGTATGCTTAAAAGTTACTTCAAGGTCGAATTACTTGAGGCAGCTGGTAGTATCAACCACAACAACAACAACAACAACAACAACACCACGATAAACAAGTGGCAACAACAATTTTAATGACTGGTTGGATGGGTGGATGCGAGATTTTAAGGAACTTTAAGTGAAAGTTTGCTGTGTTTTAAGCAGCTTAGCACACCCACACAGGTACACACACAAACACACTCACACACAAACACACTCACTCGTGCCCAAGTACGCATTAAAGCGAGCATTAAATGAAATGTCAAAGCAAGGAAATTGTGGTAATTTATTCTCGGCTGGAGCAGCAAACGGCATTTTTGTAGCCACCAGGAACTGAGTAAGTTGCCTCGTCATCTGAACAGCAAGAATTCTTGTATTTTTGTTTAATATCTTTTATCATGTATTTACTTTCGGTGTGCGTCTCAGCTATGCCGCTGCTGCTATGACCATGACTTATGTCACCGCGCATGCAAACCCAGTGTCGAGGTGAAAAATTAGTAAAGCAACAACAACAACAACAACAACGGAAAGACATAAATAAGGTGACTGACTCTTCAAGCCGGCAAAGTGGTTACAGCTGCAAATTAAGAGACCAAGAGCTGTCGGTCACTTTAAGTGTGCATCTGGCCACAATCAAATCATTCACACCTCTGCCGTTCATTGTCAATGTCGTCACAATACTCGAACTACAACCGCATTTGGTGCGGCTGCAGACAGAGTGGCGGTCTGTTGCTCGGAGCATTGTTGGACTTACTCGTAAAATAAAATTCGCTTTGGCAGAGTGATGACCCAAAATCATTTTCAGTATCTCAGATATCACATCAAATCAGTTTATGAAATGCTGGTGAATCCGTTTCATTGCGAGACTTCCGTTTTATATGTTTCCGTTAGTGTACGGATTGCATAAAGTAGCTTATATATAAAGTGGGCGTGTGAGTTATGTGACAATTATATTCACTTCGCATATCTTAGCACTGTCCATTCGCGCTTCAACCGCTTTCTAGTCAAATTGTTAGGAAAATTAGTTTCTTGCTAATAGTTCGATTACTGAATTGTATCAAGTAACATAAAAAAGTGAGTTTGATTTAAATTTAAAATAAATTAAATTAACTAAATTCAACAATTCTTTTTAAATTCTACTTATATTGCAGTCTGGTTTTTTTTTTGTTTTTTTTTTTTTTTTGTCGGAACAATCTAGTATGCGCAGCACTCAGACAGAGTATATATCCATTGTACTGCACTTAAGGTTCCTGCTTCTGCTTTAAATCTACCCGACCTCCGAAGAAATAGAAGTAGATCCTGTGGTGCCAAGGAGCCAAGTTGGTTACTCCTCAGCACATCAGTGCCAAAAATCCCAAACCTGATTCGAGCAAAGGCAGGGCAGACGCAAAGAAAATGGTCCGCCGTCTCGTCTTCTTCTCCACAGGCTGGGCACAGCGCACTGTCTGATATGCCAATCCTTTCCATGTGCCTAGCCCATAGAAAGTGCCCTGTTATCACGCCAACCAACAGCCTGCAGTCCCTCCTACCTAAAGATAGAAGGAACCGTGACCATCGGTCAGAGATAGCAGGTAGCATAATTTTCGTCCATCCGCAGCCTCTGTCAGCCCGCCATGCTCGCTTGTGGGTCGAAACAACCCACTTGTTTGCAGTGGCTTTGATGACAGCAGAAGGGAGTGGCAGAACAGGCTCAGGGCCAATAAAAACAGCCTCAGAGCCCATCCTGGCCAAAGAGTCAGAGGTCTCGTTACCCGCAATGCCAGCGTGTCCCGGTACCCAAGTCAGCGTCAGACTATTATGTTTTCCAACACAGTTTACCCTGGATTTGCAGGACCTGACTATCCTGGAAGTGGTGGTAGGGCTATCCAAGGCCATGAGCGCAGCTTGGCTGTCACTGCAGACACAAATAGATAGATCGCATACATCTCCGCCGGAAACACAGACGCATGCAGACCAAGGGCAAAGAACCGACGGGCCCACAAGATTCCACGAAGACACCAGAACCTGAACCTTCTTCAGTCCTGGAGCCATCAGTGAAAATACGGCAGCAGTGTTTGCCGGGCTCGTTCTCGGCGAGCCTCTGGCACCAACACATTGTACCGCTTTTCTAGTATGACGGTTGACGACATGGAGTCCGGGGGCATAGACAGGATTGCAGAATCGATGTCAGTGCCTGCGCCGTCGTCCAACATCGAGCACACCCCATACCAGTGGCCACTATGTTTCACTCTGCAGATGGCCTTAGCGGCCTCTCCCGATGAAGACATCTAGTAGCGGGAGATTCACCAAAGCATCAAGTGCCGGGCCTGAAGTAGTCGGAAATGCTCCGGTACTACATATGGCCACAGCACGTTGTAGTTTTGATAGAGCTTTTTTGACCCCTACAAGAGAGAGTCTGCTCATCAAAACCATCGATGCATAGGTGATAATAGGTCTTACCATAGGACCTTACTAGGGGAAGACCCCATGTCTTACCAAAAATACCCTTACACTGCCAGAAAACTGACAGTGCTTTGGATGTCTTCAGTTCGACATGTGTTTTCCAAAGAAGTTTGCTATCAAGGATGACTCCAAGATATTTGATTTCCTTGGATAGCTGGATAGTGACTCCTTTTAGTGTAGGCAGAATAAGTCCAACAAGCTTTCTCCTTCTGGTAAAGAGGACAATACCAGTCTTGACAGGATTAGCCGATAGCCCATTCGCACTGCACCAAGTGTCAATCATATCCAGAGTCTGCAGACAATCATAAGGGATGGACCTGTCACAAGACAGCCAACATCATCCGCATATGCCTGAGCGTATACACCCGAGTCATTAATAGCGTTAAGCAGGGGATCGATTACCATGCACCAGAGCAATGGAGACAGTACGCCACCTTGGGGACAGCCTCTATTAACCCCAGACGACACCAGCAAATCTTCCTCCGCCCGCACCGTTATGATTCTCTGGGCCAGCATTGGACGTATTCAATTTACTAGAGCCCGGTCTACGCCATGCCGCCTAGCAGAGCCGCACATACTGTCGAAAGTAGCATTGCCAAACGCACCCAGTCCTGTTACTTCCCCTTACAATTTGCACTCTGCAGAGTTCTACGAAAAATGTTTGCTGTAGTACGGTGATATCCAGAATGTTCTCTAATATACGCGAGGGCACTCCTTTAATGCACACGGTTTAACATAATTGCTGATGCCTCATACATATCAGAAACTTATTACAGCACTGGGAAGAAGGATGTAGCATCACCACCGCATGCTACATCCTTGTCGAATGTTCGAGATAGAATTTGCATGAATGTTCATAATTTGAATGGAACGTTTGTTCATGCTTGCGAAGTGGCTATTTCATCGAAAAATGCCTGAATTCATGGATATACGAGTACATATTGAAACATAAAAGATTGCATACTTTTAGGATCCCATTTGGAGTTTGAGAATGAGTGCACCACCTTATATATAAGTAAAGACACGATCTAATCGAAAAAAAGCTTACTCAAGAACCCTCTCGAAAGCTCTTTATTGTGTAGATAATATTCGGTAATTGTAGAGAAGGAAGGGAATTGTCTAGAATTTTCAACTTCACCCATAGGAAAGGTATATAAGCCACCACACTATTAAAGTGGAGACGCAGTTCAATTTTAATCGTAACAGTGTGTACATTGTGCATTTCACTTGTAGCAGTTACAGTATTAAGAAGTAATAAAGTGATGAATGAATTATTAAATAAAGTGGAATTTGTAATAAAGTAAACTTTAAGCCTAATATTAAATGTGTGTATATAGCAATAATTAAATAAAATAATTTATTTTAATTTAACCAGCGACTGTTTGATTACTATCCAGTGGTACGAATCCGAGTATTGAGAGCTAGAGTAAATTGTTAGGATTTCGTAACAGTATAAAGGGTCAATAGGGCAATTTCGTAACAATATCAGTATTACATTGTAGGTATATGTTAATATGGACATGGGAGTTGATATATTATTCCTATATTTAAATATTTAATATCTCACTGCGATCCAATTAGGCATATTTCATTGGTGAATCTTATATAGATCTCAAGTTATAAATATTTGCTAATTTGTGGCCGTACTGTGTATACGAGTATGTCTCCTCAAAACTTTACATGGAGCCATGGCACATTTATTACTATATATCAATTTTGTGTTGATATCTGCAACACAAACTAGTATTCAGATACAATTTCTCGACATCTGCATGCATGAAAGAGGGCGTGTACTTCTGCGATATTATTTATACGTTAATCTGCTTATGTCTGATGGCTCAAATCGTGATAAGGCAATTTTTCTTTAGGATATAGTCAATAGTTTCAATAAAGATGTGATACAGGGCAGAACAGCTCCAAAGCAGCAATGGAACTGTTGCTTATATATAAAAATATATATGTAAATATTTAACTATCGCCACTTATCGTAACGTTTGTTTATGCTGTTCACTGCTTGATTCCCTGTTCCAAGAGTCGAAACAGACAAAATAATGCGTGGGCCTTGAAGTATACCAACAAGCTAAGTGAGGCGAGCGCGACAGTTTCGTTGCTTGAATATCGTTGTTCTGCCGCTTTCATTTGCTTTATAAATGAAAAGGTTATTCTGGATTTTACATTAAAACACACTTTTCTAAGCATTGACTCAAGGTCGCAGAAGAAGTGAAACTTCCACCCCTCCACTCTGCACTCAGCACTCAGCATTCAGCTTGGGAGCAGGCAGACACTGGTTGCAAGGCGGGCACTTTACTTTCAAGTGTCCCACAAAAGGTGAAAAGACAACAGCAGAACTACGGCAGCGAGAGTACGCAAGGAAGTGCTCTCATTGCGGGCCATGTAAAAACATTTAAATAATTTATGATTACATCATTTATCTTTCGAAGCAATTTTGAAGTTTTTTAATTGATGTGCCCGCTACGGGACCTTAAATAAAGCACCAAGCAAGGCAGAGAAAGAGCAGTCATCGCAAGGCGTCGGTCGGTCAACAACTTTTACGATTCAACAAGCGTCCATCAAGGACGCCCTGCTGCAAAAGGTGTGCCTGCGCATACCTTTGCGACCGGCGTGACCGGGCAGGGCTGGACTGCCCGGGGCAGTTGGTACCGGTTGAGTGTTTAACTGAAACGGAATTCTGCAGCTTCATACTCGGTGCCACTCGAGAGTCGCGAACATGCTAAAGAAACACTCACGGCGGCAAGAAACTGAAACATTTCAGTGCGAGGGAGTGACTTGCTAAAGTATGCGAACTTTGAAGTGCTCAGCAATTTGCTCAGGGCGTTGCGCCGAGAGGTGAGGCACTTGTCAGAGGCCGTTAGGTGTTAATGAGGCAACGAAGACAGAATTGCAATTATACAATTTTTCTCCGTTAATTGTATTTAAGAGCGTGTTGGTATTATTGCATAGGACAGCGGGTAAATCACACCTGGTTTTCAGCATGGGTCGTACATACTGATGATATTAGACTAGGCAGACCCACTTCATTCACACCAAACCCACTACTAAGCCAGTATCCCTTCCAATTTTTTAATAATGACGTAATTTGATGAGACTAGGAACTGCACTAGACCCCTAATGTTGCTCTTAAAAACCCCAAAGGGGTTATCCGAAGCTTCGATAAAGTGACCCCATGAGAAACTAATTGTAGAACTAGTTTCTCATGCTTCTAATTGCAAAATGCCTTGCAAAACATTCCTAGAGAATAGAAAATACACATTCCAATAAAAATTTCCAGGAATTATTCGAAGGATGAATGCAATTCCATTTTACATGTAATCAGTTATATTACAATCCCAAAACAAATGAATTGGAAGAACAAAGACGTCTATTTCCTGAAATATTCATTACGTTTCATCAGCTCTGCTGCAAATAAAAGTGAAACTCTTCATGTGATGCCATTGAAAGTAATCACCTTGGACAACCTCGCACTGCGACGAATTAGCGTAATTTGCAGATTAAACATCAGGCCGCGTGTATTTGTCAAATTGACCTCAGAATTTATGTTTTGTCAAAACACTCGTAGCAACAACAACTTCAACACAGTCACTGGACATAAAAATGTCAATTCCAATTGATTTATGTATGCATGCAAAAGGGCGCCAATGTCCACAAAGGGAGGGAGAGCCACGCTACCAGTACAGAGTGTGCGGCTGTCATACTGAATCCTTTGCACTGGAACCTGACACTGAAGCTTCATGCAGGTCGTCAGTCAATCAATTTGTCAAAAAATCTGTTGGTAGGCAGGACGACTACAAAAAGGTGAGCAAAAAGCCAACAGACAATTTGTGGCTCTTTGTGGAAAGATGAGAACATGTGACCTTTGCCCACAGTTAAGTGAGGGCACTGCTAAATGTGGGGGAACCTTTAGCAGAGTCCAAACACAAAGAGCTTCGAGACTGTGTAACTTTCCCGTTGGAATTGCATGAGTGTGTCCAGAGGAGAAAACCATCAAATAGAGTTAAATATTTAATTAGAAATACAGAAAAGCCAAAAGGGATTGCGAACATTCATGAACTATAACAATGTATAGGAATGGAAGGGTTTCAGTGAATAACCAGATACTCCCAGCATCTTCCTATTCAAAAAGCATACAATATGACTGGGAGCTCAAAAACATCCTGGAATAGAGGTAAAAATATCTGCTGAAACATTTTTATAAAGTATTCCCAAGTCCAAAATAAAAATTTGAAAATCAAGCCAGAACAGTTCCCTTGATGGGACGGGAACACCCACCAAAGAGAAAATTTGAAAATGGAAGAAATTTTATTAAACACCAAATCAAATTTAAATTTTCTCAAATCTCCCAAATTCTGCGACTCCAGTCTGGAATGCTGAAGCCAAAAATAAACTGGGAATAAAAAAATGATCCCAAGGGAGCAATGGCGCTTAATGGTAATTCCTGATGATTTCAGCAACTTGCAAGGAAATTTTTCACCACATACTCGTACATGATTTTTACTTGGAGGAAAATAATATTAAATAACGACTCGATGAAAGACTGAACTCAAAAATGTGGAACCACAAACTACCCTTAAGTCAATTAAATGAAGAGAATAGGATGATTTGCGTGGACAACTGTGCTAGATAGGATCCAATATGATATGTCAAGGGAACTCATCAACATCCACAGACAGTTGGTATTCGAGCTTGACTGATAGAAAAAGCATTGTGTGGAAAGATACGAGTATGTCATGAGGGGAATTTGTCGAATTTCCACCAATTGGAACAATAACCTGGCAAATAACATCACAAGAATCCAAAAATTATGCTTATCCAGACTCGATCAGGAAATAGCACACTACTGCTGTGATCTTTATCGGATCCCTAAAGAAATTTAAAGGACGAACAGGCAGTAAGGCTTTATTGAACTCTTAAAATGAAAATAAGTTGGAAAACGTTGTGTTTTCCTCATTAAATATGTCGGCGTGTCTACTTCACAGAACTCTATTTTTATTTTCAGTTAAGGAGACCGGAAAGTATAGGAAAGCTTTTAACAACTATCCTTTTGACTTCTTAGTTTTTGATTATAAGAGAACTGGACATGATGCTACCATAGTCCCAAATGAAGAAATATGTATATTATGCTTTGTGTAGAACCGATTTGGTACGCCTTTAGAGGGCTTGATTTACAACTGCTGAACAGTTTCTGTTCATAAAGGGGACAACACCGATAAATTTGTAAAAGGATGTGCGTTGGAAAAAAATTAAAGGGGAACAATATTAAATGCATTAAAATCCATTGAAAGGAGCATAGCGATCGAACAGAATTCGAGTCATGATCAAACTAAAAAACACACCACCACTGCATTGTGTCTGGGAATATGCCTAGAAACCCAGCGTGAGCAGAATAGAATAAAGGAGAGACAATGATCAAATAATAGTGTTGAAATGCGAAATCCTTTGGTTACTGGGTCGGTCTTCAGTCAAAAATATCAGCAAGCAATATTGAAATTGAATTGAATTGGTTGGTTGAGTCGAGGAAAGAATATTTATAACTGATGAAGACTGTGGAATAAAATTCTACCGATCTATATTCTTATCTATAACCTAGACATGATTAAATTTAAACACTTGAATGACAACACAGAGTGAACAAATGTTCAAAGATCCACAAAACCATGCTCTGCATCTCGGCAGGCAACAGAACAAGACAAAGGTGTATACTTAGATGGAACTCTGAAGAATACTATACCTAATTTTATATACTCGTAAATAATTCTTTATCATATACAATTTTCACTAAACAATGGATTGGCGGTAGAGAAGTGGAACGTTTGGTCTATTGACAACTATTTGAACAGCTAATGATTTTGGAGATAAAGACCCTCAAAACAACAGTTAACGGCATAGAAGCAAATTCGTTCATATTGATGATGAAGATGATTTGATCCTTACTTTCTGTTTTTCTGAGCGCCTTCTCATTTGGGAGAAGGTAAAAGCTGATTCCGGGACATCGAATATCCATCCAAAACATAAAGTGATTGTACTTGTAGGTACCATGGTAGCATTTCTTAATGGAGAACTTTAAAGATGTTATTCAAAGCATTAATTGTAGAATATGCAGATATAAATTCAGACCACTGTGTGAATAGAGTTCCTAGTTGTATATTATTTGTACCGATCAATCCAGTTTTTGAGTTTTCACTCAAAATTCGTATTTTGAAAACAAGATAACCAGGGAGCTTCTGAAGAGATCGAATTGAGATTTCGTGGAGATTTTAGAAAGACATTGTAGAATCCTTTATTAAAATAGGAATTTTCCAACCTTATGTTCAAGGAGTTTTTTGTGTAATTGAAAGTAAATAATGGAAATGATTTCTGACCTCACTCTCAATGGGGTTTTTTGGAATCTTTGATTTGGGATTCTAATAATCCAGACATAAGCACTAAGTATATGATTACATTAGATTAAATTGTTAGTAGAAATGAGTGATTAAAATATGTTAGTACACCAAGTGGCAGCAAGGACAGAGTTCTTGAAGTCTTTGACGACCAATCTACAGGTTGAGACCAGAGGTGAAATTGTTAGTAATTATGGGAGGTAAATATATAATGTTAGTAAATGAGTAAAGCGTGACAGCAAGGAACGTAGCAATCAAATACGAAGTTCCTGTAACTTTGACAGCTGCTCGAAATGTTTCAGCATTGTCATTTCCAGCAGCATTGGAAGTTGTTTCCAGTGAAGTGAAACATTGTTCTTCTGTTAATTTTATTATAATCACTCGTATTCAATTCTTATAAATATGCTGTGAACAAAAAAAGTAATCGTTGTAGTAGATTGGTGCAGAGTTCTTTGCGATTGTTTCATACTCATTCAGAAATAATAAAAATATGGATATAGTATTATATATTGATTTCTTAATAAATATTATGGTGGAATCGCGTGCTGCGGAATGTGTATAGCAAGAGTTGCATTTGGGGTTGCTATATTTATAATCGGTTTTGTGCTTTATTTACTGAAACGGTGCTCGGGACTACTTAAGATATCAACTACTAAGTTCGCAGGACTCTACTAAAAGTAGCAATTGCTACGAACGTCCTGAAAATCTAAAAATAAATAAATGGTGAATATTATTTAAGAAAAGAAAGGAAAAGAGGAACGGAAAATTGTGCCTAAAAAATACCAATTTTCAACGACACTAACTGCTAACTAACTAATATGATCTAAGATGGTCACAAGGAAGGATGAGGTAACTAAATGAAAACTCAAATCGAAGGTAAGAAAAGTAAATAAAGAGTAATGAAAGTGTGTGCCAACTTACTGCCATGAGAAGCTGCCGGTGATGCCGTCCTTTAGGCGGTCGCGCAACGAGCGTTGGCGGCTTGGTCCCGGGCCAGTGAGTGGCGGTAATATGGGGTTCTCGCCACTGCCGTCGTCGACGACCTCGGATATGTTCGAGGCGGAGCTGGAGATGGGGCCGCCGCCACTACTGCCAGCAGCTCCGCTGCGTTCCGCATGCTCCATAATGGGCGGCGGCTGCTGCTGCTGCGGTGGTTGTTGTTGTTGTTGTTGTTTCTGCTGCTCCGGCTTTTGCTGCAAGTGATGATTATGCTGTGGGTCTCTGGGGTAGCGCCGAGAACTGTGGCGTGGCGAGTTTTCACGCGACATTTTGTCAATTTGTTGATGATTTTTTTATAATTATTTTAATTTTTTTATTATTTTTTTTTTTGAGAAAAAACAATCAAAGCAAATGTGAAAATTAAAAACGTTGCTTTATTTTGTAGGATTTTGTAGGTTTTTTGTTTCAGCCAATACACAATTAATTAAAGAGCATTCAGGCCGTTTCTTATATGGTATTATATTGTGTATTCATAAATTCATTCCGAGATGCACATACAACAAAACAATCTTTCAATTTTATATAAGAGAAATATAAAAGAGGTAAAAGAGCGGAAGAAGAAAAGAAACGGTAGCAGCAATAGTAGCGGTACTAAGCAAGGATATTCGGTGTGTAGGTGTGTGCGTGTGGGGTGAGGAGAGAAACAAAAAATATGGAAACAAGTGGTGCGAAAAAAAATTAAAAAAATCATTAATATTATTTATTTATTGTTAATTAAGATGGAAAATATAAAAAAGTGGTTTGTATTTGAATTCAAAATTCGTCACAATTAGTTACGATACAGAGAAGTAGTATTAGGAAAAATTAGCCAAGAAGAGAAATAAAAGATAGTACTAAGTTGTAGTTGGAAAAAAGATGAAGAGTGAATCCACGATAGACTTAAATATAGCAGGCTAATATTGTACGAAATTACTCACAAATGCAGATACTACTATTATAGATCACTCCACTTAGAGCGCTGACTCCATGAGTATGAAAAATTCACAGTAGCTTAAGTTGCGTTCCGATGCCAGTCAGTTTCGAGCTGGGGCTCAAACTATGAGAATACTTAACAAAACTAGAATCAAACTCATTGCTGGTTCAATACCAGATCTGCGTATGCGGTCATGTTTTTACCATGCTTCATTTTTTTGATCATAAGTTATTTTTAGAAGAAAATGTTCAAATTCGAAAAATTTTTAATACAAATTTCAGAAAACACGTCTTTAGTACACTCTTTTAGTACATGCTTTTATTCATTAATTTACTTAACAGCACTAGAAACAAACTAATTGCTGGTTCAATACTAGATCTGCGTATGCTGCCATGTTTTTGCCATGCCACATTTTTTTTTTATCATAAGTTATTTTTACAATGAATTACTCGAATTTAATAAGTTTTAGTACAAATTTCGCAAAACATGTTTTTAGTACACACTTTTAGTACATACCTTTATTCATTAATTTATTTATAAAAAGAATTACATAAGTTTAAACATACACTTTTGTTAAAACATACAATTTTATTGTATAAAAGTTTAGTACAAAAATGTTTGGAAAAAAAATGTTCAATAAGTAATGTTTGGTCTTAATTAAAATAAACTATTTTTTGTGCTCATTTGTTTTATAAAATGTTAGTTACGATTTAAACACATGTGTTATGAAGTCACATAGAACATTTATTTAGTACACAGATTTAGTATAAAATTTTAGTACACAATTTTAAAAATATCTAATTTCAGTGCATAGATTTAGTACGCGTGTCTATTAGATAAATTTGAGTGCATACTTTCCATGAGCTATTTTTAGTACACCTTTTTCAATGTTTAAGTAATGATTAACTTGTGAATTTTTCGTACTCTTGTTAATAGCGCAGCATTTCGTTTCATATTTTCGCTACAATACTTGGCAGCACTTACACAAGAACAGTTGTGCACATTTGATCCAAAGGCGGGAAGCGACATTTAAAAACAAACAATAAATATTGACATAAAGAAGCAACGACATTAATAATTTTACTTTTATATGAACATGTCTATGCCCGCTTTAATCGACTACGAGATTTGGTGGTCATATTCCCCATTTTACCTCTTTCTTAACAGTTTTTCCCAGCGGATTTTCCGGCAATATTCTTATATTTATAACAGCAGGAGTAACTTCAAATGTCAACGTCCTCGTTTTTCAGAAATGGAATGTATTCGTATAGTTTGAAACTAACAAATATACTTTTTGAAGCTCTGCTATGGTTTTTTTGAAATTTTTAAAAATCCTCACATGCAGATGTTTAAGCCAGTGCTGCCAAGTTATTTTAAATAAAACGATGGCATTGCTGGTAGATATGGAACAGCGAAAACGCAAGATGTGTGAGACACAGTTGCATATCCACACTGAGGCTGGCGAGAAACTAAGCGTCAGCGTCGGAACGGCAAAGAATGATTGGCTGCAAAATGTTCTAAATCCATGCCGTCAGAGTGTAGGAATTCCCGCAACTGTTGGCGGCAGCTTTTCAGCCGCACTGGATTGTGCCAGGCGCGGTTTTTAGTTTTAGTTCACTTCTCTGCTCCTTCGGAATGTAATATTTTTTTTTTTGTTAAGTTGCGAATTTCCACTGACTGGATCGTTTTCTAAAGTAGGTGCATATACATGGGAGAACCAAGAAACCGCCTCAGACACCTATTAAATTTGCCGCCAGCCTAAAAGCAAACTACGTTTTCAGAGCTACTCTCGATGTGAATCCAAAAAATCCTGTGGCAAAACAATATTCATGGTTTTGTATGACACCACAGAAGGAAAACTGGAAAATATTAACGAAGCTATTCAAATTTTGATTTACGAAGGAGAAGATGGGATAAAGAGTGCATCGAGTCTGCTCCCTATCTAAGAGAGACCACTCCAACTGTACTGTTAAAAAAAACATTCACAATTGGATCGAGTGTTAAAAGTTTTTGCCAATTTTTTAATTTACGCGCCTTTGGTGTGAGAACAGGAAAGAAAAATTGTCCTGGAAAAAATGATTGGTAACTGATTCTAATTTGGAAATAACATATTTCTGATCTGAATATGTATGAGTTCTCCACGAGTTGGGCTTATCATGCTAAATAAAGGTGATTGCAAATTAATTTATTGCTAATAGTTCTCTCACTGACTTTTGACAAGGGATATGAAACTGTTTTCTTTGATGACTTTGCTTTAATAAAAGCAGAATAATTCTAGAGGATCCATTTAAACATTAAATAAAGAAAGTTTAATTCCTTCACTTTGATTCTTGCTGGTTTCGAGTCACTATTGAACCATGACAACACATGTTCTTTTATGAATTTCGACCGCTTTCCATGTCCATCCATAAGATACTAGAAATTAGCTCATTATTTCGAAATTTATCATTGATGACTTATCGTTCATACCTCATAGTATGAAAGAAATACTTCTCATCACTAATGACTCTTCACTAGTGAACATTAAGCAGAAAGAGATAATAACAGCAGAGCTATAAAATTGTCTACGTGTTATGTTGCATGTAACAGTTCACTTTAATGTGTATGCATGTTTAGGCATGAATATTGAAAGGGCATTTTAGTCATAGCATACTCAAATCGGTACTGTCAACAATGAGAAATATAAAGCTAACAAAAACTTAGCAACAAAGTGAATTTTCTGACAGAAACGAGGAAATCGTGTTTCAGAATCTAAGCTTACTCTATTCCCTACCTTTCTTTCGCATTGCCTCCCAGCTGCCATTCTTCCACTTTCCCTCCAAATACCATTTCATAAAATTGTCCTCTCTGTTAGGAATTTGTAACTAAACTAGTAATTGTTTACTGGAATACCTCTGATTGCTCGACAAATGTGTTGACTAGAAAAAATGACCAAGCAGATATTTTGTGGAGTTTTACATAGTTATAAACCAACACGGAGGGAGTGTTCGTTTAATTAAACTTACGACTGTGTGGTGCAGTTTATTACTAATACTAATATAACTGATATAAATAATTGCCGAGTCACTGAATTGTGAATAACCTAATTTAATGGTACCGTGGGATTCCCCTGTATTGGTTCCACCAAATTTTGGCTGTTACTAAGTAGAGGACAAAAACTATTTTATTGAGTTGTACGAAGCATCAGAGCAATACAGCTAGAATCCATATACTGCTCGCATAGTGGATTCGTAAAACCCCTTCAAATTTCGTAACATGTTCTCTTTTCAGTTACTTATCAATAATTCATATCAATGTTGAAGTTCACGGGATTCACTCTTCATGTTGTGTTGTGGCAAAATAGATTAAAAAACTTGGTAAATTAGTTGAAAGAAGATTGTGAAATAATTATAGAAAAATGTTTACGCACATTTTAAAAAGTGATTTCAGTTCAATTTCAATTTTAGTCCAATTCCGCTTTTAGCGCTCAAATCCAATGCGAAATTTACAGCGCTTGCATACGAGTATAATGAAGGCATACTATGTACAGAGCGGCAGCGTAATGACTGCATTACTTATATTTCAACATTTAATTTGGCTAATTAACGGGCTGTTTATCGAATTACGAGTATAACGGCTTAGTCGCACATTGAAAGCGTGGCCCTCTGCGGGAACAATAATTAAAATGCGTGTACATTCAAATGGCATTGCGCAAAGCGGTGAACAACGAGCAAATCCATTCAGCTTAATTGAGTTAATGGTTATACATATATGCGGTTAGATACTCAGAAGCTTTGGCTAATTTTAAGCTACACATAATATTTATAAATTGATATTGATATTGATATTGATATCTATACATGGATGTACGAGTGTGTGTGGGGTGTGTGCAAATGTGTTCGTTTCTGTATTTCATTTTGTACATTGCGCCATACGAGTATAGCGGCAAATGTGTGTGCAAGTTGGGCAGAATTTTTGGGAAACGCACCTGCAATGAGACAAGAAGAAAAATTTGATTAGAAAAAATATCACGATTAAGTTTAAATATCAATTAAATATTTATTTATTTCTCTTCAAAGCCCACGCAATGCATTTTCTTACAGACTAAATCAATTAGCGGCCTATTTTGTATGAAAAATGCTGAGTGGGCTGTGTTGGTAGCATCTAAAAGTAGGCGTGACACATATGAAAATATATATTTATATATATTACCATGCCCATTCTTCACCATTATCACATTTTCAAATCTATTATCGACTAGTTTCGTTATGAATGCTTATATAATTATATCATATTGTTACGAAATTGTCCTCCTGACAATTTACTTTAACTCTCAATACTCGGATTTGTACCACTGGATTGGATAGTATTCAAATAGTCGCTGGTTAAATTAAAATAACTAACTTTAATTATTATTATTATTATTATTATTATTATTATTATTATTATTATTATTACTTGAAAAACAATAACTTAATTATTATTTTACATTGTAAGGGGAGCACTAGCTGCCAGGGCTTTCAGATCGTAACTTAATTATTGCTATATACACACTTAATACTAGGCTTAAAGATTACTTTATTACAATTTACACTTTATTTAATAATTCATTAATCACTTTATTACTTCTCAATACTGTAACTGCTGCAAGTGAAATGAATGATGTTCACACTGTCACGATTGCTATTCAACTGTGTCGACTTTGAATTCTGTGGTGGCTTATATACCTTTCTTATTGTTGAAGTAGAACATTGTAGAACATTCCCTATACTTCGGTAGAAATTCGAGAACATTATCGAATTTTATCTACACTTCGGAAGAGGGTTCTTGAGTAAGCTTTTTCTCCGAATAGATTGTGTCTTGACTTACATACATCACTCTCGTAGTAACTGAACTTAATCTCAACTTTAAATGGGCTCCGAAAAGTATGCAATCATTTATGTTTCAATATGCAAAAAATTCAATGATAATGATACGTCTACCTCCCATTTAAACAACTCCTGACAACTTATTTAGAATCATATTAATGATATAAATGTGTCATTTTATAAGATTTATCAAAGAGTACCTCCAGTACCACGCTTACCTTAAACTTATATACATATCTCGAGCTATATACAAGATTTATTAACAAAATGTGCCATAATGGTAAAAAATTTAAGTATGAAACTAAGTAACCAATATGGGCGTGGTATTTGAACTGCCGTACCCACCTTCATATACAATCCAGCTATATGAAAAACGGTCCTATCAAGATCAATGTTTAATGTTAATTAACATGAACCCAATACTGCCATGGTTCAACTTGCGCCCACATTATTTATATTCGGTTACTTTCAAAAACATTCTTAGGATAATGTAAGGGAACCGCCTAATCAGCCTAATACAAATTCAGCCTTCTTCACTGTTATTCTATAATATTTAGTGGACAAACCCATGTTCGGGATATATACTGACAAATCTTCAATTACTCAAATCCACCACATACCAAATACATAAGGCGGAGTTGATTCAAATCAAGTTTGACAACGAATCTGTTTGGTAGTCTATTTCCTCTGATGATAGGCTTTTTATTGCCGTACTTAGTTATATGCAATGGATTAGTCACTACGGAATGAAGAACCTTATTCTAAACTCTGAATAATTATTATTTTCCCCAACATACTCGAAAACCTTTATCTTCTCTCTTGGCGTATTATAAGCAAGGAATTGCATGCTATTTTGCCATAAGCAAGCTTAGTGAATCTTCTCTGTACTCTATCGACCTTCTCCAAATGTGCACTATAATGGGGATTCCATATGATACAGTCATAAAGATTACTCTGAAGTAAAGTTATATGAACCAAGACTTCAGTCTCTTTGTTCCTGATTCGGACCTAGAACATAACAAATTGAATGCATGTAGATTGTGGTATTTGGATTGACAGTTTTGATCGAACTAAATCCTTCATTGGCACGTCACAGATGTAATTGCGGGTGTTCCTGTTAACCAGGTTGTTTCTTATCTGCACTGCTTCGCAAGATGTGTACCCTTTTCATAGACGAGTACCTTATACATGTGTTGCTGCCTCATTTAGAAATATTATGAAATCTATTTTACAGCAGTACAAATAATATTTCTATCAGAACTTAACACGTGCTCAATAATTGCGGTTCAATCCGCCACCCTCCCATCTGATCCTACCATTCTTACTCAACAAACATAATCCCAATCGAAAAAATTAACCAATATATTCCCATTCAATCCATCTGCCAAGACCATCTTTGACGTATGTGAATATTTGAATTCGTTATTCCCGATTAATGGGTCTAATTATAATTTATCGTTCGAATTCTAGAATCACCCATCCTTAATACACAGCTCACAGTATTTTATGGACTGGCTTCAAAAGTCTCCTATACGCATTTCCAGCTCTTTAATTCTTATGCATTTATAATCCTATACCAAGTAAGCCATGTGTAACGTTTATTCCAACACTAATTCTACCAGTGTCCTGTAAATGGCCGAATTTTTGCAGCTTTAAGTAATTAAAAAACATTCGCCAGTAAGTTCCAAGCACACTCCCTGCCGTGCATACTCGTATAAACGTGAATGGAAATGTAAATTGGAAACTGAGCCACCAAATATTGACGACTAATTAAAAGACGCGGGGTACAGCAATTCACGGCAGCTACAGGCAACATTTTGCGCCTCCGCCTACACTTCATTACGCCATCGAAATGGAAAAACACATTGCCTCCCGCACGGGCCACTGCATCCATACGCACAGGACACAAACCCCGGACGCACTGCTCTGACTTCAACAACAGCGACGCCATTTTACGGCCGTTGTGATGGAAATTGTGTTGCCGCATTGGACCGGACCCACACAAGCGAAAAACAAAAATTAAAATCTGAATCTGAATCGGAATCTGCCACAGAAACAGAACCAGAATCGGCAGCACAAGAAGTTCAGCATCCATTCTGGCTATTGTTGTGCATCCTGTACACGCAACCTTGATTTTATGCTTTATGGTTTTGTTTTTAATTTGCTTTCTGCTCTTTTATTTTTGTTGTTATGATCCTTTTTTCATGCCCATAAAGCACAAATTCGAATAATACGTTGCAATTTTGTTGCATGCGTTCAGTGCAAACGCAGTTGTTGTTGCATGCTATAAAAGCATCCCGCCTAACTGCACGGCTGGATGGCTCGTAACATGCGGAGTGCTCTTGGGATGCGGGCAGAGTGGTGATACTCGGCTGGTCTGGGCTGCAGAGCGCTCACAATGAAAGTGGCACGTGAGTTTACTCGTAATTTGCATTTTATTGATTTTACCTCTTAAAGGAAGCTTTTTCCATTCGTACAACAGTGCGTTGTTTTATTGCCATGTGTCCTTGGCACATGCGTGGGATATTGCGTTATTAAATTCCTCAAAAGAAATAAAGGATGGCAGGATGGTAAAGAATAATAAAAGACAAGAGACCATATCGAATGCCGATAAAATGGCCATTACAAAGTTTTGCAAAATTCTGCCTTTTGTTGTGTAAAAACAAAAGCAAAACGCAGTTACCTCCTACTCACAATATATGAGACTTAAAAGGAATGACAGTACCCAAAGGATCTAGAGTTGAAATGTGTACTCTCTATATTTACACTATGAATGACTATGGATGATTTGATATCATCGCTTCTCACAGCTTTGCAAATCGTTCCTTATCATACAACTTTACTCATATTTATAAATCCAATCGCATACAATTCACACACAAATACATTGAAAACACGATTCTGGAAAGGACCAACTGAAAAGTGTTTCCAAACTAGATATTTTAGTTTATCCAAATCCATAGTTTTACATTTTGGACAGAGGTTTGAATCATGTCCATAAGTAATTATTTCACAAAAAAGCTCTAATTTTATTCAATTCAATTAGCACAAATTTTGAAGTGAATAGCGCTGGAAGAGTGCCTTTTATACTTAAGGATCCGCTGCAAATGTAAGAATCCAGGAGTGGTAGCCAGGAGGTGTATGCTTACATCCCAAAAACTTGACAACTCTTCCTTAATACTTAGCATTGTGTGATGAAATGTAAGTTCGAGTGTAACATCTACAAAAGAGTATCAGATCCTCAAATTCAGTTTCCAAAGATGTCTGAAGTAGTATTGTTGGAAGGATGTCCTTTCTGAGGTTAATATCTCTAATATGTCAGCATTTCATGAAAGTAATAATTTCGTCATTTCAGGAGAAATACATTTAAAGAGGTCTAACTATGTGAAGAAACGCTAGAAAGGGTTCGAAAGTCTAACAAACAAATGTAAAACTATTTTATACTTGTATACCACCTTTAAAACAAAACTTTATAAGGCCTTATGTTGCCTAGATAGATAGATAGATATATTTAAAGGTGTTATACACTGCGACCTGAAAGATCTATTGTGATGCCTAACAAACTATTAAAATATAAAGTTGAAGCAACCAATTTTGACTTGATGAAATTTTACATACTCAGCACAGCGCATCAACACAAATGACTTTAACAACTTCAAGGCCTGACTGTAGTTTCACAATTTCCCCGTACTAAAATTTTAAAATATGTAATCAAAACAGCGAGAGTATGAGTCTGCCTGATGTTGCTTTGGAAGCCAATGCCATGTATTTACTCTGCCCTCAGCCTTAGGGGGCATATGGTTCACAGCCACTCAGCAAGCCCAGCGGGTGGGGGTGCGGGGCAACAGTATTTGTGCAGTTATTTTGCACATGGCCAAACAATTCGCTTTTGATTATTGCAAATTCATGTTGAAGCATGAAAGTTCACAACAGCGCAACCAAATCGAGAAACAGAACAAAAACTCTTGTAACACTGTTGCAAATATCGCAGAACAAGGTTGCCCCCTGCAGCTGAAGCTGCTGCTGCTGCTGCTGCTGGGGAGGGAATTTTTGAGTGCGGGTTGTAATTGGCTTGCAATATTAATGAAGATTTTCCTATTTTTCCGGATTTTTGTTTCTCTTTCGGTTTTAAATTGCCACGAGTTGCGAGGAATTATGAACGGAAATGTTCAACGAGTTACGAGTGGCGTGGTCCTAACAGTACGCCACCCAAGGATTCCACTGTAATGAAGCACTTTAAACCCTCCTCCTTCTCTTTGCTCATATTTTCAAAAGAATTTGAATAGCACAAGCATAACGTTATAATACTCATAAATTCTCATTTTCAATATTTTCTGCGTGTTAAGACCCAGCAGTGAATGGGGAATGTCCTGATTAGGATCATAATTTTGACATTGAGAAGCTTTGAAATATTTGGAATACTATTCCAGGAACTCTCTACTTACAAATGTGAGTGGGCAGTTCACATCCTTAGCTCCATCATTAACCATTAAATAAACATGTTTCAATGAAGAGGAATCCTGAACAAGCATTTGCAACATTAAGAACTGAATATAATAATTTAGAATAAATTGGTAGCCTTTCGACCCTTCAATGCAGAACTCAAAGCCTCTCCGAATTTGTTGGCCGTACATAATAACAGACGCGTACAAGCATAACAGATGTTATAGGAGGCTCTAGAAAGTGGCATTCATTGTTAAAAACGCAGCTAAAATCCATCGCGAAGTTCTCGAATAGAACCCCCAACACAGCAGAAGAGGCTGCCCGAAAATACTGTGGAACGAAGCCTTGAGAGAGGAAGTCTGGCCAATCGTGAAACTAAATCAAAGCGCTTAAAAGGAATCAAATGTTTGTTGAGGTCCTATGCACCACTAGTTGAAAGAAGGATCAATGTTCAGAAGAAGGATCATGATGTTGATGTAAAGTTTAGTATTATGGTATATTAGACCTCAGATAAGACTATACAAATATTCAGAGATTAGAGTCGTTGGTCATCAATAGTGCAGTGAGGTTCCCATCATTAACAGCAACCGATCTCTGTACACATATTGCAATTGAATCTTAGCCATAAAGCCGAGAAAAGACACTCAGAGGCTTCCTACTCCTGAATACACTGAGGAAGCAATTGGTGGATTACAAATACTACCAACTTAAGCTGACAAATGCGTCTACTCTAGAGTATGGAATACATTCCTACACATTCGAAGAAAGCTCGATTGCTCCTTAGCAGTTAAGTTCCCCAAAAACATACCACGACTTTGATACTATCGAGTGAAGTTTGGGGAAAATAAAGTCAGCGTATTGCGAGCTTCCATTTTTATTGTAAAAACTGAGTTCCATAATCCAAGAACCAGCATGAAGGACTATTTATAGTGGGAACTGATAACTACATATAACGATACCAAAGCACCATTAACGCAGTGCCTCTAAGCAAACGCCTTCAAAACAACGCTTCAGGGCTGGCCTGGCAAGGGATGACTTCCATGGCTATCTGCATTTTCGGTGCTATTCAGACTACAATCGGTGCGTTGTTATTCAGGTTATGGAAGTCTATGCAACATATGAGTATTTCCCATAGCAGCGCGATCCGATAAATATGTCCCATCACTCGGTGATGATTCCCAGAGCCATTGCTGATAATAATTTGGAACGGAAAAGACACTCCAGTGAAAAGGGAGTTGTCAAATTTCGCTATAGAAGTGCCTAATTTAACCCCCAAAGTTAACCTCGATCAAAATGTCGATTAAACCGGTTTTACAGATGCGATTTTAAAGCCGATTTGCTGAACTATTTTGCACAAATTCTGGGACATTACTCCACTTCATTTGACATTATTTACTGTCCTAATGTGATGTCCTTTGCTGCATCATCGCTTGCTGACACTTCACAGACATCCTTAGACCTATCATTGTCTTAGACCTATCATTGTAGTAGAATTCCAGCTGATATGCCATTTGTAGCGTCATTCCATACTGTGTCATGTCATTGCTGGCGTCCACGTGTGCTGACATTTCACCTGGCTTGGCATTTGTAGTTTCCTCGTTCGCAGATACTCCAGCTCACATGGCAGCTGTCACTTCATTGTTTGCTCACATTGCATCTGACATGTCATTTATAGCGTCATTATTTGCTGGCATTCTTACTCACATGTCATTTGTATTGTCAGTTTGTGTCCACTTTCCAGCAGACATGTCGGTCACTGTGTCCACGCTGCTGACTTTCGATGCAAATAATCATCGACGGTGTCGTTTGGGGCTTACATTAACTGCATCAGTAGTGCTGACATGTCATTGAAAACGTCAGACTTGTCAAATGGCACGTTTCTACGTGCATGTCAGTTCCGACTCACATGTGCAAGTCCTCGAAACGTCAGCGCTGACATGATCGATGACAAAAGCTGACATTTCACTGCAGGGAACTATTTCGATTTGTTTCACTTCTCCAATGGCGGGTCCGTTTTTGCATATTTCGCCCTCGTTTTCCACACTGTCGATTTCGTGTGCGGCAATTGACAACCGAGGCTAAAACAAATGGCCTCCGAGCGGTGGTGGACACACTTGAACAAACGGCATCGGAGCTGCAACGAAATGCATGAAGCACCACATGGTTCCATGTGTGTTTGTGCTTGCATGTGCGCTTGGAAAAAGGATGAAATATTTGGCCACAAATCTCTGCGGCCGTACAACTTAATTAAGCGTCGTTCGGGCACATTTGACAGGCCGGAAAATTTGCGTACATGCCACAGTGAATTATTTTCAAAATAAAACCAAATGCAATCGAATAATTTATGCAGCAGGCAGTTTAAATGGTTGTGCAACTCGTTAGTGGCCAAATTTAAAGCGTTCTCTTCTGTTTGCTTTTGTTTTGTTCAGTTTTGGCTTCCTTTTCAGTGTCAACTCAAGGATATCCTGCACAAGTTGGCGCACTTTAAAAAGTACATCCTGCAATTACTTTCAGAGTGGATGGAAAAAACAAACAAAAAATTGAAAAAACAACGGCCGCACACATCACAGTTAAGTAGCAAAG
Source organism: Clusia tigrina (assembly GCA_920105625.2). Taxonomy (NCBI): domain Eukaryota; kingdom Metazoa; phylum Arthropoda; class Insecta; order Diptera; family Clusiidae; genus Clusia; species Clusia tigrina. The sequence continues at coordinate 30,150,629 of OV050031.1, read as the reverse complement.
GGATTACCAACGCAACCAAACCACCTACACACGCACACGTACAAACATACACATGCACACAACTTTAACGACCGCTAAAAGACTAGCGACACAATTTGAACTGAGCTTCTACATTCGCACTTGCACTGGTAACATCCCCACAGACCCACTCACAGACACACATGGGCACACACATGGGCACGAGCACGATGGGTGTGTGGCAAGTGGCAGTCGCCAGCGGTACATAAGGGTTAACAAAGGAAAAGTAAATGCGTCGTTGACAGGAAGAAATTTTCGCTAACAAAGGACTTCCGCGCTTTCCAACTCAGGCAAACTGCAAGAAATAAAAGTCCTTCTAATCGTGGCAAGTAAGTTTTATTTAGCGAAAAAAACTACTTAAGTTGCATGCTGCAGGGCGCAACGCACGCACGAGATATGGAATAAATCCCCCTGCAAAAATTGCTCTGCTCACGAGTTGGCCTGACACTTATTCGGTTTAAAGTTTCCACCGCTAAAAATCTTGGGACTTGCAACACTTGCAACATACTCGCACCATGCATTGTGCAGCATTATCACAAAATGGAGTTATTCCCAGACCAGTGAAGGTGACAATGGAGCCGACAGGGGAGCATTAAGAATAACTCAGGTTTTCTCCGGGCACAGATTAATGTATTCATTCTGTAAAACGAAGCGAAAGTCAGTGCATTCCACAGGATAATGGCGCTCGCAAAAAGGAGACTTCTTCGTGGAAAGTGGTGCACATCGTTGAACTCCTGAACAATGAACGGAATAAATGCATTAACTAAGAAGCTTTTTCGGCGACAGGTTTTTATGTGACTAGTGATTCTATGTTAGGTGACTAGTGATTCTATGTTGGGTGACTAGTGATTCTATGTTGGATGATATGGCTGGAGAAGACGACTATGTCAAAGGACACCAAATTTTATACTGTGTCCGAAAGATTTCGTTGAACAAGTTTAATATAAAACGTGTTCTTCACCGGGTTAACGTGTACTCACACAGATGACGACGCCACTTTTTTGGAGAAGACTGTCATTACCTCCTATAAGAAGAATAGAGAATGGCGAACGTCAGACTTGAAATGAGAAAATACAAGTACGGAATTCAATAAAAAATCATCCTAAAATTACTACTTTTAAAAGGACAAGGCTCTATTCAAAGTTCTTAAGGCATCCTTGGACCACCCGATAGAATAGAAATGTAGATCATTCAACATATTGCCAAGTAATAAACATTTTCATATCCTTTTCTAATACAATGTTATGTTAGGCTAGGTTAGGTTAGGTTATATGGCTGTCCTATTCAAGGCTCATTGTGGCCACTAGAGCTTTTTCCCCCCTGCACCTCCGGATCCTCCTTAATTTTATGTTAAAATTAGACCCAATTGGAGCAAAACGAATAGCCCCATGCATCTCAAAAGAGACCCTTACTACTACTGCTACCTGTCATAATTTCCTACTGGGTACTTGAACGTACAAAAATTCACACATTTGCACTTCGCTGGTGCTCGTGTAAGAACATTAAAGCTTGTCACAGAGCGTGACCATCACACTGGAGGATGCCTATGAGTGCATTTGAGTGAGTGTACATTGTGTTTTCGTTTGTGTCCATGTGTGTTTGCTGGTGATATGCAGTTTCCCTCTGCTCAACTAAATGTACACAAAAGCCTTTGTTGAGCTGCAAAAGTGAACAACTGCCAACTGCAGTACAAGCAGCGACACAACAACAGCAAACAGCAATCTTTATGGTCTACGCAGGCAAGCCGGCGTTCGTTGTTGCAGTCGTTGTGATTGTTGTTGCCTTTGTAGTTGTGGTTGTTGTTAACTAACAAATATTCAAAAGCTGTAAAGTATTTAATTGCTGGAATCTCGGTTTTTGTTCTGCATGCTGACCTTAATTACGATAATACTCGTAATCAAAAGAGTTGAATCTCTGACTAAAATACAAGTAAGAAGAATATTTAAGTTTCACACATAAAAAAGCCTTGCATACTTTTAGGCACTGATAGGAATGAGTTCCATTTCGAATATTTATGGTCACTTTTCTTGCACTCGTATTTTGCAATCTGCTATTAGCGTTTTTTCTGGGTAATATCCGCCGTCTCTCTGCTTTCGAGCTCCTTTACAGGGAATCTCTTTGGAACCTGAGTTTCGTGCAGTTTTCGTAGAGGAAAGTATTATCACTGGTACTGGTAAAAGTGTCGTTGAATAATTTCTTTTCCGCCATCATTTTTTTTCATTAAAGTAATTATTTAATTCTACCAAAACGAGAAGAAAATTCGTATGAGCATTTTCAACACGAAATGTTTCCATGAAGGACTTATTTGGTAGGACATCCGTTTGCCAGCTTTAACAGAAAATATTAATATTTGTTTCTACATACTGAGGTAACCAGTTGAGGTTGTTGTGCCACTTTTACCTATATTTGGTCAGTTACTTATCATTCCGTATTTGCGGATATAAATTAAGACCGCTTCTTGAATCGGTATTGAGACACAGAATTCCCAACACAAAAAAGGCTGCGGTGGTCGAAGCGAGATATACTTAATGGCATTCAGAGGTGACAGAATACGAGTCATGTTCTAAGAAAGCTTCTTCTTGCCTTAACACCTACAGCACTTGAAACGGACGAAGGGTAATAGAAACCTCAGAACATACAAAAGAGGGGCAACATTTACTAAAGAAAGAGAACTAGAAGAGATAATATAATATATAATAGTTTCAATAGAATATCAATTAGTCACCGAGGGATTATAAAAGAACTGACAATTCGGGGTGCAATATTTAATTTGGTAATTATAGAACCCTTCCACCAAAGGAGAATCTGTTGAGCACAACGACAGAACATCAAGAACTAAATATTCGTGCACCTCATACATTACTCAAAATGGAGCTCAAAGCTTACTCAAAATGAAAAATTGTACCACGCTATCAAGAGCCGTAGAAGAGTGTTTGATCGAAAACTATTCTCGAAAAGGAGAACAATTAAAAGCGCTACTTAATGGGGTTGAAGAGTGCGCAATGCAAGTAAAAAATAAACATGAAATGGTTTAAAAAGGCTTTCACCTATGAAGATCTGATAGACGCAGTAAGAAACAGGTCAGAGGGATGTGAAGAGATTATCAGCGGGAATAAACAAACGTAAAAATGAAAAATGGTGCATAAAAACTGTGTCCAGAACATTCGATATGGGCTGATATTGCTACATTGTTCTCCCTACTGTAATTAAAAATAGTTAGTTATGTTGTCTCCTCTCTAAGCTATGATGCTTTTATCTCGTTTAAACTATTCGACAAACTACTCATATATACGAGAAAATCCTTGATAGTGGAAAGTGAGGCCGCAATAAAAAACAGCCAATCGATCACAAGTTGAAATCAGCCATGATAAGAGATGGTTTAGGAAGCTTGTAAAGTCTTCTATTAAATTAAATTTTTCGAAATATTTCTTAACTAAATTGTTGCAATTTACACTTTTGTTAAGTTTAACAATCAAACAAAGGAGTTAGATTTACTTGACACAATCACAATCCAGTGATTTGAGTAAAAACTCATATTCACAACAATATGGATAAGCAAACGATCTAGAGAACAATAGAAAATTCTAATTATTTAACCACTGCACTAAAGGGGCGATAAAATAAGCTTCGAAAATTACAGAGACACGATCCGAATTCCAGCCACGAAATATTTCCAACATACTCGTAGGTACCATGTTCATTTTACCTTTCACTGGTTTAGAGAGGGACACCACCCTGAAGACATGTAGACGCGGTCCCAGGGTGGGAGAAAGTCGAAAGAGGGGGAAGATTTTTAGTGGATGCGAACTTCACATACTATCGGAGTGACGACCCCTTTGACGATGTGGTAGGCATTTTGTTACACCCTTGCAGCAGAAAAAAAAAAGTTTTCTTTTTATGGACAAAATTATCAGAAACTACCAAGCAGGGTTTTAATGTGACTAAATACGTATTGAACAACTAATTGGAGGAAACGGTCGCGATTAAAACATAAACATACTCTATTTGTTAAATCTGAAAGTGAAGTTGAACGTATAGAAATTCACAATGAAGATAGTAAGAAATCTATATACGAGTAGTAGGAATACAAAGGAACATGTCGCACAAGATTGGGGCCACGAATTGTATCACAAATATGCTCGCTGTCCAACATAACTCTGTGGAAATTTAGTAAGGACGGAAAAGGAATATTGAGTACAAAAATCGACATCGTGTTGAGAATCGACACATAAACATGTTTCTTAGAGAAACATGGAGCTGGAAATTAAGGAACCGAAACCAAAGTACCCACATCACCACTATCGTCTTCAGTGCCAAATATGATCGTAGATAAGTAATGTAATGTAGTGTGTGGTTTGGGGGTATAAGAGGTACTGCGACCGAAAAAATCAATTTTACCGCCTTCTACTATTAAGGGTATCCCCATTAATTTTCTCATCCAGCCCCGTAGCCCTCAGAAATTCGAGGACGTCGGCTAGATCTAGCGTTGCTATTTCTTTACCTGGTATTTGGTACGAGCCGAGGTATTTTTTTCTACAGTGCATTCCCTAATATGTGCTCTGGCGACTCATTTTCTTCATCGCAGAATCTGCACAATGAGCTTGCTACAACTCCTATACTATAAGTGTGATTCGACGTGTGTATAAAATCACTTACCTAGGAGTCTTATTACTTCCTTAAGTGAAGGGACTAATAGCAAATAATGATTCTTATAAAGAAATATTCTATTCGAGCTAAGTCAAAAGGAAAGAACTGGACACTGGACAAGTCCTTCAAAATCAAAATACAGCCTTCCTAGAGTCAATCAAATAAAGCTAAGCCTAAAATTTTCGAAAGAGCATTTTGATGAAATTGCTTTAATGTGGCAGCACTATGAAAAGGTCCTTAAATCGCATCATATATAAAAATAGTAAAAAAATATAGGATACGTAATTAAAACATCTCAACATCAAAGACAATATTTTCCCATTATTGTCCCGAATCTTCTCGCAATATGCCACAAAAATTCAGCGTATGTTAACCACGTATGAAACTGCAGAACTTCAGCTGAACAATTAGAGGACATCCGCCCCATTGAGTACAAATCCAGAGAAGACAAGGAACCAACGCGCATTTCAGTACCAATGATGATTATAAAGTAACACCAACACCAATGCACCGTTATTGTTTTAACGGCTGTCCACACTTATTGTTTGAGGATCGCTAAAATTCTAGTGCTGAATTAATCCCCGACAATAAATTACAACAACATTAAATAAGCATTTTCACTGATCTCAGGTAATACTTAACCATGCTAGAAACGGTCAACGAGATCAAAAATAAAGTGTTTTAGTATTATCTCGGGTTTATTCATTACTGTCCCATACATGATGAATAGAAGTTGGTGTACTTGAATACTACACGCAGATTTCTGCTGTATGTAAGGTTTCTTGTAACGATCGCCATCACTACTTCAGAAGGTCAGTTGGAAAACCTATTCTCAGTCAACTTATTTCGCAGACCTGCAGCTCATGAATCGTCCTTTGTAGCGCTCTGAGTTTAGTACCAAAGTACACGCAAGCATCCAGAATCTGACACCTCAGACCTTAGAAAGTTTTCTATGGTTGCTTCAAAGTTCTCAAAATTAGTTTTTGCTTCGCAGCTCTCGAACATAAGCTATCAATGAATATGATTACATTGGACAGTTGGTAATTGCATTACCAGAAACAATAGTATTCACACTATCAATCAATCCCCATCCTCGGTGCGAAACGGCTCGTACAATACATAAAAAGTAGTCGCATATGTGGAAGAAAATTGCAATTACGAGCCATTCTTTTTATTTAATTTGTATTCCGATTTTACGATTTCATTTGAATTCTTTTTTGCTGGTTTTATCATTTATTTATTTGCCTGTTTTTTTGTGTTTGAAATCATATTAAAAGCTCACATGAATTTCTGACTTCTGTGCTCGCTTGTGCGCTGTTTTGCTGACTGATTCTTCCGGAACTTGTACGGTTTCACTCAACTATTTTAAAACGTGATGACAAAATGCAATTGACAAGCGTGCAAACATCGCCGTACAAATCGATTTCGTTGTTGACTTATTTGCACACAGACACAAAATCATTTAAAGTGGAAAATGAAAAATATTGCATGAGCTGCAAATCAGAGCATATACAAAAACCGAGACGCAAAAAATTTTGTAAAAAATTTAATAAGCACGATCTTTTTATGGATTTAAGGCAATTTTTAGTTTTTTATAAAAATGAGAATTGCCCCAATTTCATTCAATATAATAATTTTTATTTTTTTTATTTAATAAATTGTAAATTAATTATTTACAACATTTGAAAGGAACAGCAGCCTCACTTCGACTCATAAAATTAAAATTAGTGTGTTTGGGGGAACACCAATCCACGAGAGACCTTACTGCCTCCATTTTATCCATAGAAACTCAACTGTTTGGAGTCGATACGGTGGGGTTCTTTTTCTTTGAGGATCCCGTAAATACTTCCAATACTGTGGTCAGAAAAATATTGATAACATATTCAAGGAATTCAGTTTCACAATGTAATTGAAGATTTATCGCTTACATCACAAATCAAATAGTTGTACCTCATGATGAATGAAAGACTTTATTCATCCGATTACTGATAATGAGCTCTCGACCTCAACGGACTTTCGCCGAGCTTATAACTTTTACCAAGTATGACTTCTGATTAAATGAAGCTATGACATGAGCTGAGGTCCCAATCGACAGATCTGATCGCAATATATACACTTGGTGCATGATATGCCACTAGGATTGTTAGGATGAGTAAGCTTCAAGACAATTTTAGCTTATAGTCATGTAAAAGCCAAGCCGCAATGAGGAAATCGTGCACGGTGGCAGAGAACGTGTCCACAGCAATCCAGTGATATTCCTCAAATCGCTTATGAAAGAATTAAGTTAGGTCGAAAGCGAAAGAAGATCGTGGTGGCCAGAGACTACTTTTCATATTAACAAGTGAAGGTCAGATTTTTCCTACAATAAGAACCAAGCTAGATGAGTACCAGCAACCCCGCTTCCGACACGGGACGCACAAGAAAACAAGTTTTGCTACTCTGTTCTCTCAATAATTGTTCTATCGAAGTTAGTTGTATATGTTCATCACGTTGCATATTCTATCTAAACCTCTTCTTACTACATATTTTATTAACTATATCGGATTTGTTATAAATGTATATGTCTAGCTATATCTGTTATATCTATATATATATATATATATATATATTTCTATATCAGTTGTAACTATATCTTCTATCAATATCTGTTCCATTTTTACATAAGTTTCAAAATTCCAGGTAAAAATTTATATATTATGATATTTATATTTTAAGTCTTACTATAACTGCTCTGGAGTAGTTATAAGAGTACTACGCACCTTGTAAGCGACCTACAACTTTAATTCATTTTTTATGCTCACTTAACACTTCGTTTTGAGATACATCTCTCCAGCCAGCATAAAAGATTCCTTAAACGTTGTCTACGCGTAGTCTAGCTCAGATTTTGACACACTTAGTATATATTACAATTAGGACAATCTGGGAGGATTGGTATATGTGTACCAATCCTCAGTCATTTTACATATGTCCTTCAGATATTTGTGCTGTCTTCCTCACATATTACAAAAAGCAAAGTCCATGAACTTTCGTTGGTATTGGGGTGCAATCTTAAATAAAGATGAAGATGAAGCGTATAGTTTTGGTAGCAGTTCCACAACAACCACTTTCCATGCACTCAGGAACCAAAAGAACTATTTTGCTGTAGTCACTGTTTATATGATGTCGAGCTGGAACACGGGCATAATTCAATTTTCAATTTTCAATTTTGGTGAAAATCGGACCACCAACAACGTTTCCGTGCGCTTACTTCCTTCAAAAGAGTATATCTCAAGAAACAACAGAGCTATTGGGTTGAAATTTGAGTCGACTTTGGAAACATTATAAAAATGTAGTTACTAACTACAAAAATATTCTTTGAAAAATATATTTCTTAAGAAATAAGGGAGCCTGAAACACGCCTACATGTCTATTTCCTTGTAGGGAATATTTGCAACTACTCCAAAGCCTATGTTTTTATGGATATTAAAGTTGCATTTTTTAAGCTTATTAAGTTTAACTTAATTAGAATAATACTCGATACCTATAATACTTCTGTTCACAATGGGTGTGTCGGGTATTACCAATAGTCGGCAAGACTTACTATAAACATTGCTGACAAACTTATTATCATACGCCAGTCTGTGAGGTTTCACACTACATTGACTTAAGATATGAAATAAAATGCACCCTTCACCTCAGACAGGGAGATGTGATTTCCAACCTAATGAAAATCTTTAAAAATCATACATAAACTCTCTAGAATTCAGTTTTCAATATAAGATAACTCTTTCTGGAGATAGGCCCCATATATATTGAAACATAAATGATTGCATACTTTTAGGATACCTCTATTAAGTTCAGTTATTACGAGAGTGGTGGACACAATCTATTCAAAAAGAAGCTTACTCAAGAGCCCTACTCCGCAGTGTAGATAAAATTCGAGAATGTTCGCGAACTTCTACCGAAGTATATATATTCAAAGTCGACACAGTTGAATAGCAATCGTAACAGTGTGTACATCGTGCATTTCACTTGTAGCAGTTACAGTATTGAGAAGTAATAAAGTGATTAATGAATTATTAAATAAAGTGCAAATTGTAGTAAAGTAAACTTTAAGCCTAATATTAAGTGTGTAAATAGCAATAATTAAATAAAGTTAATTATTTTAATTTAATCAGCGATTGTTTGATTACTACACAATCCAGTGGTACGAATCCGATTGAGAGTTAGAGTAAATTGTCAGAAGGGCAATTTAGTAACAGTATAAATTGTCAAGAGGGCAATTTCGTAACAATATTTTTGTTTCCCCAGCCATTTTTGTGGACACCGACTACCAATTCTTGAACTAAATGTTCTCTCTTGTTATTCTTCTATTATTTAATTAAGCTTCTCGTTATTTTCGTCTTTAGGTATTAATTATTGATAGGAAACTCCCTTATTTATTGTTCAATTACCGTCAAAATTGTCGCTTCCATTTCAGTATTTACACCACCTGCACCACTTCTTAAACTTGACACATTTAAGTGTGGCGCCGTTACCTCTTCCACGAAGTTGGTCAAACAGTTGCATAATGTATGCAGACACGGACATAGATTAAGTTACCCTTAGACATGAAATTTTCGAAACTGAATAATTAACGTGTGACCCACATTACAGGAATGGCATAGCAACGTAAATTCGCAAACAGTCGAACTGAAAGTGCTTCTTTGTGCTTGTAATTTGTGATACCCATTCAGCACATGAATTAGCTGCTTGGTAAAGTCATTGTTGTTGTTACAGTTGTAGTTGTTAGTAGAGTAATTGGTGAGATAGTATACAGTGTAATGTCTCTACTCATATGTAAAGGCAGACATTTGCACGCAAATCGACAGCGAAATTAGCTGAACTGCTGTGGGATGATTTAATAAGACCAATCAGAACAACGACGATACACGACAGTTTCGAAGCAAATACTTAGTTACATAAGGATGTGGCATGAGACATATACTAAGCGGTCAATAGAATAGAATATAATAGTTAGTTATTAGTATATTGAAATATTTTATAATACAATATGTAAAATAATGCTGAATTTATTATTTATTTGAATAAATTAAGTTAAGTAAAGTGCCAATAATGTGATTTTGACCAACTTTTAATATGAATGAATGAAATAAAGAAGGAAAATGTACCTCGACCAATATGATATATTATACTCCTCCTGCATGTACTTATTAAAGGACTTCTATTAGTCCAACAGTTCTAAGGAAACTTGGCACTGAGTTGGAGTCCATTGCTCTGATGTCTCCGCCCTCGGACCAGTAATGCCCCAGATATTTCTTCCTACTGTGAGCTAAGGCAGTTCATTAGAAGGTACTCTGGTGTCTCTTCTGCCTCCGTGCAGAACCTACTCGTGTTTACTGGTGAGAGTCCCAGTTTCATGAGGTGGCTTCTTAAACGACAGTGGCCTGTGAAGTGACCTGTTATAGTTCTTAAATTGCTTTTGCTTAACTGTGGACATAGAGGTGCACGTTTTGAGTTGTAGTCCCAAGTCAGGAGCTTGGATTGTCAAAGTTTTGATAGTGAGGCCCAATAGCGTGATCTTCTGGATTTTTTCTCCTGTCTTAATTTATCTGTTATGCTTTTAATAAATTCGCTATATTCTCTTTTAAATCTGTTGCTATTATGTTCATTTTTGATATCCTCTGTAAGGATATTAAACAACTGAAGTCCTTTATAAAAGTTTTGGTCAGTTGTAGTACTTCGAAACTCAATTCTGAAATCGTTCGCTTCTCTTAAACCAGAGACACAACCCTCACATACGAAATGTTGTCTGTTTGGAGCTCTTCAATTTTTCATGTACTGTAGTCCTTGTGTCATACTTAACCATTTCAAGGTTGCGTGCATTAGATTCACGGAAGTGTGAATACTTAGACGTCGTTCTAAAAGACTTGGACTTTCTTATGGCACCACATGGAACATTCTTCATAAGGATTTACAGTTCAGGCGCTGATACAAGAATCAAATAACCATGTATTGCGTGGAAATTTTGCAGTTTGCGCTTTGGAGCAACTTGAAGCAGATCCATTATTTCATCGAACAAAAATCTTTAGCGATGAAGCTTATTTCTGGTTAAATGGCTTCGTAAACAAGCAAAACAGTCGTATTTGGAATGGAGAAACCCCACATGCTCTTTATGAAACACGTGTCTATCCACAAAGATTAGCTGTTTTGTGAGGTTTATGGTCGAGAGGTGTAATTGGACCGTTTCTTTTTTAAATCAAAATGGCATTACAGTTACCGTCAATGGAGAACGCTACAGAAACATTATTACTTATTTTTTCTGGCATGAATTGGATGATGTCAACTTGGACAATATGTGTTTTCAATAAGATCGTGGAACCTACCATTCATCTCGTGTTACAATTTGCTGAGAGAAAGTTCAGAGAACGTGTAATCTCCAGAAATGCCGCTGTGATCTAGCCACCAAGATAACTCCATTGGACTTTTTTCTCTGGTTTTATGTTAAATCATTGGTTTACTTCAACTCAATGATTTTAAAACCAACATTTTCTGTGTTATTGGTGAAACAATTGCAGATTTATGTGAAAAAGTGACAGAAAATTAATGTTCCAGAAGCGAATTTTAAAACAATTTCAGAGATGGTCCTTTAAATGAAATAGTTTTGAAATAAATATGTCATGAATCAATCTTCCATACAAAAAGTCATTGATATATCGAATTTAAAATATATAGGTCTCTTTGATCAGCCTTAACATTTTAGTATAAGTTTTTTTTGGAAATTTTTGTACCCTTTTAAGCTGCATTTGGATTGAGCACGTGTATAAAATATTAGAACTATATTCAAAATGTGGCTGAATAATGACGTTGTCCATTTCTATCGCAGTCATTGCATTAATTTTCCACGCATCCGTTAAAGAAACCATTGTCCCAACTTTTTTACCAACTATTCAATATGTTCTTTAAATTTCGTTACTGTCTTGCTGTTCATATTGTTACGAAATAGCCGTCCTAACAATTTATTCTAACTCTCAATACTGGATTGTGTAGTAATCAAAAAAACACTGGTTAAATTAAAATAATTAACTTTTGAATTATTGCAACTTACACAGTTAATATTAGGCTTAAAGTTTACTTTATTACAATTTGCACTTTATTTATTCATTTATTAAACACTTTATTACTTCTCAATTACTGTAACTGCTACAAGTGAAATGATCGATGTACACACTGTTACGATTGCTATTCAACTGTGTCGTCTTTGAATTGCTGGTAGCTTATATACCACGCTTATGCTGAAGTAGAACATTCTATACTTCGGTAGAAATTCGAGAACATTCTCGAATTGTATCTACAGTTCGAAAGAAGGTTCTTGAGTAAGCTTTTTCTACGAATAGATTGTGTCTTGACTTATATACACCTCTCTCGTAGTAACTGAACTTAATAGAGGTATCCTAAAGTATGCAATCATTTATGTTTCAATATTTATATCCATATTTCAGTTGTTGTTCATTCAATTTCGGTTTATTACTTTTAGCCACAACCCCACTTATGAATGTCGGGTAATAATTTATGTTTGAAATCGATTTCATTTGTTCCTTCCGCATATATTGAGGAGTCCTTAGCATAATTTACTGTCTTACAATGTTTTACAGCATTTTGTATATCGGTGATACGAGGGCGGATTGATATTGAAGCTACCTAGCGCTAGATGGCAGCACAAACACAAAAACTTTTTTTTTTTAGAAATTGCTATCTGTCAAACGTCAGCTGTTAAAATTTCACCCAAATTCATCGATTAGTTTATTTGTTGTAGTCGGTTGAAGAAAGCAACTTTTGTGTTTCTTGAAAAATGGAAAAAAAGCGAATTTCGTGCAGTGATTAAACACTATTTTTTGCAAGGGAAAACAGCGAAAGAGACAAAAGAGAAGCTCGATAAACATTACGGTGAGTCTGCTCCGTCAGATTACATGGTAAAATATTGGATTGCTTTAAACGCGGCCGAACAAGCACTGCAACAATACCATCAACAGGAAGGCCAAAATAGGTGGTTACTGAAGCAAATATCAAGAAAATCCTCGATATCGTTATGAATGATCGCCGAGTCAAGTTGCGTGAGATTGTTGAAATGGTAAACATATCATATGAACGTGTGTTCAACATTTTGCATGAACATTTGCATATGAAAAAGCTATCGGCAAGATGGGTGCCGCGTTTGCTCAGTGTCGAACAAAAACGAGTTCGACAGACCACTTCACAGCGGTGTTTGGACATGATAAAGCGTAATCCTGTTGATTTTTGGCGTCGATTAATCACTGTTGATGAAACGTGGGTCCACCACTACACACCTGAAACCAAAAATCAATCGAAACAATGGGTGGAAGCTGGTGGAAGTGCTCCGAAGAAGGCGAAGGCAGTGAAATCGGCTGGCAATGTTATGGCTACTGTATTTTGGGATGCACACGGAATATTGTTCATCGATTATTTTGAAAAAGGATCCACAATCACAGGAAAGTATTTTCGTGCATTATTGGATCAATTGATTGATGCAATCAAGGAAAAAGGACCACATTTAAAGAAGAAAAAAATGCTCTCTCTTCAAGACAACGCACCGGTTCACACAGCATTAGATAAGATGCTAAAATTACGTGAAATACACTTCGAATTGGTTAATCATCCACCTTATAGTCCAGATTTAACTCCTAGTGACTTTTTCCTGTTTCCAAACATGAAAAAATGGCTCGCAGGAAAAAGATTCATCTCAAACGAAGAAGTGAATACCGAAACTAACGCGTATTTTGAGGAGTTCCCGAAATCGTATTATTCAGATGGTATAAAAAAGTAGGAATATCGTCTTACTAAGTGTGTCGAAGTAAAAGGAGACTATGTTGAGAAATAAATGGTTTTGGGAAAAAAAAGAGTTTTTTTCCTACTTAGGTAGCTTCAATATCAATCCGCCGTCGTATATGCTTAATAAAGAGAAGTGCAACAAGAATGGAACCTTGAGGTACCCTTTTTCAATATGTTGAATGCTTGAAACACGTTTAATAACACTGGTTCTATGAGTCCTTTGGGATAGATATGATCTAATTCTCATTATACCACACACATATGTGCATTGCATTTTTAAAGTAATATTTCTGTATCAATATTTTCGAATGATCTTTTGAAAACTAGAAATAATAAAATAATTTTTGTATGTTTTCCTTTACTTTTCAAATTCATTATAAGAAAATTGCCGTTTCACAGGAATTTGAAAAGGTTTTCTTTTCCCCCATATATCCTTCGAGCTGATTCTTTACCACCTTTTCAAGTACTTTCAAGTGCTTTTAATCCATTCACAGGTCTGAATTCTTAACAATAGTTTGTTTAATTTTTTCTACCGGAGTTATAATTGTATCCTTCCAGGAATTGGGAAATCACCTTTCGATAATGATGCATTTATAACTTTTACAAAATAATGAACCCGACGTATCCCAGTTGTCAAGTATGCTTTTTGGTTCAATTCTTTGAAAATTTGACTTATTTTTTAATGATTTGCACACAAAATATAGTTCATTTATGTTTGGATGGTTGGTTTATGGTTATTTCATGAAATTTAACTGTGTTAGTCACAATATTGATAAAAAATTTTGAATCTTCTATTGACCTTTTTATAAGTTTCACACTTGATAAAAAATATTCATTAAATTTATTTGCAAATTCTTTATTTTTTACATTCAATTCCATTGAAGACCACAGTTTCGCTTTGGTTTACACGTTGCTTTACTAATGTCTTTCAGTTCCCACAGATTCAAATACGAAGAAGAAATAAAAACAATTTCCAAATCAACATCCATAAAATTTACAGAATTACGAGTAATTTTCCAAAGCAACCAAAATCCTGGGTCACAACTTTTTTCGCCGTTTAATTTCGTATTCGTTTCCTTTCGATGGGAAGCAATGCTAAAAAAGCGGGTAAATATTGCAAAAACAGAGTTTGACCCTGGCATCACTCACTTCAAACGAAAATCCAATTACGGAAAAGTCTTAAAAAGTTTTACGGGTTTGTGGAGTCACTTTAAAAAAATCCGTATGCAAATTGAACAACTGAACGGTCCATTGACGCTTTAAGAATTTGTAGTCCAGAACTGCTTTAAGTGTTGAGAATTTGAGCAAATTTGGCATTGTGTACATAAGCAAAACATAAAAGCACTTCAAGGATACACTCGGCCCCCTCCTGCCAAAATAGGAATAAATGCAAATGTCACAACACATTCGCATACATACATCCGTACATTACAAATCCAACAACAACAACAACAACAGCGACAACAATGAGAGCCGCCCCCGTCAGCGACAGCAGCAGCAACAACATCAGCAATTAAAATCTTCAGCCGAGAGATTCTTGCATACTTGTAGGGGCACGAACAAAAGCTCCATGAACGACATTGAAGATTGCCGTGTATTGACACAGTTTCTGTACGCGGCAGCACAGCATTCGAGCAGATTAACTGCAGATAACAGTGCTGAATTCTAGTTTAAGGCTTGGGATTAAAATATTAACTCAAAATATGCCAATACATACGTTTGCACACATACATGCATGTTTTTTTATATACTCGTATGTATATAAAAAAGTTCCTAGGCCAATGCAGACAGTCAAACAACGAGAATATCACAGTTGTAAACAATTTACAAAAGCAAGTATGGACAGATTTGATACCTTAAACAGTGCTCTCGCATGGAGTTAGCCGTCAGATGTGTTTTCTGGTCGTCAGTGTGTAAACGAATGCTGGGTCCTTAGATCAACTCTGCTACCTACAGTATACTCTTATCTATTTTCGTCTCGTAAATATCGAACGCTTCTCGATAACATTTCTGTACACGTGAACAACCGTTTAGGAAAATAAATCCTTTGGCGAATTAGTTTAAATCGATCAATGCGGAAGTTGTTCCAGTGATCAATGATACTGTTCTAAATGACGTTGATGACTTTTTAAACGCGTTCTGTATCACTATCAAGTTATTGAAGTAATTGGAGCCCTAAGGTCTCCTTTGAAAACTTTAGTCGGATCTAACGAACGGGCCACAAACGTTTTGATAATGGCAGTAGCAATATTTTTATTCGGTCGCAGTTTTGGCCCAAAGATAACAACAGAAGAAACAGATAATGATAATGATGGTTATAATCGAAGTAGGTATGATCTGAGATTTATTAAGAACAGCACTTGTCTTCACGTTTCCGATGGTTAGGAAGCATACAGTTTATTTGACACCAGTCACTAGAGGGGTTTTAATCTAGTTGAAGCAAGAATGAATCATCGGAGTTCCTTTACGAATGAAAAACATTCACATCAGAGGCACACTTAGAAATATTTCTAGTAGGAAGGTAATTATAAAAAATAAATAATATTGTAGTCCCAGGTGACTATATCCTGCACCTTGGAAAGAGTAGAAGCTGCGCAATGCCACGGCGATATTCAATATGCAAACTTTACTGTCAGATTTATGAGGCGGTAGTACAAACAACTTTTTCAGACTTCAGGAAAGGGCATTTTATAGGTGTGTTGCTACATCCAGTAAACCCAAATGTAGCAGCATTGCTCCCCTTCTCTTTATTTTATATATTACGAGTAATTTCCAGCATTTTTGCTTTTTACTCTATGCTGATGAGTTAACGATACTCGCATCCTGTAAAGTAAGTAATTTTATTGAAACTAGTATTGCCGCTGTAGGGAAGGGCACTAGTGCAATCAAGAGAACAACAATGAGGCTAACTTTACGCATACCCACTGGATTGGGGCACCTAGACTAAGGTAAGCTCATCAACCTTTCTAAGGATAACCTAAGAATAATGACAGGCCTGCTAAAAGGCCTCTATATACTAAATTCAGTCTTGGTGAAAATGTGCTCAGCTTCTGACAACTTCTGCAGATTTTGTATGGAGGAAGAATTCCTGCATGTGCTGCAACAATGTCCGGCAACAATGCATGCTCGCAGTAGATACTTGGGACTTTACCAAGATTCGTCTAGTGATTCTGTAATTTGTGGAGCCAAAAATGTTGTTTAGGTACGTATATACAGTAAATAGGAGTAAAGAAGAAGCTTTGACTCCTTGATGGGGGCACAATATATGTGAAGGTCGCAGTGCAAATATTCCCATATCAACAATAAAACTAAACGGCACTATGCAGACAATCTTTAAAAATTCTTCAGCTGAAGTGTATGTAAGGAATTTCTCAGACGCATTGATAAACGTTTTACATATGAATTATTCGAAATATGATACAGCCAACAACAAACGCATTAAAATGTACGAGTACGCACAGAAGGTCACATTCCTACTATCAGTGAAAGAGTAGGGGAAGATCCAAGATGGTATTCGAAGTAGTTGGATTTAAGACAAATTTGAGGAAATTTAACTCTAAAGCAACTTTTTTTAGTACATCAGACCAAGAACGCATCACACACTAATATCTACTCGTAACAAGACTAGTATGTATAGATCCAAACTATTATTCGTGAGTGGAAAGATGCAAGTTATGCCATAAATCTGACGCTATATGATTTCCTTGGATATGATTTTGATTTCATTGAAAGTCTCTCATCAAAAATAACCCCAAGATATTTAATCTTCTCAAATAATATCCCCCCCCGCCGTAACCACACAACAGTGTCCATAAGTCTCACCGACCCAGAGCATGTTTTTATTTTTTGGAAAGATTGCCAGCACAGTTTCTGCATTAGTTTGAGGCCACTTTTATGACCATCTGCATCTCAAAGAGAGATGATGGACATTTCATTAAAGCAATTTTAATTACACAAATTCAGTTAGAGTCCACATTTGCAGTGCTTGCATTTGGTAACTTCAATCGATGCTGGATCTCGCTTCAGGGTACTTTAAACACAGCATACAAAGTATCAAATACAAATTAATGTATGAATCTGCACTGTGGTACAAGTTTAAATATAGTCATTTGTCTCCCTCCCTTTGTATTAATCCAAAGGCAAAATGAAGACCTAAATGTTGCAAAAACCGAAATGTGTTCAACATGTCGTATACGCAACATTGTTTTAATTACTTTCGGAAGCGCAAAAAAATATATTTATTAGTTTTGGGTGTGTATCGAAAGCGATAAAGTTACAAAACAGCCTCACACCCCTACCCACAACCCACAGGCTCTAATCCCGGCCATATGTGTCACATACTTACATGTCTAAGCAGAAAAAAGGGCAGGATTTCGAATAGTAACTCCACTCAGTCATGAGCAATTGACACGCAAGCAGAAACGAATGCCCCTCTGGGCTAAGCCAACATGCCAGTAGTAAACAGGCGGCCGACGGGGAAGCGCAACCTCCGAATCATTGTAGGACAATACTTTTTGCTGAATGGACGCACAAGCGAAACAAAACAGCGAAGAAAAAACACAACGAGCAAACGAGTGGAAGGAACAAAGCAGCGCAAAAAACAAAACCTCGTCAAGGACAAATTCAAGAACGAGTAAAACAGCTGAGCGCTGAATTGGTGTTAGTGTTATAAATTGACAAAAACACATGGCGTAGAGAACCTACAGAGAGAGAGAGAGAGAGGGAGGGAAAATATGTGCAATCCCACATTGAAAGAGAAAAGTACAGTGAAGACCTGAGAGACAGAGGGAAAGGAGAGAAGCGGTTGTGCGAAAGAGCAGGCAAGCGATTGCGCAATACCGATGGCAGTCATAAAATTACTCTCCACTCCCGTTCCAGAGCTGAGATGGGTTGGGTTGGTGGTGGTGTGTAGTGTTGCCAAACAACCGAAACGGGAAGACTAAGCTATGCAAATTCTGCAAGACAAGTTCAAGTGTTGAATAATAAATTAAATGTGAGCATGAATTTTAATTCAAAAGCACGAATAATTTATGTTAAGTCACTTTAACGTCAAATTTGAAATAACGAGTAAATTAGAAATATTAATATTGATGGGCAACTTTTGTCATTCCTCAAGGAAAAGTTAGGATATATTTAATTCACAGGAAATTCGACAACTTTAAAAACAAACTTAACTAAATGAAATACAACTTCAAATTTAAGTAAGAGGTAGAAAATGCGTTCAACTCCTTTAAAGAAAAGGATACGAAACATTGAGCAAAGGTCTGTCTATAAAAACATCGACTCCACACATTAAAGCAAGAGCCGAGAAGGAGAAAAAGGTAAGAATATAAAAATGTAAATAATGCAAAAAGGCACAATACACAATCAGAGCTTGAGTTGTGTCCAGTGTGTGTGTGTGTGTGAGTGAGTGGGCTTGTGCGCCTATGCACACACTACTGCTCTCCAACATGAACGTTGTGTGGGCGTTTAACGTCAAAGCAGGAATAGGTTACAATAAAAATGTTGTGTGCTCCTCTCGGACGGGTTGGATTTTGTTTGCTTACGCTTCTGTTTTTTTTCCCACTAAAAATAACATTTCATATTATCATGAATCCAGCAACTTTGAATATGGTTGTTTCTCCACTCTACTCATATTGCGGCAGAATTCAGACTTGTTTGTGACGCAGTATCAAATTTATGATTATACGTATACTCGGATATGCAATGTACACAAAATTGCCATGCAAACGATCCTTTACAGTTATACACCGCAGAAAAACATTATACACAGACCTGGAATCTAGTGCTGCACTTTGAAGTTCCATACATTAGTATGCATTATACGCAGTTCTGTACAGACAAAACTACAATTATATGCAGGGCTTATCCTAAATTCCCCATAGTCTTTAATTAAAGCTCAATTCCCCAGTCTATACCTCAAACTCTCTGCAAGTCTATATTTTTATACTATTATTCAATACAAAATGAAGTTCCATTACTTGAAGCTCAGTTCTTCAGGTCTATAGAGATGTCTAGAATATCATAAGACAAAAAATGGAGTTCCATATAATCCTTACACTCCTATGCAGCTCCAGACAGTCTATAATAATCATTAGGTATTCAACTCCATACAATATAACATTAAGTTCTTTACAATCTGTTTATTATAGTGACACAATGTTCTATACAATGATATGTAGTTCCACAGCATTAATACAATTTGATGTGATTCCAGATAGTTCTATCGCAATCAGAGCATTGCTCTACAATCCTCATCATTATATTTTATATAGTGATACACAATTCTGTACAGTTCTTCACAAATCAATACAGTTTTATAAGGTTCAATGCAGGTGTATATAGGAACAGCTCAAGTTCTTTACAGTCTCCACTTCACTCAAAACTAAAGATCTACATAGCCTACAATGCAGTTGTACACCATTATATATATATAATATTTTCATTACAGTTACTAGCTAGATATTCACACCCTTGACTCAAATGCAATGCAATCCCTACTTTGCTTGCGTTGCAAAGAGTCGTCTGCAGTGTACGCATTTCTATGCAGTCTAGACTGAAGTGTATCTCAAGCTGTGCATTGTGTAGCATTTATTCACACTTTCAAGGATATCGCTTAACCCGGCAACGTATTCTCTGTCGCACCTTTGACATCTATTGTCACCAATCTAATTGGCAACAAAGTCCTTGGTGCTTGTCTCTCTTAGCTGCTAATGAAGAGAAATGCTCAATTATGTGCAAAACCGTTGCTAAGCTCAGAGACAGGAGCATTAATGAAAAACTATGCGAAAAATTCCAGTACGACGTTGCGTCCTTGGTACTCGCAGGAATTGTTGTCACTTCGTAATTGTGCTTTGAAATGCCAGCCACAACAATCCGCAGAATCTCCCACACCACATGCAAGACGCAGGGACATATGTGAGCATATTCACATCAAGAAAGTGAAACCAAGCAATTTATTCCGAATGAATGACACAGCAGGATGTGCGAAGGGTGCAGAGCGCAGCAACAAACAAGAAACCATAAGCATGTGGGAAGTTAAAAGACGATTAAAATATTTACAGAACATTACACATTTGAGGACGTGTTTGGTAGTGGGCGGCATTAAGGCGCTTTAAAATCACAAGTTTATAAATTCGTGAACATAATGTTCAACGCACTCACACACACGCACACACACACACACAGTCACAGAGCAAGTGTGTCTGATATGAGACGAAAAAACACTGTTCGGTTATTATTAAAAGTGAGTCTGTTGTGTTTATACGTGTACATATTTTTTATTCGAGGCTATTTTTAGTCTTTCTGAGCAAATATCTACTTACTTCGCTTACTACGGCATATGAGCACATTACGAACTTGGAAAGATAGAACCGTTTCTAGTCTTATGAAAGGCTTCAACCGATTATGTGCAGGGTCAAGGTTAACGAATATAAAGAATGATAATCTACTGGTGCACATCTGTTGAAGAACCTTGTCATTCAATAGGGCTTTTTCTGTTCAACATTTCAGCTGAGTTTGATCTGTCTTTAAAAGATGTGCGTTTCAATTCTCTCTCCGACAAAATGTATTTATTGTTTCAGCCTGTGATCAGGCCGTAAATTTCCCCAACAGCCCGAGCACCCCTCTTTGACACCTCAATTTATTAATATGACTGCAGTTCAAATCAATAGAATTATTATTAAAGTATTCAAGTTGTTGACAAGAGCCTACTGTAGGTTCCATTTGGATATGCCACCCTAATAATTATCAGATGAATTATTATTTTTATGCAATATATTCTGTATGAAAATGTTAAAACAAATCAAAATCGCAACTGCGCCCTTGGGTGAAGGAGTTGGTTTAACAAAAAGTATCCTGGAGTAATACGGAATTCTTTCTTATATTCGTTATCCAGAAATCTTGGAACAACTTACTTCGCACAGTTCTTATTTTTTGTATAATTTTGTTTAGTATCACTGTCTTCAAGAAACGAGAACTAACTCCATTAATGTGGGAGAGATACCATCATTGTCAACTCATTGTTTATACACCATAGTATCAGAGAAAGAGACATCATTACTTATCAATTATCACAGCTCACCTATAGTACGAGTATTAGCGGAACCCATAATGATACAGTAGCGCAATTGAATCTTCTACATATAATTTCAATTTAACTTTTATAATTTTATTATTATTATTATATGTTTTACACCATAATTAATTATGGCTGCAAGAGGTTGGGGAATGAGTACTAACTCAAGCATTTTTGAGGGCAGGCCTGGGACTGGATTTGAACCAGCGATTCTCTGAATGTGAGTCTAGCAACTAGACCACAGCGGGCGGTAGACTTTTATCTTTTCAAATGAACGTTCATTTATATTGACTCATATATACTGAAAAAGCTACTACGTCACCATATATTTATGGTAGGTACAAAAATGAAGATATATTATATGCTGCAACTGGTTTATCATATTCATCCCCCACTTCTAACACAAATTGCATACTTTCTTTTACAGATTTTGAAAGTCTGTATCAAAAATGGTATTCAAATGTGGCTTAACAATCGAATTGGACATTCCTGTTGAGTTAATTCAACTGCGTTTCCACAGTTCACGACTCCACCTTCAATATATGTAAATAGATAGCCATAGGGGCGTCCAGTTCCAATCTTTTCGCAATCTTTGAATATTATGCCACTTACATTCGAAGATAACTTTGGTCAACATTCGGTTGGGTTAATTCTAGGTTTACGAGTTGGTTTCGGAGGAAATCAATCATTTAATATATTGCAGTCAACGAGCGGCGAAGTCATGCGGAAGTTGTGGCACTTCCTTCCAACAATATGATAAAATTCACTCGTCCTGCCTTTCCGTATTTTTGTTACTTCCGCATTCGTGCAACTGCTGTAAAAATAGAACCTGTTCATGGCCCTGACTATTCCCCTATCAATAGAGTTGTATTCAATATTTCTCACATCACAGGTTCTGCTCTATTCCAGTTGTCTGATTTTATATTATTATACAAACTCGCTAAGAATCCTTTCCACATTTTCATAAAGTTTTTCATTTTTTTTTAAGGAATATAAATTTAGTCATTTAATCAGTGATTGATAAGTAGCCGTATTTGGCTAGAAACAAAGGTCTTTAAGATCGTTAATTTGGTCCAGCGATACTCCAACTTTGTAAAGCCCTCCAAAAATAAGATTTGCCCAGCTCTAAGAAATAGGTTCCGTTTCTGCGATGCCTTCTCGTTCAAAGTGAATCTCTTTCAATTTTTCATATTTGGAAATAAGAAGTCTCTGGGGGTAAATCTGGAGATCACAGTGGATGCGGCAGCAATTTATCGTATAATTCAAGCAATTGCGGATGATTGCGCTGCTGAGATATCGTGATGAAAATATTTATTATTCTTTATTCTTCAAATATAACCGTTTGTCTTCAATGTGTCGTCAAATCTTCCCAAGAGTTGAGAATAATACTGCCCTCTGATCTCTGTCCATTTTCCAAATAGTGAACTAAGATGATGCATTTTGAGTCCCAGAAACGTTTGTCATCATCTATCCTGTCGATGTCATTCCCTTCGTCTCCTTTGATGCATGTTCCGTAAGTGCAGTCCATTGTTTTAATAGTACTTCCATTTCTGGCGTGTAGTCCCCGATCCATGTTTCATCAAGAGGCACAGCACAGAAACTCCTGCGAATTTCGCTTAAACACACTCAAATAATGCTTTGACTTTTCATTCAATCACACTGGCAATCCGCCGGGTAGATAGATAGAAGTGGGGTAGGCCAGAGAACCGCCGAAGAAGAAGGCCTCCAAGCACTCAGGCATTGATGCTCATTGTACTAAGCCTGGAAACCTATTTAGGGAAGGGGGCGATACAGAGGATTTTGGAAAGGAAGTTACACCTTTTCAAACTTCTTTGACTCTTTTATGAACCTCAGAAGTCTGTCCAGAGATATGGAATGTAGATTATCCATTCCCAAAACATCTGACCCAAATATGCGCCTCCTCATTCTATCGAAGGTAGGACAAGCCCAGAGAAAATGCTCTATGCCGTCTTTCTCCATCCGGCAGGTGCCGACCAACTATGTCGAAAGTTTTCCAAATTCCAAATGCTCATATGTGACACCTGTAGTCTCTACAATTTCAGATTTTTATTCGCCCATCTGTCAATACGATATCATTGTCACCTCAATTGGTCGCCCTGGGCACTCTTCATCCAGAACAGATCTAAGAACATGCTTGAATTCGTTGAACCAATATCTTTGGTTGTCCCCATTTTATTTGATCTCCTCACACGTTTTCCCAACCAAAAATGTGAATCTAATCATCGTTCGGTGCTGCATTTCTGTCCAAGTTAGTCCGTTCCAACAGCTTCCAAGACAAAAAAAACGCCTTTGGAAAGGAGGGCACTGTTTGGCAGATGACACTCAAGCACGGGTTCTTATCAATCACTCGCAGCATGACTGATTTTAATTAAGTCGCTTGTTTTTCGGATATTTGCATACCTGAGATATGAAGAAACGTCTCTTTGAGCAATCACGAGCCTCTCTGCAATTATGCAATGCAAGTGTGGGTAGTAATGATTTATTTCAAGATGACTTGGAGTGTTTCCTATTTTTACTGTGTTAATTGATTGCATAATCAGCGCACAAATCACCGATTCTAAATAAAATGCAGCGACCTAAAAAACTGTTTTAGTTACTGTACTTCTGTGACTTCTCCTCGTCTCAACGGGAGTAGAATCACATCAGCACTTATGGAGCTTTATTGTTTGCCAGGAAAATCATTTTAAGCGATGAGCTACTTTATCAATGATTACGTCATTCATATCCTGGACATTCAATGTCGATTACACCCCAATATCAATTTATTTGAGGACACCCAACAATCGCATATGATCAAGAAAAGAAATCAGGAGACCGAAAATCGTACAGGAGACCGAAGGAGCTAATGACGAAGGGAGTCGAAATACTTCCCTGACCAGACTTAATATTAAATAATATTTTATTCACACTTGTTCTCGCATGAATGTTAGTGTAAAAGAAGTAAGGACGATGCCTGAGTTTATAAAGAAACTTCCTTGCGATAGACTATTCGAACAAAGGACATCCACATTTTCTATCAATAGTGTTTTCGGCATCTCCTGAGAAAAAATTTGTTTTAAATTTAAAAATTATAAAAAGTTTTTCATTTTTAATGTTTTATTTGAACAGTTTCCCAAAGATGCAAATCTTACAAAAGTATCCTGAAATTTCTCACCCAATCTTTAAATTTCTCACCCCAAAATATAAATCCCAAGAGATGAAAATCCTTAAAATTAATCTAGCAATTTCTTATATAAAATATAAATGTCAGAATCCTAAGTAAGCTGCTCACACATCAGAATATTGATGACCATGAATACAAGTTATTCCATACTATTCCGAGATATTTAAGACTGCTTTATAAAACGTTCCAGAGCGACGTGAAACTGTTTCTGAGAGAATCTTCCATCCTTCATGCAGGAGAATTATCCAATTTTCGAGGTTGTCGCTCTTTGCGAAGCCGTTTCGATGATTCGCATGAAAAACCCTGTTATTTTTATAATCATTATCTTTATCCAAGGGATCATACCCCGCAGTTTTTTCAGTCTTGAATTGGGAGTCTCTGTGGAGACCCACAATAGTAGCATGTTAAAACAAATTCCCCTCGAACACTCATCCTCACTTTGGTAGTCAACTAAATAAATAACATAAAATTATATGAATTCGGCCAGAGAAGCGAGGGCCGTTCCAAACTGTATTGGCTTGAAACGGTGACGCTACCGAAATTGGCAGCGCCACTCCAAGTTGAGGTTACCAGCGATAGTGATAAGAATGCGTCAATCATTTCAATAAAGAGCCGACGGGTCGGGCTGTAGCCAGAGCGAAGCGAGCGGCGCAATAAAGACGAGGGGGCACGCCAGTCCCCGCACCTGGGCTGAGAATGACAGTGAAAACGTGAAGCAGCCGCCTGCGCTGAACGCACAAGAACGCAAAAAGACCAAACACAAAAGCGCAAACTATGGGGGGTGGGGGGGGGCCCTACACACGCATACAGATAAGCACAGACTCAAACACACGTACGCCCATTACGAGCACACACACACACAGCCGTAGGAGAACCACATAAACAGCAAGCGCGTGGAAAGTTACTGCGTAGGTGGCAGGAAGCTAAACAGTCGGGCTCCTTTTAAGTGCACAAAATGAAAGCGTAATAATATTTTCGAATTTAAAGGATGCGAGTGAAGCGGCCCAGACACTAAATGCTACATTTGCAGCGTTCGGTGCGCTGCTGGGCACAAAATTCGCCACAAACCGAAGGAGCACGGTTGGTTGGCAATAAGACTGAGATGGCGAAAACACGAATGGCGTAGTTTGAAAAATTACTTACAACTCAAGGAAGATCTGAGTGTGGCGTGTATGCAAAGCAAAATAAACAAAGACACAAACGCTTTAAGCAAAACACGTAAAGAGCAAAAAACCGAAGCCAACGCCGGTGTGGGGGGCGACACCCGCATGAGGTACAATTTATCAGGCTTTGGGTACTAAATTGAACGATTCAGAAGCTGTGCTTGAGTCTTGGCTTAAATCTTTCAGATAAAAACTATATTTGTATGGAATTAAACAGGATCAATGTAGAGTGTGATGAGGAGTTTCGAAATCATATCATCATGATCAGAAAATCCATATCCCACTTTTCCAGAGCACATTTATTGCGAACAAAATAATACGAAACGATCATTTTGTAAAATCAAACGAAGCTCCAATAACAGTGCACCCCAAAAGTAGGCAATATAAAGTTGTCATATCACGTATTCTGAATAGTTTTCAAAATCATTGCATACTTTTATGGTGCATTTTTATTACAAGCAAGACTAATCGAAATTTTGTTTCGATTTTTCAGGATAATGACATTAACGTATTTAGACTATTTTAAGACTTATAAAGACTGTGAGGCAAAAACTTAAATTTCGTGGATTTCATTCTGTGAAACGAAATTTTAAATCGTGTCGAGTGCACAGGATGCAGTTACAATCCAAAATTATTGTGGAAGGGGCACAATATCAAATGCATCTACTATGGTCTCACAAATGAATGCCTTTATATTGCAAGTCCGAAACGCACGCTTACGCTTTGTGGAGCCCTAAAATCGATGTGATACACTAAAAATTTTCGTTTAATAATAAGAAAAACTTTACCAAATCCCTACCGACTTTCAAGGCGTAGAAAAATGTATCAACATGACACAAACGTTATTTTCCTTTAAGTGTAAGTTGGTATAGTTTCAAAGAGATCGATCTTCGCAGCTTGTGAGATTAATATGAGTCACTCCAGACTATCAGAGACTTTAAAGAATATTGGAGGTCGGAATTTGTATGTCAGGTTGTTGTTCACTACTCTTATTTACATACTATAAATATCACTATCAATGCTCTACTATGAGTTTACTTACATTGCTTCGGTTGTACTGGCGTAGCGAATCAAACAGCACAGTTGTATAGTTGTTATTGTTGTTATTAGCGTTGATATAGTAGAAATGTTCCGATTGCCTTTGCAAAGCTTGTTGCGAGTAGAGCTGTTAATATTGTAAAAGTATTTGAATGTGTTTTGCTAAAAGAGATTTCGTACACAAAGTCAAATTACACACACACGCGCGCGATTTGCTGATTGCACACAAAAATAATTGACAACATGGCTTAATGTGAGAGCGAGACTTGTTTCATATAAAATTTTTGTTTGAGCGCAACTTTAGTTTCGCAGGATAATCGGCGTACAATCAACCGTGTTAACCGTGAACGAGCCAAGTGAATGAGTGAGTGAGGCCGTACGTGTGTGAGCTGCTGCTGCTCGAGCGACTGTGAGGACGACGGCGTTGTGGATGTTTGGAATGCTTACGACTTGCGTTACGTTACGAAGAGAGTGCGACAAACCCGAAAACATTCATAAGCAACACAAGTGCAACAACAAGAAGCAACGACGGCCAGCGACCAAACATGTACCCCCAAAAAGCGAGGCAGCGCACTAAGCCAAACGCAACACTACGCAACGCAACGCGATTTTATGTAACAACAGCAACAGTGAGCAAGGAAAAATGTTTGCCACAAAAAATTTTTCAATTTATGTTTGAATATGTTCATAAACTATTGTGACGCTTCTAAGCAGCTGGGAAAGGCCACCAGCGAACAAATTTCAAATATAATCTGCACAAGAATTTTTTGAGTGTACATTCGCACAGTTTCGCCTGCTCACGACAAAGTGTTTTTTTCTTGTTTCGTTTGTTGTCTCACAAAGTAATAAATTTTTTTGAACTGTTTTAGACTTGCTTAGTTAGTAATTTAGGTAACAACTCTAATAGGCAAAAAACATATTTTTATTCTTTGTTTTGCACAATAAAAGCCAAAACCAGCAACAAAATTCACTTTATTTACTCATTTGTTTAGGTTTAAATTAGTACCAACCAACTCCGAGTTGAATGTGTCTAGCTCAACTGTCTCAGACTGACTGCTAACGGTATGTACCGTTAGCAAGCCAACACACACTTGCTGTGCCAGCACGCTCGCTCACTCACACAAACCCTTGTATGGAGGTGAATGTGTGTGTGAGCCCTTGCCTGTATGCGAGCGAGAGAACAGGCAGGGAATTCCTGTGAACGTGCACAACAGTATAACAACTTCGCTCTCCGTATCCCGCCCTCCCCCTCTGTGATAAGAGCTTGTCTCCATGGCAGTAGTGGTGAGTGCGGTGGTGATTGCCGAGGTAGTGGTGGAATACTCGTACGTTTTTTAGGGCGCTTTTTTAAGTGCTGTAGTTGTAGTTTAATAAAAAACACGTCCAAATGAACAATCATTTGTTTGACTGAGAGAAACTGTGTGATAAACACTACCTCTCTCTCTCTCTGTCCCTCGCTCTGTTGTTGTACCTCACTCTAGCGCACACTCTGCCATATACACCTAAACACACCCGAGAAAGCAGGCATTGAGGCATGCAGGCATCCAGAAAGTATGCTACACAAAACATGCTGCTTCCTTTGTTGTTTGAAATATTTTCCGCTGTAACGGTATTTCTCTGATTCCATGCCACACATTATTATCGCTGGCTGCAGCAACACACACTCCACAAGCACAAAAAGCGGAAACTTTCCTTGTATTTCCTAGGAATTTATTTATAAGTTCCTCAGTCGTTCTTTCTCGGAATGTGGCATAACAGCTGAGTCACATAATAAAGAGCATCAGCTGACTTTTCGTCCACATCGGCACCACTTGGGTATCCTTACCTTTAAACTTAACAAGGACAGAAAGCTGAAAGTGTCCTTTTACTTCCATAACAATTAGAGGAAACGACTGGTACAAAATATGGGCGCCTGGTCAGATGTCGCTGATAATATGTGGCCCAACTTATATCTTACAATATATGGAGATCGATACTCAAATACAATGTCAATTATAATACTCTTTCATCTATTTCATCTACAAAATATCGGCAGAGTCACACAATTAGGTGCACCATCATGCAATGAGTCCATATTCTGTACCATTCGATTAATGCAATTTAAAGTAAACAATAAGAACATAAATTTATTGTTCCTTCAACTTCCTTGGCATACGAATTGTTGAGAAAAGTTTGTAATTGGTATTTTGGATGTAACGATATCACAAATTCCCCCATTAATGAGGGGTACATACCCCAAACTAAACATGGTGCACTTGAGGGGTCCCTTAGGCACTTATTATTATCGTTATATTACACCAAAACTAATTACTTTTGCAGTGGTTTGAGCTCTATGGCAATATGACCTTCCAAATAAGGAAGAGGCGGAAAATAGCACTGAGAGCACATGGTGTGTGCAGTATTCGTACCCGAGACCCGCGACAGTTAGACTATCATGCTTCTAATATCACTAAAATACGATTCGATAGTTCGATTATTGGAACTCTACTCTCCAAATGCATGATGAAATTTTTTTCATAGTCGCTTCAAGGATATTTTGTGCAAATCCTAAGAAATTGGAACTTGAAAAATATATGATTCCCGATTCTACGATTTTTATTTGTATACAATTTCGAAGTACTTCTTCCAAAATGAATAATCAACGTAAAAGGAGTATAGTCACAAATCAAGTCATATATAGAGAAAAGGCGATTGTGTCTGATAGAGTTGGTTGCGCTTCTTGTGACTGATTGCTCCTTCTTGCGGGGGCTATTTTTTGGCTGTCTGAATGAGAAACTGAACCAAAATGCAGTTATTGAATGAAAGATCGTAAAAGCAACACTCATGACTTGCGGGTCCGCAATTGTCATGTTTTCAAACCAGACAAATAAACTACAAAAGTGACCCTGGTGCATTCTACATAAAAAATAAAACACATTCGATTCCCATTAATCTGAACACATTGGTCTGAAGGATATTATGCAGATAACCCAAATATACAAAGCCAAAGAATGAGTGCACAACCAAAGAATGAGTTCACTAGATACAAAACGTTAGACGGGTATGCATCATACTGTCACGAAAATTAGTTTAGTGCTAATAGTTCGTTCACTGGATTGCGTTAAGCAATACGAAAACATTTGTTTTATAATTCTATATAAAAGTGGTTTATTTTACAGCGATTCCCTTTAGAAAGAGTTGACAAAGTTAGCATCAGAAAAGTTTCACTTTTCCCTCTAACTTAATCTTATTGCTACTCGAATCACAACTGAACTAAATTATCCTTGTATATCGCCATTTTATAACTGATATCTGCTTTCGAAAATGTTAGGGGAAATAAGACGGCATCGTTAATGAATCATTATCTATGCATAATTGTTGAAGAGAAAGAGACAGTATCACTGATGACTTATAGCATTTGTCACACGAAGCCAATACCAGCAGCTCAATTTAATGATATATTTTAATTTTAAGGTAAAGTTTCTGATATGAAATCCATATTTATTCATATATCAGAAATATTGAAATAGCCATTTCGTCACAATCTGTGTGGGGCTTCAACTGAAGATTCCAATTTAAATTTTAAATAAAATTCATTGGTTTTCGAGTCGAAAGCCTCTGTAGCTAGTACTCATTCCCCCCAACACCTTGCACTCATAATTAATTATGGTGTAAGGAATAATATAATAATAATAATATTTCCATACAGAGAAGTCATTGGCATGAAATATGAAAAGTAAACGCATGCCCAACTTGTCCCCTTTTACTCAAATTTGCTGACATTTTTATGCATAATTCTTAATTAACACATCGATTCCCTTCATCTGCCTCTAGATTCTTTCATAAACTTCTCCTTCCCATAACTCCAAGGTACAGCATGAGAGACTTAAAATTCATATTAAAAGGATCCATTAATTCTAAATAGAGTGATGTGAAGCGAACAAGATTTCAAAGCCCCTAATGGACCGAGAAGTTTAGAGAAACTAACTCACTCTGCTTCCAATACGCCTTACAATTACGATATTTAAGCCTCTGTAATTAACTATGGAAATTGTGGAAGGCCTAAGTAATGTAATGTAAGGCTTACTAACTACATAATATAAGAAACTACTGTATATAAGAAACGATATAAACTCCATATCAGTCCTTGTATAGGTGTTTTGTTGTTTCACACCTCATTACTCCAGTTTACAACTCCAGAGTGGATCGAAAGCCAAAATGGGGTAACAGTTTTTATCAGTTCAACCACCGAAAGCCTCCTCCCTCTTGTACCAAATAGCAACAAATAACCAGACCACTCTGAAGAGAGCGCATTAAAGAGAGCACCGGTGCGGAGAAGAGCACTTCATCAACCAACGACAACGACAACAATAATGACAACAAACACAAAGCATTGCAGCTTGTGTGGGCGGCAGTCAACAATGGACGCTCCATCCGAAGCAAGCGAGCGGGTGAACTTGACATACCATGCCCGCAAATTCGAAACAGACGGCAAGCAACACTCTAAACGGGGCTCAGGCAGCCCAAACTTCGTCGCTCTATTATTGTGTGTCTTTTTGTTGTTTTGTTGTTGGTTTTGTATTTGGATTTGCATTTGCATTTGTGTATATGCGGGGAGAGCGTTTGCGAGGCACTCGAACTGCGTTTTGAAGAATGCTTCGGCTCGAGCTCGGCGGGGTCCTGATGGAGCGAGATGTCCTGCTTGTCAATACGTTGTCAGTTGTGTTGCTTGTTGTGTTGTGATTTTCCGTATTCAAGCGAAGACATGTTGTGTGAATATACATATGCCTGAGTGTGTGTGTGTGTGTGTGTGTGTGTGCTGTGAGTTGGCGAGTGTGTGTGTTTGTGGCCGTTCTCTCTGCCTCTGTGTGTGGGGGAGTTTGAAGGCGCTCAGTATTGCCATGACGATTCTTATTGTTTTGAGTAGAACCAACGGAATGCCAATTTGTGTGCACACTCACACCTACTCCTACCTACAAACATACATACACACACACACACTCACACACCAGTAACAGCCCGTGCGGATATTGTATAATTCTGCTCAATCAGTGTTCGGTAATTATTTATTAATTACGCATAATTGTATTCTTCCTTTGGCGTTTCTGTGCTGTCCAGAGCCTCGTTGAGTTCCTTTCAAGCATTTTTAATGTCACTGGGGAGCATGAGTTTGTGGTTGGGCCGTCCCAGGGAACCCCGGGGGGTGGCGCCGATACACCCCTGCGTTAAATAGTGGAATTGAATGTATTTACTGTAGAGTGCCGTTCTGTGCTGTGGCCCACTGAAGGTCTATTTACATGCATTCGAGTTTGTATTTCTGTTTGTTTTTGCGTATTTTTTTCAAAATTGAAACAGCTGTTTCGCATGATATTTTCCATTGTTTCTATTCTTTATATTCTTCAATATACTTTTCCGTGCTTCTTTTATGGCGTTGTATTTGGCTTTGAAGCTTACGTAATTGCTTGGGTTCGTTTGCTGCGAACACTGGAGTGTAACCAGTATTGCTTGGAATTAATTCCGTCGACGATGCGGGTACGTAGCCCAACGTCCTTTGATTGACAGCTTTCGCAAACAAACTGTGGCAGGGGCATTTAGAATAGAGTGCAATTGATATGTTTACACAGCGACGTTGCTAGTATTGTTGTTTATATATTTAGACGTACTACAGTCTACAAGGGAGTTCAGGTATACAGCAATTTCTGACGCTGTGTGTATCGTCTGTATAAAGAATCAATAATGGTCGTAATATGTGAATTGGGCGTATAAGCGATATCATATGAGGAAGCACTCTAAACTAACACACTCATTAAGAGGTCTTTCCTTTGCTTTAAGAGGTAATTAAATGACGTCAGTGAAGTTGTTAAATTCTCTTAATATCATTAAGACACTTACTTTACCTCCTAGTCAATACAGTTAGTAAATTCCCTGGATTTTAATCTCACTCTTGCAGTCGGGGAAAAAATGAGTCACTGATATAATTGAAGTCACTGGAAGGGCCTAGAAATCAGTTACGAAATTGAAGTTTGTGAAGTCCCTTAAAATCACTGAAGTCCCTACAAGTGCTTGAAGTAATTGAAGACATTTGAAGTCACTAAATTGAAAAAAGACTACTGAAGTCACTTCAAATCAGTCACAGAAGTCAGTTGAAATCATTGAAGTCACTGGCAGCCGCTAAAAGTCAGTTTGGGAATTAAAGCTACCATTGAATCACCAAATAGTTAGTTGAGTAATTGAAATCGCGTTAAGTTGCTTAAAATTACCAAATTCTCCAGAAGACACGAAGTAATTGAAATCGCGTGAAGTGGTTGAATTCTCAAGCCTCAGAAGTTCCTTGAAGGCACTTGAAGATATTTGAAATCTCTTTAAGTCACTGAAGTCACTTGAGGGCACTTGAAGATACTTGAAATCTCTTGAAGTCACTGAAATCACATGAAGTCATTTGAAGTCACTGTAGTCCCTAAAAGTCATTTAAGTCATTTAATTCATTTGAACTCAATTTAAGTTGCTTCGATTCAATGAAATGAATTGAAATCTCCAAAGTTATTTGAAATACTTGTTGCATCCTTAAGTAATATCGAGTCTTGAACCATTCAATTATTTTTCAAGGAAACAATTTTAAAGTCCATCTTTTTACTAGAAAGTTTTCTGCAAGTAATTTAAAACCATTCAAAATATTGCACAATATTTTCTATAAAAACTGCTCCCACTTTTTATAAGCTTTTTGCTTATTCCAAGGACCGAAAGGGTTGTTTGGCTCAAAGTTTATATGAAGTGGAGCTTCAAATCTCATATAAGCTAACTCAAATTTCCAGGAAATCGGACCAACACCACTTCGCACTTTCAATATCCTAAGCATTATATATATATATATATATATATATATATATATATATATATATATATATATATATATATATATATATATATATATATATATATATATTTTTTTTTTTTTTTCTATAAAAGAGTGTAAAATTAATGAAAAACAAAATTCTTTTGGTAACAAAAATGTGTGTACTGTGTTTGTAACGGTCGATGCGATCGGCTGTAAATATTTTTTAATTATTGCTATTAATTTATTGTTTGTTTAATTATTACGTAAATTAGTTTCGCGAAATGTTCTGTCACTAAAGTAACTCAAAAGCGTTTGTTTCATAAGTTAGCGTTAAATAGAGGAGTTCAAATTCACAGAAATTGATAGCAAACATTATTAACTAGTTTGCAACATTTTGACAAGCTTTTGTTTATATTGTTCGTATTATACTCTTCGTTTCTGCTTCCAAGTCACAATTGCACTGCGCTGTTTATTTATTTCGGTTGCCTTTCGAAGTCATTCCACATCTCCACATTTCCAGACTTGGTCTCTTAGTGATAGCATCATATATGACTCGTTGTTTATGACCTTGTACTTTGCTTTAATAACCTACCGCAGATGAACTATCATTGATAACTTATCACTAATGCTTTTAAAATTTAGTAGTGTTTAGTTATGAATATCTAAAAGACAATACTTCGACTTGGTGACAAAATTTTCAACTTATAAATTTTAATATTTAGGTTGGTTTTTCCGTTCTACATCCACAGTTTAGTTCAAGTATTTTACTCAACCTCTTTTTGGGGTATACTCAACATTTCCGAAATGGTGGAAACTGGGAGATTCTATTCGTATATAAACCGTTTGTATGCATGCAGAATCATTGAGAATCTGTGAAAATTTTGTTTAAGTGACGAATAACTGACTTAAGAGATTTATCTATGTATTTTTCCATGATATATTATATTGTTATATCAGCGACTCCAAAGCGTCTCACTCAGTGTTGCTGTATAAACCTCAGATCACTCAGAGACTTAAAACTTATGTCTTTAACGTCCTGAACTATTTTCTTATTATTTACAAACAGCACCAAAGACAAGAAGGAGTTGTTGAAATTCGAACGCAGTTCCCATTCCTTCCCCGGTTGTGTTTTATTCACCCAGCACAAAACACTCTTCTCACTTCGTTGGTCCAAACAAATCAAAATGTGTGTCCCCCCTTCAACGCCTTCCTGTATAAAAACTTACAAAGTGCGAATAACCCTGCCAGATCATTACTTGTGGGTGAACTATAAAATGTATCCTTTTTGCTACCAGTTTTTGGTTTGACGGTGCTCGATTCCTCAGCAAACAAGATGGTCAGCTCCTGCACTTAATCCCTTCTAATGGCACTGATAAAAACCCGTATGTGGGCACAAATCCTACGAATCGTGGCCTCTTTTCCAATTCATTGCCTGACGTTTCTTGCGCTTCATCCTCAAAATGTAAACAGGCAATTCATGGAAACTTATTCAAGTTTTTAAGGATACTTCAAACAATATCCCGAATTGCATTCTTCCAGGATTGCAAGGTTTTCCCTCCACCACGCCTGAAAGTAAAAATGAGACTTAAAGGCGACAAATTACAAACTAAAAAGGAAATGTGAGGGAAAAATACAAATCACTTTAATTGAAGATTACTTTTATAGGCACCTATCGAGCAGTCTTCGTGGGCGGTTGGGAGACTGAACAGAGAGGGAGGTAGAATATTATTATTGATTTTCAATGAACATTTTCAAATAAAAAGTTTTCATTACGCATTCACTGCAATTTAATTTCTGTTGTGTTCCAGTTCAAAATGCAGTCATTTTTAATATCGATTTTATGTGAAACCACGACGAGGAAGCGGAACAGTTTGGTTGGTTGGTTGCTTGGTGCATTAAAGCCATTAAAACAAATGACAAAGGATACGAAAATAAAATATACGAGTATGTCCACGTTTGACGAAAAAAGGAACAAATTACCCAGTTGAAAATGGGTTAGCAACGGAACGTCACACACATTTCTGACCCTTGTAAATGGTATTAAATTGAGAGATGAGAATACAATGTGTTCGATGGAAGAAAACTAAATGAAAGCAGAAATCGAAGGAACCAAAATAGGGTTCAATGACGGCTGTAAAAAAGAACTTGATATATTTTAAAATTAAAGCACGAGACATGCTGCGAAAATCGAAGAAAATCCTTGTCCAGAATGAAAAAATTTAAGTAGGCACATATTTATAAAAGATCACATTAGAGTGTTGGGGAATAAAATAAGAAACAAAAGATCAACAGAATTAACAGACGAAGAAACAGTTTACCTGAGAAGCATTGGAAACATTTCGAATATACTCGTAACTACATGAAAGGGAGGAGACAGTGGAACTCTTTAAAGGTAATTGGATTTAGTCTCGACAAGTTTTTGGAGAAGCATTCCTATACGTGGAAGAACTTAGTTAGTTAAGTGTTAAGTAACTCCTGGTGTTCATTGAGTTCAGTGGAAGATTACATACAAAGATCGGAAACTAATATGGAAGTAACTCCTGGTCTTCATTGAATTCAGTGGGAGATTTGACACAAACATAGGAAACTAATATGGAAGTAACTCCTGGTCTTCATTGAATTCAGTGGGAGATTTGACACAAACATAGGAAACTAATATGGAAGTAACTCCTGG
Source organism: Clusia tigrina (assembly GCA_920105625.2). Lineage (NCBI taxonomy): Eukaryota > Metazoa > Arthropoda > Insecta > Diptera > Clusiidae > Clusia > Clusia tigrina. Next base: position 30,114,185 of record OV050031.1, on the reverse strand, counting down.
TCTTCATTGAGTTCAGTGGAAGATTAGACACAAACATCGGAAACTAATATGGAAGTAACTCCTGGTCTTCATTAAGTTCAGTGGGAGATTTTACACAAACATAGGAAACGAATAAGGAAAATGAGGCTGATAAAAAAGTGGACACTTTATAAAGAAAGAAAGAAGAGCTGTACAAAGAACAAGGACGAGAATGATGGTAGAGTAGAAAATATAAGAGAAGACTGGGAAGTCTTGAGAAAGTAACGATAATGATGAGGATAAATAAGAGAATAAAAAATAAGAATAAACCAGAAGTGAGTAACAGTTTTTCTACAACTTTAAAGCTGAAAAATCATATCAAAAGAACGAAAATTGGTGTGGATGACAGAATGACCAGAATTTTGAGAACAACTGAAGGTATACAAAATGCAACTTGGTAAAAAATGTGTGAAAACAAAAATCTTCAAACCTCCAGCATTGTTTCTACTGATTCGAAAGTCCTGTCAGGATGAGGATATTCAAGAATAGAAAGAAAAATAATGTCGGTAAAATTATCTAAGCACACTGTTAAGACATTACACATAAAGGCTGAGCCAAGTGAAATTAATGACTGAGGAAGAGAGAGAGAGAGAGAGAGAGAGAGAGACAGTGACAGTGACAGTGGCAGTGACAGTGACTGTGGCAGTGACAGTGACTGTGGCAGTGACAGTGACTGTGGCAGTGACAGTGACTGTGGCAGTGACAGTGAGAGACAAAGAGATAGTTAAAGTTAGAGAGAAAGAGCGAGAGGGGAAGAGAAAGACATCCATAAAGAGAGAAAGATAATTAGTTCAACGCTGAGCAGGTCTGAATGATAGTGGTGAATTATTGTGATAACGATAAAGAGGAATCAACTGTCAGTTGTAAATTTATCGGCATATATGACACCCGTACTTTCGGTTGTAACTAATTGGTTCCCATTCCAAGCGTCAGGAGATCAAGTTGAAAGTTTCCGTGACGTTTTTGTTCAACTTAATATGCAAAGCTCGAACTAATGACTGCAAATTGTGCTGCATGTGGAAATTGGAGCGTGTCTAATTGCCAATTTTTTCGCCTATATAGCGATATCGTTGACAGACGTCATCAACAGATTTATACGAGTTTCAAGACAGGCGATGAAGATTGAGAGCGAATTTTGAATCGCATAAATCAAGGTCAAGATTGTGATTCAGGCAGTAATCCTTATGGAAGCCATTTCCAACCAGGAACCGGAAGGCGGGTGAACACACGCCCAAACGTACTCCCATACACACATCCTCATGCTCACCTACGTACACAGAGATAAACTGGATATTAAATGAAAGGGAAAACAAGCAGTGAAGTGTGATAAAAGCGAATCGATAATAATTGTGCGCGTAATATGAGTGCGCAATAATAATATCAAAACACAACAACAACGGCAGCTGCTGCAACCGCAGGAGCACACAACAGGAAAGCAGACAACTGTGTCAGGAATAATGTTGTACAAATACACACGTTGAACCCCACCCTCTAACACACACACACACACCCACGCACACTCAGCCCACATATGGAGCAAATCAATGACAATGCCTGCGAAATTATCAACACCTGGAAACGTTAATAAGCGCAAAATTTAAATACATTTTTATTTTGTTTTTGTTTTGTTTTGACGTTTATTTTAATGACATTCGTTCGCGGAGGCATGTACCTGTGCCGGAGCGTGTGTGTGCTAACGATGGAAATGCCAATTCTCAACAAAGGAGTAAAATTGCCAGCACTAAAAGATAAAAATGTAAATATGTAAAAACGAAATAAAATTTAAATGTTAAAATGTAAGCACGTTTTAGAAATAAACAACAAAAACTCAGCGATAAACATAAACAAACAAACACACACGCACATAAACCAAAATGGGAATAAGTAAGTGGTGGAAACAGGCGAAGGAAGAAGCAATGAACTGGCGCAGCGACACAAAAACAATGATTGCGACACAACTGAATGGTTGGGCCTCCAACTGGATCTCTTCATATACGCACAAACTAGGTATGCTGCCTCGCCAGGCAGTTGCACCATACGCTAACCCGAATACCGAATACCAGTCAATAAAATTGTGTTTTATATCGCTAGCTTTGCCGCATTTTATTGACTTGAATACTTTTTGTTGTATAAATAAAAAGAAACGAGTTTTTTTGCACTTGAATATTTTATTTTAATTTTTATTCAAATCGTAATCGGGGAAATCAATCGGAAGAAGACTCCTTAGCACAATTTCATATGGAATTGTATTGTGTTTTTAGAGTTCTTTAAAGTCTAGTTCTAATTTCCGTTGACCGGAGACTTTACAACCGAATTCGAATGCATCTCCTTGGTCGCCCAGCTGATGTTCCTACTGCTGTGTTACCACTGCTGCTCTCAATTCACCAGTGAACTAATGTCATTCAACATCGGCAGTTTAGAGTCGAACATCTCTTGCCAGAATGGTCTCGAAAGACTATGAAGGTATTCTAATCAAGGCAGTATCATCTAAAGAGAGAGAGAGAGAGAGAGATAGAGAGAGATCCATTGACTTGTATAATTAGAGATCACGAGATAGCAGCAACAGTTCAGATCGAATGTTATGGAAGGAATTTGTACGTTTTTCATGTTGAGTCGTAAACTCAGATCTGGATTTTTGAAAAATATATCAAAAATCTAGTCACTACCTCTGTTAACTGTGGACATCAGAATACTACAGTACAGAACAGATTGTAATTCACGTTAGCACCAAAGCTATAATCATCAACAGATGGATAAGCAAAGTGGGCCAGTCATGCAGCACTTTTTCTTAATAACCCTACGGAGGAGTATGATGGGCACATAAAGAATCTCGGTGTATAATTCAGTGGTCATTTCACCATAAATTTTAAGAGAGTTTCCACATTCAATGATGCACTACGTGATCTAAGCCAGACCCACGGACTGGTCATTCATTCATATGTAGTTTAGAATAGCATATACTGGTCATTCATCATCCTCTACAGTTGAGAAATACTTTCAAATTCCAGTGATAAATCGTTCATATTAGGTGCTGATAATGGTTCCACAGCACTCATCTACAATATTGACAGAATGTCCAAATATTTGTCTGCGCTGGAAAGCACCAAAATACTGGCCAATCGGAATATACTAAACCTGCCTCAAATAATCAGACATTTTATATCTATGATATATAAAATTTACCAAAACAGATAAATTTAAAATACGAGTATATATAATTTTTGTTCCGTTTCTTTGTGATGCTAGCTAAGCCATTTAATTTGTTTGTCTATCTCTCTCTCTCTATCTCTATCTATCTCTCTTTATCTCCCTCTATCTCACTCTATCTATCTATTTTTCTCTATCTATCTCTCTTTATCTCTCTTTATCTCTCTATATCTCTTTCTCTATCTCCCTCTCTGTCCCTCTCGGTATAATCACTTATTTTATCTCAAACATAGCAAAGCTAACTCTAAAGTGTCCTTTGATAGCACGGTTGAAACCGTATTACATATATTAGGTATTATTATTAGAAAACCACTCTACTGATGTCGGTATTTCAAGGTCGAGATTTGTGGCAAAACTTTAAACAATTGTAAATTTATATATATTTGTTTATATTTGATGATCACTCTCAGAAAGATTTAATTTCTTCAAATATCCGCTGAGATTTCACATGCCTCCATAAAATCACCCCAACTGTATAAACCTAATAATGAAAATTAGTTCCATCACTGGATAGTGTATCTTCCTTTAATAGTTGACCAATATAAAAATTCTTAGAAAGGCACAGTATCACTATCAACTTATCACTTTACCATTAAGGAGAACGAGATAACAACTTGAAAGCGTTTCGTGTGCTTTAGACATGAACTGAATGTAATATTTATAATTCGAATCTAACGTTTATTTATGTTTAATGAATTTATAAATACATATATAAGTGTAGTCGTATGATGCAATCACCAGTAAAATGTCGTTTATTTACTTATTTAAGATGCTAACATCCTTTTTATTACGTCCTTTTTTATGTCACTAAACTGGAGTTCCGTTGTATTACACAGCTCCCTTGCATGCAAGTAATACCTTCGATTACTTGTATCAAGTATTCTATAATATTTGAAACGTTTTGGACATATTTTAACAAGCTGTTATAAGGTGACTGGAATCATCCCTCTGTTGCTGAAGTGATAAATTTTTAATAGTTTAATAGTAGTGGTTAGATAGTTTAATAGTAGTGGTTAGAAATAATGAATACTTCATCCTTCAATATCCGTGGATTTGCTTTACCATTCTGTGTCAATATGTAAGTGTTAACCAGAATATTATCGGGCTCTGAAGCATCTGTCAAGGTGTTCCATTGCACATATCCTCACCTCCACACAGATATACATACCTCTTGCAAATATGTTCTGATATAGTCTCACGACTACCAAGTACCAAGTTCTATTACTGCTATCTATATATAAATATATATATAATATATATATATATATATATATATATATATATATATATATATATATATATATATATATATATATATATATATATATATATGTCTTTGAGTTAATTCTAGTCAGTAATCCTCGGAGTGACTAAAAGTTTCGTGGTACTAAATAAGCACCTGAAAAGCCCACGGATTTGTCCAGCCTTCATTTCTCACATTAGCAAAACTAATTTCATTGTCTGAGGAAATTTTCAAATCCTTACGCGTATATAGCGTATCCTTAATTCTTCCCGCATGGATTTATCGGAATAAAGACGTTTTACATACAAAGTCCAATGACTTGTAAACTTACAGATATAAAATTGAAATATATCGTTGCGTACCTTAGTAGTATCGATACTTCGATCGCTGGATTCTTTCAAAATAAAAGTAGATTAAATTACCAGCAAACCGCTTAGTCAAGGAAATTTTTTACCATTGTGCTAACAATATTTTAACAGATTTCAGTTTAAACCTAAAACTTTGTTATCTCTTCTGCTTCCAGATCACAACTGCACACACGTGTCACGCTGTCTCAAAATTTCAGCTGCTTTCGAAACTTCAGAACATTGCAGAACCAAGCCCATCGCACCAATGCTTCAACGTTGGCATATTCCGTCCAGCGGGCTTTGCAGGAGTTGCGATGATGAAGAAGATATCGAATCGATTCATCACTTTTTATGTCAATGTCCAAGACTACAGTTGAAACGACTTCAATGTTTGGGGTCGCGCTTCTTCACAAGCTTGACAGAGATAACGAAGGTGGAACTATCGGATCTCCTCACCTTCATCTGGAAAACCAAATGGTTTAATAGGGATGGTACTTACAGTGTATACGGAAATCGAAGGTAAGAATGAGTATGCCTCCTCTTGGCATTTTTGAAGGCAGTCACAATGGACATTGATGCCTCCGAGTGGAAGTGCGGATACCGTATCCCGAAATGCCATCACAACCTAACCGTTAGGTCCATTAAATATGCCATAATTACGGACTCATTCCTTAAGATTCGCTGTTTTGTAACTTATTCCCATTTCCTGTCATTATTCTTCTCTTCTCTCTCAAGTCATTTTAAGGTATCCTTGTTTAGTTATGAGTGACGAACATACCATTGGATCTATTTGTCAAGGATTGTGTATTGAACATATTGCGACAAAACTTCGTTTCTACATTCATGAAATAAAATTGACTTATCGTTCCTTTTCCAAGTCCGTCAATGCCGCATCTTTCCCGCTGCGCTCCAAGACACTAACTATGTTCTTCCTTTCTCTCTTACGACACTGATTCTATAAGACAGCGACTAAGTTTCGTCAATGGGGACATCTCTTCTTAATATATTGAAACATAATTGATTGCATTCTTTTAGGATTCCATTTGGATTTGAGAATGAATGCACCACCCAAGACACGATCTATTCGAAAAAAAGGTTACTCAAGAACCCTCTTGTAACTTCTTTTATTGTGTAGATAATATTCGAGAGATAAGATTCTCCTTCGATAAGTGTAGATAAGGTTCGAGAATGTTCCAGAAACTTCTTTTATTGTGTAGGGAATATTCAAGAATTTTCTACTTCAACCATTAGAGTAAATTGTCGAGAGGACAAATTCGTAATAATACGTAAGTGAATAATGCCGCTACGAAGTCCATAAACTAATGTAGCATGTTGGCAGTATCTCGAAAGAAGACACCACATATTAATACGAGTATATAGTGTAGTTGGATCTATTCAATTGTGATCTTTCTACTGTGGTGACTTTTGTTATACTAAACCTACCACCGAAAACACCTCGGGTGAATCCCCTAGTCCAGATTTTCGATTTTGCAGGGACGCCTTCTCCAACATCATAAAATGAAGTTCAAATTTATTGAAGGTCCCATTTCGTTACATTCGTAGATATCAAGAAATTATGTTAATTTTGATTTCAAGGAAAACTGTTTCTGTATTTCCGCAGGAAAAACCCCATTCAAAGTTTCGATGAATACAAAAGCGCTTCTGAAGAGTGAACTATGAGAGGGTGCATAGCTGAATAATCGAGTACTGAATACGAATGTTCGAACATCGCTGATGCGTGTGTGTATGTGAATATTGGTGACGGTTCAAACTTGGCCTGGGAGAGGGTGGCTATGCTCTCCAATATATACTTACATGTACATAGAATATAAAGACACATACATACCAAATGCAGCGCGCGCCACAAGGACAAGCAGCGAAGCGAGATTATGTGGGAGGATAAGCGGCTAAGCTGGCGTACACTGTTGTGAAGTGGGCAGATATGCGGCGCTCGAGTTTTGCTTCAGCGAGTGTGCAAGCGAAGGAACAATGTAAATATGTAAATGTGAGGTGAGTAACTAGGCGTAATCTGCAGGATAAACGAACACTTGAGCCGTTGTGCCGGGATTTCGAAAACGGTTTTCAACTTTTCCATGCATTCACGCAAGGCTTGAAATGAAAGCGAGACGAGTTTGCCGCACAGTCGCACAGGTCACACGGCGCTCCAAGCGAGGCGCTAATCGAGCATTTAGCAGGGCTATTAAATTAATTATGAATTACACTAATTCACAGGTAGCTGGCGGGCAAAGTTTTACATAATCGCATTTAATGAATTTATTTCCCCGTCGAGACTGCGGTCATTTGCCAGAATCTTCACAATTTCAGGTAATTTCAGCTACAAAAGTGAAGAAAACACCGAAAAGTGACAGCGGAATAATCGCACGCGCAACCCGTATCGAAAGACAACAACGCAACGAAACTACTAAAATAGAAATTAAACACGTTTCGAGAGTTTGAATTCTAGAACGCAACTGCGCTGAGCCAGGCCAGCCACACACTCGTCACCAGACACAAACGCGGAACGATGGCGGAACGGACGTCGACGGCGCACCAGAAGAACGACCGAAGAACACAGCACTGCTCAACACACTAACCAAGCAGCTCAGGAAAGCAGAAACGAAATTTAAACAAAATAAAAACAAAAATAAAACAATTTTAAATAATGAGACAAAAAGCAATGAAATAACAAGCAGCCAACTGGAATGGCAAAGCAAAAGCCCCAAGTCCAAAGAACTAAATTTCTTCTTCCAGCCATTGTGCTGAGCGGCAAACACACACACACCGAGTGGCCATGGTGGCTGGATCGCTTCATTCTACCAGTTTTAGCAGCCGGCAGTAAAGTGAGGCACTCAATTCGCCCATCTATGCTGCGTCGAGATGTGAGCCACATTCGAATTCAAATGCAAATTCATATCTCTTTGCCCGCCCCTCTCGTCCGGTCGTTAGACGTGCACTCCACTGCTCTGAACTGGATGCGTGCTCAAAGGCAAATCGAAGTCGCTGCCCTGCAGTGAAATGTCATGTGATTTGTAGTTGTCCCAAAAAGGTAATTTCGGGTAGATTGGAAATTTGAATGGTCTTGCAGAGTTCCGTTATACAGTTTAAATATTTATAAGGAACATTGAAAGTCCTTACCTAAAGTTTTTTTAAGGCCATTGTAGAATTTAATAAAGATTTGATTTGTAATATTGATTTCTTAACGACTATAGCTGTAAGGGTGTTGTAGAATTCAATGATATATGAATAAAATTTGGTTATCGCATCTCTCGTCTTGGTGTACCTCGCACGCACATGTAATGGTAAAGAGTATCTCAAAGTCGGTCTAACCCGATTCTAGCTTTCTTTTCTGGTTATTTTTAATTTGAATCTCAAATTTACAACTCCAAGCGCAGTAAAGAACTATTTTATAAGGCCTTCTAGGCTTCTTCAACTTACAAAGTAATAAATATTGTAATTTGGAGCTTTCTAAACAAGTGTCGGTGTTCCATCTTTACAAAGGTTCAATCTGTATAAAAATACAAAGAACTTCAGCAATTCTGCAAGTTACTCTATAAGGGGTTTGTTCCGAACAGTCAGTTTTCCATAATAAATTATAAAAAATACAGATCTACCAATTCTGAATTCTAAACACTCTGTTATGCAGTTTGAAGCTGTGTAACGTTTAAACTTCAACAGTACTGCTTTTGTACCTTTATTGACCAGAATATACTTTCAATTCCATACTGTGGCTTTATCCGACTAGATTGGCATTAGCTTGATTACGAGCACGGTAAAGACTAACACCGACAACGCTCTACCCAAGATGATATTTGTTCTTACCATAATAAATCGTTCTCAGATACGCAGGGTCCTATAAAAAGTCGAATCTCCAGACAACCCACTCTAGTTACACTCGTAGAAGTATTTACGTCTCAGTTACAACAAAACTGAAAGAGTTTTTAAACTGGTGAGCGAGTTGCTTCACCGAGAGCGGTGAAAAGAGACTATGAAAATTTATATTTAGTTCCATTACTGGATTTTGCCGACTAAAGCCAAACTCTACATTTAATTATTTAGATTTATTAGTAGCTTTAATTACTAAGTAATTACTGGGGATTCGTTGAAGAAATAATTGACTATACTTGCAATGAATTGAAAGCAGCAGTTTAACTCGTTTCACTTTGGACTCTCCTCAATATTATCGCTCCTGATTTGAATTCTCGACTGACTAAGAGTTATTTTCCCTTTTTATAGTCAGACCCTGCTTTCTAGAACATTATCAAATATTTTAGAGGTTTATTCACTATTCTAAACGAGACAGCAACTCAAGAACTCATGTCAGATATTCCACACTTAACTTCAATGCAGCGCTTATAATTTCAATGTGTAATTTATAGTGAAGAAAAGACTATTTCATGATATTTGTTTTATTTTTGTTGTTCTGCAAACCTCTTCTTTCTGTCCGAAAAAGTTTCTGCAAATCTTGTTTAAGGAATATGCCGAAAACAAAGAACGCCCGTCTGAAAGAAGAGGTGGAATAATCCAAATCGATACAAATCTTGTACTGAGTATGAGTGGAGGAAAAAGAAAAGTTAACATAAAATGTAGAAATCCCCTCCCCTGACAAAGTTCTGAATCAGACTTGATAAAAGTGCTGACATCTAGAAGAGCTTAAATCTTGCTATGGTTTCATCTCCAAATTATGATTAATAACAACAGATAATAAATAAATACCAATGAATATGTTTAAAAACAATCCACGTCGAGTTAAAATAATTTTGAGTTTTGGAGGTTGGGTAATTGAATATGGATACAAAATATTGGACACGGTATCTCAAAGACACAATTTTGCATCCTCAAATATATTGAAATTGTGCAAATGGTTGCGAAAGTGATTACAGAGTATTTTATACATATTGTGATCTGCAAAAATGCACCATTGAGTTGGAACCTACTCAGTTCACTACCAAATCCCTTATTAATTGCAAACGACTCTTTCATGGAGCTTCAACCATTCTGGTGCATTGCAATGGAGATCAAACAATGATACTACACGAAAATATACAGTTGGACAGATCTATAACAAAACCCGAATTTAAAGATATGCTGAAAAAATCAAAAACAAAGAAAGCTCCTGGATCAGTTAGAATTGCATTTGAACACATCAAGAATGCAAGTGAAAGTTTTTTAGATGAACTCGTTGGTGTTTATAATGTCATACTGGAAACTGGTAAAATGGATGAGACATTCGTAGCAAGTATCATATTTCCAATCTTCAAAAAAGGGGATCTCAACATGCCAAATAATAATCGAGGAATCTCTTTCATGAACTGCTTTAGGAAAAATACTAATGAGTGCATTAAATGAGATACAATATCAAAATGGGCAGGAGACTTCAAAATACTGAACGAGTTTCAAGCAGGCTTTAGACGACAATACTCAATGATCGATAGATATACAACCTTACGAGCATAGTGCAGCTTAAATGTGAGGAGAAGATGTTCATGACTTTTTCGTCGACTTCAGTGCGGCATTTGAGATAAAGTACCAATAAATCAACTAATTTATAAAATACACACAATGGATCTATCAACAAGGATTGTGAACTTGATACGAACGAGTATATACCAAAGAACAATATCCGCAGTAGGAACTGGTCAGGAACTATCCCCACTGCTATTTATATTATATCTAAACGATTTGCATGATTGTGTTGGAGGGAGTGTCCACGCTTGCAATACAAATGTCAGGTTACTGATGTATGCATATGACATAGTGTTCTTAGCTGATAAGCCAGAAACCTTACAGCACATGATATACCAGCTAGAAAACTACTGTCGAAAATGGAATATGGAGGTTAATCTCAGCAAATCTGATATTTTGGTGTTTCTCAAGGATTGCAGGCTATCGGCCAAAGAAACCTGGACTTTCAATAGGGAGCCAGTAAGAATTATTCAACAATACTGCTGTTTAGGTGTAACGCTAACGCCCAGAATGACATTTGGAAAACACATCAATGCACGAAATCGGCAGCAAAAAATTGCATTAATGCAACGCGTCAGAATCTATTAAGTAACAATAAAGTGTCACTAACAGCTAAATGGAAAATATTTCAAGCAGTGTGTCGATCTACACAAGCATACGCAGCGCAGGTTTGGGACATTACATGAGGAAGTCAACAAATTGCAAAGATATTTTTCAAATAGAGTGCTAAAACTCCCAGACTTGACACCAAATTATGCTCCAATGCTTGAAACTGGTGCGGAAGAAATCACGATGTACACCCTTGAGCTACACTTGCAATATATCTGCAAAGCGTTGTATTTATTTGAGGAGCAGAAACTTCCACAAAGGCTGTCTAAGAAAAAATTGCATGTGGGCGACAGAAGTAAACCTAGGCTCAATTTTAAATTTGAGTATGTATTTTTCTTCAAAGCTTGCTCTGAGGTGCTACCGTTAAACTGTAATAACCGGGGAACCACTAGTATCTCAACGTGTATGTGTGCAATATGGGAGAAGATGAAAACTTGCTTCATTTTATGGGAAGATGCCTAATACTAAAAGAATTAAGAGCTGTATATTTTAGAAATAAATCGTTAAATGCGACTTAAAGCAATGCCGATCTCTTGCAAATTGTAGATTAATTTCGTGAAAACTTCCTTGTAAATTTATAAATAGAGTATATTATTACTACTACCATGATACCTCGTTACAAGAAAGTATCAAAGTAGGACAAGAACAGTCCCTGACATTTAAAGTAAAGAAAAACAACGCGGCTTTCCCCGACGGAGCCACCGTCTCGGTAATACTTTACACTGTTGAGAACTACACGAAACATGTTTCTGTCACTCGGCCGACGTCTCGTTTCTACTTTACACTCACGAAATATGTTTCTGTCGACTCGGCCGCCGTCTCGGTACTACTTTACACTGTTGAGAACTACACGAAATATGTTTCTGTCGACTTGGCCGCCGTCTCGGTACTACTTTACACTGTTGAGAACTACACGAGACATGTTTCTGTCACTCGGCCGACGTCTCGTTTCTACTTTACACTCACGAAATATGTTTCTGTCGACTCGGCCGCCCTCTCGGTACTACTTTACACTGTTGAGAACTGTCGACTAGGCCCAAACCGACTCGCCTCTAGTAGTGGTGGAGGATTATTTGGGTAAAACAACCTCTTTGCCCATGACAATATTAATGACTTCTATTTAGATACTGCACTGAGAAAAATGGAAGGAAAAAAGTTTAGTAATTAGTAAAATTCATGTTATTTTCTCGAAGTGTGCATCGCACTTTTTAAGGCGTCCTGTCGACTGCAAATAGCTGCATGTGTGATTTCAGAGCTACAAATAAGGCTGTGTAGGTCGGAGCTCGCATTGAACAGAAACCAAGCACCGAACTGGACTTGAAAAATAAAAAGGTACCTTCAATCGTGATTATAGTCAAGAAAATTATGTAAGTGGGATAAGTATTGAATAGGAAAAGGTTTCAAATGGGACCAGTATCAAAACTCAGAGCACTTTTCTTCAGTTTCTTTATTTAATTACACCCCAACACACGAAATCATTGAAAATTACAAGTAAGTCCGAACTGAAACAATTAATTTAGGTTACTCCAAATCATTAATTTTGTCACTAAACAGGCTGACTACGTCCCGATCCCATAATTTTATTAATTTTGTCTGACAGCTCCAAAACATTGCGGTTAGTTACTTACCTAAAGGACAAGGTCCCTAATGCCAAGGTTGCAGATCTTAGCAATGTTGTTACACAGCCATTACCACCTTCCTACCTTTTTCTTATCTAAAATCCACTTTTGTTTTTGGTTACGACTTAGAGGTGAAGTTTTTTGTGTTGAAAGGTCCACTTAAATACCAATATCTCGTGATTCAAATTACTTATCTGGAAATAGATACCAAATTGATTCAACAATAAACGCATTCCACAAATTGTTGTCATCGCTCAGTTACAATCGATGGAAATATGTGAAAAGCGATATTTTCAGCCAAAATTTGGGAAAATTCCAGATCATAAAAATGTGAACATTTTTTTCATTTCCAACGTGAAGTCGACACTTTCATGAAGGAAATGAGGTGCTTTTGAAGAAAATGCATGGATATATACCAAAAATACATACAATTGAGTGAAAGCACATAAATTCAACATTTCCTTTATTTGTTCTTTATTATGGAATTATTTAATTATGTTAATTTTTGTGGACTTTGCCATCTTCCATCATTGCCTGAATCCCAAAATCGTTTATACAGTCGTTCTATTTATGATATTGATGTAATCCCTCGCCGTGACCCTTACGTCACCAAGATTCTCCAAGGGAATGCTATCAAATGCAAGAGCAAGTGATGGATCTGTTCCGTACCTTTTCATATCTGTTTAAAAGATAAAATAAAATGTAAGTCAACCACCGCAAAAATACATTACGAGTAAAATGAAACGAAATTAGAGCATTACATACCGGGTCTTGCGTTATTCTCGAACAAATCGTCAGTCATTTTCTTCAAAACTACGAGAAAATGGTCTACTAAACAATCAAGCGAGACGAATTGCAGGCTGAAGCTTTTTCGACCTTACGCTAGTTTTGTATTTCTACACCGGCGACGCCATCCTTGCTTTTCTCCAACGAAAGATTCACAAGAATCATTATGAAATAAGCTGCTGCTGCTGTTCTTCCTAGTTCAGTACTCTGATGGATCTTTTGACGAGTCGCAGTTTCATATCTCACGGTGGAAGTATGCTGTTTTCCCTCCTGATTTTATCTTCGTCCACTGTGGCACGGAGCAGAAATCCATTGGGATGGTTTTACACTCGAACTCAGAATTATTTTTATTTTTTCACAAACTTTGTACAAATTAATTAAAACTCGTTAGCACAGACGACACACCCAGCTTCAGAAGCCAACAATAAAATCAATCTGAAAGGACTCGTATTTGCATGCGATTTAAATTATTTCACAAAGGGTTGTTGTACAGCTTTCAGAAAATATTTAATCTTTCTTAAGAAGGAATGTTAATGAACCACATAAAATAGCAGTAGATGGTATATCCTTATATATTTCACTGTGGTGAATTGCCTGAAAAACTAAAAGTAATATTATATATATTGTTACGAAATTTCCCTCCGGACAATTTACATTAACTCTCAATACTCGGATTCGTACCACTGCAATGTGTAGTAATCAAACATCCGCTGGTTAAATTCAAATAATTAACTTTATTTAATTATTCACACTTAATATTAGGCTTACAGTTTACTTTATTACAATTTGCAGAATTTACAATTCTGTGGTGGCTTATATACCTTTCTTATGGTTGAAGTAGAACATTCTAGAATATTCTCAAATTTTACCTATACTTCGAAAGGGGTTGTCGAGTAAGCTTTTCCTCCGAATACCACTCTCGTAGTAACTGAACTTAATCTCAACTTTAAATGGGATCCTAAAAGTATGCAATCATTTTGTTTCAATATAATAAAGTTTATATTTTTGTGACATATTTTAGAATGTTTGTTAATGTAGTAAAATTCTTGTGTTTGGGAAAGAAATAACTGTAGGTTGTCATATTCATTAAAGGTATCTTCGAATCGTTGCAAGTAAATAAAATATGTTCCTGATATATTCCGAAAGTAAATCAGACACGATTTTACGATTATTCGCATAATTTAGTATAAGAATATTTGTACAGGCAGTCTTATTAATGTTTTGTCTATACTTGCAACAATTATTATGCTATTAGCTTAAAACTATCACGGAGACTCGGTACGCATGTGATAACTATGATCAGGACTAGTGTCATCATGTTTTCCTGCTCTTTGACAATCAGATATAATTGAAATCAAGTTGCGGAAAACTTTGGATTGACTTTTAATCGTACGATAGCATGGAATGATCGAGAAAAATGTGTTGTCAGTGAGGTTCATGGAAAGCTCCGAATGCTGTAGATGATTACCCACCACTTCACTCCACTGTGTATTCGAATCCTTCTTGAAGAAGCCTTTCTTGTTCTCACTTTGTTGAATGGAAGTGAAATATTGTCAAACTGCGACCACTCTAGTAACGGAAAGTAAATGTTCTCTATTAAGAACTTTTCCACATCCAAAATAATAAGTGATCTTGTGCCATGTCAAACATATCTTCCAAGCTAGTGCAGTCACACAAAATCATTTTCATTTGGAATAATATTAAGTCCATGAGGTTAACATCCCTCGTCTGGTTTCCGTGACACGGAAATACTGAAGCCAAGGAGAGGGCCGATGAGCTAGCATGAAGAGGCTCGCCGAAAGGCAATCAAGTGTTTTCCTGCATGGACATGGGCGCCCCTTAACCGTGGTTGTGGAAAATATAAAATATGAACTTTGCGGTGGAAGTGATTATATGCAATCACTTCCTCCGCAAAGTACAGGAGAGGTGGAAAAATACTGCGACATGTGCCATTTATAGAATGACGTGGCCCAATTAGAGTTACAAGAAGACCGAATCATCTTCTTAATGAACTAAGCTACACAATCAACTGCCTTTTAGCTACCTGCATGGACACAATGGGCCTTTAATAGGCCTGAGTGAGTCTTAGGACAACCATATAACCTAACCTAGCTGTCTGCACAGGTCATTAGACTATAGACACGCTAAAAAAATGGTCATTCCATTCGATGCTCATTGCAGGAGCTGTAAAGACCCACAAGAGAGAAGCAGTTGTCCACTTTCTTTGTAATTGACCAGCCCTCGCTCGTATGAAATTCCAATTTTTCGGAAGTCCTTTTCTAGAGAATCTGGGGCATTGCTCTGGATTAGAACTTTCAGACTTAAAAAATGTATAAACAAATCCGGCTGCTTGTGACTCATAGGATACCACCAACCTTAGGCTCTCGAGAATATGGCATCAAAACGGCACTAGGGCCAATTGGGAGTCATTTTACCTACCTGCCTGGCATGAGGTTGACCCGATCAAATTAAATAATTCCCATAAGACAAAGGAGCTTAACTTCTAAGCCAAAATTTTATATTTTCCTTTCCATTGAATTGTTGTAAGCGACATAGAAAAAGTCTGACTCGAATCGTTAAATAAATCAAATAATTCTGGCAATTTGTCCATATAAATTTAAGTTTCATTTCCTATGAAAAGGTGTTTCCTTTGTTAAACTGGTCAGAGATTCATGGTATTTCGCTTTTGTCAATTCAATCTTCCACATTGAGTTATTGCGCACTTCCTCAATAAAGTTGGATTCAACATAACTGTCCAACAAGTTTTCTTTTCCCTGCTGCGTTCAATTGACGACAGATCTCCCTTCTTATTCATCATAACACGTGAAAAAGAGACAATATCAGTGATAACTTAAAGTTTTAGCGATAACGAAATAGCAACAGCAGGGGACATTGAAGTTCCAGACATTATTTGAATTTAACGTCTAATTCATGAATACTGAAATGACTATTTCCTTACATCTTCAGTTGCCAATTGGTCCAAAAATAATTCAAATTCCAGTGTAATGGAAGCTTAAGCAGTAGTATTATGTGCTAAAATGCAGAGATGAATCATTGTGCAACCGCATAAGGCCACAAATTCGTAGTACTACAGACACCCTACTAAATGGTTATCTTGATCCAATCCGATTAGTTATTTAAGGCTTCGAAACAATCTACATTAGTTCCTCATTGAATAGCTTTTTAAACTAAATTTCACTTCAGTTGTCCAGCAATGCGGGCCTTTTAAACTCATAATTAATTGTCAATCAAATGTTAATTATCCTAAGGGGGCTTCACTTACTATTTGACTGAAATTGCTCATTCAATTTCTCAGTTCTCTGGCCTAATCTCCAGCGCCACCTGGCACTACGTCCATATTTTGTGTCAGTCGATCTATGTAATTTGTAAATAAGACGACTCTCGCCACAGTGCATCCGTCCTCCGCTACAGACATCTACAAAAACAAGATATAAAGCGCTCGTGTTTGCCTCCTTCGTCAAACGATATATTTTCTTATTTATTTGGCTTTTTTACAATAATACAAAACACATATTTTCACATATTTGAAACGTGAGCAGGTGTGCCAGGTCGCATTCAATTTACCATGTGAAAAGGACGCTGGAGTGGATTTATAAAATTTAAATTTTACTAAAAGATAATTTGAAATCAAATCTAGGACACGTAATGCATCATTAACATAATTACAACTCTGTATGAGCGTACTCAGTCTCCTTTTCCTTGGGCACAATATACAGACCCTCAGCTGTGGTCCACCGTGTGCCATGGTGTGGATTGTTCAATCCGATTATTTCCATTTGGCCAGAAATGGGGCGACCAAATGACCGCCCCGACATGGCTAAATAAGCACTCGTATCGACATGACGCAGACGTACATGAGCATCACGCACCCACTCGTCGTTCGAACAAATCAACTCCCAGTGGTCACCGGTATCACCAAGGCCGTCCGCACCATAAGCCGAGACCTCTTGTTCGCCGGAAAGTGGTGAGGCAAAATGATGCGAATGCAAATTCTTTTTAGTAGTCAGATGCTCGAATCGTATAATATCGCCACACTTTATGGGCTCACCACGGTCACAGAACTTATTTGTGCCCGCTTTGATGAGCCAGTGACTGTTCACATCCTCTTTCAATTCGACCCCAGTCACAGACTGTTGTCCCGATCCAGAACCGTATTTAACATCGTGGGAGTGCAACCGATAGTCATAATCCGAGTTAAGTAGTTTTACTATGGAGCCGCAGGTGACGAAATTTGTTTTGGAAGCTGAAAACAAAAAATCATCAGCTCAAATTGTCAAAACTGAGATATATAGGGGGCGGACTTAATGGCCAATCAGAGTAAGCCACATAAGCCCGGCAGAGGAAACACACCAAAGACAGCTGAGAAACGACAAAAAACTGCAAAGACTGCCACGAGGCAAGCGATATATAAATTACAATGCATTTTAGCACTTAACTTAATTTATTAACTATTTCAATTATATAGAATTTACTATATTGAAGACTTGCTCCAACTCACTCCAGGGTCTGCAGAATTGAAGAGACACGCACACTATTGAAATTTTGACATTTCGTAAATAACAAATCGGTTGCCAAAGCAAGGGGCGAAAGCAAAATGTTCAGTACAGTACAAATAAAAATTCGAGTGCAAAAATCAAATTTGTTGTAAAATTGTTGGGCAATTGCGAGTGGTTGGCAATTCTGGATGTGTCTACAGATGTCAGTCAAAACCAAAAGATTCGGAACGAGTTGGTAAAAGTGAGTAAGAGGGGAACAAATAAAAGTAAATAAAAGAAGTGATAAAATTTTGCAAAAATTCTACTGCTACGAAAATTAATGGCTTATAAGCGGACACTGTGTTACACAGCATTATTGGCGATATGTTATTTAATTGGCGTGACATGGGTAATTGCGCAAAAGTTGTTGGTCTGACGGTCACTGTATTTTCTCTTTTCTCCACAGGCTGAGACAGTGGCGGCGACGCAAAACAAGAACATTACCAGTTCAGTGGCGGTGACACCCAGCACAGTTATAGCAACCAACAACATCAATGCCACTACGCCAAAGTGGTAAATTAGGTGTTAATTATGGTTTGATATGAAAAATACTAAGAATCTATTCACTATTCTGTTTAGCGTATGCGACGGTGCTTTGTTGCCACGTCTGGGCGAGAACGGGAAAGAACTGGAAATATGTTCTGATTGCAAGTGCCAACATGAGGCACGCAATACGACTTTAATTAAGGTAAGCCTTTATCTTATTAACTTGGGATTCTAATATGTATGCGGTGTTATAAGATCTTACAAGCCTCTTTGTGGTAGCAAACTAGATCCTTGATTTCATAAATTGCAATTAAGGTATTGTTGGAAGCTTCATTTTGTATAGGTAGGATAGGTGGCTGTCCTAAGACTCATTTAGACATGTTCAAGGTCTATTCTGTCCTAATTTTGTATAAGATGCAAACAAATTTTTCAGTTTATGAAGTCCTAACAGGGCTTCGAAGCGATATACGCCCCTTTTTGTCTCGGTAAATTGTTCATGAATTGCTCCACTACATCAAAATGTGTAATATTAATTAAAACTCTTCCCCGGGCATGGTCTCAAAAATGCTTCTTTCTAAATCTTGTTCGCTTCGAGACGAAGGGCTTAGTTGCTAGTACTGTTTTCCCTCAACTCTTGCAGACAGAATTATTAATGAAATTTATATATGTATGTTAAAAATTATGGAGTGATGGAAGTGAATGTTTGAGGGGCAGTTCAATATTTATTTGTTTATATTTTTTCTTGTAAATAAGTTTCTAATGCTGTATATGTGTATCTATTTCGACCAGGTTGTCGTCATAATTGTGATTTGGATCATATCCATTCTAGTGATTTACATGCTCTTCCTCATGTGCTTGGATCCATTGCTGAATAAGCGCGTCAAGGCCAACTACCAGGAACACACCAACGAAGACGTACGAATGCATATAAAATATCCAGGCGTCCAATATGCTCTCCTATCAGATTACAATAAAGACTGATCATTATTTTTATTTTATGTTCTTTTTTGTTTTTGTTTATCTGTGTGTATACGTGACTAACACTTTCCTATGTTCATTTACAATTTCGTGAGAACTCTGAACTCTCATTTTCATTTTACTCTAACTTTTCTCATATTTTTCGGTTTAATGATTCATTTTTCTTTGTTGCACTTGCATTATTTGAACTGGTTTCTTAAATACTTCTGTTAACACACTATTCTAAAAAAACTAAGTAAAACTTTTTCGCTTTCCACCCAGGATGAACCGTCGCCACCTTTACCCAGCTCCACAAACCAAGAGCTAAATTCTCGCGCCAACGTTTTGAATCGTGTGGGACACCAGCAGGACAAGTGGAAGCGTCAGGTGCGTGAGCAACGTCGCCACATCTACGACAAACGGACCATGCTGAACTAGATTTATGCCAGCCAAGCAACAACACGTGAAACATTTGCAGCAGTTAAATAATCATACCATAATCTTTGGCAGTACGCCAAACGTTACGTGCTGTTTCTATATTCCAATATAAAATTGTATGTTCCATTTTTCAAATGTTTATTATTTATTACCCCGAAATTAATCCACTTAATTGGAAGGATCTCAAAGAAAGTTTTCTGTACGCATCTCCGGTATTATTGTACTGTAGCTTTATACCGCATCCTAAGTTCTCGAGCAAATTGTAAGAAATTATTCGATTGAAAATTAAACAATCTAAATTTTAAAGTGAAAATGGTTTTATTGATTGATTACATTTTATACTCCTTTCATTACCATTATATCAAAAGCGAAATTTTAATAGTTTTAAATTACAAATAAAAGCGACTTCAAAATATATTTCGTTATTTAGTAGCCTTTCACAGAACTCGCCAGAGCCCAGTTTTCGTCTACTGAGAATGGTCCCTCAATTGAGCTGCCCTTGTCCGTGCAAACGGCGACCGTGTATTTGGAATATGCACGGCAATCACGGTAGTACACAACTTCCATGCATTTGCGCATCTACAACGAAAATAAAATGCAATTATGATAAGCGATAAGTGCAAAATAAAGAAATTCTCTGGGAGTTTTTATAGCTTTGCATGCTCTTTTTTAACTTACCACTTTAGTTGCCTCTTCTTGTGTTAGCGTTTGGCCATCTGTGGTGAGTTCACGGACCAGTGGCAATGCCAAATGTTTGCCGAAACCTGTCGCCAACACGTTTTCTTCATAAGGCCGTCCACGCATGTCAACATGGCCCAAGAACGGCACACCATCTTCACACCCACCAATCACCATATCCACCCAAAGCGGATTCATGCGACTGCGACGATTGTACAGCACCCGCGTCAACCAATTGTACAAGGACTTCGGTTTCATTGCTATGTCATCGGTGTGGCACATATCCTCGACGATCTTTTGGTCAATTTGGCGTTTAAGGCTTTGGAAGTCAGCAAAGTCTCCACCATTGCCCAGTATAGTCTTTTCATTGATCTTAAACACACGTTCCACGCCCTGATAGCGCGCCAACGAACCATACGAGATCAAATTATCTGCGGCTATCATAACACCGCGGTCGAATTTGATGCCCAGAACAGTGGTGCCAGTGGCTGCGGGACCCCTAAAGGATATCAAGTATTTTTCACGATTCATATTCGAATAGTATTTTATAGAATGTTTCTGGTTGCACTTACGTTGAGTGTTGTGTGCCAAAGGGTCCCGGCGTTGTGTACTCTCTGCACTTGGAGGCCATCGAAAGATTGTTGTTGCCGCCAGTGAAATTGTAAAACTCTCCTGGTGCTGGGCCATTGCTCCACAACTGAGTCGAATTTGGGAAATACATTTTCAATTCTTGCCAACTATTAAAAAGCTTTTTAAATATAAAAAATCAAGATTTATTCAGATTGTAATACAAATTGCAAGTTGTGAACAATGACAGACACAAAATTTATTTGACAGCTCTCGGTTCGGTTTGTTTCGAAATCAAATTTTCCGCAGCTCGCAACGTCAAAGAATAAACCTTACTAAAAGCTAAACGCTCTGAAAACCTCCTTTTGGATTTATTGAGCAAATATTTAAACCGATAAATTTATATTAAAATAAAAATAAAAACGTGAGTTTTTTTATTAAAAATGTTGTATTTATTTTGAAATCTAAATTGGTTTCTCCAACTTAAGTGTTTTAGTTTTATTGTAGTAGCAATCCTCTGTGCTTTTAGACCAAATAAACACTTCTTGGTGCGTAAATCTTCTTCTTTATAAAGTTTTATGTGAGAAGTTTTCAAATTTCGGAATGACTGCGTTGATTAAACGAGTTTCCAACTTAACTGATCTTTTTATTGAAGCTACATCTTTTTTGCCACAAATTTACCTTACATATTTTGTGATAAGCGTAAATGTTCATACAAGTGCATTATTGAACTGTGGTGGAACAAAATGCAACATGTAAAACACCTTCTTGCCTCTATAAACATGCTGTAAAGCCTTTCAAAAGTGCTTACACTGGAAAATTTTGTACAATTACTGATGTAAAACTTACAGACCTTTTACACACACATTTTGTGTAAAAGAACAGGCAATTTTTAGTTTAACGTGCGCTATAATTGTATATGGAGTTCATGTCGAACTTAGTACTCCACTGAGGTATCGTACTGACTTTCCACAATTCCTTACCATGAATAGAGATTAGAGGCCCCTACATGGTTGAAAAATGTGTCAAAAACAGCTGGAGATTGGACCTTTTATAGGGCATCCTTAACCAGTACAATAGATCAAGCGTAAATACTAAAGGAATCACTGGGTAAATATAACCAGCCTCGTCCCGGTTCGACCCAAGATTATTGGCACCCGGAAACTACCAAATAGTAGTTACAACGAGCAGTACTACAGCTGACATTAGATTTCCTTGCCCCTCTAATATGGATAATCTTTCGATCGCGTCTATTTCTATGTTATATAAATACTTACTAAATGGTACGAAGGTTAAAGTGTTGGTTGTTCCTTAGGGAGCCTAGAAAACCGAACTTTTCTCCGTTTTAGACACTGCTATCTTCCATAAAGCAAAAATTTTAATATTTGACAATCATATAAGGGATATTGACTTAATAGATTGGACAGATTCAGATTCAAATTTGGTTATAAAACCAACTTTGAGTGGCCTACATAGTCCAACGAAAGAAATTGGATAGAGATTCATTTCTGGGGCTATTGATCTTGAAAATATTCCTTCTATTACCATAAACTACGCTTCGGTCATGCAAGGACTTCCTCAGAAGCTTAAGAACTTGGGCTGTAAATGAGGATGCTCTAGTAATTTACGTCGTAGGATAGCATAGGAAATCAGAAATAATTTCAAAGAGCCGTCGGTGTAAATATAAACCAAAAATAATCTGAGAGGAAAAGCTTTCTCTTGACGGAACCACCATTGAGTTCTCAAGAGAAACGACCATAGGTCACCTGTAAGTCACAAAGCGACCATAGATCAACAGTGGGTCGATATCCCAGAATTAACTACTATGAACTATTACCAAAAATTAAAGCTTGCTGATCCAAAGCGATGCAAAGTTTCAGGTATCATTTCTCCTCTTACATTCCTCATTGGCATGACGGACGACTTACCTTAATGCCGTAAGAATACAAAGAAAATCTGTTCATATGATGATTCTAAGATACATTGCAGAAAAATCTATATTAAAAGTATCCGCCGAAAAAACTTGAAAGAGTGAACTCACCCATGGTTGATAGTTAAAAGTTAGAAGGTGGTAAAAAAGGCGTTGGAGTTCCAAAAAACTTTGTTGGTGGCGAAATCCCATGCCATATGTCAAGCAGGGATCCCTACCATTAACTTTTATTTATATATATAATCGAACTGTCAACTGGTTCTCAAGGCCCTGAAATCACCGATCTATTGTCTCCAGCCTGCTCAACAATTGCCTTCAATTTGTAGACCAACTAAGACAGAACAAGCTAACGATGTCGATGTCGCCATACAATACAATACGTGATTATTCTAAAGCGATATTCGTTACCCACATCGCTTCTCCTTCATCCACTTTTCCCTATAATTTGTTCGCACTGCTACTAAGTCTTTTGTTTTCCACAGTCACAAACAGACCATGGATGGAAAAAGTGTGAGGTCCGAGTTAATATTGGGATGGTGTTGGATACATGACTTCCGACGATCACAACGTGATTAATTTGGTTGTTACGCGATGTGTGATTAGGGGACTGTCAAGTGATAGGTCCTGGGATCTGGTGCTACTAACTACCTTGTTTCGCGTTGCGCTGCAGTCAATCGGCCTTAGAACATTATTCGATGTGAAATGGTGTAATTTGGATTGCGCCACTGTGGAGCCAAAAAACATCTTCACTCGACCGACCAGCAATACCAGACAACAATTTTGATGCCGTGGATCGAGCAGCGGTAATACACATCCTCAAGTTTGCATAAAAAGCATCGTTGATCGCATCGTTTTGCTTTTTGGACATAGCGTGAACGGAAATCAGCCTGCTTAGATAGTATACGGATGGATGTCAGTGTCTTGTTCAAGGACATGCACCTTGGGAAACGGAGACGCATTTGGACATTTTGTTCAATCCTCATCCAAATTCGCGTTTTTCTGGAGCTTGCAGTCTGCTCGGTTGAATCAACTTTGTCCAGTCCCTCTCCTTTCTTGCATGGTGGACAGGTCAACCTTTAGTTTTTCGACGGATAATAGAAGCTTCTTCCCTATGGAGGGCCCGGAACTTTTAAATGAAAGAAAAATTTCTTACCTGGTTGATCCTTAAGCTTGTTTAAAGCCCACGGAGATACGAGATAAAATAATTTTGCTACAAGAAGTAATTGTGTAACGATCCTGGTTGAACTATTGAATTTATTTGCCAATAGGAAGGTGGAGGTGATGGGCACGAGAGAATAAGCATCCTCTGCGAGCGCACAACACCTCCGACAAAACGAGTATAAAGCAACTACCGAGTTCATAACCGATTCCGATGGACATTGTTTTGCAGAACACAGTTGTATTATATCATTCCCATTACCATACCAACCTTCATTCAATTATTGCTACAACTTATGGCAGATAATAGTACCGTGTTATTGTTCCCCTTCGTTTCGTCAGCATCAACTGGCTGAATTATATTCGCTATGTCGAACGAGTTGGGATAGGTTGGCTTATACGGATCGAGTCACCTGTATTTGCATGGTTTGTGTATAGAATACGCCTTTTTGATATACACATCAAAATATTCACAGACCATTTGTTGCCCGTGCTGCCATCTTTCCTGCAACCAGAGACATAGCGACTTTATCGAATCCAATGTAAGGAGTATTTCCGCTCAATATTGTTTAAAATAAATGATTACTAACCATATTTCGTCCATAGTAATACGTTTCAAGATAACAATGGGCCAATAGCAACTTGCGTAACTCGCAAGCTACCTGGTTAACTTAATACCTTTCAGTCAGAAAGGGAAACCGTAGAACACAATCCCCTGTGCCGCCCGGCCCTGGCTAGAAATTGAAAAGAACACTGCCAGTAAATACTTTTTTCTCACTAATTTTATATTGTAGACATTCCCGACGAACCACAAAACATGTATATATGTATATATAAGTTAATACAATATTAAAATCATCACACAAGCCCACATTTCTAAAAAATATAAACCTAAACTAAACGTTAAAAGCATACATTAAAAATCAACAATAAGTGTGAGTACAATACTTAAAACGGAATGTGCTGTCGAATACTTGAGTCTAAGGCAAAACAGGGAACTAAATAACTATAATTACGCGAATTACATAACTAAATAAAAGCAAGCTAAGAATTTGGAATCTTTGATAAAAATTGACAAAATACTTTCTCTTGGAATCGTATCAAAAATATGCGGAATGCGGCATTCCTTACACAGTTATTATCCTTTTTGAGTCGTACGTTGCGTCGTTAAAGCTGAGTTGATAAGTATAACTAGTTAACTTGTGCCCTGGTGCCGCTTATGATCGGCAGCATCCGCAGAGCTTGAAGTTTTTGTCATGCTTAGTGGGCTGGCTGTAGGCGTAGGGCCCCCGCATGAACACGTCGATTAGCTGGCAATGAGACCTGAAAGTGCAATTGAAAGTGGCAGGTTAACAATTGAAGAGACACCACACAGCAACCAAGACTCACCTCATTATCACATCCAGGTCGTGCACCAGCTCACCATCACAGTTCCATGTCGACACCTTCTCGTGGTTGTTGTCAGTATCGAATGCTTCTGTTATGGGCTGGCAGGAGCTTTTGAAACTGCAATCATCCTCCGACCTCGATGGATATGGGCGAAAACGGAACTCCTTGGTGCGATGAACTTCCACAAAGGGCAAAGTGCGCTGTTCCAGATAAAAAGTAGGTACAATAAAATTGACAAACACACCGAACACTTTACCACTACTTACAACATCGCCATTGCGTCCCATCGTTTCCATAAGCAGCCGCGCGCTGTTCAATAGCGTCGTCTTTCGAGCCAGCACTAAATGTAAATAGCCATCACCCAAGTGGTTGTACGGAGCTATGCCATGCGGCGCTCTGGTGCAGGCACAGGTAACGTTGGCCACGTTGATTAAGAAATACTGGCCCTTTATCACCCGCCATTTTCGGTCGGCTTCCGCCTCCAGTTGTTTGGTGGCATTGTCACCATTAGTGGAACAACTGGTACTAAGCGACAAGGCACTTTGCCGCCTCATCAGCCGGACCCTTCCCCCGTTTTGCTGTTCTGACATAGCAGATTGAGCGATTCTATCACAGGCGGCCAGATTCAAATTTAGAACATCATGATCCCCGTCACCAGTACCGGTGCTGCTAACTTTAATTGTGCTGCTGGAGCTGGAGTGGTACACCTTTTTGCCACTCTCATCGTTACTTTTCTGTGTAAATAGCGAAGCATTTGAGGACGTTGGCAATTGTTCCTCCATCTCCATGTCCGTTTCATCCTCTGCTGCGAGCTTATTAGTTAAGAGCTGCTCCCGTTCTACGGCAACTGCTGATAAGCAATGCTGGCAATCGGCGTAACAAACCGCATCCTCAGTGGACGCTGTGCTAACAGTGCCGTTGCTTATGTCCTTGTTGGTGCCATCGTCCGGCGGTAGTAGCAGACGTATTTCCGCCTCATAGCCGCAGTTCATGAGAAACGCCTTCACGGCCACGTACTCGTAACGTTTTGTGCCCATCCAACGATAGTTTTCGCTCTTTGCCAACACATCACCCAGGAATCCATAGGAGAAGCTGCTTGCACAGAATCTCACAATGCCGTGGCTATTGTGCACACTACATATGTCCAAGCCGCGCCGTTGGCCCAAGAGCAGGTGTATAGCAGCCGTGGGTACATCTGCGGTGCCGTGCAGGCTGTACGCCACCGCATCAGTGCTGCCAGCAGGTATGATGCAAATGGGCAGCGTTGGCTTCGGAATGTACTCCGGCCGACTGACGTCCAGGCCCAAGTCGTGCATGGTGCGAAAGAGCAGCCCGTTGATCACTTCGGCCACGGTGCCATCGCCGCCGACACAACAAACCGCATCGTAGGGTGCCAGGTCGTGACTCATGAGTATGTCACGTATCTGGTTAGCTCGCTGCGTGATGATGCACGACGCGTCGATCCCGGCCAACTGAAACAACGGCTTACAGTGTCGCTCGTACACCTGCAGACCTTGCTTGCGGCCGCCGAACGGGTTGATGAATACCAGCAAATGATGGACACGGTAGCGCCCAGAATTGTTGAGCATTTTGGAGAGCATGGTGTGCCATTGCCGAATGATGTACGTGTCCGCATTGAAGAGCGTCAGTGAACGCACGCGCCAACGGTTGCAGTCGATGGGGGAGCTGACAATGCGCTCCGCATAATGTATGCACAAATACTGCTCATTGGGGGGCTGGGGTTGCGGCGCTTCCTGTTGTGCCGTTTTTCGCAATGGCGCAGTGGCCTGCAATGCGGCGGATTCGGTGGCACCCTTTGCCACTTTTATGATCTCGTTTACGTGGACCACGTTAGTAGCACTGCCGTATGTGGCTCGATGCGACAATTGCTCCGCTTCGATTTCAGCCTCTGTAAAATTTCTATGTATAATATTGTGTGTATATATATATATGTGTGTGTGTGAATGTGTGTTTGTATTCATACTGATTTTTATACCTTTCTTTGTGTGTTTCACAGCCTCATTGCCCCGCTTGGAGTCCAAGCGCTCCCATACGATGTGGTCATGGTGAAGCAGCACACGGTATCGTTTCTTCTTAATTTGAAAATTACCCAAAAGTATGTCACAGTTGTGAACACTTTGTGTTGTTGTTGTTGTTGTTGCGGTCGTTGGTGCGGTTTTTGTTGGGTCGGTTGCTTGTGGTGCAAATTCTGTACCGCTGCGCGTCATGCCGCTGTTGTTGTTGCCGCGGCCGTCGCTGCTAGTTAAATGGTTCCATTCGTGCCAAAAGCTGTAACGCCACGCAAAGATCAGTAAAACAGGTTTTATGTAAAGGCAAAAATATATATAAATTTTAAGTCTTATTTCACACTTGACTAAACGTGTTAATAGCAAATTCGCCCACCAAATGAACCCATACACCTGTATTTACTCAGTCATACTTTGTTTCTATTTTTACACGCAATATTTTCTAGAACTCGGTACAGAGCGCCTCTAAGTTCCACTTTTCCATTCGAGCTTCATACGAGGAATGCGTCGTTGTACCTTTTGATGACCTTGGTAGATTTGAACTGCTCAGGGAATTGAGAACAGAAGTGAGACTGACCATGAATAGTCCTTGAGGATTTGAGTGACTGAATATTATAATCCAACTATTTGAATATACTTCCATAACCAGAAAGAACACGAAATTGAAAATATTGAACATCTCAGTTCTCCCAAATTGACCACAAGTGTAGAATCCTCCACTAACAGGCTTCAATTTAGGTTAAAAAAAATGTTACCTGATTTTTAAAAAACTATTGATATTTATATTCAATTCAAAGTTGAAACCCTGAGATTAGAAGTTGTACACAATAACTGCCAAGTCGTAGTCTAAACACCTCTTTTCAAATGGTCGTGGTTTCAAATTATCTTTGTCATTCTCAACTAATTTTCATGCAGCCTAAAGTCTAAACACCACCTTTCAAATTGTCATCCTTCCTACGAAAATTGCATCGCCACTTAAAGGTATCCTTAAGGACCTTTCATGCAGCCGGTACAAACGTAAACCTACAGAAAGAAGCCTGAAGGTGTTAGGTCTCTCGATTTTGGAGGACAATTGCAAATATCCGTCAGGAGAATTGCGAGTTCAGTAACTAAAATGTGGTATGTTTTCTCATCCTACTGGAAGTAAACATTGTAAGGCCTCCGAAAACCGTCTACCGTAAACAGTCAATCCTTTTCGATGACGGGACACTATTAGACCAAGTCGATATCAAACTGTAACTTTTTATGAGTAGAGGCCTTGCCTTCTCGGTGAAGTGGAAATCTACGTAATCCTTAGTTAGTTAGTTAATGTGGCTGTCCAGAAGGACATCACTTAGGCCTTAGGCTCATTGTATTACCACGAGAAGCTCTGTTCTTTTGAACTTCCCGCGCCAGCGAACCATTTACTGATTCTGGCAAATAGAAGTATACTTTGTACTGAAGTCTCCTCCAGCTCCGAAAAGTGGCTGAAGAAGTACTTTGACATGTGGTGGAAACGCTTCTTTGCCAGGGTTAAGCATAAGTTTCGTCTTCGCAGCATTTACTCCCAATCCGCAATGTATGAGGGAATGTCCACCTTGACAGAGTATTCAGGATCCCTCAGACTTCCTATATGTTTTCATAAAGCCACTACCGGTATATCGCCGGCATAACGTGTCGGAAAACATGACTTTATTTCCAAACCTAAATCAGTCTCCATAATATGCAGAGCCGCGAATACCCGACGGTGTTCATAGTCAGTTAGCTTCAAAGCTGTTAGGATCTACCCCCAAATTTATATGAAACATTTCATTGAAGTTTGGGCGATTCTTAGCTACGGTCCGTTCAAAGAACTTCTATCTATCACTTCATAGGCAGAGACAAAGATTTCTACGAGGATTCGAATGATACGCATAACAACTGGGACGTTCATTTTTTAGAAGCAGCGTTAGCAAGGAGAAGGGAGAAGCACTTTCGAGGTTCTCTGTAAGTGTCTGGAACTCATTTACCGACGCAAAATACACTTAGAAAATTATTTGTTTAGTGAAGCCGAGAATATACAAGTTAATGTCACATGCTAATACTCCCACACCTTAACAGTCAACAATAGTGACAGCGACAGACAACAATAGCCAACAGTAACATGAGCGCTGTACGTGACAATTTAACCACCTGCTGCTCGCGAAATAATTCAGACCATGCAACAGTGAGCAATGCAGAACGATGCATTTTCTCAGGATCTAGAGCTCACCAACTTATTCCCAGAAGTCTATGTTCTTAATATTAATCTTCTTCTTATTTTTCTTCCTCTTCTTATGATAAAATTAGTTCTGTTATTGCTAGTAAAAGTTCATTGTTTCAGTTCCGAATTTCATGTTGTTATAAACAATTGAGCATAGCTCAAATAAATTACATACTAATAAAGAACTCCAGATCTTCGTTTATACTGGGAAAACCCGATCTGTTAACTGGCGCCCAACGTGATTGAATCTTACAAAACAAACATCTTTAAAATGCAAAAAGCATTGAAAAGTGATTAAATAAAATAAATTCAAAAGCACTAAAAAGTTCTTCAAAAAAGTTTTAAAAAAATATTAACTTTATGAATCAAACAAGTAAATGCGAGAGACATTGAAAAGTAACTTAAAATAAATGCAAGAAGCATTAAAATTTTTAAAGTGTTTAAGAAAAATTAAGCAAGTAAATGCCAAAAGCAATTAAAGACATCTACTAAAATCAGAAGAAAAACAATTCATTACATCTTACAAAGAGAAAAGGCGAAGCAACCAAGGAAACGAACTAACCAGAAAAAGCAACATCCCAAAGCAGCAGAGAACCAATCTTCTGTATTCAAAATTTATTAAGATGAATATAATAATTTTTATGTAAGTATGGATCAGAGTCTTCATATATAAAAATATATAATAAATAAACAAGAAATTTTTGTGTGAAGTGATTGATTTCAAGTATTTAAAGTCTCCGGTTTATTTTATTTGTGTGATTATTGCAAAAAAATATCAGTGTGGGATTTTTGTTTTCTAACTTTCATTGAATCTTTGTTATAAACAGTTAATGTTTGTTTGGTTGTTTGTTGACCGTTAATTTTCTGTTTCGAAATTTTTTGTTTTTCCTCTTCTTCCTTTCGTTTCAATTAAATTTTAAAAAAATGGAAGTAACTAGAGAACAAGTACTTACCATAGTTAATGCAGCTGTGGAGGCATTGAATGGTCGCCTTACAGCACAGCTGGAAGGCATTACAAACGCTATTAGCCAATTGAGCTTACCAAGTGTGGAGTCATATGCTCCAGTTACTATTATACCAAATGTACAAAACAAAAGTACAACTTTAGATCTTATTAAATCTATACCAGAATTTAACGGAAATGCTTCAACATATCCAGCTTGGCGAGAAGCAGCGCATTTCGCCATGATTTATTATAAGGAAGGTTCGGAACACTACTATATAGCAATGGGAATATTTAGAAACAAAATTACCGGTTCTGCTAACGCAACGCTTTCCTCCTTTAATACAGTTCTTAGTTTTAAGGCCATAATTGCAAGGCTAGATCAATGTTACTCGGACAGAAGACCAATCCATGTCCTGGAAAACGAACTAAGCATTCTTCGCCAAGGCAACCGTTCTCTTATTGACTATTATGACAACGTGGACAAGCAACTGACTTTAATACTGGACAAAAATAAGATGACACATAGTAATAACGAAGACGTAGTTACTGTACTTAATGAACGCGCACGAGAAAACGCCCTTCGAGTTTTTATCTCTGGTTTGCGGCGACCATTGTGCGATATTTTGTTTTTAGCAAAGCCAGCTGATCTACCTTCGGCTTTGGCAACCGCTCAAGAGTTGGAAAGAAATCAAAGAAGACATGATTTTGCCAAAATATTTGCTGCGGGCAATTTAATCAAAATTACTACCTCCAAAAAACCTTAATTACAACTCTTACCCATCTTATAGACCAAAGCAGTCAGGGGATAAACCTATACCAATGGAAATTGACCCAGGCTCGTCTGGTTTCAGAAAAAATAACAATTATTCAAGCAACAGGCTGCCACAGCAACAACAATACCAACAACAATATCAATCGCAACAGTACGATTCCCATAATCGCGCTGTTAAGCGAGAACGAGAACAAATTTCCTCCGGACGCACTAATACGATGCAACAAAAAATGCAAAGAATCAATTGCATGCTGGGAGAGCCTTTGAATGACCCTGATGTTGAAGATTCCGTTTATGACGAGGAAAATGTAGGAAGTGTCTATGAAAATGACGAACAGACTGAAACCGAAGAAATACATTTTTTAGGCTAACGTCGCTCTTGCCTTTCATAACAAAAAAAAAACAAAAACGGTCAAGAGCTTCGTATTCTAATAGATACCGGGGCATCCAAGAATTACATTAAGCCACATAGTTTTTTAAACAATATTAAAGCAGTCGTGAAACCTTTTAAAGTAAGCTCCATTAATGGAACGAACATTATAGAACAGGAATGTAAAGTAAACATTTTGAACCAAACAGCAACCTTTTATCTATTACCCGCTCTTAAAAATTTCGACGGTATTGTAGGTTACGATTTTCTCAGAAACATCGAGGCCTTAATAGACGTAAAAAAAGGTATTCTTTACCACAAAACTGGCAAAGAATTTTTGTCGCATCAAAACTATCAAGAAATTAACTCAATTGACCTAAATTTCAATTTAGTTCCACCACATCTGCTCAATCGTCTTCAATCTATAATTTCATTAAATGCAAATGCCTTTGCAGACCCCGATAGAGCTCTACCTTATAACACTGCGGTGCAAGCTTCCATCAAAACCAAAACAGAAAACCCAATTTACACAAGAGGTTACCCTTACCTAATTTCAGCAGCCGAATTTGTCAATGAAGAAATAAAATCTTTACTGCGCGATGGTATAATCCAAAAATAAAACTCTCCATTCAACTCCCCTATACACGTAGTTAACAAAAAGGGAACTGACATAAACGGTAAGCAAAAATTACGAATGGTAATTGACTTCCGAAAAATTAACGAATGTACGATCTCCGACAAATACCCCATACCAGATACATCTGTAATACTAGCTAATCTAGGCAAATCGAAATTTTTTACCACCCTTGATTTGAAATCTGGTTTCCATCAAATCATACTTGCCCAAGCCGATAGACAAAAAACGGCCTTCAATGTTAATAACGGCAAATACGAATTTTGTCGCTTGCCTTTTGGACTGAAAAATGCACCTAGCATTTTTCAACGGGCAATAGACGACATCCTAAGGGACGACATAGGAAAGCTATGTCATGTTTACATTGACGACATCATAATTTACTCCCCAGATGAAAATGCACACTTACAGCACATAAATAAAATACTTCAGAAACTCGAAAAAGCAGGAATGAGAGTCTCACCCGAAAAATCCAAATTTTTTCAAACAGAAGTAGAATTTCTTGGATTTCTTGTCTCCGAAAACGGTATAAAAACATGCCCCGATAAGGTTCACGCTATCCTTAACTACGAAAAACCCAAAACATTAAAATCACTGCGTTCATTCCTTGGGTTATCAGAGTATTACAGACGATTTATTAGGGACTATGCTCAAATAGCAAAGCCTCTTACAAGGTACCTCCGCGGCGAAAATGGTCATATTGGAACCAAACACTCGAAACACAAAAAAATTGAATTTGACGAAGAAGCATGTGTTGCCTTTGAAAAATTAAAAAATATCCTGGCCTCTGAAGATGTTCTTTTAGCACACCCAGACTATACTAAGCCATTCGAACTAACAACAGACGCTTCAAGTGTAGCATTGGGAGCAGTGCTGTCACAAGAGGGTAGACCCATTACAATGATTTCACGCACACTTGCGAAAGCAGAAGAAAACTACGCAACTAATGAGCGGGAGTTATTAGCTATAGTATGGGCTCTACAGGCTTTAAGGCATTATCTGTATGGAATAACAAATATTTATATTTTTACCGACCACCAACCACTGACTTTCGCGATTTCCGATCGCAACCCAAATTCCAAAATTAAAAGATGGCGCGCGCTTATTGAATAATTTGCACCCACCTTCCACTACAAACCAGGAAAAGAAAACAAGGTCGCTGATGCTTTGAGCAGGCAATACCTTAACGCAATGACGGACATCTCGGTCGACACAACAGTACATAGTGAACTTTCTTCGTCGCAAGTTATCAAGACAATTAAATTCCCAATAAACCAGTTTAAAAACCAGTTTATCCTATCTCGAACAACCCACAGCTTTAAAGGTACAAAAATAATATTTCAAAAATTTATCCGACACACCATGAATTTTGTCACTACTGACACCTTAATAAAATACCTAACGGACACCATCAACCCTAATACCATTAACGCCATTCATTGTGATTTACAAACTTTGGCATTCATCCAAGACAAATTAGTGACAGCATTTCCTTCGGTGAAGTTTATCCATACGGAGCGTCTAGTTATCGATATTATAAATAAAGATGACCAATTAGAAACAGCAATTACAGAGCATAATCGCGCGCACAGATCGTTACAAGAGAGCTTCCAGCAAATAATTAGTGAATATTATTTCCCGGGGATAAAAAAAATGCTTAATGGCATCATTGCAAACTGTAGAATTTGCTTGGAAAATAAGTACCAACGGAAACCCCAAAACATAGCAATCGCAGAAACTCCCATTCCAAATTTTCCAGGAGAAATTTTACATATAGACATTTTCATTACAGGTAAACAGCATTTCTTAACTTGTGTGGACAAGTTCTCCAAATTTACTGTGGCAATACCCATTACCTCTCGATCCTCTTTAGATATCAAAGCAGCTCTTTTCCAAATTCTTTTGAATTTTAAAAATACAAGATTTCTAGTTTCGGATAACGAAAAAGCATTTCAATCCAACATTATATCCACATTTCTTAGAGATCACTTCAACATAGAACAGTATTTCGTGGCCCCAATGCACAGCAAGAGCAATGGACAAGTTGAAAGAATACACTCAACGCTTCTAGAAATAGCCCGTTGCCTTAAATCGCAGTATGACGCAACAGATACAATGGAATTAATTCTATTAGCAACGCTTAAATATAACAACACTATCCATTCAGTTACAGGCAAAAAACCCATAGATATACTCCACAGTTATTCGGAAGACGAACTAAAAATAATACAGAATAAATTAATTACGGCTCAGCAAAAAACAGTACGTAGATCTAACGACAAAAGTATTAATAAAACCTACCAACCTGGAGATAAAGTTTTTATTCGCAGAAATAGACGATTAGGAAACAAATTTGACAAAGTTTTTGTAGAAGGCATTATACAAGAAGATTTGGGTACAACAGTACTAATCAATGGGAAAAGGGTGCACAAAAATAATTTAAGATAACATTTTGTTGTTTTTTTTTTCCTTCTTCACTCTTCTCTTTTCTAAATATTTTTTTTCTCTTCTAGGGTTATACATCTACTCCGACTGACTGCAACCCGAATAACTGACTACTCATCTGCACATTTTATAGCTCTCACTAAGGGAAAAGTAGCAGTGTTTGACGAATACACTTACCTTATTCACGAGACAAACCTGACGGACTATCAGCAGATTATTACACAAATAGAGGACACACTGACACAAGTCGGAAACTATTCGCAATATCTGCAAACTATAGACTCACAATTACAAGAAATAGATCGAATAATAAGTGCAATTCGTGTAAATAGAAGATTTGCTAGGTCAATAGACTTCTTAGGCTCAGCACTTAAGTTCATAGCCGGTACTCCTGACCATGAGGATTGGGAATTGCTAGTTACGAAGCAGAAAATTTTGATAGAAAACAGCAACAGACAAACAAGAATTAATTCGATGGTACAAGACAAAATCAATGAATTGACTGGGAGAATTAATATCCTCCAAAAGGGGCATATAACTAACGAAGTTCTTCGAAACAGGGCAGAGTTATTGTTGGAATTCATCGCAAACCGAAATATAGCCATCATTAATCACTTAAACAATGTTGTCTTGTCCATAGTTCTTGCAAGAGATAACATAATTAATCCGCTCATTTTAGACAATATTGAAATCAGTCATTTAACCGACTCTGAAACCGTACCTCTTAGTATTAGTAATATTTTAAGTGTTGCTACTGTAAAAGTATTACAAAACAATGAACTTATTATTTATATTGTGAAAACTCCTAAGCTTATCCAATTTTGTGACTTTATCAAAATTTTTCCTGTAAGTCATGATAGAACTATTGTTAAATTAGATATTAATGAAGCAGCTAATTGTTATGGCGTAACTCGACCAGTTAAAAATTGCACCGATATATCAGTCGCCCAAATTTGCCAACCGACAACATCACCATGTTTGCAGCAACTATTGAATAACAACTCGGCAGCATGCCCAACAGAGACCGCATATCACTTACCATTAGTCCAAGAAATCGATGAAGGAATCATTATCTTGAATGAAGTCGTTAATACTACCATCACTGATCAGCAAAATTTAACGATTTCGGGAACATTCCTATTGACGTTTACTTCAGCATCCGTAAAAATTAACGGATCAACCTTCACAACTGAACCGAATTCTACATTTTCACAACCACATCCTCCAAAAACCATGGACATGAAGTTTCTACAGCACGAATTGAAGTTATCCTTGCCGTATCTTCACAAAATTCATTTAGATAACACAAACCACATCGCATCAATTAATGAAGACGTACAATCGCACAAAACATATTGGTTAATAATGATCTTTGTGACGACCATTGGTATGATTAGCATACTAGTAACTTTTCTCGTTAAACAATACAGGAAGAGGAAATTATCAGCAAACGCAGAGCAGGACCTTAGGGAAATTCTAAACAGAATCAGTGATCAAAACAGGGACGTTTTGAATTTAACAGAGGGAGGAGTTATTGTCACATGCTAATACTCCCACACCTTAACAGTCAACAATAGTGACAGCGACAGACAACAATAGCCAACAGTAACATGAGCGCTGTACGTGACAATTTAACCACCTGCTGCTCGCGAAATAATTCAGACCATGCAACAGTGAGCAATGCAGAACGATGCATTTTCTCAGGATCTAGAGCTCACCAACTTATTCCCAGAAGTCTATGTTCTTAATATTAATCTTCTTCTTATTTTTCTTCCTCTTCTTATGATAAAATTAGTTCTGTTATTGCTAGTAAAAGTTCATTGTTTCAGTTCCGAATTTCATGTTGTTATAAACAATTGAGCATAGCTCAAATAAATTACATACTAATAAAGAACTCCAGATCTTCGTTTATACTGGGAAAACCCGATCTGTTAACTTACACACGGTAAGACCTCGTAAGTTTCATCAATCCCTCGTGTTGACACAATGGCCCTTTACGGGAGTAATTCTGTATACTTAGACTGAGAGCCATTTTTAGATTACACCAACCTTGATTAAATTTATTATTGAGAATGAGAATTATATACTCGTACATATGAGTTCAAAACGTGATTGTAAACAGTGCAGTCTCTTTGAAATTGTCGTTTTCTACTTAGAATTGCAATTGTAGCAAACTTTAGTAACAGGCACGACATTAAATTCATATAGATAGATAGATAGATATATTTAAGGGTGTTATACACTGCGACCTGAAAGATCTATTGTGATGCCCCTATTGATTTGAAAGATGAATTCATATAAAAGAGAAAGTAATTTAGTAATTGAATCTCGGGTAAAGATTCTAAAACTTGGAATACAATGGGATCAGAGGGAAAGACACATAACGTAGCCCCGCGTTAACACTATATTTACTTTGGGTGGTCTGAACATTTATGAATAAAAATTAACTTGATTTGAAACAAGAATTGACAATATTTTGGGTACGGTATGAAGTTATACAGGACTTTATTTAAGTTTTAAAACATAATTCGAAATAAAAAGTAAACAGATTTGATACGAGTTCTTTTTTTCTCTCAATGGACTTCTTAATATATCCTTGATAGCAACTTTGAAAGCACATTACAGAATTTTTACTTTGTTTTCCTTGAGCCTAAACATATGAGGAAAATGAAGACTTCCATATCGCTGTCTATATCACCATTCATAATTAGTATATATATGTATACTAGTATATCTAATTAGCCTATACTAGTTTTACTGCTAAGAAAAAGAGCGAGTTCTTCCCTTCATGTGGTCCTTAGTACTCTTTTTACTCTTACTAGATTTTCTCATAGGAATTCTTGAAGAATTACGGAGTATGTTCTTGTACAGTGTGCCTCTTCGTGTCTTTTCTAATATAACGAATGCTGTTCTTGATCTGGGGTAGAGGCAAGCACATAAATTCAAGTGTTATAAGAATTTGTACTAATTAAACTGGGTAAAACTCCAAAATTAATACAGCTGCACGAAAGTTTGTTCTTTACTTTCCACTTGTTTATTGGTAGACACGTACACTTCTGGTGAAGTTTACCCTACCTATGTAAACATACAAACTTCTTTGCTTCAGCAGCAGAAACAGACACGTATATAAATACACAAATAATACGTGAATAAATGAATAGACGTATGTGTTTCTTATAATTAATTAAAAGTGCTCTGCCATAAGAATATTTATCTATCTTTTGAGTGTGCTGATACTCAGTTTCCATTTTCTCAACGAGTCGAAAGCCTCAGTAGCTAGTACTCATTCCCTCAAACCCTTGCAAACATACTTCGTTATGTTGTAAGATATAATAATAGTAATAGTATTTACTTAGTTTATTTTTAGGTAGTCTTATATTTATTTTAATTTATATTACTTCTCAATGGAAAACTATATTTTCTTTGGAAATGGAAAGGGGTCTACCATGATGCAATGCTCGACCAGTTCACTAACGCCCAAAGAAGTGGTGATAATACTCACCTTGAAGGACATACCTATTGATTAGTGCGATTCAAAGACTGGAGTAAATATTTCTGCGATAGCAATTTAAATATCGGGATCTTCGGGTTGGAGCCTTCATAATTTATTTGGGTAGATAATTATCCAGAAACCCCGATTATAGCATAGTGACTATTCTAGGTTGGATGCTGGGGAAATGCCGAGCCATTCCAACATTATTTCTTTTCCAATTGGCATGCTTTGACTGCGATAGAAGGAGGCAAATCTAACTTAAGCAGAATGTGGATGCTGACACATATACTACGTCTCAAATGTCTTCAAAAGAAAGGATAATATACTTATAGGTTTAATATTCTTGAGTCGCCTATGAAAATTTACTATGCCACACTCATGGAAGACACGTTTAATTGCGTTCACTTATAAGGAATATGCGTTTTTACGCATATTTTAAATATTGTCTCCAGCTCAGGAATCACGTGACTCGGAGACAATCTGAATCTAGGGAGTAGTAATGCCATCTCTGATAACTTGAAATGGATTTTTCTAAAAGACATCCAATTACTTTGCACTTTGGGTAATCTAGGTATCATCTCTTTGGATATAGCGAGAGGATCACTATATCCAAAACAGATGATTTTGTATACCTTCAACAAAACCATTCCTCTTTTAGTTTCCTTCAAATGTTTTTTGTATACCCGGTTGTTTGTGATAATTGTTCTTTTCACGCTTTTGCGTGCTGTGAATTTTGGTGCCCATCATGGTGCTTTAGACTATGTCTTTGAAACTTTACTCCAATCTTTAAGCACGCCCGAAAATCAGTTACACGCAAGGTACATAAATATCAAAAGCATTGTGTCAGGTGGAGTATTCATGGTAGATTCCATTATCACTTAGAAATAAAATAGTGTTGATGTTAAAATGGAGGATATATATAAATATACATACATATGTACATATATAAAATATACAATTATATTTAACCAGAATTAAAAATGTACAAAATTGTATAAATCCACCCCAGCATCCGTGTTTATCTGAAGCAGCTGCGGTTCACAATGATGCGTATTTTAGAAGTGACGCACTTGTAAACTTTAAAAATACGAAGTAGAAGTACCCAGCAGAGAGGAGAATTTATCTCTCAATTTGTTAGCATTGTTAAAGAATAGTGAATAAAACAATTTGCTATTGTTTTTAGGATAACATTTTTTTGCTAAATGGGATGAGGCAATTTCAAAATTTTCAAATTGATCAAGACAACGGTCCGGCAGTTTGTGTATAATTAAAACTAAAAAATGTGTATACAGGAAATATTTAAACATGAACTCAAAGGGAAGCTACTGATATAACTGCCAATCTCCCCGTACTTCCAGTATATTTTATGTTTAAGTAATTGTTATATAGGTCAGTTTTTATTATATATTATAACCTTATATATTTGGGACCTATAACATAATTATGATGCCTTAGAAAACTTTTTGAATAGGGTTGGACTCTCAATCATTAAACATTTACATATGTATAGCATAAAAAGATATAGTCGTATAAAACTGCCCAGTAAAAATGCTCCACTTGCGATTAAAATAATTACCGTGAAATGAAGTTAGCGATTGCAGGTGAAAAAGTGGCATTTCCGAATAAAATATATAATTACCGTGAAATAAGAGGAAATTACTATTCAAGAAATAGCAAGCAAACGGAAAGTGATGCACTACTCGTATTCATACATATTTACATATGCATATGAAATAATAAACTAGAACTAGATATTGAGTGTATAAAAGAATTATTTCGAGCACTATGTAGTTTGAAGTTTTTGTTGCCCATGACCTATTTATAGAACAGTAAATATGTACATAAATATGTTGGAGGGGCCTCAGAAGAGTAACGAATTCCATTACATTTCCAACTGGGTACACACACACACAGACATTCCCTTATATGTATGCCATCACGGGCGATTATTGCGTTCCAATTAGCAGCACGCTTCATGCATCACGTTCAAGGTTACTTCTACACACCTCTAACCCATTTTTTAAATACATTTACATATATTATTTTGTATACAAAACAATACAACAATTGTATGCTTTGTTCTGTAAATACTTAGTAATAGTATAATTCCATTTGAACTGTAAAAACAGAAGACACCAAGCAGTAAGGTGCGTCTCTTCAGTGGTCGGATGACAGACACACACACTCATACATACACACACATGCATATAATATTATAAGAGACAGGTAACGAAACGACGGAAGACGATTGGACTAAGTTCAAGTACAAAGTTGTTTACCTTCGGTTTAATATGGCTGGCTTTGGCTGTGTGAGTGCATGCGTGCGGCCGCGGTTAATAATCGGTGTGAGAACTACTGATTCATAACAAAGAAGTTAATTGGAAGATCACAAGCAAATAAAAAATTCAGTTTTAACCTTGAACTCTACAAAAAAAATGTATATATATTTACATTACACATATGAGTACATATATGAGTACATATATTTGTATATATATTAATGTAATAAATTTCTCAAAGTAGTTTATGAGAAACCTGAACCTATCCATAATGCTTTACCAGCTCAGCGTTATAAAATGCAGAACATCTGGTCACCTCCCGTACACCTAATTGAACTTTAACAAGCACTTAAAACATCATCATTTGCTTGTATATATGAGTGCGCACATATATGACGTAACGAACACTTCATGTATGTAATTGGAATTGTTTACATACGTGTTCGTGTGCTGCTGTTTTATCTCAAATGGTACAAAACGATGCGCAAATGTTTAAACAACACGGAAGAAAGTGTGCAATGAAATATTCCGCGTCGGGTGTTAATCTAATCTATCTCTTAAAGCGCAATTTAAAAGTCGATTGTCAGTGTTTATAACACTTTGTAATACTCCCCCTCATTCCTGAGGTGTAAACAAAATATTCAATATTTACAACACTGGAGTGGGCGGTATAAGGG
The DNA here is from genome assembly GCA_920105625.2 of Clusia tigrina. Lineage (NCBI taxonomy): Eukaryota > Metazoa > Arthropoda > Insecta > Diptera > Clusiidae > Clusia > Clusia tigrina. Next base: position 30,072,870 of record OV050031.1, on the reverse strand, counting down.
ATTTGAGTGCTAACATGTATCGCCCAGAAAAGCCTCACATGGCAGCTATCAAAGAAAGTTGAAACTTGTTTACAATTAGGAAAAAGAAGAACGACAGTTAAATTACAAGTGTTCCCTTTTACGACATATTAACTCTTCCGATAATTTTTTTTCACGCCGCGGCACGAACTGAATCCAAGTACGGGGATCCTAAGGCAATCACTTGCGTAATTGGAGAAAAATATATGTATATTGAATTTCGGTAAGTTTCCGTTCTGTTGGCATTAAAAATATAAACAAAAATAAATATTTACACACATGTTTCTAAATTAATAAGAGCAAAAGTACATTAGTTAAGGTAACTGTGTCGTGACTAATTCGAATCAATCTTTTGCTGATTTGTTTGTATTTCTGTCGAAATCTTAGAATTTTATTTGTTTCCACATGTAAATAACTTTTGCAATTATTAATAAGCATTCACATTATTTTAAAACAAAACTATACTGAGGTGAATTCTATTCCGTGTGCACAGACATCCCTTTAAAATAGGCACTAACCCAAAGTTTTCGAACAATATGACGTGACGTGGTATTATGTAGTTCTTGCATAATGTAAGTCCAGATACAGTGAAGCAAGGCAGATACCTAGATAAAAACAATAATTTTATACTTGCATACATACATATACATGCATATGTAGAGAACCTAAATTCATTTACCCCGCAGTGAATACGTAAAACAGCTGCAGAAAGTTTCTAGTTCCATAATTAGAATAATAATCTGCATCGTAGTATTTTAGAATATTTCAAGCGTAAAATATAAATACATGGTATCCAATATTTTATACTATTGTTCTCATACTTTGCTCAGCTATTTCTCTATGCCACCAAAAAAAACGACATTTTTGCATAACTTGTGGAACGTTGTCAACTAATTTGAAGCAAATAAATGTAAATGACAGGGCTATTTGTAGTTTGAAGTGTGATTGATTGTTTGGTTTCTATAAAAGAGTAAATTGGCTACATTTAACATTAAGATTTTGTTAACAAATGATCATTAGTTGTATATAAAAACATTGGTAAATATAAAAGGCGATATCCGACTGTATGTTAGTAACACCGCTCCCACGCATGCAACGTAATTGGAAATTCCCTGCAAATGCGTTGGAAGGCTGTTTTAACCTATCTTGCAGCCTTGAAAAACTATGTTTTTAAGCCTGATACAATTTTTAAATCATCAAATTAAGTATAAAACCTAATTTTATTCAAATCAATTTTATATTAGGAATATAAATTTATGCCATTATTGATTGAGGTGGTTTTCACTCATTGGCATTTAATAATCTTCATTTTTGAACCAAAGAGTATCCATACATAGCGATTGAAACACTCAAAATTTTGTGTAATGGAATTGAAGTCGATTTCATAAAAATCGGTGAGCTGCAGGGGGAAGCGAGATGTAATGCGGGTATGTACTAGAAAACCCTTCGAACAAAATTTTTGCAACAATAACTTCGTTCGTCATCCGAGCCCTCTATATATGTGTACTCTTTGGCTGAACACTGTTTTGACATACCGGGTAAACTTCCAAATGTTCTAAAACTAACTTTGTTCGAAATAATAATTGGGAAAAGCAAAATTCGAAGGAGGATTATCATAAATCGTACAATTCACTATCAGAAAACTTATTTTTGCGGTAAATATCCATGATTTGGTAATATCCCGAAGCACGAAATTATCCAATATAATTTACCAAATTTCGCTATATGTAGATTCGATTTATTTAAGGGTGTTATACACAGCGACCTGAAGATATATTGTGAAGCTCCTATTTATTTGAAAGATGTGGATAGTCTCATCTACAGATCTTCTGTTAGGATAATTTCCGACAGGAATTCATATATTTTGGAGGAATCAAGTTGAGGGATCTTGCTCATATCTAAGATATTTTCTCCAAAGCACCTGAGTATTTTGTGTGCTAAATCCGCTATATGTTAGTGTAAAAAAAACTAAAAATGAATAACTGACTTTTCCGTTGAAAGTTGTAATCATCGTATATATTATCAACTCTAAATTACGTGTAAAAAATTTATTTAATAGCTTGTTTATGGGATTGTAGAGAGTATAGGTTTTTTAAACATAGTCCAGTTACTGAAATAATTATCTGAATTTCACCATCGGAAAGATTCTGGACATGAATTGAAAAGGATATACATCAAAGCGCCACCAGATCATATCTCGAATTATATGTTAATTTATGAATGCACTTTTATTATTATTATTCTGCTTCTATGCACCTATCTTCGTATATTTACAGCCATGTAAACAAGACACCAATAAGAGTGGTATTGCTATTGTTTTATACCGCCGTAATCAAAATTTATCGCTTGTATAACTGCTTTGTACACAGAGTGGTGTAAGTGCAGCCTTTAAAGCAATCACAAGTCCAACTGAACGGACATGTAAAATTCCCAGTTTAGATAATAAGTCAATTTCCCTGCAGGGCGCATTTAGCACGGTCTCACATACTGCATTCGCACCTGTGTAGTACTGGGTACATTCGTTGCAATTGCTAGTTATCTAGTCCTTTGCTTGGCCAACTTTCAACAACTACCACTGAAATGAGCACACAAGACAAGCTTCAATAAAACAAACAAGTCCCAGACATACAAGTACATAACTTCCAATAAATATATGTGTAGATATATACTATATTTAAGTGGATAATAATAATTTACCGTCTGTATATTTATCAGCACATATACAAATGTACTTCTGTGTTTTACTCGTACTTGGAATATGTAATCATCGACGTGTGCACAAAAGTTTAAAACGTTTGTTGCGGTTGGTCGGTCGGTGTTGGAATTTCATTGCATTAAGGAGTTCTGGTTTTCACCAACACAATTCGCTCAGCTGTATACCAGCTTTTCGTCGCCTCTGCTTCACTTGTTTGTGTCTACTTGTTTTTGTATCTCACGTATTAATTTATAAATATATAAATGAATACCGTTTGTCGGCACTTCTGTGTATGTATGTATTTATTTGTATCTTATTTCATTCCCTACACTTACCTTAAAAATGTATGTGCTGATTTAAAGAAGGCGAACAGTCACTCAGTACATGTACATATGTAGCTGTGATAATTAGCTTTTTAAATGTGCAACTTTAAGAAAAGTCGATATGCGCTACGTAAGAATTCCATAAAAATGTATTGGAATTATCGCTTCTTTGGTTTAAATTCACATTTACCCATTAACGGCGAACTTGATTTGTATTCGCAAAACTAGCGGTTAATGCACTCTAAAATGTTTGTTTGTTTACTTTACTTCACACTGGTTTACATTGTTATTTAAATAACAAAAAATATCCCGAATTTCGAAATTTATTAATTCACAGCACGCACCAACACTTTACGTTGTACAGCAAAAAACCAACTAAACTTTCTGTGTTGTGCAGAGCAGAGAGCGCTCATTGTTTACCAGTGCTGCATTTCAGTGGTTCTCCCTCGGGATATTGTAGTTATATTAAATGTTTGCACAGACAACAATAAAGTCGCTTTATCTAAAAATTTGTTTGACTGGTCTTTTAAATTAACATCAGAGAATACTCTTGCTAACATCTTCCGTATGAACAAATACCAGTTTAGTTTACTATGCGGCCCCGGATTTCTATGCTTCTCAAAAGGTGACACTACTGGTGTAAACATGAAAGACAGAGTTACCAGTTGAGTTGAGAGAATTTTTAAAATATTGATTCAAAATTATTTCTAGTAGAAACTTAAAACAATGCTTGGTGGTAAATTCATATGTAAAGCGGTTTAATTATTATTAATTATATTGAATTTATCTCTATTGCCTCTTAACTATCTGATCAATCCATTTAGTCTTATAGAATGGGGAGGAATGCACAAATTGCTAGCTTCGCGAGTCAACATAGTTTTTGGAGATGCTTAGATTTATTAGTGCTGGAAATCAACAGTTTAATTACAAATTAATATATAATAAAAGTAATTCACCAAATTTGTGACAAAAAAACTTCATAAAATATATGTTTCTATTGCAATGAACAGTTGTATCCATCTCTCCAATACTATTGGGAAATAGACTAATATCCAAATATGCTGTTACATTGGCAGTTTAGGTAGTAATAGGTAAATGTAAGAGCTCGTTTGCCGTTCAGATTGTCTGCCAAACATCTAACTATTAATAGGTTTGTTGGACTACTTCTTAAGATAGTTTCTCAAGCCACTATGAAACCACTTTGAAGCTTATGGCTATTTGTAGTGATGTGTCAGAACAAAATTTCTTAAAAAATCGAGGTTAGAAAAGAAATTATATTCTTGAGCCATTGGTATAGTGGAGACCAGGCAACATAAATAGCTACTGGATTTGGATTTATCCAACATATATTTAATATATTCAAATTGAATGTTTTTTATTTGATTCATCTCTTTTCCCACTTTCAAATTAATTTGGACAATTTTTTTTCCGAAATTGATTAATTTTCTTCGTTGGTCAAAGAGAATTTACCTCACTTATCCATAAAATAAGTTCACCTGGCCATTGCAAATAATATTGAGGTTAAATAAAAACTGACGCTTTGCAGCACTAAACTTCTTTGTTGGTTACCAACACTGCTACAGCATTTAAACAAATCATTTTTGACAGCGCAACACAAACGCGTTTAGTTTTATAGAGCGTAGTTCTGTGAAATTAGTAAATCTTATTTTTCTTGCCGAATTAAAGACCAACAAATATGGAAGAGGGCGACTACGACAATGATGAGTAAGTAAAGAATTTTACATAAGATTGTAAAATCATTTGGTGTAATTAAAATTTGTCCCTTTTGGATGTTGACCACGTTTCTTAATGCATTCGCAAATGATTCACTTTCAATTGCAGTGTCGGCGGAGACGAGTTCGATGATGTCGATGAAGACGACAACATTGAAGATATCAATCAAGAGGAGGAAGTAGACAACATCGAGATTATTGCGCCCGGGAGTGCAGGTGGCGGCGTGCCCAAGTCGAAACGCATCACCACGAAATATATGACCAAATATGAGCGGGCGCGTGTGCTTGGCACACGAGCTCTGCAAATTGCAATGTGCGCACCGATTATGGTTGAATTGGAGGGTGAAACCGATCCCCTGCAAATAGCAATGAAAGAATTGAAGCAAAAGAAAATTCCTATTATTATAAGACGTTTCTTGCCCGATCACTCGTACGAAGATTGGAGCATAGATGAGTTGCTTATAGTGGATCATTAAATGCACGAGCGCGCCTAAGTAGCCTTCCATAATTCTAAGTTTGTATAAATAGATATATTTATATATATTTTAAAAATAGAAAAAGTTAATAAATGTTCAATAAATTTACAATTTTATATTACATTCCTTAAAAGCCTACGTAATAACAATTAAAATTTACATAACACCACTTGAACACGACGAGGACTATTGGGACACATTTTCGCACATCAACTCCAGGCGTAACCATTTTCCTTGTCATAACACACACGCTCCAGCAAAGTAACCGCATTCTGACCTATCCGGCACATGTTTTCTACGACGTCCGGCAACAGTCCACAATCGGACAAATTTTCCTGACCAAATATTTGTCCTGCCACTTCGTCCTCTGCAGGTTCATCATTTTCTTCTTTCGGGGTTTCGAGTAGTTTTTGTGTCGCCTTACTGAATGCTAAAGTGGCGTTACTACTGGCCAGTGTCGCACTGAATGTATTTTTGGTCTCCCCCAAAAGTTGACAGACGTATGGCAGGAACGACGGAAGCACAGTGCCTTTAGCCTCGATGGTGAAGTAATCGACCCCGTCCATGTGCACTTTACTGGAGCGTGTAGTCAACTGATGCATTGTGGCTTTCGGAAAGGCAACGGGCGCGAGCAGTGTTGGTGGCACACCAGCAAGACGGCCAACGTTGCTAATAGTGCTCTTGGCATTAAGTAGGAAACTGAAGAAACCCTGGCATTCGACGCCTTCGATAAGCAGTAACGAATTATCACTGAAGTCCTCGGCCATTTCATGCGCTTTGATTTTGCGTGTATGTGCCATTTGCATTCGTCGTATTTCTTTCTCATCCACACCTAGGCTTTCCAACCATTCCTCCTCTTCTTTTTCTTCATCATCAGCACAATCGTTTGAATTGGAATTACCTGAAAAAAACAATTGTTTAAAGTAGATCTCAACAGTCTCGACTATAGCTCACCTTCCTTGCTGTCATTTCCAACCACTGCAACACTATTGCTTTCCTCCGTGAAGCTTCCTTCCACAGATTTATTCATACCATTATCCTTCTTCAAAGGCATGGTATACTCGATGCCCTCTTGCCGCAGAGCGCTTCGCATACCCCTCGTCGTTGGTGACATCAGGGCATGTGTCTCGACTCGGCCCGCTGTGCCAGCTGCCCTGAAAAGTACTGTGAACGTATTTGCGCAGAGATAGAAGTAGGGACATTGTCGCGCCCGCAACTGTTGAAACAAGCCGCGAAAGCTGTGGTCCCAGTCCTCCGCCAACGCTTTACGCTCTCGTTCACCTATCGTGACGCCTATATTGTCTTTGGAAGTACGTGGAAACAGAGTCAACCATGGTATATGTGGTTGCTGCCAGTAGTAGGTCGCCTGATTGAAACGCGTGGCGGGAGAAATGTCTAAACTGCTGCAAGAGTTCTTCGTATCGATGCAACGCACGAAACTTGTCAGGCCGCTGGCCATTTGACTAGTCTTTAGCGCAGTCGTTGGCAATTCGGTGCGGCAGAAGAAACGTACGCGAGTTTTAATGCTCCAGTCTATGGGCAGATGCTTTGTGAATTGCTGCTCATCTAGCGCTGCGTCATCTTCCTCGGAGCCGTGCGCTTGTTGCAGAATATTTGAGAAGGTCTTCGCATCAAATGGCTTTAATACTAGTTTGGCGGGCTCTGGAGTCTTCTTAGTTGTGACTGGAGTGTTTACGAAACTAAGCAACGAGTCCTCTTCCTCCACAATTTTTGCTTTCTTTTCATTATTTGTAGATCTGTGCAATATAAAATTTAAGTACGTTAATCACTGCAGAATGCTGCAAACCACTCAGTCACTCACTTGGCGAAAGGATTTTTACGTTTCTGTGCTATTTTCACCTCTAGTAACCGTGTCCTGTCCGTTTCAAGAACTTCTGGTCTATTGCTGTTTTGGCTTAAACGTGCTGCTAATTGCTTCTTTTTCTGCTTAAGGCGATGTAATTTGATGAGCTGAAATTGGAGAAATTGGTTGTTTACAAGCCAGAGTTGAAGGCTGCTGGTTCCAATTAAATGTACCAGAATTCCCTAACCTCATCGGGGTGTTTCCAGTTTAGTGGTAAAGTTCCTTCTTCCGTGGACATTTTAGCGACGGAGTTAGTGCTTTTGAATACTTTTTAAGATAGTTTTCCCTCCTAAACGCGACTAAATTTCGCAAATTTTACCAAATTTTACTTTCGCTTTATTTGACATTTAACAGCTGCAACACATTTTCTTGTTGTTGTTTTAATTCAGCTCTGGCGGGTAATAGAACCACGGCATACTAAGGCTACACGGTAATAGCAAAATGCTTGTTACAACACATGTTAAAGTTGTTCGAATGGGAAACTGGCGCATCGATGATCCAGTTGCGAGGAAGCGATATTACCATAAAAATAATTGCTATAAAACCTAAAAAATTAACGATTGTGAAAAACGATCAAGCAAGTTTTTCTCTTTCGACTACCTAATAAGTGCACCCGGTGTAACCTTCTTACGTGTCAGAATGGTGGTCAGTTTGTAATTACAATATGCCCTTGCGAAAAATTCACGAGCTCTTACCTGGTTACGAGTTTGCCATGACATATTTCATAATAAGCGAAAGTAAACTAGGTGTACCAGTGATAACTGAACACTGTTTGATTGAGATGCATCCATACCGGCGCTGGAAACAAAAATCAAAGCCGTCTATTGTTTCCTCTACACAATTTTGGAAGGCAGAAACTATTTTGGAATTGGTTTCTGAGACAGCTCAAGAGATCATTGGCCAGTTATGCGGTTTAATGAGTTCAAAAATTGATGAGTGCTCCTACCATTCATTTAAATTCGCAATAAAAGCCCTTCAACAGGCATCATCGAAACCAGTATACAAGTTCATAAGCAGTTCTTATATTGCAACTAAATCATAACAGTCGTATACATAAAATTAAGCTTACAGTTGAGCTCCTTAGGCCTAGTATCTAGTGCTAGTTTCTGCATGATTAGTCTTGGAATTTATTTTAAAGATCATTATTTTTTAATTCACGTGATCTTCACAAGAAATATATAAAATAGGAAAAAATTCACTTAATTTATATAATTACAATGCACGTAAGCGAGCCCATAGTCCTATTTCAATTTCACTATGACAAATTCTTTTAATTTGTCTGGCTTCTGCGTCCATTGCTGGAAATAGGTCTCTTTCACTTCTGACCAAGCCATCTGATAGGTGTTTGCCAATTGTTTGCAGTCTTGGTACTGCATCTGCAATAATGTTTCTGTTTGTGTGTTGAATTTCTCCAATAATTCTGTTTTTAAATTCAACACTGCGATGAATTCCCTTAGTAAATAGTATCTGCTTATTTGCAAAGCAGACTGTGGCGTGTTCAACTGCTTCGAAGTGATGCCTTGCCGCTTACCATTTACAGAAATTTCATATGGTCTGCAAACAGATCAAATTAAAAATATATAAAATTAAACTAAAATAAAAATGCTCACTTCAAGCTTGGCGCAATATTGCACCAGACTAAGCCATTTGGAGCTGGCGACTTCTCCGTATGTTGAGTGAATTGAAATGGTGTTTCCTCATAAATGCGTATTTCCGGGCGTAGAGCGTTATATCTGGGGCTCGCGAAGCTTCTACCAAGCCAACGTCCGTATATGGCCCGCTCTAGATCATTTTTATTAGCTGCACAGCAGAAATTTAAAGTTTTAAAATATATAGGCTGCGCAAGTAGCTCGTCTAGGAGTGCACCTTGCACTCCTAATAAATTCCATTTGGACAACTTATCGCTGCAGGACACAGAAAGTGTACGATCACCTCTTCCTGGCTTTGTCCGCACAGCACCCAAGGTTTGTAGCATAGCGTCTTGATGCTCCGTCCCAATTAATTTTGCACCGGTGAAGATACCGTCCGTGGGCAGAACTTCACCAATGCAATCATTGTCTTCCTCTTCGGTTGAGGCAGTTTTCTTCTTTTTTGCAGGTACTCCCTCTGGCTCATCAGTATTAGCAGCGATGCAGGCATCACCGCAAGGTGTTTGTGTACTCAAAAAATGAAAACTAATGCCAGGTTTCAAGTGAAAATTCAAGTCAGTTGGATCCCAAGAAAGAATTTCATTTTCACTTGTAGCCTCTGCCGCTTTTCGGAGTTCACGATAAAGATACCGCATAAAACCTCGTCGTGCGAGCACCTCCGCGTGTGAATCGTGGAGTGTCCAACCGTCTTCGGTCAATTTACTTTGCCCTAAGCACTTGGTTCCGGCGCCCTGCAAATCGTGGAAGAGTATTTCATTCTAATGTAACGTTATTTTGACATGGTTAGTGGTATTTACCAGTGCTACGACTTCGTTGGTTCCTTTGGCGGAATCATGTAACACCACTCCTGCCAGCACAGTCCACTCCTTAGGAGTGGGCTTTCCCGTTTTCGGAAGCAATTTAAACTTAGCGTAACATAACTTAGCAACAGTTTCAATTGGCGGCCAATTGGAATTGTCTTGTGCCGATTGCATTTTTCTGAGTTGTCTATGCCTCAAAGTAGTCCAGGAAGGAGAGAAGGAGCTGCTGCATTAATGTATTTTGTACGTAGAGGAATTATTAACCCACTCTTATGTGAGTTACTTTCTTCAAAATTGTGCTGTTTGTATTCATAAATTATAAAAAGATAAATAAATATTAAGCTAAATAAGACCGCCAGTTTTCTCTGACACTCACCATCATCCAGTGTTGCCAGATTGAAAATTTGTCTGTGGCCTCACGAGTTTTTGGTTTTTTTGCGGTACGAACATTTTGGTTGCCATATTTATAAATTTTAATGAAAATTATTTGTAATATTAACAGAGGACATTTATTTCTCAATTGCATATTTTCCTGGAGCTATTTTATATTGCTTTAAGCTACAAACTTATTACATAAGTGAATACCTTAATAATATTAATTGAAAATTTTGTTTTATACTATTATTATTTTTTATTATTATATTTTCCTAGCGCATTGCAGAACACTTATGTTTTGTTGCAAATAGACTCTAGTTTCTGGATATCATTCGTCATCCCGACACCGATATCATTCTGAGCACGAATGCTTTTTGAGCTATTTAATTGGAATGAATGGACTATGAAAATGCAACTCTGCCTACAAAAACATTAATAACTTCAATATTTTATAATATATGTGGGATATTATATATTAATATAAATATAATATGTGTATTTGAAATATGTATGGTGGATTATTTTTTTATTGATTTTATATTTTTAGGTATTTTTTACATACTCTATATACCAATTTTTAATCGAAAAATATTATATATCACTCTTCTTCTTAAAAAAAATGTTCACAATAGACCAACAAATTGCAAAATATTTGTTTTGTGAAAAGTCGCGTATTCATGAGAGTAAATATGCACTCATATATTTTGCTCTCCTGAAAAGCTGAAATTCTTAATAAAAAGAATACTGAAAAATATATATAAATAGCACTAAACTGTAAAAATTTTTTGGAAATTGCTTATTCTTCCTATATACATACATCCCCAAAAATGCGTACAACCAACCCTTTTGAACCTTTTTCCCAAGGGATTTTCAATGAAATAAATTCAAAATTACACTATGATAACTGTCAAAGGATCCCTTTGTTCTTTTATCTTTAGCAAATTCATGAAAACAAAAGTGACTACTTTTTTCTCAGTGCAAAATTCTGCTTCTGCGCTGTTCGCGATTTGCGGTGAACTAAATACTGATGGACTGACTCAACTAGTATAATTGCCATTCGCCCCAGCGCATATCTACAACAGCGACCTTCGGCAAAAAATCAATAATTGAAAAATAAATCGCACAATAATTAAGCCATCCATCAATATGCTGAGTGGAAAAAATGGTAATTGTCAATATATTTTCTTTTTATTTATATTTGTATTTAGTGAAAATTTAGAATATACTCTGCATAGTAAAAAATTTGGCATACTTTCAGGGGCAAAGCTCATTGTCAGTAAATTCGTAATTTTTGCGGTATTGCTGGCAGGAAATCAATATGTGCACGCATACGGCCATGGATCTATATCGAAGGAAAATATTTTCGCTGATATGCTCCTTACGGAGATACTGAATCGCATGGACAAGGATAGCAACTACTTCGATCTGGATTCAGAATTGCCCAAGAGTGTTGACTTAGTTTCCCGGTCATCCAAGACTAATGCACCAGAAGATTTTGAATATCGCAATATGTTTGGCGGCGCTTCCAACCCTTCCATACGGGATCAGGAGTACTTGCAGCACAGCTCCCTTTGGGGCCATCAGTATGTGTCCGGTGGTATGGGTGAGGTGCCCAATCGCTACACCACCATAGTAAAGACGGATGCAAGTTTGCCAGCGTATTGCAATCCGCCAAATCCATGCCCATTCGGGTACGACGAGAATCAGGGTTGCATTTCCGATTTCGAGAACACCGCCATATTCAGTCGCGAGTTTCAAGCTGCCCAGGAGTGCACTTGCGACAATGAGCATATGTTTGATTGCGCTGGCCAGGATAGCGCCTCCAACAACAATGAGATGACTGCGACCATGGAAAAATTTCTTATGCATCAGTTCCAAAATGAGAACGGGATTGAAAACTCCAATGCGGTAGTCAAGAAGTTTTACGGTTTCGCCAAGCAACCAGGCAACAACCCGTTTTTGTTGGGCGAGAAACTCCCAATTGCCGCCAAGAAGGGCGACCACATCCAAGCTTAAATATTTGTTTGTTATCAGTAGTTTGCATGTTATTCAGTGGCGTAGCAGTCGATTGTGTGTTAAATTAATGTAATTATGGATACTATTTCAATAAACTAATACAAAACCAGCTCCAAATTAAGTGGCGTTCTCAATATCCTTCGATGATCATTCTAATCATACTCCTGTGAAGAAAAAGTTTCGAAAATTCACGTTTGTTGTTCAGTTAATCGATGATTGGTCGCATAATGGAAGTGTTCCATGGACTTTGAAGTATCATTTAAATTCTTCACACTAACCTCTACCATGAAAACCCCTCCTATCATAGAGTCTAGAGTCTAGAGTCTTCATGTAAACACGTACTCGTATGCTAAAAAGGTCGTCCAATAAACGAGGATTTATGGAATAAACGAGTGACAAAGCAATAAAGAGCTTAGAGAGGTAGAGAGAGAGAGAGAGAGAGAGAGAGAGAGAGAGATAGATATACGTAGTTAAGGTAAAATATAGGTAGTGAAGGTAAAGAAGATATATAGATATATAGAGGAAGTTAGATATAGATAAGGAGCTAGAGAGATAGAGAGAGAAGAATTGATAACGAGAGATAAATAGGGAGAAATACAGATAAAAAGTGAAATAAAGAAAGGAAGAGAAAAACAAAAATAAAGACAGAAAGAGAAAAACAAAGAGAAAAAGAGCTATATATATAGAGAAAGAGGGAGATATAGAGAGAAAGAGGGAGATATAGAGAGAAAGAGAGAGAGAAATTAATAGATAAAGTGAGAAAGCTAGATAAATAGTGAGTAAGAGAGAAAAAAAGAGGGAAAGAGAGGGATAGTGAGATACAATGAGAGATAATGACAGAGAACGAGAGAGGCAGATATAAAGATTAATGTATAGAGGGAGAACGAGAGAGAGAAAGAGTGAGAAGCGAGATAGATAGGGAGAAATGCATAGAAAAAGAGAAATTTTGATAAGGAGAGATATAGATGGTAAGAGAGAGATAGGGAGGAAAGGAGGGAGGAAAGGAGAGAGGAAGAAATAGAGTAAAGGGAGAAAAAGTAATAAATTGGGAGATATAAGAGGGAAAGAGAGAGATAATGAGCGATAATAAGATAGAATGCTATAGAAAGAGTGACAGAGAAATATAGAGAGAGATGGTCAGAGAGCGAAAGAGAGTGTGAAAGAGTCAGAAGTGAGATAAATATGTAGAAACATACGAGTATAATTAAACAGATACATATGGAGATGAAGAGTTCTATATAGTGATTAAAAGAGATAAATAGGTAGAAATAGAAATTGTGAGAAAAAGAGAGAGGAAGAAATAAAATAACGTGAAAAAGAGTGATAAATAGGGAGACATAAGAGTGATAATGAGAGATAATAAGATAGAATGAGAGATAATGATATAGAAATATTGATACAGAGAAATATAGAGAGAGATAGATAGAGAGGGAAAGAAAGAGAGAGAGAAAGAGTCAGAAGAGAGATAAATATAGAAAAATTGAGAGAAAAAATAAATAAAGAGATACATATGGAGAGAAAAAGTTCTATATAGTGATAAAGAGAGACAAATAGAGAGTAAGAGAGAGAATAAGAGTGAGGAAAAAATAGAATAACTTGAGAAAGAGTGATAAATAGGGTGACATAAGAGGGATAATGACAGATAATAAGATAGAATGAGAGATAATGATATAGAAATAGTGACACAGAGAAATATATAGAAGATAGATAGAGAGGGAAATAGAGAGAGAGAGGAAGAGTCAGAAAGGAGATAAATAGGGAGAAATACAGAGAAAAAAAAAATAAAGAGATACATATAAAGAGAAAGAGTTATATAAAATGATAAAGAGAGATAAATAGGGAGTAAGAGAGAGAAAAAGAGAGAGGAAGAAATAGAATAACGTGAGAAAAAGTGATAAATAGGGTGATATACGAGTATGAGGGATAATGACAAATAATAAGATATAATGAGAGATATTGAAATGGAAACAGTGACCCAGAAATATAGATGGAGATAGATAGAGAGAGAAAGAGTTAGAAGGGAGATAAATAGGGAGAAATACAGAGAAAAAAATAAATAAAGAGATACATATAAAGAGAAAGAGTGATAAAAGTGATAAAGAGAGATAAATAGGGAGAAATAGAGAATAAGAGAAAGAGAAAAAAAGAGGAAAGAGAGAGGTAAAGATAGATAGAGAGACATAAAGAAATATATAATGAGAGATAATGGCATGGAGGAGTCATAATACGCTCCTGATCCAATCAGTATCCTATCGTTGAGTACTGAGGTGGGTTTTAATAATAAAAGAGAAGTACAGAGGGATGGATAGAGAGATTGACAAAGATAGTAATACAGTGAGTTGTGGAGAGAGATATAGATAGAGATGGAGAATGAGAGGACATGCCTGTAGTAACTAGTAAAACGCTGACTTTAATTTATGATATACGAGTATGTCTTTTGTTTATTGTCTACAAATCAAAAAAGGAAATATATTTCATTATATTTGCTACATACAAAGTAATTATGCACTAAAATATTGGGGAATATATTCTAATATGTAATTGTCATAGAGTATTTATCAATATAGTTCACATACACATACAAAACTATGTAAAACAAAGAACCAAAAAAGGAACAAAAGAAACAAAACATAAACACATAATTTGCATAAATTAATTTCATAATTGACATTGAGTATTTGTCCAAGGATCATTCACTGGTATTGCTGTGGCCCGACTGTATAAGTTCTACGTACTTAAAGATGTCAGTAGACAGCAATTTGCTTTACATTATCCTAAACTGAATCGCTTAACTCTACACTAGACTCTACGCTACGAGTATAAAAAAGACCCCACTCCCAGCTGGAAGCGGTTGCGCCAATCTTAAGTCTCACATTTATGGGCAGTGTGATTAGCTAAATTATTCGTTGTCATACATATTTACAGGACACAAGGTAAAGAACACGTCACTTTAACTAAGTTACAAAGCAAAGGTAAAAAGGCAGTTGAAATTACAAGCAGTGAAAAATATACCGGGGTAACTCATCGGTAGTTGTGTTCGGGTATTGGGCGGTTCAGTAGACGTGGACGCAATTGTGACAGAGTTGGGGAACTTACGAGTAAAAGTACAACTAAAAACAAGCATTAACAATAAAAATAAATAATAGTATTTCCGCAGCCTAGCTTCCTTCTACAGACGTCCGGTGTTGTTGCTGTTGGTGCCCCAGGACACTTGATGATTCGGATTGCGGGTGGTCAGTCTCAACGAGTTTCTATCATCGTCGTCGAGCACATGTTCGTAGCCCTGATTAATGGTGCCGCCGCCATTGGAGCCATAAATTTGCTGCAAGGAGTCACATTATATTCACCACTCATGTATGTATGAGTTTAGAGTTTGTTTGGAGAACTTACCTCTGCGGAGGAGCCGTTCACATTGAAGACATCTTTAATGCTCAGGCCAGCGTTGGACGTGCGACCACTACGCAGATTAGGGAGGATCGGCACGCCACCGTTATTGTTCAACTGTAAAAGAAAACAAGTTTTTAGTAGAATATCTGGACCATAACTAAGGGGAAGGTTCCGAATAGGTTATAGGCTGAACCGGTTGACGCTCAATATAAAACTCGTGCTCGTATGGTGAATCAAACTATAAAATCTGTTTGCAGCTGAATATTTAAGATGTGGTACGACGTAGAATTGTGAGGATTTGTATGGAACTTTATAAATGGATCAACCATTTATTTGAGGAGGAATCAGAAAATGCACTAAGTGGAAGGCTACAATATTTAGATCCCCACACTTATTAATATTTAGACGCCTCACTAAATGTGCTCGCTCAACAATTTAAAATTCGCTTGAAAATTAGTTTCGTTTTTTTCTGCAACGATTGTGGACTTTGTACTACTAATAAATCTACAATAGTTCATCAGAATCGAAACCCAGAAGGAGGATGAGACTCTATTCGTCTTCATCACATAAATACATCAAATGAATTCGTCAAATGTGTCTGGCGAATTGTACCTCAGCTGATTTAGACTTTTACTATACAAGTCTGAATTTGCATTCATAGACAAAAATGTGCCTTAAAACACCAGAAGGATCTACTTCTCATCAAAAGCTACCCATGAGTAGTGATGTGTTTATAGAACGATGTAGGAGGTTTTTATAGATCTGTACAATCTATTTTATGTTCATTTCACTTCCATCAGACCAATGATATTGAAGCATATTCGCTGAAAATCCCGATTTTCCTCATGAACTTTATTTCATGATTCCCCATATTCACCAGAGATATTTCAAAATCCTCTGAGCTGAGTTTCTGCATGAGAGTGGTGAGTATTTTTCTGTGTATAAAGGAGTGTTCTTATTGTGAACTATACTTTTGTGCACCAGAAAAATGTATAAGAGTAACCACGTAATGAAAATGAATAGTTCTTAGAAGCAATATAATAACGTGAGAAAGAGTGATAAATAGGGTGACAAAAGAGGGATAATGAGAGATAATAAGATAGAATGAGAGATATTGATATAGATATTGAGAGAAATATAGAGAGAGATAGATAGAGAGGGAAAGAGAGAGAAAGAGTCAGAAGGGAGATAAATAGGGAGAAATACAGAGAAAAAAAATAAAGAGATACATATAAAGAGAAAGAGTTATACAAAGTGATAAAGAGAGACAAATAGGGAGTAAGAGAGAGAGGAAGAAATATAATAGAATAGAATTAGAAGCGATTGTAGTCTAGGATAAAGTTTTAAGGGATTTTTAGTAGAAAGTCAGCTTTAATGAGTCAACTTTGTAGCTCTGAGCACTCGTAAGGCAGTACAGTGCCTCATTTGGGGAAGGTATAAACATCTTGTTCCATCAAACCCTACCTTCCATCTAAAACAGAAATGAGCCACTTCAACCCACGCATTTCGAGAGTATTATCCCGTTCTAGCTTGAGTTACAGACGTCAGCGGACAGATCTATGGATTAAGTTGTATATCGACTTGTTCACACTGGTAACTTACCACTCCGGCCGTTATGCCGTACTCATTCTTTGCACCCAATGTTTGCATCGCCGACTTCCTACGTTCCGCCATCACAGAATTTTTACGCACCTCCAAGGCGCGAATAGTCTCGGCACGCATGGTCAACCGTCTGGTCAGTATGGGAGTTGCTGCAATTGCACAAACAATAACTAGTTGAAGTCCCTGTGTCTATAGGCACATGGGGGTGGCTACTCACCCGGATTGTTTTCATCAGCCGTCAGTTTGAGGAAGCGTTTTTTGAATGCCACATCCAGAGTGCCAATTTGCCGGCGCGGTTTGCTCGCCTTATCCAGGTTTTGTATGGTACGTCTCCTGGCAATACGGTCGGGACCACTACCGGAGTCATTGTCGTAGTCCCCGTCTATGCCTTGCAGACGCTGCAAATTCTTTACTATCTCCACGGCATGCTGCACGGGACGAGTATTAAGTGAGCTGGTCGATAACTGACTGGGCATTACTCACCTTATCTATCAGAGCATCTTGAGACAGGTCCTCGGACTTCTTTTTGCACAAATTGAGCTCAGTTGAGGCTAGAATATGCGAGAGTGTGCCGAAACGATGGAACAACATTGCCGTAAACTGTATGACCAAAATCAAGGCAAAGAAGAACACAAACACCAGACCAATGGGCTCCAGTTGCAGGTATTCCTTCGAAATGTGAACCTAAAAGTTGTCGATCGCGAAAGAGCACAAATTTCTGTTAGCATGGGAGTTATTTGGTATTGGGTTTCTGCTTAAACTCTACGTTAGTTACATTCCTGGGTTACTTAATGTTGCATTAAACCGGGAAAATGTGGTTAAGAACTTTATGTGCTGTGTGAGTGTGTCTGATGTGGAATGAAGTTTGGTACTTAGCGGCTGTGTTACCGGGGGTTTCCCTTTTTGGATTTCCACAATGGAGCGTGAGCGAAGCTCAAATGTTGCTGTGAGTAGGGTGTGGGGAGTTACGCGGAACACCCAGCCAATGAGTTTGCCGTTGTGCTTGCTTTGCTCGCCTTAACGAAGCAGGTGTGTACCCTATTCTATATACGAATACCGCAATGCGCCAAGCGAAGTTTGATTAAAAAAAAATAAGATAAGATATTAATAAATCTCAGAGTCCGAAGAAGCGAGTTTTTATAAGAGCATCGAAGAACTGAAGAGATTGCAAAAGTATTATTTGGAAATATTTTTCAGTGTGTGATTCTTGCTGGAGCCTTTTTCTTCCCCAGTTAAACAACTTTTCTGGATGTTGGATCCAAAGCTGGAAAATATGTCTAATCTGTGGTTTTAGGCCTCGCTGATCTACCTGGTAACTCAAGGTCTAACTTGGTATGCTTAATTTATGCAATAAATTTATATCTTTATTTGATTTAAAGCAGTGATTTCTCAAGATTCTACTTTGTGTTCTATTCTATCAGAATAGTATTTTTTTAAGGTTTGTCAGAAAAGATCAGAGATATTTTTGTGCAACATTTTTGAATGGTGTTATTCAAAAGTTATTAATTAAAAAAACAAGTAATTTTATATTATAAACTTAATAGAATTATCAAACTTTAAGGGTGGTTCACACTTCTAACCACGAATACTTCAAATATACTTGTAGACTCTTCTGAACATTGCTGTGTTGATTGGCAAGTGACGCAATTTCTTCCCTTTTCTGACCAACCATGATAAAATATTTCGAGGAGTGTATTTAAAGTTTCTCGATATTTTTTGATCATGATGTTTATATATATAGTTCAATTTGAGCACTACTTTGACTAAAGTGGAATCCGCTTGGAACAAGATAAACTTTTGTATTATTCTTAATTTATAGCGACCGAATTAAGCGGTTGTAACCAGGTCCGTAATGGCAATTTCAGCCTGTGTATAGCTTCGGGCCCCGAGCACTGTTTTAGACATCAGACTTTTTTAGCTTTATCCACTTTAGTTTATGCGATCCTATTCGAAAACTACAAAGCGAGCACAATTTTTAAAGCTGTGTGGATCTAAAATGAGGTGCTATGAAGTTATAAATCATGACATCCATATGCTGGGAATGACTTAAACTAATGATACAATTCCAGACTTATAATTACTTATAATATTTGATTATTCGATTTATGAAAAGTCTCTTTATTGGGAAGTCTATGAATATCTAGGTTAAGGTTTTAATAGGTCTCATTATGAGAGATCCAATAAATATTGTTGCAATATCGGGAAGTCAAGACCAGGCAACTTTTAGTAACAGTTCCAATTGGAAAACATTCTGACGTTCCATGGTAGCCTATAATTAGCCCACATATTGTTCCATGCGAGTTATAGGCGAAAGGCCTGTCTGCAAGTTCCCTGATTTACTTTATTTTCAGTTCCATTCGCTGTTTCACTTGTTTAAGATAACATATGAACTCAACAGGAGAAGTTTGCGTTGAAAGAAGAAATGCCGTCGAAGCATGCTTTGTAAATAGCCACGATTACGAACATGCTCGGAGGCGTCTGTTTCCAAAGACCGTCACAACAAAACTGTTTGACAGCTCTGTCAGAAAATTAGGGTGCGTTCTACATATTACAATAACCTATCATTTGACTAAGGTCATGCTAAACTTGGTATAAAGCTTTCCAATTTTCATACCTCCTTTTGCCATCGAGGTACACGACATTAAAAATAATCAAAAATATCTTCTTCGCCTATCATAGCACTACTTTTCTTTGATAGAGCGCTATAATCGGAAGACTTCTGGTATAAAGGTGAACGCTACAAATCATACGATGATGTTTGTCCCCAAAAAAGGACTTTTCTAAATGAGCACCGTGTTTGCAGCTTAACAATTAACTCGGTAATCTTTTAATTAATTTTGATAATGAATATTTTTATACTGATTAAATTTAATTTAATTTTAATTTGTTTTGTGAGCTTTTCATAAATCAAATCACTTTATTTAAGACGCATTTTTAGCAATTTATAAATAAAAATAACAGCCACCAAAGAGTTAAGAATGAGTTTTTAAATGTTTAAAATATAATATAATAATATTTTAATATACGGTTAGTGCGAGTTTGTCTAAACTCAACTGAATTTGGGTCATCATGGGAACTGTTGGTTAACTCTTTCCCCCATCTTCCCACAATGACGTCAGTGTAGAGCGATTTAGCCAAAACTCACACAACCATAGTCAAATATTCATAGTTTTATTTACACATGTGGTTGGTTGGATAAATCTGCTGTTCAGTATGAGTCCTAGTTTGTCAAGCATGTTGTACAACTAAATAGTTCAACTTCATACAAATCAGAATATCTTTGTTATTATAGTTTGAATATCACTTCAAATTCTTAAAGTTATTCTGGATTGTGTTTTCTTCAACAGACAATTATTAAGATGGTTGCAATATAGCAAAAAACTGAAAAGTCTCGTCACTGGATCCGCCCTATATATAAATTGCTTAGAATCTCTTTAAATTTGGCAAACACTTCTCTGATTTGAAACTGAATAACAAAGAAATTAATTTGTTCGTAAGTGATCAACATTTGTTTGTCTCCTTGAAAATAACCATGATACCTTTGCTATGCTTTCACCGAGATTTAAGCCGCGGTGGATTCATCACTCTGTTATTCGCTTGCCTAAGTCAATTTATTGGTAGGATGCTGGCCCATTTCAATAAATGTTCCATCAATATTAATATTTTTATATGGGAATCCATATAAGAATAAAGTCGGAATGGCCAGCACAGCTTCAAATCGTTAAATAGTAGAAACGAACCAGTACGACCTCGTTAGTAATCACGACTTCGTTAATATGACTCGATACTAATTTCAAAATAGAAGCAAGCAACATTTAATGAGTTAGTGAATAGACGGTGACTTCAATAGTTCATTGTTCATTGAAGAAATATGAAGGAAATAGCACGATATTCGTACAAATATGATTGAGCACATACTGCAAGGAAATTTGCTTTGCTCTTCTATAAAAGGCGAATGTGAAATACAGCACGGAAACAAGGCTTAACCGTCTTTTCCCAAAAGAAATGTGTTGAGAGTGCTATTGATGTTGATATTTCATTCGAAAGGTCCAATATTGACCAACGCCCGCCATAGTGGCATGACTCTCTACCAGGTGATGTAAAGATTCATCTCCATTCTGTCAAATAATTTCAAAGTCCTTTCAGACATACTATCACAGTAAGTTTTCATGTGTTTGCCTTGCTTGCAACCAATTCTTGAGTCTCACAGTAGCGAGAGTTCTATATAAAATTTAGTCAGGGTACCAAGTCAATCTCCAACACTTCGTAGAGTGATTCTATTATGGAACAATGCTTTGTTACGCTAACAGATAATTTGATACATCCACAATAATTTATAATTTTTCAAGTTTTCAGATGAAAAACTTTAAAATAGCTTAGACAAAATTTCTTATTGGTAAAATTATGAACAGTTTACACTGAGAAAAACGAACCAAAACAAACATGGAAATTACTGAACTTCGATATTATGTACTAAAAATTTCATCATTTCCTTGGCTACATTTAAGGAGTGAAATTATATTGTATATTCTTTGTTGTGCGTATATATACGATTTCATAACTGAACAGCAGATTTTATAGCGTAGTTACACGGAGTATATGAATATAGACAGTGAAAAATTTGTATGCAATTTAAAGACTTTCTATAGAGTGTTAACAAAACCGAGGATAGGTTCGGGAAACTACAGAGAAGTTGTGGACATTGTGAGTGTAAACGTTATTATGTGACATCCATTATTAGACATAGTCCATGCCGCCTATGATTGACCCACATATTTGGAGAGGTGTGTTTGAAGAAGTTTGGTTGGATTATTTAAATAATAAAAATTAGGAAAATAAATAAATCAAAAACATAATTTAACAAAATAAAAACGAAAACACCAAAAACTGTCGTGAGTGGTGGGGTAAGGAACGAAAAACTTAGAACCAATCAAACAAAAGAAAGATAAGAACCTCGGATGTTTCTTCAATGTATGTTATATTCGTTTTCACGCCCAGTGGCCAAATAATATGCAACTTGTCTTTGTTCAATTGCAATAAGAACACAATCAAGACGAACAATGCGTTGGCCATGAAAAATGCGAAGACGGATTTATTCCTCAGCTCAATCAGATCGTTTGCAATCCGTGCCTGAGTGTTCGATTGTTCGGGTACATGATTTTTGTTTGTTTTGTTTATATTTTTTTAAATATATATGCACGTATTTGTTTATGGAGAGCACAGCACATCACCGCACAAAGCATTTTTATAATTTTGATTGTTTTTGAATAAGTTTAAAAAAAATTGTAAGAAATGAAAAAGAAGAAAAAGAAAAATATTGTTAGTAAATTCGTCAGGCGGGATATTCGGAGGAAGAGAAAAAGGCGCAAGTGCCTGATGCCGTCCCCGAAATCCCTTTAAAAATTTACCTCTTGTGTGGATTCTTCGTAGGTTATATTCGTGCGTACACCAAAAGGCCACTTAACGTGAATGTTGTCCTTGTTCAATTGCAACAAAAACACAATTAGAACGAAGAGAGCATTCACCATGAAAAAGGCAAACACCGAAGAGTCGCGCAATTCTTTGAGATCTTTAGCAATTCTTGCCTAAAAGTTGAGCGGGTATTAAATATGTACATAGGTATGTGGTAAAAAGAACATAGGCCCCTATGGTGAAAGCCAGCGGCAAGATTAGCGCTTGGCTATTGTGAACTTTGGCAGTGGTGGTTGGCATGGCAAAGTTCACAATAGTCTCGCGGCAATCGACTTGCTTTCGCCACAGAGGACGCTAGCTTGAAACTTCTGTAAATGAGAGGCGTTTAATATAAATCACTAGAAGAGCAAAAAATTATATTGATTGAAAAATTGGTGCACAATTTGGGCAAAATCCACGCATATACTCAGAAGCGCCCCAGGTGCAGTTTGCTTCGATCTGCGACTGCTTGAACAACATACCTGTTCCACGGGATCGTTGTCAATCGGATAGAGATACTTGTCGATCAAATCCTTCCAGAACTGTACCTCTGAGCTGGACAAAAAGTCCACCTCACCCTTACGCAACTCGGGATCTTCAATCCAGTACGGATTGGTAAGGAAGTCGCGTTCTTGTCGTGGTTCTGCCGAAGTATCTGTATCCGATACATCTGTATCATCACCCGACTTCTCCGCCACAGACGACAATAAGTGATGATCCTTCGAACCACTCGAAGTCGTCCGTCTGCGTCCGTGCCGGTGGCCATGTGGATCTAAAGTGTGCTCCAAAGTTTCCATGCGTTGCTTTATAGCATCCAGGGATTCGCCAATGGCAGTGAGCTGTGCCTTTTCATCAGTAGTCTTGCCGTGTGTGCACAATATGCACCGAAACAGTCCAGCCAGCGAAATTTCAATAGAACCATCTTCATCGGCATTGTCTCCGATGCCACTCTGCAGAAAGCTTAACATGCCTTTCTGCTTGACCCGTTTGACTGCCTCAGTTGCAGCCTTCTTTTCAGCTTCCATCTCTTTTTTAGTTTTCTTGGCCACCACTTCACGTGTTCCCCAGGAGACCACGTTTAAGTTAATAATGGAGTACAGAATGAGCAACAAGTACATAGACGGTATGGACAGCAGATAGATTAGACCACATGTGATGCACCAAAACTCTTGCGGATGCAGACATGCGGCTATAAAGAACGAACTCACCATAGATATCAAGAATATAGCCGACGGTGAACCGATACCATCCTCTCCCAATTGAAGTGCCGTACCCACAATTACAGCCATCATAATCAACGCGTATATTGTGGAGAGAACCTGAGCTACAAACAACTGTATATTCGATTTGCACGTGAAGCACACGAACATGAAGGCCAGAATCGGCACAATGTTGTAGTGGAAGGAGGTCCAGTTGTCAATACGGAAGGCGGCCACAAAAGCACCCACCAACATAAGGAAAATCGTGCCAGGTCCAAGTATAGTGCCACCCATCAACATCATTTGGTAGAATATGTACAGCAAGGAGATATTGTCGTTTATTTTAATTGTGCGCTTCGAGTCGCCCAGCAAATCCATGATGTTGGCGATGGTCGATGGTACCCAACGACGCCGTTGATTGTAAAACTCGTTGAAACCTTCCGGACAATGTGTATAGGCGTCAGAGGCAGCTGAGTACTCCACTCGATAACCTCTTTGCAGCAACAACGTGCAGAGCCAACGATCTTCGCCCTGATCGTACTGCACATAATGTCTGGCCTCGTCCGAACGTGTTGTGTACTTCTTCATGACATTGTCGTCCATCAAACCTTTGCCGCGGAAGAGTGAGAAGCAACCGGGACTACAAAGTACGCAGCCTATCATGTGTTCTGTGGCCTTTTGCAGCCAATGACCGATAGCATATTCAAAGAGCTGGTACCACACCATGGGACCAGATCCGACGGGATGAATGCGCCCGCAAGCGGCACCAAGATTCTTGTTCTTCTTCATCAAATCCACAAGCAACGTGACAGCGTTGGGCTTGAAATCGATATCGCCATCTAGAGTCAGCAAGTATGTGTTCTCGGCAATAACATCTTTGCGGTCGACGGAAATTGGCAGCTCCATCAGACGATGACCAAGCAGGTAGTACATGTACATGACTTGCGACCAACGCTTCCTGTGACGTATGCGATCTTTGTCCTTCAAGTGCGTGATAAACTTGGTTTTGCCCGGCAACACCCAAACCAAACGTCCTCCATAGGGTGTGGGATACTTCTTCGGTGGTCGAAGTCGTATGGTAGTCTGATGTATATCTGATGCAGCTTCATCCATGGTAGCCACCAGTAGTTTGACAAATCGATTGACTTGAATGTCGTCATCGCTGTGATCGGAGATTTCGAAAGCGTCATCAAAGAAGATGTGAGCTGTGAGTGGGAGAGTGGGAGATTATTTAGCAACACGCAATTCAATCTACCAAGGGTGACTTACTTTCGAATTCATAGTAGTCGGGATCAACGATGCGCAAGTACTTCTGAGCCACACGTCTAGCACACTGATCCTCATCCATACGCATAATGCTCTTCAAGAACTCTATCATTTCGTCTCTTGTTTCGTGCCACATAGTGGCGCATGCGTATATACGTGTTATATGGTCGGACGACTTGATGGTCGGCTTGTTGTGCATGGCGGAACCGTCGGTGTGGACGGATATGGTTTCATAGTATTCATCGCCCTTTTCCTTTTCGATCTCAGATAAATCCTGTGTGAGGAAACGATAAAATAAACAATCAGGAAATGAATGGATAATTAGAGCTCAGTTGCTTGATGCATACCTCCGTTTTCACATCGGCTTGATCGTCTCTTCGCCTATTCATTGCCATGGACTGATCAATGAGCAGGGAAGAATACATCGGATTGACAAATAGCTTTTCGGTTGTAGCTAAACGCTCGCATTTCGGTGTCCAGATATGCAATGAAATCCACGTCTGACTGAGCAACCACAGTATCCACGCCCAGGCCATTTGTTGTGTTACAAAATCATTGAACCTGAAGTTGGATGGACTCGTAAAGAACAAGTAGTCCGGTATGGTGTCGTGGAAGAAACAAGGGTCGTCTATACGTATGCCACAGGCGGCAATCAGGAATGACACCGAAATTGGAATGGTCAAGCTCACTGGAAAGGCGTAACTGAAGCCCTGAATGAGAATCTTGCAAGCGAATTTCCCAAAAATGTAGCACACGTAAGCGCCGAATATTTGCAGAAGCAGCACGTAAATGACCATATTATGTGAGGCGTCGATGTCGATGCTGTCGATATGCGCCGCATCAAGAGTGTCTGGCAGAATGCCAGTCACACCTGAGGCTAACTCGTCCACGGAGATTTTGTGGGGTCCGAATGCGTCGCTGAACATGCTAAATATGTTGCTGGGCTCCTCACCCTGCAGCCAGTAGATCAGGATCATTGCACAGAAGAAGATCAGTATCTTCCAAAGCGATAAGAACATGTGACAGAAGTAGCGCGTGTACCTCATTTCTTCCTTGATGCGACCCATTACGCGCACCAGCCCAAATGGCGACTGCGGCGACACATAGTTCTCCCACCAACCGCAGGAGATCATGAAACAGGCGACCGGTATGAGCCACAACTCGAACCGGTTTTCCAGCAAGGGCCAAACCACGAAGCCGGTGACCTGAGCAGCGACCGCAGCCAAATCGATGATGGCTTTGATAGCACGTTTGCCCTCCTTGGACGTGCGCGAGAGTAGTCCCAAAATGCCGGGCACAACGCACAGGCAATTGGTCAACATGGCGCCTTGGACGGCATCAATTTGCGGCAACACGACGTACATAAGCAGAGCGGAGCCAAGCGCACTGCAGCTCTCCATCAGTGTTACGAATAGAAAGTGACCAGTTTTGGGTGCCTTAAAAGTCTTGAAGAAGCAGATACGCGTGGAGCGTATGAGCGAACCGATTTCCGGTATGGCATACGCTATCATCAGCGCCCACATCCATGCTATTCGCTCCTCTTCGGGCAGTGTAACGACGAAGGTCTTGTCACGACCCTACATGTAAGAGTGGGAGAGACAGTTAATTGAGGATCAGATAAAGTATTCTTCGTGCACTTACCAAATCCTTATTGCAATATTCTAATTTCTTATCCTTACGCAATTGTGATGTCATAAATAATACACAGCCTTTCGCCACCACCCCTCCCGTCAACACTATGACGAACGTTATGATGTAGGCAAATATTTTCAGTATCTTTATTGTCAATTCGAGACATTGCTGATTGGCAGTTGAGCCGGTTTCGAGCTTAATTGGTGGATCTCGAAATACATCCCAGCCTTTCGTTTCTTGTATGGTGCGCTGACTGCAATGGGACGAAGAAAAAAGTTGCAAAATAAAAACCTGATAAATAAGGAAGTCCGTAACAATTGCAGATTGTGGCATGTGTGGCCCGCAAGTGTTTTCATTTCGAAAGAGCAAAATCACATCCGGCATGAGGTGTTACATGCAGTCATAGAAAGGCTATGCAGGCTTGCGGTGAATGGGTTTGGGCTGCACCCAAGTGGGAAAACAACCTCGATTGGTAGTGAGGTCAAGTGAGATTTTGTTAAAGCGAAGCAGGCATGTTTCTACTGAGAAGCCGAGTTTAAGTGTTCTTAATTTGTGGCATGATCTTTCAAAGTCGTTGGAAGTAAGAGTGTGGCAGTCTGACTTCATTGGTATGGTTGAAGTTTTGCCTGCAGTGATATCCAGCAAAAAGTATCTGATTAGTGAAAGAATATATTGCTATAGAGCCGATTAAAACGGTTGAAAGATTTTTGAATTGAGGTGGGCCGGAGAACCGCGTTGAAGGGGGTCTCTAAGCATTCAGGGAAGTGATGATCCATTGTACTATAACTTAAATGAAGCCATTATGCTATGTTCTCCACTATTGGAGAAAGACTTGGTTACGGCTTCTAAAGCTGTTTAAGGTATTTGCTATGATAGGTGATAAACAGAAGAGTTGTTGAAGAGGAGCAGATCCTCGAAAATGTTGCTCGTGAAGATAAGTTTATTTTCTGACAGGAAGAAACACGGAATATCGTGCAATCCGTTTCCGTTTCAGTCGTTGGGGTCACTGAGGAATTAATTTGTTTGGAGAGGGAACTTCAGTGAGTGGCAAAATTGATATCTGTCCAGTATATTTTGAAATACATCAATAGTTGAGTTTAAGAGCAGATAGGAAAGCAATTTGGAGGGGAAGCTAGGGAAATGCAATCATCATGAAAATAATTCTGCTGTGGTTACATTTCGAGAACTATTCCTGCAAGGCTTTCACCTTTCCTATTTTGCCAGTGTGCGGATACCGAAAAGTTCAAATTGTGTAAAACGATTCCCAGTTTACGTAATGATGTTTGTATCTCATCCTTGCTGGTTGTCATTTGTCAATCAACAATTCAACACTTTGTGCCTTCACAATCTGACTCTGCCATATCCGAGCAACTAAAAAAATCAACTGCAGGCAATTTTTTGTTGCTGTAGTATGAGTTTTTTTGTTGTGTTTTTGTTGTTACCCGCAACATTATTCGCGCTCGTAGCAACGATTTGCATAAATTGCACTCACCTTCCGCCATAAATGTCTTGAGTTAATGGTGTGCTCTCATCGTCTGTGAAGTTGTCATCGCTATCGCCTGTCCCCGGCGGTGCCAGAGGGCGATGTCTTACGGCAGACATCTCCCACGGTTATAAACTAGACACTCGATGAAAATGGCTGCTGCTTTTCTGCCGTATTGTTAGTGTTATTGTTGTTGTTGTTGGACCACAAAATTAATTTTCCACAATAAGTGCCTGGAAAACAAACGAAAACAAACATCAAAATAAGACAAAAACAAAATAAAAACAACAAAAAAATGTTCAAGAATTTATAACAAAAACTGAGAAGAGATCTGCTCGGTAGGCCCTCACATAAATACGTTAGTATGGCTAAAAGCAGCAACAAAAACAACACAGATCATGGTTGGCCCGGCCCGTCTTCGGTTTCGGTGTAAAGCAACACTCGCGTTACAGCCTTGGATACCTCAGATTAACTTGTTTCATGTTTGGCGTTTAATTTTGTAGCGGCAAAGTGCCTCACACACACACACACACACTCACACTTGCACACAAAACACATCAGAGATATAAACACATCAGAAATTAAGTCTACATACTCGTCCAGCTGCATGCATCTTCAAGGACAAGGTTTCGATGTTCATTTATTCAGCTCTCCTGTGCCCACAGCCGACCGGCCACTTGTGGTCACTCTGGCGGAGTGCCTCGTAAATTGTGATCCTTTTAAGCGATTACCTTAGGCAAGTTGTGCGTGAAGCATAAACACGTTTGCCAGCAATCTTGGAACCTTGGGTCTAAAAATAACACTGCAGGATGCTTCGGGTTAAGAAATTATCGTGGCGCATGAGCATAGAAATTGCAGCTGGAATTAAAGAACATGGTCGCAAGCTTTGCCAAGGCATTCGCACTAGATTGGAGATGCATACATTCACTAAAAGTTCTGGAAGATTACCCCGCAATCCTAAAATAGGGTTAGCTAGACGAGTCAGAAAAGAAACGAGAATCTACATTTAAATATGTTGTGGGAATTAATTCCGACTACTGCGAAAGTTTCCCAATGTCGGCTACCAAATTATAAAAGTTAAAGAGGGATTACTGATTTTTAGCAACTGAAATGCTGAATATTATCAATTCTTTGGCAGTGGCAGCTACGAGTAATTCTCAATTGTACTTTTAATTGTAATTAATAATTTAATAAATAAATAAATAAGCTTATTCAGTGAATGCATTCATTTCATTAAAAATTAAAAATCTAAGAAAGGGAATTAGTAAATCGGTGAAAGTTAATTGATTAATTTTAGTAAACAAAAACAATTAGAAATTGTATTGCTGATTTTAAGAAATCGGAGAGCTGAGCACAATTTACTGAAAGTCACCAATTGAGTTATTGAAGTCATAATTTCAGTGAACCTAATAGTAAACTTATGAAATTTAATTGCTAGTTTCAAGAAATAGAATATATTTTCACATTACTGAATTTTGTAATTGGAAGTCAACAATGAAAATACTAAATTTAAGCAATTGAATTATGAACGATATTAATTGGATAAACAAAATATTAAAATTCAGAATTCGAATGACTGATTTTCAGAAATTGGAGATGTTAGCACCTTTCTTTCAATGTCACCAATTGAAGTTCAGTAATAAAAGTCACGCATTTCATCAATTATTATACAAAATTTCCGAGAGTGATTTTACGAAATAAAATGTATTGTGACATTACCGATTTCTAGAAGTATAATTTAATAGTCAAAAACTTCATTTAAGCAATTGTATTACTGACTTTATAAGGTTCAATTAACACACTTCAAAGTATAAAAAATTCGAAGTTTAATTACTGATTTTAAAAAAATTGGAGAGGTGAGCCTAATTATCTCAATACAAAGAATTGAGTTAATGAAGTTCAGTACATGTCTTCACATATTTCAGCAAATAAAATTCTAAATTTCAGAAATTGAATTGTTGATTTTAAGAAATATTGTAAAAATGTATTTTGATATTACTAAATTTTAGAAGTAGAATTATCAGGAAATGACTTCATATATTTCAGGAATCAATATACAAAATTTCAGAAATTGAATAGTGGATTTTAAGAAATAAAATGTAATTTGTTATAACTAATTTTTAGAATTAGAATATTAAATTTAAGTAGTCTGATTACTGTATTTTAAGTATTTAATTGGGTTTTTGTAATCAAAGTATTAAAGTTCAAAAATTTCATTGCTGATTTTAAGAAATATGAGAGCTGAGCGCCATTTGAGGACCAATGTCATCAACTGAATGATTGAATTCAGTAATAGATATCACTCATTTCAGCAATTATTATACACAATTTCAGAAATGGCACTGCTGACTTTGAGAAATAAAATGTATTTTGACATTACTAAATTTTAGAAGTAGAATTAAGGTGTCAAATTACTAAATTTAAACAGAATTATTGACTAAATTTAATTACTTTCAAAGTATTTTACATTAGAAAGTGTTTTACTGCTTTTAAGAAATTGAACAGATGAATATTAATAATTAAGTTATTAAAGTTCATTAATGGAATTCACACATTTCAGCCATTATTATACAAAATCTCAGTAATGGATTTGTTAACTTAATGCAATAAAATGTTGTTTGCTGTTCCTAAGTTTTAGAATTAGAATTATTGATTCTTGAATATTGAATTGTTCAGTGTGTGGAAATTGAATTACTGAAGTTCAGAAATAAAATTGATATATGGCAAGAATGGAGCTGCTAAATTTCATACATTCAATTGCTGACTTTCAGATGACTAACTAATAAAAACATCATCAAAAGAGCAGCATTTTGTGCCACAACCAGAGTAAACACAAATTAACAATAAAAGTATTTACACGAGTGGATTAATTCGCAAGCTGAAACGTTTCCTGGGAGCTGCTGCCGAGCGGAATTGGCAAATTGGCTGTCTCAAATAATTGGCAATGGCAAAGCTAACAAAATTTCAAGTGGGAAATAAACCGAAAGCGTGGAAATTTCATGAAATCCATTGCTCTGCAATTGCATGTTAGCCACGCCCCCATCCCCAAAGATTGCATAACTTTAGAAGTAATTTAAGAAAATTTACTTTCACCGTTAAAAGTAACATTTTAAGCAGTGTTCATAAATTTCTCCGATTGTGACGGCATTAATTATCGAGACAATGATAATTTTACAGATCTGTGAATTTGAGTCGAAGCAGAAAAACGAAGCGGAGCCCAGACAGAAATCCAAGCACGCTGCATGGAAAGCCAAAGGTAGCTAGACGCGGAGGTAATTAACGGTGGCATCTTTGTAGCAAAAAAAAATGTAAATAAATAAATAACATTTTTTTTTAAATTGTGCACTAAGCAGAACCGCCGCAACCGCCGAGCTTCAACAGCCCGGAGTAAATGCAAGAGGTGCTTGTGTTGGTAGGTGCAGCGGCGGCTGATGGTCTACTACTGGGCCCGACAGGCAGCTATTGTTCTAATGGACCTTGCCCTACATTTGCCATTTGTAACATCTTGGAAGCAACAAACCGCAGCAGTGCGAGCAAGAAGCGCAAGGCAGGTAGCTGGAGATGCACTCGTGTAATGGAATGGTGTGACATTGTCTCTTATGACATTATCACTCTCTCGCCATGCAACGTCATTGCTGACAACTTATTGGATGAATTTTCTGATCGACCTTCAATATGGTCATTAAGAATATAGTTAAAAAAACAAAGTTCTAAGAAGAGGTTAAAGCAACCCCAAGGACAGAAAGAGTGAAAATCTTCACATTTGATTTACATATTTGTTTCCCTCTTCACCATGACTCGGAGGCACTTCTTCAATATGCTTCGAAAAACCGGCAGACAACTTGGTATTTCTCTAAGTTAACAATGATTTTTTTGTCATAGTTTCAACCTTCATTTCCAATCCTGATTTGATGAGAAGTTAGGATGCTTCCTCATTGACTGAACAGTCACGCTTCCTGATTTTTACCTCATATGATTATTTAGTCCCCGTCTCTATTCAGAGAGTGCTGTGAATACCTTTAGCATGGTTCATTTACGGTGTTTCGCAATGTTTCAGTATAGAAGCGATAAATGTTGCCAAAGTTTCGTACTTGGAAATATTTTTGTCTAGGTTTTAGAAACCGCTTCTCGAGAACAATTTTGAGGGCACTGACATTTTTCGAATGAAGATTTAAATTTTGTTCAGTTCGAGATGAAGTTCTCGAGATCATCCAGTGCCGATTTATAGGAGCTTTGCTTTAAGAGCAGATCCAAGTACTTTGAAGTGTTTATTTGAAATATCAGTCTGTATGTCATATGCGAATATCGGAATATAATTGTTTCTTTGTGAAGCACACGCGATTTAAATTTGCTTTAACTTATCCATTTCCAGATATTGTATTGTATCGTCTGCTGTTTTATTCGCTGTTCATACTGCGTTGATTTATTCTTGGAAGAGGTTGGCATAACTGCAAGTGTTCAAAAGTACCTATAGTAATACTCCTATAGTGATACTCCTGATTCAGTCTTTATTGTGAAGGCATGTCTTGAATTTTTATTTGGAAATTCGTGGTTTAATGAGTGATTCTATGAAATCTGAGAATTGCTTGCGGGCTAACTTCCAGTTCAGTGGATTATACCTAAATTCCATCTGGAGAGTTTTCAATCACATTAACCCTCCGACGGTTGAGTCATCCGTTGCCCTTATACGAAGTACAAGGTCCACAGGGACCTCTATTTGTATGGAATTTTATGTGAAAACGCATTTTTTTTAAAATTTTTTTTTTCCGAATCATCAACATGAAAATTTGCTTTATATGTGAAATCGTCATCACATTTAAATCTCAATAGAAACTAAACTATTGGTCGGATCGCTTTGAAATTTAAAACGATTCTAGATAAAATTTCCTTGGAATACATGTGGGGGTCGGGTATACTTCCCATGGACCATCAAGGAGTAATTTCAGTTTGAAAATGAAAAGGGACCTTTTCACACGCCGGAGGGTTAAAAGATATGTTTTGTGGAGATCTCCATACGAGAAGAGGAGATGTTCATGATCGTTTGACCGCTTTATGTTCTGAAAGCTGTGTTCACATAATGTATGCTAATCGGAAATGCTGACTAGGATCTTACCGACGAAGAACTTATTTCGAGTTTCCGAGAAGATCCAAACAAAAATTCTTCACATATTACTCAGGATGTCAAAGATTTGTTCTAAATAGAGATTGGAATGTCTTTATCCAATACATAAATTATTGCGTGTATTTGAAGCCCATAATTCAAATGTTCTGTAAAATTCGGCATCAGTTGCACAGTTTTCTTTCCATTTCCTGCTTTGTTCATACAAATTTTGTCGGCGAGTGACGTAGTCGCTTAGAACGAAACGGAAACGAAACGCGGCATGTCGTGCCAGTTAAATCTAGCAGTGCTGCGACTATGGCTGGCAACAAGTTCACTTGGAGTCTTAACCGCTCTCGATTGCAGGCTGCATTGCATTACACCAGAACCAATGCCAGCAGGAATGGGCGTAATGGGCAGAACTGCGATTATGTGCACAATTTATTGAAAGCCGTTTTGCTTTATTACATATTTTAAATCATTCTTTGTATTTAACCAGCAATACCACAAGAAACAATAACAAAAAATAATAAATAAAAAAATAAAAAAATACCAGTTGCTTTTCCTTTAAGTGAGGTCTCTAACAGACCTTGAGTATTTCAATTTTTTTTTTATTATTAAATGCATTTTATTAAACAAAGAATGTTAAAATAATGAGTATCGACATATTGAATATGTAATACAGGGTGAGTAGCTGAGAAACTTACCTCCCTTTATCTGATTTCTATAGAATTTAATATTTACGTGAGTAAATTTTATATTCAAATTATTTTTAGAAAAGTCAATAAGCACTCATTTGCTAGTAAGTAGTGATAAGTCAGTTGTGATGTTGTCTCTTTCACTCATACTGTGAGCAATAAATGATCAGGCATAATGATTAGGATAAACTGATATCTACTTCGCACTAGTGGATTGAGTATTCTAGGTTCCTGAAATTATCCAGAAAATACCCGAAACTAATAAAGTTGTGATGTGGAATCAGCAGAGTAAATAGTGACTTCAATAGTGATTCAGAGTAGTGAATTAGAAGATGCCAACTATTTTTAATTAACTATTAAAAGAAACTACTTTTAAAAATACTAAAATATCAAACTGATATTTGAATTATGCTTAAACCAGTCCAGTGATATGAACTATTAGTATAAACTAATTTTCTCTCTAAACTATATTATAAAAAGTTTAAATTTATTTATAAATACGAGTATAATAAATATTTAGAATCTATGTGGGTGTGTAAATGTCCAATTTTATCCCTGATTTCCAGACATTTATGACTGTTCTCAGGTCCTTTAAGTGAAAATTTGCCTATTGTAGTCTTTCGTGTTAAGAAAATAATTGCATAATTAATGTTGGTAAAGCTGAAAATAAGTTGTCCGGTAGTATTCGTAAAGCTGAAAATAAGTTGTCCGGTAGTATTAGTATCAAATGGTACCGAAGTTACGGTAACGTATGAAGTGATCAGTTGATTTTCTGTTAACTCTCTGATGTGGTGACACATTGACTGTCGCTATGGTGGGGAAACACATTCTTTCTATGGAGGGAGACCCAATAAGAAACTTCAGTTGACTGATATTATTAAGTGCCCTTCAAAAAGTGCTAAGTTTTCCATTTCATTTTTAGATGTTGGAGAATGAACTGTTGGAAATGAATTTGCGCTTTGCTAGATTATGGACTAGACAAAGTCAGTCGTACTAAACTTGTATAAAGATTTAAAAGATTTTGGAAAAAGAAGACATCTTCTGTGATAAAGCAAAGAAAGAGACGGAAGAAAATGAGGAGGATTTTTGGTATATGAGGCAATGCTAATTGTCATAATAAGTCGACGTCGATTTTGAAATTGCATTATACGTATGTGAATATGTCGCTTTAGGATAGCATGAAAGGCGATTATCTCCAGTTCTTTAACCACTGTGATGGGGCCCATTTGTTCCCTATACATATCAGATACATTTTCGGGACTTGACCCAATCTTGTATGCCAGCTCAAGTCGACTCTCCACTTAACAAAATGAGGTTCTACTAAACCACAACAAATTGATGGCTGGAATCTCCATGTATCTTGTAATTATCTATGGAATCTGTTGTTTTTACAGAGATATTGTGAGATGGCTTCGATTGGCTCATAAGCTGTACTTAATAGTCTGGAAGCTGCGGATGTCTGTGTCAAATTTTAGCTTAGGTTCCTGTCGCATTACCCTGTATAAGACCGTTACTCATAATGTTTCACTTATACTCGCAATTAGCATAATTAAGGAAACACAAAAGAAACAATTAACAAACTTTATTAGTTTATTTATTATTTTAGATAAAATTTGTTTTTATATGAGCAAATGGCTTCGGTTTCACTTCCTTGCAGCTCCACGGGCGACTTTAAAGTTTTCTTTGCTTTTTGCTGTATCGATTGGATTGCAACAACGTATTTGAAGCGGTTCTTTGAGCCGGTTTTGCGTTTAATTAGTGTTTGAACAACTTTGGTGCATAACTCGACTTGCGGACGGAGTGGTTTCACTCTCGTGATCCAGTTTGGTGTTGCAAATCTCGCAATTTGACCATTTTAAAATTAGCCAAGCAATAATATGTTTGCTGTTATTAATAATCCTTATTTACTGAACATACATAAATAGAGAAACCAGATTGCAACTTGACTGGGTTTAGTACTGGTGCTAAGCTAGTCTTTGATACAGTGGAGGAATTGTTAATGTTATTTGTTATTGTTACTCGGCATCTTGGCGAAGGCAATTGAAGAAGAACCAATCCGTTGTTTTTCTGAATTAGTCCCAATATGAACCACAATAGCACAATGATCTCATGAATAGTCTGGAATATGGGGTTTGTTGCTTTAGATTAAGATTCTAATCCACAAATTTAAATAAGAGAAACAAAACTTAGATCTGGGGTAGGAAATCCTTTCCGGCATAATAGCGGAAGAAATAAAAAAGTGTTGGATCTAATAAGTTTACTGAGTACCCTACATAACCGCAGTGCTTAAGACAAGTTTCCATTACAGTCACAACTGTCTCAACATTACAGTTGTAAAAAGTCAGTGACCAAATATGACTGAAGGAATGCATTTAAAAAATTCTGTGTTACTGCAAAGAAGGCGATGGAGTTACGAAAATTAGTTTCGAGTTCGGTCACTGGATTGAATCATGCAAAACAATTTTCTGAGCATGTCGTTGTAATAAAAGTGGTTTGAGTTAACAGCATTTTAATTAAAAAATGGTTGATCAATTTTACTTTATAACAATTAAATTGCAAATAAATTATTAGTAATAAAAAATTCATATATCGCACTAACAAACTTTTATTACATCGCTTTATAAGTCAGTGCATATACTTCCACTGTATGAAATTCCCATGTGCCAGACCGGTGTTTGTGAAACTGATCGTCATTAGTCACAAGACCGCCTTTAACAGCTTTTGAAACGACGCTGACTTACTCATCAGTGTCGCACCTCTGCTTGATGCTTACAATCATATGAAAAGCAATATTCTCTGCGTCTCACACTTCTCTGAAAGAATACCACATTTTTTATGGAAATCGATATTCATTTCTCAGGTTTAATTAGTGTCAATTTGATGGTTAGTAGCAATTCAAAGTACAATTATTTTCCATTAATCCACTGATATTAAGAATCCGATATCTCTATCCATATCTTTGGAGTACATTGAATTCATCGATTAAAGCTCATTCAATTTATGTCTTATTGGCAAAGGTTGCTCAGTATTCAACCTCCCAAATCATTGAAGACAATTATCTTGTTAAGTATAACGAATTGATAAATAGACAATTACACCTTTTCAATAAAAAACTTTCCAATTAGTCCATCAATTATAACAATGAACCGATTGTGCCTGGAATTGCAATCGTCTACAACAGTTAATCTATTCGCTGCCTGTTGGAAACTTATGAAACTTGACGAGGAATCGATTAATCGACAAACGGTAATAAAGATCATCGCTAGTTGGCCCTCTGTCAGAACTAAAATATACTTTCAATTTTTGTGACTATAATTTTTGTGGCATTTTTTCCTCGAAAGTTCGTTGTGCTGGTGGAGTGAAACGTGACTGGGCCGTTAGGCAAATGCTGTTGTTTTTGTTGTTGTCGGTGTTGTATTTTCGGTTGTTGCCAATTGGAGCGATTTATAGCGAAAATTGCGAATTTATTTATGACTGCTTTACACAATTTATGAATCAATATTTCGTAAATTTTTAAATTCAACATAAATTTGCAATCAAATTGCAGACTGTAGGCGGAGCGGGCATGGTATTCCGTTCAAATTTTACGGTTCGCTGTATCGTAGAAATTCACTCCGTATATTAAGACAACCAGTGAAGTGTGCACAAAAGTTAGATTTGCTGTGAATTAAACACTCATCAATTATATACAAATTATGACAGCCGAATTGTTGCGAAATGACCATCCATCTAATTTATGGAATGCTTTTTCCGTATACATACATCATCGATAATTGGCCAAAATTTCCGTATACACTTTGCAACCATTATGCAAAAATGATGCCTGAAGACAATAAAACGCTACAAAGAAAGATTTGCATAGAGTAAATATCTCTCTTTTACTCCTTCATTATCGTTAGGTTGGATTATCATGGTGACAATTATCTATATTTCATATATTGATATAAGCAATATTCGCACCAAAGAAGTACTTTTCTTCTTACTGGATATACTAGGAAAAACATAGGGTATCATGCGTTTCACAGTACGATAGCTGTACAAACCCTTATTTCCAATAAAACTAAGGAACTGCGATAAAATGGAACTGAACTATATTTACTTAGGTTTACAATACCCATAAACCAGAGAGTAATAGAGTTATCCTTCAAAGATCCTTAGGCTATAAGTGTGAATTTGTTTGTGCTCGTGAAAGTCCTGGTTTCAGTGTTCCAAACTTCACTATAAATTATTTGTCAATGATGCCATGAAGGAATGGGCATCACCTCTTCCTCCTCTTTCCTAAACACTCAAACATTCTTCTGTAGAAACTGGAACCAAGCATTCATGAAGACCAAAAAACTCAACTGAAAATATGGTCAATAATATCGATTATATCATGTTTGATGACTGTCTAATGTGGATCCTATGAGGAGGAAATAATAGCAGTAATAAACATGGTAGACGAACATGAACATTTCTTAAAGGAATAGCTATCAACAAGTTGGGAATAAAGATTTCTCACGGGTGATACAAAAAAGAATACTAGTGCCATTTCCAAACTTTATTTGAGTATGACTGAGTAAACATAATGAAATTATGCAGCTTTGATATAAGAAAAATGTGTCCCTCACTCCAGTGGTTCTATCTCATCTCCTACGTCTACGATCCGCATTCTCTAAACCGCGCTTGACACACCTAGGAGTCCACTGGTTCGAGGGACCAGGCGAGCTCTCAGCTCTAGGGATAGTTTCAATCCTAAAAGTTGCGTTTCTTTTCAACGACTTATACTATAACTCTTCAATGGATATCCATCTGGTACCGCAAAGGACCTTGCAGGTCTATGTGTGGCCTTCACGCCCAGCCAGTATAACCTAAACTACTCTCCAGTGATAAGAGAGCTGTCAAAAAGTGGATTTTTGAGGGAAAACAAGATGCGAATTTATGACTCGAATATCCAGTAAAAGAGTTATAAACATATTGAACTGTTCTTCGACCGGCTACAGAGTTACAGACACTAAGTCATCAATTGAAGACAAACGTTTTTATGGGTGGCTTAAACAGATTTACTAAGACCAATTACAATTTTGATTTATCACGGTACTCAGAACTGTTCTACAGGGGAAGCGGGTAGTTTGATAGCAATATACTCCTTTAATGGTAGATTTGGAATTTTTAAGGAGAAACTGTTATTTCTTTGAAAACTTCAGTTAAAAGATGAAACTCAGCATGATCCTTTTACTCCCCATTGAAGGAGCGTTCGGAAATTTCCGTCGGTGGCCATTTTGTGGAATGTTGTGCGTTGAGCAGCAATGAAAATCTGACACAGCATAAATTGCTTCAGGGTCTTAGCATAGAAATTACTAAGCAACAAGTGAGGAGTGAGGAATATTGTTACATAAATAATAGTTTATAAAGTGCTTCAGGCTAGTTAGGGACACAGAACAAGAGATGGTTATGGTGTTGCTCGGCAGAGTAAAGAAAATTTTAGTTAGGAAATTATTCGTGGTACCAAAATCTGCTTAGGAAGTGGACAACTGGAGGAATTTACTACGAGTACTTATGGGAGCGCTCCGAATATTTTGAAGTCGAACTAATAAAAACAAATGACGGAATGATTTCTGGCTCGTGTCAAACTGTCATCAACTTAGTTAATAGTCTCCACATATAAAATGGCACAAAAAATGCGTGGGCATTACACACAAAAAGCTCACAGATATTAGCGTAATGTCATTGTTCGATGAGGCGTCAGAAGCCGAAGCCGTGGCAGACAGTTACGTGTCCTGCCTGTGTCAAATTTGATTTATATTTATTTCTGTTTCTATTTCAGTTTCACTTTTTTCATTTTATTTATAAACCGAGTTTTTTCATACGCACTTCGGTCGAAGGAAAATGATTCATTTCTAATGCGAAACGTGGCGTTTTTTATGTTATTTGTTAATTTAAATACTAACTGCGTGTTTGTCTTGTCTTGACTTGGCTTTGTCAATCATGTTAACGCAAGATACAACACCACCACCAACAACAACAACAACAGCAACAACAGCAACAACACGACCACAACAAGCCACCGAACAGAAAACAAAACAAAAACTCGTTCCATAAAAAATTAATATTTTATTCATAAGGCAAGAATACTCGTATATTTGCCGTTCAAATGTCAGATGGTCAAAATATGCCGATTTGTTGGCAAGCGCAAAAATCTCTGCATTCGCTTAGTTTATAATTTTTAATAATGATAGTTTTAAATGACTGTTTAGTCCTAAGTTAAGGCGATACAATCGTTCCACGGCAATCGGAAACACAATACAATAAATTAGCATTTAAATAAATAATTGAAATTCTCTGTCGAGGGGGCGGGAGGGAGAGGGTTTCGACATATCGACATTCGAGTTGTGCTCGCAATTATTTGCATTTTTCTGCGTAAATTCGCAGCATTTCAACTTTTTTCCTATGCTAACCGTGAGAAGTGGTTTCACTTTTGCATTAACGCTGGTGCAGTGACTCAAAAATTAGCGCGTACACAGCTGCATCATTAAACTTATAAAAGAGTTGAGGTTTCTTTTGCGGGAAATTGTATTATTGTTCTATGGGAATATGGTACTAGCGAAATATAGTACTGGTCTGATAGTACTGAGCTGATAGAGTACTGAGCTGATAGAGTACTGGGCTGCTTGTACTGGGGTGACAGTATTGAGCTGATATAGTATTGGTCTGATAGTACTGGGCTGATATAGTACTGGGCTGATAGTACTGGGCTGATGTACTGGGCTGATATAATACTGGTCTGATAGTACTGGGCTGATATAGTACTGGGCTGATAGTTCTGGGCTGATATAGTACTGGCCTGATATAGGACTGAGCTGATATAGTACTATTCTAATATGCGAGCAGTACTATGGAAATATAGTACTATAATATATAGCATTGATTATCTCAACATACTATGCAGACATATATCAGAAGGATTATACTCCCTCTTTATATTCATGAGTTCCCTTGTAGTATTCTCACTTAACTGTCCAAGTGTCTTGCAAATTGGTCGAGAGCACTTGAGAAGGTATTACAGATATATACTTGATAAGGCATAAGCAAATTGTGAAGTAATCCATTGAGTTGATTTAAGTTGTTGAAAACCAAATATGGACTTGGAAAAATGCAGAGAAATAATTGTACAAATATACAAAGTATACAAAATGAACTCAATGGTTACCTTCTAATAAGGAACCTGATCAGTTAAGATGAAAAAAGACGAGGCCTATTCTGGCTGTTTTAAACACAAACCATGAGAGAAGTATTAAGAATGGAATAAAGGTGCTTTAGACTCAAATTATCTATGAATTTACCTAAACCTTGACAAGTCAAACCCAACTTGAAAACCATAATAAAAGATTGTGCTTTCTCAGAATATTCGGACGTAATTGTCATTCTCGTATTCCTGAGTAAACATGAATAAACGTAAAATTCTAACGTTTATCCAGAGCATCCGATTCTTTTTGCGTTCTAGTTAGTGATGATGATTCTAATGATGATGTCTCTTTCTCGCACTCTCTTTACTCTGAGGCATAAACGATGATGCTATCTTGTTTGCACGAAGGGTAATACATTTCAGGGCACATCTGACGAAATCGATCATAGAAACCGAAATTCCATCTAGGAACTGCCAAAGAGAAAATATGCTGTAAATAGATGACTGGCTAAAATACTTCAAGGAAACATTACAATACATCTCTTCACATTGTTTGCAAATGCTCTATCCTCTTCGGCACTAGTA
Organism: Clusia tigrina; assembly: GCA_920105625.2. Classification (NCBI taxonomy): domain Eukaryota; kingdom Metazoa; phylum Arthropoda; class Insecta; order Diptera; family Clusiidae; genus Clusia; species Clusia tigrina. The sequence goes on along the minus strand of OV050031.1, from coordinate 30,031,355 downwards.
TGAATGCATTTTGGAAATACATTTTGTCTCTAACAATTTACCCAATATACATAAATTTGGAGAGAATTTTAGTCACTTTGGGGAACTGTGGGCTAGAAATTATTTACTCAAGACGACATAGGTTTGATACTCGTACAAGAAGTTCCTCATAAATCGTAGTGCCAGAGCTGCATATTGGATTCCTGATTATAAATGTATCTTAATCTAACATTTACAGACGGAAAGTTTGTAAACCTAATGATGCATTTTGACCTTTGTCCCTCTTATCAATAAGACTCAGCAGCGACCACAACGGGTAATTTTGGGGACTAGAACCACGGCCGAGTTTGTACTTTAAGTAAAATAAACAATTAACTATCTGAGAATAAATGCACTTAAAACATCGAACACCCCCTCCGACACTTTTTGCTGGGTGTTCCCTGATAAGACTTGAAAGCAAAAGGAGGAAATAATGCTCTAATAAAATGTAAATTGACGTACTCAACATTCACATAAGCACTTAAATTATCTGCACGTATCACGAGCAAGAGGAGGAACTTCTTGAGAGTGCACCGTGGAGCTATAACCTTCATACAAAATTTTGTTGCGTACGATCGAAGTCAATGTAATGCTTCGAATTGTAACTCCTTTGATTCTAGTCGTATATTATGAGGCAATAAACAGAAAATTGGCCACAAAATTAACCAAAATTGACTTTAAACATCAAGGAAGGCGGATGCAGCTGCAACTGTTCCCTCGAATGTGGCATTTGCAGCGAAGTGCTGCGCAACCTTGGCAAGTCCACAACATTGCATCGCGGCCACCGAACAGCAAACACATTCACTGCGCTAATGACTCTATTAAATCCAATTTGAGAGCCCATTTCGGCACAGCATTTTGCTAGGCCCTCTTGCATGGCTCGGCAACAACAAATTAATAGTCCTAATGAAATTATTTGCCATTAAAATTAATTGGAGTCAAATCAATTGTTGTCGCTGATTGGTAGGCACAGTACGGCCACTAGCGGATTTTGCTGGCCTTAGTATTGGCTCCATTAAAGATTAATATTAAGAGGAATAATGAATTCTGCAGAGAAAAGCAGTGCCGGATTTAAGTGTAGACTAAATAGCTGAGAAATTAGGGTCATGTAATTTTGGAGCCTTGCTTAGATATCAGTTCGGGTATTGTTTTAGATGGGAGTGGCAGTAAATGTTAGAGAATAATTTAGTTTCTTCTAAACTCAGTAGCCAAGGGTAGAGTAGCTTAGATATTTTATATAGTTATATTATTTTTTCCAGATTGTTTATTTACACTGAATCCAAGTGATGTTTGTAACTTCTATAAAAATGTCCAATATAATTTTTTACAGGAGTCTAGATTCCATAGAAACCATAATCCGCCACTCACCATGCACCCTCAGCGGCGCCAGCTGAATGTACTCCTATGAAATCTGCGAGTGGCGATTCGAGAATTTTGAAATGATCACAATGGAGCTGGACTTGAAGATAGCAATGCATAAAAATTGGGATTATAATTACGTTCTCTTGTTCAATCCGCTTATACTATGGTGACACGTGATTATTAATGTAGACAAGGCACACGTAAAGACAGTGCCGGATTTACATGTAAGTTTGGAATGTTTGGACTCATGGATACCATGTATTGGATCGGAAATAGAGCAAAGATAGATTATGATGAAATACCTACTTGAATATTTATGGGTCAACATGAATAAAACTCTCATTCAATTTACATCTGCTCAATATTCTATTTAGCGCTCTCATTCTCTCCCTAATGCTAAGGGTGATTAGTAATTAGAGATGTTGTCTTTTTCTGCCATACTATGCCGCACGATGCTATCTCCTTCTAACTAATGGACATTCTTCCCATACTATAGAGAACATTCTGCAAAGAACCAATGGTTTTATAACACTTGCCACCATTCAGTGATCGAACTATTTGTAATGAACTAAATTTCCTGCGAGTATTAAATTTTCCCCAGACCTTCTTTTCTAAATATTCAATTTATATGCAACACAATACTAGAAAATTGTGATAAGTTGAAACATTTTATATGCACTCTTAACATATTTTCCGTTTAACGATTTCCCACTTATCAGGTATGTGAATTTTTCTAATATATCTCCAACTCAGGCTCCTAACTTTGAACTTTTGTAAATATTCCTCTGAAGTTAGCCCGCTCTCATATAAATCACAAACAAACCGGAATCTGATGAACACAAATTATAATTGAACATTAAATACTTATAAATCATATCGGTTGGATATAACTATATACAGAGTAAGTATTCCGAGCCGTAGGAGCATACAGGACACCACACTAAAACTTTAACTTACAGTTCCCCTAATCGATAGTACAAAGTTAATTGGTAAGAGTCTGGGTCCTGAAGTAAACTGAAACTCTGACTGAATCCAAAAACGCACCTTACTCAGCACAGAATAATATTCCATGGAGTTCCACAACTCTGTCACCATCATCGAGAACTTGAAACTCAGAAGATAGCTCCTCTCTCTATGTTCCTTACGGGTTTTTTCAGCCTCGGCCCCTTGCAAATCTTAATCCGTCACTGTATCCAGGATTGAGTTACAGAGTGTTCATGATCAAAGTATTAACATCGGGATTATAATTGTTGCTCTTGCTCAATCCGCTTACAATGGCGACACTTGGCGACTATTGCAGACCCAGGTGAAGCCAGTTGCTGCCAGCGCCGAGGTGCCCATCGACCGGTTTCCAAGCAGGAACTCATACCGTTTGCTATTATTAAACTAAGTTTATGTTTGTACAATAATCAAAACAATCTAATGCCAGCTGCAGGGGGCTATTTAGGCCAATTTGAAAGCCACACCACAGCGATACGGAGTCGCTTGGTCGCTTACAATGGGCTTGAAAGCCTTTTATGAGCTGAATGAGTGATTGACGCTGTTGTACACAAACACACGACATACGAACGTACGAGCACACTCAGTCACACACACAAGCACACCCATACACACGCACGCTAGGAATTGTAACACAACAACTACAACACCAATTATTGATAGTGGTGTTGTTGTTGCGCTGGCGAGTGTGGCGCAGCGCTATTGTGTCTTTCGCCATTGTTACAATTTGCGTAATCGAAAATGGTTTATCTTGAACAGGCTCCTCCACCCACTCGGCGCTCTTGTTAGGCCATAACCATTCATTACGATCTATCTGCATGGGTGTGCGAAAAGGCATTCATTAGTTTCGTCATGAAATTACTTTTATGTCGTAGAAATTAGATATTTATTTTCTTATTGGAGCAAATGAAATTGTCTCGCCCAATTAATTTTGTCCTTTGTTTGAAGGATATCAGAGCATTTATTGATTTCGTATAAGGAAGTTGCTTCCTAGAAATTGATGGCGAAAATACTCGCATAAAATAATAAAATCACAATTAAATTGAAGTAAAACCAAATAAGTGTCCTTATAAAAACGAAGGAGATAGGAGTTCAAGGGTCGATTAAGGATACTTGTAATCGAATAATTCGTAATGAATTTTTATAGATTATATTGTTGAGCAAAATGTGTAACAAAAAGGTGCCTTAGGATTACATCCTAGAAGGCGAAACTATGATGTTGTGAAGTGCCTTCCGTTCGCCTTTACCACTTCGTGTATGCAGGAACAAAAGGAATATTGATGTGAAATGTCTCGAACCACTTGATACAGTCGCTTTTGCTGTGAGAGTTAGTTTGCAGGCTAACTCGGGCGATTGGTAGAATTAACATTCATGGCGCTTGGCTATTGGAAAAGAATGAAAGAAGCTTTCAAGTTATGGTGAAACAAATAAGATTCAATTGCTTGACGAATACCATGTTGGTTAAATAGTAGCCAGCTAGAAAGGATTCATGAAGTTGGGCACTTTTCTCATACCAAGAATCATAAACTGTGAGTCGGTGATTTCGCCAAAACTTTCTATCTCACATGAGCAATTAATTGCTTTGGGGATAGCAGAGCATGTCGATCGTGGGTTTAGTCATGAATTGACAGGCATAAGAGTATAATGATAAAAATGAAAGCGAAACTTGTGAAACTGCGGTATTAAAGAAAACATTGCCAACTGTTTTCTAACTCTGCTTTAAAGCAAAACAATCAAAGAACGGTGGTTATCTCACTTGACACAATTCAGTCATTTGAAGTGTTGGCAACAACTAATTTTCGTCACAGAATTGCGAATAACATATTTCTATGGCCCTATTGTCTTCACTTTGCTTCATGATCATGGCTCCTGATTTTATAACGCAAATCGCAAAAATTATCGGTCTAATATACGAGTATATAATAATGTTGTTCTCTGGTATAAGAAACTATAATCTTTGATAGCTTTGCGCAACATGACGCAATTTATTCAAGTGCAAACTTTTCGTCAAACTTGTGGAATAATTTTTGGTGTTATTCTTCCAACGGTAGTACACACCGTAGTAATTAACTCCAAGTCTCCATAAACCCTACTCCAGCTTAGATATTTATAATGAAATTCATGGCTCAGACAGGGATTCTAAGAGCTTTTTTCAAATAGAGATTGGTAAAATAGAATTACTTGTAGTCTCCCTAATTCTGCCCATAAGTTCAGCCATGAATGAGGACTCGTGTAGACTCTGCGTAAGTAGATTAATAGTAATGACCTTAGCGAATAAGTCAGTTATTAACAGGACTTTACTTGACTCGTTGAAGAGACTCCTTAACAAGGAATGTCCACAGATATCAGGAGAATAGTCGAAAATAAGAAAATTGCATGCATCAAATTAATTACTGGAATTGGGCAGATGACTAGAAACATAAATATCGAAATATATCGATCCAACTCTTTAATAACTTTCCTTTATTGACTAAATAAAATGCTATAACGAAGATTTTACAAAATTTTCTCGACTGTCGTTGGCAAAGTTCTGGACTTTCCACTGAATGTGAAACATCCTCTGTCCGTAGACAAGAACTTCCTTTTTTCTTCTATAAAATGTTAGTTACCGGAAAATTAGAAGAAACTGTTTGGCCTGCTATTGAAGTCCTTCTTGTAGTCGACTTAAGAAGTGTATTTTGTGCCTTTTTACTTTACATCATAATTAATTGACTGTTTATAGATTTGGGACAATGAGTATGACCAGCGACGGCCTTCGATACGAACAGAATTATGCGAGTCAGAGAGACATGTGAAGACCAGGCCCTGGCTTTGGCTTGAAGTCAAGTCCCCACACATTTTTCATCTCCAGGGTTTATTCTTCGTTGACGTTAATTCGTTTTTTATTTGAAACGTTTTTCAGCAGTTCTCCATCGATCTCAGATGCGCTCAGTCTTTGGAAAATGTGCTTCATAGTTCATGTTTTGACAAGGTGTGTGCTTGGCACGATGTTCCAGGGGAAAATACTGTCGTCATTATATTTACTTTTGATATGATATTGAAAATACTAAATTTTACTATAAATATTGGACTTACACGACGAACTCGATGCTAGGAGACTAACTTCTACGTTCGTTTGAAAGCTGTGATGTAGCTTGCACCAGTTTTTCGTGAATTAATTCAGTGAAGTCTTGGAGTGATTTGCTGATGCAATTGTAGACTCCTTACTTAGGTATTCTCGATCTTCACTTATTTATTTGTCTTTAGTGCCCAACTTATTATTTTCATTAGTTTTATCAATTAATATATTTGTTGTTTAATTCGTGTATTCTATTTAGCGTTTTTATTGAGAATCACTTTGAATTAATGTGTTTTTTATTTCTGAATTGTTTGCTTAAATTCATAATGGATTCACCATGAATAAATATACTAATACTTTTACTTGTAAATACTGGAAATAGTTCCTCCTCGAGAACAGAGAGCTTCCCTTCCGTTCCTCAGCGTTTAAATGAGATTTATTCTCGGTAGTCTCGCAGTTTCACTGACATCAAGCGATTTTCTCCAGTTCACAGGTTTTGTGAACAATTTTGATGCTGACACTTCAACTTGTGCTTTATTTGGTAATACTTTAAGACTAACAGCACACTGACTCTACAAAATCTTGAGTGCTGAACTGAGTGCTTCTGCGGAATTGGCTGTTATCTGGCTCTGCCGCGAGTCACGTACGAGCACACTTTCGACCAATTCTCACGTGAAGTCGTGGTAACGTATCGCCACAAATTCTTCTGCACTGTAGATATGAAAGCTTCAGACTTTAGTTACTCAGTTTTGTATGCTTAAAATTGAAGAATTTGAATTATATCGGCTGGTTAATAGGTTCTGCTATAGGATACGTCAATGTATGGGGTGGTATAATAAAATAATATGAAATGCCTTCAAATGAAAATTTCTTGACAGTCCATTTCGATAAGACTCCAATTGGATGCGGTTAATGGTTAAAGTTTGAATTCAAAGTAACTCTCATGCTAACGGGAATATCGTTCATTTCTGAAGGACACTTGACGAAGTTGGTGGAAAGTTGAGCTGTTTTAAGACTCTTGGAATTCGAAGCAAACTTGTGGAGGAGCATTATAAGTAAACACTTGCGTCCTCAAAGTCATATTTGGAAAAACCAGCAAAATGGTTAATGAAAGAGGGAAATATGTTCGTATTCACTTCGAAATTGTAACCACAAAAATATCATTTATACCGACATTAATTGAAGAAATATCTGTAAATTAATGCGTAGATTTGGTCAACGTAAAATTTTCTTATTTAAGTCTGTGGCACTTTTTATTGTGTCGTACACATTCCGAGGACCAATATATGAGCAGAAAAGTATCAACTGCCAGAGAATTAATGTAATTTGTAGAGTAAACATACGAAAGGAATTGCCTTTTGTTTGCGTTTGGGTAGGAAAGTGATTTTCTGTATATCCTGCACACAATTTTCTTTATGATTCGACAAATAATTACACATAAATCCGTAGGAAGAATGGCCCCCCTAAGGTCCCCCTAAGTCTCGTGACAGAATGTATCTTCTCCAATGTCAGTGCCACTGCAGACCGCACTAAACTTGCATGTTGTAATTCGGGCGAACAACACCCATCAATCGGTTATTCTCATATTTCGATAGATACAATCAATTGTGTGAAAACTTATGTTGGGAATCAATTCTGTTTTCTCGATTATTAATCAACAATTTCATTCTAACGCAGTGACGCTCACTTTTGGCATATTTCGCCCCCTGAGCGTTGCGGTTTGATCATAAAAAGTCCACAAAATTTCACACATTCAATAGGAATGTAAGTGCCTACTCGGATGCGTGTTCTCTTCAGCCATAACCTGACACAAAATCTTTTCCACACTTCCACTTTGGTCCCAAAAAGGCAAGTTTGGGTCTCCTTTTGCAACTTCGTGTTATTACTAGATATTCAACTAGTAAAAATTGTAGTCGAAGTGGAGAAGCTAATCAAGCAAAACACATGGCACAGTCTCAGCTACACAGCAAAACACTTCGCTATATGAGTGTGTGGGATCACTAATTGTGAGTCCACTGTGAGATTGGTGGGTTCTCTGATTGCTATCTGTTTTTTTTTGTTTGGTTGACTCAACTCGCTGAGTGCCAAAGGAATCCCACCTTCAATAGAGAGATTATTAAAATTGGTTGAATGTCGATTATCGAATAGCATTAGTGATCGTATATAGAAGTGAAGTGATCGAACTGAACTGTCTTCCACTATGTCGGTCAGTGACACAGGCACAAATGGAATGTTGGAATCAGGGTGTAATCAGACCATTAGAAATGGAAGCAATATACACCCATTTTTATCCATATTATGACTGAGAGATGAAAGACAGTTGGAGTGAACTGAATGAAGGCTCTATCTTCACACGTATGCATATGCATAATTCTCGATTTGTAAAGATATATTAATAGGTTATGAATGCAAATACAGTCGAATACCAACGACGCATTCAAGCGCTTATTTGAGCTTAATAATTGGTCCACATCTTCATCAGTCATATGCGGCGTAAGATCACAATGTTTGGACATATTACTCAATATAAATATGTATACTACATATGTATATATTTCTTTGTTTGTCTGATTAAGTAGTTAATAAGTGGTTGTAAGCTACCCTCCCCGTGGCACCGCGCTTATCGTGGTCGGTCTATTGTGAAGTGGCTTAAATAATTGCTACAAACTATTTGCAAATAAATTGTTTAAACGTCACAATAACCGATTTTAAAATGAATTTACACAAAAGTGAAAGTAAACAGAAGCGTTTCGAACGACCACACACACACACACGCGCGCAAACGTTGATACACACATGCACATCGCTCGACTGCATAAACGCAAACCCAAAGGCGAATGTTGAACGAGCCGCGCAGCAACCAACTTCGGTGGCGTGGTCGGTGGCGCAAAACAGTTACTTTAGTTGTGGATTTTATTTTGTTATTTTAAAGCTTTAAAGAAATAATTATTGCCCCATTCAAACAGCAACCGACCGACCAGTTTGACCATAAAGGAAGAAAAACTGCAAATGAATCAAGCACACAAACACACACAGGCAAACCCAGTTGGAAATAGTATCACTTCTGACAATTGCCGCACACATTCCTTGGGGTCCTGCTGCGTTCATTGATTTGTCCAACAAAAATAGGCACTTTTTTGCACCACAAAATACAAATTCGGAAATAGTTATCTATTGAAATGTTCAGAAAATACACACACAGAATAGAATCATGTCTGACACCATGGACTCTTACATATATACGAATAGATCCGTAGGATGTTCATATTCGCTCGAATTTGAACATATGTGACTGCCAGTAAAAGCGGTTTTTTCACTATGTAAAATCTAAGCTCCTACAAGAAATATCATGGATTGCTGAAGGGTAAAATATACTCGTAATGAGGTTTCAGCTTTCTCTCCCACAAAGTCAGAAAATTGTCAGAATCTATTATATAAAATTTTGAAAGCGATATTTGAGTATATAGTTCATCTTCTTAGCATCTTTGGTCTACTTCGGTTACTAGCTTCATGGCCCTCTTGACGTATCTCTATTGAGTAGGTTACGCTCATAGCTTCCTAAAGTTATTATTCCACTAAGTCCCTATTGCAAATTGACAATTTAAAAGTAAGTGGACATGAAAATTCGGAAGGTGTGTAAGATGTAAACCAGACAAGGGTTCAGTCACCAGTGAGAATCCTTAATCTGCAAGTGTCTCTTTTTATAAGTATATTGCCAACCAATTTCCCACTCAAGTAGTGGAAAAAACTGTTTCGGTATCTGGCTTTAGTGCTTCCCAAAAAATAGCCAACCGACCAGTTACCGCGGTCTAGTGCCAATCTCAAAAGACATCAGTACGGCGGTTTGGAGACTCTTCAGGACATGGTCTCTTAATCTTTCTCTATCTTTTCTCGCCGTGTCGAAGGGCTTAGTTTTTAATAAACAGTCACAAAACCCTTATACACTTAACTAATTATTGCGTTAGTTGTAATAATAATATTATACAGACCGGCTCCCAAAACTTGAAACCAGGTTCTTATGAAAAGACTCCGTCTTCACTGGCTGGGCGAGTTTTTGACTTCCCAAAAGTCGACCGGCAAATGTATGAATTTTCACTTTTGTTTTGTGCACCTATTTTCTTTATAATTTTTATTTGGGGGATTCTATTTTCAGTTCATTTATTTCAATTGGTGAGGAATCTTAGGTCCATTTACGACCATTAAATCTCAGTGGTTGCTGTATACAACCCTACGATAAGCTGCGTGTCTTTCATTTGAAATATGCATCCACAATTGGATTGAATAATTCTTATCACTAAAAATTTGTCTGCGAAGTTAGAAATGTTCTCCAAGTGACTCTATAGTGTATAATCTGAGATCCGAATATACAATGTACATTTAAGGTACATTTTGATCACGAATGCGATCATTTGGGATCTGACTTTGCTGTGTTTGTTAGTGACTATTTCCCAGGGCAGCGAGGAATAATCCCGGAGTCTTCGATAACATTCCCGTATTACATGTACGATTTTACTAGACAGTCTATCATATAAGGTCCCAAACTACAGTCTGCAAGTAAGGTATTATTTGTGTCTTTCTACGCTCTACATCTGCAGTACGAACCTCGGTCTACATTTGACATATATTCGATAATGCATTCGATAAGTCTGACTATGTTTTGTTTAACAGTGACGATTCCCAAAGTCAGTGAGTAATAATCTCTGAATCGTCGTTAACATTTCCTACTGGGCCATGATGGCTGTCAGTGCCTGTAAAGCGGTCAACTGCATTCTTAATGTAAAGTTTAAAATCTTGTGTCCATGGTAAAATCAAATTTAAAAACTTTTAAATGTGCACAAGGAAAAAATGCGACTTCTTAGTCACCGCTTGGAAGCAATTTCTTACCAAACCGGGCAAATTGTGGCCAGCTCAGGCTGCCATGGTGCTGGCTTAGCAACTTGATGGAGCAGCGAGCTCCGCTGCATGAATGATGCGCTTTTTACAATTATGAAAAATTCGAGTTGGTCTCTCGTGTGGGTACTTACCAAGGAGGAAGCGGCCAATGGCGCCGTGGCTCCAATCCTTTGTCTGCGTGCAGTGCTCTTGGCTGCTTTTTTTTTCAATCCAGCGTTATCACAAACATTCACACATTTATAAAAATCTTGTGGTTATTCCCGCTGCTGATGTTGTTGTTGTGGTTAAGTTACATTCAAGCTGCAATAATTCAGATTCACTGGTTTAATATGATGTGTCAGAGACTTGGGTACACAAATTCCATTTCATGGTCTCCGTCTTGTTGAGTCATACGGATTTCGCGGTGCTGGCGCATGAGTTTTGTGCGCAGAAACAGAAGTTTTTGACCTTAGATTTAATTACAAAAATTGAAAAAAATCCCATTATTCGGGGAGTGGCAACCAGTTAAGTGGTTGCTTAACTGATTGTTGCAAAAAAAGCCCCAGCTGTGGCATAAGTAGCAAACTAAGCTGAAGAAAGACGTGGCGAGAGAATTTGTTATTATCATCTGAAAAGATCTGCTAGAGTGATCCGGAATGCTATCACAGAGTGATGAATGGTAGTGGGCTTATTTGGAATTTGGGAGCTCTGATGGGTACGTTTTGCCATGTGTGGGAAGGACTAAAGTGCTTTTCACAAGTGGAGTCAACCGCTGGGAAGGAAATGTAATAAGCTTTTCGATTTCTCTATAGAAAGGCAGCCAAATGCCAGTTTCCTCTTAATAAACTTTTGAAGATTATGATTGAGGCTTTCATAAGTCCCTGTAAATGGGACTTTTTTCTCTGTCTGTGGTACTTGTGTAATTAATTTCTAGGTATCTTGTGTCTGATGACTCGATCGCTCCCATAACTTGTTCAATTAATTAATATATCAATTGCTGATTGTTGAATTTGTGCATTGAAAAGGCAGCCTTCAAAATAATTGGGGGTATTTAAGTCCTCCTTACTAGCAGGAGGATATTAAAATTATGTAAAGTGGGAATAACACCGTGAGAGGCAGTAAAAACTATAGAGCGGTAAATTCAAGTGGATCACAAAATTGAGTTGAGAACATGAAGGATAACAGAGAACCGAACAAAACTCGAAAATTTCCTTGGGGAAGAGATTTTAATGGGACCCGAAAATGGATGAAAAAAAACCAAGCTTAGTCGAGTTTTTGGATGGAAGCAGATAATGAGGAATAACATAAACTAAATTAAATCAACATTTAGTGAAAGATTCGATCTCTAAGGAGAGAATACAAGTACCAAAATGAAACTGTCGATTTGGTGGGGATTAATCCTATTAAGGAAAATTAAATCCAAAGAAAATGAAATCGGTATGAAATCTTGAGGGATGGAAAAAAAGTAAAGAAAGGCAAATTACTCAGGAATTACTTTGATATGAGGCAATGAGGACTAAAATAAATCCAAATAAAAGTAAAACAGTCAATTCACTATGTATAGCATCTTGGAAGTCTTCAGAAAACTAGAGAAAACCAGAACAGGAAACTATGAAGGAGAAGGAAACTATGAAGTAAAGAAATCGAAAAATAATGAAACATATTAAGCAGGTACCTAAAGTTCGACTAGGATGACACTACAAAAGGCTGGAAAAGGAAAACTAAACATGATTCGGTTGGAATTATTATTGAAAGACGACAAAAATCTACAGAATAGTTAAGTTAATCACACGATTTGGTTGAGATGAGATTTCAAATCATAACAGAAAGATAAAGAAAACCAAAAATATGCTAAAAAAATATACAGTGTAGTGTAAAAGGACTCCAAGAAGAGATATACTCGTATTTAGGGAAACAACTTCATTTGGTAGAGTTCATGACAACAAAAAATACCCATAATACCTCAAAAATAATTGGATAGATTATTAAAAAGTATGCTCTTATATAAATAAACGGCATAAATATTAAATAAACAATAAGATAGACCACGGAATAGTTGGAAGGACAATTTGGAACTTTACCAAATAAAATGTAAAACAGGCGATAGAGTGATTTCATGTCATTTTGCTTGTGACTTTTATTTATGACGTAGTTAAAAGTCCGTGTAGCATTGTAATAACATAGAAAATGGGGTCTTTGATGAAGAATTATTTGTTTAGGAGTAGGGATTAGGGTGTTAGGGATGAAAAACAATGGGATACATTACGATTGAGCATCACACGTACTTAAAGTCGGGAATCCTTACATATCAACGCTTGAATTTCTAAATATGAAGATATATATCCATATATCCATATAAAAGGTTATATATCCATATATCCATATAAAAGGATATATATCCATATATCCATATAAAAGGATATATATCCATATATCCATATAAAAGGATATATATCCATATATCCAATCCAGTAATCAAGCGACTATTTTTTAGGTTCTGCTCTTGTGCTCTGAATATGCTTTCATCTACCTATTTCGATTGCTTGTTCTGTGGCTTTCTATGCCGTTCTATCGTTTTGTAAGTACCAAATTAGCTTTATGATCGTTTATTTCGCAGTTTGCGGGTATGTCGACATCTTTTTGTTCGAGCAGATACGCGAGTGTGAATAATACCAAATTGTTTGGGTTTTTACTACGCATACTTCAACATCAGAATCTTGGTTGTTCTTCCACAAATCTTTATAAATACGATTACTGTTAGAATGCGCATTGAAAAATTGGCAAAACTTAATGGAACAAGCGAAGAACAGAAGGCAGAAGCCAAAGAAGCTCGATGAAGAACACGTTTTCTTTTTTTTTTGTCTTTCCAGACAAATATTGTTGGCCATGTTGCTGGCCAATTAAACATGCCGAACAGGTGCGATACCAACGGAATCTCAATGCAACTGCTCACAGCAAGTAACTACAAGTACGGTTGAGAGGAAGGCCAAGAGAGCGGGACAGAAATTGTTTAAAGAAATAAAAATAAATCGCATAAAATAAACAAGAACCCGAAGAAGAGCGAATCAACAAAAATCACATGAAAGAAGCATCAAAAGCAGGTGAGCGGAATACTAAAAGCGTGTAGAGAATTAGTTGAAAAGAATCAAACAGACGAAAAAACGTAGGTTTATTGTACAATAACTTTCAGATATAAACTGCAATGTGGAAGCGTCTCGGGAGATGCGGCGAGCGGACAAAACTGGAACCGCCAAATGCCAAATGCCAAAAAAGTAGCGGACTCGAACGATTGCGAAGTTACTAATTAAATTTCCAAATTTCTAAAAGAGCACAAAGCACAAAAGACACAGCAAAATATACAAAATAAAAAAGATGAAAAATTTCGCTTTATTTCATTGAATTAATTTTGAAATTAACATTTTTAATATCGGAGGAGGCCGAAACAAGTCGCTTGTGCGTTGCCAAGTGTACGACGACGAGTATCTGCGAGTGTCTGTGGAGTTCGGTGCGAAACTAGTTTGCGGGGCCTACAGCGTTGTTACAGGGTTTCTATTTAATTATATTTCTTTTCTTATAATTATGCAAAGAATGGGTTGGAACTGAATTGAAAACAAAAGTGATTGCCTAATGCACGAACGACTTGGGTGAGCAGGGAAAAAGTGGAGCCAGAAAACAGGGTGCAGGAAAAGTAACTTTCACATTATTTATGGCCGCATTGTGCCCGTTTTTATGAGCAGAACTAACACAGAAGGCCCGCAGTCGAGAGCAAAGTAACACAAAATGTAATTGTAAAAGTCGAGCTAAGACGGCAAGACCGAAAGCCACAAAATACCGTGATTGTCTGCGACTAACTGTAAAAGAAACAACAACAAAAGACCCAAAACAACAAAAACAAACCAATGAAATGGAATTCGTATTTGAATTTAATTGTGCGCCTGCCACTTGGACTGCATTTCTTTTATTGTATTTTTTATGTTTTCATCTACGAGTATTTTGTTTCTTTGATGTATTTATTGAAAAATTTTTTCAGCTTGTTTTTTGTAAAATTTCGCCACAACTTCTTTCGGCACTATTTCATATTTGAATTTCAAATCAATTTAATTGTAAATTCGTATAATTTTGTGTGCCAAAGCAATTTTTAACTATTTCATAACTGCAATTTTCACTTTTGTTTTGCTGGACCTTGTTTTTGGTTTTTATCATTTTTGCACATTTCTTTTATTTTTAAATTTTAAATTATTATTTTTTCGTTTCTCTCTTAAACTTATTTAACTTTATTGCATTTGTATGTAAATTTATGAAAAAAGGAAGATTTCTCTTTTAATTTTATTTGATTCGATCAATTTTTGTCAGTTTGCGCTGCTGCGCATGCGTGGCTGGCGCGGCACGTAAATACTTGCTTAGCTTTTGCTAACTTTGTGCTTGGGCTCACTTGTGCCGTGTTGTTGTTGTTGTTGTTGTTACAGTTGCTGTTACTGTTGCTGTTGCTGCGTGCTCTTTGGCCGTCCGTGTTCTGCACTTAACCCGTTCGTTTGCTCATTTGCCACAATTCTCGAGTCGCTGTTCGCACCGTTGGAGCAGCTCTAAGCGAGTTCGTTGTCTTCAGCAAACTGAATTGAAGTCTTTCGTTTTTCTTGTTGGCAGCGCGCGTTCAATCCAGTCTCTTTTTGGCCTTTTGTTTTGCTTTTGCCTGAATATGTTTGGCTTTGTTTGGATTTGTTGCAGAAATTGAATTATGTACTGTGAAGAAACCGGTTACTCGACGCAGTCGTGCTGTAGAAACTCAACTGGTATTCGATTGCCGAGTAGTAGAATTGCGGAAAGTCCAATTGGAAGCTTTATGTCCCTTGGCTGGAGGGCGTGCCTATATATCGAGTCCGTATTTCTAAGTCAACAGAATAAAAAATTATAATAAAAATAAAAAAAAATCAAAATAATAAAAAATACAAGATGCAAAAGAAATTAAACAGGACTATATATATAAAACAGTTATTTCTAGTGAAGCCATCTATTATATATATGGTCCTATGGCTCCGCGGGGGAGCAATGGGCCGCATCCGAAGCCATCTATTGGCCTCACAATACTACATTAAAGGTAGTGCCCTCACTGATGTACTGGGAAAATTGCATGACATTTGAAGTAATAGAAGCGGAGGTATTACGTCTGAAGTGACAGTATGTTGACTTCATCGGTACAAAAATGAGCATCGCACCAGCCTCACCAGAAACACCTATTTTATATACGAGTATAGTCCTGTTTACTTTGGAATGCACCTTGTATTAAGTTTTGTTTTAAACTTGGTTAATCTTTAACCGTAACGTTTTAATTGAAGAACCAAGTTTATGTTGATGATTGTTTACCCCGTGGAAGAGTTCATGAGTGGTATACGTGGTTTAAGAACGGACATAAATGATGAGCAACATGTTAGCCAACCGACATCCGGGATCACCTCAGGTTCCATCAAACCGTGTGTGAATTCATCAAAGATCAGCCAAAATCTTCATTGAAATTGATGGAATTGGATTTGAGCATCTCACAAACATCAATTTATTGCATTTTGACTGAACATTGGGGCTACCGAAGAATGTTTGACGGGTTTATTACCCCCAAGTTGACTGACGACCAAAAATTGCTCAGAATTCAAAATTCGAAGAACATCACCTAGAAGGCCAATTAGGACCAAAACTTCCTTTACTTCCTTTGTGACTGGTGAAGAAATGGTATTTTCTATATGATCCAGAAACCAAGCTCCAAAGTGCCGAGTGGAAGGCGCCAAACAACCCAAAACCCAAAAATTCTGGCTTCGACAAGTCAAAAGTGAAGAAATGTTGAATTGTTTTTACGATTCCAATCCACAAAGAGTTCGTTCCACCGGACCAAATCTCACAACTCTATCTTGGCGTTTTGAAACGTTTGGTGCAGGAAGTTGGCGTTTGTTGCGAGGTAAAGTGCAATCTCATCGATCGACACTTGTAACGGATTTTTTGGCTGAAAATCTCATTTTAACCCCCAACCACTCCCCGTATTTGCCTGATTTGGCACCATGCGACTTTTTCCTTTTGAGGATAAAAGAAAAGCGTTTTGAGGACCTAGAAGCCAACCAAACGGCTTGTACCGACATCCTGAAGAACTGCCCAGCAGACGATATAAAACATTCATTTGACATGCTTTTAGACTGTGTAAATCGTTGTGTTGAACCGGAAGGGAACTATTTTGAATAAAAAAGCAAGTTAACCTTTTTGTTCTTGTTTTTTAAAAGTCCTTTTTGCTTTGGAATGCACCTTGAATAATTGATGATTGTGTACAAATATTTAATTGTGGTATTTATGCAGATTGATATAAGCACATAAGACAATACAATATATAGATGCTGCTAAGAATAATTTGAGACTAGGGCTGAATATGTATATAACCTTATATATTGAAATCTATTTAGTGTGACTTTAAAAATGCTATCTTTTTTACGAATTCTAATTCGATTCTTTCGAACTTGAGTCCGCATTTTCTACATGGAAGTAGAAAAAACGTAGACAACTGAAAAGAACAGAGTAGAAAGTTTTACTTTTCGACGGGGATGGAGCAACCTTAATTGATTTCCCGCTTAAATGTTCAAATCAAACGATCCAAAAAGGAGTCATAGCCATCCAATGGATATGCCATTGCAATTCTATGTTAATACGACCAAACAACTTCATACAAAAATATACCTGAGCGACTGGAAATATTCCCGTAGTTTAGATATTTAAAAAAATATATATAGTAAAGTCAAAAGTATATAGTATAGTAGTTTAACTAGTTTATGATCCATGTTCTTATTTCCACAATGAATTAAATAAATCGCCAATTTTTTGTATACGCTTAGACACCTTTTTGGGTCGTTTGATTTCTCAGCTCCCTCATAAATAAATGTTTCTAATATATTTAGGTAGCGAAAATTACTGATAACTCCACTAAGCAATATCAGAGGGCGGAACATCTCAAACTTGTTTGTGGTTAAAGATGGTACTTTAATCGAACTAAATACGCAATATTCCAAAATTAAATGAAGCTCTTTCTGAAATGAGACTTATTAAATTTCTATTAACTGTTCAGGTATGTCAGAGGTGAGCAGGGAAGCTGGTATTCGCGGTATTTATATTTTGTGTGTCCCACCCTATGAATTCTATTTATTTTGCTCATCAAATTTAATATTTTAGTTATACAAATTGTTCTAGTGTCACTATTTTCTACTACATACACATTGTTTACATTTCCATATGCTGCTTACACGCTTCCTACGTGTGATTGTCTACGATTGTGTGTAGAAAATCACGTAATTTATGTAAATTCTAAGTTATGAATTCTATCAATTCAGAGTTCAATGCTTACTTTCCATTAGTGCTTCACCTTTCCGCAGCTCTCAACTGAAAAATATTCACAATAAAAGAATTAAAGTATATGAGAATATAATGACAAACTTGATTTGCTACGGCAAAAAATCGTGGGCAGGGAGCACAAGTTGGCCACGCGTTAGTCAATGAGGAAACATTTTGTATAGCCAGACCTGCGTATTCCATCCTGGAGCTAACACAGGTTCACCATTATAAGATGGAGTACTAGAGAGCTCAGGTGTATTGCTTAAAGGATATATTCCATAGAAGAAATTAGTTACAATGGTGGTCAGGTCCTCTGAAAAAAGTAGAGAATTTTATAATCGGTCATTCCGACTTTTACACATACAGTACATTACATTTTTATGTACATTAACACGGCACCTACTTACATAACAATTTCAGCTCATTATCGGACTATGCTCTGTACAAGAAGCGAGGATACAAATTGTTAAATCGACTCAGGAGGTGACACTAATCAAAGAGACATGTATATATATATATATATATATATATATATATATATATATATATATATATATATATATATATATACAGACTTATATATATATATATATATATATATATATATATATATATATATATATATATACAGACTTATATATATATATATATATATATATATATACAGACTTATATATATATATATATATATATATATATATAGTTTATAACAAAAGAAGTTGTTCCGAATGTCGCTGAAAAAAACTCGAGAAAATATAATCTGTATAATGCTGTAATGGGATGGGGACATAAAAACGCAGTGGAAGTTGAACTTGATACCAATTATATCCACAGTTCTTTTCTGTACCCGGTGGGTTCACAAACATGAACAGAAATTTTTGAAGGAGCCGGGAATATTATTATTATTCCTTACACCATAATTAATTATGTTTGCCGCGGGGTTGGGGAATGAGTACTAGCAAATCAGGCTTTTTGAGACCATACCCTGGGCAGGATACGAACTCGCGACCCTAAGAGTGTGGGTCTAGCATGCTTCCCACTAGACCACGGAAGCCGGCAAAGTATAAGCTTGAAAGCAATGAACACAGAAGCCGCCTAAGAGTCAGGTTTACAATAAGTATTATACTCGTATATGCATCTGATAATTAATGCTGATACATAGGTCCGTAACTAATAATTCTTTATTGAACATATTGTAATAATTTTACTTGAGTTATTGTTTCTGAAATTATTCTAATTATTTTAATAATTAACAATTCGCTAATTATGTTTTTTTCATTGCTGATGACACCCTCAAAAAGTATGTCGAGTATATTTCAGTGGGTGCCGAATATCCGCAATGAAAGTTCTTACACAGGAAGTGTTCTGTTACTGTACCATACACATCTACAGATATTCACAGTTCCGAAAGTCCAATTGTTAGGATAACTCTTCACTTTTTGTGCCACTAAGACACATGTCCATGAAAACGGACTTCATATTCATGTAAAAATGTAAACTACCAATTCGAGCATAGCGACCTACATATAAGACGATAACGAATTTGTCTTAGAATAGACGTCATAGTGCATAGGTTGGGATAGGATTTATTTGGGGAGCTATTAATTCTAGCTTTATGAACAATTCTTACCATTTTGGTACCCTTCTTTTTGGAGCACTTTTGTCACTTACAGTTTTCCGAGAAACTATCTTTCATTTATTTAAGAGCCTCTCTAAAATGGCATCCTTAAGCGTGAAGAAGTGAATACCCTCCTAATAAAGTGTTCCTCTCAATTTAATATCTTCAACATTTGGTAAAGATGATACTCGAATATGCTTCCATTATCACAGTTTCAATACATTCTAATTAAGATTGTAGTGCCAATATAGATTGCATTATTTTCTTAACTTACCATCAGGACAAGATTTTTCACCATGTAGATTGTCTTACCTATTCCGGTGGTATCTTCATTAATCACTGAGATTCCCCATTTCTTTCGCCAAGACTCAGACTTCAGTGGTGACTGAGTTCGTCGAAACTTAAATTGGAGGTGTATGTTTTCTGAAAGATTTTTGTTTCCAAACTTAGTTCACTCACTTCTTGTAATTTTTGCCTTTTTACGGCGGTTCTGCGTCTGCACAAATCCTGGCCTCCTTTAAAATTTGTTTCAATGCATTCCTGCCCAAAGTTTCTGTTTCTCCAAGTGTCTATTCTCGACTTATTGACATCTCCTTATCTTATTCCTTCCTTGATAACTTAATTGCAGTACCTTTATGGTAATTTCTATCTTTATTGATCTACGGAGACTGATTGAGAAGTACCCGTAATCCAAAAATTCTTCGTAATTCACTCACCATAGATCTCTTTAAGCTCACTCCAGTGGAAATTCCTGAGTTTAATTGACAGTCCAACGATAGGTGCCTTTCCATTTTCTGAAAATAACCGCTTCCATCGCCTAGGAAACTGTTTGGTGAACTCTTTCATTTGGCGCAACACTAACAACAAAGTTTCGTATATGACTTTTTGCTATACTCGTAAACCCAGTGTTCGAGGTCGTCTGGTTTCTGGTTTCTTGTTTCACTTTTCTACACGCTGCGAACATGTCTGTGCATAATTCTGCGAGCGAGCCACAGACCATTCCAGTTTGAAAGCAAGCAGCAAAAAAGACACGACTGAAATTGGTCTACCAGCTCAGCTGGTTGGTACATATCTGGTACATATCTGGCGCATATTCGGAGAGAGGAATTGGTGCTCGCACACGCAAGCACCGCACCCTGTTGCTCTCCGGCTTGATTAAATGCAAATCTCGAACGGAGCACAATTTTTGCATTCCTGCTTCCACAGAAAATACACAAAATAACTCAATTCAAGCCAAAGTTATTCAGTGATATTTGCATGAAAAAATCGTCTTATGTGGAGTGAGGTGAAGAGGTCTATTGTAATGTTAATGGATCACAAAACCCCAGAAACTTTTTTCAAGTTTCCAATTTGCCTACCGAGGCATTTTGAATAAACTAAACTTAAATTATGAAATTATTAAAAGTAACTGGTGACGCTCAAAGTGACGTCTGCTTTGCCGACATCCTCCCAGTAATTAAGTCCTTTTAGTTTAATTCAGTTTAGTCAATTCGCACATAGCCACAATTTCGAAAATAGTCGGATCAATACTTCAATTACACTAGCTCATAGCTTCTGCTTCCAAGTCAACACTGCTCACCATCGTCACGACGCGAGTCCTTTTTATTTATTTCGGCGGAGGTGATTCCGGACATTTCAAAACAGATTACACTGGAGATAGTATCACTGCTGAAACGTTGCTTATGACTTTCAGTACTGACACTTCATTAATCAGTTGTTCCTAATGACTTTTTTCGGATGTCCTTTAGATAGTGACTCATCACAAATGATTTGAAGTATTTAACGTTTATTCATGTTTAGTCAAGAAGGACGTAAGTACTATTGCAATGCAATATATGCTAACTTCCGGCTTAAAGGAGTCTCCACCTCCCGGTTTGCCCTACTTTCACTGGTGATAGAATTGAATTTTTGTGCTCAGAAGCCAAAAAGGGGCGTGTAGAAAGTAGGTGTCATTGCTATTTAAGCCCAAATCCATGTAAAATTATCAGGTCGATATTGTCTACTGTCTGCAGATATGGTCTTTACATGAAAAATAATGTAATTGGACTTAAACTCAAGATCTGATATGAAACAAGAATATATACAAATATAACCAATTGCCTAGTTTTATCATCATTTACGTAAATCCAGTCTACTCTACAAATATGTGTAGGGTCGGGAAATGGAGGAAATAAGGACTTTTAACCTCAGTTTAAGCCAGGAGACACCAGTATAAAAGATTACTGATGATCAATTAAGTGCAAAAGGAAGAAATTTAATGAATAAGACAACATCAACGAGTCTCCACAGTTGGATATGTGGTCGAGAGGAAGGAACTCTGAGGAGACATAAAGTTAAACAGCGAGACTATTGAACAAGGATACAAATTTACTTAGTGTAATAAACCCAGAGAAGAATGGACACACCCCGAAGCTGTTTTAATGACTATTAGAAAGACTAGAGAGGTAAAGGCAGTTACCCTAAGAATGTTTGGTGTGTGTTTGATGCAAGATTAACGTAAAAATTCAGCAATAAGAATGATCTTGAGGAGGTAGGTAGATAGACCACTGGTATGAATAAATTGCATCCTCTAGCCAAGTCAGAATAGAAGGAAATTGTATGAAAAAGAGACTCCAGTCCATTGAATTGGATACAGTTGAAGAAGTTGAATGAGAAAAACACTCTAGACTGACATAAGGTGAAAGCTTTCGGTTCTGTGCACTCGAGATGCCTATGTGACGCCTTTCTTAAGGTATCAGCAGCTGGTGTTATAACGTAGGCAGAAGCTGTGGAGATGAGGAGGAGAAGGAGACTGTTGAACATCTCTTCTGTAGTTGCCCCGCTCTGGATAGAAGCTGAGCGGGTTCTTTAGGCAAATACGCTTTTTCTTACAGAAGTGTCTGGCGCGAAGGTCAAACATTAGGGCTTCGAAATGGTTCGACGAGTGAATCGGAGGTGCGTTCTTACGCGGTGGTATCACAATGGACCCATGATGGTCTGGGTGAGCTGGTCTTTAGACCGGCTGCCACATTAACCTAACCTAACCTATAACGTAGGCCCTCAGTGTCAGCTCTGGGGAATTGAAAATGTGCTCGGAACATACACCTACGATTGTGTAAACTGGGTCAAAATCTGGATCGATAATGCA
Source organism: Clusia tigrina (assembly GCA_920105625.2). Lineage (NCBI taxonomy): Eukaryota > Metazoa > Arthropoda > Insecta > Diptera > Clusiidae > Clusia > Clusia tigrina. Next base: position 30,008,945 of record OV050031.1, on the reverse strand, counting down.
ATGATATATATGAAAAGACATTAATGGGTCTGAGAGTTTAGGAATCTAGAAAACACCTTTCTCCAATACCCAAGTTTGAATTTGAGCGCAGTAAAGTGGCGGATGTAGCAAACCTTTTACTATGACTAAGACTTGGCAATTCGCTCGTATACACTCATCTTTTGGTCGTTATCGTTCGCCTCTCCTCTCTCTTACATAATTTGCCATTATATTGAGTGAACGAGAAGCGAACGGATATGCAAATTATGTTCAGAGTTGAGCCAATTGAAAAGTGTTCCTATACCACTTCTCTTTCTACGAATAATGCAATTGTCCTTTTTGGTCTGATCTCGAACGATGCTTGAACTTAATCACTAATCCCGCTCACCGACACGCCTATCAATAGTACCGTGGGCTAGGTATCTGATTTTTCCCATGAAATATGGTACATTCTGGGGAATCCCTTTCTGCTGTTACTCGGGCGTAGCAGTGTCTCTATATTTCAAATATTTGGTAAAATAAAGAAGCACATTACCATTTTTCTTTAAGTTGTCGTTATAGCTGTAATGCTGCTATACCCACCTCCACTTTTATACCAACACGCACCCTATAACTGTAAATGCGATTCCAGTACTACTACAGCTTCCGCTACTACTACCGCTTTCCTACCACATCAGAGCTGATCCACTTCCCCACAGCCTCTGAAGCAGATGGACTTCCATCATTAAATTAACTTGAATTTGTGGCCTTGCTGTCCGAAACCAGCCGTGTTCACTCGTTCGAACAATGAAGCAAATTTTAGTTTACATAAATCACTTCACACATCGAGCGCTCTGTTCCGGTACGACTGCTCTGGATACTCTCCGATGCGCCCTCGCAGAGAGCTCGTGCGATCTCTACTCTGCTCTTCCAATATTTGCGTGCATTTATTGTTTTTTGTTTACTCGTTTGTTTGAGTTTCCGGGCATTTCTTTCAAGTTTGCGGGCAATTTAATAGGCCAATGTACCCGGGCGTAAGTCGCTACTGCGGTTCAGGCTACGTTGAACCAGCCAGCGAAGATTCTTGCGAACTATATCTCCTGTGGCGGCGGTAATTACACGCATTCGCATTCGCATTCACATTGCTTTGATCGCTGCTGGCTGGGACGTGACTAACTCACTGGTTCAGTGACTCGGTAAATATTTTCTCACAAATATTGATACTGCGAACTTTTCCCACACAACGTGGAACCAAACAGAAATACATTTAATTTGAATTTCAGCTTCTGCACCACATTTGCTTTGTTTAGTAGCTCAGCTTAAGTTTAATTAGGCGTAGGAAAAGACAAAAATTCACAGCTCATTATACCAATCAAGGTCGTTCGGATCGATGGGATCGACGCACAAGTCTTCGTATACATCATCGTATTCCGAGCAGTCGGCAGCCGGCAGTCCCGCCTTGTAACTCGGGAAGTCGCGTATGTTATTCGAGGGATAATTGCAAGTGAAGATCACGGATCGTTTCTTAGGATTGCCCGTCTCCAGGTTGTTCAGAAAGGCGCAGCCCACTTTGGTTTGGCGATCGGTGACGAGCAACGTGAAGTGCCCGCTTTGTGGACTAGAAAGAACGAACATAGGTATATGGGTCTCCTGATACTCCGCTCTTACTGGGCTTCTCTTCTACTTACATGGTCCTTCGAAACTTTTCCAACACCGTGTAATCACAATCTAAATATTCCACGTACCATAGAAATATCGCTTCCGTTATGAACTCCGCCACGGTTACATTGAGGCGCGTTGTCCGGGCGGAGTAGATATTCTGACCCACATACGGATATGTGGGCGTGCTGCGGCATTGGTCATGGGCAAATTTACAGGTTTTTACATTATACTCGGCATTTTGGGACAGCTCCCAATCCCAGATCTACTGCAAAGCACGAAATTTCTTTATATAATACGGTAAAACACATAAAAAGGCACTTCCCACCAAGACTGGCATGCGTGTGGCTGGGTAGTAGCACTGCAGTTCTCCGCTAGCTATCTGATTCCGGTACGTGTTGTGCTCGTGCAGTATCAGCGGAATGTATGGTGTCATGTCCACCAGAAAGTACTGACCCTTGCAATCCTTCGAAAATGACTTAAACAAAGAAAAACAGAAAGCGTTGAGAGCAATCCTCGGTTCTTAACTGATGTTACTGCAACTCACCCCATCATTGTTGCACCGCACATGCTTGCCTTGGTATGGACACAGTTTTGGATCGCAGTAATCGATTTCCGTGAGTGCTGCTCCGGCTATAAACGCCAGGAAGAACACATAACCGAATGGCACGTGCGTCATTCTATATTTCTAATCTAGTTTTAAGTGTTTAATTTGCAATTCCCCAGACCCTTTGCGTTGGAGCAAACTTACTTTTATACCCTTCCAATAATTGCTTTAAATTATTCTTATCAGAAAATTTAAAAAACAGCACGAGTTGTGGCCATACGAGCCATTAAAAGTCAACCCTTGAAGCAATTACAGTACTCAAATAAGGGTTCTTATGCACTTGATCTACTGGCAGTGATGTGGAACGTTTGTAATCATACTCATATCTTCTATATATTCGTAGTCGCACAGGTTTCACGATCTTCTAAGAGAACTTTGGTAGCCAAGTTAGTGAAATAATTGGCATGTGATTGTTGATAAAAAAAACAAACAACAAACAATTGCTCGACACCAGTCTCCAGATAGCACCCCTTTAATTCGCATATTTCATAACTTGGGGTATTTAATATTTATACAAAGTGCAGGACAAAGTATACAGGACTTTTTTTAAAATAGAGAGGCCCTCTATTGATAGGTGGCTCCCCCATTGACTTACTGTGAAAATTTCATGACAGTTGGAGTAATAGAAGCGGAGGTATTACGTCTGAAGTCACAGCATGTTTACATCATCGGTACAAAAATGAGCATCGAACCAGCCAATAGATGATCTCAGTAGAAATACCTATTTTATATATAGTCCTGTTTACTTTAGAATGAACCTTGTATTAAATAACCTAACGTTTCAATTGAAGAACCAAGTTTATGCTAATGATTGTTTACTCCGTGGAAGAGTTCATGAGTGGTATACGTGGTTTAAGAACGGAAATAAATGATGAGCAACATGTTAGCCAACCGACATCCGGGATCACCTCAGATTCCATCAAACCCGTGTGTGAATTCATCAAAGATCAGCCAAAATCTTCATTGAAATTCATGGAATTGGGTTTGAGCATCTCACAAACATCAATTTATTGCATTTTGACCGAACATTGGGGCTACCGAAGAACGTTTGACGGGTTTGTTCCGCACAAGTTGACTGACGACCGAAAATTGATCAGAATTCAATATTAGAAGAACATCATCTAGGAGGCCAATAAGGACAAAAACTTCCTTTACTACATTGTGACTGCTGATAGAAAGTGGTATTTTCAATACGATCCAGAAACCAAGCTTCAAAGTCCCGGTTCGAGAAGTCAAAAGTGAAGACAATTTTAGTTTGCTTTTCCAAGGGCATTATCCACAAAGAGTTATTTCCACTGGACCAAATCTCACAACTCTATCTTGGCGTTTTGAGACGTTTGGTGCATCGTATTCTGTCGCAATATCGCGCAGAAGGAAGTCGGCGTTTGTTAATTTCATCCATCGACATTTGTGACGGATCCTTTGAATGAAAGTCGCATTTTAACCCGGAAGCACTCCCCGTATTCGCTTGATTTGGCACCATGCGACTTTTACCTTTTCCGAACAATGCATTTGATGATGAAAGGGAAGGGTTTTGAGGACGTAGAAGCTAATCAAAAGGTTTGTACCGACATCCTGAAGGACATCCCAGCCGACGATCTAAAACACTCATTCGACATGCTTTTAGACTGTGTAAATCGTTGTATTGAACTGGAATGCAACTATTTTGTAGCAGTCTCGAGAGTGTTTCAGCGAAATGGGCGTTCCTGTAATGTAGTAAGCAACCTCAATGTAACTAAGCTTCCAGTAGCATTAAAGATTACACCCAATAATTACGGACATTAATTAAAAATCATGTTTTATATAATATCAATTTTGGAATCTGCCTAAATTTCATTCAAAGTTGTCTCTTCGTCTTTCATTAAAGGAACGAAATTGGTTCTATTCTCACGAAATTTGAACACCTGACAAATCTGGTAATAAATTTAATATTAAAAGTAGTTATCAGGAAACCCAGTGGTCTGATATGTGGAACTAAGCACTTACAAATTTTTTCAACCAGGGGTGTGGAGTCAACTAAAACGATTCTCCAACTCCATCACCGAGCACTTAGATTGGCAAAATGAGACTCTAATTCCAATTTAAATTGCAATTCGTCCTTAAATATTTCTAATTTACACTGAAAAAAAATTTACTTTCATTTTTATATTCATTAAGGTGCAGCTTTAATCTTCTTCCCAAGACTATACTGAACGAGAGAAAAAGAGTTATTTTCATTAACTGGAGGAAAATTACTTAATCACCATTTAAATTAAGAAATCTCAGATGTATTCAATCCCGGTGACGTGACTCTACTGCCAGTCACTAAGCCCCATATCGAACAAATTCACTTTCCGCAATTTGATTTATTCCAAGAAAAAAATACTATAATCTTAATACCCCTCCGCTGCCAATATCAACAGGGAGACAGAGCGTATTCCAAAATTAGTTCGGAGCATAGCAAACGAAACCATTTATAGAACTGTGCCCTGGTGGTGCACAGAATTAAGACTTTAAGAGACTTGAAACAAAAACCTTGGCATTTTTGTCGAGGAGATCATATACTCCACAATCTCAGAGGTTACAGAAAATCCAATATTAACTAAAGCCAAAAAAACTGCTTAGCCGAATAGTTTCGCTATCTTTACCAGTAATATCAGTCCCTCACTAAATCATAACACAGTATCTGCATGTCAGTAGATACTTATAATCTATCTTCAATCTATAGTAACAGTCTCTGCCGCAAGGACTCATCAGATAGAAAATGCTCACGTCCTTGCTAAAAATTGATCGATTAATCCACATGACTCCAATTTCCCTCTACTTATTTTCACACAACTGAACACTCCACTCTTGACTGGTGAGTTAAGTCTTCACGCTTCACTAGATCCAAAATAAATGAGTCATAATATAATTATAATGAGTTTAAAAAACGAAGAAAATTGAACTAGCCATGATAAAATTCCTTACCCAAATTCGAATACACTCCAAAATCATTCAAAGGTTTTGGTAGTAAGATTATCCACATAAACTTAGTCCTATACAAACTTTCCCACTTCGACCCCACAAACCTCGTTCGAATATTTCATATTCTTATATCAGAACCATTTCTTGTTTACTAGATTTCTTCAACAGAAGGCATGTCGTGAGCTGTTGACTATTACCCACATACCCCAAATTCCATTTATTGTATACTTCACGTTTCGTGAACATTTAAATAGTTTGTTGGGGAGTTATTTCTGTTAGTTCCTACTGATCCGAGCTGGGTTTGGCCACAAGGATATTCCAGGAAACTGCAAAGTGGATGAACTCGCCCGAGAGGGCGCTACAATACCGATTCTGCCAGCTAGGTCAAACCTCGGTATTCCAATTGCCTTGAAAAGGCCTAAGTGTGTCTTAGGACAGCCATATAACCAACCTAATATATTGTAATAATTTATAAGTAATAATTTATATAGTAAATTTCCATATAAATAGTTGCATTAGAGTTAAGTTTGAAAAATGTCGACTTAATTCAAAAAGTTTTCATGGAATACGTTGGATTTGGAGCAATGGGACCAAATATATTCAGTTCGCACTCTACTCACTTTATTGCCCAAAGCCGATTATTCAATCTGAAGAATGAATCAGCTGTCTATCAATCACCTTTCAAGGTCAACTTCGTCAAATGTGAAAGCGACTAAAAAGAAAGTTGCTTTAAAATGATATGGGGCAATATTTTCAAACCCAACTCTATGAAACTCCTCAAGAAACTGCATCATTATTTTATTGTTTATATTGGGTTCGAAAAGTTTTAAAACTTAATTTGTCTGTTAAGATAGTTTCATGGCCGTTGGTGAATAAATATAGGTAAGTTATTGTAGTGTGGCCTAGACAGAGCCTGGTGTAGTTCGAAATTTCTTGACGGCTAAATGACAGTGAGTATTGCAAAAGAGTTCTATTGATTTTGTTCTAAGGTATTCCAATTAGAATCCAGTATTTTAGAATGCTGATGATTAATTGTGGTCCGAATGTCTGTTTTCTTATTCGTTATTTGTAGGTGTAGTGGAACTCGTGTTGCTACAATTGAATCTATCCCTAATACTAGCAATTCCGACCCATAGGCATCTCTATTTAACTACATAACAAATCCTGCATTTTTCTTAGGGCTTCGAAATGGTTTGATGAGTAAATCAGAGGTTCGTTGTTACGCGGTGCGATCACAATGAACTCCTGATGGACTGAGTGAGTTGGTGTATAGACCGGCTACCACGATAACCTAACCTAACCTTAACTACATATATGTAGAGGCGATATTGGCTTTATATAATGCAGTGAAGTTGTTTTGGAATCTTGCTACATACACCAAAATCTTGGTTATAAAAAAAAAATACAAATTAAAGAAGGCACTAATAAAATAAAAATTGATTTTTTCTTTAAACTGTTGAATCTATTTTAAAGAGGAAATTACAACACCTTTTTATAAGTTGTAAACAAAAGAACGATCTCTGAACGACTCAAGTTGTTACAGTGCCCACTCCATAAAGTACTCTATGTACTACGCTACTCAACTGTATTGCATCCACATACATACACAGTATGTATATACCGAAATCAAAACAAAAACAAACAACAATTCAATTATTTATTGTCGATTCTTTACGTAAACAAAATTTAAACATTTTCATTGTGTTTGGATTTGGCAGCACTGAAAGTAGAAATCGACCTTACCAAATGACATCATTCACTGCCCAATAAGAAACATCGCCTACTGCGCTGCCATTCACAATAGACTTTGACGTGCAGAGTTGTCAAAGTGACTTGACTGAGCAAAATAGTTGGAAGAATGTTCTGAGCGAGAAATGGCCAACACATTTTTAAACAAAATTCATTTCGTTTAAATTGAAAAAGTAAAAATTGCTTAAAAAGTGCAAAATATACAAGAAACGTGGTAAACATATCAACAGACATAACAGTGGCACCAAATTACAAATAAATATGATCAAAGAGAGCCAAGTTTCGACCCCGAGCGAATTAACATTTTTGTGACATTTTTAAATTCGGGATTTAATTGTGCTCGCTCTTTGACAAAGAAGACGTTCGGTTATAGTTTATAGTTTTAAAATTAAGGCAAACCGCGACCAACACAAGAGTATAGCTGCAAAATGGGCGGGTGCATGGGCATTCACAGTGCCGACAACGAAACTGTGAGCGTCAGTGTGTCCTCTACCAGCGTGTCCCGGCAGCCGACGGCGGGTAAGTCAAGGACAAGCTCAATAATTTATATATATAAATGTGTATATATATGAATTTTCCTTTTCTTTGTGGGTACATTTGAATTTCATGGACATTTTTTGCTTCTCACTTAAGGCGGCCAGCTGGGCACTGCGCGTAAGAATCGCCCATTGTGCCACGAGACCATACGGTGGCGTTCAGACGTACCTCTCACAGAAGGTCAACTCCGCTCGAAACGGGACGAATTTTGGGATACAGCACCGGCCTTCGAAGGTCGGAAGGAAATCTGGGATGCTCTGCGCGCTGCCACCACAGCAGCTGAGTCGTTAGATTTTGAATTGGCTCAGGCAATACTCGACGGAGCTAATGTCTCCGTACCAAATGGGTGAGTGTTCATTGATTTCCCTTTTCTCTTCTAAGGGATTTTAAAGAAGTGCGTGTGCTGGGCATTTAGCATGCACAACTACGTCAACAAATTATACCAGCAGCTATTAGCGGGCGGACATGCCTTTAAATTGCCCTTAAATTACCACGGTGCCATGCATATTTCATTGTTGTGTCGCTATTGCAATCAATGGCTTCATCGCGGCCCACATCTGTTCTTTTATTGTTGTTTCTTTTAGAAATAAACTAATGTCTGTGTATAGCGTTCCGCTGTGTGCAATAGTCACACATTCTTTTGTTGTTTGCTTGGGTAGAAACAGCAGCAAGTCCAGTCTGAAGTGCGACCACAAAAATCGATATCGAAAATGCATTAACAGAGCGATTTGCTGTTTCGTGGGCCGTTGGCGGCAACTGCCAATTGTTGCCTTCAACATTTGTTGTGTTGATGTCTGTGATGGAGACTAATTCCCTCCTTGGGGACAGAGCATGCGGAAATAATTGCACTTTTATTGTGTGTGGTGGACTTGAATTCAGCTGGACATTATGTAGAATGCTCATGACTAAACAATTATAAGCAATCATTCTTGTGAAATTATGTCTGGAACTTATTTATTGTGTCCACTTCTGTTAGTGTGGGACTCCATTTTGTGTTGGCATGAGTCACTCTGCAATTAGTTGCTAAAATGTTTCCAATAAGTGTCGATTATGACCGATTTCTTATTGGATGAGCTGTACCCACACTGGAAACGTTTGCATTCGGTCCAATAATCCCAGTTTAGATTACGAGCTTATTTGGGTTTAAAACTTGAAATTGAGAAGCAAACTGTCTTTAGTGTAGTTTGGCAAAATTTGCGTTCTTGGTATGAGATTCTTGGACCCACGAATTAGTGCAAGGAAGAAGGCATTTACAAAGTTTGAATTCAGTATGTTAGTATTCCTCCTCAATTAAAAATGTGGAGTTTGTGCTATTGCTCTAGACTTATTTCAGTCAAAATTAGAATAAACTCTGTCTGCTTTACTTCTACAAATGGAATATAAAGATCAAAATATATGAAATAAACTAATAAGAATTGTAAATAAGGCAGAGCCTAAGATATATGAGTGGTTTTAAGACGTCTCCTGATTTACTATTTCGGTTTACACTACTACCATTTCGGTTTGCAGGATTTACAGAGCAATCTCCGCTACGTTTCTGTATGTGTTGCTTCATGAAATAATAAAAACGGCATGCATAGAGGAAGATTTGTAATCCACAAGTTCCGCAGAATACCCATTCTAAAGGTTGTCTTCCTGTAAATAATTTGATAAAGTTTTTAAGCGCTTTTACGAGGCTACCAATTGTATATTAGTAGTTAAACTCTTGTAACAAGATCGCTAGAAATGCCCCAAGGAGCCTAATAAATAAAAGTGAACAAGACAGATCTATCCACGAATTCTGTGCTGCGTGTTAAAGCCATAATTTTTATTTAACAACGTGACCAGTGAATGGGAAACACCATCCAAAGCTCGACTTAATTTTTCTATATAGCAATGAAATACACTTCAAAGGATTAGGCCTGCAAAGCAGCAGAAACAGAACAATGGGAAGTAGAGCAGTGTGCATCCAATCAACAGTGAGCTTGTCTATATCTCTCCAGCACCCTGATAGACTTAGGGCGATAAGCCAAGCTCTTACATCAGATCCAAACAGGACACAGAGATTGTATTAATGAATTTTTACTAAATTCAACAATCCACTCCATCACACCAGGTGGATTCAACTCTCTCTCTCTTGCGGAGTCATATTGCAATACATTTTCCATTCACATCGGCCCTTGGTTCCCATGACTTCTCGCTATGAATACTCTTCTACCGTGCTAATTAGTATACCAGCTGCGAAGTCATCCTCACCAAGCAAACACATTAGAAAATAAGGACAATATTGGTTCTCATCACACACAGTAAACTCATACCGCCAGTAGACGCGGTTCCAAGGCAGTATAACCTCTACCACTGTGGACAAATGGTAGAATTATTACTGATGCCTCTTGGCCCGCCAACTCACTCGCCAATTTGTGGTTTTAACCTTACAAATCGTTCGCTTTCAAGTTGTAATCAATCTAATGGAACTGATAAGATACGCCCATGACCAGCATTAACCATTCAATTTGATTCGAAGTCAATACGCAAAAGATTAACATTAAACTGTCTAATGCGAAAGCCGGGGAAAATTATTATTTAATTATATCAATAATTGTACACAAATAGTAGCACAAAAATACACAAATTCAGTCCCTTGGACAGACAGATGGATAGACACAAAGGCACTCCCCAACATATTGGGCTCCGGTACATTGAACTATTCCCTCCGCACATGTTTCCCTCGTTCCAATTCTAATTCTAAGTTCAATTCGAATACTGTTTCCATTTCCAAATCGACGCATTCGTCGTAGTTGTCGTTTTGTTGCCTGCTATTGTTGTTTGCTTTTGTGCTGTTGCTGTTGTTGGAGGGGCTGTTGTGTTTCTGCTCTGCGTGTTGTTGTTGTTTCTATGTAACTGTTAAATTATTCAATTTGTATGCAATTAATTTAACCGATTGAATACATTAAGCGGAAAGTGTGACTACGCGTTTAACTTAGGGAATTTCAATTGGTGCAGTGCAAATTATTTAATTGCAATTTTATTGATTGTCTTCTTGAGCGGTGCTGATGTGGTTGCGAGGTGTGGTTGCGAGGAGGTGGTGCACGAATAACACAGTGGTTTGTTGCAGCAATTCCATTTAATGCAATGCTCACGCAAGTCATGTCAGAAAAGAAATAAGACATTTGCATCTATTTATGTAGGAGAAGTTTCTGATAACACAATTGTTTGAATTGAACCCAACGAATCCATGAGAGAGTTGTGGTAATGTGTTATTCTGTCTAATTGGAAATAATATAAGTCCCAGTAATCTCCTCAGCTCTTAAAGGACACCAACAGACTATTTTTCTCGATGAAGTGGAGTTTCTTGAACGATTCTCCTTTCTCAAAATACGACATTTCTGCTTGTTTTATTACCCATTATGCCAGAAATTAGTTTCATCGCTGAATAAAAATTGCTCTAAAAGCATATATTTCACAATTTGAGTTGTTCTGGTGTAAGATGTTTCTTGTTGCTTTCTTAAGAGTATAATGAACAAAAATATTATCTTGAACCTGAAAAACGACTCAGACTAGTGAAGTGTTCGAAAACACCCTTTAATATGGCTCCTATAGGAGTATAAAGCCGTACTAAATTTTGTTAGTCGTTCATCAGTACTCGCTTTCTTAAAGTCGAGACGCAGTTGAATAGCAATCGTTACAGTGTGTACATCGTGCGATTGTTTGATTACTACACAATCCAGTGATACGAATCCGAGTATGGAGAGTTAGAGTAAATTGTTAGGGCAATTTCGTAACAATATCTATCTTCAATACTATAAGAAAGGTCTTCAAGCAAAAATAAAATAAGCATCCAGAAACCATGTTCTTGTTTCTTCGGTAGAGCATATATCAATTTTAGAACGATACAGAGAAGATTAGCGTGACCCTGTACAAGGATAACGCGCAAAATCGTGAAGTGTTCCACATTTTTGAATGAGAAGGCTGATAGCTTAGCAAGGGAAACTGCGGCCTCTCAAATCAGCGCCCCGGACCCTTCTGTCGACTATCATCCAACACCATTGGAGGTCTGGTGAAGAAGTGCACAGATGCAACAAGATGTCAAAACTGGAAAATTCTTCCGGGATTAAGTCAGCCCAAAGCTCTTCTGGGGGGCTTTAATCCTAAAAGAGCTGAAGATTTAATTAACATATCTCGGAGTAAATTGAGAATCATTACAGGCGTGTTCAGAGGACACTGTAGACTCAACTATCACATGAATAAGTCTATCTTCAAAAGCCATCTGCAGATTCTGTGGAGACAGTGACGAAACCTCACTGCACCTGTTCACAGATTGCAGATCTTTGGCACACAGAAGGCACAGGTGTTTTAGAGAATATATCTTCGAAATGAGCAGCATCTCTCAGCTTGCTTCCTCCAAAATGCATGAATTCTTGTCGGAAATTAACTGACAGAAGATCTATAGATGAGATTATCCTCATCTCTTCTAACGCCCTTACATAAATCTAATCTAACTCAGAAACCATTGTGATATATCATAATTACCTTTATTTTAAAATTTGCTTGCCACCCAGAGAGTCGAAAAAACACAACAGAACGAGTATAAAATGGGTTTCTCGGAATGCTTTTAAGATCTCTAAATCTTCTAGTTTGATTTTTCCCTCAGACAAAATCTTTGTTTATTTCTGGAATGACTTTCTCCACAGTTTGTGTGTGTGGTTTTTCAGGGAATACTTTTTTCATTTTTCCTGATATTCGTAGGATGGATATTCTACCCCTTTCCATACAGTACATGTTCAAACTATTCAACGCAAGTGTTACTGCTGTTGTGGTGGTCGGTCCTTAAAAATGTTTGTGGCGCACCACTTATCTACATTATAGGTAGTTCTCTATACGGTTTCGTAAGAAAAACCGACACCACGAAGCAGAATAATGATTCACAAAGAGGCTTAAGTAGCACGATTGAATGAATGCATAACTAGATTTCATTGAATTGAACTTATTTAATAAAAAATGGACACCAGAAAGTACAATGGAAGCAAGAATAGAAATGGGGGATATGCTAACAGGTAATATCCTATGGAAACAGATATCCCTCTAATTGGGACAATTGTTTGTATTTAAATACCTTAAACTGATCAGAAAACGGAGAGAACATCCAGATAACGCAGAAGGACTACGAAGGTGGGTCAATAAGTGCCGGAGAATTGAAATAAAGAACACTATGGGCCAAAAAAGTCTTATTTTTCAACACAGTCAAAATAAAGCAACCTAAACTTTGGATAGAGAGTAGCTACGCCATAACACAATAAAAGCGTGCGGGAGTCTCGTTTCTTTTCTGACATACTTGTTAGTGAACAATTCTAGCAGACATTTTTATTCTTTGTAAAAATTCTTGGAATTTAAAATTTTGTACAGTTGGAATCTAAATTCTGTATGAACTTCATTGAATTCTTCCTTACCGTGTCCTAAATGTGATGGAGTCCAACAGCCAACTCAAAATTCTCGTATCTCTCCCAATATGCAGCTCGATGTTTCACAGTGATCTTATGCTGGGACTTTTTCTCTTGTTAAAGTCTTTTGTGAATTGTTAAAGTCTTGTCACTGTTTCCAGATGTCGGACTTCTAAAATAGAGATATGGATGTCTGTAATCTGCTCCTATTACCGTCTCATACCATATCTCGTAGCTCTGTAACAGAACAAATTTCGCTAGCAGTGTGTGAGAACAAGGAGATCCATTCTGACAGGACAATATGAAATGTTTTGGGGCTACTCGTGGAGTAAACTGAAATAAGCACTTAGTTGATTAAATAAACCCAATTGTAAGTGGAACAGAACTTAATCGCAATGTTCCATAATTTTGTGGCAGTGTGGTTGGCGATGTTTCAGTGTTTTGTGCAATTTACCTACGTAGTTCAGTTATTTTTTATCTCAGCCAGTATTTTGGTACTATTAGAAAACATCTTGGCACGTCAGATGAGCTTCACAATTTGCGTTTTTCTGTCCCATCTGGAATGAGGTAAAATAAGTGTATAAAGTTTGACCTTAGATGATATTCCGGTCTAAGTATTATGTGCAATTTTATACTGTCATGCATGGGCTTAATTTATCTCAATCTTAACGTGGTGGAGCTGTTCAAAGCTGCCGGCAGAATCCTTGCTGAAGCATAGAACTTACCGACATCAATTCCACGGAATGGCGGTGTTCTGAGAACTCTAGTGGGTCAATGCAGCATTATGAGCCTTCGCTAGTTGTCTCTGCTGAGCTACGCTGACGCCAGTTGGAAATGTCGCGTCCAGACAGGTCCTCCTGAACTTAGTCTCAGTGGTGGTCTAATTCGATTCTACATGAAAAATACAAGGTGCGAACTATTGGAAGTGTTTATTAAGCTTTTGGTATGAAATCTGTGGACAATATACAATAATGATGTTGGTCATTCTCAGGGCTTCCTTCGGTTATCCTATTTGTCTTATGTCCAGGCCATATTCTGAAAAAAAACGACTGTAGTATTCTTTCTTCATCCCATGAATAAGCAATAGGGGAAGGATTCTTAAAGATACCATTCCTGCTTAACTTTCCTGACATAAGATGCTTTGCTGTTAACAAAAATACTCTGCCATATCAAGCAGTCCCAATCCGCGTCAGTACTGCAGGCTTTTTGAATTCCCGAAGAATTGATTTTAAGTTTTTCCTGTTCTGCTACTGTTATTACAAATTGCCAGAGGATTACTGGTATCTTTGGAGATCCATTGAACTGCTTCTTTCGCTGTCTTCACTGCTTCGCGTTTTAATGAAATAACTAAACATAGAACAAACAAGATGCAGATTTCCTTCTAACATTACGAAGGAAAGATGTTCTATCATTGGTTCGGCTAATCACGGAACATAATCCATGGCCACCATATGTATAATCGAGTGTCTGCGTTTTTCCTATTTGGAGGAAGAACAGGACGCCACAGAGCATTTTGTCCTGCCTTTGCCAGAATGTGGAGGCGCATAGTAATGTCAAATGTATTGGGATTGTAATTATGTACATTCCTTATCCCTGGACAGACTTCTTCCATTCATAAAAGAGTTAAAGAAGTTTCAAAAGGTGTAACTTCCCCTCACAATCCCGATATTTTATAGGTTTCCAAAGTTCAAATTTTGTACGAGAATTTGTAATTGATAATCTTGTTCACGATGTTTGCTTTTCCTTCATTGATTTCTGAATGTCAATCTCTTCAGTGATTGTTACTATTAAAGTCTACCTTAGCATCTGGTAAGGATCAAGCTATATTATTCTTCTATACATCTTAATATTCCGTCAGGTTGATTCAGAAACTGACTGTTTTAACGTAAAAGTTAGTGGGTGATCTAAGAATCTAATGTTAAAGGAACCAAAAGAATGTGCTCTGGCGTTGTCCAAACTTAACGAAGAATGGGTGAGGGAATCATTTGCATCATGTTCTGAATATAATTTGAAAGTACTCGTACTGTTCGCAAATTGAATTTTATGTTTATTCATTTTGACTCTTAAATACTGAAAAAATGCTATATCGTTACAATAGCTTGAAACGCGTTCAAGGGAAATTAATTTTTAAGGCTCACAAGGTGTTTATTGGTCATACTCCCATGATATTCTTCGCCAAATCATTCGGCTCCACTTCCAGTGAGAACTTTGTTGTGTACTTTCAGCCTTCTCTATTTTTTTTATGGAACTTTATCAGTACCAGGCAGAGCCTTTTTTGGTTTTGTTACTTTTTGTCCACTTTTACTACGAGTATATCACAGACTAAAAGTGAATAAAATTTCATGTATATCAATTTCTCATTGCAGTTACCTCACAGAATGCTACGATGAACTTGGTACTCAGTACAAGGTACCGATTTATTGTCTATCGTACCCGATAAACATAGTCAAGGAGGAGAATGGGCGAGACTCACCGGCTGAATTTTCCGAACCTGTCGATGGCGGCACTGAAGTCTTTTTAAAGTTAAGAATTTCATCGACCATGTCGGATATCAAATTAGCAGTATACTCAAAAGACACAATTGGCCAATGCAAAAAGAAATTGCAGGTATGTGTGTGTGTCCTTGCATTTGAACAGAGCGTCAAAACTTGAGTGTAATTTTGTATCAATTTCCTTGGCAGGTTGTGGAGGCCGTTGATGCCTGCTGTCAGCGTTGGTTCTACAGTGGCAAATTGCTCGGTGATAAGGTGCCCATAGACGAGTGCAACATACAGAACGGCTACGTGGTTCAAGTGATCATCAACACGGAGCACTACAATCATGACAACAGCACGAGTATAGCGGCTACAAGCTAGCCAAAAATTAATGCCAACAAACAAACGAAATTACAGCAAACAGCAGCAACAACGGTAACACTAGCAACGATGTCACGCTGCCATAAACTACAAGTTAGCAGCAGCAACAACTACACCAACAACAACAATAACAACAACAGCAACAACAACAACAACAGTAGCGCCGTCAGCAAGAGGAGCATGGCAAAAGCCGGCGGTGGCAGAGCGCTCCGCAGCACAAATGAATTACTTGTCGGCCCAGCACTTAACTCGAAGATCGGGACGCTCGTCGTTCGTTGCGATTTGCTTGCATGCTTGTTTTTGTTTTGCCTGTTGCTGTTTTCCTTTCATTTCGGTGTTTTGTTGAAACTATTTTAAAAATGATAAACAACAGAAATTACATAAGAAAAAATAACAAAAAAAAGAACAAAATAAAAAAAAATTGAAAAAAAGAAAAGCAACAAAATGCAACTGAAAATACTTTGTACATTTGAATTTGTTTATATAAAAATATTAACTATTTGTAAGCTCTCAACCATTGGAAATTATTATTGTAATGATCACTTCATTCGTGGTGTCAGTTCAACACAAAAGAAAGGCACAACTTGTACACAGCCATATATAAGGAAATTACAACAAAAAAGCAAAGAAAAACATGAAAACCATTTCAACAAATTATGAGCAAACGAGGAATTTGCAACATTGATTTTTTTTATCTTTTTGAATATTGAAATTTCAAATTTATTTTCTTTTTTATATATATTTTATAAAAACAAATACCAGAAAGAGCAAACGAAACAAAAACAAAAACAAACAAAAGAAACTCGGAAGTGTTTTGAATGCAGCACAGCGCAATTAATGCAAAACTCTCTACAAAGCACAATTGTAATTGATGCATAATTTGCTCATTGCTCAAATGAAAATGTTTAAAAGTACCTTAAAAAGTATCTTATTATTATATATATGTTATACGTTTGCTAAAGATATTTTTATATGTGTTAATTTAATATAATTGATTAATTTTTTTTACACTAAAAATCTATAAAAACCTAAAATAAAACAAATATTAATATTAGAACCAGCGGCTGGTATGTATAGTCAGCAGTAAGTTGAACACTTTATAAAAGAAAAGTTATAAGAAGATTGCTAGCCATTGTTGCACTAAGCCAAACTTCAGACACCCAGCGTAGCCCAGCCCAGTCCAACCAAGGCGCAGAGAAGGTGTACCACGAGCCCACTCGAGTGTGTTAGTTCGTTCGATTTAATTAAACATGCATAATTTGTATTTGTAAAGGCCATAAATATAAGCATAGTTTACGTGTGGGTGTGTACATCTGTCCACAGCAGCATAAGAAGTTGTATTGGAAGTCTGGGGGATTATATTAAACGAACAATTTTGCGTTTTATAAGTGTGAGTACGAGTAGATTTATTGAAGTAAGCATTAATTTAAAACTATTATTAAAACAAACAAAACAAAAACACAAATTTAAACAACTCACAAAAATAAAAGGAAAGGTACTGTCCTCAATGAATACGGATTTGTTTTTTAATTTCAAATTTATTTCCAGGCGCCTTCGAATCGCCAGCCTAGATACATGCTAATACAATTTGTTAACGATTTGGCAGCACTGTCACAGTTGGGTTTGTTAAGATTTCTATGGGGAAAAAGTCTGGCTTGGCACCATCACAAATCGGATTGGCACCTCAGTTATAAAATAACCGAGCAGATTGCTACCAGTTGAATGAAGCGGGTTCGCTTAGTTATTTACCAACTGGAAGATAGTTAGGAGCGGAGACTTGTAACATTATTGCGGATTAATTGCCAAGTAATGTCGAAAAATGCTTCTCAAATATCAAACTGTCCATCCGTGATCATTGGTGAAGAACGCCAGCTTCGGAAGTCCTTCGATATAATAATTTAATATAGGTTTAGTAGTTTGCCCCATGGCCGACACTGCGACCTAAAATATCTTTTGTGTCATACTACATTTGTCGTCAATGATCCACGTGATCACAACTGTCCGATCTCCTATGCCCTCTATGTTTAGTACCGGCATTTCTTTCGCAATGCCATAGTATTGCGTCCGTTTGGTGATGCTAAAGCGTCACAATTAATGTTATCAGGTTCTTTTCTACCTAGACGTCCCTTCTCTCAAGAACGGAAGTAGGTGAAAGTCATGTTATTTCATTATCTTTTCCGCTTTATGGATGAATTTGAGAATGTCCATAACAGGAGCATTCTTTATTCCATCCAGAGCCAGCTGGTCGCGATGGAATAAGTTCATTCTAGTTCTTGCCAACGAAAAGTAGCTACACAGTATGTGTTCTGTGGTTTCCTCTTCTTTTAGACAGAGCCGGGACTCCGTATCATCAAGAACGTGGATTTTAGTCAGATGATATTTCAGGTAGTAATGACCTGATAGAAAACCTATATTTTCCTTCTGTCGATATAATAATTACCAACAGTTGATATCCACTATATAGAAAACCCAACAAACATCGTTTATTTTATATTTTGTATAGGATAATTTATCAATCTCGGTACTTTTATAGAGTTGGGATTGGATCGCTTAAACGTCTCGGCGCCTTCCAACTGTGTCAAGTCCGATTTTTTATGGGTTCTGTATAGATAAGACTTTTCTATATATAAACAGATCAATTATGACATTTGTTAGCAATGTTGCTCAGTTTCTATAAATAATGAATTTAGAAACTTTGTTGTTTGGGAAGCCAGTGACTATGGAGGCTATTCGAACGCTGGTAATATACAACAAAGTTATGTAATCCTATCACCATGATCGACATATATCCGTGAGTAAGATCATCACGCACCAATTGAGATTTTTCCGTACCCTATTGGGTCCAAATGATTTGGCACATTCTCCGAGATTTTCGGCATCTCGTTACCCAATATTTTCATCTCCAACTATATCAGATTATATTGTTTTATGTGGACATAAGAAAATTATACTGAGACAACATTTGGTTCGAATTGAGTAGAAACAATTAGATGTGAAATTGTGTCCTTATGAGGACTTCGTCTTGAACGAGTCACTCATTTAATGGAGAGGTCAACTCATTTTCTGATAGTATGTTCTTCACAAAGACCATCGTTATGGAAGCAACGTTTTTTTTTAAAGAGTTGGTTAAGGTACTGTTGAGGGGACTTGGACTTCACATGTTTCCATTTTTTAGGTGATCTACGATGATCACTGCTTGAAAAAGGGTGCTTATTATTTTTGGAGATTAAGATAGGTATCGAATTGTTTTCTTAGATTTGAAAGATATCTATAAAACATGTTCCCAATTGGATCTTAACTTCCTTTTTCATTTTATTAGGAGGTTAAGGTTTTGGGAAAGAAGCTCTTCATTTAATGAGTATGTCCACAAAAGTTGACAACTTAGTCATGAAAAAATTGCATTTAAGCTAAGTTATGATAAGAATCCTTTGAATTTGTTTGCCTGATTTGTTGTCCTTAGATAAACATTATTAGCAGCAACGAGGTACCATGGCCACCAGTACACTAAAAATTGTCCTACTTAAAATGATAAGTTGGACATTAGACACGAACATCTTCTAATTGGAGTAAGTATCCTTAACTTTCCTAAAAGGAAAATAGTTCACCTATTAAAAAAGCTCACCATGATCATTATTTGTATGTCAATCTTCTACACATCTCTAAGGATTCTTATGAAGCTAATGTATTATGATAACAGTAGAAATAGCATTTGTAATATTCTTGAGTAATTAAAGAAAGGTTTGTGATCAGTCAAAAGTGAAGAATGATAGTGATGTATCCTTCTCTCATATTATGATACATAAACGATGAGTCCTGAATCATGTTGTCTTTTGGACGCAATGGGACTTAGTTTTGAAAAGTGTTGGTGTGATCTGGAAGGCAGCTGCAATAAATAAAAAGCGAAGCGACGTGAAGAGTGAACAAAAACAATTTTCCCAATTCGAAGGACGCTTCTCAGTAGATCTCTTTTTTTCAATATTGTTCTACCAACACCTAAAACCGTCGGCCTTTGAGTACAAAGGCAAGGACACATCAAGACTCACTGGGGACTCAAGGCACTAGTACCAAGAAAATAAAAATAAATAAATAAACCCAGTTTCATAATTTTATTTAAAGTGATCTTGTAATTCATTGAACATTTTCATATTTCAGGAAACTTCTCCTGTCTCCAGAAGGTCATAAGAAACATACGGATTATCAGAATAATGAAGAAAAATTGGAGATGAAACTTTTTGTCAACACAAAAAACATCGCTTTTGAAATTCGTTGGCTTTATTCGCCATTTGCAACACCTTCGGAACCGGAAATATCACCGCCAGGAGTGACTCTCTTCGATGGATTTTGTGAGCGTGAACATTTAATAGAAATATCTTCTGAATCGCTGCGTTTGCGAGGAGAGGAGCATGCTTAAGTACGAGACCGCGGCTTCGACATGGACTCAGAGCTGGATTCGGAAGTGTATTTCTCTGAAGCACCTGAAGATCCGGACTGGCAATGAGATGGTGATTTTGAATTAGAGCGTAATACTGTCAGAGAGCGTGATGGAGATCCTGACATTGTCTTGGAACTCAGAATAGGACATGACATTCCATCTTTGTCAGTCTCTGCAGCAGATGCACTGTTGTCTCCCTCATCTTCTAAGAGTGGTTCAGTTAGTTGCTGACCCTCTACCGACACCTGCTCCTCTTCTGCATCTGCTTCTTCATCTTGTTCCTCGTTTTCAAAGCTCAGTGGTTCTAATTGACTCTCGCGGTAGCGTTGTAATTTTTGTTCCCTGGCATCTAAAGGGCGATGTTTCACTACCTAAAGAAGGATGTATATAAATAAGTGGGCTTCATTATATATTTTTATGAAATTCAAACAATGCAACTCACCAATTTAGTATCAAGCGCCCGCTGACCTCCTTTGACACGTCGTCTGTTCAGGCGCACTCGTGTCTCTAGCTCATCGTAGAATACACCATCCTCACGTACAGCGAATAAGTAGTTCTCATCGTAGCCCTTGGAGGCTTTACTCTTCACATTCCAGTTGTACTCGCGCTCCATTTTGTATTCATATTTCTCGTCATTCTTGAAAGCTTTGTTTGCAGTCAAATCTTTTCGACGCTTCTCGAGTGTCTCAGCGGTGGGCAAGAAGTACGCCACAAATTCCTCACCATTTTCGTCCTTAACACCACGAATCATAGCCTCTGACATCTTCGCAATCTGTTCTGGTTTATTTTTGCTTGCTGGAGCTGGATCACTGTCGAAAACGACTTCGGCACATGGGAATTTCCAATTCTTGAAGTCCGGATAAATTGGCAAAACTTCAACAGGCACAACATTTGGCTTGGAGTGGTGCTTCTTTATCTCTAATTTCACATCGCTGAAGGTCTTTTCGATCGCCTCAATCTGAGCGTCGCGATCCATGTATAGCGTTTCTTGAATCAGTCCTTTCTTCACATTATAGCCAACTTTCGATTCGATAGTCTCACCGTTCTGTGGCTGGAATCGGGTTTGATCCGTGGAAATATACTCTGGCTTGCGCAACCAGGAGACACTGCGAGCATGCTGTCGGGAGCGTTCGGAAATTTCTACAATGGGTTCTTCTTCCTCAAGTAGTTTCTCATCATCCGGATGTATTTGAGCAGTTGCGTCAGGCTTGTAGACTTCAGAGTTGATGAGCTCGACTTTGATACCCAAATCCTTTTCTGTTAGCACTTCCCGCTGATAATTCCGCTCCAGCGTTGTGGTTTTATAAGGTATGAAACGCTTCATATCGAGAGGATTCTTCAGACATTTCAAGTCAAATGGTACATCGGGAAGTTGATTCCCATACTTCGCGGGGCATACCATTTCGGCCCTGTAATAAAATATTATCACCGATTTTCACTGCCATAATTTATAGCGCTTGCTCATTACTGAACAAACTTGGTACATGCTTACATTCGACACACCGGTCGCTCCAAGTTACGATCTTCAGTGGTGGCCCCGGGAATTGATTTCCTTCTGTGCATTTTATTAAATCTTTAACAGCGGAGAATTGGAAGCTTGATGAACATCAAAACATGTGGTTTTGCGGAAGCCAAGAAGGAAGTGAAAAACACGCTAAGCACCGCAACCAACTTAGAGGCAGGTGCGAGACCAACTTAAAGTCGTATGTGGAGCAGCTGGCAAAGAGCATTGTTCGGTGATGTTGTAACGATAGGTCAGACTTGGAAACATTGTATTTGAAGAAATGTGATACGTTTCTGTTGGTCTCCAAACGCTTTTTCGTTCTATATATTCGAGTTGGAGTTAAGTTGAAACTTAATGAGAATATGAGATATGACCTCTGTATTGGCTTCTGTAGATTCATGATTTTTTATAATTATAAGACGGATAATACTAGATCTGGGAGGTATATTGGCGTGTAAACCTCAGATTCCACCCATTTTTTGGCTGGAAGATTTCGAGGATGTTGTATCTGACTTCACCGGATTATCTTACAGTTCGTATATATCTGAGTACGATCGTAAACGAGCCACTGTAAAAAAAAGCGCCTTCTGTTTCTCATGTGCCCAGACGATGGTGTTACTTTGATGTACTTTTACTGACTCGGGTCGGATGGCTTTATACGATGCAGGGAACACACCGAGGCTGCTGTCAAAATGATATATTATTCATATTTAACTAAAGATCCCGCATTGTCGAGGGTAACAGTACAATTGAAACAATTTCCTATTCGAATATTTTGAAGTCGTTGACTTTTCGGTTTCAAATAGGGGTATCCTGTGAAAATGGGTTCCCCATAGATTTTCCTAATAGGGATTATATTGAAAGGCAACTTAAGACATTCTCTGCATCAGCTTACGGGTATGTATTCAGTACTCGAGTATCGGAGTAGATTCAAAATGCATTACTGAAAAGTTGTGAAGCATTACTACAAAGTCGTAGCTCACAACAAAATATAGTGGTCAATCATTGCTATCTACTCGGGGATCACTACCAAGCATAATACTCATAAGTAAACTTGGACGAAGCCACAACTGTAGATAAGGCGTATCCAGTTGTTTGATGCGTCAGTGTTACGTGATACGCTGCAAATGCTAAAATAAAAAACAGTTCTTTAGCTAATTGTTCGTTCACTGGATTGAGACAAAAAATTCAAAGGCACTTCTATGATAATTAAGTCTTAATTAAAGTACTTTAATCATAAAGGTCAGACACCATCTGGTATCGCTAGGGACCAATCGGTCTATGCGTGGCTTTAACCTAATCTAACCTAAAGTATTTTAATGGACAGCAATTCACTTAAGAAATCTTATTCGTAGGTGGCCCTTACAACGCGTGGTCAGGTTACGGCCCATTTCAGCAGGTCTCGCCAGGCCCCTCTGCTTCGCGTGTGCCTTCTCTAATTAGTTACAACAAGCGTGGTTAGTGCTTCCTCAACTTGGTCCATCTAGCGGAGGCATGGTCTTCCTTTTCTTCGTCGACCTGCGGTTCTGGCCTCAAATACCTCTTTCTCCGGAGCTTCTTCATCCCTACAATGGACATGACCCATCCAGCGTAGTGGTTGAATGTTTCTACACTGAACTACGTCAATGTTGGCGTAGAGCTCATATAGCACGAATGCGATAGTCCTCGTCAACTCCACCAGGACAAACGATTTTGCGAATAATTTTCTTTTCGACCACCCCAAGAGTGGCTGCGTCTGTTTGCGATACCACCCATGCATCAGCGCTGTAAAGAGGAACAGCTACAATGAGCGTCTTGTAGAGTGTCAGCTTCGTCGTTAGAGAGAGGGTTCTGCGACCCAATTGCTTACTGAGCCCATAGTAGCACCTATTAGCAAATGTGATTCCTCCCTTAAGATATAGTCGAAGTTGAATTCACTGAAAGAGTGTTTCACAAGTGCCTCTTTTCTATTTCTAATTTAGCCTTATAGCACCTGCTTTCAAATCACAATCAAACTCAACTCAGAGCTAATCAATTTATTTCGGGTTAGGATATCACTCCTACATATACCAGAATTAAGTCCATCGATGAAGAATCAACGCCAAAGCCTCATAGTATGTCAGAAGATGTCAACATCACTAACAACTTTTCGCTTCTCGCTGGAATCCTGGAAATGAAGGACACGGGGGCACCCAAATGGGTGATTATCCAGCAAAACGCGGGACAAACATGCGCTTGATTGGAATTGAGGGAAGAAAATAAATTTGCCGACCATTGGCTTAATAGCGCAGGTCAACGCCAAGCAAAACTGTTCCTAATCCCAGCAAAGGGAATATCAGATAAGCTACTTTCGCTAAGCACGAATTTTATTCAGATACTTTACAGGCTACTGTGGTATCACCTAAAAAAGTTGGGTTTTTTCGACACTGATGTCTGTCGATTCTGTGAAAGGGATACTGAAAGCTCAGAACACATTCTCTGCGAATGTCCTGCACTGGGCAGACGAAGGATTCACCACTTAGGCGATGTTGTTATACCTCCATATAAACTGTGGAATAGCAAACTCCAAACTAAAATTCTTAGAAAGCCTAAACATCTAGGGTTAAGGGCCTTGCACAATAGATCTCGTTTGGTCGCAGTGCTTCTTGGCTTCAAATAACTTTTCGCTTGCGGAATTAAAGTAAGACAACAACAAGAACAGCAACAACAACAATGCAGCAAATTCTATACTTTATATGAAAGGTTTGTGAGTACTAATATGACTATCTCGTTACAATATCCTATTCTATGATCCGTTCATTGTAAAACGGGACTAAAATCCAGCTTGCATAAGGGAACAACAGATAATTTAAGGTCATAAAATGAACAATTTCCTCACAATCATGGAAAATACAGATGCTTTTAATAAAAGCCTTCGCAAATACTCGGGAAAATACAAATAAGGTCAAGGAAATATTTTGGAAGAACCGTTCGAGTAATTGTCTATAAGGTCTAAGAAAATCATGTTGACACATCTTCATTTGCCAAGTTGGCAAGAAAGGACTCTGGTGCTAAACAGTGGCAGAATAACGCTACTAGCCAATTGTCGTTTAACGTCCATGTTACTGCAGATCCTTTGAACTGGATAAACCTACTGGATACTGGTTGGTACCAGGACGAAGAGACCAATTAACACTTTCACGGAGAGGTTTACTGTAACTTTGGGCTGTGCGGGAAACACCTTAATTTGTATTGTTTGGACACATCTCAAGAGTAAAATGTCCAAGAAGACAAATTTCAAATTTCAAATATCCATAAAAGAGGCCCACACACCACCTTGTATTCCATCATGCAGTTTTCCTTACAATGTCAAAACTGAAAAACTGATTTCGATACGAAAAAGAAAAACAAAAAAAAATTGAAATTCATTTCCGTAGAAAATCAAAATTCTTCGTTAAAATCCGCACCATGGATGGCCAAAAGATGCCGTTTCGTATGTAACCACGAACAAAGTTTTGTAATTTTGGTTTTGGGAAGTGTCGACTTATATTTGCTTTTGTTTTTCAGTTCCCGAAGAAACTCTGCGCACACAACGTGTGGAATTGTATCTAAACGACCTGAAGGATCGTCTGAAGATGCTGAAGTTGCAGCATAATGAGGTCATACAAAACTCGGTGAACATAATTAGGGAGCTCGACGAAGTGTCTTCAAATCTCTTAGTGGTCCAGGACCCGAAAGCTGACAAGGGCAACATCAAGAAACTGATACAGGAGTTCGAAACGGTCAAGCAGATAAGCACGTCGAAGTCACCCGTGAATGTGGCCAAAGTGGACATACGGAAAATTTTAGAAAACTTCGAAAAACTCAACGAAAGTCACGTGCTGAAAGAGAGTCTGGTTCTGTTTAAACGTGCGAAGGAGACGTTCGAGAAAATCGACACGTTCTTCAACAAACCGGACCACGTGAAGGACATCGGCAGCATAGCAAGCGTCAAGAATAAGATCAGTGCTTTCAACAGTAAAACCGACGAGAGTAGGGCCAATGAGTCGCAATATTCCTCATGCTGCAGCAGTAACATGAGCATCGAGACCTTCCACTCACTGCAGGATTTCAAACCGCAGAAAAGCAGTCATTCGATGGAGATTGGCTACGAGGGGGACATTGATAGTGAATACGATTTGCTGGCGCTGAAGAAGAAAAAGTCCAAATATCAACCTCCTGATTTATAAGAAAATAGTCGGAAAGCAAATAAAACTAGATGCAAAAACCCAACATCGAGTTAATTGTAGATCCTAAACGAATGGGACCAACTGGGCTCCTAACTTCCCTTCCACGTTCAATAAAATTTCCCGCTACAACTGAAGTGGGTGGGGCACTCGTTATTATTTTTCGGAAGATCTGCACTTCTGGATGGTTCTGGAATACGGGAGTGTGCGAGGAATTGGATTAGCATTTCTTCGTTGAGAGTGGGAAACTTTTTCGTATTCCTCTTTTGGATATAAACAAACATTTTAGATACATTTTAAAAACAAAAAAAAAAAAAGGAAAAAAGAGTAAATTAAAAAAAGTGAAATCATTAAAATGAAAAACACGTTTTCTCTTAAAGATCCGTCAAGATTAAATTGGTTTTGTTTGCCAGCAAGTTCAGCGGTCTCAATTTGCTATTTATACACTATGCCTATCCTTGTCTTGTAATGACTGTATGGCAATCCATCGCTGGACTGTCTTAAGACATCATTCTACATAACGAACATCACGTTGAATTCAGTTTCAGTCGGTCTACGTCGTGTAAGCTTGCTAGACTCGCACTCGGTGGGTCGTGGAATCGAATCCTGCCTCATAAATGCTTCTTTCTAAATCTAACTTTCTTCGAGCCGAAGGCCTTAGCTGCTAGCACTCATTCATCCATCCCCTTGCAGGTATGATCATGGTGCAAGTTATAATAATCTCAGCTTTAACGTTTGCTTCTCTGTATATCACATCAATGGTGCTGGCTCCAAGCCACATCTGAATTGCTTTGCCGTTTTACATAGTACTTTTTAAAGCCTTATTCTGGTTTTCAGATTGATTTTGAATATACTCGTATGTACACCCGATGCCAAAGTTAGAAAGGATGTCAACAAAGCTTCTTCGACATTCCTTGTCTTGTAATGACTCTATGGCAAAATCTGGAGTCAAAATCGCAAATTGATCTACTGATCATTCATCACTACTATTGGGGCGATACCTATCTAGCTCTGGATTGGTGGCTTAGAGTTAAATAAAGAACGTCGAAGTGAAATATGAATTAATCCCATCATAGGAGCAAGGAAACTTGACCAGTCGATTCGCTGATAGACAAGGCTTCTTATAAACTTCATTGAGAGGGATGGGTTTACCTTAAACCGCTAAGAACACGCGATGTTTTTGACATTTGAAAGAGGAATCTACAAGATCATATGCAAATACTTTGGACCTTTGCTAATGCCACTTAGAGCGGTGTTTATTTGACCCATCATTTTGGAAAACTTACTTTGTTCTGGACAAATCCGTCAGGTGTGGTACACCGATGTGCGAACCACTGAGAAAAAGGTAAAACTGGCAGCGGAATATAAGAGACATATTTTCAGAAACTCTCCTCATAGTGTCATCCCTACCATCTTCCAAACGATAATCCATGCCATTTGGGCATGCGTGAGAGAATGTCTATATACAAAGACAAAGGTCGTGAATATATACTCGATTATTTCAATGAGTAATTAAAAGGATTGCACTCTACTTTCAGATGATCTGGGACAGCAGCACAACTTAAGAGTAGAATGGGTTTCACGATATGAAGGATATGAAAGATTTGACTGCTTAGCTAAAAGGTGATGACAATATTAATTTATGGGCCCTTAACTCTTCTGCGAACTGTTCAAAGGCCCTGCAGCAGAACTGTTGAGGAAATGGGAGGAATCAAAATTTTTTTTCCACTGGTATAGTGGAAGTCAGAGGCAGACGAAGAATTCCCTTAGATCAGCCAGAGTTATTTTAGTGGAGCTCCTAAAACTAAACAAGGAGGTACTCCGTATTTTCACTGGGTATAGCAGGACACTGTGGGCACAGAGACTTGCCAATCACATCAATATTAACATACACTTATATTTGCCGACTGTGGGGAAAGCAGTGTCGCCAGGACACAATTTTTCCACCTGCAAACTCAGAGTCCATCTAGGGAGCTTCACAGACCCTCCACATACAATTTTAAATATGAGACCCAACAAAAAGAGTTCATAAAAGTTTTCCATCGTTGGATTAATTTCAAGGTCAGCATAATTGAGCTCAGTTGGCAGAAGAGGCCTTCATAATAATTATTACAGAATACATCAATGTATAAGGATTATTTTGAGAAAAGAAGACGACTACTTTAATATGTTTTAGGGATGTTTAGTATTCAAGAGTCCAATTCTAAAAGCTGTCAAAATTTCTCAAGAAATGGATATCAAGCAGAAGAACAGTTACGAAGGCTTATGGGGTCGTGTTCTTTTCCTCAACATCTGCAACTGCTAGCTAAGTAGGTACAGCAAATGTGAGATTCGAAGGTGTTGGGATAGTTTCTGGGTAATCAGATGTAGACTGGCTGGGCATTTGATTACTGGGGAAACCAAATAATGGATATTGTTGATCATGGTTATTCTATTCTCATAAAATTTTATTAACTGCTTAATCTCAGGAACACAAAAATAAATGGTTATAAAAAAATTTACTCTAAAGTGTCATGAAGAATTTGATTAGTGATGAGTTCCAAATATTAAAACTTAGCGAAGTGCCCGAATATTCGCTCCAGATTCTGCAACAATGTGAAGACTGAGAAGGCTGTCTTCATTATCTGAAATATAAAATATTATTATTATTATTATTATTATACCTTCTTACACCATAATTAATTATGAGTGCAAGGTGTTGGGTGAATGAGTACTAGCTACAGAGGCTTTCGACTCAAAGAGAAAAAGATTTTATAGAAAGAAGCATTTTTGAGATAAAACCATTGGCTCGAAACTGATACAAAAGTAGGAGTCCAGAAATACCGTCCGCTGAGTTCGTTTTGCAGTGTCCGCTTCACTTCAATTTTTCTATGAATGATTCTTTTGTCGTCATTATAAGTTATCCTTCGTTTATTGATATGCAACTTCTTGTATATATATATTGGAAGACATGACCACATCAGTG
Source organism: Clusia tigrina (assembly GCA_920105625.2). NCBI lineage: Eukaryota > Metazoa > Arthropoda > Insecta > Diptera > Clusiidae > Clusia > Clusia tigrina. The sequence continues at coordinate 29,980,132 of OV050031.1, read as the reverse complement.
TATACCAATCTATTTCAGTAGTTCCAGCTTACATAAAAGTTATCGATATTGCAAAAGCGCAATAAAGTTCGTGTTGAGAAGGTCTTTTGTAAAATGATAAATGTGTAAGTTAGGTAGGTAGGTAGGAGTGGCAGCCTAGTTTGCCAAAAGCACACTTGAGCACACCTAATGGCCTATTGTGATACCACGGTGTGGCGCCGTTCAAGCACTGACTAAAAGTTCTCTTACTTGAGATGGTGGTAGTCAGCCCAAGGAATGCGCTGGGAAAGGCACGTGTCCCCATTATGTTGCAGCAAACCATCCTGATAGTTTATTGAACCTTGCTATGTGTGGCATCTGGCATCACTAAATTAGTACTTTACAGTACAATACAAAAGTATTTTAGGAAAGAAATAGTTCACCAAACCAAAATAAAATTAACAAGTTACACAGGAAGTAACATTGAATGCCTTGGGTATATTCTGGTAAATGATAATAACAATTTATTGAAACTGTACATAGTGCGATCAAATAAAAAACCTTTGCTAGGCAGGGAATGGATGCGCTTCATAAAACTAAATTGGTCTCTATGGTGCAAGAATGCAAATAATGGAACGATAAATAAGGTGAATGTGCAAGAACGTGTTGATAATTTGGTTACAAAGTTTCCCAAACTCTTCAAGTTAGATACAGGAAAAATTAGTGGGCACCAAATGAGATTGTATGTGAAACCAAACACTATTCCAAAATTTGTGAAAGCTAGAAAAGTTCCATTTCCCTTGCTAGAATCCGTGGAAAATGAAATAAATAACCAAGTGCAGGAAGGTATCTTAATTAAAGTAAACGCCAGTGAGTGGGCTACCCCATTAGTAGTGGTAAAGAAGGCGCACGGCGCGATTCGATTGTGCGGCGATTATAAAGTTACCCTTAACCCAGCCCTAGTGGTCGATGAGCATCCTTTACCTTCAATTGAAGAACTATTTAGCTCCATGGCCGGGGGGGAGAAATTTTCAAAAGTGGACTTATCAAAAGCCTACTTGCAAATGGAAGTTCATCCTGAGGACAGACATTTATCAACTCTCAGTACGCATAAGGGTTTATACCAGCCTACAAGAATGATGTTCGGCATCGCGTCTGCACCAGCTAAGTGGCAGCGCTATATCGAACAAGTACTATGTGACATTCCGGGTGTAAGCGTTTTTCTAGACGATATTAAAATCACTGGTCCTGATGACAACACACATTTGCAAAGGCTAGAAGAAGTCCTTAAAAGATTAGATGACCGCAATATGAGGGTAAACTTACAAAAATCAGAATTTTTACAGAATTCTATTCATTACTGTGGATACAAAATAGATAAAAATGGCATACATAAAGTGAAATCCACAATTGAAGATATTGTGCATATGAAGCGTCCAAGCAACAAAGATGAAGTTAGATCAGTTGTGGGGCTCATTAATTACTATGGCAGATTTATCAAAAACTTGAGTAGCATTGTATATCCATTAACGAGACTTTTGAGCGGGGATGTAGAATTTGTCTGGAACGCAGCTTGCGAAAAAGCTTTTACAGAAATCAAAAAGCAAATGCAGTCGGACGTTGTGCTTACGCATTACGATCCTAAAAAACCCTTAATTTTGGCGGTAGATGCTAGTCCAGTGGGGGTAGGAGCCGTTCTTAGCCACAGATTTGAAGACGGATCCGAGCGTCCAATTCAGTTCGTTTCGCAAAAACTCAACAAAACGCAGCAGAGATGAAGCTAGGTTGATAAAGAGGCTTATGCTGTAATTTTTGGCATTAAACGATTACATCAGTATCTATATGGCAGAAAATTCCCTCTCATTACTGATAATAAAGCCATTGCTCAAATATTTTCACCGCATAAGGGATTACCAGTATTGTCTTCAACTAGAATGCAACATTACGCAGTGTTTCTAGAATCTTTTGATTTCATTATTCAGACAAAGAAGTCCCAAGAGAATGCCAATGCGGATGCAATATCACGCCTACCCATACCTGAATTTGATGAATTTGTCGAAGAAATAAATTTAATCGACGAAGAAATTTTGCAAAATTTACCCGTAACTACAAATGACTTAAGAAAAGAAACGGTCAAAGACAAAGAAGTTAAAATCCTTTTAGAGTGCCTGAAATATGGTAGACTATGTCAAAGCAAAGATCGGTTTAACATTGATCAAACTGAATTTACCATGCAGAAAGATTGTCTTTTGAGGGGCATACGAGTGTATATTCCACATAATTTGCGTGCGAGGGTCCTAAAAGAGCTACATATTGGGCATTTTGGCATTTGTAAAATGAAGCAATTGGCAAGAGCATACTGTTGGTGGCCAACATTGGATCGCGACATTGAAGATTTGGTACGCAATTGCAAGGCATGTCAAATCACACGCGCAGACCCCAAGAAGAATGACCCTGTACAGCGTTGGGAAGAGCCAACTCGACCATTTGAACGCGTCCATGTGGACTATGCAGGTCCTTTCATGGGTAAAAACTTTTTTGTATTAATAGATGCGTGCACAAAATGGCCCGAAGTCCGTATTGTCCCAAACATAACTGCCACAACTACGATTCAAAATTGTGAAGAAATTTTTGCGACGTTTGGTATTCCTAAGATACTGGTTTCGGATCATGGAACCCAATTCAATTCAAGTGAATTCCAAAATTTTTTAAAGATCAATGGCATCATACACAAGCAAGGGGCACCGTACCACCCAGCAACGAATGGTCAAGCGGAACGATTCATCCAAACTGTCAAACACAAATTAATTTCGTCTAATTGCCATGCAGCCAACCTTAGAAACGAAGTGCACAAAATCCTAATGGCTTACCGAAGAGCAATACATCCAGCAACAGGTAAAAGATAAACAATCGTCTCGACTGGTTACTCCCGAAAAATAGCAAGCATGAAAATCAACGTACTCAACCTTCAAAATTTTTCAAGGAGGGTGAAAGAGTGGCGGCTAGAGACTATCTAAGTAAATCAAAATGGCGTTTTGGTATAGTTGACAGCCAATTAGGTGACCTTCATTACAATATTCGCCTCTATGAGCAACGAATTTGGAAGAGACATGTTGACCAGCTCCGTAAAGTAGGTGAAAATCTTCAAAACACTGAAAGTCAAGCTACTGAAAATGCGACTAACATAAACAGCGACTATCAGCGTCCAGAACCAGTTTTAATCACTGGCTCCTTTGCAGTTCCTGCGAGCAGCTCTATACAGCAACAAAGCACGAGCAATGACTCTTCAACTTTAAACGCACAAGCTAAACAGCAAGTATCAGTTGAGCACAGGGAAACTGAAAAAACAGCTACACATAGCAATGAAACACAACAACCTTCCGCGCAGCAACATGCTGATGACCAAGATCACACACAACCAGGACGACGCCCAGAGAGACATCGCAAGACTCCATCGCACCTAAAGGAATTCATCCTAAAAACAAATATTATTTGATTTGAATTGTATAATGTATATTCGCAAAACTATTGTATGTCATGTACCAATGTAAAAAGATTATTGATGATGTAACTTGGGGATGATTTACAATTTATATAAGAAAGAATTCATCTTAGAGGGGGAGAGATGTGGCATCTGGCATCACTAAATTAGTACTTTACAGTACGGTATTAATTAAGCAACCTTATATTAATTAAGCAACCCTGAATACCAACAAAATGTATATTTAGAATAATGAGAAACATGAACACACAATTGAATAAAGTCCAAATGAAACAGACGTGTTATACTTTTTACTATACAATACTCATTACTATGTATTAAAGGATTACAGCTCTGTCAGACTTGTAAGAAATGGGGCACCAAAGGTGCCATTTCTTTTTCTGCTCAAGAATGGGCAGTGACATAAGAGGTGGAGAACCGTCTTGTCCACCTTCTCGGAACCAATCGTTCAGCAAAAATCGTTTGAGGGTAGGCCCAGTCTTTCTGCGTGCTTTCCCCAGTATGCAGTGGCCGGTCAAAACCGAACTGTTTTAACTCGTTAGTTTTGGCGCGGTTTTTAGGTGGTAACAATTCTATTTACCCAGCCTGCTCACATACTACCAAGGAAATCAAGCAATGTAAGGATTTTCTGTTCATACAATCCAATATTATCGTATAAAGGAGGTTTCTTCTTTTTCATTCGGATTTCGCAACCAAATACACCAACCTCTTCTCATTAAATTGTAACCTGTGAACTTTCGAGTGCGAGCGGCTCCTGTTTGAGTGAAATATTTTTTATGGACAGACAGAAACATCTAAAGTGGAGTTCAAATAGATTCAACTCTGTACCCTTTTCTTCACATGCTCGTAGCTTCTGGGTTATATATTTTGAACCGATTTGCTTTCGTTTTATTGTTTTGAGATTGGTACTGAATTGTACTCAGGAATGAATCCTACTATCCTACACCTCCATTTGAGTGAAGTCAACGTTTCGTAGCTCACATGGAACATATCTATTTGTTATGCACGTTCATTGGACTCAGTCTATTCCCTTTGTTCGGACTAATATTGCCGAAGTAGTACTCATCTTTCTACACCAATTGAACCCGTTCGTTACGAAAATACTGATCTGCTGCTGTTCGTATACTTACGGCTCGGAATGTGTCCACATTCAATATGGAAATTTTGCCCGCTGTGAACACGATGGACTGTTGCGAAAACTGCAGAAACAACAGCAAATCGTTCCTAATATCGCCAATGTGCAGGTACCAGGGACTCCTTAAGATTGCCTCTCCACAGCGTTGGCTGTTCTGAAAGACCACTTCACTGAAATAGCATATAATCAGAATTTCACCCGACACCAGCAGCAAATACTGTCCCAATGGAAATATTTTAATAAAGGACGACGAAGTGTTTGTGGACTGAAACAAAATACAGGACTTTACACATTTCGCAAGATATCGGCTTGTTGAGCAATCCACACCTGAACCACTATGAAGGCTATCAGACACAATAAGAATATGACTTCACCAGTTTTCAGAAGCCAAATTAAATTGTAAAAATCCTCCATTTTCTCCAGTCCCTTCTTAATGTAACGATGATGATCGATGCAGCTCTTCAAGGCAATGCTAAATGCATCTCGGAAGTTGGTCGGTGTTGGTTTGGATGGATTCATGGAATCGTGTATATGGTGCATTGGTGTCAGTACCTCCTCAGCGCAGTAGTATGGATTGGGCTCGTAATTGGTGCTCAGCTCTAGTTCTCTTAGTTCCCTAAAGTTGTTGTTTATTTATATTGACGGCATTAAACCATTCTCTAAACATGGAGAACACTTACAACAAGTCTTCTTTTGAAGCACCCATGGCGATGTAGCACTTGGTCACAAAGTTCTTCAGATCACAACAGAGGATGTCGTATTGCGACAATAATACCATAGCGGAGACAAAGTAGAACCCGCTGGAGGAAGAAAACGCCACCGCTACTTGTAGAAGCGCCACAAATTGCAGAAAGTCCAGGAATTCATAAAGGACTGGTTGCTGAAATGAAAATAAGAACACAGCCGAGTACCTTAAAATAAAGTCAGTGAGCTTAAAATAAATGGAAGCCATCTTCCAAACACTCATGGAGGAGACTCTTAATTCTATAAGCCTCAGCTTCATATTTACTTTGTAGTCGAAGGGATACCAACAGCACAGAGGCAAACTGCGATCTCCGAAGTATACTGGCAGGGATATCCAGAATAGTATGCCAATGAAACTGGCAGAGAGATATATCTTCATTCTCTTATTGGCCAACGCCAAACACTGCTCCATGGTCACATAAGTGAATCCTAAATATTTGAAAGGCAGACAATTAATTGGCGAACTCAAACACGTCCGTCCCAATAGGAAATACCATCTCCGGAACGTGTCTTGTACTTCAAGCGTATGTAATCCATGAGCTCTCTGAAACTGTTTGGTTGCATGCGACGAAAGTTCATCTTCATGAAGGTTATCCAGAAGTAAATCACCGCCTGCATTATGCAGTTGATGGCAAACTCGAAATTGCCCTCCTTGTAGTGCAGATGCAGGGTGAACAGATATAGCACTCCCGTGTGCAGTGTCACGAAATACAAAAATAACTCAAAAGAGCGATCGAGCACTGGCACTGAACGGTGGAGTATTCGCGGTGCACGAGCCGGCAGATCCAGCGGATACATGCCCGCCACCATCAGCGTCTGACGCACTAATTTGTACACATCGCGACGTGGCTCTGCTTCTGGAAGAAAAATGCACAATGATGGTTGTTGTTGTTTTTGTTGTTTAACGGCACAGCTCATTATGGACACTTAGTGACGCCAAGTCGACAATGTGCCAGTGCTTCTCTGTCATGTTCTTTTTATAGAATATCCTAGGTCAGGGTTTTCGCATGTTGCACATTCTCCTTAATGGCGTAATTGCCGCAAAAGGGGCGTTGCCAATTTATGGGAATATTCATTTATGGGCGAATTGCGCGGGGTGGCCATTAACTTGTGCGACTGAATTAACCACCAAGTACACGCTGCAAGTTGGAGCCGAGAACTTCTCATTCAAATGAGAGCGGAACGAGAAGTGCTCGGCTTGGAACAATGCACAAAATTGTGACAGTTTCCGGGGTCGTCTTCCTTGGTTGAAGTGTGTCAACGTATCGAGCAGGTTTCGAATAGTGTCAATGAATCTTTCAAGGGTCCGCAGTCATCTTTCTCCGCCCATTTCTATCTGCAAATATTTGGATTTTAAAGATGCTGAAGTTCACGGCTTTCGGCCTTCTCCATATCTCGCACTGCCCACTGGGAATAGTACAAGACCACCAGCGTCTATATCAAGTTTTCAGTGACCAGCAATTTGAGGTCTTTATATTGAAGGTTGGCATTAGAATGGAATCAGTTATTGAACATTTGTGAACGACGATATTTATGATGGAATATAAAGCGCTTAAGAAAGAGCTGAGTTCCGAGTGCTTCCACTTACTCGTATCAGAAATCCTACAGACAAGAAATTCGGGAATTGTCGGGGATTTTATACAATAGTTTTTCGGATGGGCTTCAGTTTTGCAAGAGATATACTCGTACCTGGTGTAACTTGGTCGATTGTGATTTTAGCACCTTGAAGACGATGGATTTGAGTACATCTATTGACAAAACTGTTCCCTTCCGTACCTAATACCAAACCAACTAGGATCGCCGAGACTATCCAGTAGCCGAGTTCTTCTAAATATGTCTGGGAAATCACAGAGAAAACGATGACAGTTTCATCCCTTCCTGCATTTGTCCAACTGCTGCATAAATCGTGCCTGTCATGAATCACGCCTGATTATAATCAGAAATCTAAACACATTTTGTTTGGATAACTATGGGAAGGCATCAAGCAGCATTATGGAGAGGTTCATGATCTTGTTCTTTGCTACGTCACTGGCGGTGATTGTTTTATTACAGTAAGATAGATACAAGAGGTGTAAAAGTTCAACAGCCACATCGAACCCCATCACGATACTGCATCTCCAGGGGTAGTTAAAGAAGCGCTCCAGCCATGAAGGTATTTCATTCGACTCCTTTCTATGAACAATACATAATCTTATGGATAGACCAAGTTGTAAGACGCCTGACGACATACGTCAGCAGATCAGCAGGGCCATCTACGATTAGTTTGGTCAAAACGAGCAAACCAACTGAGCCAAATGCACTGGAATACCATAAGTCTTGGGCCTAGCACATTCAATTCCGCCCTCTACAGTTTGCATGAGACCTTAGCGCAAAAATCGATGAAATTTTGCTAATTGATGTGCAACTAGTGTAATGTGTAGTAATGACTGTGTTAGCATGACGTGAGTTGGGGCGTAATTGCCACGCATTATTTCCCAGGCTACAAATTGAACTTCCCACAAAAAATGTTGACTTTAGCCTTGAAAATGATTACACTAATTATATTTTAATCAAATTGAGTTGTCCTATTGGACTACTTGTCTCCAATTGATCGGCTCTCATGCCAGTTGCTGCGAGTATTAAGTTGAAAATATTAGGTGGGGAAAAACATAGTGATGTCAAGGACATTGGTGTGCATTGGGCGCAGGAGAGTGTTGTTGACCTGAGTCTCAACGGTGGAACTCACACCCGTGTGAGACAAAGGACCTCTAGCCACATATCAACTGCAAGCTGGACAAAATGGGCCTGAAGCTCTAACCAACATTACCAAACCAACGGCCGATTATCCTTCATGTTACTGTATATAATATTTTGAATCACAGTCCATATAGGAATAAATCATCGTAAGGATCTACGGAACGGGACTTAATGGAAGTGAGTGTTGTTATCGATAAACTGTGATAGTTTTCTCAGTGGTTCTACTGAACGGAATATTCAGTTACGTAAGAAACAATTGCATATTTTGATCTCCGGATTCCATTTGCTTTAGGCAAACTTAACCGCATGTTCTCTGGGACAGTTGGGGGTTTGTTTCTAACTTTAATTAAACTGTAAACATCAATTATTTATTGTAATTCTTTGAGTAAAATTTCCACATGAAAGCGAGGTTCCAAGAGTCCAATTTCTAACACAAAATACTCGCATAAACTTAAAAGCCCAGATCCATCTTCTGCAGCAAAGTGAACACTGAAAAGGTCATAGTCATCACCTGCAAACAAATTCAGAGGTAGAAGCATGGACGAATGTGGCTCGGCTCCAAGTACTTACTCCACGGAATTTCTCTATGTTCAACAGCGTTATTTTGCCCGCTGTGAACACGATGGACTGCTGCGATAAGTGTAGAAACAGCAGCAAATCGTTTTTAATATCGCCGATGTGCAGGTACCAAGGACTTTTGAAGATTGCGTCTCCACAGCGCTGACTATACTGGAAAATGATTTCCGCAAAATAACATATAATCAGCATTTCTCCAGACACCAGCAGCATGTATAGTGCGAGTGGGAAAATTTGTATAAACGAGGACAGAGCGGTCGTGGACTGTGAGGAAACAAGGAAAATGTTTTCAATTTGGGAAGCTCTACGAGTGCAATCAAACTACCCAACCTTGACCACTATGAATGTGACCAAACACAGTACAATCGTGACTTCCACGGTTTTCAACAGCCAAAGGAAATTGTAAAACTCCTCCATTGTTTGCAGACCCTCCTTAATATAGCGATGATGATCTATGCATCTTTTCAAGGCCATGCGGAATGCTTCTCGAAAGCTGCCCGGTTTCGTTCTGGTGGAATTCGTTGAACGGCGTAAGTGCTCCATGGGGGTCAATATCTCCTTAGCGCAGTAGTATGTATTGGGCTCGAAATTGGCGCTGAACTCAATTTGCCTTAAATTCCTGAAATTTTACACAAACAGTTGAGATTGTCAAGCAGAATTTTATATGGTTCGCAGAACTTACATTAAATCTTCTGTGGACGCTCCCATGCTGATGTAGGAGCTCGTCACAATGTTCTTCAGATTGCAGCATAGAACATCGTATTGTCCCAGTAGCGCCATGGCTGAGACAAAGTAGAATCCACTGACAGAGGAAAATGCCGTCGGTACTTGGACGAGAGCAATAAAGTGGATAAAGTACAGAATTTCATACACGTACGATTCCTGCGACGAGGAGAAAGTGAAGAAATAAACAGGAATTGAAAAGGAGGTGGTGTGTAATGCTTGATTCAAAACGCCTTTTTTGGGATAATGTTCATGCTTACCGTTGTATCAAAAGGATACCAGCACTGCAGAGGCAGAGTGCGACCTTCCGAATAGAATGGCACAGAAATCCAGAACAAAGTGCCTATATAACCACTCAGAATATAGAACTCCATTCTTTTATTCGCCAACGTCAAGCAATAGTCCATTTTCACATAAGTGAATCCTTCAAAAATACAACAGACATCAAAAAACCGAGTAAGTCAGCTGAACAACTACAGATAAATTGTGTACAATACCATCACCGGAGCGTGGAATGTATCTCAAGCGTACGTAGTCCATAAGTGCCAGGAACTGTTTTGGACGCAAACGACGGTAGTGGACCTTCATGTACGTTATCCAGAAGTAAATCAGCATCTGCATGATGCAGTGTATGATAAACTCGAAGTCCCGCCGATCAGTCTTAAAGAGAGTGACCACATATAAAACACCTACGTGTAGTACCACGAAATACAGAAAGATTTCCCACATAATATCGACCACGGCGAGCAAGCCGTGCAGAATTCTTGGAAAGTGGTCCGGAAATGCCAGTGGATACATGCCGGCGAGTTTCATCGTCTGTCGAACCGATTTGTAGAAATCGATCCGTGGTTCTTCTTTTGTGGACTGATCCACATGGTCCGAAAGCGGTTCCGTGTTCTGCTTAGTCTTCCACATCTTTGAACGTTTATTGAGAATACCCGCATTTTGCGAGGTCAGGCTGCTTTTATAGCTTCCTGCTCTTTGATTTTCATCAAGTGCTTTCAGAGTTGGTGTGCGTGTCATCACGTGTTGGTACCAACCGAAATACTACATATTTAGCACATGTCTCGTGCCACCCCCATTAAACTCTCTCACCCTCCACCCTTCGCTCACTCTCTTTACGAGCATTTTCCCAACCGGTAAACGGTAATTTGTTGTTACTGGCGGATTATTCTGTGTTGTTATGCAGCAGTGAATCCTGCGGTCGTGATAGGGGCAGCTTGAGAATTAAACCTGTCAGATGGGCCTTGGGACTGTAAATATGTGGGAGGCGGATTTTTCAGCTTTCTTCGGTAGCTCTTGGTCTATTTCTCTGCGGCTGTTTATGATAATTTTTCTTTGTTGGCATTCCACTTGGAACTGAGGATATATCTGAAGACCATTTCTAGAGAACCCTCCAAAAAATCAGTTTTGTTGAACCACTTCTATAACTAAGGAGTTTCATGTATAAATATATAAGCTTTATCACAATTACCCCTTCCGAGTGCTCCCCTCCACAGATTTCATGTGCAATTGTTTCGGCCTCGTTAAATAGTAAAAAGTTTTTAAAGAATTTTCGCCGGTTCACGTGATGTGCCGTAAATTACCCCCAGAGAGAACAGAACCTGCTCATTATCGGGGCTTGCTGTTAAATTGATAATCGTGTGTGTGCAGGTGGCGGCATCGTGTTGCTGAGCATGGCAACAAAAGTCGTGTAATGCGATATTCGCCCTGCTTGCCTGCATGCAGCCACTGATTACGAGTATAATTGAGGCCTAGGTGTGTAAAATTTTCGACACTTCATGGTTCGTACTCATTTGAAGCACGCATATCCTTATTGTCCCCAGCACCTGTGCCAGCCGAGTGGGTAATTATGTCATAAGATAAACTTTGTAGGACTCATACATAAGAAAGAGTGTTCATGAGTTGCGATAACAGTGGTTCCCAGTCGGTTTATTTCGGAACTGCACAACACCCCGAAAGCATCAAACATCTACTATCATGATTATTCGGTACGATCTTTTTACGAGCTACACGGCTTCTACTTCTCCAGTTCATTATATCGTTTAGCTTCCAAATGGCTAAAAGGAATATTGGTTCTATTGAGCTGGTTTTTAACTGCCAGAAAGAGACGAGGTAGGTATGGACATATATATATATATATATATATATATATATATATATATATATATATATATATATATATATATATATATATATATATATATATATATATATATATATATATATATATATATATATATATATATATATATATATATATATATATATATATATATATATATATATATATATATATATATATATATATATATATATATATATATATATATATATATATATATATATATATATATATATATATCTAAATTCTCACAGTTACTTTCTGAGTAATTTTGAAGTTGTTCCTCCTTCCGGCTGTTCATCTGTGGCCAAATTTTCTCATAGCGTTGGATATATCTTAATAGAACTTTGGAAAATCATCGCCTGGACCTAAAGACAGAACTACATCGGACTATTTCTATTAATCCATTTGGAAAAAGTCCACGCCTACTTCCAATATATGCAACTGTAGGTATCTTTTTAAAATTATAGTGACGCAAGTTATGCAGATGTAGGTCCTACTTGACACTGTGCGGATGGTATATTTCAGAGAATATAGAGAAAAGAAAGTCTTCTTCGCTGCCAGCGTCCGTAGCAGACACACCACGATTTTGAGTGGATTCACCACGATTTTGAGTGGATTCACCACAATTTTTAGTGGATTCACCACAATTTTGAGTGGATTCATGTACAACGTCCGTCTGCTTTATTTCGCTTCTTTGCCGTTTGACGTTTAAGTTTCCTTTCTCTGTATTCTCTGGTATATTTACTACCATGCCCACTACTAACACTTATTCATAACTTAAGATTTATAAGAGATTTGTGGATGACATTTTGTGTTCTTTTATGTGAAGAAGCACCTGGAAATTATAAGGCCATCAGCAAGAAATAGGGTTGATCAGATAAAGGACACGGCCATTTTCCATACGAGGACTGCAATTAAAATTGGACTAGCTATGTGCAGTTTGATCACTTATTGTATTTGGTCGTAATGTACATTAGATTCAAACTAGTGAGCATGCAAAATGTGGGCAGCAACCATGCCCACGACTAACCAGAAATTATTACAATATTCATATACAAGATTCATCAACGAAATTTCATACAAGGATTCAGAGCACAATTATAAAATACCAAACCAAAAATGGTCGGGACATTTTGAGAGCCACGCCCACTATTGATACTAGGTTACGACCTATAAAAAATTTGTGGTCTTAATTTTATGTGCATAAGTACATTGAAGTTAAAAAGGTCACAAGCAATGTGGCCAATCAGATAAAGACCACGCCTGCCTCCTATATAATCAACACTGGGTAACCCATTGAAAATTACCCCACTGAAAATATTTCTAATGATGATATGTGAATACAATTTTGTAGCAATGTTTATAGCCATGGTCTACGTCACACGCAGATGCAAGGGTAAAGGGTATCTCCAATTCGGTGTAACACCACTTCAGTTTTCTTTTCAAATATTGTAAACATGATTTTACTGAGCCTAAATTCCGACTACGATTCCGATTGCAATTGCAACACCGACTCCACAACCCTGTTAATAACATTATAAAGGACTATTCTGGACATGGTTGATTCTGCTGGATAGATATGGATATACTTCGAACATGAATTTGATATACTATGTAAATTTAGGATATTTACAATGAGGTTGACTAAGTAGTTGGCGGAGGGATATAACTTTCCTTGAACCACAAAATTGTTTACATCATTCGAAGGAAATATTTATATTTCTGCCTTGAATCGATGGATAGCAAATCACTACTAAGCAGGGCAATTTTTTCAATACTATTAAAGGACAACTCAAGGATCTGGTGCTCTAAAAATTAAACGTTGTGGAACAGCAACCCTATTGTATAGTTCAGCCTTTAGACCACTGAATGTTATGCCTCTTCCGTCGGGCCATGAAAACGTTGAATTCCTATTACTTTAATTCCGTCACGAAGTAATTGCGAATACGACATTTTTGCTGATCAAACTGAGATATTTCACTACTTTGTCCATGTGAGTTTCATGGTTCTGGATTGAATACTTCCATAGCAAGGTGTGAACTGTTCCACATTTCATCGCTCACTGTTTATGAATTATATGGGATCTACAACGATAGTGTCAGGTGTAAACACGTCATGATCAATTCAGGTCCAGGACAAGAAGTTTGAATTTGATTCAGTGAATGAGTGAATAGAAAAATGTGTGCGTACTTGTGTTAGAACTCCTATTTTCATCTGCAAAAATACTGTGCGAAATAAAATGGAAACAATCCTGTAAATCAAAATCTCAACACAATTCCGAGCTGAGGACTAGGTTTATCGTATCTAAATCTTTTTTAACTGCACCGGTGGACAGTTTTCAATATCTTATTATTCATAGAAATCGCAAATTTATCTAATAAATATAGTCGAATGCTGGAATCAGGTAACATTTGAGAATATTGTGGTAGAATGAAATGCAAATACTTTCTTTCTATAACAAAATGTGGCAAATTTTCGAGGTGCTAGAGGGATAATCCAGAAAGTATAGAAGTCGAGGGATCATCGCAAAGCAAAAATAATCTCAAACTCGTATCAAGTCATTTATTTTGGCAATACCCATTAAGTTGTCAGAGCTCCTGCTGAATTATTTTATCCGCCATCTGGAAAATTTGTTTTATTATGCCACTTTTGGATATTGGGTCCATTATTTCCAAGGACTAAGATCTGAAGGACATGCACACAAATAGGGATACATAGACTCACAAAATTATGCATGGGAATGTAGGGATTGCTCTAAGGTGCGCTGTTGGACTTATTCCCAGGAGTTCAGCAAGAGTGGCACCACGCCGGCATCATCAATAGAAAGTCTTGTTGAAGATATTTAGCTGCGCTGTTATTATATTTATATATCCTTAATATTTAATAATGTTATCATACTCAAGAATGTTCGTGAAAAGTGGAAGTCTTCAGGAGCAAGAAATTTCCTTTTGACATATGGACATGCGGAGAAACAAAACTTTGAACTCCAAGCGAAAATAAATTGCACCGCGAGCATTGGAAATAATTGCTGAAGAAATTCCTGATATGCTTCAACAGAGAGCTAGATATTTATTATATTAATAGAAAGGAAGCTGGTACGCCAAATCTAAAAGGAATGTCCTTCAATCGTTTCAACAATTTGAATCGTAAAATTTTCAGGGAAGAACTGCAACAAAATTTCCTATACCTGTATTGAGTACTTCTCAAATCGACCCAGAATCAAAATCTAACTTCTCTTCCGAAAAAAATGATACTTATGATCGGACACAGCTTGGAGAAGGCGCGCACAATGTTGAGGCGTCTGACGAGAGCTGTTAAGGTTGGTCGTAACTCGATAACGGTTTGTAATGGCCACCTAAATAAGTTAGTAAGGAATGATCGGTCATAAAAGTATCGAAGGAGATCTGGGTATCTCTCTACTTCCGATTTTCGCAGGAGGAGGTGGAAAATCAGTTTGCTCAGGTGTTTTAAAAAGAAGCAATGGGCGCAAAATATGTGTGTTTTCTCAAGACTTTATTTGAATTAAAACATCGAATGGAACTACGATTGGATGAACCTTAATAAAAAATATCGCATGTTAACCAGTGTTCCAGGCGTTAAAGGAAAATTGTGTGATTTCTACAAAATCCACATAAAGGAAAAACAGCACTCAGAATTATGTCAGTCAGTTAGTTCGAATGTGATGATGATGAAACCAAATGGTATCAGAAGTGGCTTCAATTTTCATTCCTCATTTTACTTTTTGAAGCCTCTTGAAAATCTATTGTGACGAAATTGTCTTTCCGACAATTTATACCAAGCTCAAAACTTGGATTCGTATCGCTGGATTGTGTAATAAGCAAGCAATTCCTTCTTAAGTTAGAACAATTGACTTTATTTGTATTGGCTTTAAAAGTTTGCTTCAGTCAGTCAGTTGTTGCTCTACATCTTTTATTTAATCCCTTCCTGCTACTGTTGCTAACACGATGTCCACAATGCGACGATCACTGCTCAGCTGCCCATTGCTAACACGATGTCTACAATGCGACGATCACTGCTTAACTGCCCTTTGCAAACACGATGTCCATTCTGCGACTCTTCATCCACTGCTGCTACTCTCACGATTCGACTATGATCACTTTTCACTGCTGTTCACTTTGCGCCACTGTCACTGGTTAACTGATCTCGATGTCATTTGTGTGGCCGCTTATATACTTCTTGTATACCAGAACTCCCAACTACCCTTCGAACGCAGTTTCGCATGCCTTCTGGAGTGTGTATTTTAGGGGCTGAAAATGGCGAGGTTGACGGAAAAAGAAATATTAAGAAAATCACAATAAGAGATGCGGTTCACATCAGGATCTTACATTTTAATTGTGTAAACGATTTGCAGATTTTTCGTAAAGGAAAGTAACAAAAGTCTGAAGAAAGAAACAGGAGAATTCAACTGCTTGTAAGAGCTAAAGGTCCTTGAAGCTCGAACTACCTTTCTCTCTCATTGTAAAATAATAATTAAGTTTTTCAAGTAATAATAATAATATCTGCTTGTAATCGTTATCGACTTAGGACTTCTTATCATTAAAACACGTTTGTCGTAAGTTGAGAAGCATCTTTACTCAAATTGAGTTCTCTGCCACATCCTTAGATACATGTTGTAAGGCATTTCACATTGTTCATCTAAATAATCCATTTCAGTTTTCACTAAAATTCTATTTTTTTGGCAATCGCAGGTTTATGAAATCCTTCCATGTTATGATATCTTTCCATGTTATAAGATTAGAAATCCTTCTTAATTATAACTGTTTCAAAGCAAAAACCTTTATTTCAAAATTGTGTGTTTCGTATGTAACCTAGTCTTCGATGGATTTACACGTTTTGTACGATCGTTTTGGTTAAACCTTGCTTAAGGCACAACTATAAATTTCAGTGCAGATTTACGAATTATGTTCGACATTTTTCAAACTTAACTTCTTTTGAAGACACTCTACTGAACTGAACTCCGACTGTCTTCTGAAAAGTTATGTTTCGCTTCCGGTTCTCATGAGAACTGTGAGTTGGAAAACCTAAAAATAATATCTCAGCTTAAAAATGAGTGTACATTCATAGCATCCGCTGAAACTTCCATTAAACTTTTTAATAAAGCACTTCATCCGAAATTAAACTGTTCAACTCACAATTTGGCTTCTTTTATTATTGTTATTAACCTGGCACCATAATTAATTAAATCTTCTTTTATATTCTTCGTAGTTTTATTTATTTACTGAGTCTTTCTTTGTCAAAGCACTAAAAGTAATTTATCTCAGCTTTCAGACTACGTGCAGATACATATTTAGCTACCATTCATAGCCACTTCCTCGAATATTTAATGTTTCCACAACACGCAAGAATACGTCACTACATCAGATCTCTGGTTGACAGCATTTTAATTAGATTCCAGCATTAATAAGCTTCTTACCAAGCAGTGCGGCTGTCAGAGCGTTGTTTTGGTAGGAGCGCGTTATTTCATTCGTTGGTATTTTAGGTTGATTTGATTGATTTAAGTTCCTGAAGTACCATGAATCACCCATTGATCATTCTCACGATTTTCAATTAAAGGCATTGGAACTTCCCCCTGTTTGATGGATGCGCGTTATTCCAAAATTTAATCCCATATACCCAAATTGGTATTAGTGTAAATAAACTTGGCTAGATTGGAATGCTTATTTAGTAGCCAGTTACGACTACTTAGGGAGGTCAACACTATGCCAGGGTCTAACTTCAGGAACAAATATTGCATATTCTTTAAGTTGAAAAGTTTCCTAAACATTTGAAATCAATTCTCAAATAGCATAACAGAGGCTTCCTAAATCTCATTGAATTCGAAAAAAACTCATTGTTTCAATATAGATAATTATTGCTATATAATAATTATGCTTATATAGAAGATATTTCAACTTTGATAAATTAAGATGACAATTCACAAACAATTTGTTAGCTATAATTTAAACTTTTAGAAGGTGCGCTTACCAAAAAGTAACCTTTTGAAGGCATGCGGAGTAGTTGTTAAACTATATGAAAGCGTCAATATATAAATTGGTGTAGACCAAGGTTAGGTTAGGTTATATGACTGTCCCAAGACTCACTTAGGTCTGTTTAAGGTCCATTGTGACCACTAGAGCTTTTTTCCCTACACCTTCGGATCCCCCTAAAACCATCCTGTGGATTTGATAAAAGTAGCCACTTTCGTTGGCTCCGAGAAATCTCCTGAATGCTGTCAAGAAATCCAAGAGTGGATAACATTTTTCTGTATAGAGCCATGCACCCACACAGGAGGTGTTCCACTGTTTCTTCTGCGTCGACATCTTGACAGCTCCTCAAGAGTCATGGGTTATCCCCAGTCTACTTGGATGTCTACCAATCAAACAGTGACCTGTCAGTCCCCCTATCACAAATTTAATATCCAGTCTATTAAATTTCAACAGCAGTTTTGAACGGGCGCGATTCTATTCCGGCCAAGTTTGCCTACTTGTTAGGAAGGATGATAACTGTCCCAATCTAACATTTGTCTAAAAAACGAATCAAAATGTTCCACAAAATGATTAATTTCCATAAACATAATTTTCTATTACTAATTTAATTTTGGGAAATATGATAAATTACGAGTATCGTTCTCCATATGCGATTCCAGAGTGCCAATTTATGCTTCTAAAGGGTTTTCTAACAAGAGGTGTTATTTTGAATCACCCGGTATTTCGGTAACTGTCACTTTTGAAGCTTTTATTCTTTGACATTTGACAAGTAGAAACTACGCCATCACTAAAAATGGAACGATACACGCTTCAACAATGCATTGAAATTATTAAAATTCACTACAAAAATGGTGAAAATCTTGCAGTCGCAGTTCGCAAAACTAAAGCATTTTTGGGTCGTCGTGAAGCACCTTGTCGGAACGCAATACAGAAATTGGTGGAAAAATTGGAGCTGTTGGGACAAGTTAGTGATGTGAAGGATAAAATCCGTGCACGTCGCTCAAGAACAACTGAGAATATTGCTGCTGTAGCCCAAAGTGTTGAAGAAAACCCAGGTTTGTCCATTCCTCGTCGTTCTTTGGAATTGGGAATTCCACAAACGTCATTACACCGTATTTTGCATAAAGACTTGGGTCTTAAGGCTTATAAAGTTCAGTTAATAGAAGAACTCAAGCCGGCCGATCATCAACAACGTCGTGTCTTTGCTGATTGGGTCCTTGAAATGCATGAAAATGATCCGGAATTCCATCGAAAAATCATCTTGACTGATGAGGCCCATTTCCACCTCGGTGGCTACGTCAACAAGCTAAATTGTCGCATCTGGGGCTCGGAAAACCCAAGAGTTATTGGTGAGAAGGCTCTCCATTCTCAACGTGTGACTGTTTGGTGCGGTTTATGGTCCGGCGGGGTCATTGGACCTTACTTTTTCGAAAATGAGGTTAGATCAACAGTTACGGTGAATGGATTGCGCTATCGAGAGATCATTAATGATTTTTTATGGTCGGAGTTGGATGGTATTGATCTGGACAACGTTTAGTTTCAACAAGACGGCGCTACGTGCCACACAAGCAACGAAACCATTGCTCTTTTACGGGAAAAGTTTCCGGACCGTGTTATCTCTCGAAGAGGCGATGACAATTGGCCACCGAGATCTTGTGATTTAACACCTTGCGACTTCTTCCTTTGGGGCCACGTAAAAGATAAGGTCTACGCCAACAGCCCAGCGTCGATTCAAGACCTCAAAGATAGAATTCGTGAGGCTATCGAGGACATGGGGCAGCCACTTTGCGATTTGGTTATGGAAAATTTCATGAAAAGGATATGGTCCTGTAAGAGTGGTCGTGGTGGCCGTTTGGCTGATGCTGTTTTTCAATATTAACGGCATACCTTCCTCTTTATTATGAAATAAACATCCGATCATTTATCTCAAAAAATGGCATTTTTCTTTGAATACCAAAATAACACCTCTTATTGGAAAATCCTTTATTACATCTATAGAGGCAAATATGATTTCTTGATTATAGTTTCATATTTAATTCCTTAAATTTTACCATTAAATCAGTTAAAAGCGAAGTTTTAAATTCATTTTATTTCTGGATAATAGAAATTATATTTGACCTGTGGTAATACATAAAATCTGCTGAATCTTTCCTCTATTGAGCCACCTTACTTTTGTGTGTGTGATAAGATCTTCACAGTCTTCAGGATCTTTAGAAGAAATTTAAACAATTATATTATTGGTATTCTTTTTGAATTTGAATTTTGTATAATATGCTAAAGGTTTATAATCTTTGAGTTACTTTTGGAAATATCGGAGCTTTCTTACATATAACAAAGGAATCCGTATCTTCACAGATGGAGCCTAGCTACAGGGAAGGGTGGTAGGTGAGGTATTCTCAGATGAGCTGCACATTGAATGGCTTCAGTCTTCTCGATAATTGCAGCGTATTTCAGGCTGAGGTTTTCGCTATAGAAGAAACACTGTTTTGGCTCCAGGGGAAGAATAAGATACCTGGACCAGATATTTGCATTCTATCTGACAGCCAAGTGGCTCTGCGCTCCTTGGATTTGGCTATAATCACACCAAAATCGGTAAAGAGCTCCCGCAATACAATGGACGAGTTAGCTAAGCAGACCCGTCTATATCTGTGATGGTTTTCCCAGCCACAGGGATATTTCAGGGAACTGTGAAGCGGATGAAATCGGCCGAGAGGATACTACAATATAGATTCAGCCACCTAGGTCAGACCTCCATATTCCTATTGCCACATGCAAGCTTTTAATTAACACAATATAGACCTTGAAGTTTTAAGCTTCGCAACAGCTGAATTATTCATGGGTGTATGATAAGACCATTGCTCAAAATTTTCCATGAAATGTATGCACAGAGCCTCAATTACAGCGACGTGGAATCAATGAAGTAGAACACATTTCCGTACTTTCATTCTCTTCAAAAATTTCCAAGACGTGATGGCGTTTTTGTATGTTGTAACAAATAATTAGTACGGAATCTGTCAATAATAATCATTCCATTTCTTAGTTATTGTTATAGAGTTATATATAAGTTTATCTCAAGGGGCGTCTATACTTAAGGTTTGAAATACCTCCCAGTCGACTAAAGCCAATTTCAGCTTTCTTAATAGTTAAAAGTCTAGTTTAGTCTGACGAACATATGCAGACCATAAAAACCTTCTTAGCAACAAACTTTTCCTTAATTTGTATCTTTGTGATTTTAGGGTAGTAATCCAGGGCCCACAAATTTAAGTCAGTAGCAAGGATGGACACAATTTAAGCTGCAATCGTAGCTGGTCTCCCTGGTCAAGTGATAAGCATACTAATATCACATTCGTGGGTTCGAATCTCGCCCAGGGTGCGGTCTCAAAATGCTATTTGCTAACTCTTTTTCCCTTCGTTCTAAGGTATTTGTTGCTGGTACCCATTCCGCCACACTCTTGCAAACATATCTATTATGGCTTAAGCCTTAAGGTATAATAAATTAATATATATATATATAAATAAGTTTTAGACCTAGAGGAAAATAAAGCTGTGGCGCTTTCCATTCGGATATATTTCACCATCTCCAGTGGTATCACACTTTTCATTGAGAAAGAAGAGCATCAATTGGTTTATATTTTTTGTTTGTTTAATTTATTAATTTAGTTAATATTTGAAAGTGAAAAATAGGAACGAATCTAGCAAATAGGTCGATCTAAATAAGAAACGCCTAACTACGGAGGTCCATTTTTTGCAGCAATGTAAACACGGAGAAAGCTGTAGTCATCATCTGTCAAGGGAAGAGGCAAAGAGGTCACGTACATTCAGTATATTTCACGAGTGGATTGAGATGAATACTTACGCCACGGAACTTCTCCACATTCAAAATGGTAATTTTGCCAGCCGTAAACACGATGGACTGCTGCGACATCTGCACAAAAAGCAGCAAATCGCTCTTAATATCGCCGACGTGCAGGTACCAAGGGCTCCGCAGGATTGCTTCTCCGCACCGTTGGCTATTTTGAAAGACTATTTCGCCCCAATAGCAAATTATCAACAGTTCGCCAGACACCAGCAGCAAATACTGTCCGATGGGAAATATCTGAATGAAGGAGGACGGAGCCGCTGTGGACTGGATGCGTGTGGAAAAGAGACCAAATTCAAGTTACACTGAAGAAAATACTCCTTCGAAAAAATACCTACCTTGACTACTATGAATGCAAGCAGACATAATAAGAAAGTGACTTCTCCGGTTTTCAAGAACCAAATGAAATTGTAAAACTCCTCCATTTTGTAGAGTCCTTCCTTGATGTAGCGATGATGATCGATGCATCTTCTTAACACTGATTTAAATGCAACACGAAAATTTGGCGGCTTTGGTGTGGCTGGAACCCTGGAGCGCATTATATTCTCTACAGGAACCGACACCTCCTCAGCGCAGTAGTATGGATTGGGATCATAGTTAGAACTCAGTTCGATTTCCCTCAATTTCCTAGAATTTTTGATCAGTTATATGGGAATAACTCAAACAGTTTTCCATGTCATAGATCACACTTACAACAATAATTCTTTTGGCGCACCCATGCTGATGTACGAGGTCACAACAATATTCTTCAGGTCGCAGGAAAGTATATCGTACTGCGTCAACAATATCATGGATGACACGAAGTAGAAGCCGCTGGAGGAGGAAAACGACGTTGCTACTTGAAGGAGTGCGACGAAGTGCAGAAAGTATAATATCTCGTAGACGACTGGTTGCTGTGGAAGAGAGAGTGTGAATCACATCAGATACTTTGAATTCTTCGAGTGTTAGAGAGAAGGACAATTTGTCTACCAATACGGGAATAGTTGGGTTCGCGTAATAGGTGGTTATTATAGACAGCTTGGTTTTAAATGGAGTAACTTACAATGTGGAGCAAAATTCAGCAATGTGACTATACGATATGAGTGTGGTCCAAAGTTTGGCCTTCATTGTGTTCAACGGAAAGAACTACTCTTACTTTACTTACTTGGATTTTGATAGTAATTCTGTTTTCTAATTATTTAAATGTGGGTTTAAGGGACTATACCCGGAAATTATTTACATACGAGTACATATAATTGTGCCTCGACTCTGAATAAGCTTTTAATTTATTTTTAGTGAGTCCTTGTAACATTTTATGCGGCCGGTCAGTTGCACCGATTCAAAATATGATTGGTGCCCGCCTGAAATTCACCAAAGCCAGCCAGGAATGTTGTATGATGAGTCACTTATATGGGAGGTAACTATGGCAGTTGCACAATAGCCATTTTGTCCGTCAAGAACTTGAGCGCTGGAAAATTTTCCTAGTTTTCTGAACATCCGAACGGTCGTTTTCGCGCGAATATTCGCTAAAAGTGCGCTTTGTGGGTTCGCAATAAAATGTTCATTCCTTCCATTTGAATTTTGTTTTACTATATATTGTCCCCAATCTGAAGTCTGTGAACATATTGCATCAATTCAGTCTCTGTTTCCTGCTTACCACAAATTAAATCCAAGTATAAAAACCCAACCTCGTCATCCCGAACCTTGACTTTTAAAGGAAATTCATATCTAATAAGAAGTTTAGTCCTGAGAATTCCATCTCCACAACTCTCTCCCTCTCTAATTCTGGTCCTTCGTACTATTTGGTCGATTTTTTCGTAGATCACTGTGGCTGAGTAAAAAATGAGAGCTGGAGTAACTTCGGATGAACCGAATAATGGAAAAATATTGATCTCAATTCCTTCAACAAAGCGGGACTTTTTTTGCAGATGAAAACTAAAACAGTTCACATTAAATTGAAAAGGAATTCAGTGCCAAACTCTGGCACTGTTTTCTCATCAAATGAAACTCTTCCGAACGATATTGTTATTGTGATTCAGAGCAACGTGAGGCTCTTAGCATTTGTAGAAAATATCCTGTGTGAGTTTCACTGAGTTCAAATTGAGCATACTCGTACTTTGAAAATTGATTGAAAGTGATTTCATTACTAAGTACAATAATCCGGATTTTAGCTGCTAAGATAATAGGGACTATAATTTCCGAATATATAAAGTTGATATATACCTCATCTGTATTTGACGGTTTGCTGTGCTCAGAATCCTACTTAATGGATGACACTAATATAACAGACTTCCTTACTTTGTCTTCAGTAGTGAATATTTCGTAGACTGCTGGGAATTGTTTGCATTATTTTATATTTTCAGGGTACTAGGCTGAGCTTAAGGAAGAGACCCCTATAGGGAATTCTATTTTGGTGAGTAATTGCGGCTAACACAAATTTCTACCTTTGAAATAAAGTTGCTAAATGTGGTGTGGGGTCTGCGAAGCAACGACATCGTGGTTGCTTCTTTAGAAGTTGCTCTGAATGAATGTAAATTTATAATAAAAAAGTTTTGGACCCCGTAATATTGTGGTTAGTGTGGTGGTGTCTCAGTTGTAATCCCAGGTTCTTATCCCGTCTTAGGCATACTCTCGGAATGCTTCCTCTTTAAATCTCAGCACTTTGAATCAAAGGCCGTAGCTGCCAGTAAGCATACTCTCAAATGCTTACAGGTATATTTCATTATGATTGGAAGGTATAGTATATAAATGAATGATCACAAATTACAGAACAGTCTTTGAAGGTGTAGACTAATTCAGTACTAATATAGTTACTACATTGTATATATCAGGGATATGCCGTGAGAAACCTATTGTTCCAAATTGATTTCATAATTGGACTGGTAACTGCGAAATACTTAAAATTGTATCATAATAGATGCAGGGCGTAATCCGAATCCCTGAACTTGATATGGTAGATCTAGAATGCTAAACCTTCCAAATAATTTGCCAATCATTAACCGGCTTAATGCACTGATTACGCTGTGGAAACATTTCTGTACCTTGAGAATGTACTCGTAACAGGGATACTTTGGAAGATGAATGTGGGCATCCGATATAGAGAGTGCGGATGGATAAAATGATATGCTGAAAGCAAATATAGAGAAAAACTCACGGGATTTGGCACAAGGATATGGGAAGAGTTCTGTTATAATTCGCACATGGATTACCGCAATACTTACTGAAGTGTCAAATGGATACCAACAGGTCAGCGGCAGGCTGGGATGTCCATAGTAAATTGGAAGAACAAGCCAAAAGACGATGCCTATATAACTGGCAAAGAGATACATTTGCATTCGTCTCTTGGACAGAGCCAAACACTCCTTCATGGTCACATAAGTGAAACCTGAAAATAAGACAATACCTGAAATAGCTCCAGAGCCCCAGCAACAACAACAACATCAAATACCATTGCCTGAGCGTGTTTTATACTCCAGGCGTATGTAGTCCATGAGTTCCCTGAAACGATGCGGTTGCATACGTCGAAAATTCATCTTCATGAACGTTATCCAGAAGTACACCACCGCCTGCATTATGCAATGGATCGCGAATTCGAAATTGCCATTCTTGTAGTTCAGATACAGGGTGCACAAATACAGCACACCCGTGTGCAGCGTCACGAAATACAAAAAGAACTCGAAGCAGATATCGAGCAGCGCGACCAAACGGTGCAAAATTTGCGGAAAATGGTCGGGCAATTCGAGCGGATACATACCGGCGAGTTTCAGCGTCTGCCGCACTAGTTTGTAGACATCGTGGCGCGGCTCATCTACCAGCCCGTCCGGTTCACTGGGAGGGTGCTGTGGATTATGCGCTTCGTCACTCCGCATTTACGAATACGTTGGTTGTCAATTCAGAACAGGAAAGACTTCAAATGGGGGCTGTCATCTCGCTTTTATAGCTTCCTGCTGCGTGTCTGCTTGTCATGTGCGGAAGGTGTGGGGTGGTTTCCAGTTTGGCATACACAGTGCGCAGATGATGGCGTTTATGTTTTTATGTCACTCACGACACCTTTTAGGAAAATGCTGCTAACAAATTATTTTGAAAGCTAATGTGAATGTGGTGCATGTGTGAAGATGATTATGGCTTCGACCGCTAGTATTGGGTATGAATATCAGTCCAACTGCGTGCAAGCAATGAGTATAATTAGAGCCCAGGAGTGTAATTTTCTTGGAGTACGGTCATTTGAAACACGCGCACTTGACCTACGCGCATCATGAAATGTCAATGATGTCCTGGAAAACACACCATGATGAGTCACACTCCTTATTAGAAGCAAAACATATCCTCATTTGCGAGTATTCAGGGACTATAAAATAAAGAGCTGCAGCCTTAGGAGAGCGTCGATGAAGTAGGATGAGTTATTTTTGATTTGCAACAAGAAGTTGTGTATGAGAAATGTACCGATCTCTTGGTTTCAAAATTTCATTTAAGAAGTTCCATATTCGCGGTTGTCACCGCGTTCTACATAATATTGTTAGTGATAAATTATTAGTGATATTGTCTCTTCCTCTCATAGTAATGGGGCATACACAATGGCATGAATGATGATAGCTCGTTCGCATTAATAATGTCATTAAAGCGAAATGATCAATTCAGTTTGTTTAACTTAATCTAATCCAATGATCGAACTATTTGGAGGCACTAATTTTCGTAAAACTACTTCCAATGAACTGCATAAGTTACACTGTGAGGATCAAAATTTACAAACATAAATTTTGCCTCACACCAAAACCAACGAGCGCAGTTTAAGATCCTATATACACACACACGCCATAGTAACAAACCCAAGTATGGCATTTAAGAAAATAGCAAAAGTCCACACGACTATTGCAACGCAACATTGAATTAATACATATGGATTATTACAACAAATACACGTAAAGCCAAGAAGTTAAGTACCCAGTAGGAACCGAGCCTGCCGAATATGTTCGTTCGCTAAAGAATATATCAACAACATGTAGAAACGAATACAAAACACAAAAGTAGCACGGCAGAACGATCGCTACGCATTCCACCAGTACGGACAAAACACAAAGAGAAAAAGAAGAAAATTATACATAAAATAATTTGTACCACTGGAATATGTATGTTGAGTGATGAAAAAAATCGACAAAGCTGCAAAGGCGAACGAAGGGCAAATGTCCACAATAACAAAACACTATTGAATGTCGCCAAAGGACAAATGCTTAGGACAACAACAAACAGAAAAACAACAACAAAGCGATGAAGGTGATCAAAGGACAAATACTCAGGACAGCAACAAACAGAAGAAGAACAACAAAGCGGCGAAGGTTATCAAAGGACAAACCACTATAACAACAACGAGCATGGCTTAGCAACAAGCGAAGCCGACCAACGGGAATGGAACGTTAAACAGCGGCCCGCCAACAACACTATACACTGGCAGTGGTGGTCGTTTAAGACTATATAAGCCGTGTCGATCAAGGAGTAGGTCTCTTTTGCTGCATACCGCCGACGACATCAGACCTGCTCTTTTGCTGCATACCGCCGACGAGATCAGACCTCTCGTGTACTCCGAACCGCCGAATATATCAGAGCTTCTTTCGCTACATACCGCCGACTGGACAAGACCTATTCTACTAGACACATACGCTACGAACTCAGTGAGAAATTCTGGTTTTCAATCGTTTTCTCACTAAGACCCATACGCTACCAGAACTTAGAGCCTCAGTGATAACATCTGGTTTTCAATAGTTTTCTCACTGAGACACATAGATCTGCAACGTGACAGTTCGCCTATAGGGACAAGGACAACAAAATAAAACCTTAGCTAGGCACTCGAAGAGTAGTACCCCAAGTGATAGACCTAAGATCAATTGAATATTATTGTAAGGACTAACTAAGTCCGTATTTATTAATATATTTTAAATAAATAAAGAAATTTAAACTATAATAACCCTGGTGGAATTGAATAATATAAATTTTCTGTACACGACCCCTGGAAGGCGCTGAGTCTACCCCAGCTATAGAAAAGGAGTCGTTACAACACTCAGAATTCATCTCCCAGGACAACCGTGTTGACAGGCTTTTATATCAATAAAATGGATGCTGATGCCAAAGCAGACTTAAGGACATGCAAAATCATGAATGGATGGTCTGGATTCAAGGGCACTTTGGCATAAATAGGAACAAAATGGAATTTGGCTCCTGGGATGGAAAGAAGATTCCTTGAAGACCTTTCGAAAATAACATCATTCTTCTTTACAAAAGGAATTAGCTACTCCCGACTTTTTATAGTTGCCTCTTTTGCTTCAATGCTACAAAATGTGGACTTGTGGATACATTTTCCAGGTAAGCTATTGTGCTAAGTATATGGCGATAGGATGATTATTATAAGTCTGCCGGTAAATTAATGTGCTATAAGAGTGTATATAAATATACTGTAGTGCCGCTTTTGTTGCCCATTGGACTTTGTTGGATGGTTAGAGGGGACTGCTGGTGGTCAGTGGCGATTGTTGCTAAAAATTATTTTAAAGAAACTCTTCAAATAATTAATTCTGCACCACCATAATTCAGTTTACTTTAAATCGCTTTTCTCCTTAGCTCACGATTTATCTGAAGTCTCCTTCCCTCAATTAAAAAAGAGAATTTACTTCGAACTGCAGTGTGCCTTTTGTCAACTGACCTATCGCTGAATTTGTGTGTTTAAGTTGGGAAGATTCAAGTGCTGCGTACATATTGACGATGCATCCAGGAGCAAGGATGCGCAATAAACTCCTAATAAGCAACTTCAAACTTTATGGCGAGAGACTTCCGCACTCTGCTGTGTGGCAGTGCATTTCCTCAAGTCATAATTCTCAACTATGTACGAGCATCCCGAGCGCCTGTGTCCTCATAAAGTTGACAATTGCACTGAAATTTCCAATGTATCTCCCAGATACTCGTGCAATGAATGGAAATGCTCGAGCAACAATGACAATGGGAGATACATAATAATTCAAAGTGACACTCGGCGCACAACGGCACTGCTGGCTTCTAAGCTGAGCTGCAGGAAATGGCGAGCTCCGCAATTTGTGTTGCCGGCAGTAGTTGGCACATTAAATGCCTTCATCTGCGAGTGTGTGTGTGTGTGTGTGCGTGACCATAAATTAACTACCTTATTGCAATGGTAGTGGGACTTTTCTGCTATTTTACAGCCAACTTCCGATTGCCTGCCATCCCTGCACTGGCATCAGTTGGCGTACGATTCCATCATGAGTTGTGTACGCGCATCAGACGTGTATATAGTGCATCCAGTCCTTCTACTGTTCTACAATGTTAGAGAAAAACTATGTGGCTTCATTTAGAACTTACATCAAGGAGCACAAAATAGCCGGTACACAGCCTGACTGAATAAAACTCTTGGGAACAACTCTTTTATTATTTTATGGAGAGACATTAAGTTCGAATACGTTATAAAGCTAGTATATAGCTAATATTTTGACCGATAAATATCCATGAGTGGTCCTCATATAAAACAGTTCTGATAATTTTTATTATTATTTCCATAATTATCAGGTAAGGTTAGGTTAGGTCAATGTGGCTGTCCATGGACACAACACTCAGGCCTAAGGCTCATTGTGTTACTCCGTCGAGCTCTGTCCTACTCAACTTCCCGTGTTAGCGAACAATTTACTCGATCAGGCAAATATAAGTATACTTCTTATTGATGCCTCTCCAACTCCGAAAGGTGGCTGAAGAAATACTGTCCCATGAGGTGGAAGCGTCTCTTTGCAAGCGCTGGACATTTGCATAAAAGATGGTCCACAGTTTCTTTTTTCTCCTTATTTCCGCAGCTTCTGCAGAAGTTATGACGTGTGCCTCCTAATATTCCGATAAACGGTTTGATTAGTAGGATCAGTTTCATTGACTTGCTTGGAATAATTTTTCGCCAGATTTGCCTTGCAGTGTCACAAGTCGGCCCTCTTGCATTTGGCTTTTACAGGTATCCCCGCCGCTGGTTCTGTGTTTATGTATTGTAGCTCGGTGCCTGGCTAATTCAGCGGCTATATAATTTCCCTCAATATTTCTAGGCCCAGGGACTTAGCACAGGTGCATATCGTACTGTTCCGAATTCTCGTTGAGAGATGTTCTGCAGTGTAGGGCAGTGTTTGAGTGTGGATGAACACTTAATAGTTGGTTATCAATTTAAATAATGATCTTCACTTTAAACCGGGCGACGGCCCAACCGATTATAGTTAATTTAGCTTGGAAGACTCTGAAAGCCGGAAGCCTCCACTCCCAACGTTGTCATTAATTTTTGAGATATCCGTGTAGCATTTTGCTGTTTGTTCCGATTTCTCCGGAAGGCTGTGTGCTTCCCATTTCTATCTTGCATCGATTCTTGAACTATTATACCTAACACTATAATAAATTGTTTCCAAGGGGTTTTGAACAAATTAGTCCTAGCTATTAAGGGCTTCTGGCCAGTATTTCCAAAATGACGAAAACTATTACTAGGTTCCTATAGAAGTTTCATTAACGAAATTTCATAGGAACGTTCCGAGTGCTAGTATAAAACACAAAACAAAAAATGGGCGGGACATATTGAGAGCCACGCCTTCTATTCACATGTCTAAAACTTGGACCTATGCCAAGTTTTTGGACCACATTTTATATTAATTAGTATATTGTCGCTGCAAAGCCATTCACAAGAAATGGGGACGATCAGATAAAGGCCCAGCCTCCCTTCATTATAATAAACTTAGTGTACCCGCATGAAAATTACCGTATGCTAATGGCAATGAAGGATGTTATTTGTATGCCCGTTGTAATGATTAAGAGGATGAGGATCCGGCTTTCATCAAGCCTTGGTCTTGGGTAAGTATGGACACCTTAAACACTCACTTAAAATTGATTCTTGGAATTCAAATAGTTTCAATTATGTTCTCAGATAGGATATATCACGCTCACTTGGCCAATGCCTTTCATTGTTTGGACGATTAATCTAGGTAGGTGACCAGTGGAAGACACTTAGTTTATAAGAGCATTTCAAACCAATGCCATCAATATCGGTTTAATCTATTTGCTATTGTAAGTATCGCAATATGCCCATTAAAACCAATATTTTTTAAATGAAAGTGGGTAAAGGATGAGGTGGGTTTTTCAGAGGATCATCATCACACTCAACACCAGGCTATTGTATGGGTATTTCGTGATTGTTCGAACATTAAAAGATAGGTAGTCTCTCTAGCTACTGAACAGTTCTGAGTGTGAATATTCATTGCCATTCTTATTTGAACAAAGAAGAGTTCGAGATCAAGAATTATAAACATTTTCCAGACAGCTTCAACTAAAGACTGATACATCAATTGTCATATGAACCGAATTCTAACTATCTTGATTCTAGACAATTTTATTAGGCAGATATTAGGCAGGTATTATCCTACCATAATTTATAGATAGTTTGCTATTGGGCATTTCAAAAATATCTCACAAATCTTAAATGCTGTAGAAGTCCAGACCCTATTCTCGATCTGAATGTGCGGAAGGAATGGGTCCGAAGGTTGTAGTCTAGGAATTATTGAAATTAAATACTGCAAAATAGAATGTTCCACAAATATGAGGCATCGTCGTTCTGATTCATAGGAGCCCCATTTGGACTTAAAATAGTGGACTATATCTTCTATTCGTATAGTGAGTATCTAGGGTCCTGCAGTTGGGGCACATACTCGTACAGCTTAAACGCGATCTTACAAATAGAGACGAGAGTGCTCCATTAACTTGTTAAACTTCAGATCTTCCATGTACAAAACCAAATCGAATGTGATTACAGCAGTTCCATGTCCCAGTCAGAAACTCTCTTCCAAATTTAGTAACTGATGCTTTTAGGGATAATTTCCTAAATAGTTACATACCGTGGTATACTGAAATTGAGAGGACGGAGAAACAAATTTGTGTTGATATGATTTATATTGAAAAACATCCAGTTTGAACTGAGTTCGGTGAATTTTGGAATAAAAAGACACAGATTTTTGCTCATTTCCCAACAGGAATTACATTAGTTTGCCCAGAAAAATACAGCTTGTGGCTAGTACACTCGAGTTCCAGGAATTGTAGGGGTTAAAACTGAGCAATCGGCATATATCAAGCATGCTATGATTAAATACAATGTATATTTTATGTCTGAACTATGAGTTAGATCCCAAATAGGTTTTTAACTGGGGAACAATCCATTAAACTAGTCACTAGAAACATTCTTCTTATTTCGCCAAGAATAATATCCGTAACTGTTGCAGCATAAAGAGCAGTTTTTTCACGATATCATGAAGATGGTCCGACGAGTTAATATGGAAATCTAACCTACTCGTACAAGAACTATGAAAGAACATCGATTGTTTTAAAGGAATCTTATTCAAATCTGTCTTGTTTTTTTATTGGCAAACTGCAGCGGATTTAGAAGAGGTCAACTTTTATCGTCCATTATAAGATATACTTCCGATTTGCAAATAAATAATCACCAAGCACCTAGAGAGGTGAAAGAATGAGCATGCATTATAATGAATATTCCCTTACTTACACTTCAGATGCAGTAAACAGCAGTGGCCGAGAAACTATTCCTATGGAGTACTCGGAGGTTTATATTCAGTGTATATATAACCTGAGAGGGTTTCACCTAGACCAGCTTCATTAGTATAACCATGGATGTACGAATATGAACATCTCTTTCACAAAATCTTTAGTAAATCCTGTGAAGAGCATACGCATAAAATGGGTAAGAGAAATCCAGGAGACCCACAGACTTAACAAGACTTTGGTCCTACAGTAACAGAATATTCTCTATGATCTTAGGTGGGGTCGTCGCACAACTGCGTCCTAGTCTAAAAACAGATTGTAATTGTGGAAGAAGATTGTGATTAAGAACGTAACTTGAGATTTTCATAGCCATAAGTAAGTCACCGGCTTTCGATAGAATGGGAAACATAGTTATGGGTCTAAAATACGGGGCTCCGATGCAGAATATTTTTCTACAAGTATAATTATATAAATCTATCATATAGTGAAAGAAATGTCGTATTAGTGGAATCTGAATAAAAAACAAAATAGATTTTCAATTGGTACTCCATCCTCACTAATTGCGTCGAATTTAATCTTCATTAAACATGGATGCACATCAACCTGACTAACTGAACATTATTCAATTGTTGACCTGCCGAATTTCTGCACCTGCAGAGCAAGTGCAGCATAAAAGCCCAAGATTTATAAGAAGCACATCTAATCGCCAGAAGCTAAATCATGCACTGTGCTATCATTAATGTGCACTCCAAAGATTCTAAGATTTCTCCAAAGAGAACTATTAATTTCAAACTATAAAAATTTGTCGTATATTGCGGAACGGTACGAGTAGGTTAGGTTAGGTTAACCAGGTAGGTTGCGAGTTTCACTCGGAGGCCCATTGGCCCATTGCAATACCTGTTTTTAGGGGAAGACCACTCCCTCTCCCCCATCCCTCAAAAAACCCTCAGCTCCCCGTGATCCTAAACCAGCCAGAAGCTTTTGTGAAGTTGAGAATATCAGTTAGATTCAGCTCGGCTAATTCTTGCAGTTCTTCAAAGAAGGCCGATCCCATATACCTGGCTCGCCTCCTCTGAAGACAATCACAGAGTAGATATTTCACCGATTCCTCTGCTCCTCATCCCCACAACCCCTACAATAATCTGTGAAAGGATCCCGTACCTGGCTGCCATTCGGCCTATGATGCAGTGCTCTGGCAGAACCCCTACGATAATCCTGAGTTCTCCTCTACTGAGCCGAAGAAGTACGTCACTCATATTTTGGCTCAGTTTTCGCTAGATGTATCGAGATGTTCGACAGTCGGCGGTTAAGTACCACCGTTCTTTCGTTAATCTTTTTACAGTGGTTTCGATCTTGTTTGGCAACTCCACGGGAGGTGGTAGGATGTCTTCCACCTGCCTCTCTTCCGGCAGTTCAGATCCGAGTCTGGCACATTCGTCAGCTTTTTCGTTGTCAGGGATGCCTCGATGTTCAGAGACCAAGCATAGCTCTATTTTGTGCTGTTTGATAGCAAATAGTGACTTCCCGAAGTGTTTTACACACTTAGATTTTACAATATTAGCGCTTAGAGCTTTGATCGCTGCTTGACTGTTTAAGGAGATGATTATTGTCGAGGGAGGAAGCTCCCTGGCTCTTATCATTTGTGCAGCTTTGTCAATGGCTTAGATCTCAGCCTGAAAGACTGAGATCTATGCCATTGGTAGTCTGAAGTACCGTTCAATTACTAGTTTGTCCGAGTAGATTCCCGCACCTATACCTATGACCATCTTTGATCCGTCAGTGGAAATGGTCAGGTCATTTCCCTCAAAGGTTGTCCCTGTTTCCCATTCCCGCCGAAACCGCGAAAAGCAATCGCCAAACAAACTAACGGACCAAAATAGCAACAACAAAAGACAGAAAAACAAACCACAGAGCGCGACACAAGCAACACTAAAAGAATATTGGCTCCAAATACATCAAACAGGTTCGAACTACTAACATTAAATGACAGAACTGATGAACAAAATAACAGTGGGACAAAAACAAATTCAACCATACAGAAACAAATAACAAAGCATCCTCAAAAACCACCACCCATATATATACAAAACGTAGAAAATATTAATGCACTAACTAAAGCTCTAAATCAGCTACCAAATACAAATTACGAGATGAAAGCTCTGAACAAAAACGAAGTCAAAATACAGCCGGCTGAATCTGTGCATTACACAAGCATAATAAAATTGCTTAAGCAAAAAGAAACCAAATATTATACATTTAAGCCAAAAGAACAACGTGGACTTAAGGTAATTTTACGAAATATGCATTACTCAACGGAAAAAGACGACATTATAGCTGAACTGGCAGAGTTAGGACACGAAGTACTAAACATTCACAACTTGCAAAAAAATAGACAACCACTTCCTTTATTCTCTCTGGAACTTAAACCAAACGATAACAAAGACATCTGTTCCTTAACCCATCTTCTACACTGCAAAGTAAATTTCGAACCACCACACCAAAAAAGAACTATTCCACAATGCACAAATTGCCAAAAATATGGACACACTAAAAACTATTGTACTAAAGACCCTGTGTGTGTCAAATGTGCAGGTAACCACAGCACAATTAAATGTAATATCCAAAGCGATATGAAACAGCAAATTAAATGCGCTCTCTGCAATGAAAACCATACAGCTAACTACAAAGGCTGTATGATTTACAAATCACTACAAATTAAAAAATATCCAACTTTACGTAAAAAAGAAATCCCTCCAACTCAAGAACAAAATTTTGCTGAACCATCTATAAATATACCCACAGTACAAACACATAAAAACTACACACCTGGAATGTCATATGCTAAAGTAGCAGCGATAAATACAGCAGCAGACTTAACTCAAAACCTTAACGCAGCAGCAAACAGCATGACATCAACACAGAATAACGACGATCTATCAGATTTAAAAATAATGATGAAACAATTAATAACTCAAATGACAAGTATGATGAACATTGTGACACTGCTTGTATCAAAACTAGATGGGTTCCAGAAATAAAATAACTTTTGCTATTTGGAACGCCAATGGCCTATCACGCCACTTACTAGAACTTAAAACGTTTATGTACGAAAATTCAATCGATATTATGCTAATATCTGAAACGCATACTACTGATAGAAGCTATAATGACATACCAAACTATAACATTTATTATACACATCATCCTGACAATCGAGCCCACGGAGGGACAGCAATTATCATAAAAAAATCTATTAGGTGCCTAGAACTAGAAGGATATAAATCACATCATATCCAAGCAACCTCAATAGAGATAAGTGACTTGAGAGGGCCAATTACTGTGTCAGCTGTATACTGTCCACCCAGACATAACAACACAAAGGCACAATACATAGACTATTTAAAATCATTGGGTAGTCGTTACAAAGCTGGAGGAGACTATAATGCAAAAAACTCCATATGGGGCTCAAGACTGACAAACGTGAAAGGCCGCCAACTACTAGACGCTATAAAAGAGAATAATAGTCGCTTTATTAGCACGGGAGAACCAACTTATTGGCCAGCAGACAACAAAAAATTACCTAATTTAATTGATTTCTGTGTTACAAAAAACATATTACACGACCACTTAACAATAAAAACATGTCTAGATTTATCATCAGACCATTCTCCAATTCTATTGACCCTTCAAAGCACACCGGATACAAAAATAGCTGCTGGCTTATATAACTACAAAACCGACTGGAACAAATTTCGCCAATTAATGGAAAATGACATGACAACAAACATTTCATTGAAATCTGATAAGGAACTTGACACAGCAATAGCATACCTAAATGACAACATCGTCAAAGCAGCAACTCAATCAACCCCAATTCTAAGCCCATCCCAAATTACTACTGTCCCACTCACATTAAGCATAAAATAAGACAAAAAAGGAAACTCAGGAAAAGATGGCAAAGCACTAGACACCCAGATGACAAAGCCAAATTCAACAAAGCGGCAAATGAACTGAAGATAATATTGAAACAATTTGAGGAGAAAAAATTTGAAAGTTACGTAAAGAACTTAGGAACGACAACATCAACGAACTACTCATTATGGAGGGCAACCAAAAAACTAAACAGTGCAATACCACATAAACCCCCCATAAAAACACTAGATAATATTTCGCAAAAACGAATAAACACAAAGCAAGTACCCGAAACACTGCAATAAAAATGACAACGATATCAGAAATCAAGAATCAAATCAAGAATTTAAAAAACAAAAAGGCACCTGGATATGATCTTATTAACGGAAAAATACTGAAAGAACTACCTGACATAACAATAGTCTATATTAGAAATGTATTTAATGCTATAATAAGGCTTAACTATTTTCCAATCTTCTGGAAGGTAGCACAAATAACAGCTATCCCAAAACCAAATAAGGACGCAACAAGAACCAGTTCATATCGACCTATCAGTCTCTTGCCAACTCTTTCAAAGATATTTGAAAAAATATTATTTGACAGAATTGAGCCTATCTTGATACAACAAAAAGCTTTGCCAAGCCATCAATTCGGCTTTAGACGAAACCACTCAACTGTGGAACAAGTTCATAGAGTTGTGAACAAAATCATGGATGATATTGACAAAAAGAAGTACTGCGTGGCTGTATTCCTGGACATTGCGAAAGCGTTTGACAGAGTGTGGCACAAAGGACTTCTGAATAAACTAAATAATATTCTACCTTTAAACTATTATTACTTGCTAAGCAGTTATATCACCAACAGATACTTTTACATTAAATATGACGATGAATGCTCTGAGATCCTAACAATGACAGCGGGAGTGCCTCAAGGCAGTGTGCTGGGTCCACTCCTATACCTAATATACACTGCAGACATTCCAACCCCAAAGACACAAAGAACCATGATAGCAACATTCGCGGATGACACGGTCCTCTTAGCATCCAATCAAGACGAAAAAGCGGCGACAGACATACTTCAACAAATAATAAAAAATATAGTCTCGTGGTTCGAGAAATGGGGAATAGAAGTTAACAAAGAGAAAACTGCCCAAGTAATATATACGAATAGAAACTCTGCTAAACACCCACTCACAATAAAAGACGAAATTATAAAAATTTGCCCCAGCGTAGGCATAGCAATCGACGCAAAACTTACATGGAGACAACATATATTAAATAAGCGAAATGAAATAAAAAGTAGATTCAAACAATTAAACTGGTTACTAGGACTTAGTTCAAAGTTATCACTGTATAATAAAATAATGATATATACTCGTACATCAATGATAACACCCATCTGGAAATATGGGATCGAAGTATGGGGGACAGCAAGCAAAACGAATATACAACTGATTCAAAGAACACAATGCAAAATACTGCGGACAATAACAAAAGCCGACTGGTATATAAGAAATGAAGACATACACCACGATCTCAACATTGACTCGGTGGAAGACACTATTAAAAAATGTAGCAGCAAATACACAGAGCGCCTAAAAATTCATCAAAACCGAGACGTGCGCCAATTGCCGGCAATGGAAAAAACAAAAAGAAGACTCAAACGAATTGGACCCACAGAACTTCCACATAGAATATTTTAAACGACACTTTTCGTATATAAATTAATTATATATAATTAAATTAAATTATGTTCTGTGGTAATGACTAAAGAACATATTAAGGTCCATATTAGCATTTAAAAATTACTTATTGTTCACGAACAGAATGTAATTAAAAATGGGGCAAAAAAAAAAAGTTTATGTTGTGGGTTGTGTTAAAATCCATCTTGGGTGTTCTATAATGGCGGATCTATTTGCCGAGGACTTGGAAGAAACGTTTAAGCTATTCGATGGACATGCATGGATAGACGACACCTTTAGGTACAACAGAGGCATCTGACAGCTTGGGAATAAAAAGTGTGTGGTTTACCGAACTTTGCCAATCAATAAATAATTTATATTAAGAAGTCCCTTAGTCAAATTGTGCGAATCACGGAAATCAGTACTCCGAATTTGAAAACATTGCCCCGGAGTTCCCCCAGGAAGTGCACTTGGTCCTATCTTGTTCTTGCTGTACACTCGGGACATACCTCAAATTGAAGGAACTGTTGTAGCTAAGTTCGCTGACGATTCGGCTGTTCTGGCAACGAAAAGTGGGATCGTAACTGAAAACTCCAATTATCTTTGGATAAAATCTGTGAGTGAAGAATAATTTGGCGCATTCTTTTCAACGAGACCAAATCGACGCATTTTAACTTCATATACCGGAGAACAATCAACTTACCCGTATTCATTCACTCGGTTCAGATACCCTATGGAAACCAAGGTAAATATCTGAGAATAACACCAGACACGAAAGCCGCATTTTAAAAAATAACACGTCGAGCTTGCGAATCGACTTAAAGTAATGAAATAGTTGCTTGGAATATTCCAAGATATTCTAAGCTAAGTATAACAAACCGTTTTTATGCTTAAACCTGTGTGGACTTACGGTATACAACTCTGATGTTGTGCCAAATCCAGCAATATACAGTTTATACAATCATTCTAACATAAAATTATAAGAGGAATCTTGAATGCTCCCTGGTATATCAGCAGCTCCTGTTTCTACATGCCTCACGCGAAATGTTTGTTGGTTGTACGAACAAGAAGAAGGGTATCTATAGTGAGTGGAAGCCTTACACTACTATAATTGTACGCTATCTTATAGAGTCTACGAATATTTCCACCTATTCCAATCACAAATATTCCTTAATTTCTAATGTAACAATCTTCGAGTCCTAAAAGAAAAATATGAACTTTCGAATACAGAAGCTGATCAATGTATCAGATATAGTCACAATGATTTAAGCGCAGAACTAAGCGATGTTTTTCTTAAAAGTTCTCCTCTTCAAATCCTTCATGTTGAGAATAAAACATTCCAGGTATTAAAAAGAAATTAAATTTTTATTTAGAAAAAGGGAATATTTAATGTGAATGAACATGAAATGCGCGCACATATATAACAAAAGATAAAGCAAGTATAGTTGGGGCAATGCTATCCAATAACAAACATGAAAATATACACATAAAATATAAAAAGAATTTACGCTATAATACGATTCGAGCACAACGGCAGCGAGTCCAAGTCCAGAAATCGAACAGGAGTTTAGTCTCAGCCAAAGTCAGCACTCGTCCACCTCTCAATCGATGTTCAATTGTCTGAAGGTGCCCTCCATGCCGAACAGATCGTCGCTGGTCTTGGGACAGCCGGGGCGCAGCGATTCGTTGGCCTTCTTCGACTCTTGCTCTTTGAACCAGGGTGTGAAGTCAAGGAGCTTCTTCTTCCATTGCATGTTCAGATCGATAATGGAACCAGCCTTGCCGCCGTACTCGTTCGGTAGCAGATCTTTGGGCACCGCCTTGTAGAGGCTCTCCATGTCGCTGTGGAAGATGATACGGTTGCGGATCTTCTCCTTGACGAAGGGACGTACAAAGTTGAAGATCGTGTCGACCAGCGGCGAAATGTTGATCACATGCACTTCCTTCACCTTGACGGGGTACGCTTCCTGCACGCAAATGAGGAACTTCTTGATCACAGTTGGCGTAAATTTGGCAAAGTGGGCGGCCGTGGCGACAGCGGCATCCAAAACGAAAATATCACCGGCAATGCCGACCTTCTCCTCCAGCAAGCGCACATCGCCAATCATGAGCGCCACTTTCATGGCATCGAACACCTGACTGGACTGGAAGTCGCAATCGATGCCTCGGATGAAGGTGATGCGACGACCGTTGGGCGTCAGACCGGGCAAAGTTGGGCAATGACTGTGAGAGCAGAACAGAGGAAAATAAATGAAAACATTCTATAAAAAGTGGGCGTCACACAAGTTCACTTACACGTAGTCCAAAACGATGGACAGCTCTTCACGATGGATATCACGGTTGGCGAAAAATTCGGGCACGGCATTGCGCATGGTGTAGTACATGTCCAGCTTCTTTTTCACCTTTTCCAGGCTGAATTTGCAGCCGCGCAAGAAGGTCGCCAAACGGCCGTCATCCATGTCCTTGGGCAGATGGGGCTGCGTTTCCAACCATTCGCGTATGAGCTTAATGTCTCGCTCGATATCGGCAGGATTCTCTGGTTCGCGCAGCTCCTCGCGTATGATGACGCGCTGTTGTGGTGTTGGCTGTATGAGCATCATCTGCAAATAAACACAAACATGGTCATTCAATGCATTCACCACATACGAGTACAATACATAGATAGGCCTGTTCTTAAACGAGCTGGCGAGATGCTCATTTGAATTTGTAATGCCGGCTCAAAGTGAACCACAAGTTTAACTGCTGAACTTCAGTTCGCATGAACTCATTTCCTTATTACATTCCGAGCGTCTAAGGTTAAAGCGTGTTAATCGTGGGTAGTGTGACTAAACATTTAGAAATCATTTCGTATTTCATTGAAGAAAAAATAAATTATGCTGCTGCTTAATCACATCAGCGACTAACGACAGAAGCACCAAAGACGCTGGGTGCACCCCGCGCCAATACCGTAAATAATGAACTCCAACCTCCAAAATTGTGAAGTGTACCCTACTGACACATAAAGTGAGCATGCACCGCAGCGAGCTGGCGTCGCTCGCTCTGGTTCGGCTCGGGCTGTGACTTGGGCATGTGTTGGTTGGGCCTTCATGAAGTTGGTTTGAGCACCCCAGCAGGATAATCTACCGCCGATGATGTCGTTGGAAATGCTTTCAAACCGGCAGAATATTGCCATAGTAAGATGGAAAAGTAAAAGGAACCGAAGTGCAATTTTACGAATCTGCAGGCGATATTCGGAAGACTTTAGTATATCTTTTAGAGTGAGTCGTGGACAATTCAGAATACAGTGGAATTCGGCAGAGGAGTTTGTTAATGTCCGATGAAAGCAGTCTTTGGTAGGTTGTGCAGATTTTTAACCCAAATGCACCTGAGACAACAGACCAAAAAGGGGTTTGCTTTCAAAATAGTTGAGACTTCGGTACAAGACATGTACTCGTACTTGTCCCAACGGAGAGCAGACAAGTTGCTGCCCTGATGAACGACTTGGTGCATATTAACAAATGTTTAACAACACGGATGTTTGTGTGACTAGGTGTCCAAGTTCGGCAGTGATAAAGTGTGGAGCCGACGTCGCTAGCTTCCTTCACTTTGAGCGAGTTTTGTAGTTCAATTGGTATCCGATTCATGGCAGGTGGATGGAATTGGTTCAACTTGATTGATTCTATTGATTAGTATTTTCATAAAGAACTTTGTATTAAGGATGGTTGGTGTGATGGGAAATATCGCATAAACTTCTCCTGCTTATTCTAAGATATAATGAACAACATTTTTGAAATATTCTTAAAGCAAGGAAGTTGATGACAAACTAGTTTTTCAGACAGATTGCCTCCCTGCTTCTATGAAATGCTGTTGCAGTCACTTTGGACTCATGAAATTTCGATTTTTCCGACTGGGGTAATCTACCAACCACTCAGATACAGGCGGGGCTAGGCAGATCGACCGTTTGTCTAACAAGCAGTGGCAGCGCTTTAATAAGCTGAAAAGCAAAGTACAAAACATCACACAACAACAACAACAACAACCACAGTAAGCCAGAGACTTCACGTCGCTACAGTCGCTGAGGTCGTTTGTTAACGATTATCATAGCTGGCTTTTTTTTTGGCAAATAAACGCCGGAGTGCTTGTTGCTTAACTTCAGATCTTGCTGATTTGAGTTTGGTCACTTTGAGGTTGTACGCCAATAACGCTGAGTCGAAGTTATTAGCTTGAGGCAATGCATCTTCATGAGCTGAAAACCATTGATTGTGTTGTTAGACCAGACTAGACTGAAGTGGCCTCTACTCTGACACAGCTGCTCTGCTGCTCTCCGCTCGCTCATGCGAATCGTCAACAACGAACAATTCGCGCTTGAATGATGTGTGCAAGAGTTCAACTCTGGGTTCAGTTGAGTTGTTTTTGTTTATTGCACATAAATTTACTTTTAAAAAAAGAAAAAGGGTAATTTTTAATTTGTTAAGGCTTCAATTAAATTTGGCGCTTCGCATTTCTGTGCGGCACGGCGAGCGAGACGAACACTCTTTAAGGCTGTCAGTTATGTTTTTGT
Source organism: Clusia tigrina (assembly GCA_920105625.2). NCBI lineage: Eukaryota > Metazoa > Arthropoda > Insecta > Diptera > Clusiidae > Clusia > Clusia tigrina. The sequence continues at coordinate 29,938,115 of OV050031.1, read as the reverse complement.
GTGTTTACTTTTTGGCGTTTGAAGGTTATTTGCCAGTTCAGTTAATGTGACTTGGAAATGGCATCACAAATTGGCAGAGCCCATGAACTGACTTCAGCGTAAAGACGTGCCTTTAGTTTGCAGGGGTTCCCAAGAGTTTTGAAAGGCTTACAGCGAATGGGCAAAATCGGGTTGTGGACCCAGCGGGTGACTCTATTGAAGAGTAATGGAACCTCTTGAACTCAAGACACCGAAATGCATTTTTCGGTGTTGCCTCTGACAAACATTATTAAATATTTGGCTGAGTATTTGTCAGTACTCTTGGGATGTAGTTTAAAGAGAATTGACTTTTCCAGGATGCTTACACAATCTGACAATAATTCATTTCGAATTTGCGACTCATGTGAACTTGGCTTTAGTGCGAGTAACTCAGAGTATCTTCTGTAGTCTTGTAATGCGAAATTTGGCACTTCGGTATATCTTTACACATAGTTTGAGCTGCAAGAGTTTATTTCGTTACAACTTATCTAAGGAGGACCGGTAGAATTGATATGGTGTTAAGGGTAAAGGGGTCCATTTGGTGCTTTGAAATATGGTGCTGTGTTTTCTCCATTATTACGGTAATGGAACAATTACTGAAGGGCCAATTTTCGAGGTTCCTAATCATCAATAAACATTTATAAAATATCCTTGCCTAATTGCAGTCTTGATTAATTATCCATGCATATACGAGTAGTTCTGTAACTGTGCTCTCCTCCACAATTTGACTATTAATTGTTATTTGCTTGAATGAACGGAGTTCCGCCGTGTTGCTGAGTCAATTATAGTGTTAAGTGTTTTAATATTAAAGCTTTCCAATAATTGGTGCTTATCGCTTCTGTATGATTATCGGGTGCAAGGGTCATATTTAAACGGCTTCGATAGTTTTCCTTAAACGCATTTGTCATTGATGCGGCACTTAGCGTAATTGTATTCAATAGCAAAGGTATCGGTCATTTAATTACGGTGTGTTTAGTTGTGACCCCGCCCTTCATTATCGTATTAGATGGAAATCGGTGTAGATAATTCCACGCAATGTTCTTCCGAATAAGTTAAATTGTGTCAATTAAGTCATTATGAATATGTCAATAAGGCAGAGTAGACGCTTAGCCACATACATTGTACTACGTACAACTTGGAGTGAGATAAATACACAAGAGGAACTGAGAGGAGAAGGAGCATTGAACTGCAGCAGGAATAGATTGAGTGGACTCCACTCTAGAGTGGCGGGATTTGGAAATGGAAAACTTTTTACTGAGTAGTGGTTTTAGTGATAAACAGTTTCTTTCCTCATCTTGCTATTATAATGTTATACAAATATCCTGATAAGGACTTTATGCTCTAAAGAATTGCCTGAAATTATTTGGAGCGCCTGTTCAACTTTGAGCCTGTAAGTGTAGCTCCAGCTACTGCATTCTGTGAATACTGCGTGAATACCCTTTGTCGAGCTGCAAATTATTCTTCCATTTAAGAGTGTTTGATCTAAGCAGCTCATGATGGACATTGGTTCATATCAGCCATGTATGAAAGCAACTACAATCGACTCATATTTCCCAAAAGAGGTTATTTGTCTTCTGTAACTGGTGAAATACTCCACTTAAGACTCCACTGAAATGATGTAACAGTTAATAATAATTTAATAGACGCTAGTTTTGGCTATCTGTGAAGGCTCTGTTTCATCATGCCTATATTTGCAGTCGGTTGTGGACCTTGGTTGCCTAAACAGTGCATCATTCATTCCATTCCAACACTTATTCCTCTTTCAAGTTCCGTTTACTAAGTCTTGCTCAACTAATATGCCGTTGATTCAGCCTTAGCCAAATCTTGTCATACTTCTCAAGGAATCCACTGAAGACTGTATCAATATTTAATGTGTTAATATTTGATTAAAAACGAAAACGGCCGCAAGCTGACAAAAGTTCAACCGAATGTGACATTAAAGCATTGTGTTCCAACAGTCAAACCGGTGGAATTCATTCATTCAGTTGGCAGAATGCCGAAAATATACAATGGCCACGCTGCGAACTGAAGCGCAGCTGAAGCCGACTGCAAAGCAAGGTTGTAGCAGACATAGAGGCCAGAACCGGAAGTCGGAACCAGTTCCACAGCAATATTCTAATAGGTTTCGGTATAAGGCTTAGAAGGCAGTTTAAACCCAAAATAGGCAGAGGAAGATACGAGAATATTGATGCGTGTGTGGAGATTTGCATACGGTTGCATAAAGATCCGAACAAATGATCTTGTGAAATAGTTTCTAAACTTATATAATAAATCGAAGGTAATAAAATAAATTAACGACTACATGTGAGCAGGGTCGGGAGGGAGGAGTGTGACAAAATTTCATAAGATTATAAAGCTAAAGAATAATATTATGCAGATCACCATAAGAAAACTTATATGGAATTGGTGAAGACGAAGATAAAATTCAGTCAGTGCAACAACTGGAATCGAATTGGCTCTAAGCTTGAACACATCTATAACTGCCTCAAACGAGATCTAAACTCTTGGCTAAGATTACACTCCTCCCTTCGATAATCGGAAATAAAGCAGATGCGGTGTTATAGCAGTTCTATTGAACTCGTTGCCTCAATCCAATCAAAAATGCAGTGCCATCTCTTAAGAAGAATATTTCCATAATACTAATCTCCATATTGGCAATCAGAAAAGGTGCGGCCAACGTCTCTGGAGAACCAAGTAGTGCTTTCACTTAACGTCAATCCAATTTGACTTGCAAAGTAGGCAATTGGCTGCATTGACTATCCACGCGGCGGTTATGATTCAGACTAAGAACTGAGGAGTGCGTCGCATAAATTAAGTGCTTCTTATGTAAGAGGGAATTTAAATTTTATGATTCTTTCAAAATTATTTATTACACTATTCGCATGCAAATGAGGAAACTAGAACTCTTAAGTGTCGGTTCAGGAAGTAAATGCATAACCGAATGAACCGTGCCATCAATGAGGCAAGCGTTGGGGTTGCCATGCTGACCCAGTGCAGCATGAATTTTCCGCTGCCTCCCGTAACTCCCTGGCGCCTCTTCTTGCTCACTCTTTCCATTTTTATAATGAACTCTTTCTTGAACTCTCCATATGAAAATGCTCGGCTACTTTTCCGCTGCTGCATGAAAACTTATGGCATCAGTTGTCATGTTTGCAGCGCTGGATTCGCCACGATTGTGGCCTGAATTATGTATGCATGAATTGCGGACATTATGAGCGGACTGCAGCAGTCATATGCAACTCAAAAATTGAGTTACACAATAAGCGTTTAATTGAGCAAAAAACTGAATGAAAGCAATAACAAAATTACGGCAGCCACAAATACAACGCAACGGCAAAGTCTGAGCTTGCAGTTTTCACTTTCAACGTTGAGCCGGCAGTCAAAGCTGCAATCGCAGTGCAGCAGACCACTCTTGCAGGCCTGGTCAGCAAGAGTGGCGATGTTGGCTTAGCGATTGCGGTGAACTAGTCCATTAGAGGCCAGGCCACATGCTCGCCTAAATGGAACTCATACATGTACGCAGCCAGCGCGATTGCTCCATCTGCAAACGGGTTTCAGGTTTTCCTTTCTTGTGGGGAAAAAGGAAAATTCAAATTAAATTGAGAACTGCAGCACAGATTTTCGAATAAATTAGAAACGCCGCTGATTTTGCAGCAAACTGCCAGAACTCTTTTGCTAGGCACACCGCCGCTCTTTCCTGAGTGACTCAAGAGCAAACCAGCTGCGCTTGTTGCAGTTGCAGTTGTTTTGGTTTCTGTTGTAAGTGACGCGTGTTGCAAAATAATTGTTTTATGTGTGACAACTTGCAACACAAGTTGACCGGCTTGAACGACGACTCGGTTTGCAGTGGATAATGTTTTTAACAAGAATTATGGAAATAATGTCAGAGGCGTGACCAAAAATATACAGTTAAACTTGCCACTAAATTTTAATTGCTTAAATTAACATTTTGCCACATTTGCCATTACAAAGTCAGACAAACTTCCAACATTTTTAAGGTTTCTTTTTTATATAATTTAATATGATGAAAAAAGTGGGTCTTAATGTTGTAGTGAAGATCATTTCTCTAAAGGGGATCTTTTTAAATGGTGTAAGTGATCTTTCTGGTATAATCTACTGACAAGATTGAAACGACCGCTTGCTTTCGATGTTACTACACGACTGACTCTTTAAAGGGCCGAAGACCATCGTAGTTAGTCCCAAGCTGTAAGTTTGTTTGTATAATTATTTATATAAATAAATGTATAGAAATAAGTAAATAAATTTCATGAGTAAACATTCTTAGAAACATGTTACTTCTCAATTTAAGGGACATTTGTGTATCACTTTTGAAATAAGCAAAGTAATCGTATAAAATGGTGGTTATCGGGTTAATCACATTCTTAAGAAGCTGCTTCTTTAGAGCCTGTTGACTTTTGCACTGGCTTTCAAACTAGCCAAGTAAGTGCCGAAATGAAAGATGATACAGGATTAGCACAGTGATCTACAAAATATTACGAAGATGACGGTTGGTTCAGGTGGCTGATCCTCGGCATGAATCACAATTAGCGCCGTTTTACAACCACAACCCCTCCAAAGCGTTGGAAAAAGATGGGTTGTTACCCATTCCACTTTGTGGAATTTAGGTATTTTAGCAGATCCTTCTGTTTTACAGCCGAGAGGTTGGAAAAGTGACATTCTTGAATACTTAGCTCACTCCTTCCTAACAGTGCTATCGATTTAATGTGTAACTACTTGTGAACTTTCCAGCAAACGGGAAGGTAGAAAACTACAATGATCTTCATTAATGTTTTAAGAACACTTTCTCACTATATCTTCACCCTCAATGGCCTTCTCGGATGTCCATTTGAGTACAGTAGACAATTAGTAGTTGGAGGGTTATTACTAAATACAAAAATTATCTACTTATATTTCAACGGAGACCTTTTTAATCCCGCAATCCGTTGACAGAATTCTATGCTTATAATTGTTTGTTTAATTGCCGTCTGTGAACTTTGGCTCTCCAATTTTCCGTCTGCCGTTTATTAGTGTGCAGAGAAGTGAGACTTGATTTAAGCTAAAGCTTAATTGACATGAATTAAGCAATGTTAAGTTTCGTGTCTGGCAGGAAATTGAGCCTAATCGCCGCTCGATAGTGTCTGCGGTCGTTATGAGATAAACTGCTGCAAACAGCAATGAAAGAAAACAAATTATAATTGAAGGCCGAGTTGTGTGCTTCGAAAAATCCACAACAAATTCTTTTTAAAGTGTCGAATTTGTATTTATTTGGCTTTTAAATTAGCGTCTAAGAAGCCCTGACCTAATATGCGGAGCTTTTTTTATTGGGGTACTCGCGAGCACGTTTTTTCGTATGATGCTGCGCGGCGCATCTTTCAACTGATAGCAAAAAACACCCGAAATAAATACTCCACGAACTGAACACAATATTTGCACTGGATGGGCTCAGAAACAGACAAAAGAGTCAACATAAAGTTAGTAGAGAAAACAAAATAAATAACCGAAAAAAGAACAAAATGTGTGCAAACGAAAGACCCAAGACACGAACTTGAAACTTGGCCTATGTTTATTCATGACTGAGCCGCTCCGTTTCGCGTTGCTGTGCAGCCCGAAATGCTGAACTGGTTTGCAAAACGCCCAAAGACGAAAGACCCAAAGCTTACATAAGCAAATGGGGGCATCAGTTGAGAAGCGCGTGAAAATGGCATTCGTCCAAGAGCGACAAATTAGCTCGGCTGACGTGTGAACAGGGGCAGCAAAGAAGTAGCGACATGTTGAAGTGGCGCGCGTGGCGAGCCTCTGAAGCAATTAATTTTCACTCCTCTGCCAGACTGCGGTTGCAGTTGGTGACTGACAAATTACTTTGCCGCGTTAAGTGTGTAAATCCAGTGAACTCAGAGTCTACGCATTAGCTCCGAAAGCAAGGGCCACTTTGAGGTTGAAGTCAATTGGCGTGGAGTGCTACGCACACAATTGCTGGATGATTTCTTCGTAAAGTGATGCAAGGGGAGATCAATTATTTCTAACGGAAGCGGAAATTATGTCATTGGCTTCATGTGTCATTTGAACAAACAGGATTGACACATGATTTTAATATAACAACGTCATAGACAAAGACTGTGCCACAGCTTTTTCCTTCTACTTGTATAACGTGTAGCACTGGAAATTCGTTTGATGTTGGAGCAGTTTATATTTTATCTAATTTTATTAATTGCTTCAGTACTAAAAAGCCATGGCTTCGGGAATGATGCGTTTGAACTGTGAGAGGCTCTTAGATGAGTTATGCTACCATAACAAAAACTGTCAAGACTCCACCACATTGCGATAACCTTGTTAAAGTAGGTACTGAGAAGTGTTACTGACAATCATTGCCTTAAACCAGAGACAGTATGAGTGCTTGAAATAAGTCAATATTTCCAGTTTAGCTTTTTTTGGTCAGCTGGAGACTGGTGTTATACAGGAATATCATAAAAATTGTAAACTGCATAGAAAAATGCATAAGCACACAATTCAAACTGTGAAAATGCTGATAAAATTTGCCCAATAACCATTTTACTTATTCACTCCTCCATCACTCTGTCAAGTATCTAAAAACCGCATATTCTAAATTTGTTGACTGTGTTTGTGAATGACTTCATCTTGAACAAAGAGGAATATAGTGACATGAGACCAGGCAAATCCTGGCATAGGTGTGTGTGATTCCTTGCATGATTAGAATTCGAGATCGGTTCATTGAGACTTCAAAATTACCAGTTTCATTACAAAATTGCTTGATTCTTTTTTAATTTTAAAATATTTTGTTTCTATTATTTGCAGGAATAAATAAAAATAATAAATATTTAATTTGCTAATTAATTAATTTTAAAAATATTTTTTAGCAGGATTTGAAAATAACTTACTAAAGAAATATTTGTTTTTTCCTTTATAATAAGTTTCAAAAGTTCTAAAAATATTATTTGTTGAAATTTAAAGAATTTTAGAACTGGCCTTTTTTTAAATTTAGCATATTTTGCAAACATTTTTAATGAATTGCAAAAAAAATTCTAAATTTAATCAAATGTGAATAATTCTGCAATTAAAACTTTGCATGCTAATTTTTGACTAATTTTTGCAACAGAATTTTACAAAATAGAGATCGAAACTTATTATTCCTGAAATAAAATATAATTCTTCTCGATTGAACTGTATTTTTGATGAGTTTAAAATAAAGATTTCAAACACTAAAATTACTTTTACCAAATATTTAAATAGTTTCTGCACATAATTTTTTCAAACAATATTTTAAAATAATAAATAATTATTAAAATTTAAATAGTAAATAATTTCTAAATAAACTTTAATAAATAAATTCTGCCAAATATTAAAAACATTGTTTAACAAATTAAGAAAAAACCAATTTAAAAATTGTGTTATTAAAAATAAATGAATAAATAAAAACTTCGAAATTTACTTTTAGCAAATTTGAAAATATTTTTCCAAATTTGGAAAAATTTTGTTTAAATATTTGTGTCTTAATTTTTCTTGAATTTTTTTAAATTTAAATAAAATTTTTTTTATATATTAAAAAATTTCAGAAATTATTATTTTCGTTTCATACGAACTTCAGTTAAAAAGAACTCACCTTGAAAGTTTAAAGGAAAATGTTAAAATCCACGAAAATAATCCTTGTGAGTGTGCTTTGGAAGGAGTATCCAAATGTTACTGTTGCCTCGTAGTGAAACGATGCCGAATATGAAGACGGAGAGCTACTTCAGTGAACAACCGATACCGTTGGTGGCTAAATCTGCAACTGAGCACTACCAAACATGTTTGGTCGCTATATACTAAATCGGCAGATCATATGCGCAGATGAGCGACGACAAAGCGCCAAGCTACGCGACACGAGCGAGGCACACGCGCACGAGCGGCGGCTTCGGCGATTGCCGCCACTGCCGCTGCCTGCGCTGAGAAACCGAAAAGCAAAAGTCCAGCAGACACTCAGGTAGCAGCAGAAGCAGCACTAGCAGAGCCAGAGGCAGAGGCAGCGGCAGAATCATCGGTCTCTGCGGCGGCTAAGCTGAGCTTCCTTCATTCAACTGAATCTTGTACGAATTCGAGTACGAACCGCAATTGCGGAGCTGGTGTTTCGCTTGTTGCAGAAACACGAGCACCGTCTCTGCGAAAACTCAATTTAATGTGGGCTGAATTGAAGAAGGGGGGAAGAGAGAGAGAGAGCAGCATAGAAGTTCAACAACAATAACAACGACAAAAACAAAGCATACGAAAAACAATGAAGTGCGGCTTGGTGGTTCTTCGCAGGAGAAAATTGCACGCTTCAACTAAGAAAGCAGCAATTCTCTTAAAGCCTATGACTGAGATAACAATTGTTGCTATCATTGCAGTTGTTGTGGCGTTGTTAATTGCCTTTGCGATGGCCAGCAGCGTCTTAATGGGGATGTTTAACGTCGCAGATCGTCAGTGACGACACGCCATGAAGGCAATCCAAGGGTCAATGTTGTTTTGATCTTTTGCTTTTATTTCAGTAAGATTTGGAAAATAAGCTTTGGTAATAACTTGTACGCATTTTGGCCTTTAAAATAATTATAATTACAAAAAAAAACAATTGTTTTTCTGAAATATGACAATGTGGCCAAATAGCCAAGCATAATATCAACGTAACTTATTTCAGTCGCTTAACCTTTGAGCGCTGCCATGGCTTCAGTAAAACGCAACAAAGGAACACGAATCAATGTTGTGTATAATATATTTGCAACATGCTTTTGATGAAGTCATTTTGAAAAGTTCATGAGAAAAGAAAGGAGAAACTGAAAACGAAAGAAAGTACTACTGAAAATATTTGGTGCAACTTCTGTGCAACGCTGTATAACTTAAGATGCCTCTTTGAAGTCTTGTGGGAATAAAGATTACGGATGCGTAGAAGACTCACAGCTCTCAATCAGTCGGAACATTGTTGGAGGTTGACATAAATGGGGCTTATTACTGAGCAACTAAATGTGTTTACAGCAACTGTTGAGCAGCAATTGATGTTTTCTGCAACTGCTATGCAACTGTTGTGCAACTACAGTTGAATCTTATGCCATTATGGTGTGATTAAATGTATTTTCAGCACTCTTACATAATTATTGGGTAATTAAAAATGTCTTCCAAAATCTTTATGATACTTCTGTGAAACTGACCCCGTTTTTTGTTACCCATACCAAATTACCTTGCTAGCCAAATATGCTTTATTTAGTATTTGTGCAACTAAAGATGCTTCTCGAATTTATGCCATCATAGTTTAACGGCATAAGTTTACTACTACCAGTCTGCAATGAAAGAAGTTTGATGTATGGAAATACCCTGTCAAGAACGGAGTGCATTGCAGCCAGAAATATTTTCTGTAACCTTAAGTCTGTAGGGCAGTCAGTGGTTTTTTCTCAGACCATTTGCCAATAAAGAAGCATTTAGCTACCGTATCCAAGAATGCTGCATCTACAGATGTTTTATGCAACTTCCGTGAAACTAGAAACTTTTGCAACTATTGTGTGACTAAATATATTTCCTTTAACTGCTACGAAACTACTCCGCAAGTGAATATGTTTTCGGGAACGTTTGTGCTACCATTGTGCAACTGAATCGGTATTCTGCAACCTCAATGTAGCTCGTCTTGCAACTATATTGGTTTCTTGTAACTCTTATGCAATCTTTGTGCAACTAATATTAATTATTATTATTAATTTATTAATTAATATTAATAATTATAATGAATACGTTTTCTGCAACTTCTGCGCAAGTGGTTTTGCCGCTAAAAAGTTTCTGGTAACTCTTATGCAACCTCTATGCAACTGGTGTTGCCACTGAAGAGGTTTCTGGCAACTCTTATGTAACCTCTATGTAACTGTTGTTACTCCTATAGCTGTTTCTAGCAACTCTTATGCCACCTCTGTGCAACTAACATTAATTATATTATATTGAAAATACTATATGAAACCTTTAAGCAACTGATGTTGCCACTAAAGAGGTTTCTGGCAACTCTCATCTAACTTCTGTGCAACTTGAGTGCTTGAGTACTAACTGCAAGTTCGTGTCTCGAGTCTTTTGTTTTGCAATTTTCATTTCAAAAATGGGAAATGAACTCGAGCAATTTTCATAATTTTCGGGCCCCTTTTTGAATGTGGGGCACGGCACGCCTCTGCGATCTTTTTCGGTTTATCAATGCTCACAGTTATGGATGATAGTTTTTATTTTTAAAATTAACGAAATGTGCTTTATTGTGTGTTACACCTAATTAAATATGAAAGAAAAAAGCCAAAGAAAACAAAAATATGAAATGCGAAATGCGAAATGGCAAACAATTGCGAATAAAGCGAAAAGCACGTCTGCGTCTGCAACACATGCAACGCCAGCGCTGTCTCGTGTCTGCGGCCGTAGTGTTACAATTTCATTTCAGCGCGAGTTTCTAACGTTTCGTTGCGCTCATAAATTAAACACGAATGCGGCTGCTTTTTTTTAGCATATTATTTTTGTGTGTTGTGTTAAGTTTTTTTTGGGTTAAATCATTAAAAATGTGTTTCTTCGGCTCTTTGTGTGTGTGTGTGTTTCTTTAATAAAGTCTGCTTATTTGCATAGCGGAGTTTTGCAACCAAATGAGTCACTACCACTGCCAATGAACTTGAAGATGCCGCATTTGCATTTCCAACCACCTTGATTTCGTTATGCTGTACTATACTTGGGCACTATTTAGTTCAATGGAACAGTTGCTCTATGCTTTGGCTGTGCACGCTGCAAAAGAAGCTGGCGTGAAAAAGTTGAGTGGAATTCAGAGCGGTTTTTTAGTAATTGGAACTGTTAACGCGGCGCATTTTATGAACTGAGTTTGGTTTCCCCGCTTTAACGCACTGGCAAGATGTGATTAAGAGCTGTTCTGTAATATTAGTTTTTATGATTTTGATTGGTTTCTTCTGAACGTAGTACCGATCACTCGATAGAACAATTTAGATAACACAATATTTCGGAAGCCGAATTACCATGATCGGTTGAGGGAGTGTTCTGGGTTCTCGAGTTTTAAGAAAGAGAAACCTTTGAAGGCAGCTGACCTGTTTGTTCAGTGTGGGTTGGATGCATTGGGTGGTGAGAATATGTGGTTTTCGTCTGCAGCTTAAGGTGTTTTGATAATGGAAGTAAATTCAATCTGGTGGTACACGTATTATATTGGAGTGAGCAAGTGGTGGTATACTAGCATCATGGATCCATGAAAGTGAATGGTTCGGTAGAATTCTGGCCAGCAATTTGTGCTTCATGAGACAGTTGATGTTAATGAGAGAGTTTTCTTTAGGGTTTAGTTAATATTTAAAATCGATTCTCAAAATTCAGCCCAAGCTGATTATTATAGGTTTCTTGTCATCTACTTTTCGGTTGTACTATTCCCATTCTCCATAACTATTTATCTGAGTTACTTGATCAAGGAGCACTAACAAACAACTCTTTCGACCCGTAGAGAGAGTAGTTCATTAGCAGATGCTACCAGAAAAGCGACTTCATGACTGTAGACTAGCAGCGCACGTATTATGTCTAATTACCGAAGGCAGATGCATCAAATCTGATTTCATTATTTTACTGATGGTGTCTTTCAAAAAAGTGTTCATCACATTCGAATACATATTGTAATTAATGTAAGTCAACTGTAAATAAATCGGAAATGAGTCAATGAGTCCCATCCAGCACTTCAAAACACACCAGAAACTCAAGAAAGAATGCAGTCATAAATTGTAATGAGGATTGTACTCGTCCTATAAAAGTGATTATTCCAAATCTCATTGAAACTCTTCTAACGAAGAGTCCGTTTCTATTTTGGTTGTTGTTACATGAATACGAATTTTGGTAAAATTATGTAGATAAATGTGTTTCATGATTGGCTCCAGTTATTCCACAATTCTTTTGTTGCTTTTACCATTTTCTTCTGTAGTAACCATTTCAAACCATCCAATTCTTACATCTTGGCTATTTGAGGTGTTGAGTCTTCTACCAACTGAGGAAGTGAAAATATATGAAGCAACTTTCATGACATTTTTAACGTCAAATAAATACTCTATCAATATTTTCAAGCATTAAGGAAACTTTTTTAAAGTTGTTGACTTCAATTGCACATCACGTTTCTACACTTTTGTCGATGCTCCATTAAAAAAAGGAATCTATGTCTTCAATTCGATTAAAATTGCTGAGTTGATTGGACTATTTTAAGCCAGCATGAACTAGAGTAATTTTTAGTATTCACTTGCAATCAAAAGTATTCACAAAAAATATTTTTAATATTACTTGATTTACTCATAGACGACACTTTCAACTACCGATGAGTTCTCATAGAAGCATTCCACATTTCAATTACTCATTTCTAGTTTTAGTTTTATGCGAGGAATAAGATAAGAGGGTGTAAGTAAGAGGAACTAGAGCAAAAACCAGCAGAAAACGCATCAGTGTTGCTCTGGTATGATTGTGGTAAACTTATCCTAAGTAAGCTGGCTTAAAGTCTCTTCTTGAGTCGTGAGCTGTTTCAGTGTGTGCAGCAAATGAACAAAGTAGGCAGTCATATTCCTGTCAAATAATATACTGTGAAAAAATTTTGCAATTATAAAAAGCAGAACCTTCAATAACTTTTATCATTGAAGGTTCTGATTTCTTTATACGAGTATAGACGTTTCAATAATATGTTCAACATTGTAGTGGATGGAAACGGGATAAAGTCAATAATTATTCTTTTAGATTGCTCGTTTTTGTATAGGTCAGAGCAATCTGCCACGCACATCATAATTGACTTCCTAGAATAACGCTAATATTGACTCCAGTAATTTTTTCGACACTTTTTTGCCATAGTTATAGAAGAGTTATTAGTTGGCTTCTATATAAAGTACTCACAATTAGAATCCTATTAGAAATATGAGTCCATAAAAGAGGACTCTCTGTTTTGTGCAAAACTAGTCTTCCTGAAATACTGACAACTGACTTTTATTATATCGATTTACGATCTGACCAATTGTAGTAGCACCAGTCCCTATTAGCTTTGAATTTAAGATCAGCAATACCCAGGAGACTAATAATGTTTGTTCTCTTGGATCTTTGCAACAACATGACGCCACATTTCATTGTTGAGGTTTTTACAACTTCTTCATATCTTAAATTTACCTCTTACTGTGAAACACCGAATGGTCTTTAACAATATTCTAAGTTCAAGCAGACAAACACACATTTTCTGCTCTACCATTTGGATCTAATTTTGGAACCAACTATTGGTTGTGGTTGCAATTACATATTTGTGGGTACCCCTGGTAGAGAGACCAATTATTTATACCTTATAATGCAAGACTTCTTCATTATGTCATTAGTTTGTAAAGAAGCATTCAATGGAATTCAAAATATGTTTTACTCTATTGCTCCTATATTTCAAGGACACTTTCAGTATATTCTTGTGAACCGAGGGCTCTCCAGTCACTTTGACATAGCGCGAGCTCAGTGGTGGAACGAATTGTCTGTAATAATTAATCGTATTTATTCATTGCTCCTTTCAATAGTACGCTCATAGTTTCCTAAGTACGAATAGATTAAACTGCTGAAATACCTCTTCCACTGTACTCTTGTTTTAAGCATTTTAATTATAAAATATTTCATATAATTTTATTTCGTTTGCATTAAAGTTTAAATTGAATTCGTTTGCCTGCCTGCTCTTTGTGTCAAGGTGCTTCTTTGTTTTGTTCGTATATCAATTCAATCCATTTTGCAATTATATTAATTCAAGTAAATAAAAGTATGCCAAATCAAATCGAAGCAAACGAGAACGAAGCTTGAAATGCATAAAGGCGCAGATAATTAAATGCACGCGTTGCGGTTGGAGTATGAGTGATAACAGCGCGCGGAAGCGAATCTCAAGTGGAGAGAAGGTCGTGAAAGCGATAAATAGTCGCAAAAGAAAAACACCAACGAACACCAGAAATTTATCAATGAAAGCATTCGACATAGAAGCAACACTGAGTACCAGAAGTGGGGGCACTTTTGCGGTACTCAGTCTATTAGTAAAATACTTTGAAGCTTGCTTAAATGGTTATGCAAAAATCTTCTATTTCGATCTCCAAATATGCATACAAATGTGTCGGAAGATATGAAGTCTACTAACGTATCAAAAGTCTGATAACGTATCAAAAGCATATCAAAGGATCAACTTTTGTTATCTTTCATAATGAGCATAGTAATAAGTACAATCGAAGAGTTCTCGTAAGGTTCAATTCAATATAATTATATATGAATGCTTAGATGGGTACTGCTGGAAATGCTGCATGGTTGTAGAACGGTAAAGTTACCTTAACACAATCTAAGAGTTTGACATAGTTGTATACTTGGCATGACTTTGTGCTGCAGGAATAGTTCTTTCACTCGTACAGTAGGTACACAAGACTCTAACTTTCCCATTTCTACCCTTTAAGAAGCTGGTTAGAATTAAATGACGGTCGCAAGACTGCAATATCGATGATTATTTTACGTCTGTAGGAATGGAGTATTTTGCTATCTTCACATCTAGTTATATCACGACAAAAAGTGGGTCATTTATCCTCTATATTTGGTGGTGTCTCCGAGCCTTCAGCAGTGATGAGGACTCACAATTCTCACATAGGTCTTGCGTCATCCCTATCCACATTCAATTGAGTGCTAGGTGTCAATCTTATTTCTGAATTTACGCATATAACACACTGACCGAAGTAAAATAAAGAGCTCTTCAATTTCTTCTACCCAGAAATTAATTAGGGATAAAGTCAACGTAGTTCTCATCACAATCCTCCTCTTTGAACATACTCGTATGTGTTACGGCTAAGATTGGGAGCTATTTCTAAGCTAACCCCCACCAGAGAATACAGAGAAATGGCTTTTGTTTTGCGCACACTTACACATGCACCAAACTGTAGTAGTGTGGCTGATTTTCTTCAGAATTCTGGTAAACCAATGATGAACAAACTTATCCATATAGGCAACTAATGATAAACAAAGACAGTTTTTTTTAAACGTCAGGAAAACTTGACGTTTAAGTGTCCCGTCTCTATGGTCTCTGCCCCCACTCACATCTTCATTAAGTTTTTACAGAAAGCTGATTAAATATGAATGTGAAAAATGTTCATATGATCAAGGTAACTCTCTACCAATAATTGCTTCAAGAAATGGAGGCGGTTCTACCAGTCTGTGCGGCACGCCACGACAGTATTAGGAGCGCTGTTTTCGTGTCATTGCCCATTTTTCTAGATCGTCACATACTCTAAGTTCTGAAGTAGTTGATTTTATGTTGCAGTGAAATTGAAACTTAAGTTTTGACTTTCGCTGTCAAGAGTCAAACTAAACTTTAGTATCGGGGCACAACTCATTGTCCCGGCTCGGAACGCTCAAAAAATCACAAACAACATGAAAACACTTTTTTATTGGTAGTGGATTGCCACTACCGAGGCTTGAAGTACTTAAACGACGCTCACATTTAATGCATTTTTTAGTTTGGATTCGTGAATGACAAGAAACTCGAGAATATGACACTATGAGGTGTTAGTTCCTTGGTTTCTTTTAATAGTGTCTCAGAAAGTCGCGTTCATATTTTCAACCATTTGGAAGCTCTACTGAGTGTTTTCGTAAACATGACGCAATCATAGCAGGTGACAGCTTCATGCTGTTTATTCTGACAATAATACATGACACAGCTATATTTGTATTTATCAGGTGAGTATCTGATCAGCATACTGCCTCTTGGGAGGCTGCCACCCTGCTTGAAGTCAATTAGAATGGAGAGTAAACGCTTCTCGTGGGTGGAACACTGGTTTGCCATGGGGAGAAATAACAAAATTTTATAGTCTATAGTAAAAATATGAGGAAGACATCTGCTACGTGAACAGTGTGTATAGTAATCACCCAAATCGTCCTTATGCCTTGAAACAGACTTCCAAGCTACTCTGAGTTACGTCACAATTCCTCTAATTGAATCTTTAGCATAAGTGTTCCTCGTAGATATTTCAAACCAATATAAGCAACGTTTGTGGAGAATACAATAACCAAACGTGCTTTCACTCCAATCCCTTTCCACCTGAATAGTTACGGTGAAGGAGAAATGTGAGTTTAAACCTGATTATTTTATAAAGGTTTAACGGGTGGATCCCATAAGAGAAACTACGCAATTCACTTATATGGAAGAGATATAGGAATATCTCATATGCGAATATGTCACAGACTGCTGCTAGCTGCAATGGCGTCTCTGTGGAATAAGGATAATTATTGCAGATTGCTAAGTTGAGCCGAGACTTCTTGTCCTTAATAACTTGAAAATAATGAAAGTCCTTTTGCAGAAGTGGAGAATTACCGAACTGTCAGTGATCGAGTACATGGACTAAGAATATCCTTCATATAATTTGACCAACAGAACAAGAAATAGGCGCTCTTTTGCCTGCAAACCAAGCTTAGTGCCAGGGTACGAGTATTTAATTGATCCGACAGTGAAAAATGTTCATGGTTTCAATTATTGTTAATGTCCGACACATGGAACAGCAAATGCGTTTAAACGCTTGCAAAATGCACTTAATGCTGTTCATTGGGGCTGCTGTTATTAAGCATTTCCGTTGTGAGCGCAAGGTATGAGTACACTGAAAACAATTCGATTTTATTATATTAAAAAGAGGGCATCAATTACTGCCCATGGAAGTCTTGTGGGAACCCTCTTATTTATGGAACATCAACGAATTTAGTTCTTGAAATGAATCATTCCGATCAATTTAAAAGATATTTTGCTCTAGTAGTCAAAAGTCAGTCAACCGGTGAGCTCGGCGTTTTATTGTTTCCTGCTCTTCATTCCACATACAGAATTCAAGCATTTTAGATCTTGGGACCCACTTATATGTGATATCCTTAGAACCGCCAATTTCAAGTTTCCAGACCGAGCATTATTAGATAGAAATTGACACAGCCTTTATATATTTTTCAGCTGTTGAAGTTGGAAGACCTTTAAACACATCTTTCTCCTTTCACTCCCTCTTTCAGAACTATTCGTGTAAATATCGCGCAATATATCCGGCCTTGAAGTTAAAGTTCAGCGGCACTTTTTGTAACGCAGTTCGTTGTGTTTGAAGCAATGTTCCAGTGTACTCGAGTACATAATTACAAAAGTTAAATTAATTAATTGAGTCTAATGAGATATTTCGAAACAATTAGAACCATGCTTTTAGCATTGAGGTGAACGCCACAAGTGAACCGTAAACACATAAAAATACACGAGTACCTCGAGTAAGACTACAATAGGAGAAATCGTGTGCGTGTCTTTCGAACAGAGCAACTGGCGTTACTCCGACGTGTGGAGTGCTTCATTTTTCCACTACACTAAAAGGCCTACGTGATTATGACGCAGTACACAATGAATGCGAATTTGGACGGCTTTAATGGAACAGTCTATTATAAGTTTGTGAAGTTGGAATCAACGGGCGCGGCATTGCATTATTGTAAGTCTATAAATCAAAGTCGAAGGCTTGAAGAATTTAATATCGTACCTTTTTTGAGTCAACCGAGGTTGCGCTTGAACTTTTCTAGAAATTAAACAGTTTATAAGTTTGATGATCCGATAACTTTGAGAAGAGGAACAAGCGGGCTTAATTTGATTCTATTTAGATAATCGGGCTTATTGCGGATCTTACCTTCAATTTACATGCGATGCAAAGATGAATGTGAGTAGAATTAAGCGGTTTTGTGCTAAGCAATTTAGTGGCAGTCAAAGTAATACCAGTCAGTTCGGTTCTTACCCATGGATTGATGGACTTTAAAGCTGATATCGATCTATACTTTATGTCTGGTTATAAATCTTAGTTAATATTTTTCAACTTCTGCTTCCTGAATCTCCTTTAAATTCCAGGGAAATAAAGTTACGGCTAATCCCTACCTTTCGCTGGGCAAGTATATCACCAGCGATCAGACTGTCCCTGATAGTTTCTGCGTGACTGACACAATTTACGTGGGCCATCCACAGCTTTGACCCCTTTAAGTCCCCGGATCCTGATGGTATCATCCCTGCGGACATACAAAAGGGAGCCTATTTATTTCTGCCATGGCTAGTGTGCATTTACAACGCCTGCCACAGACTGATGGACATTCCTACTGATTGTGGGGAGTCAAGTGAAATCTTCATTCCGAAAGCTGGGAAGGCATCCCATATTAATCCCAACGACTACAGACTAATCAGTCTGTCCTCGTTACTTGTGAAGATGTTGGAAAGGGTCCTAGATCTCCATATGAGGACTTCCATCAATCCAACCTTTCTCTTTAAATCCCAACATGCCTACAACAAGGGAAACTCGGTGGAAACTGCGCTCCACGTGCTCATTTCTCAGGCAGATAAATCCCTTCGCTTCAAGGAATACACTCTTGCAGTCTTTCTCGACATTGAAGGCGCACTTAATAATGTATCCCAATATTGCCATAGTCACAGCTCTATTAGATCTGAATCTAGATGATAGCTTTGTCAAATTTATTGAGCATTTTCTAAGGGCTAGGGCAATTGCCTCCAGTATTGGCAATGCGCACTGTCAAAGGGCAGTGAGCAGAGGCACATCTCAGAGCGGGTTCTTGTCTCCCCTCCTCTGGAATTTAGTAGTTAACACAGGTCTCAAAACACTGGAAGATCGCGGTTGGAGTGTACTGGCTTATGCAGATGACATTGCTAACTCTGCCTCCTGTAAATTGCCTCAAACGCTTTCTAAAAAGCTAAGCTATGCACCCTGACTAATTGGTGCACCGAATTTGGGCTCAGCCTAAACCCAGCAAAGACTGAAGTCATGCTGTTCACTAGAAGGTAGAAAATACCTTCCTTCATTTTGCCCAAGATTAATGGCACTTCGCTTAGATTAAGCAATAAAGTCAAATATCTGGGTGTGATACCTGATCCGAAGCGTAGCTGGATGGCCAATCTAGCTGAGAGGATCGTCGAATCATTTTCTGGCTCTACACAGCCGTGATTGAACCAAACGTCCTATATGCAGCTGTTTTCTGGTGACTGGCTACTGTCAAGGCTTGTAACCTGAACCCACTTGACAAACTCAGAAGAAGTGCTGCTCGGTCACTAGAGCAGTACTCCTTAACTTGGTCACTACGCTCCACACCTACGAGGGCTCTTTTTGCACTTCTATGCTGGCTACCCTCAAAGCTTCTGGTAAAAAACAAGCCAAACTAGTACCTACCAGACTCAACGCACTCAAACGGTGGGCGAGGACGGACCTGGGACACGCTAGTATCCTCAATCAAGAATTGCCTACTCCCAGCTCTGTTGACTGTGTCTGTCCGAATTCCAACCTTAAACGGGGTTCGACTTCATTATCTTAAGCAGAGACGATTGGATCGGAAACAGAGTGATCACCGATGACACTCTGGATATCTACACAGACGGCTCTAGGTTTGGGGACAGGGTCGGTAGCGGGATCTTCTCCAACAAGTTGGACCTTGGCATCTCTGGCAGGCAGAGGGAATAGGAATTTACCATACATTGAATTGGGTTCTAAGAAATGAGGTTTTTGGTGTCAAAATCAAATTTTTCTTAGGCAGCCAAGCTGCCAATAGATCTCTTGGGGGCATCAGCACATTCTCAAGACTCGTACAGAAATGGCAGTCAGCTCTAAACGAGTTCTCCACGCATTCTATAGTTCATTTAATCTGGGTACCTGATGAACTTATTAATCACTAAATCAGACACACTGCTTTCCGAAGTAGACCCTTCTCTGGACATAGGCATCCCTCTCGCTACAGCCAGGCTGGCAATTAAACTCAGGTATTGCCATGATGCCAACAAACTATGGTCGGAGGATTATTCTTGCCGTATTTCAAGACTAACCTGGCCTAGCTTCAGCAAGAAGTGTGCACTTCAGCTACTTCAACTCGGACGCGAATCCATTTCAGTGCTGACGGGGCATTGCATGATGGGGAAGCATGCGGGTAGGCTGAGCTTGTCCCTTAACGACTTCTGCCATGGGTGTGGTGCTGAGGAAGAAGAAGAATGCACATCTTCGGAGCTCCTTTCTTAATCAGCCTGACAGGGCTCGCAACCTGCAATATTGGGGACGTAGCCAAATTTATCAAACTGTTAGGTTGGTTCAACACTTTGTAATCGTGGGCGTCGTGCTCAGGTGCTACATAGACGCTCTAAGTAGTAACTATACTCTGCTTAGTTGATCACTACGTATGCAGCGCCACATCCTTGGTATCACAATTGGTCATTTCTTATTCCTAAGTGTGCTTTTTGCTGCCACACCAACCTAAACCTAAACCTGGACCGACCTTTTATAGCATCGCGCTGCTTCGAATGGAATATAGATTTTTCTTTTTGAGCTCCAAATAAAATGGGTTTTAGATTAAGAGCAGAAAATTTTCTTGACTGATACCAAGGGAAGCCATGAGACATAGATCTATTGTTCCATGTATCTATGTCTTAAAATAAATAAGTTCTCTGTCAAAGAAGTTGATGACGATGATCCTTCAAATTATGTCAGTTCTGAGCTCCTCAATTTCCAGAATATCAAATAGGTTGGGTTGGCTCAAGTAATTTATGTCGCTTGAAACTGGAGTTTCTTGATCGTAATATATTTTTTGTGAGTTGTCGGAACTTGTTTTGTAACTTACGGTCAGAATCAGGATGAATTGAACAACTTTCGTTATCATCTGAGCCAAGGGTGGCTAATACGATCAACCCGACCACCAAGAGTTTAATATATGCCATATTTAGATATAGGTCATACCTATACGATGGGACCCAACGTATTTTGTCAATCATTGCTAATATTGGAGAGAAGGATACTTTAGGTTTGGAGAGATCACAGCATTCTCCTCAGGTACTTTTAAGAGTTTTTCATCAACCATAAAGCAATACCACTAACATGGCGCACTTCACGCAATTAAGATTGACGAATTTTTGGCTTCCAAAAGCTGTCATATTTGGCATATGATGTCCGCGTGAGTCTACGACTACATTAGTCATAAGTCCAAGTCAGAGTCAGAATGTTATTTGTCCGTACTTTTCGGGCAAATAAAATTGGTTCAATTTATGCTTCAAGTTGTGGAATACTATTTTAAAAGTCTGTGTTCTATTCGCCAAAATTTTGGACCTCTCACTAAATTTGGGATTGTCATTATTAGCTTTGGGAGGTTGCTATTCGTATAATTATTCATAGAGATCCTACGAATTGTTCGATTCTTGGTGCAATAATGTTAACATATCGTAGGAATGTTTCTATTGGAGAGATTCTCCTTGCTGTAAGTGGAAGTACGAGGTAACATTTGCAGCAATTTGAGCTGCAGTGTCCTTGAAAGATCTTGTGCTTCACTCATATCAGATTTAGTTAATGCAAGAATTAAAACCACAAGACCAAAGTTTGCGTTGTTCCTTCTCCTATTAGGCTAAAGCAGTTGGAAGTTGACCGATGTATTTATGGCAAAGTTGTATTCAACAATGGTGTTTACCGGAGAACCAGAGAAAATAAACTCTTTTTCGCTGCCAGCCTCCGTAGCGGACACACCAAGATTTTGAGTGGATTCACCACGATTCTGAACGGATTCAACACGATTTTCAGTGGATTCATGTACAACGTCCGTCTGCTTTATTTCGCTGCTTTGCCGTTTGACGTTTAAGTTTCTTTACTCTGTATACTCTGAATGTGGACTTCGGGGTTATTGTGAAAAAAACAATATTTCTTTAGTTGGGACCAATCAAAAACGATTGAAGAGAGCCTACTCTATCCCCAAAAGCTTTAAAGTTTACACACTGATAACATCACGGCACCTTATATCTTAAGAAATTAAGAAGGAGCTGCCAATACTGTCACGGTCAGTGCATTTTTTTTGTTTCAAATATGGATGATAATGCTACGAACAAGATGTTCTTTCCATATATGCCTAATGCCTGGCGCAACCATCGACAATTTCACGACAAGGTGATTTCCAGAAATAGGCCTCTCCTTTGAGATCCAAGATACTTCTATTTGACACCTCTTGATCATTGCCGGTGGGTCCATTTAGAGTCAGATAATTATGCTGATGACCAAAGCAACTTTTATCGCATTGAAAGCTAACAGGGTCCGGTGTATTCGTAGCATTACTCGAAAAAGTGTTCGAAAATTCGATTTCCAGAAAGTGCTTCATCAAAATCAGTCTTCGTGGCCATATTTAAACTAAAGATCACTCTAACAGATTATGTGTTGTTAACTTACATGACGCTTGCTAGGAATACATCTGATGATGGTGGCGGCACGTCTGAACTACTCAAAGCTAGAAGTTCTGGTAATTCATTAGTTACACGTGCTCAAATATTGGTTATTATTTCGAACCCTTTGGCGCCCGAATATCTACGAATGGGTAGCATAATATTTCATTTGTGCAATGTGACGTCATATATAGATGAGGTTTATTTTTGATTTATTGTGAGTGGTGGGAAAAAGGCAGTTATCTGAGTTTTTAACATTTCCTTTTTTTATTACTCAAATCAGAATCTCCATTAAGATTAAATTATTTTTTGTATTCCTGATCTCTAGTGGGCTCCCCATGTACTCTCATATAATGAATTCGTTTTTAAATTACGAGCTAGTATTTTGTAATGAATTTTTAATATTAATTGAATGTTCCAGTTAAGGGAAACCGACAACAAATAAGGAACTTGTAATGGTGACATAATTTGTGTATGTTACCACCTGTGCTTTCCCCGTGCTCTTGGCTAATCTAATCATTAAAATGCCATTATAAACCTGCACTTAGACATACTAAACCAAGGACATAGCAAGGACATATGCTAAAAAAAACGAGATGGAGTGTGGGAATATGTTCATATGTGATGAAAATCACGATTGATTTATGCAGGCACCGTCTTTGCTAATGCGTTGTTGTCGTAGATTGAGCAAACCTTCCATTTTTCAAACAAAATGTCATACATAAGTACCAATTGCCAGGGCGGCAATACTTCAAACCATACTCAAGGGTCCAATACTCTGCTAAAGAACCGATTTATATGCATATTAAGTGCTTTATTGGACTTCATCGATGACGTAGGTCTGATCAAACATGTGACACATTAGCTAAAAGTATAAAATGCTCGTATGTGACGGCAAAGCTGTTCACAAAGGCTGAAAGAAGGCCGAGTTCTATGTCAGAAAGAGTTGCGGTTGGCATTTCTGAGGATTCAGTCTAGTTCCTGTGCGACGAATGCCGTCAATCCAGTGCACCATGAAGCTGCGGTTGCTGCTCAGCTGGTCTCTAACTACGAGTAGCAGCCGCAATCAATTGGTTGAAGTGCACAACTGTAACACCGGTTACATTTGCGGCCCAGACCGCATCGGGTTTCTTTGACGGCTGAACGCGTATTTTTAGACCCTTAACGAAATGGGCAGGCACTAAAGTAATTACGAAATGGAAAGAGCCGCAAA
Source organism: Clusia tigrina (assembly GCA_920105625.2). Lineage (NCBI taxonomy): Eukaryota > Metazoa > Arthropoda > Insecta > Diptera > Clusiidae > Clusia > Clusia tigrina. The sequence goes on along the minus strand of OV050031.1, from coordinate 29,914,668 downwards.
ACTTTCATCTCACTTACCTGCCAATTTAATATTTTCATTTACCGCATTAAAGTTTGTTTTCATTTAATTTATAACGCTTGCTTAATTGCCCTTTTTGCATTTGTGTCATGCTCAAGACTCGAAGTCGAAGTCGAATTACTCACTCGTGAGGCATTCAACTATGACAAAATATTAAATTGCAAAAAACGGACACAAAACAGAGTTTGTGTAATAAAAACCAACCAAAATGTTGACCTTTTTACACACAGGTTGCTTTTGCATGTGGTAAGACTGCAACAACAACAACAACTTCAAAAACAACATCAGCAACCACTTCAGCAATATTCGCACTCGTAGTTACAACCCAGAAATTTTTTAACAATATTTAATGTAATAATAAAAGCAAAAAAAATAATTACTAAACCAACAAATTTTAACTTCTTTCAAGCAACAACTTAATCAGCGACAACAACAACAACTCTGCTAACAATAGTTATACTTTGTAGTTCATTCAATTTTCGTATGTTTACTGAGAGCAGCGCAATTGCTGCAACACCACTTGACTTGTCTTTAATGCGGTGTTGAAGCCGAGTGGGCCACCGCCACCGCCTCCGACGCTGCCCGCTGCCGTTTTACCAAGCAATGCACAATAAAAATCTTTCGAAAGTGTTTTATGAGCATATTTCTAAAGTTATTACATACACACCCTACAGCCAGACTTACAGGCGTTCGTTGGGTAGCAACGACTTTGAAAAACACACTAAACATGAATATATTATCAATGTCAGTATTCTTTTTTATTGACTTTTCAACTATTGAAAATCAGTTTTGAATTTATATTTCTATTTAGATTTATATTCAGAACGACAAAAGTCTGGACTAACTAGAAATGCTCTCTATACGGACATGGGTTGTGGGCGTGTTCTTAGATCTCATAGTTCTTCAGATCCATGCTTTACAGGTAGGTTAAATGTATGTACAGTGATTTGGCCCCTTCTAAAAGCAGTGTTAATAGAATGAAGGCTGTGGCAATGCTAACTATATGGGAAAAATACTAAACTAGTGGCAAACTTTGGTATTGGAGTAAGATCAGCTGATGACAAACAAGGAAAATAATAAAAATTAAGATATAATAAAAATTAAAATATTTGTTTGATTTATTACGGCTCTTAGTATTATAAATTTAGAGTAATTATCGAGTTATTACACTGGCGACGAGGATGGAATAGTATGGAGTTCGAGACTACATATAGCAAACGCATCACATAAAATTGTGATATTTTGGAAACACATTAAATTGTGTAAAGAGTTGGTACATTAAATTGTACAGAAATATCAAATTGTCAAGAACCACTAAAGTTCTTGGAAAACACATTTAATTGTGAATGAGTGGAGACACATTCAATTGTGGACAAAATTTAAAGCAAAGGTGAGAGGGAATTCATTAAATTGAATGTGATTTTACATTAACATTAAATTGAATGTGATTTAACAACATTTAATTGTTTATTATAGACAACATAATATTGAAATTTTGAAACGAAGACATCACGGTTAAATAACGATGACTGAAATAAAGCCATTCCTATGTGACGTCATTGACAAATCACTGTTGCGTCATGAATGGGAGAAATGGCTGCGATCGTTTAACTTGTATCTGGCAGCTGAGGAAATTAGCGATAATGTTAAAAAGAAAAACAAATTGTTGCATTTGGGTGGATCCCAACTGCACGAAGTAATATATAACCTTCCGGGGGCTTTGATTGAATTGGACAAGGAAAAACAAAATGATGTTTTTCATGTATTGGTTGAGAAATTAAGCGAATATTTTTCGCCAAGAACTTTGGCACCTTTAGAATGCGAAAATGTCAGCAATTTTCTCATTCGATTAAGACAGCAAGTTAGTAAATGCTCTTTTGGGGAAACTAAAGCAGAAATTGAAGAAATTTGTATTAAAGACAAAATAATAGACTCATGGGCTCCAATAGAGTTGAGAAAAAAGCTTTTGGAAAAGGAAATGAATCTGTCTGAGGTTGTTGAAACTTGCCAAATACATGAGCAAATTGATAAGCAATCGCTTTGTTACTGATACAACTTCACAACCAGTCAATAAAGTGATACGACAGCCTCGATTTCCTACAAGTTTAGACTCGGAGTGTGACCGATGTGGACGTAAAAGGCATTCAAGTAACTCTCCCAATTGTCCAGCACGGAATGCTAGATGCAATAAATGCCAGTTGATAGGACATTTTGCTGAAAGTGTAAAACTAAAACATTCAAGCGGAAAATGGTGGGGCAAGACGAAAGGAACTTTAAGAAACCACGATTTTCGGATTCAAATGTCAAATGTGTTGAAAAAGTTTCGCACCATGAAACTGTAAAATCAGATTGTTTTAAAATTAAAACCGGTTCAGAATATAACGATACCATTAATAGCACAATTGGTGGCAAAGCTGTAACGATGATTATAGACTCTGGTTCGAGTCTTCTAAGTGAGTGCGATTGGAACAGTTTGCTAAATAATAACGCTGTTATTTGGAATATTCGGTCTGATTCTTCAATTCTATTCAGGGCATACGCTGCAGATAATATTTTGAAAGTTCTACGCGTATTTGATGCTCCAATATCAGTAGGAAAAGACCCAGAAGTGATTGCTACATTTTACGTGATTAAAAATGGAAGCCAGTCTTTGCTGGGATGTGATTCTGCAATAAAACTGAATGTTTTGCGATTAGGTTTGGAAGTTCGCAATGTTAAAAGCTTGTTACCATTTCCAAAAATAAAAGATGTTGAGGTCAGCCTTGCCATTAATCATGATGTGAAGCCTGTACAGCAGCCATTGAGGAAAGTCCCAATTGCTTTGGAAGAAAAGGTCACGTTTAAGGAAAATGTTGATCTAAGACTATATGTTGACATGCGGCAAGCCAACAGAGCCATTTCTCACGAAAATTATCCATTGCCAACGTTTGAATCACTTATGACAAAAGTAAGAGAGGTGAAGATTTTCTCATGTTTAGATCTAGAATCCGCATACCATCAGGTTGAATTACATGAATCAAGCCGTGAAATCACCACCTTTATCACGCACAAAGGTCTCTTTAGATATAAACGGCTGATGTTTGGAATAAACTCAGCACCAGAGATATTTCAACGTATAATTAAAGAGATGTTATCCTCTTGTAGTAATACCCTAAATTACATTGACGATATAATTATATTTGGTAAATCAGCGGACGATCACGATAAGTCAATATGATGTTACCTTGAATGAGAGCAAGTGTGTGTGGAGAACTACAAAATTAAAATTTTTAGGACACATCTTATCAAAGGATGGTTTCTTTGCTGACCCTGAAAAAGTCAAAGTTATTCAAGATTTCAGACAACCAAACACAAAGGAAGAGACAAGAAGTTTTCTTGGTTTGGTGACCTACGTGGGAAAATTTATTCCCGATTTGGCTACAAATACAGATCCTTTGAGAATTCTCTTAAAGCAGGGAACTAAATTTGTATGGGGATTAGATCAGGAGAAATCCTTTTAGATTCTGAAAGCAAAGTTGTCAGACATAGCAAGCTTGGCTTATTTTGACCCCAAACTAAAGACACGTCTAGTTGCGGAAGCAAGTCCTGTAGCTCTGGGAGCGGTGTTATTACAGTTTGATTCTTTGGGTCAACCTAAGGTTATTTCATATGCTAGCAAAGCCTTATCTGATGTGGAGAAACGATACTCTCAAACTGAGAAAGAAAGCATGGCTCTGGTGTGGTCAGTGGAGAAATTTCACTATCATTTGGCGGGTTTGGAATTTGAGCTCCTGACCGATCATAAACCATTACAAGCTATTTTCAAGCCAACTTCAAAACCACCGGCTAGGATTGAGCGTTGGATGTTGCGATTGCAAGGGTACAAATATAAAGTAATATACCTTTCTGGCAAAGAAAACATTGCAGACCCTGTAATCAAGATTATGCAAGCTGAGTCAAACTGACCCCTGGGACCCAATGAGTGAAGAAAATTTATTTCGAATCGTCAGTAGCGCAACTCCCAGTGCGTTGACTATATCATTAATCAGTTTGAAAAGTGCCACAGATAAAAATATTGCAGCTGCCATAAACCATATGAAAAATGGTTCTTGGGAAAATTAAACTGGAAATTGTTATTATCCATTCCGATTTGAGCTGACAGTTGTGGGTAGTATCCTTCTTCGACATCCACGAATTGTTATTCCAGAATCATTAAGACAAAAAGTATTGGAATTGGCACACGAAGGCCATCCTGGTGAATCGGCAATGAAAAGACGGCTGCGTCTGAATGTATGGTGGCCTCAATGTGATAAGGAAACCGAGAGATTTGTAAAAGGTTGTCTAGATTGCTTGATAGTCTCGCAACCGACAAATGCAGCTCCTATGAACCGTCATGTTTTTCCAGAGGGACCCTGGCAGTGTATAGCATCCGATTTGATGGGGCCATTACCCAATAAGGATTTTATCTTAGTTTTAATTGATTACTACTCAAGATATACTGAAGTAGTATTTCTAAAATGAATATCGTCCGAAGTCAATAAGAACTGATAACGGCCGTCAGTATGTCAGCTCAGAGTTTAATGATTTCTGCAAAATTCACTATATTAAACAAATAACGAGTAAAAAAGTCTGAAGTCGGGTTAGACCGACTACGAAATACCCTTTTCCTTTTGTTGTGCGTGCAAGTTGAGCAATGGGGATATTTTCTTCAGAAATCATCATTAGGAGCATATTCACGGACATTTTTATAGGGTAATGATTATATCGACCCCATTTCCTGTGTATGGCTTTGTAGTGTCAATATAACAACTAATATAAAATTTAGTGCAAAAATATTGTATAGGTCGTAAGTTATAATAATATGTCAATAGTGGGCGTGGCTGTATAAATAACACGCCCATTTTTTGTGTGGTGTTTAATGTTAGTACGAGCATAGGTAGGCTAATTTTAGTTTTAGACTCGAAAGTTCCCTATAAAAAAAATGGGCGTGTCTTTTCTCTGATCAGCCCCATTTGTTGCAGATAGCTTTGTAATGTCCACATGTTCCTTCCCGTAAAGTTTCGTCCGTAAATCTCTACCAGATCTTAAGTTATTAACATTTGTTAATAGTAGGCGTGGCAGTTAATATATACCGCCCACTTTTTGCACAGTGTTTAGTGGGACCCACATCTCCATAACTGCCAAATAACATCACGATTCCGTCAATTGGACCGAAGTTATAGTCATTTTAAAAAAGGTGAAAAAAGTTCCTTATATGGGATTAGCTACCAAATTTGCGTAGAATCTTTCAGGGTGAGATCTTTGCCATTGACAAAGCTGCACAAATGATAAGAGCCAGGGAGCTTACTCCCTCGATAATAATCATTTGTGTAGACAGTCAAACAGCGATCAAAGCTCTAAGCGCTAATATTGGAAAATCTAAGGGTGTAGAATACTGCAGGAAATCACTATTTGCGATCAAACAGCTCAAGATAGAGGTATGCTATTCCATCGATGGATAGTTGATCACTTAAATTACTTGAAATTACCCACACTGAGTGCACATGAATTATCGTTTTATTCCGACATAAATAAAGGAACATATTTACAAAGAACATATGCTACCTAGGTAGTCATGCCAGAAGACTGACTGTTGGTGATTTTTCCAACGATTTCTGTAGATGCTGCAAATACCAAGAGGAGGAGGAAATTATTATCCACCAGCTAAACATATGCCATGCACTATGCAGGAAACATTGAATACTCTTTGAAAGACATACTCTACCAGAAAGACAACCTACTCGACATATCATAAGTTGACACCAAAGGCCCAATAGGCTTCATAATAAGTTTCGGTTGGTGCGATAAGTAGAGAAAGGGATGAGATCTTTTGCTATCAAAAAAATTGGGCTCTTGCAAAGGGGTAATTTCTACCTATCTAAGTGTTTCTATTGCTATGTGGCTCTCTCTAACGTTATAAGTCAATTGTTAAAAGTAGTTGAATGAAATTGTCTCTATCTCTAATATTAAGAAACAAAAATACAAAAATACTATCGCTGGACCATCTTATTGTGCAGACGAGAATACTCTGGAAAGCAGAGATGCACTATAAAAAGACAGCTTAAATCAACAGAGTAGTTATATTGTGGTTTGAAAGGTGTAGTGATAAGACACAAGAGGTGTAGTGATAAGGTAACTGGAACCTGAGTGTGCTCTGCCCAGTCCACAAGAAGGGTGATCCTGCGATGTGCAGGAAATACCGCCTAATTAGTCTTCTTAACATAGCATACAAAATCCTATCTGACGTACTCTGCGAAAGACTGAAATCAATCGTTAACGGGCCGATTGGACCCTATCAGTGCGGTTTCAGGCCTGGTAAAGGTACTATCGACCAAAGCTTCGGAATACGTCAAATCTTGCAGAAGACACTAGAGAAACAAAATTGACACCCACCGTCTTCCTGTCGATTTCAAGGCCACTTTTGATAGAACGATAAGGAGCCAACTATACGCCTCTACGGCTCAATTTGGCGTCCCTGCAAAGCCAATCAGGCTGTGACGCTAAACGCAACCTGCAGATCAGTGAAAATTGGGAAGGAGCTCTCCGACCCTTTTGACACAAAGCGAGGCTTCAGACAGAGTGACGTCCTCTCGTGCGATTCTTCAACCTAATGCTGGAAAAAATCATCCGCGCAGCGGAATTGAATCACACTAGCAGTATCTTTAATAAGAGTCATGCTTTTGGCGATTGCTGATGATATTGACATCATTGGCCACGCTCGAGCTGTGAGTGCTGCGTATATCGGCCTGGAAAGAGAAGCAAAGCGAGTGGGTTTAAAAGTGAATAAGGGTAAGACGAAATACATGCTGGCGTTCCTGTTAGCGATTGCAACTCTGAAGTTGCAAATGATTTTGCCTAACTAAGGACCAGTATCAATACCACCAACAACATCAGTTTGGAAATCAAACGGAAAAGTACTCTAGCTAACAGGTGCTACTTTGGCAGCTAAAGAGTAAAGCCCTTTCTCGACGATCAAAGCCAATGCTGTATAAGTTCCTCATCATTTCCGTCCTGTTATATGGAGCAGAGAGCTGGACGATGATGAACAGTGACGAGCAGGCGTTAAGCGCGTTTGAAAGAAAATTCTGCGTAAAATCTTTGGATCTATATGCATTCGCGGCGAGTATGGGATTAGATGAAACAATGAGTTGTAGGAGCTATACGCCGATATTGACATAGTCGAGCGAATCAAAACCCAGCATATATGCAGGCTAGGTCACGTCGTGCGGAGGGATGAAACGGCTCCAACTAGGAACGTCTTTTATTCGATGTCCCAAAGTGGGCAACACAGGATGGGAAGACAACCGCTGAGATGGAAAGTCCAAGTTTAGGAGGACCTGTCTGGACGCGGTATTTCTAACTGGTGTCAGTGTGCGCTTAGCTGAGACGACTGGCGAAGGCTCATTAAGCGGCATTGACCCACTAGGGTTGATTGCCAGCTAAGAAGAATAAGAAACGCTAAGACAGAACTAAAAATGAAATTTATTTATTTTTTAATGGTTGGTTTATTTATTGAATTCTCTTAAAATAAGACTAACAATCACCATTCAAATCTCTAATCTAATAACAATATTAACCCACAATCAGTGTTTTCGAGTTATTAAGTAACTAAAGTGAAGTATTTAAATATTTATGTATAACAGTTTAATCCAGTGAGAACAATTCAGTTCAACACTTTCAGTCTTACCTACGCATCCGAGTGTCTATTTTAGTGTAGAGTGGCCAAGTACTTGGAATGATGTCGGAGTTTGAATTTATATTTACACTTAATTCTTATTAGTTCACTTTTTATTCGTGGATCGGTGTGGATGTTATCATTTGTTATGTACCGGGGGAGCTTGCAATAGTTCGAAGAATTTTCGATTGTGCACGCTGGATTAAATCAATGCTTGATGAGCTAGCATTCCCCCCACAGCTACACTTCATATTGGCCTTATGATTGCATTGTACAGTATACTCTGTGTTGTAGGTGTAAGTATTAAGTTAACTATCTAGATAATAATTAGATAAGGGTACCTGTAGAGGAATACAAATAACTTTCTAAGCACAGATCTCGGCATACTTCCAAAGAAGATTTTGAGGCAAGCTATATCAGGGTATCTACGAGTAAGATCCTATTCGCATAGTATCATAAGAATGACGGTATGAAGAATAAGTTCAAGCTCTGAAGTGTTAAAGTGTTTATATGTATCTCATGAATTATGTATAATTTTAGAAAAATTATAATGTCAGAATCAAGTCCGAAGTTCTGTCCAAAGTTGAACACTGTTGTTGGCTGTATATTCAAGAAGGGAGAGTAAGTTAACTATTGCAGTGTTCGTCAACTATTCTTTAATTGAACTGCGATCTAATTAATCTGTTTTTATTAAAGTCAAATTCCCAACCCGATGTGTTTGTCTTACTACTATAGAAGCCAGTTATGGAACTAATTTCCATATAAATATATTAAAGATATCGGCCTCCGTGGTCTTGTGGTAAGCATGTTAGACTGCAAGACAAAGACTGGTTGATGTGCGTTCGAATCTCCCACGTCGTATGGTCACAAAATTGGTTTTCGATCATGTTTTTTCTCTTTGAGTCGAATTCCGAAGTACCTACTCTCCCAAGCTCAACCGAAATAATGGTTTGGATGTGTTTCTGAAGATTACAATGCTCTCTTCACTGTCTCTTCACTTCACTGTAAAAATGGCGTTGAGTTTTTTACGATTCATGGGATGAAAATTGTAGTTTTTATAATGACTCTCTGTTCTGTTCTTAGAGATACGTGTATGATACAAAATAAGGTGCCTATGGTTCAACTCACTTGTCCACTTTGCTCCAAGAATAAAGTGTTGCCTTCTACTAGAATATAGGGTGTCTTCAACTTCGGACTTACTTACTTCTTGCTAATACAAGCTCACATACGAGTAGATGTTTATATTTGGTGGATTTATCTTTACTTTAAGAGTGTGCCATGGCCCACGAGGTGGTCTGAACTGCTAAACACCTCTTTACATGTGAGGCTGGTCAGAAACTAACTATAGTGATGGTATTGAGATTTTTACTATCTTAGCATATTGAAATTACTTTTCTTGATAGAGTAAGTGGCACCTCGGAACACGGCCCGTTCTGAGGATGGTGCTATGGTAAACCATAGAGAGAGAGAGAGAGAGATGGAGAGATTGGAAGAGTTGATAAGGCCCAAATTAATCACTGTTTTATTTCGTTCCAGGAGTTCTATTGGAAAGTGAAAGGAGATTCACTTATCAGGAACACTATACGAATTGACTATAACCCAAGGTTCATTCGATGTTGTTCTTTTTATTGCATACAATATCATTCCTATAAATACTTTCAGATTGCTAATATCTCTGGTTTACTTGGAAGTTAACAACCTTGTAGGTAACTATCCTCTTCCAAGAAACAGCTCTCCTGATTCCGTTATTTATTGATCCTAAGCAAATAAAATGTATTTTTTTATCACATGTAATTTTCCGTAGCCCCCTGTATTCCATCGCCATATGATTACGCAACACTCTGTATTCTGTCGCAATAGAATTACTTTAACACATTTTTCGTTATGCACATTTGAGGTAAAGCGCAATTTGTTCGGTTCCTCTGCTGGCCGAATGGGAACGAGTACGCGACCAATTAAAAGCAACAACAATCCGAACCATAGAAAAATTGTTAAATTATTTTCTAAAATTGTTTATAATTTTTTGCGGTAAATGCGCAATTTCGCGGCTTTAAGAAGAGTGGCGGTGGAACAGGCATTTTGCTTTGCATTCCATGCTCCCCACACTGACCCAAGTATAGAGAGTTATTCCTAAGCAGTTTAGTGAAGTTAATTGATCATTTACCATTCCGCTTGGAGGAGGTCTTGGAGCGCAGCCGTCTAAAAGATAATTCTTTTAAATATCAAAGAAGCCGGAATTCATCGTGACATACTTCGAAGAGAAATTTCCTTCTCTTAGGAGTTAAATCCAAGTTCCCGAATGTTACTCCGCGGCTTAATTAGCAACATTAACTGATAATATTGTGATAATAACTGGGAGTAGTTAACGAGTTATTGTTCCTATAAATATATATGCAGCAGAGCTATTATTATTTCAGAATAGAATAAGAAATTTTCATCCATAATACTCCTACTTCCGTCACTACCATACACTAATAATGATGTATTTTGATGAGAGCACATCTTCACGAAGAACTTATATCGATATACTTGATCATGGGCTTTTATTTCTCTTGTCGGAACAATTAGTCGAATATAGAGACCACAAGACATCCATTGTACTATGTTTGATGTTCCATTTTAGTTTTCTGTGAATCTGCTAGATTTGTGAACAAACATTAGTAGATCCTTTGTCTCTATGTAGCCAAAGTTTGCACTACTTAAGATGTCAGTGCCAAATATCTCGAACCCTATTCTAGCGAAAGCGGGACATACGCACTAAAAGTGGTTCTTCTTCAGGCTTGGCAAAGTTCACTGTCTGCAATGCCTATGTTTTGCATATCCTTACCCATGCAAAATGACCCATCATCAACCCCACTAGCAGTCTCTCCTATCAAGAGACAGAAGAAACCTTGGTATCTATCAGAAATAATAGGCAGCATTGCCTTTGCCCAAGTGCTGCTTCTTACAGCCCATTCGTTATTCTGAGCACTTGTAACCCAATCACTAATAGGGGCCTTAATGGCAGAAAAAGCAATGGAAGAACAGGTTCCGGGGCAGTAAAACTGGAACATAGCAGTCCATCGAAATCTAAAACGGAATTGAGCAAAACTTTCTTTCTATGGAATGTTGAGTCAATGAACTTACATCGTTACTTAAAGTTGCCAACAAGCCAGGAGGAAATAAAGAATCAGAATTAATTCAAAGCAATGGGGCACTATCAAATAAGAATCATTTGGTTCACTTATCTTAGTCGGATAATTATTCAACTGTGTACTGATCCAGAATTAATTCCATGTATCAACAGAAATAAATTCGGGTCCAGAACGAAATCTACTCGTAACCAAGTTTGAATGTGTTTTGGAGGCTTTAGCGCGGTACTCCGAGTAATTAAAGTGCCTCTGGTTTATAAAACAGCAATAAGACTGGAAGTGTATGTTATTTAGTGCTGATAGGTGATATTCTCAAATTGCATGGTGAAAGAAAAAGAGATTGAACTATATTTTATTTCTGTTCAATATTTATTGTTATGATTTTTGCTTTTTTGGTAGTTTTATCCGAGAATATTTGAGAGACATGGAACAAAAAGGAACTCCTATGAGCACATGTCAGTTTCAATTTATCATTATAAAAAAATATGGTATAACCGGGAAGTGCTTATGATAAGCATGTTGAATGGACGAAGATGCTTCCCATAGGAAACTCAATATAGCACTCTAATGTCACTTAAACAGAGGAAGACAAGAAACACAATTTCGATTGTGGGTAGGAAAAACTTTCTTCATTTGGAACTAGCAAACATCAGTCTAGTTTACCCGTTTTCTTACTCCCTGAGAATGGGATTGGTTATTTTTTTATCTAAAGCGTCTCTCCTCAAAGTAGTGATTTTCTAATGTGAGAGTGTTCCAATTGAATTCATATACATGTCTTTTTATTAAACTTCACGACTAAAGAACAAGTCTTTAGTCTCTCAGTCCTGTTGACTACTGAAACAATTGAGCCCCTATTTATCAGGGACTGAACTCTACTGGTGAAATAGCGAGTTGAAAGTAATATTACTTTCCGGTCATAAACCTGACCATGTGTCTTTAAGAAAAATAGGTAAAATATGCATAGAATTAGATAATAATTATATAAGGGTTCCTACAACATGAAAACGAGGACGACAAATAACTGTCTAGTCATAAATCACTGCAAACTGTCAAAGGAGATTTTAAGGCAAGTTATATCAGGATATCTACAATTAAGATCCTAGCTGAATAGTAGCAAAAGAGAAAGTTCCATAGAGAAAAAGTTCAACCTCTGAAGTGCTAAAGTCTTTTTAAGTATCTCATATAATCATCTATAATCTTAGAATAACACAAAATTCAGATCCAAACCCGGAATCTGTCCAAAGTTGAGCACTGTTGTTGACTGTATATTCAGGAAAGGAGAGTAAATGGTGTGACTTCTTTAAGGCTTGCAAGTAATATACCCAAGATGATTCATCCACCCATTCGAACACTGCGCAAATTTGAACTCAAACGAAGCAATTATAATCAGATTAGTCCACTGGTGAAATGGCTGAAATAGTGCAGCAACACTTCCAAAATGCAATTTCTACGAATTTTCCAAACAAATGCAGCAGCAATGCAATTCGTGAAAAGCGAAATAATTTGTGAAACTGAAGCCAAGTGGTAATTTCCACGAAAATTACAACAAACATCGTAAAAAATAAAATAATACTCGTAAATAAATTTGAGTAATCATAAAAACGAAATGGATTTCTTCACCACTCGCACATAAAACACAACGAGTGTGATAATGTGTCTGGTTGAAAATATGCATGTGTGTGTGTGTGTGTGAGTGTGTTTCGATGTGTAAGGCTGGAATAATAACACGAAAATTGAAGATAATTTAACAAATATTCCATTCAAGCGAAACGCTTTAAGTAAACATATTTGAACAACAAGTACAACAACAACTGTTAAAGCAAGTTTAGGCCGACTGCGCGATGCCCTACACTCTAGGATAAAGTAGGCGTATCCAACTGTGCCTTAAGCAATAAAGTGGGCAGGCGACAACGGATCTAATGTAGAGTATATGACACCTAATGTTGAAACTAGTACCTTAATAATGAAGGTTGGTAAGTGGGCGTGGTTATAGAGGGGAAATATCAATCATAAACATATTCACTCTCACCGCTGGAGTTTATAGATAAACCAGTTGTGATTCCCGTGATATGACTTTGTGTAAGTAGTGGACCCCACAAAGAGAGTGAAGACACTTCACTCATTCTGCCCACTGTACTTTTCCAATACTACTGTGATGTAGTTTAACAACATTTTGGGCCAATTGTGGGCATGACAGTTCATTTCATCCATCTTTATCGAAAGGAGGTATAGTAGATTGATGGACAAGTATATTGCTACCAGATTTATTACATAATCCATGGGAGCGAAGCTCTTTAAGAAGAATGCTCGGTTGTAGTGTAGTGGGCGTGTCCATTATCCGTATTTTTTTCATAAGGAACTTTAAGTTTTGTTTTAGGGTCTAGGTAATGCTTATATAAAGTAACATTAAAATCAACAGAAGTGTGGAACAGGTGGTCAGTTGTATACTTCAGTTCAGGACTATGAGTGTGTATACTCTTCTGCCACACCTTCTTTTGTTTGCTGTGTCAGTATATCTGCAAAAATCAATACTACCTTGCACCCTTCTTTCACTCGTAGGGTATTAGAACGAAAATGGTCGGAACGCATACAACGGGTTAAAAGTAATAAAATTAATAATTTTGGCCAAACTTTATAGTGTTCTGTACAAAGATTTTATAACGGCTATTGAGTGAAATTACATACGCCAGTGGACCTTACAGTGTTGTGTTTGGAACTGTATAGAGTGCTTCTTGTATACAGCGTTTCTATATAACGATGGTACTCGTATAAGGAACTTGCCCTGCTCGGGTGTTTATTAACACTATAGAGTTGTTACAGTGTTCCTATAACAAAAATGTAACTGCGTTACTCAGATATTATTTCAGATGCGCCTTTTTAAACGCGTATCCGAAGAATAAGCAGTGAAATTATAAGAAGGTGGCGACAATGCTCGTCTCTATTTTGGCCGCTTTGAGCCTACATTTATACATACGTAAAAGTATAGTTAAATGCTTTATAAGCACTGTATACTGTTGGAGATAATGTGAGTTGTACATCTAAGCAAACGATCCTTTGATATATACAACCTTCTGATTACATTGTATATCATTGCAGTTGTGGAATTAATAACTCTATAGGAACTTCTCACACATTCTAATTATATGCAATGATACAATTAATGAAGGTCTGATAACTTGTGTGGGAGGCAGATATTCTTCGCAGGATTATGTTCATAATCAAACTTTAATTTAGTGTTTGGAGGAAAAACAATACGAAAAGCTCCAACTTGTACTCATCCCCAACAATTGGTTTTGCTCGTACTGTTATTTGGCCACTATTTGTGGCGCCACTTGACCAAACAGCAGCCCCACCGGCAACAGCTGCAAATAAGTGGTGCTTGTAGCATTGAGAACCAACACGACTGGTGTTATTCACACGTGTGTCTGTATGGCTGCCGTGCGCACGAGTGCTCTGACGTGTCCGACGTGCCTGACGTGGCGCATGTGGTTGCGGATTGGCACAATTGGCTTACGGTGACTCACGAAAGCCTGCAGCGTACATGCAAGGCTGCAATGAAAGCTAATTAGTGGGCATATGTCAGTGGTAACAGTGACTCTGCCTCCTTTCTCCGTAGCTAATTTGGTGTGCAGTGCTTGAATTCGAGTGGTGAATAGCATTTCCGTAATTTATATTGACGAGGCACAATTGCACGTAATGTTTCACACACACTTTCAACTCCATTGGCTTCCAAAACGCTGACTTTGCAGAGTTGGGCTGTTTGGAATTGGAAGTAATAAATCAGTGCTTTATATTATATTATATTAATATAATATATGGTATAGTATAATTCCTGATGAAATGATTGGTTACAACTTGTAATTCATGACGGGAGTCTATTATTGGCGAGCAGAAACTTTAAAATGTTAGAGATCTTGCAGTCATTATCAACATGATAGTTCATTTGAGTTTTATACTCTTATACGAATAAGGAAATAAACAGATTGAAATCCGATTTCGTTAGATTCTACTCCGTTAGTATACGAGTATCAGTAAAGGCATTTTTGCAGACGATTCTCCTCTGGTGGCACCAGCAATTGAGAGAAGAATATAATATTACGAACTCCCAAGAAGACTCATAAAAAAACATTAATTTCATTTGAATCAATCAATAATCAGATTCAATTTAATTTTATTTCCGCTTTTGAGGAGGAGGACAACCTGTAAAAAATCATGAAATTTCTATTGTAAGGCGGACTTACTCTTTTAATGTCTTTTATCCCTCGATAAACAAACAAAAGCTGTTTCTTTGGCGAAATTGTAGTTTACTTCGATTTCATGAGCACTCAAACTTTTGTACCTGTGATCACTTGGAAAACTTCTTCGTTCGCAAACTGGATTTTTCGAGTTGTGTAAACACAGTTTTACCAAATTGGAATGATTGGAGGAAGCGAGAGGTCCTCCCGAAAGGGAGTCCGCCAATTTTCACCGATGGCATCAAGATGAAATGTGTGGTGGAGGTGGGAATAATTTCCGAATTTCTAAATTTTCTACAATTTTTCAAATTACCAACGACATTTAGTGTATTTCTAATAGAGGTCTTTGTGATTAGGCAGGTATGCAAGGTGCTGAAGAGGGGCCAGCTGACCAAAAACATATCCATTTACTTCGACAGCCAGGCGGCGATAATGGCGCTAGCTTCACCTTTTATCAGCTCTAAATTGGTCGGATTCTGCAAGGAGGAATTTAAGTCATTATCGAAAAGCAGTATAGTATCCCTCATCTGGGTTGCTGGACACAGGCACATTGAAGGCAACGAGAGGGCCGACGAGCTAACACGAATAGGCTCTTCGACCAAGTATCTCCCTACATGGACGTGGGGTCCCCCTAACCTTTGTTTAGGGAAATATATATAATCATTTCCTCCGCAAGCTTCAGGAGAGGCACTGCGACATGTGCCATTTTGAGAGTGATGTGGTTTAATTGCAGTGCAAAAGAACGTATCATCTCCTAAGTGAACCAAGAAACATCATTAGCACCCTTATAGGTGTCTGCACGGGTCATTGGACTATCGGCACACATGCTGAAAAAATGGACATTCCGTTCAATGCTCATTGCAGGAGCTGCAAGGACCCACAAGAGAGAAAAACAGTCGTTCACTTTCTTTATGATTGTCTAGCCCTCATTCGCTCGAGACTCAAATATTTCGGAAGTCCTTTTCTAGACAGTTCTCCAGTTTGCACTTTTAGACCTAACCAACAAATTTATAAACAACTCCGGCTGGTTGTAGTTTATATGAACGTATATCACACTGTTTAGCCTCACGAGGATGTGGTATCAAAACGCTACTAGGGGCGACCGGAGGGTTCTAAGCCATTGTACTTACCTCCCTACCACTCTGAAGTTAAAGCCTCGAAATGAGTTTAAAGAGAACCAAAGAGAAGGAATTGATATCCTTCAATTGACCGACGTAACAGCTCTGCCATAAGCAGTCATTGCGAATCAAAGCAGGCTATTTAACTTGTATAACGAAATGCGGTGTGTTTGTCTTCGAATTGCACTTCACTCCCATTGCTTGTTATGAGTTCATTGGATTATTTACTGGCATCTTTGCTGTAGTGTGTTAAAGAACCGAAGAAAAACATGCGTCCTAGTGAAGAGGTGAGCTCCGACCTTTTGGTAATCGAGGATTTGGTGACAGAGACTTTCCAGTCATCGGTGATTATAACAGCGATCGAAGTCACTCGCTACTTAAAACTCTGTTTTGTTTTTGTTTTCGTGATCCACCACACAATTGGTTCAGCGAATAGCAAATAAGTTGATCCATTGGACCAGCGATATACTATGTTCTACATATTTTTCAGAACACTTTTCGCGCCGACTGGTGGTACAAGATTTGCAGAGGAAACTTAAAAATCATATTGTAAAGTGTCTTAAATGGAGTAGCCTAGTTTCATTCGATACCTCAATAAACTGACTATATACAAAATTGCGCAAATATATGAATTCAGCTGCACAGCATTTTATTTATATTATTCAGAGTTGTTCTGCTCCAAATATTTCCGATAGTGTCAATTTCAAGGCCGTGTAAGGAAAAATCAATATAAATAGTTGGGAGTATATAGACTCGTATAAGAATCTTTCTGGTTACCAGATACATATGTACCTCTACAAACCATACATCTACTTTTAACATATATATCTCATATTTAGAAAGTAACCAGTCAGCTTCATGGCTTAGCAGAGGGAGACTATTGGACAGTGATGTTTATAACACTGCTGCTTTCGTATATAAGAAGGCAATTCATGAGAAAACTGTTCTGGTTAATAATATGGTTACTAATTACTGCAGGTTACATGGAGAAGTGATCTTTTGCATGCTTATAACGCTCAACTGGTAAAAGAATACTAAACTCAGAATCAGTACTTCACAATAAGTCCATTTATTCTCATGGCAAATGATTCCAGAGTTGGCGAAGTTTTTATTTGAGTAAAGCTTCTGATTGTCTTCAACTTGGTGATGGCCAGAGCAATCTCTGTTTTAAACATTAGCAAGTTGACACATAGTCTCCATGTGGCGCCACCTGGGTAGCTATCTCAGAATTCGCTGGATAGTGAGCTTTTGTGTGCAGCGAGTATTCGATGGTAACATAGTTGTGCGCAGGGATTGGGACCCGCCACTCATAAAAACGACTCCTGTGATGACAAAAAATCAAGCCTGGGAAGAGAACCCTTTCAACGTTGACGATCACCGCAAAACGAAAAATGGCAATGACATAAGAATATGCATCTGGAATGTCCGGACCCTCAATAGGTAAGGCGACTCTCGGAATACTGACGTAACCGCCATCCAGAAAATGAGATGGACAGGAGATGGTGGCTCTAAGCGAGTGCGCTACGATATCTACTATAGATGCTAAGCGGAGGGTGCAAATTCCGATGTGGATTTGTGGGTCGCGGCAGGATTCGAAAAAAAACTCTCTAGGTGCCCGGCCGTAAACGAAAGGCTTGCCACGAACCTCATTAAGGCTAAGCTCTTCAGCATTAGCCTGATTTGCGCGCACGCCCCGATTGAGGAAAAGGAGATATGATGTTAAGCATGCATTTTATGGGAGACTCGAGGACACATATGAATCTCTCCAACCCACGATGCGCAGATTATCCTCGGGGACTTCAACGCAAATGTCGGACGAGAAAGTATCTTAGCACCACTTTAGGTCAAACCAGCCTTAACGAGACCACATCGAACAATGGTTTAAGGCTGATTGGCGTTAGACGCCCGCCACCATGAAACCAATTGTATGATCAGGAGTATTGCGCCTTCAAAGGAACGTGTAGTGTACCATACAAGTGTACACTGACGACCACACATCGTCATAAGCACAGCAACAAGTCGCATATGCAAACAAACTGACAATAGCGCAGCGTACGCAATTGCACTCAATATCCAAATACGCTAGACCAGCATTTTGGGGGTGAAATAACACACGCTGCCTATATTGCAGCGCATGCATGTTAGACAGTGCAGTGACTTTAGCCCTGTACTTGCACTCAAAATAATTAACATAAACAAAGACGATGATTCGTCAATGAATAATATCGGTAATCCGATACTTGAGACAAATTTCGGGAATATGATTTGTAACTAGTGTAAATAAGATAGATACATTTTGTATTAGTTAGAATAAGAAAACAATAACAATTGAATGATATAAAAAGGCCAGCGAGCCACCAAATAAACCAGAATTAATCTGAACTTCTAAAACTGCAATCCTGCATTAGATTTCCTATTTCTTCTCTCGTGCTCTGGACTAGGCATAGTTACAGAACAGCACAAACAATAGCTTGGCCAACGGCACACTCTGCCGGTCAAAAACTCTGCTGAGGGTGTCTTTCGCTTCGTGTTAGGCATTTCCATTTTATAGCATTCTTTTGCATCTATGCATTGCATAGAATCTGCAAAAATGAATTGAATGCCGATCCTGCGTGACCAACAGCACACCCTACAAACGATACAGTCTGCTGCAATGTGGACCGTCCGTGAAAATAACCAGTTAAGAAGAATGGAGAGAGGAGCCTTTTCAGACGGAAGAAACGCGACCAGGAAAGGCGCGAGTGCGAGGAACTCAATATGTGCCGAGACAGATGTGAAGCTCGGAAATTCTATCAATAGGTCAGGCGTCTGACCCAAGGTTTTAAGCCCGGAGCACCTACCTGTAGAGATGAAAATGGGAATCTGGTTACGGATACGCAGTGCACATTGATATTATGGACGATGCAATAATACCACCTGTGGAGAACTCAACCCGATACCACCAATGTACGTTGACGGAGTGGTTATTCCACCACCATGATGAGGTCCGAGTTGCTATTCAGTGACTTAAAAACTCTAAAGCAGGACTACCTGTTGAATTGTTCAAGGCCGGCGGCGATGAGCTGATAGGTTACATGCATCAGCTCATCAATAAAATATGACTAAAAGAAACCACGCCCGATGATTGCAATCCCAATGTCCTCTGTCCTGTACTGAAAAGGGTGACCCAACGATATGCTGCAACTATTGTGGAATCTGTGCTGTTTCAGAACTGCAAAGTCCACCATTGACCAGATATTCACGCCATGCCAAATCCTGGAAAAACCCCACGAGAAACAGATCGGCAACCATAATATTTATGTCGACTATAAAGCTGCTTTCAATAGCCCGATAAGGGATTGCCTATATGTCAGCTTGTCTGAGTTCGGAATTCCTACGGCTCTGTATAATGAGATTGAGCAGTACGTTGTAACGACTCTTCTTTTTGCCGGGGTAAAACTCAGCGGAGTCCAGGGGTCGTATACAGAATTATTTATTCTTTCTGACTACAGTAGATTCCTAGCGAGTCCTGGAACTCGCGTGACTGGAGATGATCCGGAACACGTTACTAGCGAAGGACCTGGGTGAGTACCGGAACACGCGTGACTTGAGATGATCCGGAACACGTTACTAGCGAAGGACTTGGGCGAGTACCGGAACACGCGTGACTAGCAAAGGATCTGGGCGAGTCCTGGAACTCGCGTGACTTGAGATGATCCAGAACGCGTGATTAGCAAAGGATCTGGGCGAGTCTTGGAACTAGCGTGACTTGAGATAATCTGGAACGCGTGACTAGCAAAGGATCTGGGCGAGTCTTGGAACTCGCGTGACTTGAGATGAGATGATGCGGAACGCGAGACTAGCAAAGGATCTGGGCGAGTCCTGGAACTTGCGTGACTTGAGATGAGATGATCCGGAACGCGTGACTAGCAAAGGATCTGGGCGAGTCCTGGAACTCGCGTGACTTGAGATGATCTGGAACGCTTGACTAGCAAACAGTTGTCAGTTTATTTTGAAGAACGAATGAATATGAATCGATTCCCCGCAATTTTTCCGACTTTATACATTTTTTTCCGCCTCCTATTGTTTCTAGTTTTGTGTGAGTGAAATTTGTCAGTGGGCAAATTTCATCTTCACAACGTTCAGCTCTGTCAAGGGAGCTCATGAACCTTTAACACCGTGCGAGGTTTCATACAAGGCAATCCACTTTTGTGGAACTTCTTGAATTTCGTCATGGATGGGATACTACGGATGACCGGTGTACATCGGAATGGCACTATTTTCTACAAAAGCGTTGAGCTCCTCGCAGATGCTGATGACTTCGACATTATTGGACGTTGCAAGCGAGATGTTGGTGCTGCATTTGCCGCAATTGAAAAACAATGAACGAAAGTGGGTATGACGGTTAACGAGGGAACGAGTATATGCTGTCCATCATTAGGGATACTCTGCGTTTAGGATCCCACGTTGCAGCGGACAACTGTACTTTTGAAGTTGTCGAGGAATTCGTAAACTTTGGTGTAACATCGAATTCGACGTTGATCTGGAGATTGAACGAAGAATCAAGCTTGCTAATAGGTGTTTCTATGGGCTCAGTTAGCAAATGTATAGTAGAGCCCTCTCTCGACCAACAAAACTGACACTCTACAAGGCGCTCCTCCTACCCTCGCTGCTCTATGGCGCAGAAACATGGGTCGTGTCGCAGACTGATGCAGCCGCGCTTGGGGTATTCGAGAGGAAAACTCTTCGTGAAATCGTATGTACCATATACCATATACGGATGAACCACGAACTGTACGAGCTCTACGCTGATATTGTCATAGTCAGACGCATCACTATACAACATATGCACTAGCTTGGACATGTTGTGCTTACGGACGAAGAATCCCCAGCGAGAAGGAGAGGAGTTCGCAGCGGAAGTCCCTGGACGTAGAGGCGGGATGACCGCGCCTCCGATGGAAGGACCAAGTGGAGGAAACCCTAACCCCACTTGGTATGACATATTGGAGAAGACGCGCTCAAACCAGAGGCGCCTGGCGAGCGCTGTTAAGTTCGATCGTATCTTGATAGCGGGTTGTTTTCACAGATTCTGTGATTGGGCCACATTAGTGTAAGTAAGTAAATGTTTCAGGAAAATCTAATATCACTTTCTATGCGTGATTCGATTCTATAAATAGGAGTTATCTGACAGTTCGCATAAAGGTTCGTACGAGTCCCTTTACCGGGCAATGTAGTCAGTTTTCATTATGATTTTTTCCTTGTTGTGGTGTATGTATCTTTAATCCATTTCCGCCGCCTTCGAGTTCATTCCAACCCACTCCTGAATCAATTTTATTTGCACATATAACACATCCGATTACTAATTTTGTGCTCTTGAGAGGGGTTGCAATTTCAAGAAGGAGGCGTGGTAGGTATGGACATATATATACGGATATGACCAGAATCACCTTCTAAGCAATTTTTATTTTGTCTGTCCGTCTGTCCGTCTGTGGCCACTTTTTTTCTACATAGTTAGAGCTATCTTAATGAAATTTTGCAAAAATGTAGCCTGGACAAAGATACAGAACCAGATTGTTATATGGGCCGATTAGGACAAAGACCACGCCTACCTCCCATATAAGGAACTTTTTCACCTTTTTTAAAATGACTAAACTTCGGTCCAATTGACGGAATCGTGACATTATTTGGCAGTTAAGGAGATGTGTGTCCTAATAAACACTGTCCAAAAAGTGGGCGGTATATATTGATTGCCACGCCCACTATTAACAAATATTAATAACTTAAGATCTGGTTGAGATTTACGGACGAAATTTTACGGGAAGGAACATGTGGACATTACAAAGCTTGTAAGGAACCTTCCTGCCTACGCTTATGCTGAGGTGACGCTCGCCGTTGTTCAGGGTCCATACTAAATTTATTCATTTGCAGGGTTGATTATAACTATTATTTATTATTGGAAAAAACTTAACCTATCTAACATGGATATATACTTAATTCTAATACAGAGTGTTTTCCTGAAGTACGGCCGAGGTTTACAATATTTTACCAGACCGTAGCTTTTACAATTATATGATATTTCAATATACTTACGTGCGGTGGCGAGGAATCACACGTTGCGGCGAAATAGTCCGTGGTGTTGACCTATTTCCTGTACATAGGTCACGAGCGTATGAGTTAGCACCGAGAAAGGCAGACGTATCCCGGAATTCTCGATGTAACGAAAGCGTCAGTGTTCAGTGAATACTCGCTAGGTGCTGCTTTGGACAAGAGCTGAGAACAACTGCCATGCCCACAATTAGCCAAAAATCATTACTGCGTTCAAGATTTAGCAGCAAAATGTTGCGGGTATCACAGGAATGTTGCGGGTACTAACATTAAACACCCCACAAAAAATGGGCGTTTTATTTCTACAGCCACGCCCACTATTCACATATTATTATAACTTACGACCTATACAATATTTTTTGACGAAATTTTACACTATTACGTATATGGACCTTACAAAGCCATATACAAGAATCGGGGTCGATCAGAGGAAGGATACGCCCCCCTCCCATATAACGAACTTTGAGGACCCCACTTAAAGACAGTTATCCTATCTATGCTTCTAGTGATGATATATGAAAACAAATTGGTAGATGTATACACTGGGTCTGTACTAGCATGCATTCCAAATATGGGCAGATTATTCCTACTGCCACGCCCACAATTAACCAAAAATCATTACTAGGTTCCTATTAAAGATTTAGCAACGAAATTTCACAGGAGTGTTGCGGTTACCAACACTAAACAGCACACAAAAAATGGGCGTTTTCTTTTCACAGTCGTGCCCCTTATTGACATATTTTTATAATTTGCGACTTATACAATATTTTTGGGCGAAATTGGTAGCAGGGTGTATTCGTTCCGAAAAAGCATGCATGCAAAATATGGGCACATTATTACTACTGCCACGCCCACAATTTAACCGTACTCATTCTTGGAGCCTTATGTAATGCTCGTCAACGAAACTTCATATGAAGCTTCAGAGTTATAGTATAAAACACAAAACAAAAATAAGAAAATTAGAGATGCACTTTGTGAGCTACGCCCTGTATATATAGGATCTTAAAACTTTGGACCTATACCAAATTTAAAAAAAAGTTTATTGACTTTATAAAGTCATACAAAAGAAATGGGGTGGTCCAGATAAAATACGGTTTTTCTGTTTTTTTAAATATTTTTTTAACCAAGCGTCCTTTATTCTTATGAATAATTGTCTGATGTCATTCAGAGGGTATTATTATATATGTCAAAAATTAGCTAGCAGATTCAGTTTAGTATTTATATAGCAAGAAATCAAATGAAGGTAAATTCACTTTTGAAATCATTGTATATAAATAGAGAGATATACATTTCATAGTACTTTATAGAAATAAATCTTTTCCTTCAGGATTACTAAAAATAGATCTACAAAATATTTTAAGTACCGATTGTTCTGTCAGTAAGAAAATTGTTCTATTATTAGATTTTAATATATGTCGTAGCAGTGACTGTGACCACGTAGAAGACATCCTAACGGAAAACGGCTTAATATCTCTTTTATGTAGAGATAAGAGTACCACTTCGGGAAATACTCAAATAGAGTGGGCTTTTTCTAATATGGACAGTAATTGAAGGACGATGCAGTTTGTGTTACAATTTCATTATAATACGGTTCTTTATTTTTGCTGCATTCTTTATTTATTTAATGTATGCTAACTTAGTTGATTTAGGTGTTGTAATAGGTACATCTAATTAGGTTTCTCGGGAGAGCTTGTAACTCCTAGAGGACGTGTCCCCAGGTAGCGGATAGGGGAAAGCCTCTCATAAATTGGAGGTAGGAGCTGTATCAACTACCTCCCGCTGACCAACAAGCAGTATAATTCATACCTTCAAACCTTTACTATCAAAAATGTTAAACTAATTTTGTGCCGTAGACCTTTTTTTTATAAATACCATAATGGCCTATAAATAACATATGGAAATGTGAAGTATAACTACAGTACCAAGTTAACTATATTCATAGCTCGAAATCTCTACAAAATATATCAACAAATGTGTCTATAGCATTATAGAATTCAACTATGAAACTTAGTGATCATTATAGGTCTAATATTTCAACCGACAGGGAGAAAAAATTGTGTTGATCCCAAATCGCCATGGTTTAACTCTCACGTACATTTTATTTGTATGAGCGTGGTTTTATAAACTATAAAGGTAAAGGGTATTTCGTAGTCGGTCTAACCTGGCTTCAGACTTCTTTACTCGTCTCAATATTCATTTCTTAATCTCAATATGTCAAAATTCCACTGTGTCCATTAAAAAGATTCAAATCCGATTCTACACAAAAAGAGATCCAAACCAAGCCAACTACAACATTAATCTAAACGGCAACCAACTTGAACAACTAACGTCAACTGTAAATCCAACAATGAAGGCTTCCACACACCTCTGATTTATGTCTGCAATGAGATTGGAACATCCCACTAGAGAACCATAAAGAGTTATAAGCAGAATGAAATCCTAATAAATCCTTAGAGTCACAGGAATGAATGACTACAATCATGGAATTTATCTATACACACAGTTGCATCAGTATGTCTGGTCACAGATGGCCAGTGTGATTCCACTTTTTCTACTTAACCTGTTTGTTGGTGAGCAGCACTTCATGAGATTCTCTACAATTTTCCTGAAATAAGTTATTTCTTTATTGTTTCGTCGATTGATACTAAAATGCATTCGTCTTCTATATTTGTTTCTTCCTTTTCATGTTTCTCTTCAAAAAGTTCGCAACCTTGTTTCCTGAACAAGTTTCCCATGTTCCGAACGTGCACACTCTAAGTTCAAAGGAACTTGTACACCACAACAAAAGAGCGGGGCAGACAAAAGGAAAGAATTGCTTTTTGTGCTCTCAGCTACATTTTTTATTGGGTTTACTAAATTTGATATCATAAATAATCTCAATTGTGTGTACGTATAATGTTAAATAATTCGTAAAATATTTCATAAATTTAGTGTCATTTGAAAACAAATAAAATCCCATCACTTCTCCAACGCGTTCCAGAAAGGACGCCACCGCCGCTCCTTAACTTAACAACTAGTAACAATTTCCTGCTCGTGAAGCGATTTTCATTTATCAAATTCGCCCGCAGGAAATGTTTTTGTAAAGATGCACATGTTATTTTTGCGTTTGCTATTGTTGTTGTTACTATTGTTGTGTGCCTTGCTGTTCACTTCAACTGCACCAACACCATGAAGTAAGTAACGACAGCGCCAAGAACCTGTGCGAGAGTGAAGCAGGAGAAAGCAGTAAGAAAGAATATCAAAAACAAAATGAAATAAATCAAAAAAGAGTGTTTGTTTTGTTTGTTTTGTATTTTTAGTTGTTGTTGTTGTTGTTGTTGTTGCTGTTGCTGATGCATTGTTGGAAATCCCATCCGGAGTTTACAGCAGTGGTGTCAAAAATTGACTCTGCTCGGTACTTGTTCATATTCGTTACTTATATTTTTAGTAATCACCTGAACTCCTCACTGAGTCCCATTTCGTCACTGAGTCCAATTTCGTTACTGAGCAATATTTATTCACTGAGTAAATTTTCACTATTGAGTAACTTTTCGTCACTGAGTAAATTTTCGTTGAGTAACTTTGCGTTGCTGAGTAACTTTGCGTTGCTGAGAAACTTTGCGTTGGTGAGTGACATTTAGTTACTGAATAACATTCCGTTTCTGAGTGGCATTGCACATTCCGTTTCTGAGTGGCATTGCGTCGCTGAGAAATTTTCGTTATTGAGTAACTTTTCGTTGCTGAGAAAATTTTCGTTGCTGAGTAACATTTCATTACTGAGTGGCATTTCGTCACTGTGTAAATTTTCATTATTGAGTAACTTTTCGTTACTGAGTAAATTTTCGTTGAGTAAATTTTCGTTGCTGAGTAACATTTCATTACTGAGTGGCATTTCGTCAATGAGTAAATTTTCGTTATTGAGTCCCATTTCGTTAGTGAGTAACATTTCTTCACTGAGTAAATTTTCGCTACAGAGAAACACTTCATTACTGAGTGACATTTCGTAAACGAGTAAATTTTCGTTATTAAGTAACTTTTCGTTAATTGGCAAATTTTCGTTAATGAGTAAAATTTCGTTACTGAATACATTTTGTTGCTGAGTGACATTTCTTTATTGATTAACTTTTCGTTACTCTTTCGTTATTGAATGACATTTCGTCACTGAGTAAATTTTTCTTATTGAGCAAATTTTCGTCATTGAGTGACGCTTCGTCAATGAGTAGCTTTGCGTTACTGAGTAACATTTCTGTACTTTGTAAATGTTCGTTATTGAGTAACTTTTCGTCGCTGAGTGACATTTCATTACTGAGTGACATACCTTTTAGTATACTTTTGAAGTACCGACTACTAAAGTAACGAAAAGTTACGTTATACACATCTCTAAGCCGAGTGGCATATTTTGTACTGGCATCCGCAACAACAACTCGTCTTGTAGCAACAATTGCGACTCAAGAGAGCAGCAGAATACATACCGAGGCAAACAAATCCAACGAGACGGTGAAGAATTTCGCTCCCGATATGGTCATGGCCTTCTGGCACTGCTGACAGACAATCTGCACAAAAGTTTTAGCCTCCTCGGAACCGTCGTACCAGTGGCAAGAGTAAGCGGCCTCCATGACTGATGAGCTCTGAAAGGAAGCCAGCAAACAGAAGCGTTACATGTGCACGATTCGCTAACAAGGCGACAGGGAATTGTGGGAAGTCTTGCTGAAGAATTTTTGAAAAATTTCCAAAATAGCAGCAAGTGGAGATACAAAAGCGCCCAAGTGCATTTCCGCGCAACGGAGAGGCACTCCTTCCCGTTCCCGTTCCCTTTCCCTCACCCACCCATACCAATTTGCTCTTCCGCCAACATTTGTTGTTTGTTTGCTTACCTCCTCAATAAGGCGATTTCCGAAAATACAGAAGTGGAACACTTGCGCCAGAGCGTAGCCCAAATATCCAATCACGGTGAATGCGTAAACATTGACGCCGGTGATTTTGGTCGCCTGATATGCCAACAGGGTGAGCTTAATGGTGGATGTCAACATGTGCAAAAGTAATGCGGCGCCGTAGGTGTCACCGATAGCCGCAACCAGTCTGTGATATGTTGTGGCAGCAGGAAACAAAAATTGAAAATTGAAAAAAGTATTAAAGAAGAGAGAAGTAAACTGTGAGGAAAGAGGCGAAACGAATGCAGTGAGCAGAGGAGATGCACAAGAAGAGGAAACGAGCGTGGAGCTTCATCATGCCTCAATGGACATGGTTGAAACACCTGAGCATATTGACAGAAGAACGTGGAGAAAATATGTAGTTGCTTTAGCCAATGTCCTCGTCCCTGGTGGCGGAAGCTATCGTATGTTACTCGGAGAATATGGTGCGGTTTGTGTGGTGAACTTTCACCCTTGTGAACTTCATTTAACATTCTTAACTGACAAAATTGGCTGACTTTGTTTGTTATTTGTTCAAAGGAACAGAGGAAAGTGTTTACTTGTTAATCAAAATTGTTAGTTTTTTACGACAGTTCGTAAATTTTGTTTTTGATCGAATTAGTTGCGTATGAGTTGAGAAATTTGTAGGGTGAGACTGAAACGATTCCTTAAAAAATAAATATTTGCTCGCCTTAAATACGAGTAAGACATGCTCATGGGATCGTATACAATGTCGGGATGGGGTAGCTGAGTAGGGTTGATGATGCTCGGATGAGTTTCTATTGGTGAAACCTATTGTAATAATTTCTCATCTGGAATACTGAGTCTTTGATGTACGGGGTTTGGCTAATTTTACACTCTGACATAAATTTTCTACTATCACAATTGCAAATTTCACCACTTCACTTCCTATTTAGAGGAGTTCAACATCCATTCATTCCAATTTATTCAGGCAGTCATGTACCCTAAATGCTTGGAAATTCTGACAAATAAGGTCCAAATCAGTCTTGGATACTATAGAAGTCCTTCTCGAATTGTCGGATATCTTCTCATAGGAGTTATTATAATATTGAAACTGCTAAACAAACAGCCAAGAAGGTAACCGCCTTTGGACCTGAAGCTTTCTGTGGAGTCAGTAGATCACACTTCATATAGAAGTCCTAAGTTCCTATTATCCGGAGGCTTTTAGTTTGTACATTCGTCTCAAAAGATATGACTTGGCGTAAGTTATTTGTTCATAATTGGTACTGCAGAACATCGACATTGGGTCGAGTTTTGTATATGCACGTCGCAATAGATTTATGCTGCCATGAATTATTGCTATATAACAGAGATGTACAGGTAGAAGGCCTCTTCGTAAATTTGATTTTACAGTTTCGTTGATTGCATTTCTAGTCAGTTCTTTCTATTACACGATTCAACCTTCTACAACTTTCATTTTCTTGCTGTATGTCGTCATCATCTGATTAAATATTATCATCCCCGGTACTCGAATAATACGAAGTCACTGATTCCATTATTTCTAGAAAGTTGGCCTGCACTGATGACAAATGTTCTATCAATATTGATATATTTATAGAAGAAAACTCTTCTTTCCTCCAGGAAACCAAACAACTGGATGACAGCACAGATCCAAGTCGCTAAGTCCAAACAAACTCCACCTCGTGAAAAGTACTCTCTGAAAGTTGTTGTAATCTCATATAAACTTCAACCTAAGCAACATTCAGCGTGTTGGGAATTACGGGTCTCGGGCCGGTATTATCTTATTTTGGGCGTGTCATTCTGCATTGTTTGTGTTTCCAAGTATTTCATCGTGTATTATTAAGTTACTTTCCCAGAGTGTTGAAGAATGTACTTCACCTGTGTTTATTTGCTTAATGTTTGATTACAGTTCTGAGGTTCATTAATCACTATTTTTAATGGTGTTCATGCCGTTGTTTTCAGCTCTTCACTAATTCAGCTCGTTAAAAAATCCAGCTCTTTAATCAGTTCAGCTCTTCACTAACTCAGCTGTTTAACTAACTCAGCTGTTCAATCAATTCAGCTCTTTAACTAATTCAGCTCTTCAATTAGTTCAGCTCTTTACTAATTCAGCTCCTTAACTAATTCAGCTCTTCAATCAGTTCAGCTCTTTACTAATTCAGCCCCTTAACTAATTCAGCTCTTCAATCAATTCAGCTCTTTAACCAATTCCATATCCGAATATATTAACATTACAAAAAACATAGAAAAGATTATCAGAGAACATTTGACCTGGTCTGGCTTACTAGACTAGGCCCTATTCCCGTCCGAAACACCTCATACTATAAGAGAGACTCTGACCTGTGTCGTATCATCCTTAACTCCCAACAGAGAGTACTGAATGTGCTCACACGATTTGCAATTAGTCTGTGTCATAAACGAAGGACCTTATGAAATAGCCTCGATTGTCGATTCGAATTAAACAGTGTTCCTTCTCAATAGAGCTCAAGCCAGTCATTGGAGCAAACATGACGGTCTATTCTTTCTTCAAGGATGCTTACTGTAGCTGTCTGCTTCTCCCTGCCATTGCATAATATATTATTACTGCTCAACTGCCTTTCAATTGCGAGGTCGTTTCATCACCGGACCGGACATAAAAATTGCAGATTTAAAATTGAAATTTATTTACGTCCGGAAAATAGATTAAAAAACACAGTCAAATCGGAAAAGTTGTGCTGCCCCGCAGTCAGCACAAGTCCGGACTTTCGTTGCATAAATTATTCAGCCTCATTGCAAAACACAGTTAAGCACATCAATAAACTAAGATTGGATCCTGTTGGGCATTTAAAATTTAAATTTCCTACGGTGGCAATTGCTTCCGCTGTCTGTACTCAGCCACCCCATGCAGCCGCAAGTATACGTGCGTCCCTCACTCACCTGACAACGTGCTTGTGCCGCTCGACCCAGTACTTTATTGCGCTGCGCACCATCATTTCCTGCTTCTTGGTGAGGCCGTTCGGATTCGTGCCATTCATGCCATTCATGCCATTGAACGTCTGCAGCGTGGAAGGCGCGCGAAACTGTGCACCCCAGTCAGCCTTCGAGCTGTAAACGCCGCTCACATCCAATTCAGTAGTGGGTTCCTTTTCTGTATGTGGGAGATAAAGGCGTTTAATCGGCATCCCAGCCCAGAGCCCCAGTCACAGCCCAGCCCACATAAAATCCCCCATCAAAACTCACCTTCGTGGTTAATCAATTCCGATTTGGAATTGGCCGATAATGAGCGGAACAGAGCCGCCGAATTGGGTCGAAAAGTGTCCAGGGAGGCGGAGAGCTCCATTAGCGGCTTCATGATACCCTTCAGATGCTGCAACTGCTCGCAGGCGAAAATCAACCAGGAGCAGAAAATCACGTCACACAGATTCGAGTGGACCATGGAGAAGAGCAGGTAGTAGACCTGCAGCCCAAAGGAGACCATGTAGAAGAAGCCCTTGCTGGAGTCCCACGGGTAAAACGACTTGATGGGCAAGCGTGGTATCTCCACTGTAATGGTGGCGTTTGTCTCCTTGTCGAAGGCGAACTTGACGCTTTCGCCGAAGAAGGTTATAGTGGTCCAAGCTGTGTAAAGATAGGCATTTGCATAAGTCTCACAAGCATCTCGTTTGAGGTGGCTTTCAATTACCAACAGTGGCAGCAACAGTCGTCAACATGACCAAGAAGAAGAGTTTCCGCATTTTGGCCAACGCAATGGAATGGTAGCGGGCATCGGACTCGGCGAACAATGGATGTGAATTCACCTGATTCCAGATATTCAAAGTCCTGTCAAGCAAATAACCGTTGGTAAATTAATCCTTTGCTTAATTGGTTCATTCATTCACGGCACTCAGCTGAAAGGGCTTACGGGCTACCCCGCCCCTCCGCACTCCCACAGTTGGCAGCCACAGCCAATTAAACCAATTAAACCACTTCAGGCCCGCCGCGAGCAACAACCCCCCCACACCACCCCTCTCCAACCAACACTCACCTGTAGAAGTGCTTTTGATTTACGGCCATGTAAATGAATTTGGTTATGCAGTGGGTGAAGAAGAGCACAGTAATCGTGTTGCCCGATAGCTCATTCACCTCGTCGGCATTCAGCGCCATGTTGACTAGTATGAAAAGGAACTGCATCATCAGCACCACCAAATGAATGGATGAGTAGACCTTCTTAATGAATGCTGAGCCGCCCGTAAAGTTGTGCATAAACAAGCCGGAGTACTTCATCAGGCGTATGTTGGGCATCAGGTCGGCCACAAGGCCGACGTATTTGCTTGGCTGCATATTGGACGACATCTGGAAGAGGAAGAGGGTGGAGAGTGTTGGAAAACAGTAGATGAATTGCACAATTTAAACGAAATGAACGCACGAAATTTCAAGATTAGTGCCAGCAGACAGGGAAAATTCTCATTAGTTTGTATCTACGTGTGCTTGCATAAGGAGCGAGTAGGATAAGAGAAACGCAACCAAGTGACCGGCCACCATAATTACTGCTAGCATCAGTCATCATTTATTGAAATATTCCGGTATTTTCTCGAAAAGGTGGAGGAGGAGGGAAATTCTTAAATTAAACGTTGAAAATAATGACCTTAGGAACAATTCTTTTGTTGGGAGGATTACAAAATGACACAATTACATATTCTATTGGTCGTGAAGGGTCCTGAAAGAAAATTATTTTGGATGTAGTAGATTTAAAATAGTTTGTTAGGCGTGATTAACGAAAGCTCAAACGAGGCATCCTTCAGTGTTCATTGCTCCCCTTTTATCAAACCAATTTTAATGAAAACCTTAACATTAAACGTTTTCGCACGTTCCAACAACAATCTCAAGAAGCTGCGGAAACTGATTGGAGAGGAACAAATGTTCAGGTGAAAATTCTTAGCGTATTCCATTGTTTGAAGGGTTTTCTTTACATCATACAGATAAACTTCAAAGGAAGTATCCTCTACAGTGGACATTTGGCTATATTGTCGAATACTGTGGTTGTTGAAGGAGCCTCCCTCAACGTGCGGCTTGATCTTTTGTAAAATATGACTAAACACACTCGCAATATTACTAATTCCAGCGATCGAATTATAGAAGAAATATATGAGACCAATAAACTAAATTGGGAAGAGGATTGAGCGCAGTCATACTCTAAATGCATCCAGTTCAGAGCATCCCGCAGTTCCAATTTATTTGGTACCAATCAATAGCTGCATTCTGGGAACCCATCGGAATCCCAACCGATCGGAATCCTCCGAATTTTTTGCAATCAGCTGACTGAGAGGACGCAGTTTCTTTGAGCGGAAATTTTCCTCGCTACCGTACTCAAACACAGCTGTTTGTAGAGCAGATGTTCACGTACAAAGTGACAAATTTTGGTAGCCGCACATTCACAAACAGAGTGCACTGTTTCACTCATGCGCTAGGCAAACGATAGGCTGCCAGAATGCACCTAATGTCTGTCAGAATATCACACAGACAACAGGTGGGCGTGCAACTTCCTGTCTGGGTACTATTATTACAAGACACAAGTTACTGAAGGTATTTTATTCTTGGAAAATGGGGTCTGAGGATCAGATGTATTCCACAAAGCGAATTCCTAATAGATTTTTTATGTTGCGTTCGCCATATTATAGATTTAATAGGCATACGAACTATTCATGTCACCATCGGAGCAGTCATTCACTGGCAACAAGGTGATGTTATTATGATGAATATATAGATGGAATAACAATAAAAGTTCTCTAGACATGGGATCAGAGGCTTTTAGAATAGTACAAAAATAAAAAAATATATGATCACTGTCATCCCTACCTGCAAATGGCAGCGAATTCATTTCTTGGGTTTTCAAGTACTCAAGTTCTTGAATCTCTAAGATTGGACACTTTGTTCAACTACTCTATGCTGTTGCTGATGTTGCATTTTTAAGGGAATTTGAGCTAGGAATTGATTGACTCTTATCGACCATGTTCCTGGTCCTGCTATCATTTTACTTTACCAGAGTAATGTGCTAAATGCGACAGAAGATGCTCGCCACAGAAATCCAAATCTGTTTTCTCTATTTGACGGTTTGCTTTATATGTCTCTTATTTACAAGCTTTATTGGTTTCTTTGTCTCGTATTGTTCTTGACAACTGTTTGGAATACTCTGTCAATCGTGTTCATTATCATGCATCTTGCTACTAACGATTGTGGGATGCTAACTAAATGTGTTGCGCTTAAAATCAAGGATGAAAGAAGCACACCCACTTTGCTATATTAAATGTTGCACGTGTGGAATTCAAAGGATGGTAACCCTGTCAATATTAAAACTGCAACATACGGATTGATTTCTGAAATTCATAAACCGGTACAAAAAAGTTTTAAAAGGTATTATTTATTATTTATTTATTTATTTACAAAAAGAAGGATAAGAATCAATTCTTATCATACAAAATTTAGGAGCACTAGCTGCCAGGGCTTTCAGCTCAAAATAAAAGGTAAAATGTCGTTTCTCTTTCACAAATCCTTTAACTCCCCAACTTACTACTTCGAGGTTAATAGTTGAATGAGTGCTTGGACGGCATATCTCAATTCTATCTATCATCTTTCAATCAATACATATATATACGAGTATATATATATACATATATATATATATATATATGTGTGTATATATATATATATATATATATATATATATATATATATATATATATATATATATATATATATATGTATCATCAGCGATGCCACCTTTTAAATTCTTTACTATTAATAAAGAAAAATCCTGGAGGGGAAAAATGTAATAATATGATATGGATTGAGAATGGCAAAATTCGCTTGATTAAAAGAGAAGAAAGTTATATTTTTGAATAACAGTTTTGCATACAATCAGTATTTTGTATCCCATTACTTGAGAGGCACATCCTTGCTGTGACCGGCTGAGGGAATTCAAGAATCAATTTGCTTTCAGAAATAATGTAGTTTAAAAAATAAAACAATTTTATTTTCCTGGCTTATACCAACATGTTTCGCCTCTGAAATCACCTCTTCAAATGAAAATAGCCTTCATAAGCCTAAATTTTAAATACCAGATTATTATTTACTTGACTTGGCAGACATTTACATAATTCTAGAAGATTGGCATTCTTAGATTCAAAATTCAAATATTAAAGCACAAACTATGTAGTGAATTTATATTATAAATTGAAATGTGGTCTTATTCTTCCAATCAAATGTCCTTGTCATGTTCCGGACAGTACGTAAGAGAATCTTTTGACTATTTGAAATTTTGGTATAATATTTTTACCAAAGCCCAGCAAAAACGCTCTGAATTTAAAGATAATTCCCTAATACTGCATTAGAGCATCAACCTTTCGGATATGGACTTACTAAATGAAATACTCCACTAAAAAAAACCTTGCAGAACCATCATTTACAGCACCCCAGAAATTTGTTCTTGTAATTCTCCTAAAAATTGAAACGAAGTCAACAGAAGCGCACATTTAGTGTTGACACAGGTCGGGAATAATATTGAGAAATTTGGAGGTACACTCTTATATAGAAATAGAAATTTATGTAAATTCCACATGATCCCCTAAAATGACCCAAATTATTATGATGTGCTTTTCCATGGGAACTTCAGCAAATGCTGCGAGAAATTAAACATACATAAATAAAATTAGATTGGGTGTAAAAATCGATATGTGTTCATATCCATTGCACGGTACGAAAAGTGTAGGACTGTTTCCTTGGTGTATTCCTCAGCTTTCTGTGTGAAACTTTTTCTTAAATCTGTCAAAATATATCAAAGGAAGAGGTTCCATAAGCAATTTCAACCTATCATCAAAAGTTTTGTTTGGGCCACGTTTGCAAGGTGCGTCATTTGACGTAGTGACTGTTATTTACAAGATTCAATGAAGACCCAAATCAGCAAAAATTAGTTTTAACAAATATATAATGAACAGATTAGTTTTTAATCAAAAGAGCGTGCTCGCACATTATAATTTCTCTGACGGAACAAATGGAGTAAATGGGATCGTTTAGAGGGAATAAAACTGAAGTGGCGTGGCAACGAAAGAGAAGGGGAAATGTTTGTTTAAATAATAATGTGTTTTAGCCTTATAAGGATCAAGGCTATTCTTCGAACAATTTTTGAGTTTCTACCCTTCGTTAGACAAATGTAACTCTATAGGCACTTATTGTGGAATTCGACCTATTGAATCAGGTTGCTTTAATTTAATTGCGGACCGGTCGATATCCATAATGAGGATCACAGATTATTCAGTAGTTTGAATTTATCTTCTAACCTAAAGTGCGTATATGCAGAAATTTGAGCCCGCATTTCTTAGACTCAAAAATTAGTGACTTCGAATACAAACCACATTGAAATAAGTGGATTGAAAAACTGAGTTGGACTTTGAGCCTCGAGGAAACTGTATTAAGTCCTTCAATGCAGTGATTTTTGTGTCGCAGCCACAAATGAACACGTAGTAAGACCAAAATTAACAATAATTGACAAATTTAAAAGTGATTTTACTACACAAAATGACAATATTTCAATATATTCAATTTGGCTTTAAAAGTAAATTTTATTGTATGATTCCCCTGTTACCTTTCTCTGCACAGCTTTCAGTTACTTCAATTCCGATTTTGATTTATAAAATTCGTAATGAATAAGCTTTTTTATATTATTTGCACAGTAACTGACGTAAAAGGTCCTTTTAATTACATCTTCCTTGGATCACTTTAAAATTTTTCTCACTTCCTTCGACTGATTTTCTATATGAAAATATTTACTTCACACAATTGTGGCGGTTTTTGCTTACTTGCTGCCTACGCGTCTATGACAAAAATGATACGCGAACCGATAAGTTCTTCAAATTATTATTAAAATTCCTCAGTCAACAACGACGTGTCCTTAGAAGTTGATGGAAAAAGTACAGAGAGATTCCCACGCTGTATACACGCGCACTCACACAGGCTCAGATACGCGTCTACGCCACCTACGCACACCCTTGAAATGTTGTCATTTGAATTTAAAAAGTAAATAACGCAGTCTCAATGCAAGGAAACTTGCTCTAGTTTACAATCGAAGCCTCACACACACGCTGTGATTTTACACTTGGACCGCTGATATTGAAAATGACGGTTAATGAAAGTTCGTTCTATGTGTGGGGGTGTATGAGTGGCGTTGCGTGAGCCTATGTACGCGGAGTAGTGCCATGCGAATCTGTGTCTCTGTATTGGTTTAAATTGTAGCGTCTGCTCCTTAGTTTCAGAATTCCCACAATTATTTCATTGATCCACTTTTGTAGCGTTTGCTGAAAGGATACGAGTATTAAATAATTGTAGAATTGAAAAGGGAGGGACGCCGACCAACCCATACGGAATCGACACAGTAACATCTGCACACATACTGGCGCAGCCTTATGTACATGTTAGGTACTTGTTTGCATGTATGCGAAATTCAATCATCGATTGCTATAATAAGTGAATGTCGGGATTGGTTTGTTTGTGTGCTTTTGTGGTGAAGGAGCTATTAAACGATTCAAATGCGAGGACAAGTGTCCGTAGACAACATTATTCGGAACGAAAACGCCACAACAATAACGAAAATCCTCTGATAATTAACACAACATGACGTGTAATTTTAAATATGCCAGTCAGGGAGGATTGATTTAATTGTTTGTACTTCTAAGTATTGAGAGAGATATAGTCATCTTGCAAAATCTGCTCTGATAATTATGCACAGGTCGTAATAGGTCGATCTGCTCCGATAATTATGCACAGAGAGTCAGTTGTAAATCGAATACCTGAAATATGTAACGACATAGAATCCCCGAAGCTTACTATGATACTAGAAACCTAAACCAGAAATAGGAATCAGATCACAGAGCCTACTTTTAGGCTGAACCATAATTGCGAGTTACCCGATGTGAGAGTTCAATACTTTTTGCAACCTCATTGCTTCCTGCACTTTATGCTCGGCACTAATAGAAATAAGATCCCCACTAAAGTCTTTACTCCCAGATGTAACAATGTAAGGAGAATATGTACGAGTATTAAAGGAGAAGTTGTTTCAAAACTTGGAATTAATCAGAGTTCAGTGAGCTCAGGCACGAAAAACACAAATACTTGGAATTCTGACCCAGAGTTTGAAGTTAGTAGTCAGCCCTTTGAATTGTTTTCCATTGTCACACCCACATGTGTAAGGACATCATTTATAGTAAGTGATTATTAAGCTGCTTTAAAACTACGCGTACATCACACCTGTCTGCTGAAATTCTTAATAAGCGACTAGAATATCATTGAGGAGTACTTGGTTCAAAACATCACGATTACAATATTTATGATTGGGATTGAAAAGTCACTCGTTTACTCTCGGACAGACATCGGAGAAGCTTCTGGAGGAAATATACGATAATTATATCATGTGAATTTGCTTCAAACTAGGATCTTTGCAAAATGTGGGTGGAATATATACACGACCAAGTCCACTTTTCACACATTTTCTTACATTAAAATCAAGAAAAGACTTATAGATGAAATTCGGAATGAATCACAAAGTCACTATAAAGCCCTATGAAAGAAATGGGCGGGCATAATCGAACCCATACAACCAACTCCCGGCACCTTATTAAAATGACTGCAAACCCCAACTAGGTTACTAGGCAACCATTTAGATACTATAAAAACAAAATAAGTACAATGAGCGTCAAGAAGTGCCTGAAAATAACAACAGATGGCGTTCTCACCTCAAGTGCAACATTTTGCTTATAAGAAGCATCTTCCAAAAGAACACGCCCTAATGTTCTGACTGATCTGTCAAATAGCTCTGTTGTGACAGACACCTACATTACTCAATTTCGGTGCGGTCGTACCAGCACAAAGGACGCCGGAAGTTCTGTCGCCCAATTGAGGTCACCACACCAGAAATGGTCGATAAAATACACGGTATAATATTGGACGATCGGCGAGTGAAGGCGAGCGAAGTTGAAGAGGCTACAGGCTTAACACACGGACCATTTAAATTTAAAATTTGCGTAAATATTTGGATATGAAAACGCCATCCGCAAGGTGGGTGCATTTCCTTACAATTGACAACAAACGCAATCGTTTCACAACTTCAAAGAAGTGTTTGGCAAAGTTCGTAACCGTGGCCGAAATATGGATTCATCACAACACATCAGAGACCAAGGAACAGTAGAGTCATTGGAGTTACCTTGGTGAATTGAGCCGAAGAAGGCCAAGGTGCGTCTGTCGGCCTACAAGGTCATGGCGACAGTTTTTTGCGAAGCGCGCTTTGTTAATCACATCGATTACCTTGAAAAGGGTAAAACCGGCGCATATTATGCAGAGCTGTTGGATCGATTCGACGCCGATTATTAGCAAAATCGATCCAAAAGGTTCTCTACCATCAGGACGATGTACCGGCGCACAAGTCCGCAGTTGCAATGGCAGAATTCCATGAATTAGATTTCCTTCCTCTTTCAGCATATTCTCCAGATTTAGCCCCTGCAACTATTTTCTGTTTCCAAATATGAAGAAATGGCTCGCAGGAAAGAGATCTGGGTCGAATGAAGAGGTCATCGATGCTCAAAAACGCCTATTATGAGGGCCTCAATATATCGTATCATTTTGTGGGCATCTACAAATTGGAGAAACTTTGGATGAAGTGTGTCAAGCTAAAAGGAGACTATGTTCAAAAAAATACGTTCTTTGCCGAGTAGAGTGTTACTTGTTTCAATTTTCAGGGACTCAAAGACCTCCTTGTAGTAATTTATATTTGGTCGATAGTATGTGTAGGTCGGTAAAATGGCTGGCGACCTCGAGTCGACTCTATTAGCAATAGTGTCGATTTAATGCCATGTCCTCGCGAGCCTAAAGAAAATGGTAATATACTTTTGTAACATTTACAACCCTCCGGAGTTGCTGACCAATTTGGATAGGTCTGAAGGCTAGAGCAATGCCTTAGACTCTCCAGAAAAGGACTTCCGAGAGTCTCAAGCGAACGAGGGCTGTGCAACAACAAAGAACTGTGATTGCACAGCCCACGCTCGTTTCCTTCTCCTGGGGGTCTTTACAGTTCCTGAAATGAGCATTGAATGGAAAGCCCGCTATAAGGTTGCTAATTGTGTCTTGGTCTATTGAGAAGATAGTTCTTTTTGCACTGTAATCAGGCCACATCAATCTCGAAATGGCACATGTCGCAATGTTTTTCCACCTCTCGCAAACCTTGCGGAGGAAGTGATTTTAAAAATGTCCCTTAACAACAGTTAGGGGGACGCCCACGTCCATAAAGGAAAACACTTGATCGGGTTCCGATGAGCCTCTCAATGTTCCTGTGTTCAATATTCCTGTGTCCCGGAACCTAGAGGAAGGGATATTATACTCTTTTACGATAATGAGTTAAATTCCCCCTTGCATAGCCTGACCAGCTTAAAGCTGAGAAAAGGTGAAGCTAGCGCCCTTATTTCTGGTTGACTGTCGAAGTAAATGGATATGCTTTTGGTCAGCTGGCGCCCCTTCAGCGCCCTGCATACCTGCCTAATCCCAAAGACCTCCATTCGAAAGACACTTGATGTCGATGGCAATTTGAAGGAGAGTAGAAAATTGAGAGATTCTGAAAATATTTCCGCACCCACGCCAGATTCCATCTTGGAACCTTCGTTGAAAATTGGTGTACCCCCTTACGCGAGCACTTTTCCCTTCTTCCAGTGATTCCTACTTGGTAGAACTGGGTTAACACAGCTCGAAAAATCCAGATTGCGAACGAAGAATCCGGTTCTCGAGGATACTATGTCTGGTGGCAGCTATTTAAAAAGCTACTATGAACATAATGAGTATCCCTCCAGTTACCGGATTCCCTGAGTCTTAGTGCACTTTGTGCGAAAATACAATAAGTATGAAGATCAATAGGGAGGAGGTATAGGATCGCGTCAGGCTCCTGTAATTCCAATGCACGCTGTGCGCTGGATTCCTTGTAGTTTCGTAAGATTGTAGGCCTTCCTGAGAGCTTCCCACCAAACCACGGAGCCGTATGTCAAGGTTGGACGCACCACCATATTGTACATCCAGAGCACAATTTTTGGTCTTAGTTCCCATTTTTTGCCAACCATTGAATAGAAAGCCACACAGGCCTTCCGTACTCGTTCATCGATGCTCCCTTTCCAACTAAGTTTGGGGTTGAATATGACACCAATATCTTTTACCCTAGGTGATAGTGAGAGTCGCTGACCATCAAGCCACGGAAGTTTGAAGAATGGAGGCTTATAATTTTATGTGACGAGCAATGGAGTTAAGCCCAGGCCACACATGTTCGCCATTCTACTAAGCTTGCCCAACGCACCCTCCATGATGTCACTCATCACAGTCGGGAACCGTCCAGACACCAGGACTGCTACGTCGTCAGCATACGCGACCACTTTGACTCCTTCAGAGTCAACTCAAGCGGGAATTTCATTGATAGTTACTAGCCACAACAGAGGTGAAAGGACTCCGCACTGGGGTGTACCTCTGCCCACATTTTTCGCAACTATCTAAGTCAGCTATGACTTGTCTGTTTGCCAGCAGGGATGAGATCCAATTACAAATCGGTCCTTCCACCTCTGCCTTGTTAAGAGCCAAGTTAATAGCTTCAGCGCTAACGTTATTAAAATCCCCTTCGATGTCTACGAAAGCAGACAGGGTAAATTGCTTGCAGTGAAGGGATCTTTCTGCCACTCGGACCACTTCATATAGTGCAATATCCATAGATCTCCCCCTTAAATATGCATGCTGCGCCATAGAAAGTGGATGCTCCTCAAAGAGATTTCGAATGTGACGATCGACGACGCTCTCAAGAACTTTCAAAAAGAAGGAAGTAAGATAAATCGGTCTAAAATCTTTGGCCAATTCATGCCCCATTTTTCCCACCTTCGGAATGAAAACCACCCGGGTTTTTCTCCACCTATTTGGTATATAATTTAGAGACATACACTCAGTGTGAAAATTTCCCGTAAGGAGAAATCCTCACGTAGCTCTGCCGGCCCTTCTGTGTCGACTCCCTCCAAAAGGCCCAGGCCGGCGGAAGTGACACCCACGGAAGCCACCGAGCCTGCGGAGGGATTGACCGCTCCGAAAGCTCGCTCGCGAAGTAAGCGGCGGAAGATTGTTGCTGAAAACAGCATACCCACATACCTGCCCTGCAGCTGTTACTGCTGGTGGCGCCACGACCCCAAAGGGTACGAGCGAAACCTCGGTGGCGGCTAATGTGGCGGGGAAGAATGTGCAGTTTGCCCAGCCCCTCGTATGCATCAAAACCATCTGCCCGGCGAAATCTTTGCCAGTGGCGGGTGGTGAGCTGGACTTTCGCCCAAGCACTTCCAAAGGTGCAGCCAAGCCATCGTACAGCGAGAAGGCTACCGGCCCGCAACCAATGGCGGTGATTGGGAAGCTGGGGCCTGACCATCGGCTAACTGATGCAGAAATAAAACACTGCAAAGGTCATCTGATGCGTCGCGTCATTGCCTCCGGTCCTGAAGCTAATGCGAAGGGCTATGAGACAAAGGACGGCACTCTACAGGTGTCGTGCGCGTCTCAGGCCAACTTTGATTGGCTCAGGGGTGTAGTCAATGACGTGCCCCCCATGGGGACCACTCGCTTCGCGGTCTATAGCGAAGCAGGCGTGTCCCTCAGGAAGGCCATCTGCTGGATTCCGGATCCCGATCTGACGACCACAGATGTCCTTTCTTGTCTGCGTGCTCAGAACCCTGGCATCAACACGAGGCTTTGGAGAGTTCTTTCGCACACCAGGGGTAGCAACCGGGATGGTAAAGAAGGTGCTAGTCTTGTGGTGCGAATGGATGAGGCCACTGTTGATGTCATGGTTTCTCGGTACCGGAGCCGTCTGAGTCTCTTCTTTGGGACTGTAACCTTTCATGTCTTTCCCAGATGAATGGCTCGGACGATTCTCGTAGCTATCGTCCTTTGACGGTAACGCAGATCAACTTGCAGCATTCTAAAGCCGCTACTGTACTGCTAAGTAGACGACTCACCCAGCTGCACACATCACCCCACATAACAACATTACAAGAGCCCTGGGTCTTTAAGGGTCGCCTCTGTGGCCTTGGCTTGTTGAAAGGGGCCACGATATTATATGACAGAAACTCGATTAGACCTAGAGCCGGTCTTATAATATCATCCCATCTCACAGCGACCTGCCTTGACACATTTTGTTGTCAGGATCTGGTTGCGGCAGAGATTAGTTTTAAGAGTATGCACGGATGGTCGAGGTTCGTGATTGCATCTGCTTACTTTCCTTACGATGCTTTGGAGGCGCCACCACCTGGGAAGGTCGCTACTCTCGTAGGGTTCTGTGAGCGTCGCAGTCTTGGTCTGGTT
This sequence comes from Clusia tigrina, assembly GCA_920105625.2. NCBI lineage: Eukaryota > Metazoa > Arthropoda > Insecta > Diptera > Clusiidae > Clusia > Clusia tigrina. The sequence goes on along the minus strand of OV050031.1, from coordinate 29,872,152 downwards.
CTTTGTTGCGATGCTAATGCCCAGCATACGATCTGGGGCAGCAGAAAGTGCAATGAGCGGGGCTCTCGACTTTTCGAGTATATTGCCTCCTCCAGCCTGAACATCCACAATGTAGGCAGGCAGCCTACATTTGTGACTACGAGAAGGCAGGAGGTAATTGACGTCACCCTGTCAAATCTAAGACTGGGGTGGTCGATCAACAACTGGAGGGTCCTCGCCGAAGACTCGTGCTCGGACCACAGATACATTGAGTTTCAGTGTGGCGAGCGGGCGCAGATGCCATTGCCTACCAGAAACCCAAGAAAAACAGACTGGCCAAAGTTCAGGGAGGCACTGCAGTGATATCGAATCCCTGAGTGACACGGCAAAACTGGTGAATGTCCTGAAAAAGGACCAAACCGCTGAGCTGGGGTCGCTCAGGAAACCTGATGGCTCCTATACGGAGAGGCAAAGTGAGACACTCAGCTTGCTGTTGGAGTCATACTTTCCAGGTAAGCATAGCCCGTCATCAACCACCTTTGGTCGGAACTGTTGTCAGGGCAGCTACACCCTCTCGACATGATTGGTATTTCGCCAGAACTGTGGCGAATGAGGCTGCTATTAGATTTGCTATCAAATCCTTTGACAGCTTTAAGTCGCCCGGACTGGATGGCATATATTCGATTGTGTTGAAGGAAGGCATTGAGTTAGTGTTGGCAGCACTGAAGAAGATCTTCACTGCATGTCTCGCACTGGCCTATGTACCACGCTCTTGGAGGTTGGTGAGGGTTGCTTTCATTCCTAAGGTTGGAAGAGACGATCACAACAATCCCAAGAGCTTCAGACCTATTAGTATGACCTCGTTCATGCTAAAGAGTTTAGAACGGCTGGTGGAGCTTCGCATGCGTAGGGAATCTCTGAAGACGCATCCACTCTCTCCATTTCAGCATGCCTATCAAAGCGGAAAATCCTGCGAGACGGCTCTGCAAAACCTTGTTGGAAGGATAGAGCGAGCCATCGACAGGAAAGAATACGCAATAGGCATCTTTGTGGACATAGAAGGTGCGTTTGACAATGCTACTTTCGACAGTATGTGCGGCTCTGCTAGGCGGCATGGCGTAGACCGGGCTCTAGTAAATTGGATACGTTCAATGCTGGCCCAGAGAATCATAACGGTGCGGGCGGAGGAAGATTTGCTGGTGTCTTCTGGGGTTAATAGAGGCTGTCCCCAAGGTGGCGTACTGTCTCCATTGCTCTGGTCCATGGTAATCGATCCCCTGCTTAACGCCATTAATGACTCGGGTGTATACGCTCAGGCATATCCCTTATGATTGTCTGCAGAAGGGTGCAGAGAACTCTGGATATGATTGACACTTGGTGCAGTGCGAATGGGCTATCGGCCAATCCTTTCAAGACTGGTATTGTCCTCTTTACCAGAAGGAGAAAGCTTGATGGACTTATTCTGCCTACACTAAAAGGAGTCACTATCCAGCTATCCAATGAAATCAAATATCTTGGAGTCATCCTTGATAACAAACTTCTTTGGAAAACACATGTCGAACTGAAGACATCCACAGCACTGTCAGTTTTCTGGCAGTGTAAGGGTATTTTTGGTAAGACATGTAGTATTTCCCCTAGTAAGGTCCTATGGATCTATACAGCTATGGTAAGGCCTATTATCACCTATGCATCGATGGTTTGGATGAGCAGACTCTCTCTTGTAGGGGTCAAAAAAGCTCTATCAAAACTACAACGTGCTGTGGCCATATGTTGTACCGGAGCATTTCCGACTACTTCAGGCCCGGCAGTTGATGCTTTGGTGAATCTCCCGCCACTAGATGTCTTCATCCGTGGAGAGGCCGTTAAGGCCATCTGCAGAGTGAAACATAGTGGCCACTGGTATGGGGTGTGCTCGATGTTGGACGACGGCGCAGGCACTGACATCGATTCTTCAATCCTGTCTATGCCCCCGGACTCCATGTCGTCAACCGTCATACTAGAAAAGCGGTACAATGTGTTGCTGCCAGAGGCTCGTTCATGGTTAGATCCCGAGAACGAGCCCGGCAAACACTGCTGCCGTATTTTCACTGATGGCTCCAGGACTGAAGAAGGTTCAGGTTCTGGTGTCTTCGTGGAATCTTGTGGGCCCGTCGGTTCTTTGCCCTTGGTCTGCATGCGTCTGTGTTTCCGGCGGAGATGTATGCGATCTATCTATTTGTGTCTGCAGTGACAGCCAAGCTGCGCTCATGGCCTTGGATAGCCCTACCACCACTTCCAGGATAGTCAGGTCCTGCAAATCCAGGGTAAACTGTGTTGGAAAACATAATAGTCTGACGCTGACTTGGGTACCGGGACACGCTGGCATTGCGGGTAACGAGACCTCTGACTCTTTGGCCAGGATGGGCTCTGAGGCTGTTTTTGTTGGCCCTGAGCCTGTTCTGCCACTCCCTTCTGCTGTCATCAAAGCCACTGCAAACAAGTGGGTTGTTTCGACCCACAAGCGAGCATGGCGGGCTGAGAGAGGCTGCGGATGGACGAAAATTATGCTACCTGCTATCTCTGACCGATGGTCACGGTTCCTTCTATCTTTAGGTAGGAGGGACTGCAGGCTGTTGGTTGGCGTGATGACAGGGCACTTTCTATGGGCTAGGCACATGGAAAGGATTGGCATATCAGACAGTGCGCTGTGCCCAGCCTGTGGAGAAGAAGACGAAACGGCGGACCATTTTCTTTGCGTCTGCCCTGCCTTTGCTCGAATCAGGTTTGGGATTTTTGGCACTGATGTGCTGAGGAGTAACCAACTTGGCTCCTTGGCAGCACATGATCTACTTCTATTTCTTCGGAGGTCGCGTAGATTTAAAGAAGAGTAAAAGGGAACCTTAAGTGCAGTACAATGGATATATACTCTGTCTGAGTGCTGCGCTTACTAGAAGGTTCCGACAAAAAAAAAAAAAAAAAAAAGGTGAAAAACTGTTCATTGCCCAGACGACCTTGTCCACAAGGAGAATATTCCTAACCAACGCAGCTGGTACGTGTTCCCGACATGCAGACGTGCTACTCTACTCTGAATGATCAGTGCGGTCTGGTAAATAAGTATCCACAAGAATCCTGAATGCCGCCGCCGATTCTGCCTTGGCGAGAATTTTTCCGAGTTTGGCAGTGTCCTTCAGTGAATATAGATACGAAGTGGTCTTGCCAGGATGTGCGTTTCGCATCCTTTACCGCTTTTTTGTATGTCTTTAAGCTTTCTCTGTAAACTTGAAAATTCAGACTTATGTAGCATTCCTTAAAAACTCTTCTGAGGCTTGATCTCAAATCTCAAAGATTCCCATCCCACCAGGGATGCTACGTGAGACAAGACACGACACCATAAAAGCAACCTGAAAAGTTTTCTGCAAGGTCTCTACTGGTTTGTCCAACATCGTTGCAGAAGAAATGGATGATATGTTCCTATCGAGTCTGTTTTTGGCCACCCTGTTGAAGAGACCCCAGTCCGTTCTTTTTGGATTTCTGCGGGGTAATACTATTTCCCGCCCAAACTCAATGTTGAAAATTATAGCTCAGTGGTATGACAGAGAGTTCCTCCGAGATACTTCCCAGTTATCCACCCGAAGATCGGGAGAATATATTACCAGAGTGATATCAAGAACTTCTTCCCACTCACTTGAAGTTTTCGAGCCGGGAAAAATAAAAGTGGGAGAGCTGCCCCTGTTGCACAAACTCAGGTAGTTATTTATTATGGAATCGAAAAGAAACTAACCTCGTTCATTTGTCTCTCTGCTACCCCACAACGTGTCTCAAGTGTGCTTTTGGCAAACCAGGTGGCCACTCCTACCTACCTACCTACCTACCAACCCCACAACGTGGGTCTCGCATTGGCGACGCAACCCACCAGAACAGCTTCCTTTCTTAAGGATTGTTGATGTAATGATTCGCCGTACCTCTTCAGGGGGTGTCTGGCGATCATGGGTCATATATGTCGAGGCGACCAGAAGGCATTGGCCGTCCAGCGGTTCTACCTTGACCACTACGAGATCTAACGAGCTGTAAGTAGATAAGAGGAAAACATTTAACATACTTTTGACCTCGGCTTACCTGCACCATGGGGATAGAAAAAGTTATATAGTCCGTCCCTTAGACCCATAACTTGGGACTGTCTGACACATGGTTCTTGGATCAGGCAGATGTCCATGTCTTCCTCTCTGAGAAGGATAAGAAGGTTGTAGGTAGCTAATTTGGAGTGCTGGAGGTTAATCTGAGCTACCCTCAGCATCCCACTTGCCGCCTGGGGGTAGCGTCCCTTCAGTAAGCTTCGTTTTGGGTGCTGAATCGCCTACTAAAGCCATCTCAAGTAGCTTGAGACCTCCCAGCAGTTAGTTTGCCTCCGCAACCTCCTCCAGGTTATCGTCCGGAGCAACAGAGTCGGGAAAGATTGTTAGTTTGGCCTCCCTGATGCCAAACCGCAACCTATGTTGCTGTTGCTCGAATATCTCTAAGGACTCTTCACTGATCAGCAGCAACACAGGTTGACTATTCTTCTTGGGTTCCTCTATTTTTAGGACCGACCAGTCGTCTATTGGAACTCCAGGGTTTTGCAGTCGTAGTCATTGCATTAGCTTCGAGATCTCCAGTTTCATTTTTGGCAACCAGATGTGCGGCATAGGTTTTCTCGGAATCTCCGAAGCTGGGATGAGTTTCAACGTGCAATCGTTCCATGCATTGCTGATCTCAGCATCGCATCTCTTCAGAAACTCCTTTGAGAACCCATCCGCATACCCGATCACCCTACAACCTCGGCACACCTTTCGAAGTTGAAGGCTGGGCGCCGACTCTGGTTCTCCAAGAGGTGCTTGACGACCATCTCTAAGAGTCATCCTCTATGGTGCCCTACTCGAGCAGCACCCATCTTCCACCGTTGCTACTTGCCAAGGGCAACTTGGAGGTAATCGCTTAGAGCCATTCACGAATGTAAGCCTCCCTCTTTTTGCGGCGAGATTATCACTTCTTACGACCGATTTCGTTTTACCGCGTTGTGGTAATGGCTGTTGTTTCTTTAGTGTCCCGGTCGTCTCAAACTCCCGGACCAATGTCGTATATTTTATTTTGTCTGCGGCGTCGCGTTCGTGCGCTTTACACTCCATTTCGTTCTTGCCAATCTTGTGAAGAATGGATAGGACTCTCTGGGACCTGCAGTACCGAGTCAGGATTATTTGCACAGCCACTTAATCATGATCGGTTCCTCAAGTCAAATCAAATAAGGACTTAGGAATTACCAATATAGCGATACATATTCGATAACGATTTTCTACTATTGATAATAATAATACTCCTATGATGGGGTTTATACGCCATAATTTAAAATTTTCTTCAGATCCATTTACTCCGAAGTCTTTCTTTCGCTCGAAAGGTCAGTTACGTGATACGCGATTCATTTTATATTCTTCATGATCTGTCTGAGGTAAATTGCATCATCATATCCTGAGAGGTCTGACCCTCTGCCAGTACCAGCTTTAAGTTTGGTTTTAGTTTAGTGTAACTCATTTGTTAGAATATTGTTCAACAGATGAAATGAAATTAAAAAATAAATGATTTCGATCATTTCATTTAAGGTAGCAAAATATTAAATGATGTTTCGAAAATCTCTTTGTATATTGAAAAAAGTCGTCAACAAAATTATTATTCTTGCATTTTTGTAGAAAACTCGAGTACTGGAAATAAAAAGTACAGTGATTGGCCAAAAACAACACTGTAATAATGCCGCAGCTACCGTATTCCCTAGACCTGGCCCCCAGTGACTTTTTCTTGTTCCCGAAACTGAAAAGGCCCATGAAAGGACGTCGCGACGCTACGCCACGATTGAGGTGATAGACAAAAATCGAAGACAAGCTAAAACACGTCCACGCACAATAGCTGTCAAAAACTGACTGAACATTCAAAATAGTCGAGATTGTCAACATAAGTGAGGGACATGAGTACCAACATAACGCCACAAAAAGATCGAAAATCGAACATCCGTAGCCCGCGAAAATTCAAAATTAGCGATACGTTTTGAACAGACCTCGTACATCTACGCAGTCATGAGTGGTGTAGTCAATCCAGTGGTTAAGTACCATGTTCACTTTCTGTTAAGCTCTCCAATATTCCTCGTGAGAGGAGAGAAGAATGAAATAAGAATTCAAAAGATTGCAATGAATCTATTACGGAAATCGGGTTTTACCCATTTAATTTCATTTGCTCTGTGGAAGGAAAAGAAATCCCAAGTGTTTTAGCAATGATTAGGGAATCTTTCCCATATAATCTCATTTTTAATAATGAACTTCTTTTTATGCTTCTTAATCTTGTGACTTATTAATTCTGAATCACGGTACATTTCACCCTCAAAGGCGTATCATCAGAATATAATGAGTTCATGAAGTTCAAGGAGAGTAACGGACCGACCACAGATCCCTAGGGGAACCTCAAGGAATATTCTCAAAGGATCCGTATAAATCGGTAATCTAAATTCTTGGTCTTTCTATTTTGCAAGTATAACTTTACGTTTAACCGCATCTCACACCAAAGTTCCGTAATCAACCATGGTGGTCAACTCTTCCAAAGACTTTGGTATTGTTAGCAATCGGAGCCCCAATTATAATGATTCGCTATTGAAGCCAATATAATTATTTCTGTTCAAATTTAAGTGTTATCTCCAAAGGCCGTATGACTTAGATTCCCCCACAGAAGGATTCTGTTGTATGCTTGCTGCAGCAGGAATCCACGCGATACTCCCAAAAGCGTAATCCTTATGCAAAACGATTCGCTCAACTTCATTACATATTGAAAAACTGGCAAATGTAAAAAGAAGTCTCAGACGACTGCGGCAAGAGCAAAAATATACATCAGCTAAAAACCATCTTCGAAATGATTGGCGAGATGAAACTGAGGGAGGTATACGGTCCTATTACACCTTAATCCCTTAGAATCTACAAATTATTCTTTATGGAAGGCAGTCAAAAACACAAAAAACCGACATAAACGGAGTTGCCTGTAAGACGTATTGGCGGACATGAGCAAGAAGTAAGGAAGAGAAGGGGGTAGCTTTTGCTCACATCTATAAACCGTATTTTTTGGATTGGGATGATGTAGTTTCCGTTGGTATTTAATCTACGTTTAATGGAGAACCTCTTCCACGAGCGGCACGCTCAGATTATTCTGAATGTTAACATTTTGCATATACCATGGCGCACCAGTTACCATTCTCAGTGCCTTTGATTGAGTTATTTGAATCGGCACAATGTTGGATACCTTTGTAGTTCCCCACAGCTGACAACTATAATACCAACTGGCATTATGACGGCTCACTTTGCAATGTAAATTAAGTATTGATTTTTTTTTTGAAGCCAGTATAAGTTACGAGATGTGCGTTTCATTTGTTTCGCTTTAACTGATATATGCTTCCTCCATGTGAGTCTACGATAGTTTTCTTCACTGCTTTGAGGAATCACAACATAGTGTGGCGAGACTGTTGGGCACAGTTTTTTATTCAAAGTGAAAGTAACATGCGTGCTTTTTTCATTCACTCTCTTTGTCCAACCAATCTACTATTGCCTCCAAAATGTTCCTCTAGGTCTGTAGATGCCACTTAGGGGTTTTATGCGTTCTAAGAATAGCTGCATTATTATCTGAAAAAGTTGATATTAAAAGGCTATTATTCGTGGGCAAGTCGAATGTGAACTAGATGTATAGTTGTGACTCAAGAACGATTCCTTGTGAAACAACCGCTAATATTTGGTGTTCTGTGGAACAAGATTGTTTGACCTTAACGAAAAATATTCTATTACTCATGTAAGACTCTAGGATTTAATGGAAATCTGGCAGCAACAAGGTTTTAATTTTGTAGATAAGTTTTTCGTGCCAAACTGTGTCGAAAGCCTGAGCAACACTGAGAAACACTGTGAAATTATATCTTTTATCTTCACTTGCGATGCGATGAACTCCATTTTTCTATGCTTTTTGCGAAATCCGCACTGGTGACCTGGTGTCAAATTTTTAACAGCCCAGAACGATGACAATTTATGCAACAGTCTCTTTTCAAAAAGTTTAGATAAAGTGTGTAACAAACTGAATGTTATACGATGGAGCCAGTGTAGGATCTTTTCCTGCTTGTGGAATCTTGAAATTTGGGGAAGTAACCACGTCTCAACATGACGTTAAAGATGTTAGTAAGATAAGATAGTGCATAGGGCGTGATAAGATTGTGACCCGGAGGTTTGCCTGGGTTTAAGTCCGTTCGTTTGACGTACTTAGGCTTAATATTACAGAATTTATTAAGTGATGTGTAACAGATTGAAGAAGTTTCAAGAATGCTGTCATTGGATTTGGCTGGAAGACGCTAGCCAGATGTTGAGCGAAGGCTCTGCTTTTTCCTCATCACTTCCTGCCCAGGTATCAATCGCTTCATTTTACACTGGGGCCTTCGAATTTTTAGCCGCTTTCCATAGAAACTGCTTGTGTGCAGTCTAAATTTTGAACGTATCTATCAATTACCTTCCCTTTTCTTCTACCAGTGCATCTTTGAGAGCTTCAATTGCTTTTTAAGATGTGGCGAGTTGTATTTTTGCCATTCGCTTCTCACCAACCCTTTCTGTTTCACAAGAGTTTCAATTACTCAACTACTTCAACTACTATTCTAAGAGTATTTTTGCATAGGTTGTTTACTATTGTAGAAGTTGCGTTTAATGCTGCTTGAACCAATGTTCAGTTGAACTCTAGTAAAAAATTCCTATTCCCATCTCACCCTCACCACCAGCAACAGCTTTAAAATACCGCAAATAGGAAACCAAGTTCCTCAAATGGATCTGCGGTTAAACCGAAAGATGCGTGGGATTGCTTCTCATCGCAACTAAACAAAAGGAAAGGTGGTGGATTATTATATGATAACCACAAAGATATTACAGGAATTACCTCCACATGCAGTAGCACACCAATCAACTCAATCTTCAGAGTGGACCACTTTTCTCGACTCAGGAAGCTATCCCACGTAACAATGATACCAAAACCTGGCAAGAATCCAACGCAAGTTTCGTTATACAGGCTAATTAGCCTGCTGCCCGTTGTTTCGAAACTATTTGAGAAGCTATTGGTAGGAAAAATAACCCCACATCTGTACAAGACTATACCCAATCAACAATTGGGCTTTGGGAAAAAGCACGGTACTATGGAGCAAATTCTTCGTTTAGTGTCGCAAATAGAATTGTGTGCGAGGAGAAATAACATTGTTCTTAAGTGTTCCTTGATGTCGCACAAGCATTTGATAGGGTGTTGCACAAAAAAATCTCATTTCCTCCCAACACTCATAGTCTCTTGGAATCATACCTGAAGAAAAGAAGCTTTCAAGTCAAATGCAAAGATTACCTTTCAACAGAAATAGATATTATGACTGGGGTTTCACAAGGTAGTGTGTTTGGTTCTGTTCTCTGTTCACTATTTATGTTAGATCTGCCAACAAACAACCCCTGAGTTATTCCACCTTTGCTGATGATACAAATATTTTAAGTACTCAAACCGATTCTCGTAACTTAAGTGAAGAAATGTGGCTGGCAAACTAGCGAATCAAGGTTAATGAATTCAAATGTACACACATCACCACCACTCTCAGAACAAATACATGTGCAGCCATAGCACTAAACGGAATAAAATTTCCTCAAACGAAAGAAATAGAATACTTGGGAATCCAACCTGACCGTAAATTAACTTGGAGGAACCACATATAAGCTAAAAGGACTCAAATGAAGTTGAAAGCCATCTCAGTGAATGGGTTGACCAATATAAGACCAAGTTGCGCCTAGAATACGCATGCATGCAAATCCATGATTAAGCCCATATGAACATATGGAGGGTGCAACTGTGGGGAAGTGCAAGAAACTCAAATCTGGAGCTTAGACAAAGAGCACAGTCTAAGATTATAAGGACAGTTACCGGCGCACCATGGTTTGTGAAGAATAAAAATGCACAACCACAATGAGCATAAAACAAATGCTGTATGCGTAACAATCCTTGATCCTTTTTAAATGGTTTCGCTAATACAGAAATGAAGCTAATAAGGCATTATTCAACATTGCTCCATTATTTCTCTCATAAATAAAGGAATCCCCACAAGGAACATCCGTAGTATTTGATGGAGCTGTGACACAACAATTCTGTGCAGCTGAACTGTACAAGAGAAATGAAGAAGAAACGTTGGGAAACAAACCACTTGAAGTAAGGGCCACGGCTTTTTTGTTCCCTTCGAACAAGCGAACTTATGGGTACGAGTATTTAAGTTAATGGAAACTTGCGGTAAAAGTTCATAAATACTTCAAAGTACTTCGAGATGTGAACAGTGTGTGCAAATCACGACTGACACTCCAACACAGCAAACGAGCATTTACATGTTCCTAAAGGACTTGCAGTCGCATTACAATTTCGGTTTCATTCGTTTTGAAGAGCATACTGCAAAATAATGTTGAATAAAATTCGCTTTGAACTATTACGAGCAACATGGAAGCGGTGCGGGAGTAGGAGAACTCTCATAATAAAGGACCCCATTTGGAAGCAGCTTTTGGCAAGCAAGTTACTTCAGCCAAATTGTGGCAGAACGAGCAGAAAACAGAATCAAACTTAACATACATATCGAGCGGATGCAGGGCACAGCGGCGGAAAGCGGAACCTGGTTCTGTGAATGCGCGTTTTCTAGTTCAGAGCACTGGAAAACATTCGAAACAAGCGCACTGTGAATAATTATCGGCGGACATGGATATTTGCATGCAGAAGGCATCTATTGAGCCACTTGTACAAATACATACACATGTACATGAGTGAATATGAGTGAATCCCCATACGCACAGTGGCAAACCAGTGTGGATGAGTGTGGACAGACGCTCGCGTTCCCATTGTTAGTTTAATTTGTATCGATTTAGCATTTAAACGTTTGCTGGAAGACACCCAGCAGTGAATCGCGGCATTCCTGATGTCGTCAGCACCAGAAGTATCGGAAACGAAGCCTGAATTGAAATAATAATCTTTGAGAACATCGATTTTCAAAGATTGGAAATTATATTCAGGAGAGAATATGCGAATATATGAAATCCGATATATCACAACTTTATGGAGACCTGTGTTGTTGGACCTCATTGTTGTAGTGAAGAAACCTTGTTCTGTTCTGTATCTGAGACTATAGTTGCTCTCCGATAACAGCAAACTCTTTGTAATAGGAACTAGATAACAAGGGGAAGAAACGGGTTGTGTAACAATAATAAAGTGAATAAATTGTGCCAACCAAGCTTGCCTCCATGCCGTCTTAATGGAACAGAAAAAACTTAGTGCTAATTGTCGGCTTAATGTATCAATAGCCACTCCCATTTTCCTGAAGAATTCTGCCATGTGAAATGACAAACAAATCGGCATGCTCGGTATTAAATTAGATGTGGCCAATATCGGCAAAGTTCACCTTGACGTTCACTTCATTTCGATGGTCGTAGTTGCTAAATTAGGATGTTCAGGGTAAAGGGTTTCTCGTAGTCGGTCTAATCCGATGTAAGTCGTCTTTCTGGGTTGACAGTAGTTTGGGTTGTTAATCCGTTAGCACAATAATCCAAGAAGAATAAGTACAGATGAGTTCGCAGAAATGTTCGATACAAAGATAGAGAAATCGCTGAAGCAGCAACTTCAGCGCTCATAGCATCATCTTTGCAGATATGAAATTTGGTGTCTACCTTCTTGACATATTTTCACAGTGATATTAAAATAACAGCGATTTATAAATTAGTCTATTTTTGTTTTAGTTATGGAATATATTGGAATGATCTCAAAAGCACCTGCAATCAGCTCAAAGAGACGCATCTGTGTAATTGTTACTTGGAGGTAGAAACGTTATATAATTTTGTTAAATTAAGTTTTTTTTGTTATTTATTTATTTATCCATGATTTCATAATAAAGTACGAGCATATGGGAAAGGGTTTGGGCGAATGTGCTCGAGCAACGAAGCTGTGCGATTCGAAGAGAAAAATATTATTGAAAAAGCAGCAAAAAGGTCTCGACCAGGCTGTGAGACTAACCCGCGATCCCACGACTGCGGGACTAGTACTAGGTCGAGTGGTGGTTTAAAGTGGTTTCAAGCAAATATAGGATGGACATTCATTCTTCAGCTAACTACCTTCTATCTTTCGACAGTTTAAATGAATCAAAAGAAGATGCATCGGGATGCTTGAAAATTCTTCAACTGTATAGTAAAATATTTTTGAAACTATTTCTTAGTAAACTTATTTAGTTAACTGTGGATCTGCGGGTACTCCAATGGGACCAGAGTCGTTTATCGGTATAAGTTTAGCAGAGGGTATCGATTGTATTAGGAGCCATGTGAAGGACCGATGGTGCAGTTTAGTTGCCTGGAAAACGACCAAGTGCTTCCTAGAAAGCCCAAATAGGAGAGTTGCAAATTTCCTTCTGACATTACGAAGGAAAGATCTTCGATCATTGGTTGGGGTAATCACGGGGCATCCTCCATGCAATGACGGAGGAATCCATCCATTTTTTCCACCGACTAAACAACAGCAACTACAGGTTGTGGAAGTTCAATGTCGATGCGGTTTTAAAAGGCCAAGGATTACTAGGAATAGTACAAGGGAAGACGAAGTTTAATGACTCGACAACCCAAGAACAGAGGGATTTGTGGATGAAGCGTGACGGTAAAGCCATGGGAATACTTATTTCCTCCATCGAAAAGGATCAGGCAAATCATATATTGTCATGTTCCGACTCAAACGAAGTCTACAAAAAGCTGAAGAATATCCACAAGCAAAGTGAAGTGAAAGTTATGTGCCTGTACGAAGAATATTTTTCGCTAAAGATGCAAGAAGATGAATCAGTAGCAGCATATGTGTCGAAAGTATCTTCATTAGCGGCAGAAATAGAGGCGCAAGGTGAAAAGTTATCCGACAACATAAAAATGGTGCGAATCATAAGTAGTTTGCCACCAAGGTACCAAAACTTCAAAACTGTGTGGTATAATATAAAAGAAGGTAGAAACATAGAAAATCTGATGGCAAAACTTCAACTAGAGGAAGATCAGCTTAATAAAAATAACGACGCTGACGTGACGGAAGCAGCGTTTAATGCAAAATCAGATAAACACAAAAAATCTATTGCAGATAGAAAGAGAACATCTAAATGCAATTTTTGTCACAAAGTTGGACACTGGGAGAGAGAATTGCGTGCAAAAAAGAAACAAATAAAACATAAACAAGAGAGTAATTCGGAAAGAGACAGCAATGACGACGAGGTTGCCTTTGTTGCATCGATGTCAGATGACATATCAGCCCCATATAGCGATGTGTGGATCGCAGATTCAGGTGCTACTGAGCATATGACTTCACGCAAAGAGTGGTTTTCTGAACTACATCTTACAAGTTCCAATGGCTTTGTTTACATTGCAAATAATGAGAAATTGCCAATTAGAGGTTTTGGCACAATTAACATAAACGCTCTTGTAAACAACAAATGGATACCTCGCACTCTCACTAACGTACAATACGTTCCACAACTAAAACAAAACTTATTCTCTACTGGATCAACGACATCCAAAGGTTTCTCAATGGTAACAGAATCCACATGTTGTGTTTTGAAAGACAAAAACGAAAATATTGTGGCAACAGGTGTTCGGGATTCTAAAAATCAATATAAAATGATATTTCAATTGGGAAATGATTGTGCAGCAAATTCGGCGAAGCTAGATACTCTTCAACAGTGGCATTGCAGACTTTCGCACATAAATACAGCAGCAATCAAGAATATGTGCAATAAAAATCTAGCTGATGGAATAAACATGACAGATAAAACTGATTTTTTTTGTTAAGATTGCAAAAAGGAAAAATGCATCGGTCATCGCATAGCACAACAATCAAACGTGAAGCAGCTAAATGCGAATATTTTCATATGGATTTATGCGGCCCGATGAATGAAACTGGAGTTGGTGGAGTTCGTTATTTCATGTTGCTTAAGGATGAAAGCACAAGTTTCAGGTATCTTTACTTTATATGTAACAAATCTGAAGTGCATCAAAAGCTAAAATGATTCATTTTTATGGTACGCAACATGACTGGCGAACGGGTGAAACACATACGGTGTGACAAACGGTACGGAGTTTATAAACAAAGATGTAGTGGAGCTTCTGTCAAACAATGGAATTGTTCTAGAAAAGATCTCGCCGTACACTCCAGAACAAAATGGTTTCATCGAGAGGGACAACAGGACAGTTCAAGAGTCGGCTCGTACGATGTTATTAGCGAGCGGTTTGAACACATTTCTTTGGCCAGAAGCAGTTCGAACAGCGGTTTATATTCTAAACAGATCAGCGCCTGCAAATCGTTTAAAAACACCTTACGAATGGTGGTTTGGCAAGAAACCAGATTTAAGTCACCTGAAGATTTTCGGTACTGAATGTATGGTGTACCAACCAAAACAACTTGGGAGGAAGAAGTGGGATGCTAAGGCGAAGAAAATGTTTTTTGTTGGGTATGAACCTACCACAAAAAACTTTCGCATGTATGACAAAGAGTCGAAGAAGGTTGTTGTTAGCTGTGACGTCGTTTTCAATGAAAAGCCTATTAAAGTTGAGAAAACTATTGAAATAGAAGAAGAAGCAACAAATGATGTAAATGGCGAACAAGACAGTGTATCTGATAGTTTCCTATTTCAACAACAAGCAGCCAGTACTCCGAAGACTTCGATAACAAAGGAATCATCAACGATTGATAAGGTAACGACTCCTGACAGCTCTACAAATCCAGATTTAGCAGCAGATGTAAGGGAACATAAACGGTATGGTTTGCGAAAAGAAATTGTACCCCCTAAACGCTTTGATATCGATTACATTAGTTGCTTGGCAACCATTTCAGAACCGGATACATACAATGACGCTGTTAGTTCGGAATATGCAGAAAATTGGATTTCAGCGATAAATGATGAACTAGATTCACTCGAACTAAACCAAACATGGGAACTGGTACATAAGCCACAAAACAAGAATATTGTTGGATGTAAGTGGGTGTTTAAAATTAAATCACTCCCAAATCAAGAACCCATATTTAAAGCGCGACTAGTTGCCAAAGGCTATTCGCAAGAGTCTGGAATAGACTTTAAAGAAACATATTCTCCGGTCGTAAGATATGATTCAGTGAGAGCTGCTTTAGCGTTGGCCGCTATTGAAGACATGGATATGATGCAATTTGACGTAAAAACAGCCTTTTTATATGGCGAACTCAGCGAAGAGATATATATGGAAATTCCAAAGAGCATCAACGTAAGCCAAGATAAAAATTTAGTTTTTCGTCTCAAAAAATGTCTTTATGGCCTAAAGCAGGCGTCTCGAAATTGGAATTTGAAATTCATTGAATTTCTAAAAATATTTAAAATGAAGCAATCTATTGCCGATCACTGTGTTTTCTATGGAACTATTGAAAACAGTACAATGATTTTTCTGCTATATGTTGACGACGGGCTGATAATGTCCACTAGCAAACGTGGATTAAAATTATTCATTGATACGTTGTCAGAAAATTTTCGTATTACGTATGGCGAGCATAATTATTATGTTGGCCTAGAAATTCATCGGGATAGATTGAACAAGTCCATCACAATAAATCAACATTCCTATATTCAGAAAATTCTTCGGAAATTTAATATGGATTGCAACGTATATTTAACTAAATCGAGTGACGAAGATAATGTCCAATACCCATTTAGACAAGCTGTTGGTTCTTTGATGTTTGCTGCTATAGTATCTAGACCCGATATTTCGTATGCAGTAGGAGAAATAAGTAAATTCACCGAAAGTCCGAAAAGAAGTCATGTCGAGGCCCTTAAGCGTATATTTCGGTACCTGAAAGCAACTATAGACAACTTCATCTAATATAAATCAAACAAATCATTCAAAGGTTTTACTGACGCAGATTTTGCTCGTGACATCGACACAAGAAGATCCACAACAGGCTACGTGTTTCTCATAAACGACAGCGCAATCACTTGGAGAAGTCATCGTCAGAAAACAGTCGCGTTATCCACAACGGAAGCAGAGTGTATGGCGGCATGTGAAGGTGCTAAGGAAGCAATTTGGCTTCAGCAATTATTATCTGATGTTGGATATTCTCAAAGCTCACCTACAATTCTTAATGTTGATAACCAGGGTGCAATTCGACTCATTGGAAATCCGGAATTGCATCATAATACAAAACATATCGACATAAGACTACAATTCATCAGAGATCTTCAGAAGAATAAAACTATTGAGCTCAAATATGTAAATACTGAATTACAACGTGCTGATATACTTACAAAGCCTTTGACGACTCAAAGATTTAAGAATAATCTACAGCTTTTGGGAATGTTGGAATTGAAACAATGAGTGAGAGTGTTAAAAGCAACACTGTTTAATTACAACTCTATATAATCTTCATATTCCTATCTTCATATTCTTCGTTAACTCATGCATACGTGTCCTATTCTGATTGGTTGTTTTATTCAGCTACTAACGTATGTAACAACTTAGATATATAGAACTCTATTACCCATGTATAGATTTATTACTTCGTTTCTAACCTTTGCAAATACAAGAACTACTTATATTGTAATATTCAACCCACTCGTGTTTTACTTCAATAATATCAAACCAGTATTATTGAACTACTTCATACAATCCAGAAATGGCCCTATTAGCAAAGCAAGTTCACGTTCCGAAAACACATTCGTATCTACGGAAGCTTTAGTGGTGATTTCCATGGACCTAATTAGGCGCGTCTGGATATCAGTTTTCTGCTGGGTATGTGGGTGAAACGATTGTGGAGTGGGCGCACGTGTTTAAACGACTAATAAGAATATGGTTCATCACAATAACGTCATTAGCTGCCATTACAGCACTGGCTCGTTGAAAATTTAATTGTTTTGTATACGATTATAAATTGGAAACACCAGTTACACAAATTTCTTTATTGGGGCACTATAATTCAAAAGTGGCAATTAGCATTTGATAAAGTGGCTCACACCGGTCATTAAAAACACATTTGTGAGCTGCATTCCCTCTAATTACAATCTTGAACAGCTCAGCCCGGCACTTTCCCATTGTCCTTTCCTGCCTTCATGCCAAAGACATTCTGACCAATCAAGAGCGGTGCATTCGCGGGGTGTGTTAGTCATGAACTCGGTTGGGAAAATGTACACTCTTGGTGTGAAAGGTTCGGAATAGCAACAAAGCAAGTAAGCGAATGCATGGTAGCCTGCATTAAATGACCTTGAGGCATGGTTTGTGATTTGAGTACAGTTCCGTAGTATTTCTTAAGCACTTGTGGGATTTTCACAGCTGTGTGAGTCGTGTATACGTGGCACCAATTGGCTCTGTTTAGCAACGAAAATGCACTTTGTAAGCACAAATAAATCAATATAAAGTATGGTACACAAAAGCGCTTCCTGCCTGAACACAAGGTTTGTCTTAAGAGTTATTACGAATTCTCCTTAGGCTTCAACATCAACAAATCTTCTTCCCTTTATTTGCAGCTTAATATACTAAACTGGTCATACTGCTTGGAGGACTAAGCACTGGGTCCTGATTTTCTACCAAACATACTTGCATTGTGTCTGCTAAATGCGAGACACATTGTCGAGTTGTGGAATAGGATATTGCGCTTGATATTTCTGTCTGATTGGAATAATGGTGCAAATTCAAATCCTAAGGTTTACCACCCTAAATCTGCCATCTTATTGTTCTATGAACTGCCTTTGGATAATTGCTTTCGTTTGGTTATTGAACAGTGTATCCCGTTCTCGACAATCCAAATAAACACCGCATAGCTCGGCCATCAACCCTGTAGTTATGTATTCTTATTATTCAATCAATTGAAGTTCAACAGAAAATGGGCGGATTAGGTTAGGTTACGTTACATTGGCTGGCCGTGAAGGCCACACATAGACCTGCAAGCTCCGTTGCGATACCAGATGCATATCCACTTAAGAGTCGTAATATGGAGTTATAAAAGAGAGACGCCCTTAGCAAACTTTAAGAGCGAGACCATCCCTATTGTTGAGACCTCATCCAGTCCCTCAAACCAGGCGGCCCCCAGGTATTCCAAGCGCGCCAATGAGATTCCGGGGCACATTCCTTATGCGTTGCTCACCACATTTCCTACAATCGTCGTTGTTCGTAAGTCTCATCCTTTTAGCGTGTACCGCCGTTAGACATAATTTGTCGAGAAGTGCCACTATAGATTTGGTTTACTTTACCATGCGATTTGCACATGAGTCTTGCGTTTTGCATGTGCGGATACTCCAACTTGCTTCCCCTTTCCTCATCATGCAATCTTCAATTTAGTTATTAATCATTTATAGAGGCATCAGTACGTTGCTTACTTGCTCATTTGGTAGTTGGATTCCGCTTTTAGCAATACCGTCCGCTCTCTCGTTTCCTTCTATGTTCTTCTGCTCTGCCCAGTATATGCACAGCCTCCGGTTGGTGGCCAGCCCATCCATAGCTGCCTTACATTGAAGAACATTTCTGGATATTTCGCAGCATAAAGTTATAGCTTTAATCGTAACTTGACTGTCTATGTAGACATTTATTGTGGAGTTTCTAGTTTCTGTTATGCTGGCGAGCTCTGCAGCTTTCTTAGCAGCAAACACTTCCGCCTGCAAGATACTGCAATACTCAGGGCGGCTAAATGGCTGTCTGATATCTAGTTGCAGGCACTATACCCCTGCTCCACGACCATTTATCATTTTAAAGCCGTCCGTGAACAAATTGAAGGTTTTCCATTTAACATTCAAGCCTCTGCGCTATATCCTACTTCTCGATCCGTTTATCCGTTTTTGAAATCTGAGAGTACGAATCACATTGACTGTGAGACTCCGACAGAACTATGACCGAACGATCGGAAAGAGAATTATTTAGTGGTCAACTACATTCCCACAGATATCGCTGCAAGACTTTCCGCAAAGAGGTCAATGAGAGTTAGATTGAGTGTGTTGATTGTGATGGACGGGTTAACTCCACATTTAATATAAAGAGTCTGTGAAAAAGTTTACGGCTTTTTTTAAGTTTACGCTATCAGAAAACCAGTTGAATCAAATTTGCTCCATTATTAGCGACAATGGTTTGCCATATTTCGGGTAGAGCCGTGATGCCATCGGTGAATAACTTCTGTGGTTTCTCATTGAAGAACTGAATAAAGTTGCTTTCACAGGCTTCTTTTGAAAGCAGCTTAATTCCATTGAGAAAGCTCTGCAGAGATCGGAACTAGTGATATCAGGGGGTGCTGTGTCTTGACTATACGGTGGATGCATCAAAACTTCCCAACCAAGCTCTCGCCATTTTTGACCAGTCATCAAAGAAGTGTGCTAATTCGGCCTAACGTGTTTGCGCTTAACTCATGAGAAACCTCCACATCGAGTTCCTTTTTGTAGCCGGCTTTGTGTCAAAGGTTCAAAACAGTTTTGTAGTCAATGCCTAGCTCTATGCCAATATCGACACTGCTGATATGCTTATTTTGCTGGACTTTTGCAAGAATTTCAACCACTTTTTCAGTGATTAGACGACCAGAGCGTGACTTATCTTTCACATCAAAATTCCCCGAATGAACCAATTAAGACTTACAACGTGATCTCAACATCCCCACCGTAAAAGACGAAATAAAAAAGTTTAAAAGCATTTTGTAATCTGCAATCATCAGCAAAGGCTTTTATGACTGTCCTCCTGGACAGTTCCAATATATTTTACCAAGCCACCAGTACTACATTTTCGCCCTTGGAAAGTAGAACTCAACTTAAGGCAATTGAAACTGATTTTTCAACAGCATTCCAAAAATCTCACTAGGCCCTCAACTATAGAATATGGGTTTCACGCCTGTTTTCTTTGATATGTATTTAGTCTTACTTCTCAAATATACTGTATACTGTCGGTACTTTTGTTATTGACAATGTCAAAACCTTTCATTTCCCTGATGTGACGTCATAGTCTATATACACCTACATTTTGCGGCTACTCTATTACGAGTATGTTCCACATGAACGTTGCTACAAATTTTGAGTAAATTGAACCGAAATTGCAACTCACTTTTAAATGAGGTTTGGGCAATATATCATATATGGAAGGAAATAATGATCATTGTCCGATTGGGAGGAAATCATGTCCTTTGTACGATATAGCTTCCTGTTTTAGTGTTAATATCCAAGCTAGGCTATTTCACAGTTTTATTAAGATATCTATAATATCTTCAGATATCTATAGCTATCTGAATAGTTATATGTCTGCATATTTATACCTCCCACGCCTCCTTTTGAGTGTTACAAATACAAGCCCATCGCACAAAAATTGTACCCTTTTGTCAGTTTTTTTCTAGGAAAGGGGTAAATTATTCCAAAATAAACCTATTCAGGCACCACTTGAGACAATTCCTCACGGAGCAAAACAGGGACAGTTATGATGTGTTTAATGAGTCTATTTCGCTCAATAGGACCCCAGCTGATCCCAATCTAAGTAATAAAGAACTGGTCTTCTTCTTTGTGTGTTTTCAAACTAAACTGAATCTGTCCGTATACATGTACTCCTGGCCGGGTTCCCGGAAGCATCTGTTCTCTAAAAGATATATAATTAAATTATACTTTCTTAACTCCACCATCCCTTCCGTTCATCTATTGCATATTTCCATCTTTCACAAGTAAATGGAACAATACGAGCCGCTAACAGAAACGGATTAGCAAGAAAATTTCATGCTGATTGGGCAGCTGTCGAACCCCATCCCCTTAGCTACTATTCCCAGCAAAGTACACGCTCCCTGCAGAGTTTTTCATCGCTTACTTTCAAATGATGTCATTGAATTTAGAAACGCTGCCACGCATCTAAAGCGTTTGTTGTCTGCAACACGAGGGAGCCACGGTTTTTAGCTCCTGGAAAATTTCAATTACGCGCATATCCTCAATTAGCCGCTGCTCTGCTGAAAGGCACGCCAAGAAATTATTCCGGTTCGTAAAATTTCAAATTTCAACTGCCACAGGCGCAGTTTGACGTGCCATCAAATTATATTCAAACACTGCGCCGAAATAGCCCTCCAAATGCCTGCCTTAACCCTTGCGCTGCGGGTGCCCACCCACATTCCTGCACGAAATCACGCTCAGTCCATGAAAAAATAACAATTTCTAATGCCGAAATCAATAAAAACCGTTAAAGTGTGCAGTCGTGAGTGCCACGAAACAACCCCATAAATGTACCTCGCAATTTGAGTCCTTGTCTCGCTTTTGATCCCGAACGTTTAACGGCGGCGGAGGCAAATGTTGGACAAGTGTCTCACACAGATTTGGAAAATCTTTTCTTCATTGGTCGCCATTCAGAGTGTGTTATTGGGTAAAATTATAATTTATTTGCTGCTAGCTACAAAGTGAAGATTTCTTCCTGTTAACACACACACAAACCCACACACCCACACACCCCAACAATCACGCAAGCATACCCAGAATTGTTCGCATAGAAGCGTGCAGCCCAAGTGCTGAGGTCCTGTTTGCACTGCTTGCTGAGGTTGTGTGCCAGCAATCAGACCGGAAGTCGTCTTTGGCGTAAACGTGTCCCGTTGGTGTGTACGCGTGTGTGTGGGTGTGTGCTGGTACGGACTGGTGAGGGTGTTGTGGGTGGTATGGGAGGTGTGGGGGCAGCAGAGTTGATGACAACATAAAAAAGCAGCACTAAGTAAACTAAAAACGTATCCCCACAATCTTGTGCACTAAAAAGAAGCATAAAATTCGATTGAGTGTAAAGAGGTCAATGCCTAATCTCTGGGTGCGTTTCTATCCGCAGTTTCGTCCGCAGCGGCAGCTCCATTCATGTGGCATGTTGGCTCGGTTTCCCTGCAACAATGTTCTGCCAGCGACTGCCGTTAAGTGGCTGAAGACTGCCAAATAAAAGTAAAATTCAGATTAAAATTGTTACTATTTTCGATATTCGAAAGCAAATAAAATTCGAAGAGCGCGTCGCTGGTAGGCGCATCCGCCTGGCTGCGCTCTCTGAGAGGACTACATTGGTCAAAGTGACTGCGAGAGCGTTGCCAGATTCTCGAACAAATGATTTAACAAAGCGACAACATAGACTAGCAGTACTCCTGATGGACCCTGAACCAAGCTACATAGCTATAGTTGAGCCGAGATTTTGTTCTGAGGCGGAAAGGTTATTATGCGAGCAGTCCAGCCTTCAATCATATTCAGGTGAACTGATGAACTAAGCTTTCGTTTTCCTTCTTTGCCAGACTGTAATGCTCCATTTGATCTATATCATCACTGATATAAAGGCCTATGGACGGCAATAAGTCTGGACATTATACAGGCACCATAAACAAGGATCTGCGAACTACTATGAACAAAAGTACCACTCATTGCATTTGATGGAAGGTAATATCATTAAAATGACTGCCAAAATTACACTATGTGAGTCGGCTTTGGAAAGTCCAAAATTGATTCCATTTCACTTAAATGAGACGTCAAAGATAACAGAACTAACAGATATAGTTATCTACATTGGTGAACTGTGTATCACCAATGCTTGTACAATGTAGCTAGAATTGTTAATACTGTCCCAAGAGTTGTTGACACGGGAATTTCTTTCTCTGAACTCTCCAGCTTTTTATATACTCGAAGCTTCACGATTTGTATGATTTTATTATAATATCAAAAGTATAAAATTTTGCATATAAATCTTGTATGGTTCTTAAGCATTAAAAATGTGTAATTAGTGGGCGTGAAAGTGTAAATATGTGTACCACTCACACCGTTTTTAGAACATACTATGACCTACAGCTGTGTTACTTCAGCAAGTTTAGCATTTTACATTACATAGCAGATAATTGGTCGTCTCAAATTAGGTGCGAACTGTTTTATAATCGGTGGGTGTTTCCTTTGTTCGATTTTGGATAAATATTCCGGTGCTGGTGTAAAGCACTGGCTTGGAAGAAGACTGACGGACATGATCAAGAGTCGCAGGAAGTTGTGCTGATTAAATATATGAAATGTGAAACCCTCCGAGCAAAAACTGTATATTATGTACTTAGAGTCAGTATGATTTTGTGGTATGAAGGATATCTATATATATTAGGGAATAGGGAGTAGTTCCTTGAAGATACATTCCATGAACAAGTTCTCCTGTATACAACTTCTTTTCATGACTTTTTTTTGCATTTTACTATAATTTGGTGCGTTGAACTTATGTTTCTGTTATTTACCCGTAGCACTCTCTATTCATGAACTGCATGCTACAACAAAGGTTGTAAAACAATGTAGTTGGGAATGGCGAGTCTTTGGAAAAACGCCACCAATATAACCATTCAATTTCCTTAGATCCATTTATGTCTATTGGATCCATTTATCTTAATATAAGCTTTGTGGGAACGTATTGTATATTGCTTAATTGTATATGATATACGAAGGTGGGTGTGTTGGTTGATATATTGCCCACATTTAGTGTTACGCTGAGTACTTCAATCTCGCGCCAATGTGTTGAATTTTGTTCTTAAATCTTTTATAGATCTTTAGTTTTGTAAATGCCGTCGTCATGGAGGCACCCCACCCATTTATGTGAGACGTGCTCTTTATCTGTACTGCCCCTTTCTTGTATATGATTTTAGAGACTCACTATGATGAGTTACACCACACCTTGTATAGGTTCAAGCGAGTATCGCCCACAATTGGTATAGAGTCTATCATTACAAATTAGTACATGTTCCACTATCACATTTTTATTTATTTATTATAGTAATCACAATAATAAATTATTGTGATTAAGGAGAAAAAGGAGCGCAAGCTGCCAGGGGATTCGGCTCCACTATCACATCATATAAAAGAAACCTGTGGGAGATTCGTTATTCTGCACTGGGTCTTAAGACACCAAGAATAGTTTTATGATTCTGCTCTACCCCAGATGTTTTTAAAATCTCCTGACTTGAGACCCAAGAATCAAACCCTCAACCGTTCAAATATGTTGTTTTTTATAAGGATCCTCAGAACTTACTCTCAGGATCCCGTAAACCAACACTTAACACTTCAGGTTCTTGTGTTATTTTTTTTAGACTTATCATGCATAGTCCTAGAGAAATGGGACCCATTTCATATATGATGATTTCTTAGATAATTTTGGTATTTCGCTATTTCGCTGGTTATTGAGAAGAATGTGGAATGAAGTTTGCGATTATACAGAGGAATGCCAATCTAAATTTTCTGTCACGTGCAAATCGCTAACCATATACCACCCTCCAGAACGAAAATGCAGTCCAAACCAAAATGTCCCATTACATCTAAGGAGTGCACTAACTTTTACAATAGCATAACCCAATTTAGCATATGTGTTTTTTAATTTCAAAGACCTTCAAGAGCTGTAGGATGTCTCCTGGATCAATTTAGGCAAGGGTCCTTCGAGATAACATCATCTTTCCATCCATTTATAAATTTTGGGAAATATTCCAATATAAGAGGAGAACTTTATGAATCATAAAGTAATGCTGGCTCAAACAAAGTCACTTACATACCTACATAATATTCATAACAATCTGGCAACGCTGACATTTGGCGCTCAACAAACAGTTGAGAGCTCAGAGCGAGGAACAAAATCACATGTTATCATTCTGCAGTGAGTGTAACAGCTCCATATGGCGCTGTGATACAACAGAATGGTAAGCGCTCCCGTTTCGTAATACAAAACATGGACAGCAACGGTAAAGAAACCCAGTTAAAAATGGTCCATCGTGGCGACAGCATCCCGGGCAATTGGCAAGTGCGATCAAATTTGCGGACCTATTGAGTTCTATTTGAAAATAATGTGCTAGTGAAGGAAGCAGCGGCAGCCAGCAGCAGTGGGAGAGGGCAACAAATTCATTTTTTTTGCAAGAGCTACAAAAAAATTTAAAGGTGCCGTCTTTTGCTCCCCCCTCCGTACTTTAAAAGTTACATAATAAATGAGAAGTGCCTGCGAAGAAAATGTTTTGAATTGTGATGTGTTGGATTGAGAGGAGCATAAAGAAGCACACAGACAAGAGTGGTAACTTTGATTTTATAACAGCCAACAGCAGCACCAACAACACCACCACCACCACCACCACCACCACCACTACAAACAGTACTTACCATCAACGACAACAACAACAACAAGAGTGGCAATAACAATAATATTAGGCACTACAAACAGACAATAGCAACAAGAGGCGCACAAAGACAAGAAGGACCCCATTTGGGAGGTCTGCATAAACACTCTCGCAGACAACGCGGCAGCGCGACAATCAAGGGTGCTGTTGACTCAGTGTGGCAACTCCATAACACGCTTTACTTTCGGCAGGTTTTGATGACGCTGAAACATTAAATGCAAATTGTTTTATCATTAAAAAGCGGCAAACGTGACAACCACGTCCCTACACGCAACCCCGACTGCAGGCTCGCATCCAATCAGCCAGCACAGCCATCACAGCCATCGGAGCCTCCGAGCACATTTCCTCCATCATCGCAGTCATTAAGCGCAGCTTCTAGGAGCGCACTGCGAGGACTGAAATCAGCACACAAATTTATAAAAACAGGAAAAATATAAAAAAATTAATAAAGCATAAAAAGGAAAAAGACGACAGTGTGGCTGAGGCGTCTGCCGTGCGCCGTGTGACAGCAATAAAACCAGCACGCCTCTAGCGAAGCGGGGACGTCTGCCTGGGCGCAGTGCAGTTAAGAGTGGAGCGATTCCGTGTGGCTCTGGCAGCGCGCGCAATGGATTTTTAACTGAAAGCGCAAATCTCGCGCATAATGTTGAACTATGCTGACGGGTGTTTAATTTATGTTCGGCGCTTTACTCTGCAACAAACAAACACGCGTACGTGCGGCAGTCACAGGCTGAGCCAACGGCTTCGGCGGTGGTAGTGGCAGTGGCAGTGGTAGCGGTGAACAGGATACGGTTCAACAGCGTAGACAATTTGAAGGTGATTAGGGATAGCAGGAAAGTGGGGCAAAGCAGCAACATCGGTGGAAATCACACAAACTAAGTCGGCGCTTCTCCCGGCGGGCTTCTGATTATGCGTGTGTACGTGTGTATGTGAGCTTATGTAACCCCCAAATTGAATGAACCCAAGCGAAGCAACAGGAGCAGTGAAAAAAGCAATAACGCCCAGCATGCAACAAATGTAGCCAAGACACCGACTCACACTCCGACACAGTGCGAGCGGGCGGGCAGGACATAAACAAAAACAACAACGATTAACTGTCCTTAATTGCAGCAATGAAAATAAATAAATAAAAATCGAAGCGAAGCGAAAGAAAAACAGGATCAAATAAATGCAAATTTCATGAAATAAAAACATTTAATTAAGATAATAAAATAGAACGGATAATCAAATAACTATTTAAACTCTTAAATAAAGAGCGTGAATTAAAACAAATATGCAATGAAAATAATATAAAAAATATATCAATTTGAAAGCATTCACCATAAAAAAACTGAAATCAAAAAGGATGAAAAGTAAATAAATTGTCATTCTCACTTGACAAAGGCATGAAATAAAATTTGAAATAAGAACAACAATTTTCAGTAATCAATCCAACTGTAAAAGAAAGAATAAACAAAACAATTTAATAAAATAACATAACAATAAACTAAAAAGAATTCAATAAATAAAATGTGTGGGAAATATCACAGAATAGAAAAAAGAGTCAATAATAAAGTTATAATAATACTATAAAACTAATGGAGTAATAAAAAGAGATAACAAAATAGCAATCAAACAAACAGAAAACCAAATTAATGCAAACAAATTTCAATTAAAAGAAAATTGTCATTAATAATATTATAAAAAATTATAATAATACAAAATTATAATAATAGAAAAATTATAATAATATAAAAATTATAATAATACAAAATTATAATAATACAAAATTATAATAATATAAAAATTATAATAATACAAAATTATAATAATAAAAAAATTATAATAATACAAAATTATAATAATATAAAAATTATAATAATACAAAATTATAATAATATAAACAAATATTAAAAACACCAAAAATTTAAATAAAAATTTAAAAACATCAAAAAATTAAAAACCACTAAATAAATTATTGAGCAAAGTCTAAAATAAAACACAAATAACAATAAAAAGAAATTAATAATTAAAGAACAACACTAAAAAAACTAAAAACAAAGTGTGTTCAATCATTACAAAAAGGCAATAAAAAACATAAAAATATTATAAAATTAACAATTGATCTGATAATAAAAATACTGATAACTAATTTTTAATACAAAGTATAAAGTATAATAAAAGTATGTTTGTAACATGTTCCCTGATGTAGTTGTTGTTCGACATAATCGCACACATAAAAGTGAGAATAATAATTTGTGTTAAACAATAGTACACTAACAATAGTAATAAGAGTAGTATACTATATTAATTACAAGAAAGAAACCTCCTCCAAACCCACGGGGCCGTGAAATCATATTGAACAACACCAATTCGCAATTGAATAGGAAGGGCGTCTGAACTAGAGTTGTGCAGCAGTAACTAAAAGTGCGCTACTAAAGTGGGAGCTCACACATTCACTCACACACACGACACACACAAACACACTCCCACGTACACATTTTCCTACCATAGCCATACGCAGCGCAGGCTGGCGGTGGGCTCCAGCCACAGTGTCAAAACCACAATTTGTGTACGAACAACAACATAAATTACAATAAACACAACAAACACAACAACTATTACAACAATTGGCCGGACCATTGACTATTAGAAGAAAACGAACAAAAGAACGGCCAGAAAAAGGCACCAGTGCGGGGAGTGTGGGGCGCAGATGCTCCTGCTTTGCGCCGTTATCCCTTTTTCTGTGAGCGGGCATTTCTACACACGTGTAACGGTATTGGTGGTTTAACAGCGAAATGAATTAACAGCTACACTGCCTACAATAGCAGCCGGAACAATACTGACAACACCAGCAACAAGAAGCAACAACATCGCCAACATCAATAACACCAGCCATCAACAGGAGCAGCAGAGGAAAAAAGGTACGCACTTATTCCCTTTTAGCGTTGGTGTTTAACTTTTGTTTTTTCGCAATTTTTTTTGTTTGTGAATCTGCTGCTGCTTCCACAAACACTGCCTCCGCTCATGCAACAACCAGCCAAATGGCCCCCAGTCGTAGAAAAATATTGATTTTGTTGGCATGTTTGCAATGCGCGATTCTCGCCTCTCATCCACTGCCTACGCGTTTATCAGTCAAGCGTGAGGCACACCCAAAGGCACTTCATTTTAGGTATTCCACTTTAAGTACTACTTTCAGAGCCAGGTGGTAATGATTACTCAAGCAATTAAAGTCCGTTGCAGTGCCACCCGCAACAAATTGTAATTTCCCTTGATGCATTAATGGAATCTCTCGAAATGATTTCAAGGGGTTGTAATTGTTAAGAGCAATTGGAAGAGGTGGTTATACCATTTCCCATTACTTGTGAACTTCCTCATTATTTATCAATTATTAAAACTAAACGCTGACTACTAAAAATGAAGGATAATTGCCCGAATTAAATTTCATCGCAATTCCCACATCAATTAATAGTAAAACTCTAGTATTAGTGATTTAGTTGTAATTCTGATTTCAATAGTTTATCAACTGAAATTATGATCTCTCCCACCCATAATCAAGTGAAGGGGTGAAGTAAGGTTGTACGTACAGGAAAAACCTGGTAAACAAATCTGAGTATCTTTTCAACTTCGGTGTTACCTCTTGGGCGAAGTTAAGAGTCTGTCCGGCAGTCAATCCGACCACTTTTCATAAGGCAGTTCAACAGATTGTCAAAACAACATAATTTTAAAAACCATTCTTTACACGTTATATTTGTCTCTATTTCCATTGATATCGTATTCATTTAATATATTTAATTGGTCAATTTATGAGGCCAATCGCTGTTTAAGATATTGTTACTAATTTTATTTATATATATTCTTTACTAATTGTCCAAACACTGGTTTGTACTAATACTCAGATCCAATGATGATTTGCCATACTCCATTCCAACACTCAGCCTATTCGCTGCGAAGAACGAAGCGCGAAGTGTGAAGCATCAGCGATGGCAAATATATGAAGCCATTATGAGGCAACATTGTTAATGTGTGATTTGCAGGTAGAACAGGTACTGCGACCAAGAAGAGCTATTATGCCGCCCTCTACTATTAAGGGTATCCCTATAAATTTTCATCCAACCCCGTTGCCCTCAGAAATTCGAGGGATCTTTTTTTTACATATCTTTTTTTTACCGAATCTTGGTTAAGAAACTAACAATAATTTTTGTAGGATTACAAGACTACATTTACATATCTAGGTAATATCCTCACAGCATGTAATAAGACGTTATTAAATCAGGTCTAAGGTATATCCTTTTGAGGCATATTGTAGAGGGAAGCTTTAGTAGGCTCCACACCAAGCAGTTCGGGTGATTTTCTAATTTAAGAGCGTAGGTTTTGCAGGTGTTCACCATTTCATTTTCAATCGTGGGTATATTCAGGTCACGATGGATGTTTATGTTCCTCAAGTAGCGTGGAGCACTGGTGATCATTCTCAAAATTTTCGATTGGAGGCATTGGAGTTTTTCCCTGTTTGACGGACACACGGTGCCCCACAATTGAATCCCATATAGGCTTAATGGCACTAGTATAAATTAGTACCTTATATTCAAAGGCAAGGTTTGAATCCCTATTTTGTAGCCAGTTCAAAGTATGGAGTTTCAATTTGATCTGAGCATACTTTGAGTCAATGTGTTTAGTCCAGGTTAATCGTCTGTCTAAGTGGATTCCCAGGTACTTTATGTCAGAGCGTTGTGGAATGTTATGACCATTGACGAGAATAGGGGGGCACGTGTCCTTCCTTAAGGCAAATGTTAGGTGTGCACATTTAGCTTCGTTGACCTTTATTCTCCATTTGTTCAGCCATTGTTCAATAGAGAGTAAGTGGCTTTATAGCCATTGCGAGGATTCAAGATGGGAGCTGTTTGTACTCTGTATGGCGGTATCATCGGCAAATGTGAATATAGCCGTGTGATCGGAAGTAGGCATGTCAGCTGTAAAAAGCAAGCACACTGCCTTGAGGGACCCCTGCTTTGATATCAAAGTATTCGGATGTAGAGTCACCTTGGCTTATCATGAATTTTGTGCCTTTAATGTAGGCTTCAAATAGTTTCTGGAATTTCTTTGGAAAAATTTCTTTGTGCCACACCTTATCAAATTCTTGCGTAATGTTAAGGATCTTTTGTTCGAATACTGAGCGTATAACTCTAACTATGCAATGCACTTGCTCTATCGTTCCATGCTTTTCACGGAAGCCGAACTGGTATTGGGGAATTACATTGTTTTTATTTATTTGGAAGACCTGCCGATGAACTATTTTTTCGAACATTTTAGATAAGTTGGGCGGTAGACTAATGGGTCTATAGGAACAGACCTGTGTAACATCCTTTGCTGGCTTCGGGATCATTATTATTTTCGAAATCTTCCAGCATTGAGGATAGTGCCCAGCTGGATCTAGCGTTGCTATTTCTTTACCTGGTGCTTGGTACGAGCCTAGGTGTTTTTTTCTAAAGTGCATTAGTGCTCCAGAGTTCCCTAATATGTGCTGTGGCGACTCACTTTCTTCATCGCAGAATCTGCACAATGGGCTTGCTGCTCACGTGTCCTTTGAGCCTACACTGACCGGTCAAAAGCACTGTTAGTATTCTTAAAGTGTTTTTGGGCGACATTACTAACGACATACCGCAGTTAACTCATATCATTAGGGTGAATGGAATATATAATTTGCATGTAACGCTTACTCATATAGACTCATGAATACTGAAAGTAAGATTATATCATAATATAAGTAAATACATTTAAAATAATTATTTTTCTATTACGCTTTGCATGCTCAAGTCTTGAGTAAACATGAATAGCATTCGCTTTATACTCGGATCTAGATGTGTCACTTGCTACCATTTGCTAGCATCATTCCTATGAGTCTTGATTTATGATATATTCGTGTTAATATATTGTTACGAAATTGCCATTCCCTGAAAATTTATTGTAACTCTCAATACTCGGATTCGTACCACTGGATTGTGTAGTCATCAAACAATCGCTGGTTAAATTAAAATAATTAAATTTATTGAATTATTGCAATTTACACTTAAGATTAGGCTTAAATTTTATTTTAAAACAATTTTGCACTTTAATTCTTCATCACTTTATTACCTCTTAAAACTGTTACTGTTACGATTAAAAATGCACGATCTACACACTATTACGATTTCTGTTCAACTGTTACTCAACTTTTTGGTGGTGGCTTATATACCTTTCGAATGGTTGAAGTAGAACATTCCAGAATATTCCCTACACTTCGAAAGCAGTTTCGAAAACATTCTCGAATATTCCTACAATTCGAAAGAAGTTTCAAGAGGGTTCTTCAATAAGCTTTTTTCGAATAGATTGTGTCTTGACTTACGAGTATATACACCTCTCTCGTAGTAACTGCAGTTAATAGAGGTATCGTAAAAGTATGCAATCATTTATGTTTCAATACATTTTACTCATATGGTATTACTTCCGAGAAGCTCTAGAAATATGTACGAATAGATTAGTAGTCAAGACAAAAAGGACTGCGTATCCCAGCGATTGACAGGAAATGGAGTTGTAAGTTAACTGCTGCAGCGACAAGTGTGAAAATTAGAACTTGTGTAAAGGTACTGTAAAAGTCAACATGGTTAATTCTCAACAAAATCATATTTAGAGACAATTTCTCTCAGTTTTGATCACAGTTAATAATCCAATAGCTATTCTTGTGTTTTTTGGAACACTTTACATATGAATACTCGTATATTTCCTTCATTTTTTAAATGTGTACAATAAAGAAACGAGTTTTCTTATTACTAAAATGATAGCTTAAATTAAAATAAAAGTAGCGAAGCTTTTTCGATGGTTTGTTCAGGACACCGTATTGACTTCTTCAAGATCACTACTACAACCCATGAAGAACGTTGCTGGTAGGAAAGGCAGTAGTGAAAGTTGAACTCTGTGATCCGTTCTGTTGGTTTTGATTATAAAAGATCAAACTATATATATTATAATATATCAACCCCGTCCTACATTTGCCAAAAGTCTTCAAACTATGGATGACAATGTAATTCGAATTGTTATTGTAGAGGAATTGCATTTCCTCAGTTCTCAAATGAAATCAACAAAAATAATTAAACAATCAGCAGAAGTAAAAATACAAATTAACTTACTGCACACACATGCATACACGCTCATATACCAGTTCGGATATTATAATGTGGGCGTGTTCAATTACCCAGCAGGAAAATGGAAAGTTCAGAGAAGAAATTTATAATGGAGGGTTCCTGACTGTGTATATTTATATGAAAATTTTCAAAAGAAAGTGAGATTTAGGTAGAGTCAGGTGGGCACGACTCCTAATTTTCGCACTCAGCAATATGACAGACCACAACAAAAGCATAGAAATTTCCTAACTGAGCACAATTTACGAGTAACAAAAAATAGTGTACATAATAGGAAAAGGAACGGATGTGCTTCCTCCCCTCTAGTAATCATTTTGTGTACCACGAAACTTCTTACTATATTTAATATCTATCTGCACTCTAAAACATGCATGCATTTCGTTTTGGGAGCTCATCGGATTCCTATATACTGGGAAAGTACGGGTTAGTGCAACCGGAAGTGTCACCAAAGAAGCCTAATTTCTTACAGTGTACAAAATCCGTAATACATCTTGCAACTGCATACTGAGCAGTCTGTCATTTGTGAAGATTTAGTCACGTATTTTTGGATTGTGGCTTGCTGCCGTTTTTTATTCTTTGGTGTTTGTCCACTAGATTCGACCCACCCCACTCAATTTGAAATAGCTCTCAAATAAGCTCCCTTAAAGCTAAGACGCATTGCTCCATTTAATACGTTTACTGTGGATGTATTTCTCGTTTCTTGTGTTTACTGAGTTGCCCTGCAGTAAAACTGACTAGAACTAGTTCCTCCGGATCTGGCACTAAAATGAGACAGATGATCGATCTAATGAGGCCAGCAAATAGAGAATGAACTGTGAAGTGTGGAGAACTGTGTGGAAGTGTTTGAGTACCTACGAAGAGCCAGAAGAGGAAGTTTTTAATCTATAAAAGTATTAATACAGAATGAAAAATACCCTAATACCTCGGCTATTGATTGTTGGGTAGTCTGGTGGCATCACCCGGAACGAGTTCCGAATTTCTCTACAGGGTGTTTGGGTCTTTGTGTGTGTGATGTGAAGCTTTTATTCAGCGTTTCGCTTTTGCTTCTGGTTAATCCTATTTAAAAAAGGTCCTGCATTCGTTTTTCAGCGC
Source organism: Clusia tigrina (assembly GCA_920105625.2). Lineage (NCBI taxonomy): Eukaryota > Metazoa > Arthropoda > Insecta > Diptera > Clusiidae > Clusia > Clusia tigrina. Next base: position 29,838,757 of record OV050031.1, on the reverse strand, counting down.
TTAATTGCTTCGTTTGGAAATTTTGCGATAATGAACGTTTTCTTTGGCTTTTTGTTTTTTGTGTTTTTCTTTTTGTTTCTCTGTTCAGCTCCTTATTTAAAATTTAAAATTTTTGTACTTTATTTTGTTGCTCACACAACGAATTTCATTAATTATTTATTTCATAATTAGTATTAATTTTATTAATAACTTTGCATTATAATTTCATAATGGCGACCCGAAAAGGGTTTCATGTCAACTCAAATTATGAACGTTTGAGGAGGTCCTTCGTGGCAGCCGCTGTTGATGGAACAATGTGTTAAGAGGGCGCTGAATTTCAGCCTTTAAGTCATATTGAAAGCCTATTTGGGTATTCTCCAGCATTTTAATTACAAGTTCTGCCAATAACTGCGCGTTAATGTCACAATTCCATTTCTACACTTGAACTGTGCTCTGAACACACAGAATTCGGCGAAAAAACTTCAAGTTTAATCAATAATTCATCACGAGTACATTTTAATGCAAACAGGTAAAAAAGGGACAGCGAAGCCATTGGCCTGAGAATATTCAGTTGCCGAAAATATAAATTAATCAAATTGACCGCTGCCCTTCCCACTCACACAAAAAAGGGTCAATTATTTAACTGAGCAATCAATCAAAGTCCTTAGAAAATACGCAGTGCTTGGCACGTGGACGTGAAAGGCCTCCGAAGCCACCTAATGGTGAACACGTTTTATGGGTCGCTTGCTGCACAGCCAGGTCGGCAGCTAAACGAAACAGCCCAGTTGCGGAGACACCATAGACCAAACGGCACCTTCCTCTTTGAGTGCTGTAATCCTATTGAAGCTGAATTAACTATTTTGCCAGTAGAGCACATAATTTAAATGCAATCTGATTTATTTATAAGGCGTATTCATACGCATTTGTGCAAACTGAATGCTTGGGGTTGGGTCATCAGTGCGTATGTGGAATAATCTGCTTTGCGTTCATGTACGAGTAATGACAAAAGATGATTCGATTCAAGGAAAAGGTAATCAGTGCTTCCAATGAAAGGCTCCAAGACTAATCAAAGAGCTTTTGATTTATAATTATACAAGAAGTAGTAATTTTCTTAACTCGGCTTAGTGCTTAATGAGGACACACAAATAATGGTGCCAACTGAATGTGTAGCTGAGTTATACAATATATTGATAGACTAGGTTAGGATGGGGTAGTATGGGTAAACTCACATCCCAGGAGGAGGATCGAATTCAATCCGCCTAAAATGAGGAAGTGCCAGTCAGAAGAATAAGTACACATAAGCAGAAATTTGAGCGTATGAATAAGTATACATATGCAGAAATTTGAGTAAAAGATTTAATTCCGAAATTCCCTGCTGTGCTTCTTATCATCACAAATATCAGCCTATTTCCCTTCACTGGCTGAATGGGGCCATCAGATTAGTTTTAACGACTCTTATAGATATATGTTACTCACCCAGCTGCCGAGGTATTCTCATCAATGTATTCACTCTGACTAGTTCCCTTAAGTGAATGAGTGGTCTCATCTGAAGAAATAATCTCCTAAGTGGCAAAATCAATTCCAGATGAACTCTGGAACTTGTATGACTTTCTGTATGATTTACTTGAATTATTGGTGATTAAATATTAAAGATTTCATTATAAAAGTTCATATTATAAAAAGTTCAGCATATTCAAAGGATAATCGAAGAAACTCGTTCAATCCCTTTAGCCCACTCATTTATCGATTAGTTTAGGTTCGGCTTTGTTGCTGAATTATTATCTCTCTTCACCATCAATTCACATCATATTCGGGCCTCTCTCAAATCCATGTTTCAACGTAAGAAATTCCAAGTCCAAGAAGGAGTCGTTTAAGAAGTGTTTCTCCTTTTGGACAGCACTGGTTCGATAGATTGCTGCTCTTGTTCATCAATGAAACTTCTGCAAAATTAGTTTGAAAGGATTCCAAATCGTCTGCCATGAGTACTCAGAGACCAGCTCTTATGACTGTACCTATATTTGCCTACTGAAGAACAGTAGACCCTTCCTACTAAACGCATATCATACGTTTGTCCATTTAAAGTTTATTATAGTCGCAAATAATCGGCAAATATTCAATGGTATCTGATAACAGGAAATCAATATAAGCCCATATGTAGATCAACAAAAGTATTTCTTGTACTTAAATACACTATGCAAACATATAAGGGATCATACGAATAGGAATAAGGTCCTTACCAGTATCCAAAATAAACTCATTGGACTTATTTCCGAAGACGATTACCCAAGAGAACATGTGAAAGTTACTGCTTAGCTTTGACCGAAATCTACCAATTGTTAAGTTATATTTAATCAATATTATCTATGCATTTCTATATCTAAGAATAAATCGACACCGGTAGATTCGTGGTGTGATCGAATACTTTCGATAGAGCCAAAGTATAGTGGCAAACGACATTCGACAGATTGATCAACTAATAGACGAAACCTCAGTCACTCATAAACGGCGCGCTCTAAAACCAGCTGTTCCTCCACCTAAATCAGAAAATCAGTATATTTTCCAAGGCTTCTGCTGGGGCTGTGCGATTATTTTATGGACCTTATTTAGAAGCTCCTCTAACATAGTCAACAAGGTTAGCATTATTAGACAACTCGATAATGATGTCCACTCTTGGCCCTTTGAGTACCACGAATGATTTGCAGCCGTTACACCAATCAGGACTCAGAATAGTATTGCCTAATTATGCTTTTCTAAAGATGAACTCTTGATTCGCACTCTTTATTAGTTTCGCCAGCAGTTCGGATTTTCGTCCTTGGTATATCATGTTCTGCCATTGTTCAGCGTGGCTTTCCGTTTGTTTTGTTCTTATCCAAATTCATTCATAGCGTCTTGTTTCGGAATACCTCGTATACTGCTTTAAGCATTCGATGAGAGTGTCATTGATATACTCCCGACCCTTCCCACTGGTTACCACATTGTCTTGACTGTGACTCGCTGAAGCTCGCTTTCTCGAAGTAACAAATTGCATCTGCAAAGACTTCACTTCTTAAGGCTTTTCAAAACTTCAAACATTATTAAATAATAAAGTTTGAGGTACACTGAATCCAACTCTTCCTTTATTTATTATTAATTCCATGACATTTGACACAATAAAACTATACTTATGCTAACAAAGTTAACTAAAACACATAATTATAAAAGAGTCAAATATCGCTCCTAGTCGGAGCATAGGGCGGTCACAAAAGCTCTCCAACGGTTTCTATCAGCAGCCATGTGTCTTATTTCGTTCCAGGTGGCTCTGTGGCGACTTTCGGCGTGGAGAGTGCGTACCCATGTTTGTCGTGGGCGTCCTGCTTTCCGACTACCATGTGGGTTCCATTGAAAGGCCATCTTCGCAATGTTGCTGTCTTCTCTACGCAGAATATGCCCTATCCAGCTCTTCCTTTACATTTATATAAATGATCCGTAAAATTTGAAGTCTTTCAATTGAGTATAATGCATCTATAATGCCTCTATACTGAATTTAGGCATATTCCGTGCAGTGGCTGTAAAATAGGCCACTCTGTTATTCGGCCAACGCCAATCATACGTAATATGAATTCAATGAGATAAGTGTGTCTCACGAAATGTCGGTTCTAAGTAGAAGTACAACAAAACGAAAGAGACGAATTCGTACAAATGTGTCTATTGTAACAATTAAGGATATTATGTTACTCATACGCCATGACACACCAATCATTTGAAATGAATTTGAAAATGCCTGCATCTTAACACCCCTGGCACTTGCCTTGAAGGGGTGTGAAAGGATTTGCAGAATATTGCCAACAGCTTGCATTAAATGTATGCAATGTTTGTGATTGCAGAGGTGGCCACTGCTGTTGCTAAGCTCACGTCTCAATTAATTTGAGCTTTAATACCGCAAAGATTACGACTCGAAGTATGTGCAAGAATCCAATGCCATTTGAAGTTTGTACACATGTGTCCTTAGCAAGAAATTCATTTATTATTTATAGCATACTTTGTGACCAAGTAACCGCGTGTGGCTGTGTGTGAGGATGAGTGTAATAAGGCAACTAACTGCTCAGCAAGAACAGCAGGGAAATTATCGCAAAAGCGAAATACCACTAAACCACAGCAAACACTGCAACAACGGCAAAAAAAATACAACAACTACAAAGGAGACGACGACAGCCACGACGACCGAAACGATAACAACAAAGTCAATTTATTTTAACGTCCATTATGAAAATTCTCGCTGCCACAACGCCACACCAACAACCGCCAGACCACCAGGCCACCAGACTGCCAGGCCCCCTCGCACAATGTCTTGATTTAAAAATTCATTTAGACTGTGCAAATTTACAACGCGTTGTGGCTTTTCGCACACGCACACACTCACACTCGTTCAGCTACGCATACATGTGTATGTGGGTCGTCTATACACGTGCATAAACCGTGTTCACAGCGCTCAAGGATACTCGTGCACTCGGGACACTGGTTTAAAGTTAACTTTGCTGGTTTGTAATATTTTAAACACACATTTCGGTGCGTTCCAGCCACGCCGCGTTGTCATTTCACTTGGCTTGAAATTGCATAAAATTTGCATCTTGAAGACTGAAAACACGAAACGCCGTCAAGCTGAAAGACATCCTGCATCCCTGCGTCCAGCGGTGCAGCATTTACGAGTGTGCCCGCGTGTTGCTGGCGGAAATTTTACACTTTTTTTACTTACAGCTGCGCGCTGTGTGCCTGGGCAGGGTGACGGTGGGGGCGGACATGCAGTGCACCCATTTCGAAAAGCGTACTACACAGAGCAGCCTTTTATGCTCGTCTACTCGGTTGCAGTATTATCTAGTGTCCAGTGTAAGCAAATCGTACAACTTTGTGCTGCATGTCGAGCGAAAATGATGCCGACTACGAACGGAACTTCTCCGGTGATTACTGAACTGACGATCATAAGTCACAATATGGTTTCGGAGAGCAAAGCAACGAAGATTTATGTTAATTTTTGTAGTGGAATTTACATAACAAGGGGAGATATAAGAGAGCATAAACATTGAGTAAACTAAATTTTATTCTCGATTCATTCAAAAATCTATATATATGATCTACATTGGTTCCTTGTTGGACACTTTACAGTAATTACCTACGAAATTTACAATACATTCACGAAACAATTGATCACTGTGTGTTAGAAGACTTTTACTTGTACTTATAATAAGTCATGTAATGTACCAACTCCATACCCTTTCCATCCTTTCTACCATTTCCATTCCGTATTGATCAACAGTGACGATCCACAGGATATGTGATCAAAATTTGCTTATACTCGTATATAAAAAAGAAGTCATATTTGCCTATATAAGAGGAACCAATGTAAGCTGAATGTGAATCGAATGAGGTCGTATGTTGATCATCCAACTTTGATGGTGGCCTTTGGTATGACCAATTTCACAAAAGTGTCCCAACAGGCATTTGCCCCCCAAGCGTTATCATAGGAGACGTTTTTAATATTTGAAGCACCTTTGTGGAACGTAAACAACTGAGATTTGTACTAGTTTTAAAAACTAAAATATAAATACGATTACTAAAGTAAAACAAGAATTTAGTTCCTTTTATCAACCGTTCCGTTTAACCTGCTGCGTGGCGGAACCATAAAGCTTTCTTAAAAATTGTTGCCGTCATGGGCACTGGCGATCGCAGAGGCACTATCGACTCAAAGAGAAGAAAACTTCACAACGCCTGCCATTAATTCAAAATATTTGTTTTTTGTCTTTTCGACGGGCACAGAGCACTGTGAACTGCTTTGACTGACACAGAAGTCGTGCATCAAACAGAGATTGCTTGCATGCCAGCAACTGGGAAGCTGTTTTTGTGTTTGTCTAGGGAAGCGGAAATTAAGGTGAGAGTGACTGCACTGTATGTGGGAGTGTTTGTGTGTGTTTGTGTATTTAACCAGCGGGCATGCTTGAGTTCCACTTCAGAGTATTTTAATGCATCTGCTGCTTTGCTTTATTTTCCTTTCGTTAGGCAGCAGGCGACCGCAACTCATTTGCTGCTTTATCAAAATGCAAATGAAACGTTGCGCAACAATCTCTTTTAATGGTTCATTTTGGTTTGCATTTTCATAAATCCTTCTCTCATGTATTTCAAATAAACTCACAAATCTGCACAGTGGAACAAGTCAGTTAAATACACCAACAAAAGTATTGCTCAGTTATCTAAAATTGATCTTTTCCAGCTAAGCTACTTAAATATATCATAAATTAATTTTTTGACTCCTAGAGTCAAAAGAGCACTTCCTTAGAGGGCCGGCAATGGTCTCGGCTGTTCTCAATCATAAATCAAAGAAATTGCGAGGAATAGGCCACTTGTATCTAGGTTCCCAGTTTAATGAAGGCCTCTTTTTTATTCTCTTTCAATTTCAGAGATTATCTCGTTTGTTTCTTGTAAACTGATTAAACATAAAACCACCACAGGAGCGTCTCAACACATATGAACGTTCCCTTCTCTGATGTAAGCACAAATCCTGTGAAAGGATATGATTAAATTATATTCCCATAGAAAATTTCGTGAGTGTACTCCCAGCATTGCTATTTCTGACCGCTGCTGACATGCAGAAGGCCCACTGTGCGCGGCTTTCAGTCTCGAGTATCCTTTTACATTTCACACAATGCAGCAAAGCCGAGCCAAATATTTGTGTATTTGTGATATTCTTTCAGTTGCATTTCCTGTTGTTGTTGCTGATGTCATTACCATAATGCACACGTTGTTGACACCATGCCTTGGCATGATTGTGCATCACAAGCAGAACAATTTCGGGTATTTGCATATTAATTTGTGAAATGGCCACGTCCACATTTGCATACCTACATTCCGAATTCGGCAGGGAACTCTTTGATTATAGCATTCGGCTGCGCAAATAGTCTCATTTGTTGGAATTGCATACGACTTCGCCAGTTCCAACCGTGCCCACACCAATTAAATACAATCCGAGGGGCCTCTCATCGGAAATATTATTTTCGGAAATGGCTTCAAAATAATTAATTAAAATTTTACACATGTACACTTACGCGCGGGTAATTTACATAATTTCATAAATCGCGCTGCATTCCGTGGAAACGGAAAATCTGTTTGCGTCAGTGCGCTGCAGTTCGCAATTAGCGGCAATGTGTGCGCTTGTTTTACGACCGCGTGTTCAGTGCAGCTTCAGCGACGGCTTCAACTCCGATTCGAATGCGGATTCACGCTCCGCTCTTCAGCACGTTGCGTAATGTTTAATTTACGAGCGTTTTATTTGCCTCTGTGCAGCGATGTTCTGTGGTTTCGTGTGGCAGTCGTTTTGGGGGAAATTGCCAAGTGTGCATATTTCAATTGAGTGCTTAAATTTGATTTGGAATTTCATAACTGTTAATCCGGTACGTTTCGTTGATACTAACTCATCCTAATTGGTCAAGAGGATGATGGTAAAAGAGGATGTGACCTCATGTGCACACAATTAAAATTTATTTGCTTGCGCTTACAGCACTTTTTTTGGTGCTTGTGGAACAGCATGTGAGGGAAAACTGTACTCCGGGCTGTAGAAGGCTCCCCAGGATATGATGTGTGATATGAATGTAAAGATAGAACACAAGTAGCGGTACTCATACATAAGCGATATGATGAATGTCATTATAATGTACCTAAACCGAGATAGTGGGGAGCCTACCTACCTTTAGTTTCATATAACAATCTCAGGGGCCCTTGTAATAATTTACTTACACGATCTTATTGTACCTCTCCCACCTCTCTGCCAATATGTGTTTTTATGACTCTTTCTGCCAATTCAATTCATGAATTGATACTATTTGGATTTAAAATGGATCTATTATCTATCTATGGAACTACAAAACGCGATTCTCAGCCCATTTCTTTAACTCACTTACTACTGGTGTCTCACTTACTCTTATTCTGTCTTTGTTTTCAGAAGGAAAATTGGAAACGTAGCACCAATCGAACCAATCTTAGTTGAAACTCTTTTTGGTCCAATTTCAACTTATAAGTCAGGGTGTGGGTGAACGTGCGACGCGCTTCATGGTCGTTCGGCTTCAATTCTTGCACGAATTGGATTTTGTAAGCCCGCAAACCAAGATCATTCGATCATTAGAAAATACACTATTCCCATTAACAATTTAACCAAAGTCTATTATTTACTTAGATTGTTGCAATATATTCAAATTTAATGGAATTATGGCAGCTAAAAATTATATTATCCTAAAATTCTATTTCTGGGAGATTCGTGGTATATTTTGTATAAAGAGGCTTCAGTCTGGTGAAGTGCTCAGGCAGTACATATTAACTAGACTAACTTGGGCAAGAATGGACAAAAACAGAACCAATCAACTTCATCGACTTGATCACATATCTCTTTCGACAACTGTGTCGGTTTTGACCGGCCACTGCATACTGGGAAAGCACGCAGAAAAACTGAGCCTACCCTCAAACAATTTTTGCCGAGGCTGTGGCTCCGAGGAAGAGGACGAGACGGATTTCCACCTCTTATGCCCATCATTGAGCAGAAGAAAAATTCGCACATTTGGTGTCCCATTTCTTACAAGCCTGACAGAGCTTAGGGACATAGCCAGGATCATCAAAGTATCAGGATGGTTTCCTGAAACATGATGGGGGAGACGTGCCTTTCCTGGCGCTGGCCTTGCGCTGACTATCTCCATCCCAAGTAAGCGAACTTTTTTAGTCAGTGCTTGAACGGCGCCACACCGTGTTATCACAATGAGCCATTATGTGTGCTCAAGTGTGTTTTGACAAACTGGGCGGCCACTCCTAGCTACCTACCTATATACATATTTATTATATGGATTAGATTTTGGCTAAACCCCTTGACTATCAGCTAGTAGAGCAAGGAGAGGACACTGATAAGATTTGATGGTTCGCTCCTGCGAGAGTCGAATGCAGTGGGTGTATATGCGAATCGTGTATGCTGTAAAATACATTGTGAGACTGCGTCGTTCAATTTGTAGTAATTCGATCGCAAATTGCAGCTTACGTCAGTTCCAGAATAGAATTGAGGAACAAACTTCGTTGATAAGGTTTCCCCTAGACTTCAACTTATTACTGCATACCTCCCGAGGTTTCCAAAACAATTCCTTCTCATGATGATATTAATTTTCGATAATCCGACACTCGTGTGATATTAATTCTGAACACTGATTTGGTTCTTGTTTTAAATGCTCGTCCAAGAATAGTTTATAATAGGTTCGTCGTCATAAAATACCTTTAGCTTATCTGAATAAATAAGAAAAAGTATTCTTATAAAGGCGATTAACAAAATTCAACCGAGCTTACGTCGTACTGTCAGAAACGTAACTATACTAAGTATCTGTACAGATTTGTTTCACCAGCTCCTCCTAACAGAATAATAATGAGGTTCCCATCACACATCATTTTTTCTCTACTTATCCCACGGGCCCACTTACTCACCCAACACACCGAGGGGCACGTCCGTATAAGTTTTCTCAAGTATAATATATTGTCCACACGGAGGGCGAAGACTGTTGGGATATGGAGATGAGAATACTGTCGAATTCTGTGAAGGGGTAGAACTCAATGTCTCTCTGTAATATGGCCATGTTATAAAGTTTAATGGATTTCTATGGTAGTCCTATTAGTCTGCTAAGAATTGCAGCACCATTCCATCTGGATTTGTTATAGTCTTTTCTAGGTTCCTGAAGAAAACATATAAAATAATCTTTTGTTAGTTCATTGGCAAGTGTTGGAATAGGGATAGAAGTAAATTTCATCCTGAGTTTTCAACCTTACATAAATAAATATTTTCCTTTAAAGTAAGATCCAAAGACACCCTTAAAATCAATACGCCAATCTACTAAACATTATATATATATGTTCCAGACATTCTGACAGACATAGGCGTGGAGTTTTCCGAATGCGTAACACATAAAATATCTCAATTCGCTAAAATTTGAGATGATTGAAGAAACTACTTTATCTTCTACAAACCCACCTCTTGAAGGAATCAATCAACTTTACGGCGTTGATTTTGAATGATTCTGAGTTCTGAATGAGCTGCGTCTGTTATCAAGAAATCGGAAAAATAGTGAAATGATAAGGAGAGTTTTAGAATTAATTTAACACTTCAATTCCTAAAGGAAATACAGGCCGGCAAACGAAGGTGACGTCATAATATAAATGTAATGTAATGTTAACGCTTGGGCCATCGCCTTAGGCACTGCGACCATAGAGATCTATTGTGCCAATCCATTCATTCAATTAATAATTACTGTGCTCAGGAATTGAATCAGACCAATGCAAACATCGCATCAGGTCGTCATCTCCGAGAAATTTTTTGCTGAGGTGCTTTACTATTGTTGCTGCAAGAGCCAGGCAATTAGATGCCCCATAGACTCAATAACTTCTAGGCAAAATCTACATAATTTGGTGTCAGCGAGGCCCATTCTGTGCAGCAGATTATTGCAGTGAAAGTGACCCGTCAACGCACCGCACATTATCCTCAATTGATTTATTCTCAGTGATAGGGCCAATTTAGCCTTTTCTGCGTTGAAACACAGGAACCCCTTCGAGTGCCTCAGACCCTCTAAGCTGTTCCAGTACTCATTTTTCCTCTACGTCGTCAAATTTTTCAGATCCAGCTTAAGACCGTGCTCATTGAATTCGAACATTCGACATGGTCCTATGTAGGGGTTATCTGCCCCTGCTTTAGCCCGTGTGTCCGTTTCTTCGTTGCCTGCGTGTCCCTCATGGCCAGGAACCCACACCAGAGAAAGTCTGTTGTGTGTCGCCAGTCTGTTAAGTGCACAGTGGCACTCCCAAAGTGTTTTGGAGTTGTAAAAATATTTACTGAGTGCTTTTAATGCCTCCTGACTATCTGAGAGTATATTGATTTTAGCTCTTATAGGTAGTCTGCTCTTTAGGATGTTCACCGCCTCCAAGATCGCAAATAATTCGGGCTGAAACACAGTCGCATCATTGCACAAGGAGAGTGAGATGCGAGCTCTAGGGCCCACACAATACAAAACTACATGGTAAAGTCGTAGTCTGAGGGTTCTCCTCTATTGTGTAGAATAATGGCAATTATTTGCAGGACTCGATGGAGAATTGTTTAAAAGATTACTTACAAAAGAAAAATAATATCGATTTTCAATTGAACTTTTGAAAATACTAAAGCAGATCAGAAGTACTCTTAAAGTATTTAAAAGCAAAGAGATTTGTGTTTATTTTAGTTCTTTTACTAAGGACTCAGTGGAATTGTAAGATATTAAGGGCCTCGAAACTTATGAAAGGTCCAGAGGGAACCTGCTAAGCGTTCTTCACTCCGCAGGTAACAAAGGGAAACACATGACGAAAGATAGTGTACGAGAACTCTGAGAATTCATGCACAGCCACAATTGATGCATAATATTTCGAAAACTATTCCGCTAAAAGCTGCTCAATATTGTCCCATTTCAAAAATACGAGTAACAACCTCAGAATACATTTTCATGGAGAATGCGATTCGTGCAATTAATATTAAAGCAGTCGATCGGAGCGCACGCAAATGCAGTCATGTGCATTTAATGCACTCATAATTTTACACCGGCTGCCATAAAAGCAAACCTATTAGAAAATGAAACTACCGCCACCGCCATCAGGACCTGTGAGCACATGTGCCGGGGTATAAATATTTTATGCGGAATTACGAGCACGTCAGGCAACGGACCCAGTCAGTGTTGGCGAGCTCAATAAACGTAAATGAAACTGGAAACAGAGCCAGCAGCAAGAGCAGCAATACCCGCAGAAATAAGAAGCAGGAAAAGAGCGATTGGGAGGGTGGGAGGGAGGTAGGTAGGTAGGGAGAGTGCAACTCATAATCAATTTAAAAATTAATCAACTTTGATATACGCGTAATAACAGCAGCAGGAGCAGGGTTCGAAGCGGTGGAGGAGCAGGGCCCGCGGTGCTGTGCACTTGCCACTATTGGAGCTGAGTGCAGTATGACTGTGCGGCATGGGTATCTGCTCGTGGTCATGTGTTTGTGTACTGTGTGGTGGTGACGATTGAAGTCGCTACTTGATAGAACACACAATAACTTTCAACAATTATTCAGTGAGTTGAATCGTTGCATACGCGGAAGGAGCAACATTGCTGCAGCTCTGTCACTGGTTAGCAACAGAAGTGAATATGGAAGACTCATCAAAATACTGTAAAAGAAGGACTTCTCAGTGAAGCACTTGCAGGAACGTTTTCCAGTCTGAAGTGTAACATACTGGCAATTGGGTATTGATTTTATAAAGCACTAAGAAGTGGTACCACGGTAAACCTCGAACTTTGGCTATAGAGGTATCTACTTTAGCAACACAGATCATTGAGCAAAGATTTGACAATATCTTGTCTCAAAATCGCTCCAAACTCCTGCAGATTGCTAATGAAGCTTATAAACTATCTCACAGAATGCAATTTAAGTGGCACGCATGATTTAAGGAGGATTAAGAATACTTGGCGGAGCTCTGAGCAGACCTGACAGAGATCATTCATATCAGTTCGAACGGACGAATTTGTTAGAAAGAAAAGAAAAATTGCAAATTCAAGGCAAGGTTACGACAAGTAAGTTGCAGAAGAGTAAAACATTCTCCACGCTCGAGAAATCAGATATTATCGGTAGAATCGAAGAAGCAACTTTATCCATATTCTGTTAATGATACAGAAAAGCTGACCATGCAAAATAGCTCTTTCATCCCATGGAAATATATCCAAAGTTATGTGAAAAGACTATCAGATGGTGGTGAGCGTGTCACTTTTAGTACGAAGGTTCGCGAACTACTTGGTGATACTCTCAATTACCAGCGCTGTCCTTGCGCTGACTATCACCATCCCAAGTAAGGGAACTTTTTAGTCAGTGCTTGAACGGCGCCACACCGTGGTATCACAATGAGCCATTATGTGTGCTCAAATGTGCTTTTGGCAAAATAGGAGGCCATTCCTACCTACCTACCTACTCTCAATTACCGTTCAAGTCAATGTCCGTTCAAGTCAATGTCCGTTCAAGTCAATGTCCGTTCAAGTCAATGTCCGTTCAAGTCAATGTCCATGTGCAGCCATGACTCTAACGGAATGGTTCATAGATTGGCATATTTTGTATTCAAGGACCGATTTGATTTGGCCGTGCTACTTGAGGTGGTGTGATTTTACTGCCTGATACTATGGCTTCATTGCTCAATATGTTTTCTGCTGAAGAACGCATTTGTGCATTAGAATAGGTGCCTTATTTTCTTGGTTCGACTTCGTGTGCTGATAATAAGTTTTCACTACGATAATAATCAGAACACTCTAAGAGCAAAACTCTGAATCAATGTGGCCACGAGAAAATGTTGGACATATTTTAATAATAAGCACTGATGTCTCAATTATTAATTTCACCAATTTTTATAGTTTCCATGCCGGTTAAGACTACACCAGAATCCTGAAATATCTGCAAAATTTCCTTCAACAAAACGCGAAGAAACTTCAGTACGAATGGCTGAAGTTGAGCTGCACCGCCTACAAAACTTCTTAAACTGAGTTGGCACGTGAGTTCAACCACAGCAATATTGGATCCAGAGAACTTAATATTAAACATGAGTATTTGCGAGAATATCCTTTAAGTTGCTGAATTCTACATTAATGCGGGCGTGACAATTAATGTACTACGCCTCCAACAATGTAACTCTGACATCTGACATCGAGTAGCAAATTGACTCCAGTACCGAGTCAAAAATACTCGTTACTGGCATTTTTTACGTCAATAGTGTGTGTGCTTCAGACTGCGGCGCCGTGTCTGCTGGTGGCGCGTTGATGTTGCTATTTTTGCATGACACCATTTGCAGCAAATCCTGATACAGTGGCCTCCTTCGCTGCCGAGCAATTGAAATTGAGTTGGATATGTTTCTGCATTATGCCCAGTGGCACAAATGCAGGATTAAACAGGATATTTGATAAATGATAAATAATTGAAAAAAACTGCTGATGAGCTTATGCTTCAGTTAAGAGAGCGGAAGCGTAATAAATTGTTCAGATATATATGTATATAAACTCAGAGTAGATTCAATCGAAAAATACGTGTGTAAATTGATTGATATTCCATATTGATTCAACTACGTATGTCACTCATTGTGGTGATTTTTTAACGAATTTCAATCAAAGAAACTATAAAAATACATTTAATTGAAATACTCGAGGAGTGCTCAGCTTTGGGTATTACGGGGTAGCAATACACTTATTTACGAGCACTAATTCCTGAACCTCTTCACTGCCTTGAAACTTTATTCTAAAAAGCAATTTACCTCGTCTGTGGCGCAAGTAATTGCAAACGAAGCAAAGGCACACAATCAAAGGACAAGGTAATCCCAGTGGCCAATACAAACTGTTTGTATAAAACTCACCGGGATTAAAAATGAATCCGGATTAAGTACGAGTACAAAAGCATCGCTGCGTTCACTAAAGGGCAACTGAGCAAGCTGCAATGGCCCAGAGCAACCCCACTACGAAGAACTCGTTTTAAAAGGAAGCTTACACCCAATTAGTCAACATTGGCAACATAATTAAAAGCACTGAAACCACAACCGCAGGAATGCCTTTGTCAACCATGTCGTAATAGTCAGGAGAAGTTCTCGCAGGACTAAAATATTTAAAGCAACGCCGCAGCTTGAATTTTGTGGCAGAAATATGAGTAATAAACGAGCAATACTCTTAGAGCAACTTCACCGATTTGTCGCTTCAACGAGGCAAACTTTTTGGGAGGAAACAATATTTCCAGTGTGAGGAAAACTTTTCAGAACTAAACACAAAATAAACTGAACCTTGAAATGTTCCTTCCAATTACTATGAAATTTCTTAATGGAAAGTTCGGTGGCCAACAAGAAAGTTATTACGAGTAAGTGCATATCCTCATTGTTCAAAGAAGCATCGCATCGAAGATTTGAAATAAAGCGATTTTTGAATAAATCGGTAATTCATCTTTGGAGTTTAGAGATGAAGGTGAGCTAGGTATGGCCAAGATTCGATTTAGTTCAGACATAGTGATAATCTTAAAAAATCCAATTTGATACAGAGGTATTCCTGACCAGAGAACATAGAGAAAGGAAAGTCTTTTTCGCTGCCAGCGTCTGCAGCGGACACACCACGATTTTGAGTGGATTCACCACGATTCTGCGTGGATTCACCACGATTTTCAGTGGATTCGTGTACAACGTCCGTCTGCTTTATTTCGCTGCTTTGTCGTTTGACGTTTAAGTTTCTTTACTCTGTGTTCTCTGCTCATGACATACAAAATCTTTCCGGAAAAAATAGTTTTTATGTTGCATAAAGGAGACTATAATTATTTCAGATTAGTTTCTTTTCTCGTCGTAAGAAAGCTGGGCATTTTCTATTAGGATGCTAAAGGAGGTTCATTCTTCCTAAGTTCTTAAAGCAAATCTGTTGTGATGTTCATTGCCTGTAAATTTGTTTTCACAGACAAGGCATCAACTTGTATAAAATTCTACCCGTCGTGACTTAACAAGAAGTTGGTCTTACAGCATTATGTGGAAATAACACTTTATCCAATTTTTCCTCGATTATATTCTCAGGTAGAACACAACATTTCCGAATAATGAAGAAGGCATGAGTCATTAATTTCAATCAAGGCGGGTAGAGCTATGAGTATATTTGACGCGACATGTCCTGCGGAATGTAAAGATAAAATTTGTACAATGTCGGGTCAGTGTCAACTAGTTACGAGTATCCGTATAAACTCTCTCTCAGACAAGTTGCAAATGTATAACATTTACTCAGTGGCTTGTGAAGAAACATGTTGAGACTCTGTGCATATGGCACCGCTTACTACATGCCATAATGTAATTCCTTGGAGAACACATCACGAGTAAATACGCTGCGTTCACGTATGAGAATATTCACATCAAAGTCTGCAGGTAATGTAAGGAAATATTTTTTACACGGGAAACGATAAAAAACAAACGTGTTTGTTGTTGTTTTTTCTTCCTCAGGAATCGGGTTCACTATGTGATTCCACTATGCTGAAGGAGGGAAGTTTATTAGTTGCATACTCGTAAATATCATTTTGAAATATTTTGTTTATTCGCATATTAAATTGTAGAATGACTGCGAAGTTCTCGAGCGCACTACAGATTGCGAATTACGAGCAGCTCAAATTAAGGGCGGAAACATATTTTATGTTACTTTATCAACTGCATTTCATAATTGTGGAATGAGGCTTCGTATAATTTCACCACTTCATCCTTAATTGGGACTTGAATTAACATGAAATATTAATATTAAGGAGAGTGTAATATTAAAAAAGTGTTTCAAAACAGGGCAGTGGGAGCCCAGATACACAGATAGAGAGGGAGAGAGAAGGAGACAGGATAGGCAGAGGGCAGGAGAGGGGATGGAGGCGGATAGAGGGAGAAAGGGAGAGAATGGGTCATAGAGAGAGATAGAGATGGGGACAGAGAGAGACAGAGATGGGGACAGAGAGAGATAAAGATAGGGACAGAGAATGCGAGATAGGAGAGGCGGAAAAAGGGACAGAGAAATAAAGATTATAGTAAAATGTGAAGTAATCGAAGCTTTTGAGCAGAGAACACAGAGAAAAGAAAGTATTCTTCGCTGCCAGTGTCCGTAGCGGACACACCACGATTTTGAGTGCATTCACCACGATTCTGAGTGGATTCACCACGATTTTCAGTGGATTCGTGTACAACGTCCGTCTGATTTATTTCGCTGCTCTGCCGTTTGACGTTTAAGTTTCCTTTCTCTGTGTTCTCTGCTTTTGAGTTCATCAGTCGCACACCATGGAGAAAGGAACACAGTGCTGAATACGGAATTATGGAATATTTGTGGCAAATATAAATTTGTTTGATTCCTATTACTTGGACCAGGTTTTTGATATACGAATTGCAAATGGGGTTTCTAGTATTGATGGGGTGGTGTTGTTGGACTTTCTAATCAAAAGTGATTGGTGTGTGAATGGTATTATTATTATTATTATTATTATTATTATTATTATTATTATTATTATTATTATTATTATACCTTGCAAGGATTTGGGGGAATGAGTGCTAGCAACTAGGGCGTTCGAAGAAAAATACATTTAGAAAGAATTAAATGAGAATAGTACTTTTTCCCTATAACTTTCAAATAATTTCTGTTTCTAATTGTTACAACACATCTCTGAATGAAGTGAGCTCAGAAAAATAGGCGTAAGGTCTTCTAATATAACGTCCAACATCGAGTCATTGAAAATCGAAGGCTAATCAATCTCTGTAATCCGGTTGCAATCCGGTGTGTCGGCTGTAACGGGTTGTTACGAACACAGAAGCAAATATGCAACCAAACTCTCAGACATTCGAGAGCTCTTTTGATAAGGGAGTCCGAATTAATAACAGCCAACGGAGAACAACTGAGAATTCTGGTGGTGACTGGAAAGTAAAAGTGAACCTAATAAAACTTTGTCCACTATTACTTAAGTGCATTGCTGTTAATGTAAACAACTTTATCAAAGTGATATAATCAAACAGAATAGTCATTTATAACTTGACACAAGCAAGTTATCGAACAATTACCAACAAACTAAGTTTATTAAGAATTTCAACTTTCTTTATGAACGACTCGGAATACAGTCGAAAATAAAACATAGTGGAAGTATTGCTCTTTATTTCTTTAGGTTTGTTGTCCGTTCTACATAGAGCTGACGGTTTGTGTCAATCAAGAATGATAGAAATATTAGTAAATGTGTCAATTAAGTAGAACAACCCGATGAATTCTTAAGGAGTCATCGAGGACAAAGTGCAATCAAAACACAGTCAAACAAGCGAGATTGAATGAGTTTATTAATAAAGAGTATTTATCAAGGCAAGGTTCAGAAAGTTTTTCGTTCTGTAGTTCTCGATCACAGAAGACTACATTTTCATATTCCTAATTCACAGTCTATAGTATTATATTCATATCATATCATCTAAGGTGGGTCCCGGCCACAGGGATATTCCAGGGAACTGCAAAGAGGTTGAAATTGCCCGAGAGTGTACTACCATACCGATTCAACCAGATAGATAAAATCTCGGTATTTCTATTGCCACATGTAAGCTCTTAATTAATACAATATCCTCGACTACCGCGGGTAGGCGCTGGTCTGAAGGTACAGGATGCCAAATAGCTAGACAAACCTAGCGGAAAATAAATGTCAAAGGCTCAAAAGATGTATCATCTCTAAATAGACTAAGTATAGGTTCTGTAGTTAGTGTCCTGACGGCACACTGGACTCTGTGTATTCAAGGTAGTAGGCTCGGGTTTGCCTCCAACGACTTATGCAAGAGTTGCATGGAAAGGGGGAGCAAGAATCCGTTGAACACCTGTTATACACGTGTCCAGCGTTTCTAGAAGGGGGCACACTTTCCTGGGTGACCACTTTCTAGACTCTTTGGGAGAGATTCCAAATAAGAAGATAATCTCCATCATTGGCTTCATTGAAAGCTCCAAATGGCTGGACTTTTGAAAGTGATTAGGACTTGCACAACAAGGGGTCAATTATGGTCTGAGTGCGCCCTTCTGGCCGCCGCTATACCTACCTACCTTCCTAGTGTTATGTATATATATATTCCTTGCTTAATAGAGTAATACGACGTAATTTTTGTTTCTTCAGTAATGTTTTTATTGAATCTTCTTTAAGTGGAACCAACAATAATTATTCGAATATTCTTAATAGATATACAATATTTCCAATTAATCTAAATAAATAAAAGAATATACATCTTCACATCATACAACTACATCATTATGCATGTCTTACTCCTAACCAGTGCTAGTGGCTCACAAGTGTTGGTGGTCAAAAGAGTATAAATAGCTTAGTTAATGGCAGTTAATAATGAAAACTTCCAAATAGTTGGATTTTTAAATTTGTTCAGGAGTGATGTTATAAGCCTTTTTAACAGACTTTTCACAAGAATATTAGGATGACCTTTCAATCGAATTTTATAATTGGCGATTTCATCTTTAACCAGGGGGATTTCCAGCTCTGTGTGTAACCTGGTGTTTTTGAAATACCACGATACTCCAGTGATAGTGCGAAGAATTCGTGATTGGGATGGCTGAAGTAGTTCAATTTATTAGGAGTTCTCGCCAACCCCATAATTGTATCCCATACGTCACAATCGATTTTATGATAGCCTTGCATATAAGGATTTTATTCTGTAGGCTGAGTTTTGACTGAGTTTCCTGGCTTCGATATACCGTCTCCAAGTCCAACGCTTATCTAAATGGAGGATTACATATTTGACGCTAATCTCTTGCGGAATTTTTATATTAAGGACATTACTCTCTTCTAAGAGTAAACGTGACGTGACAGCTTTCTGTCTTTTACTCGAATTCGCCAAGTAGTCCACCACTGCTCTATTCTCGGTAGGTGCATATTAAGTTTTTGGACTGCTCTTCTAGGACAAGAGGTGAAGCCTGGTATTGCTGTGTCGTCGGCAAAAGTTGAAGTCGTTAAATTTATGTCAGTAGGCAACTGGGATGTATAGATCAGATACAATAGTGGCCCCAGCTTGTTTTCCTGTGGTACTCTTGCTCCAATGCTGTAGTCGCTAGATATGAGACTTTTGCACTTTACCCCAAATACTCTGTTCGGTGTGAATGCTTCAAGGAGTTGGTGAACAGGAAGTAATTTTTTTATTTTCTTTTTTAATCCTTGATCCCATACCTTGCCAAATGTCTGAGGTCTGTCTAAATATATTTTATATTCATATATTTCTATTTTCTTGCTGTGCAAAACTTTTTACTGTCTTGGGCAGAAAGATTCTGATATAATTCTATATACCTGCTCAACCGTCCCATGCTTTTCTCGAAGCCAAATTGACGATTGACACAAATGAATGAGGGGACGAACAATTCCAATAAAAAACCAGTGAAGAATGCTTTTTGGGATTTGTCTAATATATCCCATTTCTTATATATAATAATATCAATATGATATTATAATTCATTAATGATGTATCACAAATCTCTCTGTGTATGTATTTGGGTACATATAAAACGAAACTGAATTACGGCTCATGTGCAATCCCATCTCAGTTCAACACTGGAAGAAAGAATTGTCAAAGAAATAAAGTATAGCACAAAAGTGATTTAGAGTGTCTGCTTAAGCTTCCTGATATTATGATACTGTGAGCAAGGAATAAGAATGACGCTCATGGAACATTGATTTCACAGTTTATGACTTGGTCAACTAATCACTAATCCACTTACTGAATATTAAGCAATTATTTAAATAAACCACAAATCACTCTGCAAAAGCATTGGCGTGATGAAATAAGAGTGAAAACTTTTGAGCAAGGCCGCAATTGATAGACACACACACAAGGACTTTCCAGAGATTTGCAAATAAATCTGTTCTTGTAAAAATATTGAAGGTTTATTTAAGAAAATTCGAATCAATCGACTGTAAATCATCCGAAAAAGCTGAGAAGGAATAAGTACTTCAGGTGTCTACGCAATAGACGAGCCTTGCATACATCGCAAATGGCACTCTGCTCCTCCCAAAATACGTTTTGCTGGCACCATTGCACACCTAACTTTGTGTGACGAAGAAATTTGTGGAAGCGTTAAGTTGAGCGGAAGCCGCTTTTGAGTACCCAAGACCAACTTTCCGAAGATTTCTGAAACCAAATTCCAAAGCAGATATTTTCATAGCCACTCAAAAAGGGATTTTTATCAAGGACACATCAATTAAGCAACATTTGCCAGCTGCACAAATCGACAAAGTTACTCATAAATCGAAAAACGATCATCATTTTCTTGAGGGAATTATCGCTACTTGGATGCGTATAGAGAAACTAAATAACTTTTGAGTCGTAAGAAATCACAAAGGAGCATGTGACGGGAATGTTTTTAGTGATTAGTCCTGGTCCTTGTGCTGTGCAAATGAACCTCAATTATACTTAATTGGATCACAATTACTCTGGTATTCAAGTTTATTGTTTTGTATATATTTTTATAATATATTATAATATACTTCAGCACCTTGAAGGACTGGCTATATAACAAAACACTGACACCAATTACAGTGATTCAAAGACAAAATCTTGTTTGCAAGTGTTACAACTCACGTGCATTAATTTCTCTCTCGGTCCTTGCCCACTTCGCTCATCTTTAATATTCACTTCGGAATACTGATTACAAAGATTTGATAATTTCTTTCTTTCATATTAATTTTTCAAAAGGATCTATTTTTAAAAAGGATTAATGAAGTAGTAATCAGAGATTTTCCTGTATTCCTCACTAAAAATGAGTCATTGATGCTCATATTAGCAGGTACGAGGATTTTATTCCTCAGTTCCCCTGACTACAAAGGAAACACGGAAAAGTTTGTACGTTTCGCTCTGGCAGCGCAATACTCGTAAAGTGCAGCCACATTCCCCGGCAGTCCAGTTCCTTTACTGGTCTCATTTTAATTTCATTAAAATGGAAATCATTGTCTTTCTTCGCAGCCAACCGAACCGGTGCCTAATGAAAAAATGGAAACCGACACAGAAACAAAGGCGAGCAGAGAACGCCGCAGCAGAGCAACAATGACGCCCAAACGCATTTTCTAAGGAATTAATTCAAACAGTGTTTTAATGAATGCGGGCTAAACTAGTGCAGCCGCGATGGCAACACTGTTGCGCTATTTCTGTTGTTGGTGTTGTTGTTGCACTCATTGTTTTTGCACAGTTCAGCTCGCTGACTGACAAACTTACTCGGTTAGAGGAGCGCAGCCATTTTGACTTAATGGCTTCGCAGTGATATAAAGGAATTGGCATCCAACAAGGATTCGTACAGCTACAGCAGTAACAGCCGCAGAGCAGAAAGGTTGGGAAGGAAGAGCGGAAGGAAGGGGAAGTTCTTACTTAATTGCAGCGCCAGTTGAAATTGTTGAAAACTTTTGCTCAATTTTGCCTTTTGTAGAAGAACTTGGTTTCGGCACGCCTGGCATATCTCTCTCCTCTTTATTGAAATTTGTTCAGAGTTGATGGTGACAAGAGAAGGACTGCCACGCTGAGTCTTTGTTTAGTGTTAGACCACCTGAAAGATGCGTATCATGTACTACAAAAATGCTATATTTTTATTACATCCTCTTTAGACAAGTAATCGCCCAGCTTCCTGCATACTCCGTAATAATCTTTGCATAAGACCACTAGTTAACAAAGGGATTCATTAATGCACACTCGAGCAATTCAAATACATTTCCAATGTAGCAGGTCTCCATTTGTCCTAATATATTTAACTCATCACCTGCAAATCAATTTTCTAGTGATTAATCACTCTTCCAACCCAAAATTACTCAGAATTATAAGGAAACAATAAAATCACCATGAGAATGCATTAAACTACAACTGACAATTGCAGGATTTGACGAGTATGAAGTTAAGAAGTTAACTTCCCATATATTTTACTGCACGAATACTGCAGTGGACTAGGCTCTAAAACCAATGCCCATAGAAGCGACATTCCGTGTTCACAAGTTGCATTAAATATGTACGTATGCTAATTTCTTAATGACTTGGACCAATTTCTCTAAATATAAACAAGCGTTCCTAATTCGTAGAGTCAACGAAAACGTGTTTTAATTCTTTTGCAAGCCTTATGAATTCAAGATGCAAATTTGGACTGTAGCGGGATAAAAAATATATATTCACATATGGCTCTATATACATTTATATGTCCGAGAAAAGGGACCTAGTATGTCAAAAAACGGCATCTCCAAACTGAAGGTGTGTTCACAGTGATAATGCGTTATGAAACTTTAAATGCGTTTTTCTCAAAACTTCATTTTCACACACTAGGTCCCTTTTCTCGGAGAAGGTCACATATAAAGAAAAGTTTATCTCCCAAGAAGTGTCCCATATCTTCAATATCTGAATCAGATCCTTTACACAGAAACCCAGGTCCAAGTATATGCAGCTACTGAAGCAACAATGAAACAAATTATTAAAATAGCAATGAATGCTCCACAAAGATGATTCAATTACTATGATTGGAATTGAAGTGACCTTATGAGATGCTACCACGACACTTCCACCTTGAAAAATGCTTGTGGGCCTTTACACAAACTAAACTGGCGTTCTTAACGAAATAATGGAGTACTCGAAATTGATGGGAAGCGGAACTCGGCTGCTCAGAAGACGAATTACTCGTATCTAAACGAGTCTTATAGGAAGAAGACGTCATAGGGCTACCCATAAGAACATAATCTTGAAATATATAAAGTGGCCACAGAGCCAGAGGGGTACTCGGCCATATCACAAGCCGATCCAAGCAATCAATGAAGTGTCAATCTTGGCCGCATTAAAAAATCTAACCAACAGTCTCCGCTCATGCTGATCCTAGTAGAAAATTGCAAATTTCATATACAAACTTTGGCTACGAGTTCTCGAGGTCATTTAAGAAAGCAGGTGATAAGAAATAATCATCTAACATGATTCCCAGAGGAAATCGCAAAAACCATTCATATCCATATTTCAACAGTTTCGAGCTATCAGCAGTGTTTTAGTTAAGAAGGACATCTTCAAGTTTAAAGTTGGAAACTTCAACAGAATCCCAAGAATTCATAGCATTCCTTCATACGAGTATATGGGGAGTTGCAGTACGATTGTGATCAATTGTGATATATTATTTAGGAGCACGCCTCCTGCTTCTAAGTGTTTCCACCACGTGAGGTCTGTGTGAGATATTATCGCCATTTAAAGTTGAGTGGATTCAATGTATTGGTTTTATTCGTAGCTGAAATAGTCCTCAAAATAATTGGGAATATCAGCTTCTGCACATTTTTGAATAATAAGAAAGCCAAGAACAGTTCTATCAGATAGGAGCACCCACTTGGTCTCAGTACCATTAATATGATGAACAATATTTTATGTGATGAACTGGGCACTTCACAAAAACGTTAAGTTCAAAATACAAGTAAAATTATTGTCTTGTTCTCGCTTATAAGTCCTTCGTTTTATTGTATTTTTCTTTCATTTGGTACTAATACTATGAGAGGAGAGATGTCATGAAGAGTAAGAGACTAGGGAATAATTAATTAACAGAATGGAAACTTTTCTTATGTTGTGAAGCAACATTTCTTTATATTAATAAGTCAAAAACTCATTTCATAGTGTTAATTGGGGACTGCACAGGATATAAGCATACAAAAACTATCATCACTGAAGATCCGAAGAGTGACTACTTCGGATATTCTAATAGCTATGTTAGATACATAGATTTATTAACGCGTGTTATACACCGCGACATGAAACATATAATGTGATGCCCCTATTTATTTAAAAGATTAGGATAGTCTCTTCTATAGCTCTTCTCTCAGGTTAATTTCCGACAGGAATTTGTATATTTTGGAGGAATCAAGTTAAGGGATCTTGCTCATATCTAAGATATATTCTCCAAAACACCTGTGTCTTTTGTGTGTCAATGGTTCGCAGTCTGTGATCAGGTGCAGTGAGGTTTCGTTACTTTCTCCACAGAATCGACAGATGGCATCTGAAGATGGACTCAACTTATTCATATGATAGTTGAGTCTACAGTGTCCTTTTAAGCGAGCCTGGAATGATTCCTAATTTACTCCAAGGCATGTTTATTAACTCTTTAGCTCTTTTAGAATTAAAATCTCCCAGAAGAGCTTTGGACTCTCTTAGTCCCGGAAGAGTTTTCCAGGATTGACTTCTGTTTGCATCTGTACACCTCTTCAGCAGACCTCCAATGGTATTGGATAAAAGTCCACAGAAGGGTTCAGGGCCGTTGAAGTGAAACGGCGCAGCTCTTCTTGCTGAGCTAACAGCATTCTCATTTCCCTATACTCCATTAGAGATAGCTTGTTTATACTGCCGAGGGAGTTCAGTTTTCCAATACAGTCCCATACAAGTTTAGACCTCGCCAAGGGTGAGCTCAAAATTTTGGATGCTGCTTGACTGTCAGATAGTATCACGCTGGTTTTTCTCCGATACTTCCTGTCAATGTTGATCTGGGCGTGAAGCTCTGCTTGTAATAGCTATGTTAATCTTCCAAATCCTTCTGTATTCAGAATCAGCTTGGAGTCAACATGTTAAACTATAGTGTTCAATATAACTTGTGATCTATTTTTTCAGCGAAATCCTGTTAAACTGAACTATTCGTTCTTTTATTTATGCTAACAAAGAAATTTTCTTGTTTTAGTTGCCCTATCCTGTGATCCAAACTATTCACAGAGACATAATTGTGTACGAATACTTTAATCAATCCTTGCTATATTTAGAAGCCCATTTTTCAATTGTATTGAAGCCATGTTTATTTGCGGTTTCTTCGAACTTTTGTATTTATGGATTAGTTTTGCAATTCGATTATTCGCTTGACAAATCAAAAGCAAAGTGGCACACGAACCAGTTTCCTTCCTTCCCATTAGCTGAAGTTTTTATTCATGTCACAGAACCGGCGCAATGATTCATAAGGTTACGGCAGCAAAATCGGCATAAAACCAAAACACTCGTCGCAATGTCAGTAAGGATAAAAACACAAAAAAGTCCCATGAAAAATGTGGCTACTTCGAAGCATCTTTGCTATTAACTCATAGAAAGTTAAGGGGAACCTTTGATTTGTAGCATATTGCATTTTAGTAGAGTTTTGTTCTTCGTGTCCTTCAATAATTCTAACTTTCTACCAACCCTTCCGCAGAATCGCTGGTAATGTACTCATAGTAATCTTAAAATTATTTATAGAAATATTTACTGCTCAGAATTTCTTGAATCTTCTAAGCACAACGACAATGTCCAAGCTCAATTTTCCTTAATGTCCCCTACACTCATACCCACTGCGGCAAAGGAGTCGCCTGCCCTTGGTTCCTCCGCTACCTCCACAATCGCCTGCAATCAATTACGTTTATCACTACTTTGTGGTCAAGGATACTCGTAATGAGGAAACCATGCATCATTAACTGTTCGAAGTTTTTTCAATTACCTTTCGAGGAAAACAGTTATCCAACTATTGCCGTTAGGCAAAAAAGTGGATCGACTTTCCGACCGCTTTGTTGCCTCAGTTACAAATGTGTGTATAGATTTCATTAAATGTTCAGTTCGACCACTTCCCACAGCATCTTCCACACGTATCGCAACATGTGTAATTGTTTTGTAGCTACGTGGAGCCACCACTTTTGCAAAGGAGCCCACGCGATTACGCTTACCTCTCCACAAATATCCTTGGGAAACTAATACAAGCCATTAATGGAGAGCATAATTTATATTTGCGTTTTTAATGACTGTGGCCTTGGGGAGTCTGGTTCAAAGCCGCCGTGACTGTCAGCACTCTCTGCCCCACTTGCTCACAGGCGTGACCCAGCAGAAGCGTCATTATCCTTATTTATGTTACAAGTACATAAAAACTTTTTCACGCTCTCGAATCGTTTGTCAGCAAGCAATAATTTGTTAGTCGTCGGTCATTAATTATCCCATCAAGGACATCATCGATGTCCAGCGCTATTTTCAATAATCGTTGTGCAGATTTTTCCGTGCCCGGCTTTTACAATGACGCACTTCATTGGTATATTCTGAGCATGAAATTGTTGGCCAATTGACAGAGCACCCAAATAAACTCTGCCTCAATTATGTACAAGGATTTTCCCCCAAATTGCCAAAAACAAATTATGCTTCTGAAAAGGAAGGGGCACGAGGTCAGATGGCTAAAAATAACTATAACAGAAAATCCTTGGATATCCCTTCTGCGTTAATGTTGTTCTTTCGAGTGTCAAGGATGCTTTTGGCAGCGAAGCTGTTGTTGCTGCTTTGCTGAGATTGGTAGATTTACCATTTCAACTCTCGAACTGCGGTCATTAACTTTTTTTTGGTGACTTCTTTGAAAGCTTTTTGTGCAAATAAAAAATTTCAGGTAAGGCGAGGATTTCCAGTTTTTCGGCTCCTTGTTCAGGAGTTTCCATATATTCGTTGTGACCAATAATTTGGCGGATTTGCTAATGCTGCCAACGAGCAGAGCGACAGTGCTCTTCATCGCATTATATAGGACGGTGGATGTGGGTACATTTTACCAGCCTCATCACAGTCCCCCTTGGTTCTATAAACTTGTCTGGCTATTCAGACGACCAACCTTCAACGGTTTTCTCAGATTCCTTCAGAGTAAATTCAGTATGATATGTAATAATTATAATAAGGTACGCGTAGGAGACACACTTTTAAGGTTATATTAAAGAAATCCAGAATATTTATAGGTACTAAAACAGAACCTCCGGTTATGATGGGGTGCTGTCGGAGCTGACAGAAACAATACTACTATCTACTAAAATAAAAATGAGAAAGAAACTCCATCACCATGAAACCATGATCAGGGAAGAACTTGACTCACTTATTGGAAGGAGTCATTACCAAATTGTCTTATAACTGCTTTACAAATGATCTACTTAATAGGAGGAAGGGACATATTTAAAGAATGGTCAATTATTTCCAACATGGAAGACATCTACTACTCAATGCGATTGCCGCTGAAGGTCAGCAGGAATTAATCTCACAGATACGCAGTGTTTGAAACTCATAAATCGGTACCTACGTACTAAATCCAAAGATCTACTCGGAATTTTGCTAGTGTTTTTTCCCTATATATACAAACGGACCAGCTCCAATATTTATTATTCGAGGAGCTCGATATCGGGCTTTTGCGCCTATTAACAGAGAAACAGTAAAAGTAGGTCTGGTGGTAAGTGAGGGTAGAGCAAAGTATATTCTGTCAACATTTAAATAATCTCAGCGTCATAGAACAATAATTCCATTTGCTACCCAGACTTTCGGGTCGAGGAGTTTATTTATCCTGGCATCGCTATTAACAGCAGTAGTAATATCGGCCTGAATATCAAGTGAAAAATAACTCTTGCAAGTGAGTGGTACTATGAGATCAGTGAGCAATTGATTAGTAGAGCCCTTTCTCCACGTACAAAAATCACACCCTACAAGGCGTGCCTACCACTGCTTCTATACAGTGCAACAAGACTGAGTCATGACGCAGTCAGTTGTTACCTCGCTTGTAGTATTCAAGAGAAAACTACTTCGTAAGATTTTTGGACCTTTGCGCGTTGAGGACAACTTTCGCATCAGAATGACCCTGTATGATATCTTCAATGACAACGATCTGGTTAAGTGGTTCAGTAATGTACAACTCCGCAGGCCGGGTAATGTCGTTAGAAGGGACGAAGGCGCTGCAGCCGTTGAAGTTGGCAGACTAAAAGACTAAGACTGAAACAACTTTCACACGTCATGAGGCATCTCTTATTAATTTCTTTCAAATGCTACCAAGGCCCATCCAACTTACTTCAGAACTTCAGAGATCATTTATTTTTTATTTGCTTATTATGGCTTTTTTACGGATGACTGTTCATTGAAAACTCCTCTCACTAACTACAAATCCCCTTTTAATACCCTTATAAGGATATTTGATGTTATGATTAAGGAAGGTACTAAGTAGGTAGGTTGGTCAACCATTTCACCAAGAAAACAGTGATGCCACTTAGACCACCAGTTGGGCCCGTTGTGATCCACGGATGGATACGGTTCCCCCTCCAGATTGAACCAACTTCAGCATTTTACAAAGCGAAGAAGGTTGTTAACACCTGAGTGGCACATACTTGTTAAGAAGTGGGATCGTAGTAAACGTTCCCTATTTCGAGCAAAAGCTGGACATGTACCGAGGAGTTGCTGGACCGTTTCCAGTGCCTCCTCGTTCCTGTAGTTGTGATATAAATAATGCGTAGAAACTCTCATTCTTCTTCCATGATTTCCTATTACACAATGTCTCATGAGGGCTTCTATTAGAGTCCTAATTTGTAGTCTATTGAGTCTAATGATATTCTTGAATAGACGCAGATTTAGCCTCATCCATCCACCTTTGATTGGTAGAGTTAATTAATGTATCCCTTATGAGACGCTCACAAGTTGCGAGAAGTATACGCATATGCCTACTAATATTTGGCATACAAGTGCCGCCTCTCGCAAGTTGATCAGCCTTGTAATTCCCTGGTATATCCCTATGACCTGGTACCCAGCATAAATGGATATGGAATTGTTTAGCCATCTCATTAAGAGATCGGCGACAGTCTAGCACACTCATTGATGTTATTTGGACTGCATCCAAAGCCCTTAGTGGCTGTCTGATAAAATCCAGATATCCTTACCGGTTACCTCGGTTATCCCCAACCAATTCAAGGCTTCGTGAATAGCGGTTATTCTCGCTTGAAAAACACTGCAGTGATCCATTAGTTTGATGGATTCACTGATTGAGGGCGTTTCGCAATAAAACCCTGATCCTGCACTGGTATTCATCTTTGATCCGTCTGTGTATATATGATGGGAGTATCTGGTGATGGATCCCCTTCGAGCCATTCCTCTCTGGAAGGAATTGTGACCCAAAAGTTCCTTTCGAAACAGAGGGAAGAAGGAAGGTAATCAATATCACTGGGTATGTCAGTGTAGGATCCTAATATGGTCCATGTCTATACGGGACAGTTTGCCATTGAGAGCTCGCTTTAAGCTGAATGGCGGAGCATGCCGCTAAATATTTGCAGAAGAGATCTAAGGGTGGCAGATGTAGTATGATATCCAACGCCAAGGTTGGCGTGGTTTTCATGGTCCCGCTTATTTTTAATTCTGCTGACCTCTGTGCCTTAATAATCATCATCACCGCAGTAAGCCCTTTTCTGCATTGCAATCCACCCGACAACATTTACATATAGGAGAGTGGGCCTAACAACTACAGTATAAAGCCCGTGAACTTCTTCTTCTTTCGTGGCCTAATCGCAGAATCTGCGGAACATCCCGCTATCGGGTTACGGCCAGTGAACTACCCTAGGCTTAATTCATCAGGTTTTACCTAAAGCTCTTCTGCAGGCATAAAAAGCCACCCCAGCTTTCCTATCTCTTTCTAGGGTGTTTGACTTCAAAGTTAGTTTCCTGTCAATTATAAGACACAGATATTTCGTTTCTTCTGAAATCCCTAGAGAAATTTCCCTTAAGCGTAATTGGATCTAAATGAGGGATTGACTGAATCTTATCCATGTTTACTCCAAGACCAACTCCTCCGCCCACTTTGAAGTAATATCTAGAGCATTGTGCAACAAATCTCTCAGAGTAGATACGAACTCTTTCAGAGACAGCAATAGCAACGTCATCAGCATAAGCTATCACCATACATCCACACCGCCTCTAATCTTAACAGGAGTTTGTTAACAACTGTGTTCCAAAGAAGCAGTGAGAGGACACCACCTTGCGGTGTACTCCTGCTCACCAACTTACGTAGGACCGATTCGAAGGTACGGTTATGAACATTACTTATATTACACTATAACGCTTTTTTCTCCTAACCATTTTTACAGCGATGTCTTTTTGTAGCACATTCCTGCAGAACAATAACTCAGTGAGCGATTTTTATTGTTTAGTTCGAAGATATGAACAAAAACAGAATTGTCTCAATAAAAAAACTGAAAGTGTGGCGAGAAGGGTACTTGCTTCTAATCGCATGAAAGGGACCAGTCATGTTTATAAATGTTTTTGTGCATAGTGTGGAAATCAGTAGAAGAAGACTGGTTGCAATTGTTCGATGAACAAAATAAACACTTCATCTTTTTAACCAAGGGAGTGACATAGCAAAACTGATTTTGGCCACCAGTAACATTCTTCTCCTCTCGCATTTGTAGTAAGCTTCCGTCTACCAATTTGGAGATAGAGTAAATATTGTCACCCTAACTCTAGAATATCTTTCCAGAACTTTTTTGTTCGTAATATATGTCAAAAATCATCTCTAACTGAAGTCTGCTTATTAAGAGTTTTCTTCCTATTCTGGGAAATATTGGAAATGTCATCCGTAAAATTGTTACTTTTTTGTATGAATTTTAATTAAAAATATCAAAAGAGAATTTTCTATAAATCGTTGTCTAGTTACCAGAATTTTTTGAACTTTTTCTTCGAATGACCTCTCACAATTCGATCAAGTTCTGCTCCCATCCCCACTTGATTCTTTGCATAAGTCTCATCAAATTTCACAGAATTCCGCTCTCATTTGACATTTTCTATAAGGCGCTTGAGCAGCACATCAACGACTTTGACAAATCCTTTTGTACAGTTTGAGTGTATGCCGCAAAATCGCACAACTCATTAAAAGTCAGCAGAGCGTGCCACAAGATACCCAACGGCAAGGATATCTGAACCGAATATTATAACAATAAAAAGGCAGCCACAATGCCAACGGCAACAACAGCAACAACAAAAACGATATTGAAATGTCAACAAAGTTGGCAATAAATTGAAAACAAATTTTTTAGCACCTACGACAAGGATACAACGATAAGGGTTCATGTGCGATACACAAAAGGGAAAACACTTTCAGGACACAACATGAAACATTGTGCTGTATGAAACATGAAACTTGAGAGAGTATTTCATCATAACCTTTGGCATCAGTGACAGCAAAAGTAATAATAATAATAACAGAACACAACAAACACAACAACAACAACAACAACAACAACAACAACAACAACAATAAGAACAAATGCGAGCACGAGTGAAGCACAAAAACTACACCAATAACACGCTCATACACACTCACACAAGGAGCAGCCTCCTTTACACGTATTCTCTTAGAGTAGGATAGTAGAGGAGGAGAAAAACTATGCAGACAAGGATGTGACTTATTGTTTTATTTATGATAATATCCTTGTGTTCATCGCACACACACCCACTCATACACACACGGGGGAAAAACAAGTGTACACGTGTATGTGCTAAGATGTGCAAATAAGGCACGTACACCAATACAACTACAAACACGCACACACACATGCAAACACATATGCACAGAGAGCTCAGAGACGCGTATGAAATTATCATTTGCGAGTTGACAACAGTCGCCGCCACTCCAACGCTGCCTCTTTCACGGCGTTCCTTGTGCCATTTCCCGTTACAATATTTCAAAGGATATTTCAAATATCCGTTAAGGACAACTTCAATACTACGCCGAGTTACAAGCACTCAAACACAAAAACACAAAAACACTCACCGTGCGCTGATACGAGTATCAACGTTACTGTGTTCCATTGCGATTATGTTTCTGTTTTTGTTTGTGGGTGTGGGTGTGGCATTGGTGGTGTATGCGCATGGCGCTTGCATGGGAAGGGACAAATTTGTCGATAGTGACACGCTGACACGTATTGTAATAATGACATGGGGTTCCTTGCTCTGTTTGCGCATCCTGTTGAATGGCAAATTGCGCTATTATAATGTACCATCCGTGCACCGAGTGTGCGGGTGTGTAGTTGCACAGATATACGGGGATCCCCTACAGCGTAGCATAATTTTACCTCATCACTTCTCCCCCAGCACAGAAACATGCCTGGAAAGCGCGGTGAAACGTTATCGCTTCGAACACGAATTGAACGAATCGAATGGTGCACAGTAGGAACACTCACCTAGGTGGATCTGCCAACTGAGTAACTCCGCTGATGTAGAATAGACACTTATCACTCACAACTCAAGTTCATAGCTGGCAAAAATTTAACAAATTTCAATGCAACTTAAAGAAGAACTTAGTGAGATCCATTATAACAGCTCTATAAGGTCAGTGATTCATTGTAAGATAATGTTTAAGGAATAGTTACATCACCTATAAATCGATATCAACATGCATACAGAGGAGGAAGGTCCACGGAGACCGTTGTGTATCAGCTAACTGATGTCATTAGAGACGCAGTAGACAATCAAAAAATAGTCATCTGTGCTTTCCTTGACATTGAAGGAGCCTTCGATATTAATCAGGCGATTGGAAGAGCACTCCGCAGAAAAAATACAGGGACAGCCATAGCCCGCTGGGTGAGTTCTATGCCTCAAACGAGAATAATAGAGACTAATGCGGGCGATACCGCAATAGAAGGGCTATGCACAAAAGGGTGTCCGCAGGGAGGAGTACTTTCCCCACTCATGTGGAGCCTAGTGCTAGATGAACTACTTGATTTGCTACAGCACAACGGCATCACCTGTCAAGGATGTCCCGACAACATTGTAATAATAGCAAGGGGTACATTTGAAAGCACTCTTTGTGACATAATACAGAGAGGACTCTTTATTACTCAAGAATGGTGCACTTTAGTGGGACTGAACATAAACCCCACAAAACAACCATTCTACCGTTCACTCGGAAAAAGAAATTGTCGCATATGCATCCAATCAAATTCCGAAATGTGGAGATTAGTTTGTCAAGGGAGGTTAAATATCTAGGAATAATACTAGATTCCAAACTTCTCTGGAAAGCACATGCGGATAAGAAGTAAGGCAATCAGAGCACTAATGGGGTGTAGAAGTTTAGCTGGGAAGACATGGGGTTGCAAACCTTACATTCTGAAATGGATGTACACCATGATAGTTAGGCCAGTTCTAACATATGGAGCATTAGCATGGGCTCAAAGAACCAAATTGCTCACCATGAAGAACACTTTGAACAAAGTACAACGACTAGCGAGTATATGCATTACCGAAGCTGTGAAAACGTGTCCCACAGCATCAATGGAAACACTTTTAGATCTTACTCCGCTACATATTACAGAAGAAATGGCTGCAAAAAGAACCCTATTAAGAATCGTCAAGGAAGGTACTGGCCGCGAGAAAATTTGTAGTTACAGTTACAGCAAAACCAATTTAACAACTCTGAGGCCACCTCACAGGCCGCTGTCGTTTAAGAACCCACCTCATGAAACTAGGACTCTCTCCAGTAAACACGTGTAGGTTCTGCACGGAGGCAGAAGAAACACCAGAGCACCTTCTAATGAACTGCGAAGCCTTAGTAGCAAGAAATATCTGGGACATTACTGGCAGGAGGACAGAGACATTAGAGCAATGAACCCCAACTCAGTGCTAAGTTTCCTTAGAACTGTTGGACTAACAGAAGACCTTTATTAGGTACATGCAAGAGGAGTAAATAGATCAAATTGGTCGAGGTACAGTTTACCTCTTTATTTCATTCATTTATTCATTCCAAGAATAGTTTTTCAGAGACTAACAAAATTTAAAATTGCGTGGGCTTTACTTGGGTTTTATGCGAAAGCCTTCAACTGAATGAAAGCTTTCGACTCCCAAGACGAACATTTACAAATCTCCACTGACAGCTAAGATGCATTAAGGACCTAAACAAGGCATCCACAAGGCATGGACAGCCCTTACTTACACCGTCATAACTGGAATACCTCTCGTAACCTGCAAACACTAATTTAATTCCAGCTTACTCGAACACGCCAACAACCTGATGTATGACGAGACAGTTCTGGCCTTTTTTATCTCAGACACACTAACGAGCTCATCTCCTTAAATATACAATATATTAGGTGTGTTGTGGACAGGACACTATCTATTTGACAACCATGGCACCTGGGTGGACCTCGGCATCCGGGACTGTTGTCGCAGCTATCAAGAGCAGAATGAGGAAAAGACGGTAGTGCATCTACTCTGTCACTATATGGCGAGTTAGAAAACTCAAGGGTGCCCCTCTTGACGACCTCAAATTGTTGAGATTCGTTTCAAAATGGCGTGAGTAAGGTTAATATTATATCCAATATTATATCGCACCAATGCTTCAACATTGGCGTATGCCGTCGAGCGGGCTATGCCATGATGAAGAAGAGACAGAGTCGATTCATCACTTTTTATGTCAATGTCCAAGAGTACAGTTGAAACGACTTCAATGTTTGGGGTCGCGCTTCTTCACAAGTTTGACAGAGATAACGAAAGTAGATTTATCGGATCTTCTCACTTTCATCTGGAAAACCAAATGGTTTAATAGGTAAGGACGAGTATGCCTCCTCCTGGCATTTTTGAAGGCAGTCACAATGGACACAGAATCTCCGAGTGGTTGTGCGGATACTTCGTATCCGCACACGCGTTCCCAACCTAACCTAACCTAAGGTTAATATTTATTAATAATAACTTTATCCCCAAACTTGTGGCATCACAATGGGCCTCTGCATGGCCTACATGTCTTCTAGCTGCTTATCTGTCCCATTGGCAGCCACTAAAATCTAACCTAAGCTACTATCTGGTAAAAGGTCTTCCCTCAAGACGTTTTTTTAAATCTAAAAAGATTATAAGAGGAGTATAATACATTATAAGCATATAAGTTTAAGACTATAATTGAAATCTTTTAATGTCAGTTGAACACAGAAAAAGTCATCAATCCATATCAGTCCTTAACCCAGAAATAAACACTCTTCCACTACCTTTGCGAATGTTCGGCCTTGGCAAAGAAAAGGTCTAGGTTTCTGCGGGGGTTCTTTCTTGATATCCTATTGGACTGCTCAGTCCGAAGAAATTATTATGTTACTTAGGCTCTACGGGGTGGGTTCAGCATCTACCATAATCCCGTCACTCGGTGAGAAAGTGGTATCAAAATGGTGCTACAGCGCTAATTGTGAGACGTGTTGGGCAGATGCATATCAACCACTTTAACCAGCCAACCAACCAACCAAATCAAATATCCTCAAAGGCTTCATATCAGGATCCGCAACTTCTACAATACAAACTAACCACAATAAACATTCCTGACTGTCGTGTTGAAGTCCTGGAATTATCAAAAGAATGGAGAATGAAGATGGATTGACAATATTTAGTGTACCCGGCACAATCTGCCTCTCTTACACATATGTAGGTCTTCTTCGGAAGTACAGGTGTCTCTGGAAAGTATGTCTCTTCCCATGGTCACTTGATTTTTCCCTGTTCTTGTTGTTTCCTATTGTCATAGTATCCTGAGTCTATGAAAATCCCGCACAAATTGGAAACTACAATAAGTGATTTGCTCCTAACATTCACCGTCTTTATTTGCTAATTCCATGTCCAGTTTGTCAATAAGGATGTACAAAAACTATGGTAGCAAATGCAGATTCGAGGCTAAAACATACTCGCGTGTAGATGAGGATGTGAAGAAATGTAGCTCTCAATTATCTTGCTAAGTGGAGAGATCCAGAAAACAGTTTAATTCACTGCGCCAAGGAAAAATCATTCGAGCACTCAAAATATCAAATTTTCATTTCACAACCTCGAAGCAATGTGATTATTTCCGCATATTTTTTTCACCATTAAGGATTATGAACAATACGAAGAGCTGCATCATTAAACACAATCTGACTATTAATTTCGCAATGAAAATGAGCGGTTGAATGAATTGAGAGATT
Source organism: Clusia tigrina (assembly GCA_920105625.2). NCBI lineage: Eukaryota > Metazoa > Arthropoda > Insecta > Diptera > Clusiidae > Clusia > Clusia tigrina. The sequence continues at coordinate 29,802,531 of OV050031.1, read as the reverse complement.
GAATTCTCGTAGTTGCAGAAACTTTTCTTTGTGTACTTACAAAATCCGCATCAATTGCTGCGGATACAATGGCGGAACCGAATCTTGAAACTTATGAGGATGAATCGCAGTTTCGGAGGCGGATGTACACATCACATAGTCTGACTGCAACGTACCCACATTAAACTTTTCTCTCAAGCATGAATTTAACAAATTTTCATAGACGGAAAAACGGAGTTACGAGTACGAAGTTTTGGGAAATCATCAATGGAAAATATGCACCACACGGATGAAAACTCAATGTGCGGCCTAAAGCAAAATAAGCAATTAACTGTGTTCGGGGTGAACATAAAACACGTTTCCATACGAAGAGTATCCAAATATAAGTTTTGCCATATCATGGCAAACTGAGGAGTTGTCGAAAGACCGCAGAACTCAATGAGTCGACTGCAATTCCAAAGCATCCTGTAAGGTTGACAGTCAGAGTACTCTCGGCAGAATGAAACTACGCACATCACAGGCAACTTCACCTTTAAATGACGGAAAAAATAGAGAAGCCTACAAGACAAATTTGTGGGTGGGCATTGGAGTTTCATCAATGCAAATTGGATGGGCAAAGCATAGTCGTCGATACTTTTTCACGACAGTTAGAAATCTTGTTATGAATGGACAGTGGATACAAATACGGAATCAGAGATCTCCTGGTGGGTGGAAAAAAGACGAGAGCTTTGAAATGAAGAGTCAAGTACGCCGATTATACTTACGAGAACGGACATATACCATGAAAGACATAGGATGGAAATTGTATCGAGTGCAAGCTGAGCACGCCGATATTTCTTGGTGAGAGGAAGGAGAAGTTCTTTTATGTGGAAGATTAGCTTTGCTCTTACTGTTCCATGCCAGCGATACTAAGCAAGTTGTGTACCGCTGCACATCCCCATCACCATTCCCCATGCTCATGGGCAAATATCCACGGTCTCAAGGCAGAATTTTTAACCGCCACCATTGAGCGACATTACCACTCTACCTAGTGTACCTGGGACAAATCCAATTAGTTGACTTTGGAGCATTTATCCATTCACCATATCCTTTATTTACTCATATTAAAAAGGATGGCAGTTATTGAAGGGCCAGGGACCAGTGCAGACACCAGTTACACCCGGTATATGTGCTCCAGACCTGGAGAGAAAGTTGGTGTTTCTGCTGAGATTGTTTAAGGCCCAAAACTTTTTGACTACAGAGTTTATGTTATTCCACCGATCACTGGCTCATCATCATAAGAAATGTTTCGTCAATCCCTCTGCCTACCTTTTAGCGGTAAAATATCATGTTCTGCGTATGAAATTGGTCGTAAGTCATCTTCGACCCCTACTCAGAATCCTTAAGACTGTCGCTTATGTGATGCTGTTTGTTTGACAACAGGTCTTTGGCCAACAGATTTGTTAGTACTCTTATGTTCGAAACACAGTCAGATCTCAGTGCTGCCGCTATCACACCTGTTATTTGAATTCTAACTAATTGTTATCTTATTGTTGCTCCTACTGGAGAACTGACCACCATACTAATGCACCCTATATAAGAGTTGGTCCAACCACTACTCAAACCGAAAGTTTTCTTCCAGACATAAAAGGGGTTACAAGACTTTTTAACCCACTTTTCAATATGCTTTCGTAGCATCAATACATTGGCAATAATATCTCATATGTATTAAGCAGTTGAAGAGAGAGATAAATCTTTAACTTGTTAATGCGTCGAATGCTGAAAACTAGTTTCGGTTCCCCTTGGGTGTGCTGCTAGAACAGACCTTATGACGCAACTGCTTGACCAACCCAAAAATCATTCCATGATATGAACACTACTAAATGGAACGAATTTGTCTCTAGGTTTACCATAGCTCTCTCTAGATTTGCTGAGGAACCCACCAATTTTATTTACTACTGTGGCCCCAACACTGCTTCTATAGAAATCGTATACGAGGAAATCCAATTTGTCTTTACAATATGTTGGTCTCCGTTTCATATATTGGTTAAGGAAAAGGTGATATAACCAACCAATCAACACATTTCCAGTCATTTATATCGACTTATGTGCTCTCCGGCATGGTATTTCAAATTCTGTGGATAACCACATACAATGATCTCCGATATTAGCCAAACAATTTCTATATCAAAATTGTAACTTAAACGGGTTTAATGTTTCATTCAATCTGGACCGATTATCACTTTGCTGGAAATTAACATTGATTACTTTGTTTGAGGTATAAGCCCGCCACGGAGATGAGTGGTTATTCTTTTAGAATATGAGAGATACTCTTGGAATATTTCTATTAAAAGGATTGATGATGATTTATTTTATATTATACATAATCCTTGTCCTTATTCAGATGTTAATTTATGTGTTCAATTTGATGATTTTATCCTCGCATGGTTTGCGACCCTGGCAGTAAACCTTTCAAAATATATCATCAGATATGTAGTCTTCTTTCTGGTCTTCCAGCTATCACTGCTTGGAAGTTGGGGGAAATTTACTTTATATGAATTTCTTGATGTTAGGAACAGAAACAGAGGTAGACTTGTTCTACTTTTGGTGTTCATATCAGATATATATACACTTTTGGTCGCCATGTCGTCAGACATATATACATGATACATACATGAATACATGAATGATTTGAATACAATTTGTGAACCGTGATGTTTGTCTTCGTGATTATTTGGCACAAGATCGTTCTCGAGGCAAATTATTTATTGTCTTAAATCTCTTTTGAAAGTACATATTAAACAATACTGAGATACTAGATACCAAACTACATCATCTGTAATTATGGTCCATGAGTCCTTCAAGTATGCTGATACACATTTAATGCAGTAAAAGCAATCATTGTTGGCGGGATGACTGCTCTACGTAGTAGAGTCCCAGTAAAGTTCCATCAAATTCCAGATATCTTCTTGGGGCACACGCTGTTCTCTACCTAGTGTGCCACTGCGAAAGGCGTTTTGTTCTAAGCCGGTGGTTTATAAACACGAATGGAATCGTTGCCTGAACCTGGAATCCTAATCAACAGATTCCATCAGGAAATCCGAACTTTATTTAGTTTCTTGTTTAGCATTAGTGACCTCAGATTCACTATTTCCGAAAAATTTCTACAAATTGCGAAAACTTCATTGTATGGAAACGAAACACTGTGGAAAGCCACAATTCTGCTGCTGTCGATGTTGTTGTTGGTGGTAGTTTCACTGTTTCTGGCACACTCTTCAATGACTTGTGAAGAGGGCAAAGTCGTGTTGCTTCAGTGTAAAATATAAAACATGATTTTATTTATATTTCATATTATGATTTGTGATGTTTGTGTTTGTTATTATATATTATTGTTAGAGGTGTTGCTGTTGCTGCTGTTGTAATCCGTTAAAATTGCTGTTCGCATAAGCCAAGGGTAGGCTGGCATTTTCAACAATCTCAGCCATTATACAAAAGTTTATATACGAAATGTATTACATGTGTTAGATTGGGTGTGTGTGCGTTTGTGTACGTGTGTGAGTCCTTATGTTTAACCTTCCATTACCATACAAACAACATACACGAGTATAAATAGAATGAGCTGAAATTTGAGTTCTGTTGAGGTTGTTGTAATTTGGTTTTTGTTGCTTGTGCCAACATTTTAACATGTATAATAACTACAACACCAACAACAGTAACAATAACCTCAACAACAATAACCACATTAAAGACACTTATATCCACGCACATTCACACTTACTCCCCCACCTACCCACCTAGCATCCGCACAGAATGTGAGCCGTTGCTTCGTTCCATCTACTCAACTTCAAGGATGCTTTCTTGTGAGATGTTTTTCAACTTCGCCGCCCAAGTCATGTGGAATTTTTACAGACACACGCCCACACACTCACTCACTCACTCACTCACAACCACGCACTAGAAAATCCATTAAGGAACAAAGGGACATGCATGCAGGAACCCACACCCCTCGTGTACCCACCACCACGCCCCTCCACGCCCCAGCCGCCCTAACTCGTCTCCAATCGTCCTCATAGCATACATTTTCAGCAGTTATACTAACCTTATTTTCATTATTATTATTATGATTACGAGCGTGATTATCAGGCTGCCTGCCACTTGCGACAATGGAACGCCCGCCACAATGAAGCGGCGTCTCAGCTGCAGCCTCAGCGCCAACCTCCCGCCTACTGCTGCAACAGTTCTCGTCTTTCCAGCGGCGCTGCGGCGCGCTGCGCTTAAGTTCGCATTGTAATTAACCCGTTTATTAACACCCGCCTGCACTCTGTGCCCAGACGCACGTACTCGGCTTACTGGCGTTGCTTGGCTGCCTGATACGGCTTACAGGGCGGCGGCTCGTGTGTGTGGGTGTTGCTTTGTGACCGGATTGCCTTTTATATTACTCCATGCACACGCATAGATACACACTCACACACACGGAGAGAGAACGAGGCTGAAGTGTTTTCGTCAGCACAACTTCAGACAGAATATCCTTTTGTTTATTCGCTCAGCTTTTGCCTCTTAATTAAGATTAATTACGATTAGTTATTGTGAGAGCTTGAAAACCGAAACCTCACCTTTCCACTCGTCCACCGCCCTACTTCGCTGCCATTGCTTTATTTAATTTTGCTAGGTAATTGGCTAAAGTTGTATACCAGAAGAGGTTGTCTGGAAGTGGAACTTCGTTAGGCACGTTCCGCAATGGAATCACTCGGAGAATTTCTTTCCCATTGCAACCCGAATATAATCGAAATTTCGGCATCACCCTGAAATCTTCTTCAGATTTCCCTGCATCAAGTGCGTCCACCCGTTTTCTTCTACTGGATTCCGCCGCAGAGTATTCGTCGAGTAGCTTCTTTTCAGTTCTAAAAATACCTTCTGATAGGAATGTCATTGTTCTATCGGAGAGTATGAAGGGTCTTCGATGTGTATCCGACTCACTATCCGAGTGACACATAACTCACTGAGCTCATAATTCATTATGATTTCGTAAATAGGCCGTAAATCTAAGAAATTTCCATCGGATTAGGTCAGTGCCTACCTTTCGGCATCACACAAGATGGTCATGTTGTACACTGTGAGTTTCATCTGGTATTTGGTATACGTTCAATTCCTAATGAGCCGCATATTGGGAAGAGTTAATCTTCGTCTGACCTCCGGTGCACCAAACTAAACTAATTCCTCGATTCGTTGGTTCGTTTCCTTAGTCATTGGTGGTGAGGAGTCCAAGATCCTGGGACTGTAATGATGACACACTTCTTCTCTGGTGACACTGGTCAACACCAGCCTGATTTTAGAAGAATCGTTTTTAATATTTTATTGCTCTGTTGCAGCTCGTCTGGTATCAAACAAGGAGAGATCTTTTCAAGTATTTACTGCGCAATTTGCGGTTCAGCAAATGTACTGAACGTAGAAATATAGGCTTATCAGTCCCTTGCCGGGTAACTGAACGCAGATTGAAATTGAGAACATTAACAAAGTTTTGATATGTGTCGAATTGTTCTTCATCGTTCGGTTTGAAGTTTTTGATAGATGGTTGGAGTCCTGCATATGTGGAAGTTTTATTTACGCATGCAATAGTCGCAAAATATATCCCATGATACCGTGGTATCCATCCATATCCGTGGTATTCATCCATATCCATCCATATCCATTGGAAGAAGGAAAGTGTAACATGATGAAATTAAAATTTGGAGGCATACTCCATACTGTTATCCTCCTCCGTGCCGCTCACAAAGTGTTGTTACACTGCTACTTTATTTTGACGAAAGTATTTAGAATGAATTTGCATTGTCACGGCGGTGAAAAGTTTCACTTCTACCTTACGGCATTAAAGTCACGTTTTCAAGTCATTTATTGTATTAATTTCAAGTGAATTTGTAGTTTATGCTGCGTAGGCGTGTCTGATACTTAAGCCACATTAAGTTTAATTATGGAGCTGTAAAAAGCAACGGTTTAAGAACTAAGTTCTATTTTTGACTTTAAGAGTCATTTGAAAATAAATGCAGTAAAAAGAGAGATACAG